>CM066328.1:76903650-79303650 GCA_033807585.1 Hydrophis major | reverse complement strand
GGCGACCCATGCCTCAATTTGCTTGTCCATCCCTGGCCACCAAGCGTAGCTTCTGGCCAGGGCTTTAGTCCTGATGATGCCAGGATGACCCTCATGTAGCATCCTCAAGACTTTTTCTTGCAATCTATCTGGAATTACCACCCGGTCACCCCATAGAATGCATCCTCTCAGCAGTGACAGTTCGGTCTGGCGCTGGCGGAATGTTTTAAAAGTCTCGTCACTGTCCTTTTCCGGCCAGCCTTTTTCTAACCAGTGCAAGATTCGTGCCAGACGCCTGTCCTTAATGGTTTCTCTGGCAATGTCGGATGCGGTAATAGGTAAACTTTCTATGCTCAAGGTATTTGTTGTTGGTGCTGGGTCAGGTTCTGAGTCAGGTAAGGGCGAGCGGCTTAAAGCGTCCGCGTGCGAGATTTTCTTACCTGGCTTGTGTAGCAGTTCGTAATTGTAGGCTGCCAGGAATTCCGACCATCTTGTCATTCGGGGTGACAAGATGTTGGGAGTGGCTCGGTTTCCCGCGAGGATGCCCAGCAGAGGCTTGTGATCCGTCATGATGGTGAACGGGCGGCCGTACAAATATTCATGAAAACGTTTAACGGCGGCAACTATAGCCAAAGCTTCCTTGTCCAGCTGGCTATAGTTGCGCTCTGGTTTGGTCAGAGTCCTGGAAAAAAAGGCGATGGGTGCTTCTCTCTGGTCTGGGAGGGTGTGGCTGAGGACAGCGCCGACGCCGAAGTGTGATGCGTCGCAAGTGACAGCTAGGGGTAAAGTCTCACTAAATTGCATCAGGACAGCATCGGAGGTGAGGAGGTCCTTGGTTCTTTGAAAAGCGGCTTGTTCTCGCCTCCCCCAAGTCCAGGCTGCCTTCTTGTCTAGGAGTCTATGTAAGGGCTCCGCCGCCGTTGCCTTTTGAGGTAGGAAAACATTATAGAAATTTAGTAATCCTAGGAACGCTTGTAATTCCGTTTTGGATTTTGGGGTGGGCGCTTCCTTGATGGCTTTTACTTTTTTAGTTGTAGGGTGAATGCCCTTCTGGTCTAGGAGATAGCCCAAAAACTCTACTTGCTTTGTACAAAGATTGCATTTTTCTCGCTTAACCTTAAGTCCTGTTTCTTTAAATTTTGTTAAGACTTGTCTGAGTCGGTTCTCTAATTCGGCTTCATTTGGCGCCGCTATTAGTACGTCATCAAAATAGGGCACCACCCCTTTTATGCCCTGTAACAAACGTTCCATCAGGCTTTGAAAAATGCCTGGTGCCACGCTGACTCCGAATTGGAGCCGGTTACACTTGAAAGCCCCTCGATGGGTCACTATTGTTTGGGCTTCCGCCGTTTTCTCGTCTACAGGTAGTTGCTGATATGCCTGGGCAAGGTCGAGCTTTGCAAAGACTTTGCCCCCTCCTAGCGAGTGTAGTAAATGTTGTACTATAGGGACTGGGTAGGCGCTTTGTTGTAATGCGCCATTTAGGGTGGCCTTATAGTCCCCGCAAATTCTCACGGACCCGTCTGGTTTTACTGGGGTCACTATAGGGGTTTCCCATCTGGCATGGTCTATCGGTTGCAATACCCCTAGGCACCAGTCTTTTGATTTCGCGCCATGCAATCATGGAAAGGTAGGACCCAGAGTCCACTTCCATCTTGCATGGCTGGCCTTCTATATGTACTTCTACATGTACCTTTCTGGCGCCGTCGGAGATGGCGTGGCCGATGGTCACCATCTGGTGGGTTTCTTCTTTTCGCCGACCGTCGCCGCTTCTTTGAGATCGTTGAGCGCGGTCCCACCGACCGTCTGGCTGGCGTTCTCTGGTTCTGGGCGGGGAGTTTTCTCTCCGTCTGTCGTGCTGTTCCCATTTGGGCGGGCTGCGAGTCTTCTTTTGGCGGCAAACTCGGGCGATGTGACCCCTTCGTTCACAATGCCTACAGATAGAGTCAAAAAATCGGCATTCTGACCTGGGGTGGTCGCCGCCGCACCCGACGCAACTGGTCCTCGACTTGCGACCTTTTCGACTTCGTTGATCGCCGCGCCCCGTCTGTACTCGGTGAATGTCCTCCTCGTCTTCTGACGTGCTGGAGTTTGACTGGTATTCACCGTAGTGTGCGGTTGCTTCACTTCTTGCGTCGGCCGACCTTGCCGGGTTGTTGTTTCCGCCCTTCGCGTCAGATCTTCGCATGCTGTCTGCCGACGTGCGCGTTGCTTCAGCGGCTGCGGCTGCTGTAAGGGCATCGGCTAGGCTGATGTCGCCCTTGGCCATAAGTCGGCTCTGAAGTGTAGGATCCCATAACCCGAGTACGAAGCGGTCTCTTATGAGACTGTTTAGACCCTCGAACTCACAGAGTCCTCCCAGGCGCCGAAGTTCTGCGACGAAATCGCTCAATTTTTCGTCTGGTTTCTGGTTTCGGCGGTAGAACTCGTTGCGCCGTATCAGGATGGGGACTTCGGGAGCGTAATGGCGCCGTAGTATGGGTTCCAGGACGTCCCAGTCCATGGCTGTGGCGTCTGCTGGCTTGGCCAAGGCTTTGGCCATTTGGAAGACCTCTGGTCCACAGTGTGTAAGAAAGACGGCGCGTTTTAGCGGGGCCGGGGCGTCCTTCATCCCGGCGCATTCCAGGTACATCCGGAATCGATCCGAGTATGATTCCCAGTCTTCGGCTGCGGGGTTGAATGGGGCGGGCGGTGCTATTTTCGCCATCTTCGCGCTGGAACTGGTTCTTGGACACGGGGTTCGGTTCAGGGGCGAGATCCCACCCTCGTCGCCAGTGTCGTGTCCGCAAAAAGACGATTAGAGTCGGTGACTTTCATTCAAAGCTCTTTATTAACTAGGAGGAACCGAACCGGCGAAAGGCAAAAAGCCCGCGGCTTTTATACCTTTCGCAAGGCGGCCGCGGCCAATGGCAGCGATTCAAGTCTCCCGCTCTTGGTTTGCACCAATCACGGGAGACCTCAATCGGGCCAATCAGCGCGGCTCGCCTGGCCAATCAGAAATCCCCGTGCCTTGGCCAATCAAGGCTCGGGGATTTCGAGTATACCATTTGAATACATAACAGATAGGTCTTTGTATTTCACAGTATTTATACTATATTTCTGTGCATCCTGTTAAAGTGCTGCGGATATGAGAATCAGTATATCTAGCTAGTGCCTGCTGCTCCTGTTAATTGCTTCCTGAAACATTATCTCTTCTCTCCTGAGCATATACTCTGCATGTTTGAGTTAGGCCTGGGTCAGCTTGCAGTGACAATATTAGATAAGAGAGTAAGTTTTCTTAGAGATAAGGCAATTGTTTTACTTCCATTAACAAGCATAGTGTCAGGGTTCCAGGTTCAAAACTCCAAGGCAAGGATCTTCCTCAAAGTATAGATTTATTAGGCATATCATACTGGCGAATCTGGGGAAAACCCGAATTGGTACAATTTTAGTGGAAAAATAAATCATTAAAAAAAAGAAAAAGATTTGCTTGTAAATCCATCTGTTTTCATGTTGCACCTCAATCGTTCTGAGATCAAAGAGAGGTTTCATTGACATCTCCTGGTTAGGTAAGTGCCTCTTCAAAGCTACAGGCCCAATCTTTCTATCAAGCAGGGAATTAGATAATGCTGCCTCAAATAAAGCTGTTTCTCACTTTTATCTGGAATAAATGACATTAAACTGAAAAGTGAAAAATATAGAACGTTGAAAAACCTCAGCAGTGAAATTGTTGATATCATGGTCACAAATCTCCAATTACTCAAAGGCCTATGGTCAGTGCCAGCTATCTGCCTTCTTAGACTTCCCCTGTACTTACTAAGTTAAGATAGATCAAAATGCTCTTCATTTTCTGTACTTCTGCTACATTATGGCCTTTTAACCAGTTTCTCTCTTAATTATCATATCGAAGTGTTATCCAATATTCCTGAAGCTGGCAAAATATACTGTTTGCAGGATATGTGATACTATCGCCATTGCAAGTGTTTAGTCTGTCACGAGGCCAATGAATAGTGCTAGCCTAACTACTGTACTTTCAGGCAGGATGAGTAAAGGAAAGTGATTGGTGGATTCCATAGTTCTGCCCCCCCCCCATTCCTCACATCATCTGCCAGCCCCCAACTGTTGCCCTTAAATTGGAGTAGAGCTTGATTGGTCAACTATAGATGGATGCTTAAAATTGTGGATTTAGCAATCTTTCATGTTGTTCAGCAAACAAGTGGCAAGTTGAAACATGAGAAATATGCTCCTGTAACTCAGGTGGTCTAGTGTTAGTACTTTGGAATACAGCTCTAGTGCCCTGCCTTGACTCATACATCAATTAAGCTAATTCCTACATCAAGAGGCACATCTATTTATTCCTTCTGACTTCTTATTTGGTCTACTAAAACTCACATTGAACAGAAAAGTCCCTGAAGATTACTCAGAAGTGTTAGCTTATACAACATGCAACTGCCTGTGTCCTAAAGGGAACATCCCAATGTTGTAACATCACATCAACACTATTGGAACTGCAGTGGCTGCCAGTAGGTTTTTTGCACAATCCTGGTTTTTTTTCTTCTTCCTACCATTTCCCCACAATTGCTGGACCCCCATTTTTTCAATCCACCAAATATTGATTAATTAGTTGCAGGGCTGCCAACCTTGAGTGATAGTTCGGAGTGAGACACTGCGAGGGAGCGGAGCGACCGAGGGGGGGGGGGATGGTGTGGAAGGGGGGTGTCCCCCCTTCCACGGTAGGGAGCTTTGACAATTTTACATTTTAAATGGTGCAATCTGATGCATACTTTAGTCATGATTTGGACATATACATACATACATACATGCAAGCAGCACCAATGTACTTGAACCGGATTTGTAAGATATTAATAATGCAGTTCACTGACCATGAATAATTGAAGTTCCTGACTTGTAACTGCAGTATTCTACCTCAACTGACTTTATTAGCTTAGTGATGTACTATAGACCACTATAGGATGAATTCAATGTGCAACAAAAAGACAAAAACCCGAAACAACTACAGAGATAATGCAAATACATCAATGGGTATTCTTCTTTCTGTATCAAATACCATACTACATGCCAATATCAAATGCTATAGTCTCAGTCTTTAATTATATACTAACTTGTTGACTGAAATAGGGGTTCATAATTTCAGACATGTATAAACTAAACATTTAATCAAATAATGAGTGCTTCATATAAATATATATATTGTTAACTGTAAAACTCATCTACTGTATTCTGAAGCTTGAGCACAGTGAGGAAACAGTATATTATTTATTGGGTAAGTTTAGATTCTGAACTTAATGGTCTTACTGCTCTTTGGATGGTAAATTGTGTTAAGATTAGAATATGTTCTAGTTGAGTCAGGGCTATCCCAATTTGGGGCTGAGAAGCCTACTGGCATCAAAAAAAGTCCTTATTGAGTCCTTATCTAAGGGTTTGAAAATATGATAATAATGTAGTACAGTCCTGTCGATCTGGTGCATGGAGACCTAGGATTTAAACTCAAAGGAGAAAGAGGAAAAAGTGATTCCTTCATCCACTGCCAGAGATGTAATCCTGTCAGTCCTCCAACCTTTCTATTAAGTATTTTGCAAAAAAGCTGCCCAGCCCCTTTATAGATCAGCCTGGCGCGCTTCTCGCCTTGCTGGTTTGGGAAGACTCTTTTGGATCAGCTAAAAGAGAGCATAAGGCGTGTAAAGGGGTGGTAATAATAATTATAATAATAATAAAATTTAAAATAATAATAATTTTATTCAGAGTTGTGTTGGATCTCTTTTTTTGGGGGGGGGGGGGGGTTGTCCCATTCTTTCTTGGTGTTCTTTCTGTCCTTTTTGCTTTTTTAAATGGTCTTTCTCCCCTGGGTCAGAAATCCAGCCAGAGAAAATAAAGAAACACCTTTGGTGGTTAAATGGAAGCCACTCCGTTGGCTTTGCTTACCATTGTTATTACTGGCCGAGGCTGTTGCCCGCAAAAGAGGCTTTGCCAGCCCCCTCGTGTCCTTCTTTGGAAAGCCTAGGGCAGCTGGCTTGTCCCAGAGGACATTGCAGAGAGGGAGAGGGCGGGGCAAAGTGGCTGCGAGCGCCCCGGGTGGGAAGAAGCCTCCTGCTCTTCGCTTTCCTGAAGCGATTTGCTAATGATCGGCATCGTGACAGTTACGGGACGCCGGCAGAAGGATTAAGGTGGGAAAAGAGGCGCGGTGGGGTGGCTGGGCAGGGCGGGGTGGCTGGGCAGGGCGGGGCGGCGCTGGGAGCTCATCCTTCTCCTAAGCTAAGGGGAAATATTCGGAATATAATCAGAGAATGTAGGGATATTTTTGTACATTCCATGATTTTGGGGGTTTAGCGTGAGATTTTGTTTATCAGAGTGAGACAGTCAAAATTGGTTGAATTGCGTGAGTCTCACGCTGATTGCGTGAGAGTTGGCAGCCATGAGTTGTGACATGAATGGACTGATCAGCTTGTTGCCCAAGCCTGACATTTTGGGCTGAAAGAGAGTGACTGGTCCAAGGTCACCCAGCAGCTTTCATGCCTAAGGCAAGTCCAGAATTCACAGTCTCTTGGTTTCTAGCCTAGCTTAACCACTAGACCAAACTGACTCTCTCTGTGTACAGTTCGGTATGATTGTAATAACTGATAAAGTTGCATATGGCTCCCTGCTTGAGTATATTTGATATTATTTGCTCCATGTAGAATTTGTTCACCCAAGAAGTGCTGGTAAAGAGACTATCTACAAGGGATTTGAAGGAAACCTTCTCTATAGAGCTTCCCTATTATGGAATCATCTACTCCCAGAAGCAGAACAGCCTTCTCATAGTTAATGTTCAGAAAGCTTACTAAGGCTTTACTATTTCAATGGGCATCTGAGAAATGAGGAGGGAATAATAAGTATGTATTATTTAGATTATGTATGGATGTTGCTTATTCAATGTATTGTTATTTATAATAGCGAGATTTGCTTATGGTCAGTATATATATTTTTCACTGTTTGAAGTGTTATTGTTACATTGTTTTTGCACATCTCTGAGATTCATTTGAGTGACATGGCAGAAGACAACTTAAAAATAATAGTTAGCCATGAGAATCACAATCATGTTTAAACCAGATCTAATTGTTTCATAAATGAAAATTTATTTTTAGCAGAGTTTTATCATACAGTGCCTGAGAGCTGCTCTTTTGGAGCAGCTAATAGACTTTAGAAATTAATACTTTTTAGGAACATGGGCAACTTTCAGAGTTTTCAAATAATGACATTACATTATTGTTAAAAGTGTGACATAACAAATACACTCAGAGAATTGGCCTAGAGCCTCTTTGTTTGATTCAGATAATCCTGCTTTCCTGACTTTGATATAATAGTTAAAAAAAGAACAGTGCTAAACATCTACAGATCAAGAAAACCATTCCAGGTCAAGAACCTCTGAGGGACAATTAAGGAAACATAAGAAAGAAATGAACTGTGAAAAGGATGGGTGGGCAGGGAAGGTCATCACATTGCCTAAGGAATCTCTATTGAGGGGACAACATTTACAAGTCTACATCTGCTCTCTGTCTGCATCTTTTGCATTCACTCATTCATTTCTTCTGTCAAAATCGCATCTTATTTTCTGTAAGAAATCTGCACTTGTTTTTTGTGCACATTTTTTCCTTAACATAAATATTTTTATGCTCTGTTTCTGAACCAAGAAATTATTTGAGATGGTATAAAATACCATCATGTTCTTCTCTTGACCTAAGCCTCTTGGGATGGTTTTAGGCAGTATTTGGTTGAGCTGTCAGAATTTTATGTAGACATTTTAAAGGGCAAGATTAACGGCTTGTTTTCAGATAAGACTAACACTCTTTTACCCACACCCACCAAAAAAAATTGGGCCTGAGCATTCTTATCAACTTTTTGACATATCTTTCTTCTTTTTCCCCATGTGGATGAATAGAAATAGAAGATGGGTTATGGTGGTTTTTTCAACCTTAATTCAATCATTGATTTAAAAACCATAACTATGGTTTATTACAATGTCTGATCTCAGCTTGTGGAAATAAACATAAAATATGTCAGTCGCTGTTATGGACTAAGCCAACACAGCGATACAACCTTCAACAACTTTACTTTACAGCAGGCTTGTAATCCTGCACTTCTCATTGGCCCGTAGATAGCGAGTCGTGATTGGTCGTTTTTGGCCAGTCTGATTGGCTGTTAATAGGGGCCCCTGATTGGACGCTTGTGAAAGCGGTAAACTCAATTCATTGGTTGTTTTGACAGCAGCCAGCTCTATAAAAGAGCTGCTGCTGCCCAAGTATTTTGCTCTGTTCTTTCTTGTTAATAAAGAGTTGAAGTCACTGTTCAATGTCTATTCTCCGTTCCTTGCGCCCATGCCCAGAACTTAACACTGGTGACGAAGGTGGGATACAGAGATGATACAGCTGACTAAGTATGCATTGAACAAGATAGAGCACATGGCGAAAGATCGCACGCAACAAACGGCAAGATGACCAGCGGCGCCATACCACCCGCTCCATTCGACCCAGCAACCGAAGACTGGGACTCATATATAGATCGCTTCCAGATGTTCCTGGAGACCAACAATTTAAAAGATGCTACGCCTGACAAGAAACGAGCGGTGTTCCTGACTCATTGTGGCCCCGCCATCTTCAAAATGGCTAAAGCACTGGCAAAAATAGCGGAAGTGCAGACCATGGATTGGGATACCCTCGCCCCAATCCACCGGGCCCATTACGCACCCGCAGTACCTACACTGATACGAAGACATGAATTTTACCAGAGGGACCAGCGGAAGGATGAGAGCGTTGGAAATTTCGTAGCTGACCTCCGGAACCTAGGAGGCCTTTGTGGTTTTACAAACTTAGAGGAAGCCCTAAGAGACCGCATAGTTCTGGGATTAAATGCATCACATGTGCAGAGTAAGCTGATGGTGAAAGGCAACATCAACCTTACAGATATCATCGCCCACGCTACTGCCGCAGAAGCAACCAGGAAGTCAGCCGCTCGAACGCACCGAGCGAATGCACCGCTTCGCCAAACAAAATCCCACTTGCAACTGAGAAGCACGCTACCACTACCCACCACGAAGACCTCGAGTCATCCTCAGACAGTGATGAAGAGGAGGTCAACCGGCTCCGCTCGGAACGAGAGCAAAGGAACCAGAGATGTCTGCACCAATGTGCTGGTTGCGGGGCAAACCACCTGCGATCAGGCTGCAAATTCCTCGACACACTCTGCTGTACCTGCGGAAAAAGAGGCCACATCGTGAAGGTCTGCAGAAGCAGATGAGAGTCCAGTCCCAACCGAAGGGAGAACAACCTCTGTTGGGAGATAGGCAAACCTCCTGAGAACCGGGACCGTCTGAACCACCAATGGAACAACCACTACTACTACAGAAACCAAGTACCTGCCTCTTCAACGAGACGAGAAGAGGCCCACCAAACCATTATTATCGGCCACGCTTCATTGTTCGATGCAAGAAAGATCCGCATAAGGGTTACTATTGAGAATCGACCGTGCGTGATGGAAGTCAATTCGAGATCAGCCCTATCAATGGTATCCTGGAAAACCCTCAAACAGCTGACCCCTGACATCTGCCGCCAGGACCTCAGCACGCAATGAATCATCCTGAAAGACTACCAGGGAAACAGAATTCCAGTTGTCAGTTCCAGCCACGTCCAAGTATCCTTTAAGGACCGCACAGCGACGCTTCCCCTGACTGTCGTTGATCGTGACCGACCCAGTTTGTTAGGGTTACAGTGGTTTGCCCCACTCAGGATTGAACTAGCCGGTATACACTAAACCAGAAGCGATGACTGGGAAGAGGCTCTCATCCAGGAATTCCAGGGCGTGTTCACAGGAACATTAGGGGACCCCTATATCATTTAATCTCAGCCCCGATGTAGCTCTCATTCGGCTTAAGCCTCGTCGGGTACCTTTTGCCCTCAAGCCGAAGATCGATGAGCAGCTAGATAAACTGATAGCCCAGGGCGTATTGACCATGAACTGATTGACCATGCCCGCTGGGAAACCCTGATAGTAACGCCCATGAAGCCAGATGGTTCATTAAGAATTTGTGGGGATTACCGGGCCACCCTAAATCATGCTCTTCAACAGAGTGCTTACCCAGTACCAGTGGTTCAACACCTTCTTCATTCCCTGGGTGGCGGAAAAATATTTGTGAAATTGGACTTAGCTCAGGCGTACCAGCAACTACCTGTAGACGCAGCAACTGCAGAAGCCTAGACAATAGTTACACATAGAGGTGCTTTCAAGTGCAATAGACTCCAATTTGGAGTAAGCGTGGCACTGGGCATTCTCCAAAGTTTAATGGAGAGACTATTACAAGGCATAAAAGGCGTCGTGCCTTATTTTGACGACATCCTAATAGCTGCCCCCATTAAAGAGTTATTAGTACAATGACTCAGAAAAGTTCTTCAGAAATTTAAAGACGCTGATTTGAAGGTAAAAAGGGACAAGTGTCAACTTTGTACGGAGAGAGTAGAGTTCCTGGGATACCTTTTCGACAGACAGGGAATCCACCCCACCAAAAAAAAACTAACCACAATCGAAAATGCCCCAAGACCTAGAAATAAGACAGACCTCCAAGCCTTCCTGGGACTCATTAACTTTTATAACATCTTCTTGCCCCAAAAGGCAACCGTAGTCGAGCCCCTACATAGACTTCTCGATAAAAAGGCTTCCTGGGTCTGGGGACGGCGTGAAGAGAAAGCGTTCCAAGGGGAAAAAGACCTCTTAACCTCTGATGCTGTATTAATGCAATACAACGAGATTCTACCTTTGACTGTTACCTGTGATGCCTCAGCATTTGGAGTGGGAGCCATCTTAAGCCATGTCCTCCCAAATGGAAATGAAGCACCCATTGCGTTCTTTTCGAGAACTTTGTCTAAAACCGAAAGGAACTATAGTCAACCTGATAAAGAGGCTCTCGCTATTGTATCCGCAATGAAATGTTTCCATGAATATGTATATGGGAGACCCTTTACCATAATTACAGACCACAAGCTGCTACTTGGTATTTTGGCGGGAAACAAACCAACTCCCCATATCTTATCACCAAGAATGACACATTGGTCAGAATTTTTAGCCGCCTACGATTATCGATTGCAACACTGCCTGGGGAAAACCATTCCCCACACTGATGCTTTGAGCCGTTCTCCACTACCAGACATCATAGAGGACCCTGCTCCAACCTTAGCCATATTGCAAATCGAAACCCTCAAATCGCCGCCACTGACCACTCAAGACATCACCTTAGAGACAAAAAAGGACTCTGTTTTGGCCCGAGTCCTCAGCTGGGTAGAACAGGGTTGGCCGGTCAGCACAACCGATGACACATTCAAGCCATTTAGGAATCGTCAAACAGAGCTATTCTCCCAGAAAGGCTGCATAGTGTGGGGAGACAGAGACATATTCCCGGAGAAATTGCAATATAGGGTATTGAAAATGCTGCACAATGGACATCCAGGCATTGTGCGGATGAAGACATTGGCCAGGAGTTACGCATGGTGGCCTGGTTTAGATAAACAGATAGAGACCTGGGTAGCAAAATGCAGCAAATGCCAGGGGACTCGCTCCGCTCCTCCAAAGACTCCCCCAACTCAGTGGGAAATGCCTCGAGGTCCTTGGTCCCATATCCACATCGATTTTGCAGGACCCACAAGAGGACACACTTTCCTCTTAACAGTGGATGTCTATTCAAACTAGCTCGAAGTCCACAAGATGAAAAGCACCACCACAGATGCAGTCACTAAAAAACTGAATAAACTATTCGCTACCCACGGACTCCCAGATGTCCTGGTCTCCGATAATGGCCCCCAATTCACTGCTCTGCCATTCGAACAGTACCTGGCAGATCGGGGCATCCGCCATGCTTTAACATCACCAGCTCACCCTGCGGCCAATGGTAGGGCTGAGCGAATGGTTCAATTTGTAAAACAGACCTTGCACAAAATGGACCACAGCGACATTGACGACAAAATAAACCGGATGCTTCTTCTCCAGCACATAATCCCAAACAGTACCACGAACAAAACCCCAGCTGAACTCCTGATGGGCCAGAAACTTCGCTTGCATCTCGATCATCTCCACCCAAACTACATGCCGGAAAAACCCCCGGGATCCAGCAGCAAGTGTCGGGCATTCCAGGAAGGTGACCTCGTGTTTGCGAAAAACTTCTTGGATGACCCATTGTGGGTCCCCGTGACAATAACGCAACTTACGGGACCCCGATCCTATCGCCCACAAACTGCAGATGGTAAGATGTGGAAACGCCACATAGACCAACTCCGTTCCAGATTAGCACCGAAACCTCTAGCTGAGGGGGGGGGGAGGAACATTGAGGAGGCCAAAGAAGAAATGATAATCGAAACCCAACAACCTACACAACCAACCAGGGGATACTCACCATCCGAAGGAGAACCGAGCCAGGGAGTGGCCTCGCCGCAGAAGACAGCATTGACGTAAGCAGGGAAAGCAGCCCCGGGCCACAACCTTCGCCATCCAACCCAGCTAGCAGCCCACCAGAACCAGAACCAGGACAGAAACCGGTGGAACAGCGCAGGTGAAGCAGACAGGTGAAGCGACCTGCCTATTTACGAGAATACCTCACCCCACCCCTCAGACGGAACCGAGGGGGGAGGGGTGTTATGGACTAAGCCAATGCTGCAATACAACCCTCAACAACTTTACTTTACAGCAGGCTTGTAATCCTGTACTTCTCATTGGCCCGTAGATAGCGAGTCATGATTGGTCGTTTTTGGCCAGTCTGATTGGCTGTTAACGGGGCCCCCTGATTGGATGCTTGTGAAAGCGGTAAACTCAATTCATTGGTTGTTTTGACAGCAGCCAGCTCTATAAAAGAGCTGCTGCTGCCCAAGTATTTTGCTCTGTCCTTTCTTGTTAATAAAGAGTTGAAGTCACCGTTCGATGTCTCTTTTCCATTCCTTGTGCCCATGCCCAGGACTTAACAGTAGGGCTGTAATAGGCAACCTCTTTTGCCTAAAGGCCCAGTGGGAATTCTGAAGAAAATGGTTGCTACAGAGATAGTTGTCCTCCAAAACTGGTCAAGAAATATGGAGGAGCAGAAGGAAAGATATTTGATTTTTCATCCTTTAAAATAAATTCCTTCCTTTTTTTTTTTTAAACAAATTTTATTCAGTTTTTCAGTTTGAAAACAAAAATCTCTTTTTAGTGGACAACATATTTCCGGGTCATCACCTTTACATACAAATATGACAGCAATTATACATTCATATATGCATACTTAATTCTATTATTACCTTTTCCATTCCAAATTTTCAGTAAGGAGAGAAACAAACACATTAATTCTAGCCAATTTCATTAGTCTCAATCGAAGCATCTTTTTGTTTCATTTCAATTATTTCAAATATAATTCTTTAATATTTATGTTAAAAATAAAAATAAACAATATGTGTTTGCCTAATAATTGTAATAATAAAGTTACCAATGTCTCTCCTTGCTTTTAATAGTCTATATTAACTTATTAATTTAGCTGGTTTTTTAGTCTGTCATATTCCCTTTCCATTACACATTTTTTTTATGGATTCTAAATTAATAACACTCACTCACACACACACACACAGAAAAACAAGTATAGGTTTCCCCCTTTTTACTATTTTGAGTGTAACACCTTAATGATTAGAATATACCTTTATTCCCTCATTTTAATTCCCAGTGAACCATTAATCATTACATCTTTTCAATTGGATTCCGCAGCATATTTTCCCCCCTTTATTTTTAATAAGAGTTATCAGTATCTATATTACCCTGTTTTCTAAATATTTTTAGTTGCAGAAATATTCTTATTACCCCTTGTCACTCTGCAGAATCCTCTTTTTAATTCATCAACCGTTATCTCTGAAAGAACAATTTCTTTTCAACATTTTACTATTTCTGTATTTCTTTCTTTCATATGCCTGTTTCTTACTGCTCCTCCTCCCCCTCTTTTCCCCATATCTTTTCTCATTCCAGTTTATATCCCTCTCTTTCTTAATATCTTCCTTTCCCCTTTTCTGCTGGGTCTTTCTGCCTTTCCTGACTTCACAAGTATTCCCTCTTTTAATTGCCTTCTTAAATCTCAACTTTTTAACCTTCCTTCTTTCCCCACTTCTTTGTAGCGTTTTTGTTTTAATTGTCTATTTAAAATGTCTTCTCCTTGAATCGACTCCTCCTCCTCTGAAGCTCTTTCTTCTTGTTCTTCAATCTAGGATAGAGCAAAGTGATTCGCCTCTTTTCTGTAGTAATTCTCTCATATTTTTAAGTTCCATTTTTAATTCCCAAAGAGATATCATCATTACACACTTCTGTATTTTATGATCGTTAAAGTCCACAAAAAAACCACTTTTACTTTCCTTCTTCCTTCTTCCAATTTTCTAAGGTTTTCAGTTATTCCAGTCCAAAGTTTATACCAAAAACATCAGTCAGTCCCACAAACAGTCTTTCCTTGCTTTTTTCTTTTTTCTGGTTCTGCTTTCACTTTCTAGAATTCTTACTTTGTTTCAATATTTCTGTAATGTTATATCCAGACAAGTTCATTCAAAAACAGGATGCTTTCCCTTGGAGCCTCCTCGCTGACGGACAGTAGATCGCAACTCTCTGCGGCTATCATCTGTGCTCTTTTGTCGGAGAGCCCCAATTATTATGATTAGGGGCTGAAACTGCCTTGGAGGGGCAGCGGAGTAAGGGGAAGCTGCAAGCTGATTGTGGGGAGCCGCATCTCCCCCCTTGGGCTTGGTTTCTCCCCCCCCGAAGACGACTGCAGCGGTGGTCTAAAATGGCCATCCCGAAGAGGACGACTTAGCTGGATTAAGCTTTGCGCAGGAGGGAAGAAAGAAGTGGATAACATCTGAACTGGGACAACTGGGCAATACAACTAAACCCCAGGGATTAAGGTAACATAGAATTTTTAAGACAAGAAAAGTGAGCGGTGAAATTACAAAGGGACAGAGAAAAAAGAAAGAAAATATTTTTGACAGCTAAGCGGGGCTTCGAACTGGGAAAGGAAGAAGCTGGAATTAAAGATTTAACAAAATTGGACTAATATATTTTGGGAATAAACAGGCATAAAATAAAGCTGGACTTAAGATTGCTAAAGAATAATAATAACAACGTTTATGAATTGGAGACTGGACTATGCTGGAATATTGAGGTTCAAAAAAGCTTAAATAAAAAAATAGGGGAAAAAGGTGAAGATTTTGTATAATGGAGAGTGTCACCTCTTGACAAAAATTTGGCTCAAATAAAATAAATTCCTTCCTGTTTGAAGGACACTGATCCATTACCACTGTGATTGGAAAAAAAAACTTTGTTGTCAACTCTAGAAATATATTGTACGTCAAGGTATTGTATTCAGTTTCATATTGGGTTTATATTTTTGAATACTTTCCCCATGTTTTAAAAACAAACTTTGTATGTAGGTGATAAAAATGTAATCTGTATCTACAAGTGATAATACAGCACATGGTGAAGACCAAACTCTTTAGGGCCTTACCAAAATCAATTGACCTCAATTCACAACAAAGTGGAACACTAGATAGTGGGTGAAATTTGTATTTTGGCTGGTTGAGTTTGACTGAAAAGTTCATATCCTAATTATTTCTCAGGGCAAAAAAGAATGATGACATAAATACAGTTTCAAGCACTTACAGAGAGTTCAAGTCCTTTCATGTAATGTAATCCCTTTTGATTATGGTTGGCATGGTTAAAATTTAAGTGATAGCTAAGTACTCAAATGTCAATCATAATCAAAAGAGGCAGAGAAGCTGTGATAGTCTTGCAAAAAAAGATAGACCAAGGATAGTTTGACATTACTATAATCATTCTTCACACAGTAACCATTTCAAATAATTTTACTAAGTTGTTGATGATGTCAGATTTCTCGCAAGGATTGCTCCTATTCTTGAAAAACTATTTCCCTCAATATATATAAAGTTTTTTTTTGTTTGTAAAATCCAAACACATATCTACATAGTGGTAGCATGCCATTTATTAGGCAGAGTTTATATAGAACGTTTTTAGATGAGTATCATAATGTATATAGCCTTTCTCAACCTGGATGCCTTCCAAATGTGTGAACTCTGATATTCAGAATTCAATAACATTTATACAAGTCATAATGACATCAAAATGATAATGCATCATGATATGCACAGTATATAAGTATGCAAAGATGTCAGATAATAGAAGAGAATATATGTAACTCAGAGGTGAACTGTGGAGTGCTTGGTGCTTTCTGAATTTGATTGTTTGCTCGCAGACATTTCATTACCTGACACCTGATCAATGCTAGTGACAATGGAGTATGGTCTCTGTTTATGTATTGTAGTTTGCCCAGCCACTGTTGGCGGGAGTATAGTTTCCTCCTTGGTAGTTCCTTGGCTAGGGCATTGTTTTCTGTTTATTTGCTTAGTAGTAAATCCCTGCAAACTGTTGGAGAGAACGTGCTCTGTACTTTTTGTTTCCTTCTTACCATTTTTATTGTCTCTTTTGAATGGTTATAAATGTGGTTTATATCTATGTGTCTACTGACAGCTGATTTATCTGAATGTTAAGCATCCAGGAATTCTATAATGTTTGTAGTTTTGGACTAGGGTGTTCACAGTTTCCCAGTTAGGTTGAGTCTGTCAGGGTATTGTGAGATTAAAAAGTTTTCATCATGTTTTCTGACTGCTAATTTTTAATGTTTATGGATGCACTCTGCTAATCTTTGGCCTGTCTATCTTACATAGTTGGTTGTTATAATCCCTGCACTTTTCATGTGTCATCACCAGTTCTTTTTTTATGTCTTCACATGGTCAATAAAAGATCAATAAAACCTTCTAGGTCAATAAAGCTCAATAAAAATTATAATGTCAAACATTTGATGTAATTAGATAAGTTGCATCATTTGTTTGATCTAATAACATGTGTCCTCATTTTCCTACTACCATGATGATACTTATCACAGACATAATGGACTTTTCATCATTTTTTCATCATCACAGTTTATATCAGGCTCCTATAAGCACATTAAATTTTGCATTTTGTGAAAACTAGAAATTTGTGTGTAATGGGAATTATGCAATATCCCAAATTTGAATAGATAGTGTTTATTTAGTCACACAACCCACAACTCCACATCCAACCCTACCTCATCCAACCCACCATCACTCAAAACTAGGCACGCACACCCCTAACTACCTCAATTCCAACTACAACAGGCCTTAAATGCAAGCTACTCAATGCAAGAAGCCTTGTAAATAAAATATCTGAATTTCTCCTCTTAGTAAATATGGCTAAATTCGACATCATATTTGTCTGTGAAACATGGCTCAATGCATCTCTCCCTGACTCCATTGCCACAGTAAGAGACTATCATGTTTACCGATCAGATCGTGAAATCCGTAGAGGAGGTGGTGTTGCTATCTTCTATAAAAAGTTGTTACATCTAAAAAACATCCAAGTTACCCAAGAGCTTGCTCTTCCTGAAACTATTGTCTGTGAACTGTCCTTAAATATCACATTTTGATTCTTATTATGTGACAGAGCCCCTGATTATGACATCGAACATGGAAACAAGCTAAATTCACTACTAACATGGCCAACATCCTGCTCACACACTTTTATCTTTCTTGGTGACTTCAATCTACCTCGTATTAACTGGACCCTAAACGAATGTAAAACTGAACCCATACATGCAACCTTCTACAATGCTGTAACAAACCTGGGACTGGAACAACTAGTAACCAACAATACTAGACTTAACAACTGCCTCGATCTCATCTTCTGCAATAGTTTCAATTCAATTTACAGAATACAAATTAAAGAACTCTTTTTCAACAGTGACCACCGCATGATTGACTTTTGTCTCAACATACATCCACACAAAAATCAACACGTGATCCCCCAAAATTAATGATGTGATCCCCAATAATAACTTCAAAAAAGGCAGCTATGATCTGATAGACAACGATCTCTCATCCCTTGATTGGCAATCTCTATTCACTGGATGCAATACTGTTGAAGACCATTAAAAACATATTTTTACTTGAAGTCAAAAGAGTCATCAAACTTTATTACCAATAACAACTCCCAAAACCAGAAAAAACAGATTACCCATAACAATAAGGAAGCTTCAATTCAAAAAGAGATCACTTTGGCGGAAAAACAAATCTGGTCATGTTGCCAACTACAAAAGCCGATACAAAAATTTATGCCACCAGATAAAGACTGAATGCACATTAAACAAGAAGAAAACCTATGCACCAATTCCACCCGTGCTTTCTACAATTTTGTAAACAAACTAAAAGACTCAAGGTCCATCCTATTAGGGATAACATTGTTTACCCTAACTGGTTTAGGTAAAATAATAAATATGTTATCATGGTTTGTTAATTAAAGTGTCTGTAACTTTAACTGTAAGAATGTAATTAAGGGAGTGGTTGTAAAAGCACCATAAAAGAAGCAAGGCACAGCAGCTTGCTCTCTCTGGCTTGATGATCCCTAATTACTGGATAGACTGAAGACTGCGTTTTTTCCCCTACTGGAATGGGAGAGAGAAAGGACTGTTGATTTATCAACTGTGAGAGGACTGATTTATTGTAAGTGAACTGATATTGGATATTCTACACGGACTTTGCTAATTGAATATCCTTGAATGGACTGATTAAAAACGATACATGACTAATGGACTGTTATTTTGACTATGCTATAAAACTCTAAGTGGAATAAACTATATTTTTGATAACACAAGCGTATCTGTTATTTTTACTGTATGTTAACTAACATACAATCTTATCTCACACATTTATCTGTATGCCTATCTGACTAACGCTGCACATTCTATTTAGCTTGTCTCCTTAACCCTGGTTGGGGAACACAGGCTTAACACATCCCACCCCTGAAAGGACCTAATGGTAAAGACTGCAACAATGACACTATTAAAGCCAACCTCTTTAACACATTCTTTGGCTCAGTATTTGTAAACAGCAATGGATCATGTCCAGTATTTCCTAGTCGAACCACAGACAACTACAATGATCTAATACATATCAATTTTACAGTAGACAATGTTGAAAAAGCACTACGCAATCTAAAACCATCTCTATCTATTGGACTAGATAGAATATGTGCCTACTTCTTAAAAAAGCTATCCAATGCCATAGCCGAACCTCTAAGCATAATCTTTGAAAATTCTTTCAGGACCAGTTACTTGCCAAACCTATGGTCACTAGCCACGGTCATCCCCATCTTCAAAAAGGGAGACCCCAGCCTAGTTGAAAATTCCAGACCAATCTCTTTATGCTGTGTCACCTGTAAAGTCATGGAATCAATTATTAACCAATCCATTATCCT
Organism: Hydrophis major; assembly: GCA_033807585.1. NCBI lineage: Eukaryota > Metazoa > Chordata > Lepidosauria > Squamata > Elapidae > Hydrophis > Hydrophis major. Next base: position 79,284,315 of record CM066328.1, on the reverse strand, counting down.
CCACTTAGAGACAAACAACCTCCTCTCTAATAAGCAATTTGGTTTCAGAAAAAAACTATCCTGCAATCTGCAACTCTTACACTGCAAAAACATATGGACTACACAACTCGATCGGGGCAAAGCAATAGACGCAATCTACATAGACTTCTGTAAAGCCTTTGATTCAGTGGTACACAGCAAACTACTCCTAAAATTAAAATCTTATGGTATCTCTGGACACCTGCATAACTGAATAGAAGCATTCCTGTCAAACAGACAACAAATGGTCAAAATTGGGAGCATCCTATCAAATTCTGTACCTGTCAACAGTGGTGTCCACTGAGGCAGTGTTCCTGGACCAACTCTCTTCATATTCTACAAAAATGACCTCTGTGATCATATTAAGAGCAACTGCCTTCTATTCGCTGATGAGGTAAAGCTATTCAACACCACAGGCAATACTTCTACCCTTCAAAAATACCTCAACTCTCTGATAGAATGGTCAAACAAATGGCAACTTCAAATCTCAACAAATAAATGCTCTGCCTTACATATTGGCAAAAAAATAAGAAAATAAAATACAGGCTGAATAGTCAAGACCTTGTTGATGATCCAAACTCTGTCAAGGATCTTGGAGTACTCATCTCCAATGATCTAAATGCTAGAGCCCACTGTAACTACATAGCCAAAAAGGCATTAAGAGTTGTTAACCTAATCTTACGTAGCTTTTTCTCTGGTAATATTACACTACTAACTAGAGTATACAAAACATTTGCTAGACCAATACTCAAATACAGCTCATCAGTCTGGAACCCACATTACGTATCTGATATTAACACAGCTGAGAAAATCCAGAAATATTTCACAAGAAGAGTTCTCCACTCCTCTACTAGTTGCAGAGTACCTTATGCCACTAGACTTGAAATTCTAGACCTAGAAAAGCTAGAACTATGCCACCTTCGGTCCGATCTAAGTATAGTATATAAAATCATACATTGCAATGTCCTACCTGTCAATGAATACTTCAGCTTCAATCATAACAATACAAGACCAAACAATAGATACAAACTCAAGGTTAATCACACCAAATTTGATTGCAGGAAATACGACTTCAGCAACAGAGTGGTCAATGTCTGGAATACTCTACCTGACTCTGTGGTTTGTTCTCCAAACCGCAAAAACTTTAATCTTAGGCTTTCTACTATTGACCTCACCCCTTTCCTAAGAGGTCTGTAGAGGACGTGCATAAGCGCACCAACATGCCTACCGTCCCTGTCCTATTGTTTCTTTTATTTTTCTTATATGTATCCATGTATTCATAACTATGCTTTTACTTATACCTAGTACCTTATAAGCAATTGACAAACCAAACAAACAAACAAATAAATAATAAATATTTTTGGCAATTTTGGGGGAGGGAAATTAAAACATTTATGTGCAGTTTCTGACTTACTTATTGCACAACACGAGCATTCAGGTTGTATTCATTTATTTTCCATTTTGCTACTTTCTCTTGAATGAAAATAATGTTTTACATTATTTAAATTGAGTCAAAATGCAGGTATTGGGTAAATAGCAAACAGCTCAAAAAATAAAAGGAGATAGTTAAAGTGATAATTTACTGGAAATACTGGAGAAAGTTTAAAAAGAAGGCACAAAAACAATCTCTACACAATAAAAAATGAGGAGTACTGAAGTATTTGAAGATGTTTTGAAGTACTTGTCCATTGTCATTGTTATGAACTAATAAAACACTTAAATAAAGTTTATCAAAACCTTTAGAAAATAGCAGGGTTCTCATCCTGCACTTCTGATTGGCTGATAAATAGCGATATCGGATTGGTCCGTTCAGGAGAATCTGATTGGCTGTTAACGAGCCACTCTCATTGGTTAAGGGGGTTAACACTCCACGTTTCTTATTGGTTACTAGATCAGCAGCTTGCCTATAAAAGGGCTGCTGCTGCCCTTGGTTTTTGCTCTGTTCAGAATGATTAATAAAGAGTTGAAGTTCACTGTTCACCGTCTCGTTTCCATTCCTTGCGCCCATGCGCAGAACTTAACAGTCATGTTGTCATCTGTTTTGATTAAGGAGAACGATATTTCAGAAGAATGGAAGATAACTTCAGTTAGAAACTGACCCTACTCCAGAGAAGTGAGAATGTCAATAGATACCAACATTTTATGGTCAGTATGAGCCAGAAGTGAGCTAAGCTTTAACAGCAAATGGAGGCCTGAACCCATCCAAGTATCCTGTTCAAATCCTTGAGGAGCAGAAGAGAAGTTGATTAAATAAAAGAAGTGAACCACACTTAGGGGCTTTCATTCAACTCACTTCTCTAATGTGGCATCTATCTGCCAATGGATATGAAAAATCCCATAACTTCCTACTAAAGACTGGAGTGGCCCAGAACCACTTCAAAGATCTCCCTCAGTCAAACTTCTGCAGACTCAATGGCTAAATCATAACTTAACACACAATAGAATTGGATTTAGCATGTTGTGAAAATGTAGCCGACTGTATTTTATTCAATAAGTGAAGTATAAAGAAACTACTCAGCAAGGTGTTTTAAAAGCAACTATATTCGTCAATATGAGTTGCTACCAGTGGTGGGATACATTTTTTTTTTACTACCGGTTCTGTGGGCGTGGCTTGGTGGGCGTGGCATGGGAAGGATACTGCAAAATCTCCATTCCCTCCCCACTCCTGGGGGAAGGTTACTGCAAAATCTCTGTTCCCTCCCCACCCCACTAACCTGCTTTCCAGTTCCATTCTCCTGTGCAGGGCAACAAAAGAAGACCCAGCTGATCAGCTGGGACTCAGGAGGCAGAGAATAGATGGGGGCAGGGCCAGTCAGAGGTAATCCGAACTACTCAAAATTTCTGCTACGGTTCTCCGAACTACTCATAATTTCTGCTACTGATTCTCCAGAACTGGTCAGAACCTGCTGAATTGTTATCACCTCTGGTTGTTGACACCTGAATTGTTAACACCTCTGGTTGTTATCAAACCATCAAGTCCTATTGAAGAATTCCTACAGGCAAATGTTAGCCACTATCCAGGATTATCGGGATATCTACTCAGAGCCAATAATAAGTTCTTACGTAAGAGACAGAGGCAGCAGCTAATTAAATGTTCTGTTCTATTTGTGTCAGAATGATTCCTTCATATGGAACACTGGAAATACTAATCAAATAATAGCAATTCTTTTCTTTTTTTAGTATCTGAAATCAGATTCTACTGGGAAAGTGTGTTTCTTGTATTTGGCTGTTGGGATCATTGTGCTTAATCAATTCAGCTATGGATGGAAAGAGATGGAGTTTTTCCCAAGAGCCTTTGTCTCTCTTAGACACTCATTTCTGTGTTCTTACCCTTTGATTCTGGGTTGCAAATTTCATGCTGAGATCAAGGGAGTTTTGTCTGATGCTCATCCTCTGCATGCAGCCAGAGTGGCCTGAAGCATTAGTAGCGTTACAAAAAAAGACAATTGCAACAGAGGGACTTAACTATTTTTGACTAAAGCAGGTTAAAATTGGTACAATCTACTATTTTACTAAATTTTAAAGCAAGTTATTATCCAGTTCATAGAATAGAGGAGGCCTAGGAAGAGCAAGAAACTTTGAGTCAGCCAATGAAAGATAATTAACTTTGAGTAAAAAAAAAAAATCCCCCAAAAAGAGATAAAGGTTTAGCTAGGTTGAATGCCAGATTCAGAATTATATTAATACAAAAATGCAATCTTTAAACTAGCGTTTAAAATCAGAGTTCACCATTTCAGGTGAACCATTGAGACTCAAATCCTTTCTAAGGGTTATCCCTTTTTGCTTATTTTTTAAAAAATTGCAGCATAGTAGAATAAATGACCCTTGCATCATTTGTACAATTTGCAAAGAAGGAGAGAAAGAGAATCACCACAGGATACTGATTAGAATCTTATTTATTCTGCTTTCCTGCATTGTTCAGAAAAAATCTTTTCTATTTTTTCTTTAGATAATCTTGTCAACTCTCATTCTTTACACTGGCTGGGAAATGTCTTTATGTAGCACTGGAGCTAATACATGCTGTTCTATTACTTTCTTTTCCTACAAGGAGGAAATTAATCAATGTGTATTTTTGCTATTTAAAAAAAATGCTTTCATGTCACTCAGAGACTGCTCCTTTGAAGAGAATAGTTGGCAAATCAAATAACTACACATTTTAATTAACACATGGATGATTTTGTAGGCTTCTTTTTTGGATTTATCTGACGTTGGGTTCATCATTGTTCTAGACCTTTTGCTTCCCTGCAGGCCAGTTTACGCTACATACACCTAGTTACAATGCAAACATGTTTTGGCAACCTCTTGTCTTCATCTAATGCCAAACACAAGAGTGAAAGATATTGTTCTTAGCTCTGCCTGTGTTAAGGAGGCATTTCCCTCTTCTCCCAATATTGCCTTTTTCAACCTACAGGGTGGCTTTTGCTGTCATTATACTATGTTTTAAATGACTCTTGGTTTTTCTTCTGGAGCTGTTGGATATTTTGGTTTGCTTAGGATGTTTTGGAAGGTTTTAGTTGGCTTGTGTGTTATGCTGTGTGTTATGTGTGTTATGTCTCAACTACAAATCTGTAAATTCAGGAATGTAACAATAGCCAACTGAGTCAATAAATAGAGAGTGCTCTCTCATATGGCAAGAGGATTAATTTTTAATAATGTTCACCTGGGTCAGAAATAAATACTCAACATTCAATACTTCATGAGAACTAAATGTTATAAGAGACAAGAAACAGCAACAGTTCTGTGTCTCTTATAACATCTGGTTGTACTCTTATCCACTACACTATCACATATTGCCCTACTGCTATTGTTCTTTGAAACACAATCATTCCTTGTTTTTCATTAATTGGGAGCAAGTGACTCAGAAGGATATTTAGCTTTATTTCAAAAGTGGCTTTTTTTCATTTTCCAAATGATTTGCTTTGCATGCTAATGCTATCATTGAGGAAATGAGGTCCAAGTGAAGAGCTTTCATGGCAGAGCCATTCATCAGTTATGCAGGGAGAAAATAGAAATCATCCCCTTCCTTTTCTGCTCTTCAATAATTTGATTATTAGAATAGTTTCTTTGAGGCTGATGAACTAGAATTTCTTTCTCACACTGCTTGCAACATTTCTCATAGATGATAGATCTAATGGCTTAAAAGGTTAAAAGATCAGGATGTCCTAGGGTCATTTCCTAAACTGCTGCTAATCAGCTACAAGCATCAAGAGAAGGGGCTCTGCTTGACCTTATTTGAACCTGGAAGTGCAGTGGGGATTTTGAAAGAACCTTTGGTAAGTCTCACTTGGTCTCAACTTGCACACTGAAGAGTTGAACACATGTGACATTGTTCTCATGCTTAATTGCACCAACAAACTAGAAGAAACTAGTGACATGTGAGGAACATGCAGTTAATAGTTGTTTTCAGTGTTGCTAGAATATAAACCTCCAAGTTACAAGAGAAAGTAATTTTCACTCTGAAAATTTAAGAATAAAACTTTGATGGGACATATTTTGGGACTTTTAAGAAACTGAAGTTACATCAAAATTAAGCTTGGTACACATTCAACCCGAAGAAATTTCTAAAATGTTCATAGGAATTTCATTTCAAGCATATCTAGTATGTTTTTCCAGATATAGTGTAGGGAATTATTGTGAAGTACCTTTTAACCCCTTCCATTCATTCATTCATTCATTCATTTCTTTGTCAAACATGTACAAGATAACAAGTATAAGTATGAACAAAAACATGAAGTATATAAAGATAAATGGGGACAGTAAGACAGGGATGGTAGGCACGCTAATGTGCTAATGCACACTCCCTTTAAGGACCTCTTAAGAATAGAGTGAGGTCCATGGTAGACAGTTTGAGATTGAAGCTGTGAGGGTTTGAGGCTATAACAATGGAATCAGGTAGGGTCTTCCAGGCATTGACCACTCTGCTGCTGAAGTTGTATTTTCTGCAATCGAGTTTGGAGCAGTTTACCTTAAGTTTGTATCAATTGTTTGCCTGTGTATTGTGGTTGAAGCTGAAGAAGCCATTGACAGGCAAGATGTTATAGCAGATAATTTTGTGAATTATGCTTAGATCAGACCGCAGCTGGCACAGTTCCAGATTGTCCAAGCCCAAAATTTCAAGCCCTATGCCCTGGAGGCATAGGGAATTCTATTGTGAGTGGAAGAGCAGAGCACTTTTTTCTAGAAATACCTCTGAACTCACTCAATTGTGTTCATGTCTGATATACAATGTGTGGGTTCCAGGTGGATGAGCTGTATTCAAGAATTGGTCTGGCAAAGGTTTTGTATGCCCTAGTTAGCATTTCAAAGTTACTAGAGAAGAAGCTTTGCAAAATAAGGTTGACAACTCTTAATGCCTTTTTGGCAATGCTGTTACAGTGAGCTCTGGGGCTTAGATCGTTTGAGATGAGTAGTCCTAGGTCCTTGACAGAGTGCGGGTTGTCTACGAGATTGTTTCCGCCTAACTTGTATTTGATGTTGTGGGGTTTTTTTGTCAATGTGTATATGAGCACATGTTAGTTGAAATTTGGAGTTGCCAATTACACAACCATTCTGACACATAGTCAAGGTTGCTTTGTAGGGCAGCAGCATTGTCGGTGGTTTAAAATAATTTTACATCACGTCGAAGAGGACGCAGCTGCTTTTAATGTGATGCAAAGCAGAAAGAGTGCAGGTCCTAAGACACTGCCTTGGGGAACGCTGCTATTAACTGGTGCTGGGGTTGATAGGGCCTTGCCTATTTTGACCATTTGTTGCCTGTTTGACAGAAACGTGGCTATCCACTTGTGCAGGGGTCTGAAGATGCTGTAAGAATTAAGTTTCAGCAATAGTTTGATGTGACCACTGAATCAAAGGCTTTGCAGAAGTCTCTGTAAGTTGCATCTATTGCTTTCTAGGATCCAATTAATTCTGAGCATCACTTCTTTCCAGTTTGATGTAAGTAATCACCACTCTCAAAATAAGACTGCTTCTGGACATGATTTCTGATGGCTAGGCAGCTTGTCCCCATTCCAAATTAGCAAGCACCCATGCTGTCAGACAACAGAGAAAATACTTATTGCAGTGATAACTAAGTACTAATTCTGCCCCTTATGTACTTTTTGAAAAAGTAGAGTTTACATCATAACAGCAAAAGACACATTTCATCATTTGGTTGTCATTGTGGTTAAGAATAAATGCCCAAAAGCAAGATGCCATCTTTTTAAAGTAATGACAGTTTATTGAGCAGTAAGGACAGCATCTTCAAAATAGGTTATCTCTGCATAAAAAGGAAGAGGAGATCTCAAGAGGAAACTTAAATCCAGAAATCTAATTGATGTATTAAGTTGATATATGTGAGTCTTGTTATGGTTTAACTTGCACACTCCACAAAATGTTCCCTTTGGCAGAATAGATTTTTTTTTCCCAGAGAATTTCATACCTTTTCCTGTCTCCTCATGCATTTTAACTATCTCCTGGTCACCTATTTCAGCAGATTTAAGGCAGGTGTCAGCTCAAGAACCATGCTTACGTGACCTGTCAAAGATCATATGTCAGTGCAAGCAACCAGAACAGCTCTATAAATTGATCTAATATGTTATTTTATTGTGGATCACCAGTTTACAAGAATCTTGCCGGATTGTCTGTCTTTTGTTGGTAATAAGGCAGGTTTAAATCTAAGGGTTTGACTTCAGATGTTTCTTCCCCCTCATGGACTCTAAGCTGGAATGTCTTTTCATCCTCGGGACCTCCTTTCCTTCAGCTGATGTTTCTACCACACCATTTTCTCAAAGCAGAAAGAGCCAGGCCAGTGTTAGCGGGAGATTATAATGGATAGGTTGAAAAATCCTTAAGCAGTTGCAAAGTTTAAGATGTCAAATTTTCTTCTTCTACCCCAGTTCCCTAAAATCTGTGAAAGAAGCTCAGCCATGGAGAGCTTTGTTACCAGAAAAGGATGCTGGTAAAAGTTGCCTATGGCCCCGGGTCACAATTCCACAATTCCTCTATTCCTGATTTTGATAAGCCCTTGTAAAATGGGACACGGTGGCTCAGTGGCTAAGATGCTGAGCTTGTCAATCAGAAAGATCAGCAGTTAGGCGGTTGGAATCCCTAGCGCTGCATTACTTGTCCCAGCTTCTGCCAACCTAGCAGTTTGAAAGTATGTAAAACTGCAAGTAGAAAAATAGGGACCACTTTGGTGGGAAGGTAACAGCGTTCCGTGTGCCTTTGGCATTTAGTCATGCCAGCCACATGACCATGGAGACATCTTTGGACAGTGCTGGCTCTTCAGCTTTGTAATGGAGATGAGCACCGCCCCCTAGAGCTGAAAATGACTAGCACATATGTGTGAGGGGAACCTTTACTTTTTTCATAAGCCCTTGTAACTGTTTAGCAAGTATAATAGGTGTACGGTTTGAGAATTTCCACAAGACCTTAGGAAAAGTCGTGGCTGAGTTAAGGAAGTGCTGATGGCTTCCTGTGCATGGTTTGAATTCACGTGTCACTGCTCCAGTGAGAATACTGCAAGATTAAATCATTCGTTCTTCCAATCCTACAGGAGAGTTCTGAACAAATATAGATGCACAGAAGGATAGGTTTGTTGGTTCCTTTGCTTTTTATTTCACTTTACATTGTAAAAGAAGGAAACGAAATACCAAAAAGGCTGTTAGTTTAACTTACTTTATTGCTGATTAAATTTGTTTCAGAAGAAAAAGAGAATGAAAGTAATTTTGGATGAATGTAGATAACATCACAGAAAAATCTGACAGAAAAATGTATTTTTGGTCAAAAATACTGTGGCCTCAAGGAAGCTGGAGAAAACAAGGGGTTTCATGCTGAAGGAGGGAATGGCCCACTGGTTTGTTAGTCTTGTGATGATTGTTATCAACGGGATTTTCAGTAAGAAAAAATCTAAGCTGTATAGCAGGATTGAAGAGTATGAGGGAGAGGCATTGTTAAGCCTGGGTTCCCCAACCAGGGTTAAGGAGACAAGCTAAACAGAATGTGCAGCGTTAGTCAGATAGGCATACAGATAAATGAGTGAGATAAGTTTGTATGTTAGTTAACATACAGTAAAAATAACAGATACGCTTGTGTTATCAAAAATATAGTTTATTCCACTTAGAGTTTTATAGCATAGTCAAAATAACAGTCCATTAGTCATGTATCATTTTAGTCAGTCCATTCAAGGATATTCATTTAGCAAAGTCCATGTAGAATATCCAATGTCAGTACACTTATAATAAATCAGTCCTCTCACCGTTGATAAATCAACAGTCCTTTCTCTCTTCCATTCCAGTAGGGGAAAAACGCAGTCTTCAGTCTATCCAGTAATTAGGGATCATCAAGCCAGAGAGAGCAAGCTGCCGTGCCTTGCTTCTTTTGTGGTGCTTTTACAACCACTCCCTTAATTACAATCTTACAGTTAAAGTTACAGACACTTTAACTAACAAGCCATGATAACATATTTATTATTTTACCTAAACCAGTTAGGGTAAACAATGTTATCCCTAATAGGCATTTTTTTAAAAAGTCTAAACAAACAGCAGCAGCGCCTGTGGCTTTCAGACAAGTTTAGCTTTTCCCCTGTCTCTCTGTTGGCAGACAGACCTTACAGATTTCAATCACCCCCTGGCTGATTAGACAATAGTTGCAGATGTGCAGTCCAACATATATCATCATGATTATCATCATGATCATCATTCATGTTAGCTGAGCAGGATTTATGACAAATTAAGTGACATGTGATAGTTCCTCCTTGATTGTAAGCTTTTTCCATCTTTTTCCCCCCCGTCATGGCACTGAGGTAGATGTCTGCTTCATAGGCTCATGTTGAGAATTTTGAGGATGGTGTGTAGATATGTTTGGTGGTCCTGCCAGTTTGGTAGATAGCCAGCAACTTTGGTACCAGTTGGCCAGCAAAGAGAATGGCATGGAAAAAATGGCAGCAACAGCAACAAAACAGTGGGAAGTCAGCACTGAGGCAGTGAACGAAGGAGCTAGAAGTGTTCACTGGAATTCTATCAACATTTTTTTGGATGATGGCCAAGTGGATTACATTGGTCAATGTTCTTTCCATTGCAAAATCTCCCTGATGAGCATGTATCAGGTAGTGGAAGTTAGAGGTGTTGCAGATCAGGTATCATCACTTCAAAAGACTAGCTACTTCCCCAAAAGGATCAGTCGTGATATCTATCTAGACCAGCTTCATGGGCTTGGAGTGGGAGATAGAATTTGCAAAAGAACTTCTCCTTTTTCTGTGGCTTGTTTCAGTTAATTTTGGTGACTGGGGAGAGTTCAAGCTGTAGGGCTCAACTCTCTCCCATCTCGTCTTTAACATTTACATGAAACTGCTGGTCATCCAACAGCATAGGATAACAGAATAACAGAATAACTCAAAACAGAATAACCTGTTATATTACACCATCTCCAATTTTCAGAAATAAATGATGTGTAAATAAAGTCCCACAGATCATTCAGACAACAAAGGAGAAGGCAAACCCTACTTTAAAACCAGAATATTAAAATACAATTTTAAAAATGCCTCAAAGTTAAACCTGAACTTTGAGATGATATCATGAGGATATGCCCTCTAAAATACTGGTACTTAGTAAGGCATCTTTGTGCTACTCATACCAGAACAAGAAAACAAAAATGTCAGGGTGGTGCTTTGGCAATGTGATAAAAGCCCTACCTGTTTGTACAAATAATGATGCATTCACAAGTGTTCAAAAGGGAAGTGGACTTGAGTTGTGTTACTGCAATTACTACCTTGAGGTTTTTTTTTAACTCTTTCCATCGATGTCATAGAGGATGAGCCCAAATCATTAGTTGACCTCTACTCAGTTTTTAGAATGTGGGTAGCAGTGGATACAAAAATCACAAAGTTAATTCAAGAGTAAGATCCTACCATAAACTTTGTAAAAGGGCACTTTTGTAAAGTTGATGCAGAATTTTGGATGGCACTCAAAAGCTTCTGAGTCCTGAGTGCTAGAAATATTATCTTCCTATTTCCCCTAGTTATAATGCTGGCAGCCTGGTTTTTCTTTTCTTTTTTCACTTTGCCTGCTACTAGATACTTGGTTTGAACTCTCTGAATTAATCATGAATTGGCTTTGCTGTAAGTGACTGACCTCCTGCATATCAGGTTTTATTTACTGGCTTACTTTACAGCCAACTCTTAATCAGGTCTTTTTTTATTTTATTTTTTTAGAAAACTACAGTCTAAAATTGCAAGCAAGAGAGAGAAAGGACACTTCCTCTGGCTAGGGAGGTTGTGAAATATTTGTGGAGACAATTGATTATGTAACTTTGGCCATGTCTACAATTGGCTTGATTTTAGATCTGCGTTTCTGGTTTTGTTAGCTTTCATTCTGTATTATCTGCAGCAACCAATGGAGAAATTGGGTTGCAAGAATGCGGGAATTACAAGACAGCTGGCTTCCACAGATTCTTCCTTTCTGTTGTCTGTCTTCCTACTCCTACTATTTTGAAATCTCTGCATTTAGAGATAGACTTTTGAGGTATATCAATGGCTGTGGTGAGTTTGAGAGAATAGAAATAGATTGCTTTGCCCTGAGCAGATTACTTACTATAGTGTAAAATCCTCAATCTCCAGGCAGAATGGAATGTACATCCTAGACATCTTTGGGGAGGAGGAGTACAACCTCAAGGTCCTAAAGTAACAAGATTAACCTAGTGTCCTGAAATATGATGACCTGAAGAGAATCAGATGTTTGTGTCAGGTCTAATGTAAGCAAGGTTTTACAGTATATTCCAAGATGAGTACTCCAAGTTCCTTGACAGAGTTTGGATCATCAACAAGGTCTTGACTATTCAACTTGTATTTTATTTTCTGATTTTTTTTTTGCCAATATGTAAGACAGAGCATTTATCTGTTGAGATTTGAAGTTGCCATTTGTTTGACCATTCTAACACATAGTTGAGGTCTTTTTGAAGGGCAGCAGTATTGTCAGTGGTGTTGAATAGCTTTATATCATCAGCGAAGAGAACGCAGTTGCTCTTGCCTCTACCCCTACCCTCACACATATCTGTGTCCAAGAATGGGCAAGCAAGTTGTCAAGAATAGATCAATAGACAAGTCTGAAATATGAAAGTTTTCATCAAAGCTAGAATATGCTTTTTCCTGTCTTGCCTGGCAACAGCAATGGGGAAACCTTTATTGCAGGAAGCAGGAGATTTTCCTGGTTATCACTATCTGAGAAATCTGAAGATAGTTCAGGGGATGGGTCTTGCTTGGGTATTTTAGAAGAAACCGATGGGCAAATTGTAGTGCATGGATGTTTGGCAGAGAGAAGGATGTGTTGAGGACCTGTCGTTGTATTCTAGAGCTAAAAGGCAAGATCCAAAGTCTCTCTGGTGAGAGAGCAAAAAGACTTTCAGGAATGTGGTCAATTTTCAAGGCAGGCAAGGTCAGGAAAAGGATTTGCTAGCTGGGAGCTTTCCTGCATGCTTAAAGCAATTGAAGTATTGTAGCAGAATCCTGAAAGCCTGCCAAAATCCCTCTCTATTTCAGTTTATGCTTTCCCAGGATATGTGTGTGTGTGTGTGTGTGTTTGTGTGTAATTGCTTGGCACTCCCCTCCCCTGAGCCCACGCATCATCACAAGTTATTTGCATTGGTTATTGCTTTGTGTCCAGTTCCAGTTCAATATGCTGATTGCCCTTTTAAAATTTTACACAAGGGGACTATATTTGCCACAGATTCAGGCCATCCCATGCAAGCTAGGAGAGGTGAGCGGCTGAATAGACTTTCTTGTTGACTGCACTGCTCTTTGGACCAACCTGCCTACCATGACAAAGAAGCCCCAACCTTCTGGTCTTCCAAAATACCTTGTTGTTATAATGGGTGCTAAAAGCCTAAGAGCTGCCTTGGATTCATTAGGCCAAGTGTAGTATTGTTTGTATTGACTTGTTTATTTTACTGCAACTCACCTCAAGTCCCCAGGAAGTGGGTTAGTTGTTAATAACTCTGTGGTTGGGGGGAGAGAGTGGTGGGGAGAGAGAGATTTTAATGTTTTTTTTTAAAGAAATGAAACAAACATGTTTTCTTGTACGTAAATCATTCTTTATTTTCAAGTCACTCGCTATAACTCCAGAAACTTCCATCAGCCAATATTATCATTCTGTATATTCACTGAAGTCTTTAGTATCTTTTAATTTTTTGTTTTCCTAGTGTTGTTCTCTGTTGCAGATGTTGTTGCCTCAACTAAATCAGGTGAAAAAGACTCATCTCTCCCCTATGTACCTCCAGAAAGGAACTGGATTCTTTCTTCTGGTCATTCTTCCCATCCAGGTCCTTTACTCTTTCTTCTTTAAAACATTTCCATCAAATTGTGCAGTTTACTTTTCTTTTGTCCTGCATGCAGTTCCCTTATTTCCAATGAAGAGGTCAGCTGATTTTAGTCTTTTGTTGCAGTTAATATTTTAAACAGCCTTGGTAAACCATTCAGATTCTTGCCCTCTGTTATTCTTATCTAGGGAATGTAAATAATTCAATAATTTTCAACAACCTCCTAAGGATTCTAAGAAGACATACAAGTGCTACTGCTATATACTTTTAAGGTTTAGGGAACAGATGAATGAAAAATGAGTGAACTGAATAAATATTTTAAGCCAGTGCTGACTTTCAGTGGACTTACGTCTGATAGGGATGCAGATTTTGATGTAAGGTTAAATGAACATACATTAAATCTAGCCTGAGGATGATAAGAGATATAATCTGTTTCATAATTGATGCATTAGTTCTCATTTAAACCAAGCCTTCAGGGGAAAATGATATTTATTTCATTCACAAATAAAGTGCAGGAATATGGAAAAAGTGTGTCAAGCTCGAAACAGACATTTTAAAGCATTCTAAGCTTGAAACAAAATGTGTGTTTTAAGACTTTGTTCAAGATTGAGACAAAACTTAGCTGTTTTGAGCAGTCATAGAATATTATCTTGAAATAGTTCATTCAAACCATCAAACCATTCAGATCTCAAAATGGATTATTTTAAATGCTCCCAAGGTTAAAACAAAATGTTAGTGTTGAAAGGGTTTTATTTCAAAGTTAGAACAGAGCCATTCTAAGCGTTTTTGCAATGGAACATGGTCAAGTGGATTTTCAAGGAAGTATTTTTAGCAGACCTGTTTTGTTCCAATCTTTTTTCTTTCATGTACATATTGGATAAAATCAGTTTTGTCTGACATCCTCTTTCCAGATGTAGCAAACCAAATGCTTCTGAGAACCCAGAAGCATGATATCAAAAAGAAATAGCAATATTTAGACTTATATATTACCCCATAGTTCTTTATAAGCACTGTCTGGGCAGTTTACAATGTAGAAGCATTATTTGCATATTGCCCCCAACAATCTGGGTCTTCATTTTGCCAACCTTAGAAGGATGGAAGGCTGAATCAACCTTGAGCTGTGTCAGGCTCGAACTCCAGACTGTGGGCAGAGTTTGCCTGAAATACTGCACTTTAACCTCTGCATCACCAGCAGTGATTACTTTCTATTTGTTCCATAGCAGTTAGGCATATTCTTTTAATTTTAAATAGTGTTTTCCAGATACATTTGACAGCATGTTCCATCAATAAATTCCAAAATGAATAAAGGAATATTTGTAAATAAATTTGCAAAAACTATAGAAGCTGTATTTTGTTCTCAGCTATTCTTGAGCCTAAGTGATATATTGGCAGTGTTAACCTTTAGATCAAGTTATTCAATAAATATTGAATCCCCAAAAAGGTCTTATTTATTTTCTGCAGCAACTGTTTCTCAAGAAAGGAACTGGACAAAACAAGCAGATAGTTAGTATTAGTAGTAATATTACTAATCTTGTTATGATTTCTCTTTAGTATATATTTTATCTGCGCTTTCCCTCTGCTCTTCTTGTATTTTTATAAAAAAACTGATAAATTCAACCATGCAGCTTTAGAAAAAAAATTATTATCCCAACTATTTGTTCCTCCAAATTAATTCATCTGAATGGAAAACACATCCTATGTAATAGAAAACATTTTTATATCAAGTATTATTTGGAGAAGTTTGTTTTCGTTTCAGTCCAGATCCCATATGACATGCATTCTTTACATTACATTGCCTACAAATTGAAGAGAAGGTACATGAAAAGTCAGGACTTTGTCAGTAACAGCAGTGCAACAATTAATTTTATATCACTTTTTTACTATTATTAAAATATAGTAGTAAATAATCAGGACAAAGGATATCCTCTGTTGTATATTTGTATATAGCTGGACAACTTACGTTGTGTCTGATAAAAAAGAAATGTAAAAATTTATTAAAGTTAGTATCATTGATTATAATAATATTTTGATTGATTGGTTGGCTGGTTGGTTGATTGCCCTTCATGAGTTTTTTGTCTTTTTTATAATAGAAACTCCATGTAATTTTGGATGGAACTGTTCCTGGATTATGTCTGCTAATAGCTTTGGACAACCTGATTGGCTACTATCTTCAGTTGTTGCTCTGACTTCTCAAGAAGATCAACACATTATGGACATAATCTCATCCAACAGAGATCTGGAAGGTTATAAATTTATACTCTGTCTTTATAATTGTGGTTAGTTATCTGTCTGCCTAGAGAGTTTCCTTTCCTGATTGGATTTACTACTGTATGGTACCCCACACTCCTGAAGAAAACAGGAATGGCTCTCATGAATGAAGGCAAATAAATATACATGTCCCAGGATAATGTTGCAGGATCCAATCTCGATGAGTCACTGGGACCAGAGGTTTTGCTTTCCAAGCTTTCAGACTCATGCTGGAGCCCATCTCTTAATGCTAGAGAGAAGTTCCCTGAAGATGGGCTCCACCACAAGTTCAAAAGCTCATAAGACAAAACCTCTGGTCTTGTCACTGATCCAGATTGGATCATGTAAGAATGGCGCTCTCTCTCTCTCCTACTCTCTCTCTCCCTCCTCCTTGCTCACACAGCAAATACTGCTTCAGTTTCCAAACAACCCTCAACTCTCTCACACACTGACAAAATGCGAGCCAGATGAATACCAATGGATGCTGGTAGGCAGAGGCAGAATTCCCCCGCCCTTATTTTCCTCCCCAAAAACTAAGCCTGATCACAACCACATAGTTTCGTAGCAAAGCACGGGTATCGAGCATAGATAGATAGATAGATAGATAGATAGATAGATAGATAGATAGAAAGATAGATAGATAGATAGATAGATAGATAGATAGATAGATATTAGAATTAGAACACAGCAAACTCCAAGCAGAACACAGCAAACTCCAAGACCAATAAACACAGACCAAGACTCCCAACCAATCAGGATGAAGAAAAAACCATTCTGGCACAACAGTAGGCTAGCACCAAATTTAAAACAGAAACGGCTGTGAAAGTCTGACTCACAGACAAACATAATACAGAAGCCTGATAATGGCAGATGAGATTCTGCCAAAATGTTGCTACAACTTTAAAAGCACAACTATAATGACGTGGGAAAATACCCAAACAAAGCTGAATACCATGCATATAAATACCCACGAAAACTTAAGAAAACAAATATTAGAATTAATATATACAGTATTTGTCAAATGAACCTTCTCTATTTCATGTACTCCATCACATGTTAAATGTTGCTTATCTATAACAATCATTCAAATCAATACAGACAAATACTACCATATATAGAGAGCCCTAGTTGCAGAAAATTCTCTCTCTCTCTCTTTTCCTTTTCTGGAATCCAACACATTTTCTCTCATGAAAAATTTAAAAAAAAGAAAAGAAAATGCTGACACTAAGAGCCAATTCATATGTTAAAGGCAGTGGCACATTGCAGCATATTTATGTTCCCTTCTATTATCTGGAAGCAGTTAAGTAACTTAACAGCCAACTAAGTTAAATAACATAGACTATTGCATCCAGTTTTGGTCATTACATTATAAAAAAAGATATCAAAGACTTTGGAAAGTGCAGAATAGAGCAACAAAGATGATTAGGTGGGCTGGAGGCTAAAACATATGAAGAATAGTTGCAGGAATGAAATATGCTTAGTCTAATGAAAAGAAAGACTAGGGGTGACATAATAGCAGTGTTCCAATATCTAAGAGGCTGCCACAAAGAAGACGGTGTTAATTTATTCTCCAAAGCACCAGAAAGCAAGAGGCTTTAAAAAGACACTGGACAGCCACTTTTCTGGAATGATATAGGTCTTCTGCTGGAGCAGTGGGCTGGACTAGAAGACCTCCAAGGTCTCTTCCAACTCTGTTATTCTGTTAAGTCAAATTCCCATAACATTCTGGTTGCTTTCCTTTCTCCTGCAACAAATTATATGCCCCACACATATTGAAGTATTTGAAATGTTAACTTGGTATATCAGCTATTATTTCTGCTTGCTCCTAATCCTTCACGGAATATGCCACAGCTCAGTGGCAGAGCATGTGCATTAAATATTATCGTGCACCAGCCATGGCTGGAAGTACTGCTATTTGAAAGGGAACTGCTAGGAAGCTGCTATCAATCAAACTAGACTACTCTTCCTTGACCCGATAACCTGTAGAACCACTATTCCCCTCCATTTGATGTCCACCAGGCTCTATCATTGCAAGTCAATTACATCTGATTAGGAAACGATAGATTAGTTTATGGTTGTACTGGATGTACTAATGATCTAACCTCAGCATTTATAATGTAAACCCCTTATATGATTTTTCCATGAAATAGAAAAAACATAGCTATGATTTATGATTTTCATTATTCAAAAAAACCCGGAAAATAGAAAAAGTAAGCTTTTTTGTAAACATAGACTAATTAAGAGATAATTTTGTAATTGTACTTATACAGTAGATGCTGCAGAGGAAAGCAGAAACATCTTTCTGTTTTTAAGTCTTCTGCACTGTTTATTTCTTGTTTGCTTCTATGTTAGGTTGCATTAATTTTTACATGCTTTGTAAAACTTTTAATAAACATTTATATAAAAAAAGAAATAGATTAATGATCTCAGTGTAAAGTAATCTCCTTTGTTTCCCTGCAGAGGATTGAGAGCTGAAAAAAAATACACTCTCATGGTGTGTTTTCCTGCTGCCAGAAGCTATAGGAGGCTGCTTCCCAGAGAACAGTTATTTATCCATCTCCTGTGCAGAAAATCAAAAGAGAAAGTGAAAATTAATGTTGCTGTGTTTCTGAAATGAGATTGGGAATGATTTTATTCTATAGTCTCTTAAATTCAGTATGACAAAACAAATACCTCCAGGCTTTTGAAGAGATCTTATTAGGATTCTTTACTAAACCATTAAAAGAGGCCATTTGTTGATTTGGAGTCCAATAAACCAATACAAGAATGATACCCAGCTTTATATTTTGGACAGCCAAGGGATGCTACAATGGCCAGAAGCCGCGCAGGTCTGAATTGGGGAGGAACAGACTCAAGCTTAATCCTGAAACTAAGTAGCTTTGGATTTTTGCCTCCCCAACCCCCCCCCCCCCCCCCCACATAAACAAAATCTGGAAACTTTCTAACATTTGGCCAGAAGACTTAAAAAAAGAAAGATGCTTCTGATTTCCTTTGCAGCATATACTGTATAAGTACAATTACAAAATTATCTCTTAGTTAGGTCTATGTATGATTTAAATTCTATTTTTATCATTTATTTCCAGCTTCTTTATTCTTCTCTTCAATAACTTAATTCACATTTTTATTGAAGCTATTTTCTCAATGTCTCACTATTTCTCTATATATTTCTAATTTCTCTTATTATTTTTCTTTGCTCTTAATGTATTTTGTCCCCAACCTTTTCTTTCCCTATAGGGGATATTCTTCTCCTGAACCCTAGCAGGATCTCGGATAGATGCACATTCAGCCTCCACAGTCCAATCCTGCCATGGAGCTCCAGTTCATGTCTGTTGGAGCTAGCAGTATATTCCCAGGGCTTCAGTCTTGCAGGACTCTCTGCTGAAGTGCACTATGTGGACACAAACCAAAGTGAAACAGTTCATTTGCAAGAAGGACATGAGGAGGATGCCTGGTGAGTTTTGTTCATGATCAGATACTTGGAAGATGCACATTAAACACTAACCAGCAAACCTGGACTCTGAGCCACAAATAATTGGAGGAAAACTGATGAGACATAGCAGGTTGCTTATCATGAAAGCCATTTATTCTAACATCTAATGTTAAGAACTAAACTGAGAGTATTAGGGTTTTTTTAGAAAAAAAATCTCTGAATGGAGGGCCCCAAATTTAGGATGAACCAAAATTAAGAAATCTTCCCAAATTTATGACAAACACTTGAGTTTGCAACTCCAAACCTAATGACTCTTGTCCTTTTGCTAAGCATCCAAATTCTTCACTGAGGAATTTAATGAAAGACTTGGTTTTCTCTTGAAAAGGATTAATTTTCCCTAGCAAAAATGCTAGGGAATTTCTAGAAGTTTGGCCCTCTGACAAATTAGTCATCAATAGGCACATAGACATAAACAATATCTACATAGTATGCAAAAGAAACAATCAGCTAGTAAAAAGGGAACAAAAACACCAAAATGCCTCCCCACCAGCAATCAGAAGCCAGATGAACGTCGATTAACTCCAAGATTAACTTCAGACCAACAATCCAATAGACAATACCCCATTCAAGGAGCTGCCAAACAAGCTAACAGTAAACAGCCCAATCAAAAAAACCACCATGACCAGCTCAGCAATACCGACAGGGCAAGCAAACTCCAGTCCTTACTAGCACTGATGATGTTACCTAGTTTGGGTAATGAAACATCTGCAAGAAAACAACCAAGCTCAGAGAGCACCAAGAACCCTTCAGTTCTACCCTGAGTTACAAATATTCTCCTTTTTTTTTTCTGAAATGTTAGTAGTGTTGAAATAACATCTACCGTGTTTCTCATATAATAAGGCCGGGTCTTATTTCTTTTTGAGCCCCCCAAAAATGGCTAGGCCGTCTTTTCAGGGGTGACTTAATTCCCCCCCCCTTGCATCTTCAGGTGGGCGGGTAGCGACGGCTTGGATGTTGACCTCGGTGTTGGTGGGGCACTTTGTATTGGGGTCAACGCAGGCAGCACCATATCCGGGTGTGCAACAAAAGTACTTCCTAATGGCAAGCCGCCCTCCCCCCATTCTGCATGTTTTAATATAGGCCTTAATATGGGGGGAGGGGCTTAATTTCATTTCATGCCTATAAAACATGCTGGGGCTTCCTATTGGGGGAGGCCGTATTGTTGGAGAAACAGGGTAGCTACTTAGAATTTTCTTTTCTTTTTTTTAAATAAAGTTTTATTTGGGTTTTCACACATACAAAATACAAGTAAAACATCTTTTTTGAAAATAACATGGTCCCGGGTTGAACTTCTTTATACTTCTTTTTGTATTCTATTCCATATCTTATACTATTTTACATTTTCTTTATAGTTTTTCCACTCTTTTAATTTTCTCAATTTTATTTTGATTATCTCACCTCAATTCAAATCATTATATTTATATTTTTGTCTGTTCTGTTTCAATTTCATATTATCTTTTCTCATTAAACAAACTTTCTCCTGTAGTTACTAATTGGAGTATGACACATAATCTTTTAATTACATCCATTCAACTCTTATTTAAACTTCAGTATATACCTTAAGTTTATGACCTTCAATATAAGACATCTCCGTAATTAATTTTTCCCTTATTTCTCTTCACATATGTTTTATAAATCATTAAATATACCTTTTGTTGCATTTATTTATTGACAAGCATTCCACTGAATTATGATAGTGATTTTATCAGACATTTTAATCATACATTGTTTCATATTTTCTAAAATTATTTCTGCTTCTAATATAACCATACTATCTTATGTACCTTTGCAGAATCCCTTTTTCCATTAAGTTTTCACCCATTATCTCTAAATACGCCCTGATTCTCTATATTTGCTTCTGTCCTTTATAACTTCTTTTCCTTTCTTTCTTCCCTCTCATCTTCTCCCTTCCCTTTTTACCCCCTTGTCTCTCTTGTTCTTATTCTCTCTTCTGCATTTCCCTCTTCTGTTGCTTTCTGATTTTATACTTATTTTTCACTCTATTTTTTTTGGAGTTGTTTTTCCCAATCTTAAACTTTCCATTCTCTTTGCCCCCTTTCCTTTTTTCCCCCCATCTAAGATTACTTGTTCATTAAAGATGGCTTCTTCTTTGTCGCAATCTTCTTGTTCTGCAGGCATTTCTTGTTGTTTCTCATAATTCCAAATCTCCATTTCTAAAATCTGAAATATGAAGCCAAAAGAACCTCTCCCTTCTTGTGCATCTTCTTTGTACTTTTTAAGTTCCATTTTCAGTTCTTCTAAAAGTGGAGCCATTTTAAACAGTTTTAAACAACCACCCGATTGATTTTAGTCATTCAAAACAATAACCAAGAATCCAGAAATCATCAAGTAATTCAGATAGTCCCATGTTATATCTTCTTATTTCTTTTTCGACTTTCTCTTCCTGGGGTTTTTGTTGCGATATTTCAGTTAGAATGTATCTTTTGGAAGTCTTGTTGAGATTTTGCTGTAAGTTCTTTTTTAATTCCAGGCAGTCTCCTCCCTTCCAGATCCTACCCTTTTATTCTTTTTCTCTCCTTTCCTGTTTTCAAAAGCTTTTAATTATCCAGAAATCTTTATTATCCCTTGACTTTTTATTTTCAGCATTAAATGCCTATTGTTGTCAAAGTGTGTTAAGCCTGGGTTCCCCAACCAGGGTTAAGGAGACAAGCTAAACAGAATGTGCAGCGTTAGTCAGATAGGCACACAGATAAATGAGTCAGATAAGTTTGTATGTTTATTAACATACAGTAAAAATAACAGCTATGCTTGTGCTATCAAAAATATAGTTTATTCCATTTACAGCATAGTCAAAATAACAGTCCATTAGTCATGTATCATTTAGTCAGTCCATTCAAGGATATTCAGTTAGCAAAGTCTGTGTAGAATATCCTATGTCAGTTCACTTACAAATCAGTCCTTTGTCTCTCTCCCATTCGAGTAAAGCAGTCTTGAGTCCATGCAGTAATTAGGGATCATCAAAGCCAGAGAGAGCAAGCTGACGTCTTGCTTCTTTTAAAGTGCTTTCACAACCACTCCCCTAATTACATTCCCACAGTTAAAGTTGCAGACACTTTAACTAACAAACTATGATAACATATTTATTATTTTACCTAAACCAGTTAGGGTAAACAATGTTATCCCTAACAAAGTGGATTTTTTCCCCAATTTCTTGCATAAGTCTCTTAGCTGTCAGTATAGGAAAAGGAGAAAACCAAATCTTTTCCCTTTTCTTTGTCCTTCACAGCTTAAAAATCTTCTTAGGGAACAATGTTATTGTTTTTTAACAGTTTCAATTCCAGGGTACCTTATTTGTTGCTTTTGCTGTTTGACCCAGACAACCAAAACTTTCTCTTCTTATCTTCCTCCTGCACATTCTTTTCTGGTCGAGTTCTTCTTTGTGGTGGCCATTTCTGATCACCACTGCAACCGCCTTCAGGAAAGGGAGTAATGACCAGCTGGCGAGGAGAGATGTGGCTCTCCTCAACCTTTCTTCACCACCTCTACGGGGTAGCTTAGCCCCAAAACCAGCCGGCTCGGGGCGCTCCAACGGCAAACACGGATCGAAGCCTCGCAGAGACGACGTTTCGGTCTGTCCACTGAGGAAGCTCAAACCAGAAGTCCAGAATTTTCTTTGATATATGCTCTAAGCTGTGTGACTATAGAGCTATGTCACACAAGCCAAACACCTTGATTCTGGTATAATTCACTGTGTTGCACCCTTGGGGCAGTTCTAGTAATTCTCTTAAACACGTGTGGGAAACTATTTTATTAGGAGAAAAATTTACTAATCCTGGAAATTGTTGGAAATTGTTTTTCTTTTTTTTAAGGGCTGTATTCCCACAGAGGGTAAACTGCTAAAGACACTCTAAGACAAGATATGACAAACTGAGGATGGTCATGCTAGGCAAAGCCAATAATTGTGGTGGAATACACTGGCAAATAGACTGTTCATAATTACTCTCAAGACAAGGAGAGGCCTTGAGATCACCCACAAGTGCTCTGGACAATTGGGGCTAGATATTTTTTGAGGAAAATAAGAGCAAAGGGGGGATTGAAACTTTGATTTTGGAAAGTTACAGAGACTAAGGATCCAGATGGATCTGAAATAAAATTATATTTTTATTTCATTTCATTTAATTATTAGAATCTCTCCCATAAAAAATCATGATTGGGTGAAACTTTAAAGGTTACACACTAAAGGGAATTAGAAGGAACTAAAGATTACAATTAAAGGAGAAGAACACTTAAATTTGACTTACTAATATAGAATGGAACAAAACATTTTAACACTGAATATACTAAATTGTATTTTTGAATACAATGGACCCAGAAGTTAAACTGAAGCTGTTCTATAGATAGACTTTTTAAAAAATGTTATAGAAGAGGAATGAGTTTTATTGGAAAAGATTGAGATTGATCTGAAAGTAACTTTAATAACAAGAGTAATATAGAAAAAGATGGTACATTGGACATATGAAAGACCCCAGCTGACTTGTTAATAATTGAAAAGGATATAGGCTGTATTTATTTTTCACATTTATGAACTGTCCTCAAAGAGGTATACAAATAACAAACCAAGAGAGTGACCTAGAGAAAAGAATAAAACAATCAACAAAATCTTTGAGAAGAAGAAAACAGCAACACACTACCATTCTTGGATATCCTCATCAACAGAGGAAATAGCAGCAAGTTAGCAACACATCTATTGTAAAACCATCTACACTAACCAAGTGTTTCACTACTAAAGGCACAGAGCAACCCCTATTCATTTCCAGCACTGAAGGTGTTTCCTAGTTGGATTTGCAAGAAAACAACCAAGCTCAGAGAGCACCAAGGGCTCCACAGTTCAACCCTGAGCTACAATTATTCTCCTCTATTGGCAATACTCACTATTTTTTTTGAAGTTACAAACATGATCAAAGAGGTGAGTGAAAATCAATCTTTCTTTTTTCTTTTTTCCTTTTGCACCATCTTTTGGATTCTCATGATGCCTCACTGGTTTTTTCCCTTAAAAATGATATAGATGCAGGTTTATGTAAACAGACCTCTCCTGTAGCGCTCAATGATAAATATTTTGTTTCAGACCCTTCATGTCTTCCTCAGGAAGAGGCTTTCTCAGCAGAAAAGTCTCAGACACAACTCAGATGGATAAGATTCTTTCTCACAGGCAAGAATGAAGCAAACAGACCATCATCCATCTGTACTGTAAAGAATTGTTTTTATAAGCCTTGCTTTAGTGTTTAAATTTCAGTCTTTTTCCTCCCAGGTGACTGATTGAGGGATATTTGATATTTGACTTGGTAGCCATGTAGAGGTCAGACATAATTATCATTCTTTTTAACTTGGAAACCACAGGTTACCTTACCTGATCAATGCAAACTATTCCTTCCTTCCTTCCTTCCTTTCTTCCATCCATCCATCCAGAGATTGTTGACCTCCACTTTATGTTTGAGCATGGAGCATTGTTAATTTAACATGATGCATCCTTTTGACATAAAATCAGTAAAAGTATTGCCATGCTGAGTTTATCTGAATTACTGCTGCAACAATCCATCTTCCACTGTCTTCACCCTAGGCTTCGTTCTGAATTCCATTAAGTAAATTAAATTGGCTCAAAGTCAAAACGCCTCTTTCTTGGCTCAAGCAGAAAAGGGTGCTTACTGATACCTCTGGAAAGGAACTGCTTCTTTCATATCTTCCAGTTTGGGATCTGCCAAAATCTATTATAAAAGTGAATGGCTCCAGATTTCTCTGAAAGCCTCCAATTTCTTATTGAAATTCAAAGCAACTTTTCAATTTCATTCTGTAAGTCCTGATAAATTTAAAAAAGCAAATGTGGCTTTTTTAAAGTCCTTACTAGATGTAGGCTTGTTTTTAAATAGTTTTTAAAATTGATTACTACCTTGTTGTGCTTTTGATGCTATTTATAATGTTTTGCTTATATTGCTCTTAAATGTAAGTACATATTTTAAAATTTGTGATTATATATCATGTGTACTGTACTGGTTTGAAAACAATTTAGGTACTCTACTATAAAACACACAATAATCTGGAATACTCAGAGTCAGTGGCTTTTGTTCACTATGGTACCCTGCAGTGCGAGTGACATGATAATTCAGAGCTGGAGGGCTGAACAACATACAGGAAACATACATAAGTACTATTGTTTAACAATGGAAAGATCTAATGTAGTTATGTAAGTTGTGTTAAGGGCAAAAACGGAAAAACATAAAAAATAGACCATTTGTTAATATATATTAACAAATATATATATATTGTTATTTGTGGTAGGTACGTTATTTGAAGTTGTTGTGATTAGTGAATTAAGCAAATACTGAAGAATTGCTCCTAGGGGAGAGACACATATAGGATTCTGAAAGCCTCTGGTCACAATTTCATCAACTGATCAATACATAATCTAGTTTTATGTGTATTTGTCTTTAAAGACACTTCTTGACCTTAATTTGCCCCACAAAAATCAAGGGAGAGGTTGGTGAAACCTTTTTTTAGAAGGCATCAACAAGGATGACATATCAACATCAGGCAGTTCTACTTCACAGCTTTGGCTTTCATGATCTGTTGATGGTGTTGGCAATTTCCTTTCCCAAACTGGCTTGAAAAACTGTGGCAGACTTGTTTGCTTGGCTTTATGCCTCAAATCTATCAGTGTTTTGTTGTAAACAATGAATGCTGTGGAGATTAGGCAAATTTCTCCCATTCATATGTTTTATAGGCAAAAGTCCACTGAAGAATGACTATTCTTTCAACATTAATGCCTATAAATGGGGAGAAAATCCCACACTCACTGGCATTAATGATGTTACCTAGTTGGATAATGAAAGATCTGCAAGCAAATAACCAAGTTTAAGGAAGCCTCAGAGACTCCATTATAAAAATATCTTTTGTAAATCCAATATAGGAAAGTTATCTAGGTCACTCTTGATTATGAAAACATCATTTCATTTATTTTCTAATGTAGCATCCCCCCACCCCCACATCAATCTTTTAACTTGCCATTTTCAAACCCACTTTCAAATCACTCTCACTCTTGCCTGTAAAATGTGTTCCTCTTCTATAATACCTTTTAAACACAATCCATCTACAGAGACAGATATTCTTAAAATTCTTAACTTCTGGCTCCATTGTTCAAAAATATCCTTCAATATATTCAGTGTTAAGATGTTTTGCTCCATTCTATATTAGAAAGTCAAATGTAAACATTCTTCTTTAATAGTCATTTTTAATTCCATCTGATTCCCTCTAGTGTTCAAATGTCTGTGGAGTTTCTCAGTCATCCAGGTCCTAATTGTCTCAAATGTGTTTTTTCAAAAGGCCACTGGACTGTTTTTTTTTTTCCTTGAGGAAGAAGACAATGTTTTGTTTCTCATCCAAGAAGCTTAATCTGTTGTGATAGGTTGGTGGGGAGCTAGAAGAATACATTCTGACAGGATATGGGAGACGGATGGAAGGATTATATTTCTTTGCAGTCATCTGGTTGTTAGCACTCTCTTTGAGAGCCATTGCATGTATTAACCTCCAAACGGCCTCAACAGCTCTTAGAAAGAATGTTAACAACCAAATTACTGCAAAGAAATATAATCCTTCCATTCATACACACACAAACACATATATTGTATGTTTGATTTAGAGATATATATCTCCCCATCCCTATATCAAACATACAATCCAGATATTCCAGCTGGTTGGAATTTGGAAGAGATGGGAGATGAAAAAGGAAGGGGCACCTGCTTGCCACATTAATTGGTGGCTGGTTTTCTTACTGGTTTTATTTATTTTATTTAGCATACAGTGATGTTACATTAGCTAGGAGACTACAGTACTCTACAGTGAGTACAACGTAGTTGTTTGATGCTGATGATTGCTAATCTGTTGAGTTCACTTCTTACTGTAAGGAATGTGGAGGGATGTTGATAGGAGAAAGGCTGGTAGAAAAGCTACCAATCACTGCCATAAAACTGCTCTGCATTAGAAGGCGATAACTGGCCTCATTTGATGACATTGGAATGTGGCTATAATTCACTAGTCAGGAAACATCCTGGAATTCCTAGCTCAACTATCTATGCCAGGGGTCTCCAACCTTGGCTCCTGGAAGCCTGGCGGACTTCAACTCCCAGAGTTCCACAGCCAGCGGCTGTGGAATTCTGGGAGTTGAAGTCCGCCAGGCTTCCAGGAGCCAAGGTTGGAGACCCCTGATCTATGCCAATCAGGAATTCTGAAAGTTATATCCAACACATTTGGAGGGCATCAGATGGGGAACATCTCTTCAGATGATTGGGGCACTGTCTTGTTTCTTTTTTTACTTGTCATTTCCTCAGTCATCACTTATATCTGCATTATTGATCTTCATAAATATTGTATACATGGAAAAATATTGTTCACACTGTAGATTTCAAGGAGGAAATTGTGATGTTGAACTGTATTCCAAGAATATGGAATTAGTCTCCTCATGAAAAGCTTTGGCTTGATTAAGCCGGAGACAAAATGAAATAATTTTAATAAATGCAAAGTAACTTATTCTTGTGATTTTAAGGAATGGATCTAGGATAGGAATATGTTAACTATCTTTGAAAAGACTGTGTTCCAAAAATTAGAAGATGAAGCAATCTGTTCCAGTATGGTCTATGTTCAATCTTAAGCTTGATCTTAAGCTTTAATTACATAATCATTCATAGTTATATGAATTCATTTTTTCTATATATTTCCTTCTCACCCTCCACCCCCTGCCCTTGACTCCTTTCTCCCTCTTCCTTCCTTCCCTTCCCTTTCCTTCCATTTGTCTGTCACATTTACTTATTTTAATCACTATACGATATCTAGATTTTCTTCATTGTACCACTATTCATCTATTTTTTTTTGCCTGTTGCTCCTGTAGTTCACCATTTTCACTACTAAAAATAAATCAAAAACAAATTAAAAACAAATGAATGAAAACCAGTTTTAATTAATGCTTACTTTATTTGGTAGAATATCACAATATGTGCTTTATAATTAGTCAAGCAAAATACTTAAAAGTAGTGATTCTCATGCACTAGCTGACAATATTGTTTATTGGCATAGTAGTTTATAAGCAGTATAAGAGGGCACCTCAGGTTCAGATCACAGAAAAATATTATTACTAACATGTAAATAATTGTCATAATTGACCAAAGCTGCACAATTGTAAAAATATAACTTGAGATAAGGCATATGAAATCCTTTGGATATATTTCTGCTTTTTATAGATAAATACATTTATTAACCATGTCAACTGCTTTGATTTTCAGGGTGAAATGGAAAATTCTAATAGGCTCAATTGGACAAATGGAAAGACCTTTTGAGATCACTTTGATCTATTCAAGTTGTGATGAAAAGAATTCTGGGTTTTTGGCACTGGGATCATTGCAACTTCAAAACTGCCTTCATGGTATGTAGGAAATCACATCTGAAAAAAAAATGTGATTTTTGGATAAGATAAGCGTCCCACTGACTGCTTCTGGCCTAAGATTCAGTAACAAGCTGTGAAGTAAATAAGTTTAAAATAACTTTTATTATCAATTTTAAATTTACTGTTTTATATCTTAACCAGAGTAAGCAAATTGTGCCTTTTAAGCCACATCTGGTCCCTTAGCCCCTATTTTCAGATGTTATGAAGCTCTCCCAGCATTACACAGCCCAAACTGCTGAATATTCCCACTAGTTTCCAATGGGAAATTAAACAAAGTGTGCTAAAGCTTCATATAGGTTTGGAAACAGGGAAGGATTTTCCCTTAAACCTGAAAAATTGGCCCATTCTCTTTACTACTTACAGCTTCAGATGAGCTTGGCCTGAAGGCAATTCAGTTTGGGTTTCAATCCATTGCACAATTGGAGCAGATCCTGAGGATGATTTTTTTAAAAAAGCATTATCTGACTTCCTCCAACTGATACTCATTCTAGAAAGATCATAATCACAGAATCCAGGCCACAACTATGCTAGATTTTAAAAGTCAAGTCAGAGAAGACTGATTTAGGTATTTGATATTTTTGTTTGTTTGTTTTCCCTTCAGATAAAGATCTTTTCAACCTTAATAAAGGATCTCCTATCCCCTGCCCACAAGAGGGCTGTGTCAGCCACCTAGCAGTTTGCAGTTTCAATTCTGATTGTCCAAACAAAGAAGATGAATCCTTCTGTGGTAAATATGAACCTGCCCGTCTCTTTCTCTAAGGGACTTCTTATTTGTCAACTATTGTAAGAAAGAAAATATTAAGCCCAATCTTTTGTTCTTTATTAAACCTGCAAAAACTTCAGCAAGGAAAAAACAAAAAATATTGATTGTTCCTTCAGCCTGTCAGGGGCTGAAGGCAGGACAAGAAGTGATGGATGGAAATAATCCAGGAGAAAACCAACCTCTGTTGGAAGAAAAGTTCATCTGGGTTCAGTTCCAAGTGGGGAAAAAGACACTGGAAACATGCAGGCTATTTGGAAAGATGGTTTAATGGTGGACAGGACCACATGGTTTGAGTCCTGAGCAGTCGAGCACATGGAAGAGAGAGAAAATACTCTGCTGATCTTTTTGTTTGTTTGCTTCTTATAAAAATTACTGCTTTTTTCCAGATAGCCTAATAGAAGGGGCACATTGTTCTTTTGAGGAAGATGCCTGTGGTTGGACAATAGATGGAAATATAAATTCTTCCTGGTCTATTAGTGATTTTTCAGGGACGCATGAAAACCAGATTGGAGGATCTGCCTTCCAAGCCACTGAAGGTATATTCCTTATTCTTCACCTTCTGTTTTAGCTGGAAAAGCATCTCCACTTGGGATTCTTTTATTTATTGAGACGTTGAACAACTTGTACGATTCTGAGTGACGTCTGTTGTAGAGGAATATTCATAGTGCTGCCTTGAGAGAGTTTGCAGCGGTGAAGGAAAACATACATGGTCTCATTATGCATGAAATCAGAAAATGGCCTAAGGAGAAACATATTGTGTGTTTCAGGAGAATACTATCAGGCGATCTATAAAATCTGTTTTGAAACTGAAATTATCTACATTCTGTAAGCAACTGATATTAAAGCTGAATTCTTAGCTATGGACTAGAAGGTGAAGATCCATATGAAAAACTTATTTTGAAACACGTTAGAAGTCTGCAGGGAGGGTGAAATGGTAGTGATAGAGAGAAAGTGAGAATGCTCCCCACTCCCTGATGAATTTTCCACCCTTATTGGGGAGAATTCCCTCATCTTTGTTAAGAGCTACTCTCGAATAACTCTTTTGAAGGGAAAAAGGGAGATGGACCTCTACAATTCTTCCCTTGTTCTAATAAGGATTCCACTCTCTACACGCAATAGTGGGCTGCTGGATGGTTGGCGAAGTTCGAGCGAACCCCTAAGTGTGATCTCTGGCTGGGCCTGGTCACCCGCCCTTGTGCTATGCTTTCCCTAAATAACTAACTCTTCCTTGGCCAGGCTGCTCAGGTGAGTTCCTCACTGCCCTGCTATACTCACCAGAGCTGCCTGAGTCGATTAGCTGCCTGTTTGAAACTACATTTCAGCCCCAAAGTGGCATGTGCACACTCACAACCAGCGAACCCCTTGACAGCGAAAGTGCAGCCTACATCTGTCTACATGCTTTATTGAGGAAGGGATCTGTGCATTTCAGGTCCCACCAGGAGACCCATAGAAATGGATAGCTTTGTTCTCTTCTCCTTATGCTTTTTAACAAGACTATGATTTTTTTTTTTTTGAAAAAGTTTTTATTAATTTTCTACAAACAAACAAGACAAACAAAACATAAAAACATCAACTCTTATATGTACATCCAGTGTGTCAGTTGGTTCATCATTTTTGTGCATTCATTCTGTAGTCTCAATTACAATTATGTTACATAACAACTCATATTGTCAATCCAAACTTATATATCCTAATATCACTAAAAAAAGAAGTTTTTGACTATATTTTTAATCATTCATGCTTTATGAGCTAACAATGCTTTAAACCAGTTTACTCTATAACAAATCATCTAGTCATATCAAATCAATCCTAAAAAATCCTTTATAAATATAATAGCAAATAGCAAAATAATAGCAAAATAAAGATATTCCTTACTATCTAGCATTCTAAATATTCTATTATCGTATTTTATCATCTAGCCATTTGTAAAAAAGATCCCAAATTTCGTAAAATTGTTTATCCTCTTGCTCTCTAATTTCAAATGTCAATCTGCTCATCTCAGCACATTCCAATATTTTCTTAATAATTTCTTCCTGTAATGGTATTTTCTCATTCTTCCAATTTTTAGCAAATACAATCCTGGCCGCTGTTAATACATTTACAATCAGGTATTTCAAATCTTTACTATATATATCAGGTAAAATTCCCAATAAGAAGATCTCTGGTTTCAAGTCTATATGTTTCTTTGTCATTTTTTCCAACCACATGCAAATTATAGTCCAATATTTTCTAGCATCCTCACAAGTCCACCACATATGGTAATATGAGCTGGGTATCTGATGACATTTCCAGCATTTTTCAGATTTATTCTTAAACATTCTTGCTATTCTTGTCGGAGGAAAGTGCCACCTGTAAAACATCTTATACAAGTTTTCTTTATATGCTGTTGACATTGTCATTTTATAATTTTGAGACCAAATTTCTGCCATTTCTCTAAATCAATCCCATATCCAAAATTCTTCCCCCAAACAATCATAGTTTCTTTGACTTGTTCTTCCTCTAATTTCATTCCCAGTAAATAACCATATAGTTTTTTAATCACCTTCTCATCAGTACCCATCAAGATCTTATCTAAATCAGTCTGTTTATCATAAAATCCCTCCGTTTTGGAATCTTCATCATACCTTGAATGTATTTGTGCATATGAAAACCAATTCATCCTTATACCTTGTTCCTCTAAGTTTTGGATCGATTTAAGTTCACCCTTTTCATCCAAAAGTTCCCCATATCTAACTGTTTGTTCCTTCTTGTAGATTATAGGATAGGAAAATGCTTCAATGGTCGATAACCAAACTGGAATTTTCAAATAACATTGTCTTTTTATCTTCTCCCAATTTAACCACAAAGACTCCCGTACATAATGTCTTCTAAAATAACCCTGTGTTTTAGTTCCCTTATACCATAAAAAAGCATGCCAACCCAACAGCAAGTCATGCCCTTCTAATGTCAACAACCTATGTTTCCTTAATGTTATCCATTCTTTGACCCACATCAAACTTGCAGCTTGATAATACAATTCCCAATTAGACAGACCAAAACCTCCTCTAATTCTAGCATCTTGCAAAAGCTTTAGCTTTATTCTCGCTTTTTTACCTTGCCATATAAACTTCAACATAATTTTATTTAAATCTTCAAAATAGTCTTTTCCAAGCCTAATTGGTATTGTTTGAAACAAAAATAAAATTCTAGGTAAGATATTCATCTTAATTGTTGAAATTCTCCCTATTAATGACAATTGCAAGTTTTCCCACTTCTTCAAATCTATAGTTATCTGTTGTTTAAGTTTAATATAATTATTCTCCTTTAATGTGCTACATCTTGTTGTCAAATATATCCCCAGATACTTAACCTTATTTGTAACTTGAATTTTCAAAAGATCTGCCAATTCTTCTCTCTGTCTCAATAGCATATTCTTTGTCAAAATCTTTGTTTTGTCTTTATTTATTTTCAAACCAGCCACCTCTCCATATGCCTCTATCCTTTCCAGTAACTTTGGAGCTGTTTCTAGCGGATCTTCCAAAATAAAAGCTAAGTCATCAGCAAAAGCTTGTAGCTTAAATTCTTCCTTCTTAATTTTCATTCCTTTTATGCTTTTATCATCCCTAATATTTCTATTCAACACTTCCAAGGTCAACACAAATAGCAAAGGAGATAGGGGGCATCCTTGTCTTGTGCCTTTCCTTATGTTAATAAAATCTGTAAGTTCCCCCTCCATCATTACCCTTGCTGTCTGTTTATTATATATAGCTTCTATTGCTTGAATAAATTTTTTAGCGAAACCCATCTGCTCCAATAATAATAACATAAATCTCCAGTTCATGTTGTCAAATGCTTTTTGAGCATCTAGGAATATCAAAGCCATTTGCTTTTCAGGATGAGCCTCATAGTATTCCAAAGTGTCCAAGATTACTCTCATATTGTCTCTAATTTGTCTCTTTGGCAGAAATCCATTTTGATCTGAGTGAATAAAATTATTTAAATATTTTTTAAGTCTTTCTGCTAAGATTGAAGCAAAGATTTTATAGTCTGCATTCAATAAAGAAATAGGTCTATAATTCTTAATTTGCAATGGGTCAGTCTCTTCCTTTGGTATGAGTGTAATATAAGCCTCTGACCATGTTTTAGGTATCATCTTTTTTAACATAACTTCATTCATAACTTCTAACAATGGGATGCTCAATAATTCTTGAAATGTTTTATAAAATTCTACTGGAAGCCCATCTGGGCCCGGAGCTTTCCCATTATTTTGTCTCTTAAATGCTTCATTTAGTTCCATCATTGTTATATTGCTTTCTAGCATTTCTTCAGTCTCTTTAGGTATCTTTGGTAAATTAGCTTCCTGTAAATACTGTTTGACTTTTTCTTCATCAATATTCTCTTGTTTATATAATTGCCCATAAAAATCTCGAATAATTTCTTTTTTCTCCTTATTCCCATAACAAACTTGGCCTTGTTCATCTATTAACTTCAATATTTTTCTTGATTCCTTCTCTTTTCTCAATTTATATGCTAGCCATCTACCTGGTTTATTTGCATCTTCAAAATAATTCTGTTTAGAGTTTCTAATTTTCTGTGCCAGTTCTTCTTTCTCTATTAATTCCATTTTATGTTTAATTACATCCAGCTTCAATTTAATATCCTTTTTCTGTGGCATTTTCTGTAATTCTTTTTTAAGAATTTTATACTCATCTTCCAAGGCCTGAGAAGCTTGCCTTTTCCAAATATTCTTTTTTCTTGTATAATCTATTATCAAACCTCTAGCGTATGCCTTCATTGTATCCCACACATTTTGCGTTGAAGTATCTTCTTTTTTATTTTCTCTGAAGAAAAAAGCCAATTCCTTCTCCATCCATTGTGTAAAATCTTTCTCCTTTAAAATAGTATTATTTAATGTCCATCTCAATCTTTTTTTTTGTCCCTTCCATTTAATTGTCATTGGGCTATGATCTGCCCAAGTACTTGTTTCAATATTTGTTTCTTTAATATTAGATATTAGTTCTGTTGAGATCCAAATCATATCTAATCTGGACCATGATAAATGTCTATTTGAATAAAAAGTATATTGTTTAGCTTTAACATTTCTTTCTCTCCAAATATCTTTTAAAGTTAATTCATCTGTCATTTTAAAAAAAGACCTTGGGAGAGCCTTTCTATTTTGCTGTGTTGTTGTTGCTATATAGTCCAGTTTATTGTCCACAATTCCATTAAAATCTCCCATCATAATTATATTAACATAGTCCAGTCCAATTATTTTCATGTGTAGCTTTTTATAAAACTCTTCTTGTTTATCATTCGGAGCATAAATTGCAATCAAGAGTATTTTTATATTATTGTCCATTATTTCTACCATTAATACTCTTCCATCTTCATCCGTGTTAATCAATTTTGCTGGAATAGCCTCTTTAATGTATAAAACCACACCTCTTTTCTTACATTGAGTCAAAGAGGTAAATATTTTCCCCAATTTTGGCTGTAATAACAATTGTTCATGTTGTTTTTTAATGTGAACTTCTTGTAAACAAATTATATCAAATTTTAATTTCTCTAATTTATGAAAAGTTTTCCTTCTTTTAACAGCTGAATTAAGTCCATTTATATTCATTGTAATCAGTTTTTTTTCCTCCATGATTATGCTTTATATTTAGGTCTAACAGCTCTCGTGGATCTCACTTCACGCTGTTCTTTATTATCCATCTGTCCCCCTGCTGCTCCTTTCTCTTTTTCAGTCTCCAGTTGTTCATCTTGAAACTCAATTGATAAAGCCTCTTTCTCTGCTTCCTCTCTTCTTCCTCCAAAGAATTCTGCATGGAAAAGTTCTGCTTTCTCAATTGAATCAATTCTATATCTCTGCTCTTGCCACCCAAACACTAGTCCTTCTGGAATCAGCCATCTATAATTCACTTCGTTTTCCAATAGTATTTTGGTCAGAAATCGATATTCTCTTCTCATCTCTCTCACTCTTCTGGGTATTTGTTTTAAAACCACAACCTCTTTACCCTTGTATTTCAGTGTTTTCTCTCTTACTACTTGTAATATTTGCGTTTTAATGGATTTTTTGGTAAATCTAATATGGACTTCCTTGGGTAATTTATTTCTCATCGCATATCTTGTATAGACTCGATATATCTCATCTATTCCATCCATCATCTTTTCCTCTGTAATTTCCAAAGCATCTGCCAAAATTTCTATCATTACCGCTGCCAAATTTTCTCCTTTTTCCTCTTCTATATTTTGAAATCTGAGGTAAAATTCTGACCTTTCCATCTCCCACCTCAACATCCCACCTTTTTCTTGTTCAACCGCTGTTAGTCTGCTGTCAATATTTCCAATCTTCTTCTCTCTTTGTTTTCCTTCTTCCTCAATTTTTTGGAATCTCTCCTCATACCTAACCATCATTTGTTTAATATTTTCCACTTTTTCATCAGTCTTCTCTATTCTTTGTTCAATATTTTCTGCTCTTTGTTCAATATTTTCTATTCTTTGTTCAATATTTTCTGTTCTTTGTTCAATATTTCCTGTTCTTTGTTCAATGATATCTGATTTTGTCTTGAGATCTTGGATTCCTTGCATAATCATCTGTAAAGTTACTTTTTCTTGTTCCTTTTCTTGCTTCAACATTGTCTGAATTAAACGTTGTCCTCCAGCTGGTGGGGAAGCAGAGGTAGAAGCAGAAATGCCAGATGGTATTGGTTTCCTGCTCATTTCAATGTTTCCAAAACTTCAAATTCTCCTTGACTTTTAATCCAACTGGTAGAGCAGCCAATTATAATCCAAAATGGAGAACTCCAATAGTAAAAAACACGAAACCAAAAAAGAAACAGGAAAAAAGGAAGAAGAAAGATCTTCAGGTTCTTCTAGACCCTAATCCAATTACGAGATAGTCCACCATAAAAAAAGAAAAAATAGAAAGGAAAAAACAAACAAATCCAAAAATAATAATATTGATTAAGAGCAAAAGAAAAAAGAAAAAAGCAAAAGCAAAAAGAGAAAAAAAAAAACAAAAAGTTCCTTCAGATTCTTCACACCTTAATCCAATTAAAAAGTCTCAATAATCCAAAAAAAAAAAACAACAACCACAACCACAACAACAAAGTAGTCCAAAAACATAAATATGAAAAGCAAAAAAGTCCCAATAAAAAAGAAAAGAAAAATAAAGAAGAAAAAAGAAAAAACTCTGAGGCTTTCCCTTTAAAATAAAAGGCAAAAATAAAAATATTACTAAAATTAAAATTTAGAAAAAGGCTAGCGAATGGGGTATATATAAGAAAACACACTGCACTTTGTTATTTATCCAAGGCTCTTGTTATGACTCTCTTCTCCAGCAGCTTCAAAGCCAAACCTCAAGTGTTGTTGATAACAGTCCAGGAAAGCACCTGCAATAATATTTTGCTGTGCTCTCCCTCTATCTTATCACGTTAAAAAGTCCTTGAGATGAGGTCTTTTTGCAATTCTCTCCAATTCAAATAAAGATACTTTCAAGCCTCTAGTTGGCAGTGTTACAAAGTTTCTTAATGCTCTTTCTCCCCCCCCCCGCCAGAAAAAAGGAATAATATATACAGAAAAAAAAGAAAAAATAGCCAAAGGGAGCCTCTATCCTAAAGAAAGTTAAAAAATCAAAGGGAGCATAAAATCAAAGGGAGCATAAAAATATATATAAGAGAAAATTCAATCCGGTTACCTACAAAGTCACAGTAAAATCTTTCCCAAAAAGTATAAAGAAAAGAAGAAAAAAAAAACCCAAGCCTCAATTTGACATCACTTTAAAAAACGCCGCTCAAAACAATTTCAGTCAAAAAAAAATCTCACAGCTTTCTTCTTTATCCCGTGTGAACTTTCCAACCTCAGCGAATTTACAGCACAAAAGAGTTTTTCTCACCCAGCCGACACACTTCACTCCAATCACTTTCTTTCCGGAGCTGTCCCGACTTCAGCAGCTATGGAGGCTGCCTCTCCGCCGCCAGCAAAAGGGCTTCTTCCGGATCAAACCAGAGATTTTGCGATATCTCTGGGATCCTGGAACAATGCCCTTCACGATCACCGTCTCTACGGGACGGTTTAGGTCCGTTAGGACCGACCAGGGGCGAAAATATCGGCTACGATCTCAGAGCCCCGAGATCACCGGAACGAAGCTCCGCCTTCTCCCCTAAGACTATGATTATGATTTTTTTTTACATACCTGCAAGCTTCCCTTGAGTATCATGGCCATGGAATCAGAGTAACTCCCAACAAGGAAAAAGTATAGCATTTAGTTTGTTTCTTTTTAGGGCAAATTTAGGTAAAGGGAAACTGAAATATATAAAATCATATGTGATATGGAAAATATGGAACTCCCGGTGATGAATCATGGTGGGCAGATGTCGCCAAAGGAGCATAGAAATACTGCAGCTGAGATTGCTGCTAGAGAGTTGATGCCAAACTGCATAATCTCTCTGGATCAAAGGGAGATTGTGAAATAGCCATTTTGCATAAAATATTTGTCTTAAAAATGTTTAAGTGAAGAATATATTTCAGCAGACATTAAAAAGAGGAATGGAGTTATTTTGTATGCTTACTCCCAGCTAAAACCAGAATTTGTATTGGCGGATGAATATGATAGATTTGTGGATTAGAAGTTAGTTTATTTGGGGTCAAAACTATGATGTTGGGGATTTATGTCTCAAATGAGGATAAAGTGATGTTCCACAAACAGTTTATGGAGAGATTGATGGATTTCTCCATGGCGTTTGAAGGGAGATTGGAATGGAAATGGACAGAACTTCGAGAAAAATATTAAATATTAAAATTACTCAGGATAAACTATCAATTTAATATTTAAATTTTTTCTGATTTGATGGGTTAATTTTGGGTTGATCAATATATGAAGATGAAAAAATGGTAGTTCAAGAGCATGTTTATAAAATGATGTATCATTGGTATATGTCACCAGAGAAATTGTTTAAAATATATGAAGGTATTTCAAATTTACATTGAACATGTGAACAACATGAAGAGGTGTTTTATCATGTTTGGTTGACATGTATTAAAATATTTTAAAGATTATTGTACAGTTGAAATGAGAAGCTTTTATTCTGGGACTAATGGATAAACAGCTGGGGAAAAAGGTGATGGAACCTTGCTTTTATGTATGGCAATTTCAGTAAGATTGTTATGTGCTGAAAAGAGGAAATGTGTGGCATTACCCATGATGAAGGAATGGTTGATAAAATGACTGAAGTCACCTCTATGATTAGAGAAAAGACATCTACATTAATACCTGACTGGAAATTTCTTATAGACTTTTTGCATCAGGCAGAAAATTAACGATGGTTTTGATGATCAAGAAAAAATAGACAAAAGAAAAATAGAGCTTTTTTGTAACTATAAATTAAGACATCATTTTGTAATAATACTTGTCATTTGCTATAAAGAAATCAGACGTTTCTTTCTTATTATTTATTTTTATCTTTTGCTTTTGCATTTTGTCCTATGTTCTCTCTCTTATTTATTCTTTTTATTTTATGTTAGCTTTCAGGATATGGTAAAATATTCAACTTTCCAGAATATCATAAAATAATGTCCTTGGTGAAACATCATCATGTTTGTTCTAATATATTGTAAATTCTACTATTGCTCAGTCCCAAAATACCACTGAAATCTAGTTCCATTTTTTCCCCAGGTCGTTTTTTGTATCTGCATATCAACAGTGAACACACAGATGGTCTTGCCCGGATATACAGCTCTGATCTTCCAGCCATTCTTTCCAGTGGATCTTATAAGGTACTTTAACCTCTTCCTTAAACAATTAAATTTCACTTTCAAGACTTTTGTGTGTAATTTTAGTGATATGCAGGCTATTTGTGTGTGTGTGTGTGTATGTGTCTTTTTTCATATTTATTTTGGTCAAGACTCAACAGTATCAAAATGATTCTATGCAAAAGTTCTGTAGTAACAGTTTTACACCTAATGAGCACCACTGCACAGGCCATAAAATCGCTGTACAATCAGCTCCAATCCAGTTTGAAACTAGGTCCAAATTGATTTAAAAAAAACCAAGCATATGATTCTATTTGACTGTTGGATTCAATTTTCTGATTTAAAAAAAAATCAAATTAATTGTGAAATTTGAGATTCCTCACAAATTAAAGAGCAAGATTGCCTTGACAATCCAGGAGAATATAGCAGGAGATGTTCTCTTGTTCCTGTGCCATCCAGTGGTGGGATTCAAATTTTTTTTACTAGCGGTTCTGTGGGCGTGGCTTGATGGGCGTGGCAGGGGAAGGAGACTGCAAAACCTCCAAATCAGAGGTGGTATTTGCCAGTTCTCTGAACTGCTCAAAATTTCCGCTGCCAGTTCTCCAGAACTGGTCAGAACCTGCTGAATTATCAGCTCTGGTGCCACCCCAACCATCAGTGCACAAGCCCTGTAATGTGGGGAAACTGTGGAATATCCAGAACTGTGTTCTGGATGATCTTCAAGAGCTGTAGACTGCATTATAGCAAATCTAACCAGGAAATAACCAAAGGCTCCCGTCTAAGAAAGGATGCAGTTGGTGCATAAAATGAATGTGTGCAAAACCCCCAACCCCCAGCTATCTGTTTCTTAAGCAAGAGCTCCAAGTCT
This sequence comes from Hydrophis major, assembly GCA_033807585.1. Lineage (NCBI taxonomy): Eukaryota > Metazoa > Chordata > Lepidosauria > Squamata > Elapidae > Hydrophis > Hydrophis major. Next base: position 79,244,462 of record CM066328.1, on the reverse strand, counting down.
AGGGGAACCCCAAATCATGCACCAGCTGTATCCAGGGGAGTCCTGGAAAGAGTCATCGGGGAGCAACTTGCTAAGAAGAGATGCTGGAATCCAGACATCATCCTGAAGAGCTGAAGGTCCAAAGGCATCCTCACATCAGTTCTGATGCCTTTTTGGCATTCGCCTACTGATGGCCACTTTCCAAACTGGCACTTCACTCTGCTTAAGTGCAAGTGCACTGTTACAAGTTGGTGGCGTGGCTTGCCCTCTGCCTCCAGCTAAGCAGGTGATTCAGCATCCCTGCATGAAAATGGGTTTTACGTCCTTGCCTCTGCTGACCCATTTCTTCCAGTGGATGAAAACCCACATGTGGATGTTTGTCTCCACTTTTCTTCCTTTCAACTGCTTTTAAAATTAAATTACATCATAGCAGATAACGCATGACTCCTAAGATAGGGAAAGGAATGGCACGAGAGAGCAAGACAGGTTAACCAGTTCCGGACACAGCAGTCCTGGCTTTTCTTTCTTTCTTTCTTTCTTTCTTTCTTTCTTTCTTTCTTTCTTTCTTTCTTTCTTTCTTTCTTTCTTTCTTTCTTTCTTTCTTTCTTTCTTTCTTTCTTCGGATCCAGAATGTCTCTGCTGTAACATGTGACCTCAAATGTTTGTTGCTTAGCACTCCAAATCTTCTTTGGACCCCACATTATTGCATCTAGCCCAGGGATGGCTAAGTTCACGCATGCGTACCAGCACCCATAAGGGCTATGCATGCAGGGGCTCCCACACCCCTGCGCATGCGTGCACGACCCCTGCATGCACACCACATGTCTCTGCGCATACACATGGGACCCACCCACTGTGCATGTGCCTGCATCTCCTTCATGACCCCCTCCGCCCCCGCACATACACGGCAGCTACCCAATAATCAGCTGGCAGGTGGGTGGCACCTGCACACTAAACCCACTCTTGGGGCAACGGCTCATGTGCCAGCGGAGATGGCTCTGCATGCCACTTCCAGCATGCGTGCCATAGGTTCGCCTTCATGGATCTAGCCTAAGGCAATAGCAACTGGGGCATGACCATGGAAAAGTTTTGGAAGAAGCTAACTCAAGCCATGAAATAACAGTCTAATCACAGCCTTCAGAACAGCTGGAACATCCAAAAGTGACGATGCTCAAAATAACATTGTTTTGTCCTGCAAATCATGATCCAAGATTATGGGGGCCATGAAACAAAACTCTACTTAGAACAACCTCTTTGAAGTTGAAAAGTTTCAAAGTAAAAGAGTTTACACACCTCTACTCCCCAAATTTTTTTCTGTGGCCAACGATCATATCATGAATTATTATACGAAAGAAGGAAATAGTTGCAGGTATTAGAATCAAACTTCTCTTCAAGCAGGCTTTGGGTTACCTTGGTGTTATAATCAAAGTTGGAAAGGTAGGATGAATGAATAACAGCACATTCAACTCTGGTATGAAAAAGACATTTTTCCTCCCGGAACTTTATTCCAGAGTGAGCTGACAAAATAGAGACCCCTTTCATTTGAATTAGCAAGGTCTGATTAAAAAACGTAGAAATAGCAGGATATTAGATCGGCTTTAAATTTGTGCATAATACCCTGATTTGTTCTAAAGCTAGTTACCATAGTTTCTCATCTTGGATGAAATGGGTAACTGTGATAAGAGATGTCTGGATTTCTTTGCTCTTGCTCTGAAGAAAGAAACAACCAAAGGGGGCATAAGTACAGACAAAAGGCATATTCATAGCTTATTAAGCCTTTGCCTACTTCTGCCATATGAAAGTGATACAAAGAATCAGAAATAGGAGCTTTCTCTCATTGCTGTAATTTAACCAATTCTCTCTTTATACAAGCCCAGTTATTCAATTCTATCACCTTGTTTACTTCATCTTCCTCTCAAATGGAAAGACTTACCAAAAAACTGTATAAGTAATTATCATGTATGTATGTATGTATGTATGTATGTATGTATGTATGTATGTATGTATGTTATTCAGCTTTGTTCAGATATTTTCCCACGTCATTATAGTTGTACTTTTAAAGTTGTAGTGACATTTCGGCAGAATCTCATCTGCCATCATCAGGCTTCTGTATTGGGTTCGTCTGTGTGTCAGGCTTTTGCAGCCGTTTCTGTTTTAAATTTGATCCCAGCCTCGTACTTTGTTAGAATGTTTTTTTCTTCATCCTGATTGGTTGGGAGTCTTGGTCTGTGTTTATTGGTCTTGGAGTTAGCTGTGTTCTGCTTGATTGGTGTTTCTAATATCTTCTGTCTGTTTTGTAGCATTATTTTTGTCTTGATTGGCTGGCAACATTGTGTTTTGTGTATTGGGGGCTTTTAGCATGGCTTGGCTTTGGGTGAATGGCTGACTATCATTTCAAGCAGACAATCCAGACAAAAAACAATATATCTATTATTCAGTACCACACACATCATGATCAAGATTGGATATGTTATGGACAAAGCATAATATAAAAGAAATAGAAATTGAAGCTAACACACGGGGTGACCATAATCCTATTAAAATAATTTGGAAAGGATTGAAAAAGAACAGAAGATGGATGCTAAATAAAGGAGATCCTTAAAAAAAAAAAAAAAAAAAGAATGTGTCAAGATGATGGAAAAAGAATTGGAGTTCTTTCTGAAAGAAAATAAAAAACAGCAAACATCCATTCCAAACCTATGGGACACGACTAAAGCATACATCAGGAGCTTAGCAATTTCATATAATACACGTAGATACAAGGAAATAAAAGGAGAACAATCTAAACTACTAGATAACTTAAGGAGTTTTTCTAACTTAAGGAGTTAGAAAAAACATTAGAAAAAACACCACATAAGACTTTGCTTGTTAGAAGCTCCCTAGGAAGGTTGCAGATGACAACCCGAGAATCTTGGGATGCTGCAACCATCAGAAAATCGTGTCAGTTACCAGGCACCCAATATTTGATCACTTGACTGAGGAAATGGCAACGGTGGTCACAAGTCATTTTTTTACAGTGCTGTAGTAACTTTGAATGGTGATTAAACAAATGGGTGTAAGTTAAGGACTATGAATACACATATATTGAAAGGCAAACATTTTTTTCTCTCTTGTATCCATGTAGATTGATAATGATTATTGCATTGATCAGCTGTAATGTTTCATGCATTTGATCTGATGAAGGAGATTTTAATCCATGGAAGTTAAAACCATCATAAAACGTGTTATCTTTTTTTATCTTTTATGCCCCAAATTTCCCGACAGTGACATGGGTGGCATATACATTTAATTAATTTATTATATTGTAATTAATTATATGCTGACACTTTTTCATTAAGTTCTTCTCTGATATATGATGGTGATAATGTTGCCTCTTGCTCCAGATCAAAAATTACATGCATTGGCCTGGCAAATAAATACCATTTTTTTCAAGAACTTTTCATTTCTTCCCACCTTAGAGGAAACAGAGCATTTTGCACAGTTTCCTGTCAATGTATCAGCTCATGCATTGCTTCCTCCATATGGATGCAGTAGTGGATATCCTTTCTGGCTAGCTTTATCTTTTGTAAGACCAGAAAACTATCCTTTTCAAAACCAGAAAGTTTGGTTTCAGTTTATATGTGATAAAAATCATAAAGGCAGAGAAGCATCTGACTAATGAACGTTCTACTGCTTGAGTCAAGATTTCTTTTTATATTTCTCATCTTCATGTGATTCATTCCCAGGAAGTTGTGTGATATTATTTTTATGAAGCTCATAACAGGATCCCTCTGGATATAAAACTTTTATATCTGTGAACCAAGGTTATAATCCTCAAATACAGTACTTATAAAGGACCTCATATACAGTTTTTCTCTGTTTCATCACTTTATCTTCACTTTAGGTCCAATTCTCAGCATATGTTTTTGGCAATTACAATGGCACCATTTCATTCATTGTACAAGAAGATGAAGGAGCAACCAATGGCAGTGTGGCACTACAGATATGGGAAAAATCAGGGAGTTGGAGCGATCATTGGTTTCTCATAACTTTGGAAATGCCAAGCCTTCAGAACAGGTAACTATAGCATTGGGAATATTCATCATTACTATCATTACCTGTGCATTTCTTAGCTTGTGGCTTGTGACTTTTAAGGGGGATTAAGAAACAATAGATGGAGGATTCCTCGACAGTGCCTTCCTCCCGAATCCTCCAAGCAAACTTACTAATTTGTCACAAAAGTATGCTGTTGCATAGCCCAATATGAAACCTGGGTGTTCTTTGTTTTTTTTTTTCTAAAGACCATATTAATCTCACAAAGCATATATACAAAGTTCTACCTCTTATTCTGCTGAGGGGAGGAGGAAGGGCTGGGAAGAAGGACAGAGAAGGAAATTGCAAATGGGAAGAAAGGTGAGATTTACAAGGGCCACGCTGGAAGAGAAAAAAAAGATAGGTTCTGATTTAAAGCACCTACTGTATGGTAGCAGACAGAGCATCAAAAGCTACATAAGTCTACCATCATTTTGCCACCTGCAGAATTTTAGGAACAATCAAAAGCTTCTAATTACCAATAGAACAAAATATTTACAACTCAGGGTTGAACTCTGGAGTCCTTGGTGTCCTCTGAACTTGGTGGTTTGATGATGCACAGATAATGTTACCTGGTTTGGTAATGAAACAACTGTAATTAAACCACCAAGCTCAGAGAACCCCAAGGACCCCACGGAGTCCAATTAATTAAACACTATTTTGTTTCCTTCTCCATGCCCCACTCCCCTTTTGATTTTGTAAACCACAAAATGAAATCTTCAAAATGAAATCCTGATTTTAGTGGTGAATAAAAAAGGAAGCAAGGGCATTCTTCCAAAAAAAATTATGGTTTTGAATTATCTTGGTTTTTTTTTCTCATTTCCATTAATATGTTTATTTTATCATGTAAACTCCCATTTTAATTGTATATATAAGATTACATTTAAATAATTAAAAGTGTATGTTTATCCCTTCCTTATACTTAGTGTAGTCTTTAATTTTATTAATGGGGAAAGCACATGCATTCATTTTATAGAGTCAAGTTATTGCAAACTTTGAAAACCCCTGCCCTACATTGTACCATCAATGTGCAAGAGACTTTTCCAAAGAAACACATTTTGCTTTAAGGATTTTAGCGTGTAAGGACATAATATAGGATGGAGAAGGAAATTGAATAAGAACATATAATACATGTTCTTAAGACATTATCATAAGGATACGGCTCCAAATTTGAAAGAAACCCTAGACTTCTGGGTCCCACAATATGAACAATTTATTTCTCACTTAGTTGTGCTGGGATTTTAAATTGTCACTAAACTGGGGTTTGTGGAGTTAATAGTGGAGGCTGTGCTTAATTTCTGCACAGAAAATAATACTTGCCTCACATATTGCTGAACTTCAAGTCCTAAGACAAATGCTAACTTACACATACACACACATCAATAGCCCAGACAAAGCAAGCAAAGGTGAAAATTAGTTCTTTGTAGAACTGGAAGAACTTGTCTTTAAAGTATCATGCTGCTGGAGAGAAGGAGTTACTTTCTCTCTTATCTTTTGTCTGCAGTGGAAGTGAGATATCTTTTACCACAGAACTTCAGCACAGTTCATTTTTGTTCATTAGTATTTCAAGTCAGCAGAAGTGAAGACTTGGATTGTCTTTAATTGCTTCTGATAGTGTGGTGAATGAGGAGTGTGGTAATGTGGACATTTTCTTAGGCTTAGTGAGGATTGAAGAGGTGTGGGAGAGAAAGGAAGGGAGGGAGGGGGAGAGAGAGAGAGAAGGAGAGAGAAATACACACAAAGACACAACCCAAAATGACATGTAATAGCTTTGGGATGGAGTTTTAAGCATAGTATTCTGAAGAGAATACTAAGTGTTATTGAAAGGAAGTGGTGTTGAAGAAGAGCCAGCAGTCTTTTAATTGAATACTAGGGTATGAATTGAGAGACAAGGCTGAAAAGGAAACCAAAGTGAAAGATGTAACTGTCAACCAATTGTTATGGATTGACCATTGAGTAAAATAAACTTTTCAAGTTGAACTTGGTCTTGGAGATTTCAATGGACACTTCTATGTAGTTTTCTAGGTAGCAACATGGAAGGGCCTTCATTAAATATGCTATAAGACTTATAAAAGTCCTCCTCAAATAGAAAATAAAGTTCTACAGCTCCTGGAAATCTTCTCTACTCCAGACCAAATTCTGAATGTTTGAAGAAGTCCTGAATTCCGCTATTTGTTGCTGATGAATCTCTGTCTGCACAAATATATACACACTAAACACTGGTCTATTTTCTGTGATTGTTGCAATCAACTGCTCTTTATGCTTATTCAGTTCTTTTGAAAAGAGGTTGTATTACCACTATTGTAACTAATTGGAGATCATGGGTTGCATATGAGAGAGAAAGAATGTCATGACACTATGTAGCCAACAAAATGCAACTACACAGTACCAAGTGCAACCCTATTGTAATAATTATTGTCCTATTCTAAAACTGATATAAGTAGTGAAGGAAAGTGTTGCCATAGCAACAAGGCCTACTCTGTTTTTTCTGCTGCTGTGCTGATTGGATATATAATGTTGTTGCTGGAAGCAAAATGTTGTCATTGTTCACTTGTTTAGTGAGAAAGTGTAATGTATCTTTTGCAAAGGAACTTATCTCCCACTGTTCACATATCACTATATTTATCTCCTTTTTGGAGCCTATAATACAAAAGTACATAACTTTTTCATGTTCAAAAGCCTCACTTGGTCTTCCAGGTAAGGAAAATAGTGAACTAAATCTTAGTATGTTTCTTAGTATGATTTGATTGCTTATTGTACTCTTTGACTATTTTTAAGTGTTGTACCTGATGATTCTTGACTCTTGATGAATGTATCTTTTCTTTTATATACACTGAGAGCATTTGCATCAAGACAAATTCCTTGTCTGTCCAATCACATGGCTAATAAAGAATTCTATTCTATTCCAAAAGATCAGAGACACAGGGCTGACAATTGACAGGCTGGCAAAAAGCTCAGAGCAGTGGAACCCCACCAGATAAGGAGAAGATGAGAGATTACCCACTTGTGCTCTGGACAGTTACTCCACATAAGGTAGCCACAATATAGTGGTTGTCCTGTGGATCTAGACACTGGGAAATGAGGAAGCAATCATGGCCTTTAAGGTCACAGGGTTTTACCACTTCATTTTTTAATCATCCTTGGATTTACAATTATTTTACAGCTAAAAGAGATCTTCCAAACAAGTTTAAAAAGCTATCTGATGAATAAAATTTCATGCCCATTTTTAAAAAAATCTATTCTTAAAAGTGGCTGCCTGATTAGAGTATAATGACTGGATGAGTTGGAATAAAATATGGAGACACAAAATAGTTCTGAATTGGAAAAAGCAATTGGCAAGGTTGCATCCTGTCACCTACACGTAAACTATTCAACATGCACACATAAATATTTATGAGAAATGCATATATGGAGGAATCTATCACTGGAGTTAAAATCAGTAGTAGTATATCAACAACCTCCTATATGTAGATGATACAATATTGTTCATGGAAAGCAAGGAGGATCTGGAGTGGCTAATCCTGAGAGTCAAAGATGAAAGTGAAAACAGTAAGGGAATTCAACTTCCTGGGCTCTAAAATCCACCAAAGTCATGTCTGCATCCCTGATATTAGAAGACATATAATGCTTGGAAGAACTGCAATGTCTTGCATAAATAACTTTTGGAAAAGTAAAGAAATCAGCCTCATGACCAAATGCAGATTAGTTGATGCAATAATTTTTCCAATTGCTATTTATGGTTGCGAAACTTGGACTCTGAAAAAAGGCAGACAGAGAAGGGTAGATGCCTTTGGTGCTGATTACACAACCCATGACTGCAAAAATAATGAACAAAGAAGTTTGAACCTCAACAAAAATATTCCTTGAAGCCAAGATCATCAAACAGAGACTGTCATACATTATTGATATCATGAGAGCTGACTCATTCGAAAAGTTAATCATACTGGGAGCAATCAGCAGAAAAAGCAGAAAACACTGTCCTGGTACCTACTGGCAGGACACCATAAAGCAAGGGTTTCCAACCTTGGCAACTTTAAAGACTTGTGGACTTCAACTCCCAGAATTCTTCAGCCAGCAAATTATGGGAGTTGAAGTCTTAAAGTTGCCAAGGTTGGAGACACCTGCTGTAAAGGATGACATTGTGATGACCCAGAGTGTAACACAAACATAACAAACTCCAAAACGTAAATAAATGTGCTTTAATGCCTCCAACTTGGCCCCACTGTTCAATAATTCTCAGTTGGAGTTAAAACACATTCAAAAATAGTCTTTAAAAGAAAGCAATACAGTTCAAACTTAATGAGCAGATAGAGGTGAAATAAAAACCTAAAACAAACTACAATGAAGGAAATTCCACAACGGACCAGGATAAGTATGTAATTACCAACTTCAAGGAGATAACAAGGCACAGCCTGTTGGAAGGACAACAACCAAGATAACTTCAGCCCAAAATAACATACGCTTTGCTTCTGGCAATGCTGTGCCTTCATCATCTCTCTTATATACTATTCTCTCCACCTGCAACCAATGAGGGGGATCATGGCCACTTCCTCTCTTGCAAGCCAAGTTGTTGCCTTCTCCCTTCCTTCCTGCGTGTCCTAGGATGAAGAGGGGATGGGCCTGGTTCTTCCTCTGACTGCCCAGCCGGCCTCTGCCCTTCCCCAGCCTCCTCCACAACCTCCAGATTCCAGGGGTGGGATCCGGCCGGTGTAACTACCAGTTCAGTGATTTACGATTTGCACGGGTGTGAATCATCATCAGCTTGCTGTCTAGACAACTGACCAGCGCTGCGCGGGGGGTGCACAGCAGTTGAAAAAGCACTTTTTTCCTGCTTTTTCAACTGCAGCTGTACTGAGCAAAGCAGCTAAGGTTGAAAAATTAGGAAATAAAGGTCAGGTAAGAGCCCGGGCAGGTGGGTGGGCCAAAACAGCAGCAGACATAGAACCAGTTCTGTGTCTGCTGCTCTTCAGAGCTACTGGTTCTACAGAGCTGGACAGAAACGGTAGAATCCCACCCTGCTCCATTCCCTGTCAGCTGTTCCTCCTCTCCCTCAGAGTCTGACTCTAACAAGGGCATGATAGACACTGGGATGACCATGGTGGATCTGATGGAGGCGGTAGAAAGAGGGGCTTGGAAAGTGCTGATCCATTGAGTGGCTGAGGATTGGACACAACTGAATTGTTGATGATGATGACAACAGATAATAATATGGCAGAATTTATGGATAGTCAGGATAAAGAGGAGATAACACATTCTACCTGATAGAATAATATTGGAAAATAAAGAAATTGAGAATGGTAAGATAAAGATGACAGAATGGAAATACAAATGACAAATCAAAAGATGCAAAAGATTTGAGCAAGAATTTATTTTGTATTTACAAAAGAGATTTTCTAAAACCTTAAATACATGTTTGAGATGCAAGAAATAAAGTCTGAATGGGGATTTAACCATACAACAGCAACTTTATGAATTAAAGATTAAGATTGTTAGACATTCCTTCCATCCCTATTCCCCAAAAAGGAATATAAAGTTGACTTGTTTGACCAGGGATAAAATAAGAAATACTTTTGTAGAATTCTGGAAACCTTTTATGGGCTTTTTGCTGACACTAGACAGAAATGAGAATGAGTTTTGGATGTTAAATGGACAAGAAAGACCTTGTTATAAGAAGTGAGCCACGTACATAATTTCACAGGAGGTTGGAAATTATTAATTTGTCTGTACTTGTTGCAAGGAAAATCGGGAGGTGCTTCTTTTAAAAAAAAAATTTCAATCTTTTTTCTTTTTTTTTCTTTTCTTTCTTGTACTTTGTATTGCTTTTTTTTTATTCTTTTCTTCTCTTCTTTTATCACTTTGAATTATTTTTTTTAAACACCAAACAAGGCCCACTGGGCTTTTGAGAAACATAGTGGGAATTGTGCTTCAAAATATTGTTGAGTGGTCCAAGACAAAAAAATTAAGGTAATCTGATTTAAACCTATTTAGAATATAACATTCACTTTCTAGTCATTTCATTTCTCATTTATGCTTCTATTAAACATTACAGTTTGGAAACAATAATCTCACTGAAGCTGCATGCAGCTACAGTATTGGAGTTTAAGGTGTATACTTTAGCTCTCCCACATTGTAGCAGCAGGACTGAGCCCATAATATAGAAGAGTAGAGATTTCAAAATTACTCTCCTAGAAGGTTACTCAAAAACAAAAGGGATTAAATATAGAGTATATAAAAATAAATGCATTTTTTACAGATCACAATACAGACTTAAACTGGCTTGGTGAAAAAGCTGATGCCCCAGTTTAGATTTAAGAGTTTCAAAAAGGAGAATTTCAATATAAATTATTCACAATATAAATTATTATATTCATGCATAGATAAAAGAGCTTAATATTAACTGAGTTAGCAGTACTCAGGCAAAACAAATTAAAGGGTTTTAACCCAGTCTTAAATTACCAATTTCTCTATTCCCATACAGAAAAAGTCTAGAAACAGATGCTTCTATTCTAATAGTCATCTAGAAATTCCCTATTTCTGAAATCCCACTATAAATAGGGGCTGGAGAAGAATAATTGGTCTCATTTGAGACAACGACGAATCCGCACACAGACAGGAAGTTATACAACTTGCCTTGTGGTGTAACCGGAACAATCTAGAACTGAACACACTCTAAACCGTAGAAATGGTGGTAGACTTTAAAAGAAACCCTCCCATATTATCACCTCTTACAATACTAGACAACACAGTATGAACAGTAGAAACCTTCAAATTTCTAGGTTCTACTATATCACATGACCCAAATTGGACACCTAACATCAAAAACATCATCAAAAAAGCACAACAAAGAATGTTCTTTCTGCGCCAACTCAGAAAGCCCAAGGACCTGCTGATACAGTTCTATAGAGGAATTATTGAGTCTGTCATCTGCACCTCTATAACTGTCTGGTTTGGTTCTGCAACCCAACAGGACAGACACAGACTTCAGAGGATAATTAGGACTGCGAAAAAACAATTACTACCAACCTGCCTTCAGTCGAGGGCCTGTAAACTGCACTAGCCAAAAAGAGGGCTGTGAAAATATTTACAGACCCCTCACATCCTGGACATAAACTTTTTTCAACTCCTTCCTTCAAAACAACACTATAGAGCACTGCACACCAGAACAACTAGACACAACAATAGTTGTACAATATGAGCATACTCCGAAACCCTCGTACCCGATTGGTCCAGACCAGCGGAGACCTGATTGGTCGACAGGTCGGCTGTGATTGGAGCACTGGGAATCTACCGCGATTGGCTGTGCCGATCGCAGGAGATTCAAAGTGCTGCCATTGGCTGCCGAGCCGCGAGCCAGCCCTATATGAAGGGCTGCCGCGGCTCGCATTCTCAGACCTTTACCCATACCAAATAAAGAGCTGAACTCGCGTAAATGGTCTCACGTCTCTGTCGAACCGATCCGCCCCAAATCTAACACTGGCGACGAGGGTGGGATCGTGAGACAGAGAGACCATCCAGCACGTGGAGAGGCAGCACGCAGCAACAAGCAGAATGGCCGGAATCAACTCGCCACCTGCTCCCTTCAACCCTGCTACTGAGGACTAGGAATCCTATACCGATAGGTTCCAAATGTTCCTCGAGAGTAGCAACCTCAAGGATGCCAATGGCCACAAGAAACGAGCCGTGTTCCTCACGCACTGCAGGCCCGCAGTCTTCAAGTTGGCCAAAGCCTTGGCCAAACCAATGGACGTCAAGGCGATGGAGTGGGACAATCTTGAGCCCCTGCTGCGGAGCCACTGCGCCCCCATCGTGCCCATCCTCATCCAGCGGCACAACTTCTACAGGCAGGATCAACATGCGGGTGAAGGGCTGGCCAACTTCATAGCGGCACTATGGGACCTGGGGGGCCTGTGCGAGTTTGCCGACCTGGACAAGGCCCTGTGAGACTGTGTCGTCCTGGGACTCCGAGACCCTGTCCTCCAGAGTCGCATCATGGCAAAGGGAGACATCTCCCTCGCTGATGCCCTCACTGAAGCCGCTGCAGCGGAAGTGGCCAAGAAATCAGCGGCTCGGATGCGACAATCGAGCATCATGCCACGGGCAGTGACCGGAGAGGCAACGTCGACCCCCGAGAGGCGGCCAGCGACAGACCACACAACCACACACCACGGCGACATGGACTCCTTCTCAGAAACCAAAGACGAGGAGGAGGAGATCCACCGCCTCCAATCAGCGCGGGAGCGGCGGGAACCACGAGGTCATAAGTCGAGGTTCCAGTGTGCCGGCTGCGGCAGCGATCACCCCCGAGCGGACTGTCGTTTTCTTGAAGCCATTTGCAGGCATTGCGAGAAATGGGCACATTGCCAAAGTGTGCCAGAATAAAAAGCACTACAGCCCCCCGGCGGAGAGGCAGCACCCCCACCAGGACCCGAGATCGCCAGACGGAGAACCGCTGGAGCCGGGAAGGTCGGAACAGGCGACTCCAGGAGACGAGACAGAGAGAGGAAACGCTGGTCTTCGGGATAGAAGACCAGCAATGCGACATGGAGGTGGACTCAGGGTCTTTCCTCTCGATAGTCTCCTGGCGCACACTCAAGCGCCTCGTCCCCACCATCCGCCGCCAAGAACTGGAAGACCAAACACTAACCCTCAAAGACTATCAGGGAAACCGAATCCCTGTAGTCGGTAGAGACCATTTTAAAGTCACCTTCAAGGGCCATACAGAAGTGCTACCCCTGACGATCGTCGATCGAGATCGGCCGAGCCTGTTGGGACTGCAGTGGTTCGCACCCCTGGGCATCGAAGTAACAGGCATACACCACATCGGAGAGGCAGACTGGGAAGCGGCGCTCGTGAGGGACTTCCGGGAAGTCTTCGACGACCGTTTAGGCAAGTACCAGGGTCCCCTATTTCATTTAACATAGACCCAAGCATCACGCCAATCCGCCTTAAGCCCAGGTGAGTGCCCTTTGCACTCAAGCCCAAGATCGATGAGCAACTCGATAAGCTCATCGCGCAAGGGGTGTTGGAACCGATCGATCATGCCCGGTGGGAGACTCCAATTGTCACCCCCATCAAGCCAGATGGGTCAGTGAGAATTTGTGGTGACTACAAGGCCACCCTAAACCATGTGCTACAACAAAGCGCATACCCCGTCCCAGCAGTCCAGCATCTTCTGCACTCACTGGGGGGAGGCCGGATCTTCACAAAGCTTGACCTGGCGCAAGCCTACCAGCAACTGCCGGTCGATGCCACAACAGCAGAAGCCCAAACCATCATAACGCACCAAGGGGCTTTCCGCTGCAACCGGCTCCAGTTTGGAGTCAGCATGGCACCTGGGGTTTTCCAAAGCCTTATGGAAAGACTCCTCCAGGGAATAGAAGGGGTGGTGCCCTACTTTGATGACGTCTTGGTGGCTGCGAAAAATGAGAAACAACTAGAAGCCAGGTTAAGAGAGGTACTGCAGAAGTTCAGAGACTTGGGACTTAAAGTCAAGAAAGGGAAGTGCCAGCTATGGGCCAAAAGGGTCGAATTTCTGGGGTACCTCCTAGACAAACAAGGGATTCACCCCACAGAAAAGAAACTGAGAGCCATAAGGGAAGCACCACGACCAAAAAACAAAACAGAATTACAGGCTTTCTTGGGACTGTTAAACTTTTACAATGTCTTCCTACCTCAAAAGGCGACCGTGGCGGAACCGCTACATAGGCTGTTAGATAAAACAGCCACCTGGACCTGGGGAGCATGGGAAGAGAGCGCTTTCAACAACACAAAGAACCTGCTAACATCCGACGCGGTACTAATCCAGTACAGCGAGACCCTGCCATTGAAAGTAACTTGCGACGCGTCACCATTCGGAATCGGCACCATCCTCAGCCACCAGCTACCAGACAGGAGGTAAGCACCCATCGCTTTCTCATCAAGGACACTTTCTAAGCCAGAGCGGAACTACAGCCAGCTCGACAAAGAAGCCCTAGCAGTCGTCGCCGGCGTCAAGAAATTCCACGAATACCTTTATGGTAGGATTTTTACAATCATCATGGATCACAAGCCACTGCTAGGAATCCTGGCGGGGAACAGGGCCACACCGAACATTCTATCACCAAGAATGACGAGGTGGTCCGAATTCCTAGCAGCATACAATTATCAGCTGATACACCGACCCGGCAAGTACATCGCCCATGCAGACGCCCTAAGCCGGTCACCCTTACCTGACTGGGAAGACGACCCGGTACCCACATCAGAGGTACTCCAAATAGAGACAATATCCAACCCACTCGTGACCGCGCAAACATTGCCAGAGAAACAAATAAACACAAACGGCTGGCGCGAGTCTTGAGCTGGGTGGGAAAAGGGTGGCTGGAAGGGGACATAGACGAACTATTCAGACCCTTCCAGAACAGACAAACTGAACTCTTTACCGAAAAGGGCTGCATACTTTGGGAGGACAGAGTGGTAATTCCTGAAAAATTACAGGAAAAGGTATTGGGAATGTTGCATGAGGGGCACCCAGGGATGGTTAAGATGAAAAGCCTGGCCAGAAGCTACGCATGGTGGCCAGGAATGGATAAACAGATCGAAACCTGGGTTGCCAAATGTAAACAATGCCAAGAGTCAAGATCCAATCCACCCACCGCCCCAACCCAAGAATGGGAAAAACCAAGAGGTCCGTGGTCCAGAATTCATATAGATTTCGCGGGGCCAACCAAGGGACATATGTACCTTATCACAGTAGATGCTTACTCCAACTGGCTGTGGGTAAGCACTATGAAGTCAACCACGACGGAGGCGGTGATAAGGAAACTGAGCAAACTTTTCGCTACGCACGGCCTGCCAGATGTAATAGTGTTGAACAACGGGCCCCAGTTCACCGCACTAGCTTTTGAACAATTTCTGGCAGGCCAAGGGACATGCCATGCTTTAACCGCACTGGCAAACCTGGCAGCAAACGGGCAGGCAGAACGCATGGTCCAATACACCAAAAAAGCCATCCAGAAAATAAAAACAGCCAATATACAGGACAAAATCAATAAAATGCTCCTCATTCAACACATTACACCTAGCGCAACCACAAATAAAAGCCCGGCGGAATTAATGATGGGCTGGAAACTATGCTCTACACTAGACAGAATGCACCCAACATATAACCCAGACAAACCCCCAGGTTCCTCCAGCAAACACAGAACATTCAACATAGGGGACCCAGTATACGCCAAAAATCTCACAGGAGAACCACTCTGGGTGCCAACAACAATCATCCAGATAACTGGGCCCCTATCATACCGATTGGAAACTAGCAACGGGAAAAACTGGAAACGGTACATAAACCAACTTAGGTCAAGAATAGCCGCCACAACCAGCCAAACAGCCGAACAAGAAACTAGAAGGGGGGGGAATCGGCAAGCGATCGAGAAAGAACCGAAGAGAACCAACTAACGCAAGCAGAACACCCCCCACCTAGAATAAATAAACCAATAAACTGATGCTACTCACCTGTAGACATAGGACCAATGGAGCACGAAACCCCAGGGTCTTCACCTGGAAGGAGCAGCCAAACCAGCTCACCCGGCCAGGAAAAACCAAGCGGGAGCAGAAGCGGCAGCTCAACCAGCCCAGGAGAACCGGGAGGGAGCTACCAAGAAAGGCCCAGCTCAACGTTCCAGGCGGTTCCATCCCAAGGAACTGGAGCGACAGAGGAGGCATCCGAACCGGTCGACGACCACACCAGAACTGAACCGCGTAGGTCAAGGAGGCAGGGGAAAATCCCCGCCTACCTACGCGACTACATCACTACGCACCGCAGGACGAAACCAAGAGGGGAGGGGTGTACGATATTAGCATACTCCGAAACCCTCGTACCCGATTGGTCCAGACCAGCGGAGACCTGATTGGTCGACAGGTCAGCCGTGATTGGAGCACTGGGAATCTACCGCGATAGGCTGTGCCGATCGCGGGAGATTCAAAGTGCTGCCATTGGCTGCCGAGCTGCCGCGGCTCGCATTCTCAGACCTTTACCCATACCAAATAAAGAGCTGAACTCGCGTAAATGGTCTCGCGTCTCTGTCGAACCGATCCGCCCCAAATCTAACAGCAGTTTTTTTCCTGAAAGCACACTGTCCAACTATTTACTAAGTCTGCATTACTATTACTATTAATCTTCTCATCACTCATTGTCACCCATCCCCTTCCACTTTTGACTGTATGACTGTAACTTTGTCATTTGTATCCTTATGATTTATATTGACAGTTTCCTAGTATGATTTGATTGCCTGTGACTATCATTAAGTGTCGTACCTTATGATTCTTGACTCTTGATGAATGTATCTTTTCCTTTATGTATACTAAGAGTATTTACACCAAGACAAATTCCTTGTGTGTCCACTCACACTTGGCCAATAAAGTATTCTATTCTATTTTATTTTAGTCTAGTCTAGTCTAGTCTCATTTCTCTCTGCCTTAGTGTTGACTTCCTGGTTTCTCTCAATTCCCCAAAATATGTACTGCAATCATCCTATCTAGGAAGAGAGGGTTTGGGGAGTTTGACCTCATATGTGACATAGTCCAGATCACCTCTGAATCCATGTTAATTAAAATTTAGAAGTCACATAATTGTTATTTAAGTTGGACATCTGGGATACCAGACTTGGGGTCCCGCCTTTCATAGCACAAATCAACTAACAGGAAAGCTGCTTTTTTTTTTTAATGGAAAACTTGGCTTTATAGCCATAGCAGCTAAATACATCCCCTAATTGGGCACAATCCTGTTTAATATTTAAAGTATTTAAATATTTAAATATTTACACTAGCTAGGAATTCTAAAATATGCAATCCATACAGATTACCATCAGCTTCCATAATAATTATTGTATTATTAATATTATTTGTAAAATGTATTGGTGGCCCATGTTAGGTAAGGTAACTCTGGGCGGCTTACAATTTTAAGATGTTAGTCCTTAAAATGGCACATGGCTCTTAATTGGTTCTGTTGTAACAGACAATATTGGCAGGTTTATTTCAAAAACTCAATCTATTTGTTTTCATGGAACTATAAAATGCACCAAAGTAAGGAACACCCTTTTCATTTTTTTACACCTCCTGTTTTAGTTATCATCCTTATGCATTTTTTGAAATAGTTCGTTTACATATTTATTCATTGGCTTCTATTCTGTGGGTTAAATTTTTTTAAATACCTCTTCTTTTGCTCTCCCAATGTGTTTTGTTAAAAAAAATGAAAGCTTTCATCTGGAGCTTCTCGCTAATTGGGGTTGGAATTCACAAGCTGATATTGCTGTGGACAACATGACTTTTGGTCTGGATTGCCTCTCTAATGGTGAGTTATTTTTAATTAAGGAAGTGCTATGTTCTCAGGTTATAAAAGCAAGCAATTGTTACTGCTACATAGAACTTTTTCCCCATAAGCCTTTTCTAAATCTAACATATGTGAAATGTCATTGGAGATAATTGCCACAATAAAAAATATTAAATAGCAACCCCATTTTTTTCCTCTTGAAATCAGACTGTCTCTTCTGTGGTAATATTTTAATTAGCAAAATAATGTATATTCATAGTCCATAGCTAGTGCATACCAACATTATGCGCCACTGAAATATGGCAGCAATCTATTGAATGTCTATGGAGATTCTCAGTCATCCAAGTCATAGTTGTACCAAAGGTGGTTTGTTTGTTTTTTCAAAAGTCAACTGAACTTTCCGGTTTTTCTTTGAAGACGTTTCACTTCTCAGAACTGAAGAAGCTTCTTGGATGAGAAGCAAAATGTCTTCAAGGAAAACTGAAGTCCAGTTGCCTCACCTTCTTGGGGTAACCTATTGAATGATAATTTGGTAGGAAATGGTTATATTACTGTCAGAGAAAAGGGGAAGAGAAATCCCCCATACCATGAAAAACGGACTCCATAACCCTAGCCCACTAGAGACATCTCTTCTGCCTTACTGCTGTACTTCCTGATCCTTCTGCATGTAAGACCTCCCCAAATCTCCACCCTGTGTTTGCATTGCACAAGAAGCTGAACTTGAACCAAGGAAATACTATAAAAGTTATTCTATGCAGTGGGCACAATCTTCAATTCTTCCCAGCCTTTGGAATTTCTCCCCTTTTTCTGTGCATGAAGCAACTCGACAGTGAAAAGAAAAAAAAGAGTGGAATATAAACAGGCTGCTGGGTTTTTAATTTTATTATAAGTTACATTATAAACATACAAAAATAAACAGAAGTTATAAAATTAAGGAAAATAAGAGAGAGAGAGAGAGAGAGAGATGCAATTATCTCCAAGTATTTTACAAAATAAAAAATATATACAACTTCAACATTTTATTTTACATTTAATAACATTTCAGTTCAATTCATCCACTGTGGGAATCAGTGTGTTTTTACATTTTTGTACATATAAGATTCTCACCGCTGTCAACATATTCAATTTTATATTTATTTTAAGAATCCTCTGAATTAAACTAAAAATCTGGTCCCAGTATTTTTTGTCATAAATCTATCAGAGATGATAAAAAGTATTCTCCTTAGCAGTTGTATTTCCAATATACATTTTCCACAATTTCTCAGATGTTAAATACCAACAATGTGTCATCTTATTAAAAAAAATCCTTTCAAATTATTATTCAGTGAAATTTCAATCCATTAGTCCACCTGTTTTTCCATTGCTCAATCATTACATTATCACCAAAATTCTTTGCCCATTGGTTCATACAATGTTTAACATATTCATTTTTGAAATTCAGTGTCAACAACAGTTTATAAATCTTAGCAATTAATGTCCCTCATCGCCACACACCACAATTTTAAACTTGGTATTTGTAACATGGTTTTTCTTATCCAGTTAAACCTTTCTTTTAAATCTAAATAGTGAACTAATATCAAATATGGGAGGTCCTTGGTCCTCTCTAAGCTTTGTTGTTTTCCTCCAGATATTTCGTTACCCAAACAAGGTAACATCATCAGTAAGCAGTGATGATGTTACATAGTTTGGGTAATGAAACATCTGCAAGAAAGCAACCAACCTCAGAGTGGACCAAGGACCCTTCATTTCAGCCCTGAGCTACAAATATTTTCCGTTATTAATGTCAAATATGCCCTTCCAACTCCAATCTTTCTTTCAACTTCAAATTTAGTTCTCCTTAGATAGGATATAATATCTCACTATAGATCCACCTGATTGGCATACATCTGATTAGAAAAGACTGCTGTACAAGTAAGACAGCATGTTTATTTTAAATATACCAGAATACATCAATAAGATGATATTCTAAAAAACATTCAGGTTGACTGATGCTCCCTGAATTTCTATGAGCTGTATTGTTTTCCTTCAAAGAAGAAGGCCGTTTATTCATCTCTTCGAATTCAATTACATTTTGGAGAAACCCAGCAGCTTTCTGTAATAAAATTACATCCTCCTTTGCCTAGAGAGATTTTGGAGATCCCTGACAGGTCCAATTAATTAATCAGGCAAAGAATTTGAAGTCTGAAGATTTGGAGGAAGGAAGTGGAAGGAATAGGAAGAGAGGAAAGAGAGCTGCGAGAAAGCTTAATTTTCTTTTTGCCAAGATGGAAAATATTCATTTCCTCGTGCGTTCCAGCTATTTAATTCATCTCCTTTCATTACAGAAAAATGTTTTGTGGTTTGTATGAGTCAGAAGAAGTGGCTGAGAAGTTGAATGATGTTTTACTGCTACGGATTGTGAAAATGCAGTTTTGATTAGCTGGCCCTCTTCTTCTTTGATAATGAATGCTTTTTTCTATTGCTTAATGTAGGTCCCTGATTAAAATTCTGGGTCCGGAATCTGTTGATTAGAAAATGCATTGTTTGCTACTTCCCACTTCAACTTATAATACTTCTATATTACTCTTTATCTTATAAGCTTTGCTGCTGAAAATCTCCTCTGTAGGGGCTGTGCATGAGCAGTAAGCAGCTGCTACAATTTGGCTTAATTTCTTCTTCTTAATTTCTTCTGTTAACAGATGCTTTTCTATTCTGTTAACATCAAGTCAGCCATGATATGCCCTAGATAGCAACTGCCCAGGTTACTGCCAATGCTTTCTTTTCTAAGACTAGCAACCCATTTGGTCTGAGACCAGTTTGGAGAGAAGCATCCTTATTTCTTTCCAGCAGTGTCCATATTTTGACACAGATAGCTTTCAACTGGATGGTGGGATTTTACCTTGCTTGAACCTATCAACTGATAGCTTGTATAAAGGTGAAATGTGTAATTTGTCCCACCTCCAGCAACTTCAAAATTTAATCAGATAAGGTCACAAAAAGAACTGGAGACCATCCACAGGTTTCAAACTTGCTGTGTCACATTGCCATCATCTGACAGATCTTTGTGGAGCTTGGGATGGGCGTGGCCTGCGCATAATGCATCCCGCCCGTGGGCCCCAGTCAAACTCCTGATCTAATCTATGAGATGCTAGGTTAGTACAGTGGAACACAGCAGTACTTGACATTTAATATAATTGTTGAATAGTAACAGTAAATTAAAAGTAAAAATGATGAAGAATAAGTGGGAACTTAGCTATACAGAGGCTAGAGAGGTGAAATGTGAAAAAAAATGTGGGTAAAGCTTTAACAAATTCTCTGTTACTATTCAAAGGGGAAGGGGAATGAAAGAAGTTATGCCTTGCTGTGTGTGTGAAATAATTAGTTTATAAAAACCAGCCATATTCAAATTTGTTAAGTTCTGCGCATGGGTGCAAGGAGCGGAGACGAGGCAGTGAACAGTGAACTTCAACTCTTTATTAAGCATACTGAACAGAGCAATCACCTAGGCCAGCAGCAGCCCTTTTATAGAGTTGGCTGCTGTCCTATTAGCCAATGAAAAACATGGAAGTGTTAAACCCTTGAACCAATGAGAGTTGGCCCATTAACAGCCAATCAGACTTCCCAGAAAGGACCAATCCGATGTCGCTATTATTGTCCAATCAGAAGTGCAGGATTAGAACCCTGCTTTTTACTTAAGGTTGTTAAAACTTTATTAAACGCCTTTATTAGTTCATAACAAAATTGGCCTTCAAATTCAAGAGTGTAGACCAAGGATTTTTAAACTTGGCAAGTTTAAGACTTGTGGACTTCAACTCCCAGAATTCCTGAGTTAACATCACTGGAGGAGGAGTTCTAGGAGTTGAAGTCCACAAGTCTTGAAGCTGTCAAATTTGAAGACCCCTGGTGTATACTCTTTAAAAAAATTGCAGGCAAAACTCTCATCCAGTGATACAAATTAGATGTAATGAGAAGTATTAACATCATACATTGATATCTTGACCAGCTCAAAGTCGACTCAACCTTCCTGAACACTACGAAGTGGTATATAAATGCTATTGTTATATACTGACTATAGAATCCCAGAAGTTTTAGAATTCACTTGCCTAAGCAATTATCAGTAAGTCTAGGAACATAGTTGCTTTATGACTGAGATAATGAGAAAACCCTTATTATTTGAATTTGGTTCAGAAAAGGAACCTGGTTTTTCTTTCTTTTTAATCCAAACCCTTTCTTCTTCTGTCTTTTCATTTCACTCATTCGCAAATCCTGGCAGGAAGAAAACAAAGCCACACTGATGGAGATCAGCACTACTCACTGGTAATGGATAGATTAGATGAGCGTCTTTTTAATCCTTTGGAAGAGCCCCTTCTTTTAGGTAACTATCACTGTGTATCCGTTTGTAATATTCATTTATAAGTAATTTATTGCTAAGATTTCTTCTCATAGTGAACTTATTATTCTCATAATGCTAAATCCGGCATAATTACTGACATAATGCTAAATCTAGGCATCGGAAATAAAGCAGCTTTTGAATAACATTGCAGTTATAGAAAACTACAGGAACTATTTCGATCCTTTAGACAGAAAGAATAGGATAATTCTTGAATTAATATTTTCTAATTTTCAGCCGTATTTCCTGTATTTCCTTGGCATAAGTAGTCTTGTGGGTAATATGTGGGTAGAATTGTAAAGAATAGGCCTACTGTAATTCTAATTCACCCTTCAAATGTATAACTTTTTGTATTGGAGCAAGAAAGTTACGATATTTCTTTTACAAACGTGAATAGCAGAAAATTTTCAGGAGTCTGACTGTGGTCCCTGAATTGGAACCATAATACAAGGCAAAAAAGTTTTCTATTTATTGATTAGACCTTGGGCCATATCAAAGTGCAAAGTTCCAGAAACAAATTAAAATTTGATAAAAGCAATTTAAAATGAAATTGGAATAAAATATGATTTAAAATTAAATTGGAATAAAATACAGTCTAAAATGAAATCAGAATAGAATACAACAGTTTAAGAAAAAATAAAATATGATAAAATTAAGGCAAAAGAGTTAAATATTCCTGCTTGAGTTTCAATGTGGATCAGAGGTCACATACCCCTCTGTTGTTTTCTTTTTCAAATGTATTATTGACCTATATGAATTGAATTATGTCATGTTTGAATAATGCTTATTACTTTTTTATATCAATGACTTAATTTTGTTAAAAAGAAGTGGTATGAAATCCAGTTTATAGTTGTGTCCTCCCAATGAGATGGCTACTGAAATACATATATTTCTCAAAGTAGTTCCAGTTGTTGTTTTGGTTCAAAAATAACCAATGTAAGCAATATTTTGTTTCTTGTTTTTAATTTATTATGGTGAAACCCACAAAGTAGAAATTGATAGATCTTTATTAGGATTCTACCACCTTTCTGTTTTTTTATTTGATCATGCTCAACAAAGCTGCTACCATAAAGTCACTTTTGCTGAATTTTTTTTCATTTGGTTTAAGCTGGGATCAAACTACAAAAAGCTGAAGATCCAAAACATATATTTGTTTTTTAACTAGCTTGCACATCAGCAAATTCAGAATCTTATATGATATCCAATGCCTTCTTAAGGTAGCCATTCTGGCTAAAATTTCATTGGAAACGAAATAAAAGAGAGCTTTAAGTGGAGCAAGAAAGAAAGCAGTTCTGATCCAAAGCTCCTCATAATGTCCAGTGCTGCTTCATTGCCATAAGTGACAGAGCCATTAAAACCACTGAAAAACTATATCTTGTGATCTGATAGCTGCTGAAAACTTTTCGGTAGGAGAAAATAGAGTTGCACATGTGGTTTATTTGGAAGGCATTTTTACAGTGAAAGGTACAGTAACGCATAAAGATGTACACACTATGTCACTGAGATAGTTAATGCTAGAAATGAGAAACTATTAGTAAAACATCCCCCAGAGGGGAAAGGACTTAGTAGGAAATGTGGTTGTTGCTATATTGTCTGGAAGTTTTTTAGTACTGTATAAAAGTTTTTTACAGTATTTTTATATACATACATATATACACACATACATACATACCAGTGATGGGATTCAAATTTTTTTACTACTGGTTCTGTGGGCGTGGCTTGGTGGGCATGGCTTGGTGGGCGTGGCAGGGGAAGGATACTGTAAAATCTCCATTCCCACCCCACTCCAGGAGAAAGATGCTGCAAAATCCCCATTCTCTCCCCACCCTACTAACCTGCTTTCCAGCTCCATTCTCCTGTACAGGGCAACAAAAAAAGACCCAACGATCAGCTGGGACTTGGAAGGCAGAGAATAGATGGGGGCGGGGCCAGTGAGGTGGTATTCTGAACTACTCAAAATTTCCGCTACCGGTTTTCCAAAGTACTCAAAATTTCATATATATATTTGTTTTTGCGGGTACTTACATGTCTGGCATTCAGCTTTGTTTGGGTATTTCCCCACGTCATTATAGTTGTGCTTTTAAAGTTGTAGCAACGTTTCAGCAGAATCTCATCTGCCATCATCAGGCTTCTGTATTGTGTTTGTCTGACGTCTGAAAACTTAAGAAAACATACACACACACACACATTTTGTATAGTTGTAACAATGTACACCATCCAGAATTATAAGATGGGCCAGTAAATTTAACAAACAAACAACTAGTAAGAAATCAAAAGCTGGACCTGGGCAGATAATAATGCTTTTTTTCCTTTTTATTATGTGTGAATAAGATCTGGTAAAGAAAGTGAACTTGACATGCTAATCACAGCTCTGAATGTTTTTCTAACAATAGGGGAAACACCTGTTAAGCTCTGGTGGTTTGCCACCTGTGGGGCTAGTGGACCTCGTGGACCAACACAAGCACAGTGCGATAGTGCTTATCAAGATACCAATATGTCAGTAACTGTGGGAAAAGAGGGACATCTACAAGGGGTACAAATCTGGAAAGTGCCAGTATCAAAGCGATATACGTGAGTATTAGTGTGGTGAGGTGAGGGAATAAGAATACTAAGTAGTCCTCACCTTAGAACAGTTTGTTTAGTGACCAGTCAAAGTTACAACTGAAAAAAGTGACTTATGATTGTTTTTCATAGTTATGATCTGCATAACTACGCAGTTGCTAAGGGTCAACAACTGTAATGGCATATACTCCATCCATCACATTAAAGATGGGCTGGATGTTTGTTTGTTTGTCTGTTTATTATTTTGTTAAACTGCCACCTATCTCACTGTGGAGCAACTCTAGGCAGCATAATTAATGAAAAGGCGTGCAAAAAGAATTAAAATAATAGAACAATAAAGTAAACAGTGACAAAGGAACACAATGAGAATGCATCAATATGATAACAAAAAAGACGAATGAATGGAGAGCAGAGAACAAATGGAGTTGAATCTGCCATCTATCTAGCAGCCACCTCCAGTGTGGAACTCCCCCCATCTGGTCCAACTGGCAGAGACAGGTCTTCAGACTCTTGCAAAAAGATAGGAAGGTGGGGGCAGATTTCAGCAGATAAAATGTTCCACAAAATGTAGGCGCTGTAGCAGAGAAGACTCTTCCCCTGGATCCTGCTATTTGGAGTTCTTTGACCAACAGGATCCTAAGAAGGCCTTCTGATAACAGATAATAGATAATCCGAGTTGGAAGGGACCTTGTAGGTCATTTAGTCCAACCCTCCGCCCAAGCGGGAGAGCCTACACCACGTCTGACAGATGGCAGTCCAATCTCTTCTTGAAAGTCTCGAGTGATGGTGCTCTCACAACTTCTGAGGGCAAAAGCTGTTCCATTGGTTGATTGTTCTCACTGTCAGAAAGTTTCTTCTTCTCTGCTTGCACAAGTAAAATGGGCTTGGCAGTTCTCCTGGGGATCAGATGGGGGATAACGCAGTTGAGATGGATATCCCCTCTTTGGAGACAGTCCTGTGGCCGTGAAGAGTTCACCACCTGGGAGCCTCATTTTGAGCTGTAGAGTTTCTTTCTAATTGCTGTTACCCTTCTCCAGGATTTCAGCCTACGGAGCAGCTGGAGGGAAAGGAGCCAAGAACCACAACAAACGGTCCCATGGGATTTTTATCTCAGCTAACTTCCAACTGGAAAAAGATGAGCTGCTCTACATGTTGGTGGGGCAACAAGGGGAAGATGCCTGCCTAAAGGTGAGGCCTGCACACTTTCTACTCCAAGCACTTGGTGTACTTTGAGGTTGTGACAAAAGGTTGATAAGATAGTTCAGGAGCCAGTCTTCTCAATAATGATAGCTCCAAAATAAGAAATAGGTCTCAAAGGATTGCAAAGAGGGTTGGGGGTGGGGTTTTTATGCTTAGCTTGAAGTTTTGTCATTCTTATTGTTGAGTTTCCAATTCATGACTTCTTTGCCGAACCTATAGACTGTTTTGAAATGTAATATTGATAAGTCTGAATGTATTTTAAACAATTGTTGTAACTGATACACTTGGGAGAGGAGGGAAATCCTAGTATATAAACAAAAGAGAAAAAACGCTAAAAGTGGCATTTTTGCCTAATGTGAAGAATAAATCAGCCTAAACTACGTTCAGGATTTTTTTTTTAAAGTGCATATTCTTTGCAGTAGTAAATATATGGATTATAGGATTATAGAAGGAACAGATCAGGCATCCAGCCCTTGCTTATCAATGGTGACCGAGTGGAGCAAGTGGCCAGTTTTACGTTTCTGGGTGTTACCATAATAGAGGACCTGGCCTGGGGTGCTCACAATATTGGTCAAAAGGGCCCAGCAGAGATTATACCACCTGAGACGTCTCACAAAAAAAACAACAACTGAATGAAAAACTGCTGGTGACCTTCTACCGCTGTACCACAGAGAGTATCTTAACTTACTGCACCTCTGTATGGTTTGCCAGTTGCACAGTGGCAGATAAGAAAGCACTCCAGAGGGTTAATGTCATTGCCCAGAGGATCATTGGTTGCCTTCTCCCCTCTTTGGAAGAGCTTTATAGCTCCCGCTGCCTTAAGAAAGTTCAAAACATTCTCAAAGATCCACCTCATCCTGGGAACCCTTTTTTTGAACTATTATCATCTGGCAGACAGTACAGAATAATAAAAACAAGGACAAACAGGCTGAAAAACAGCTTCTGTCCCAGGGCAGTAGCTCTTTTGAATTCTGCTGTATAGTGCAGTGTTGGTGTGGTATTGGGGTTTTTGGTTCAACGTGTGGAGGGTGGGGGATGTGTGTTTGTGTTTATTTTCATGGTCATGATCTGCACTGAATATGGTGTTTGATTTCGTTGTACGAGGTGCAATGACAATAAAGTAAACTAAAATTATATTTATAATTCATTGATCACAAATATTGAAACAGATTAATATAATTTTGGAGCAGGGGTCCCTAACCCCTGAGCTGTGGCCCACTACTGCACCTGTGGGCAAGCATCCGTATGCATCCCCACTTGCACAAGCAGCAGGCAAGCATATGTGCATGCACTTCATTTGTGTGAGTGGCAACTCACATGCCCGCTGCTCATGCAAACGGAGTTACGTGTGCATATTTGGCACTTGTGCAGAACTATCCTCTCCCCACCAACCCACTCCCTGCCAGCCCATAAAGCAGGAAAGGTTGAGGAAACTCTGTTTTGGAAGAATTCCGATTGCTATAATTAATATGTTGGATCAGTTCTGATGAATCCTGGGTTCAGGTTCATATACAGTCACTGAAGCTCATTGGTTGATTTGGGTCAGGTGGCATGCTCAGTCTTCCAGATCCATTCACAAGTAATTCCTAGCACTTTCATCCCAATCTGGGATTTCCCCTACTTTATTTTCCTTAGCTGCAGAGGTCTACCATAGGTTTCCATCTGTAGTTAATTATAGCTCAGCATGGCATTGTGATACAACTAAAAAAAAAAAAAATGACTTCCAGAACTATTTCATTGAGCTCCCTGAATAAGGGCAAAATCTAAATCTATCCACCAAATAAACCAAAGATTCACGGAGAAAGATTTTCAGCTGCCTGTGGATGTCAATAAAAATGTTCTTCCGATTTTCGGTTTTTGCGTGGCTTCGGGGCAGCAGGAATTTGCGACCACTCACGATTCCTGCTGTGCTAGCCGCCGAGGTACCCCCGATCCAAATGGGTCAGGGGGATATGGCTGCCCTGTAGGGACAGCCGAAGAGAGAGGGGAGCTGGACAGGGGGTTGGGGGTGTCGCAGACCCCCCTCCTCGTCCTGAAAAACCCCTTTTTCCCAAGGCGGTGGAGCGGGGGTCAGCAATGGCCACCACGAAGAAGTCTGCAACCAGGTAAGATCGTGCTGGAGGAAGCAAGAAAAGTGAAAGTGCTGGCTGAGCCGGGTCAATCAACATCCTTTAAATTCGCTGGAACTGAGCTGTCTGAATTGCTGGAGGATACATTGTATCCCTAAGAAGATTGAAAGCAGCAGAGAAGCTGTTAAAGGGAACTTTTTTTTTTCTTCACTCTCCCACCCCATGAAAAAAGCAGAAAAAGATTTGAAATTTGTTTGGGCACTGAAGGTGAAATATTCTGAAAGTTTCTTGGACATTGGACTTAAAAATTTAAGAAATTGGAAAACCTTTATTAGAGGTAAGGATTTCTGATCATTTAAAAATTGATGTTGCAAGTGGGAAGGGAGCGGAAAAATATTGGAGCAGAAGTGGAAAAAGGAGGAGATTGCCAAGAATACTAAAAAAAGAAATATGGTAATTGGACCTCTTTGATTAAACAGTAACCCCAGAAAGAGAAGTAGAAGAAGGAAAAAAAAGTATTAACTTTTGGAATCTTTTTTGAATTATTCTTGATTAAAAATACTTGGGTGGTTGTTTTGGGAAAAGTTTCTCTTTTTATGATGGCATCGCTTGTGGATGAATTAAAAACTGAATATAAAAAATATAAAAAGGAAGAACAAGATGGAAAAGATACTTTGGGCACTTCATTTCAATTTTTAGAAATGGCGTCATGTACTTATGAAAAGTTGACTACGCAGCAGAAGGACTGGGACAAAGAAGAAGAGGAAGAAGAAGCCATCTTTGATGAACAATGGGTTTTTTCCGGGGAGGAGGAGAAAGAGGATAAGAAAAAGGGGATTTTAAGGTTTGAAAAAACAACCCAAAAAAAGAAAAATGAGAGGAAAGGTGGATGCAAGGTTAGAAAGCAAAGGAAAGGGAGTAAGAAAAAGGAAGAGGAGAGACAAAGGGGTAAAAAGGGCAAGGAGAAGAATAAGCAAGAGAGAAAGGGGGGGGAGGAGAAGCCTCAATGGTGGGAAGCAAGATCTAAAAAAAAAAAAAGCTTATTTAGAGACAATGGGTGAATCTAATTAAGGATAAAAGGGGGATTCTGGAAGGTATATAAGATTGTGTTTTTATATGTGTATTTAGAGTATAAAATTTATTGTGTAAATTTAGAATTTATTAAACAGAATCCCAAGATAAATTAAGTGTTATATGAAGTACTTTTAAGTTAGGGTAAAGGCGTCACTCCAATTAGTGTATAGGAGAAGTATAGTAAAAGAAAAAAGATGAATGGATAGTTGGAAATAGAACAGACAAAGAATGTTATTGAAAATGGTTATAATTGATTGTTTGTGCACTGTTTTTGTAAAATTAATAAAATTGGTTTATAAAAAAAAAAGAAAAGAAAATGATAACAAGATATGGAAGGATATATAAAATGAATATGATGTTTGAATTTGTGTCTGTGTGAAGAGTTTTA
The DNA here is from genome assembly GCA_033807585.1 of Hydrophis major. NCBI lineage: Eukaryota > Metazoa > Chordata > Lepidosauria > Squamata > Elapidae > Hydrophis > Hydrophis major. The sequence continues at coordinate 79,215,444 of CM066328.1, read as the reverse complement.
ACCCGGGATCAGGCAGCCTTCAGAAAAGATGTTTTAGTTTATGTTTTGTGTATTGTGTTTGTAAAATTGATAAAATTTGTTTAAAAAAAAATGTTCTTCCGATTTTAATTCTTTTTCTCCCCTTTGCTCTTTCAGATTAACTATCATACTAAGCAGATTTGCCTGGGGGAATCTTCAGAAATTGAAGAAGAATACAAAAAAGCTCAGGGACTGACCAAATGGGCTGGAGGAGGGGGAGGAGGCGGAGGAGCCACCTATGTGTTTCGAGTAAGTGTTCATGTTCTTTTGCAAGCAGTTGCTAAGGACCACTAGCAATTATTTAGCAATAGCTAGCTATAGTTAGCAATATTTAAGGGCCAGTTGAAGCAGCTTCCCATCTGGAGAATATTTAAACATGGCGGCACAAACATGATGGAGCTCTAGACCAGGGGTTGCCAACCTTTTACACCTCAGGGACCACCAAACTCATAATTTTAAATCCCGCGGACCCTGGGAAAAAGTCTGCAGGAAAATTTCCCACCCCGTTTCCCTACCGACTGATCATTCTTTATTTGGGATCGCAGGATACCATCTCCAGCTCCATTCTCAGAGAGAGAGAGAGAGACTTTTGGCTTCATGCAAGGAAAGCAGCAGAAACAGCTGAAGTCTTTCTTTCTCTCCCTCAAACTCTGCCAGAAATGAGTCTTTGCCAACACAGCCTCTTGAAACAGGATTGCAGGATCCCAAAGACTCATTTCTGGCAGAGTTTGGGGGAGAGAAAGGAAGAGTTTTGCTGTTTTCCTTGTGTGCAGCCAAAAGCCGAAGAAGAAAGAGGCAGAAAGAAGCAGCCCGGTGCCCAGGCCAGGAGTGAGGGGTGAGTGGGGCAACTTCCCCTCTCCGCCCTTTCCCCCCTCCCCTCATTACCTCGTGTTGTTCGCAATGCAAACAATGCAAGCCTTGTGTTCCCATGCAGCCTGGATTAATTGCTTTAGGGGGTGCTTTGGGGATCACATTTCTCTGAGGACCACCAAAATTTTCTCATGGACCACCATTGGTCCCCAACCCATTGGTTGAAAACCACTGCTCTAGACAATGGAGAGAGTCATTGCAACAGGGAGAATATCAAAATGTTCATTGCTGGAATGCTTAGCAGCTGATAAATGATATGGCCCCGGATTGAAACCTCCACCATGCAGCTCAAAACAATTTGAATTACAAATAACCCCTGAATTAACATTGTGTCTGTTACTGCCTTTTTCCTTTTTTTGTCCTTTTCTTCATTTTGAATGGTTTGAATCATTACCATTGCTGTTCAAAAGTATAGAGGCAATTGGTAGCATACCAGTTTCATTGGCAAGGTCCTTCAATGGGGTGGTTTGCTAAAATGCTGAGGTATGTTCAGTATGGACGTCCCAAAGGTGCTTTTTTCCCAAGAGGCAACTGGACTGTCTGGTTTTTTGTTGAAGACATTTCGCTTTTCATCCAAGAAGTTTCTTCGGCTCCGATTGGATGGTGGGGAATGGAAGGATTTATACTCCTTGCAGATAGCTGGTCAGTTGCTTTCTTTTAGCAAGTCATTAAGGCCACCTGGAGGTTTATCTGTATCATTAGGGTCACCTGAGTGGTAAAGACTTCAAAGAAAAACCAGAAAGTCCAGCTGTCTCTTGGGGGAAAAAGCACTTTTGGGACAACCATGACCTGGATGACTGAGAATCTCCATAGATGTTCAGTATGGAACTTTAGGGCCTTTAATGTTGTTCGAGTTCCTCAGAGAGAGAGAATATTTCAAGTCAGATCAAACAAATGTTGGTCCCACAACAGCTGAGAGGCCATCCCTTTTCCTAGCCCTTCCTAAACTTTGCTTGAGAAAACTTGAAATTACTTGATCTGATTTTAGAGGCAGGCGTAAGATGGTTCAAGAGTTACTGGCAACACTGCTTGCCTCTCGCGGCCAAAGAATGTCAGCTATTCCAGTCAGAGTTTTTATTTCTGTTTGGGCTTTTATTTTGTTTGGTGCTTGACTTTGAACCTTTGATGTTTCCTTAATGCTTCCTTGTGTTTGTGTGTGTGTATATGTGTGTGTGTGATTTCTTGAGCAGCAGAAGGATGGAGCTTTTGAACCTTTGCTTGTTGCGGCAGGGGGTGGAGGAAAGGCTTATCTGAAGGCGCAGGAGAGCTCCCTGGACAATGCGTTCTTGGAACAGTATGTGAACAGCTCAGCCATACCTGGGGTCAATGGGAGAACTGGAGCAGCAGGTGAGGATCTGCTCTTGATAAGGGGCCAGCAGCTGAGCAAACAACATCTGTTGTACAATTATCTAAAGTGAAGATATTTCACAGGAAATCAATTAGCATGACACTTATATACTGTATGCTAATTTTACATTTGTAGATGCAAACTTAGGCCAGTTAGAACTTATTGTCATCTTGAGGCCTCTCTTGAAACACTTAAAAAAATACAAAGACTGAATGTTAAGCATTTGAAGTGTGCTCTATGAAGGCTAAGATTTATTTGTGGGTTACAATATGTGCAAATGCATGCAATATTTTTCATAACCTGAAAACTTTTTGCAAAAATAGTTATGCTTAGTAGTCTTTGAGATGCTCATGAGTTCTTTTTATTGTCATTGTCCTTTCCATTTAACTCTGAAATTTCCTCTTGGCATTATTTCCAACTCTTTTCCCAAATTGGTTGCCAACTTTTGTGTTTGTGCATGCCCAAGAAGGTTTCCAGTTTGCCATTCTTTGTTGGTGAAAATCCTGGTATCTTAGCTGTTTTTATGCATTCCCCTAATTTTTGCCCTATGAAGTAGGTTGGGTCAAGAGAGAATGTCTTGCTCATTACCCCTGAATGCAATGCCTAGGAGAGAATTTTCCAAATGAAGTCCAAGGCATCGATTGTGTTGTGAATGAATAATTGTGTAATAAAGTTATCAAGAGCTTGAAGTCAAGTGCAGGGTTCTGGCCCTGCACTTCTGATTGGCTGTTAAATGGCAAGATCAGATTGATCCGTTCAGGAGAATCTGATTGGCCATTAACGAGCCATTCTCATTGATTGAAGGAGCTAGCGCTCCTGGGTTTTCATTGGTTGAATAGTTAATTAGTTGCCTATGTAAGGAAGGCTATAGCAGCCATCAAGTTTGAGCTGTCACACCATGTAAATAAAGAGTTGAAGTTCACCGTTTCACCGGCTTGTCTCCATTCTTTCTCACCCATGCTCCAAACTTAACACTGGCGACGAGGGTGGGATGTGGAGACATCAGAGCTAACTGAACCACGAAGAAAAGAACTGAGCACGTGGCTGAATGCACAACGGCGGAACCATGTCCGGTGGCATCATACCACCTGCTCCATTCGACCCAGCTCAAGAAGACTGGGACTCCTACATGGATCGTTTCCAAATGTTCTTGGAAACCAACAATTTGAAGGATGCCACGACCGGGAAGAAACGGGCAGTATTCCTAACGCATTGCGGCCCGACCGTATTCAAGATGGCTAAGGCACTAGCGAAACTGGCAGAAGTAAAGTCTATGGACTGGAACGTCCTTGAACCCCTACGAGAGCCCACTATGCACCGACCGTGCCAACCCTTGTGAGGCACCATGAATTTTACCAGAGGGACCAGCGGAAAGGAGAGAGCGTTGCAGATTTCGTCACAGATCTTTGAAATCTGGGAAGCCTATGTGATTTTGCCGACCTTGAAGAAGCCCTGAGAGACCGGGTAATTCTGGGTTTAGAGTCACCGCACACGCAGAGTAAGCTGATGGCGAAGGGCAACATCTGCCTCAAAGATGCCATTGCTGAAGCTACAGCAGCGGAAGCAACCAAGAAGTTGGCTGTCCGAATGCGCCGCAGCCGCGCCCCGGTTCACCAACCGACCAGCGAACTTTCAACCAAGTCAGAAGGGCAGTTGTTAACGGCCCACCATGAGGACCTCTCTTCGTCATCAGACAGCGACGAAAAAGAGGTCCATCGACTGTGGTCCGATTGGGACCATTACCTGAAGTCCCAACACCCATGCGCTGGCTGTGGGGCCAGCCACCCCAGGTCCGAATGCAAACTCCGCGACGCGCTCTGCCATGAGTGCGGGAAACGAGGCCACATCGGACGGGTCTGTAGAAGTCTCCTAGGACCCAGCCAGACCTCGAAGGGGGCTAACTATCACCAACCAACAGGAAACCGTCCTGTAAGGCGAGAACCAGTGAACCACTCCTACAGAAACAGAGCTCTAAACCGCCCCACGAAGCAAGAAGAGGCTCACCAAACTATCACTATTGGTCACGCCTCCTCCTTGGATGCCAAGAAAATCTGAGTTAAAGTGGCCATCGAAAATCAGCCCTGCCAAATGGAAGTCGACTCGGGATCGTTCCTCTCGATGGTTTCCTGGAAGACCCTCAAGCAACTCATCCCCACCATCTGGCGACAAGACCTCCGCTTCCAAAGACTCATACTTAAAGACTATCAGGGGAATCGAATTCCAGTCGTCGGATCCAGTCGAGTCCGGGTCTCGTTCAAAAACCGTACAGTGTACTTATTTCTGATTGTGATCGACAAGGACCAGCCTAGCCTGTTAGGCCTCCAATGGTTCACGCCACTTGGCATTGAAGTGGCAGGCATTAACCGAATCAGTAGCAACGACTGGGAGGAGGACATCGTCCAAGAATTCAGGGACATCTTCGCAGAAAAACTAGGCGAGTACAAGGGGACCCCGATATCATTTAACCTTAATCCAAAAATAGCTCCCATCCGCCTTAAGTCTCATCGGGTTCCATTCACCTTAAAACCAAAAATTGACAAGCAGCTTGATAAGTTAATAGCCCAAGGGGTGTTAGAGCCAACCGATCACTCTCCCTGGGAGACCCCAATTGTAACACCCATTAAGCTGGATGGATCAATAAGAATTTGTGGGGACTACTGAGCCACCCTGAACCATGCCCTGCAGCAAAATGCATATCCGGTACCAGTGGTGCAGCACCTCCTCCATTCCCTGGGGGGCGGAAAAGTCTTCGCTAAACTAGACTTAGCTCAGGCCTATCAGCAACTGCCGGTAGATGAAAAGATGGCACAGGCGCAGATGATCGTGACGCACCAAGGTGCCTTTAAATGTACACGACTCCAATTCGGAGTGAGCGTAGCCCCGGGGATCTTTCACAGCTTGATGGAAAGACTATTACAAGGGATTAAAGGTGTTGTCCCTTACTTTGATGATCGCTGCCCCTACTGAAAAAATTTTATGGGATCGCCTAAAATTGATCCTCCAGAAGTTCAAAGACGCAGGTCTTAAAGTGAAGAAAAATAAGTGTAAATTGTGTACAGATCGTGTTGAATTTTTAGGGTATTTAATTGACAGTCAGAGCATTCACCCTACCGATAACAAATTGAGAGCAATAAAAAACACTCCCAGACCCCGGAATAAGGCCGACCTCCAAGCGTTTCTAGGCCTTATCAATTTCTATAACGTATTCTTGCCGCACAAAGCAACTGTCGCTGAACCCCTACATCGTTTATTGGACAAAAAAGCAATTTGGGTATGGGGACATAGAGAAGAGCAGGCATTTCGAAATGTGAAAAAACTACTAACTTCTGACGCTGTACTTATGCAGTACAATGAGACTTTGCCATTAACGATCACGTGTGATGCATTGCCTTTCGGAGTGGGCACCATTTTGAGCCACGTTTTGCCTAACGGTAGCAAAGCACTGGTTGCATATTTTTCAAAGACTTTCAAAAACTGAGCGAAATTATAGCCAGATTGATAAAGAAGCCTTTGCAATTGTGTCTGCTGTTAAAAGATTTCATGAGTACGTGTACAGCCGGGTTTTTACCACAGTGACTGACCATAAACCTTTGCTAGGGATAATAGCGGGAGACAAGCCAACCCCCTATATATTATCTCCCAGAATGACTCGCTGGTCAGAGTTCTTGGCTGCTTATAATTATCGGTTGCAATACCACCCGGGGAAGGCCATTCCCCACGCCGACGCATTGAGCCGAGCACCACTTCCAGAGACTATCGATGACCCCACGCCTACAGTGACTACGTTGCAGATCGAGATGCTCACTACACCGCCATTAACAGCCTGAGATATTGCGAGAGAAACAAAACGCGACCCTGCCTTAGCACGAGTCCTCAGTTGGGTGGAACGTGGATGGCCATTGGACCAAGTACCTGATGACTTCGTCCCATTCAAAAGTCGACAAACAGAGTTGTTTTCACAGAAGGGCTGCATCATCTGGGGCGATAGAGTCGTTGTCCCAGAGTGACTCCAACGGGCAGTACTGAGAACCTTGCACGATGGCCACCCCGGCATCGTGCGCATAAAAGCCCTCGCACGAAGCTACGCGTGGTGGCCAGGCATCGACAAGCAAATTGAGACTTGGGTCAAAGCTTGTCATAAATGCCAAGAAGTAAGCAGCGCCCCACCAAAAGCACTCCCAACCAAATGGGAAATGCTGCGGGGACCCTGGTCCCGTATCCATCTGGACTTTGCAGGACCTACCAAAGGCCACACTTTCCTGCTAACTGTGGATGCCTACTCGAACTGGCTCGAGATCCACCGAATGAAGAACACAACAACTGAAGTGGTCATTAGGAAACTGGACAGACCGTTTGCAACCCACGGATTACCAGACGTTCTGGTATCCGACAATAGGCCCCAATTTACCGCGCTGTCTTTTGAACAGTACCTGGCGGACCGCAGTATTCGACATGCGCTGACTTCACCTGTGCATCCTGCGGCCAATGGAAGGGCCGAGCACATGGTACAATTCGTCAAGAAAACGCTACAAAAAATGGACTATGACAACATCGAAGAGAAAATAAACCAAATCCTCTTTTTACAGCATATCACTCCGCACAGCGTCACCAACAAAACTCCCGCCGAGTTGCTAATGGGACAAAAGCTCAGCTCCCACCTCGACCGGTTACACCCAGCGTACGAATCTGAGAAACCACACGGATCCAGCGGCCAATGCCGTACCTTTCAGGTAGGCGACTTGGTATTCGCTAAAAACTTATCGGGCGATCCGTTGTGGGTCGAAGCGACTGTAGTCCGTGTAACCGGCCCGAGATCATACCTCGTGCAATGCCGCAATGATAGACTATGGAAACGTCATATCGATCAACTAGAATCCAGGTTGCAGTCAGGGATCTCCGAGTCCCCTAACGACCAAACTGGGGGGGGGGGAGATGCAGAGGAAGATGAACTTCAATTAGCAGAAAACCTTTTTGAAAGTAACAATAGCGGAACGGAAACACGTGAAGAGGAATCAGGGATGGGAGTAAGCTCACCTCATGGTGATACCGAAGATGTTGGTGACAACGAAAACTCAAACTCAGAGTTGGAGACACCCCTTTTGCCCAACAACGCCCTACCTCAACAAGAATGCAGCCCAGTACCGGGTGCACAATGAAAATCAAATAGACTAATAAAACAACCGTCCTACCTTAAGGACTACGTAACTGCACCCCGTAAACAGAACCCGGGGGAAGGGGTGTTGTGAATGAATAATTGTGTAATAAAGTTATCGAGAGCTTGAAGTCAAGTGCAGGGTTCTGGCCCTGCACTTCTAATTGGCTGTTAAATGGCAAGATCAGATTGGTCCGTTCAGGAGAATCTGATTGGCCATTAACGAGCCATTCTCATTGGTTGACGGAGCTAGCGCTCCTGGGTTTTCATTGGTTGAATAGTTAATTAGTTGCCTATATAAGGAAGGCTATAGCAGCCATCAAGTTTGAGCTGTCACACCATGTCAATAAAGAGTTGAAGTTCACCATTTTACCGGCTTGTCTCCATTCTTTCTCGCCCATGCTCCAAACTTAACAGATTGTTCTCCATGCGTACAATTCTTTTTCAGACCATTGATAGACTCACCCAAGTTTTCTGTTCTTTTTCACTGTCCGGAAAATTTCTGTCCTCACTGGGCAATTAAACTTAGAAAAAAAGCTTCCTTCAGCACCAAAGAAAGCATTTCTTTAGCTTTGATTGAGAAAGAAAATATTCAGGGGCCATCACTGCACACAGGGAACTAGATATGAACTCTTCCCTCTCTGTCAGAAAATTCCTCAAATTAGATTGCAAGGAAACTTAGGAAAATAACTTTGTAAAGTTATGTTTATTTCCCTATGCTTTATTATCCTTGATAATGTGCAGTTTAGCTTGCTACATTGGGATTTTCTGAGGCTTGTAGCACTGGGGAAAGATGATTGACCTTGACCAGCATAACAGCAGTTGTCCTAAATAAGAATTAAGCTTTAAAAAATGTTCTTGGGAGTAGATGCAAGGAAGGCCCATTTGAATGCTTCACATTCTTCATGATTGTTGATGTTTGGCACTGGAAATTGGAGGAACAACTAGGCCCACTATAATCTACATTATAAAATCCAATTGATTGTGATATGGTATCAGATGGATACCCATACCCATATACAGATATCAAATAAAAAAACATTTCAGTGCCTTTACTGGTCATTCAGATAGGTGCAACCTAGATGTAGTAGCCTTAAGGAACAATAGCCATACCTAAAACTTTCATGGACTATAGAGGTAATATTTGAAAGTTTTAGGCATGGAAATTAATAAGTTGGGTAAGAATTGGAAAACTAAGTTAAAAATAATTATATATCACACACACACATGTGTATGTGTGTATGTGTGTGTACAGTTTACATTTCTATATTATATATAATGTGTGTGGGGGGAGGGAGAGAAAGAGATATAACATTATAGAAATGTAAACAGGGATAGGGATTCAGCTGGTTTGGGCCAGTTTGGGTGAACCGGATGTTAAATCTGGAGGGCGAAAAATGACCCTTCCAGAAGTCCAGAAATGGGCCTGTTTCTAGCTTCTGGAGACCTTCTGGAGCTTGGGGGAGACTGTTTCTGTCTTCCCAGAGGCCCAAGGGAAGCCCCCGGACTCTGGGGAAGGTGAACAATGGCACTCCTGGAAGTTCCGGTAGGCCATGCCCACTATAGCCACGCCAACCCAGCAACCAGGCAAAGAACTGGTTGTTGGGATTTTTGAATCCCACCCCTGAATATAAACTATATTTTTTTCATTCCTCTAATCGTATCAGGTGCAAGCAACCTGATCTACATATAAAAGGTTCAAGTTAACTATTTTATTATATTCTACCTATAATACAAGACTCTCCCCAGACTGCCTGACTTCTCTTGGGACAGACAAGGTCCCATGGAATTTAGGAGAGGTCAGCCCTAAGTCTCCTGCAGCTGCACAAAGACTCAAGGCTAATTCCCCATTTGATCCCTCCTTCTTGCCTAGCTGATAGTTTTCCAATAAATGGAACCCCATAATTTATGGCACAGAAATTGTGCAATAAGCAAAATATTGGAATTAGGTTATAGGTATTTACATTAATGTTTACAAATTTGTTTTTTTTTTTAATGTATATGCATTTGTATCTATGTATGAGTTCTAACTGATGTGCATTTTCTATCTGTGAATATTGTTATCTTTCTCTTCAAATTGTACAGGTGGAGGTGGTGGTTGGGAAGGTATTACCCAGTATCCCTGGGCTGGAAAATCACTTCTGGAAAGTGGAGAAGGTGGTGAGGCCTGCCAACAAGCATTAGAGAAACTCCAGTGGGCCACTTCTGGTGGTTTTGGTGGTGGAGGAGGAGCCTGTACATCTGGTGGTGGAGGGGGAGGCTACAAAGGTATAAAGCTTAGTTTATATCAGGTGGAACCTTCATTTTGTTCCAAAATTATTGTGTTGCCCCATGTCCAGGACATCCACCATAAAAAAGAAATGGAGAGAGTTATATCTAAAAAACATGATTTCATATTATCTTATCAACCTGCAGAACATTATCTATCTCTACAAATTTAGTGTCAAAGTAAACAATGTATATTTGCATTCATAGCCGATTTATTTTCCATTTCTGTTAAACTGCTAGGAGATATTCCCAGTAATGTTTTATCATTTGAGAAAGTGAAACCCATAAAAACTTGAGGGTGTAGCAAATCTGAATATGTATTTGCCACATTTCTCCAGGAACTCAAATAGCACATTTAGAATAAAGACACAACATTCTACTAAAATCTGTTCAGAATAACAGAATAAAAACTATTTGCAGCAAATTTCAGGAGAAAAAAAAACAGCAATGTGATTCTAACGTTGAAATTTAAAGATTTTAGTTTGGCTCACTTGGCAACTAGACAACCTATGGATCCCTGTAGCCTGCTAAATATGTCTCTTTGTTCTTTTTATAGGTGGACATGCTTCTGAAACAGATGACATTACGGCTGATGGTCAGCATGGTGTTTCCTTTGTGAATCCAATTGGGGAGATCTTCTTGAACCCTCTGGCAGGTCAGATATAGCCCCACAGTGATATATACCTTACCATTTATCTTGTCCCTCCAGTATATTGTTTTATTCACATGTTCCTTTCGTATCCACTCTGAGGACAAAGTGGGGGGTGGGGTAGGAAGATTAGGGGAAGCATGGAAATTCCACACCACATAAGAATGATGCCCTTTATCTGTGAACTCTACTATATCAATATAATAGAATCATTTTTGATGGCATTATCCAAACAGATTAAAAATGTTTTCAGTTCTTCTGACACATTAACACATCACAGCATGTATGAAGTTCAAATTCAGTCACTCCAGAAGCTGTTTATGCAGTTTTGTGCCAATGTGGCAGTTCTGACAGCAGCAAGTGCTGGCATGCACAAAAGCTCCAGAATTGGAGTTGTTTTCCATAGTAAATATATTTTCCCCAGGTTGGGAACATACACTTCTTGATTTAATAAAAATAAGATAGAATTCCATACTTAATGACTAAAGGTTTGTGCATGGCATGGATTTTTTTTTCAATTAGAATGCACTTTAGAATGCTCTTCAGTTAATGAAACTTACTGTTGTAATTAATATATTCATATTGAAGAGGCCACAAGCTTTTTTCCCCTTGTGGAAATCATACTGGAAAGCCAGTATGGCATGTTGGCTAAGGAATTCTAGTACCTGAAATTCAAACATTTTTACGATGCTGAGGTTGAAAAAGTATGCTAAAGTATCCGTGGCAGATGACCAACCACTGTTTGATAATATTTAAATAAACCCCACTACGTGGCAGCCTATTCTACTGATTGATAGCTTATATAATCAGTCATTGAAACTAATGTGTTTGCCTACCATAGTTGGTTCTGCTTTGAAAAGATATTCTTCTGTAGCCTTCAAGATATGTGCTTATTATTTATCAGATAGTCAGCAAAAGATACTTATGATTGGAAAAAACATATAGATAGAAGATCTACTGAGGAAATGCCCCTTCTTCCTTCCTTCCTTTCAGAAACATTTGAACTATAATTTCCATCTTTTCCTTCTTTTAGTTATGGAAAGTCACGGTGAAGTAGTCATTGAAGTCTATGTGAATTGCAGCCATTGTCAATCAGGTATCTGCAAGCAACAGGCTGGCAGTCACCTAGCTATCTGTATTTGTGCAGCTGGAACCATCTTGGCTAATGACAACGTTTCCTGCACAGGTAAAATATGAAAAAGAGTTTGCAAACAAAAAGTTCTGTTTCTTGCTTTCCCCAAGCTTCACCGGGATCAGATCAATGAAGCAATGACCAGTCATCCTTTTTCCTCTAAAATTACACACTAAACTATTCATTTTATTTATGTTTTGTTACATGTGTTTATTTATTATTATTTTATTTAATATAAATGGAAAGCTATCTCAACAAATGACTGTATTTTTTTATTTATATCCTGTCTTCATTATTTTTACAAATACCTGAAGGCAGTGAATATATCCAGCGCACTTTCCGCCTCCTATTTTCCCCACAAAAACAAACCCTTTGAGGTCAATTGGGTTGAGAGAGAGTGTGATTCTGTATTGTTGCATTCTAACTGTTGTCAGCTACTTGTGGCTCTGAAGCGGTAGCATCTAAACTTTAAAAGTAACAACTATTAATAGCAAATAGACCTTTATTTTGATGCTTGGTTAGACCAACACATCCTGGAAGCTCATCTGCTTTACTGGGTAGGACTCATCAGCTGCCCTGCTGTAATGCTGCTTCCCCTCTCCCTCCCCTCCCTTCCCACCCCCTTTCTTGCCAGCTCTGCCACCTGAAAGGGACTTTAGAGGTCTTCTAGTCCAACTCCCTGTTCAAGCAGGCGATCTTTTATACCACTTCAGACAAGTGTCCCATCTTTTCTTAAAAACCTCTAGTCATGGAGCATGCACAAGTTCTGAATGCAAGCCATTCCACAAGTCAATTGTTCTCACTGTCATGAAATTTCTCCTTTGTTCTAGTTTGCTTCTCTCCTTGATTAGTTTCCATCCATTGTTTCTTGCCTTGTCTTCTGGTGCTTTGAAAAATAAGTTGACCCCTTCTTCTGTGTGATAGCCCTTCAAATATTGGAGCACTGCTATCATGTCACCCCAAGTCCTTCTTTTCCCTAAACTAGACAAACCCAATTTTATTAATTTATTATAAAATACTACAGCATAATAAATAATTATTTATTATAATTAATTTATATATTTATTTATGCTATTGTTAGTTCATCGACAGCCCATCCTTGTCCTCTACATTATATCTAGTAATTTGGGAACACATTTTTGCTCCAAGTCTTTCTTCTTTCAGTTTTCTATCACAAGGAATTGGCTACATTCTGTTTATGAACTTCTTAGGTGTTAGGGTGGAAAGGAATTACTGGACTAGACTCTTGCTCTAATCAAGCACTTGGGCTTTTTAAGAAACCCTGTTTAAAATCCTAAACTGAAATCTAAATGTTTACATATCATGCTTTGTCTAGTTATCCAGGAACAGATTCCAGAAGAGCCCTTGCCTCTTCCATTCCTCTTGACAGTGATTGCTGTGATTGTGGTGCTTGTTGTGATTATCACTTGTGGTAGCCTATCAATTGGTAAGTTGCATCTGCTATATTTTGTGCATATCTGAATTCATGTGTTCACATCTCTGGCCTTTTTCAAGGATTTATGTAGGATCTTGGGAAGGAAGGTTGAAAAACTAGAAATGGTCTGTACAATAAATAGTGCTTTTGAATCCAGATTAGTACTTAATAATGTTTTGTTTTGTTAGAGGATGAGGGCTGCAATGAGGGGCAATTTTGTAGATTTTTCCTTTCTGTGCAGATTGCTGTGGCTTTTTAAAAAGTTTCTTCAACCACAGGAGATAGTGGGAGTGTATGCATAAAAAGAATCAGAATGAAGAAAATCTATCTCCTTCCACCAACAGGAGGTCCCCACTGGATCTCAGTTCTTTTCATGTTTGAAAACAAGTTTGGATCCACACATCATGATTGTGGGAGAATAAGGTGAACACTTCAAAGGAGCATCATGTTTAGTTTGCTTTCACACGGAGCTACTGTCTCATTAAACTACTAGATTTGAAAAAAGTAATAATGAATTAAGGATTCTTAAAACACTAAATTGAATGACCAAAGATAGACTTACACATTAAACATTTTGTTTGAAACAAGGGAATGGAATAATTAAAAGCATGTGAAGTTTCCTGTTTTGTTCACAGTTTGTTAGTGTGAATAGGATAGTTGTGATGTTAGCCAAGTAAGTTGGCTATTTAAAGCACTATGCTAAGTATCATGGAAGGAAAGAACATGACTAGTTAATTACTTTGTAATTTCTACATTTTCATTCTGAGATGATACTAATGGGATTTCCTGTTTTATATGCAAAAATAGTTGGCTTTACATCCTATGCATTTTGATATGGATCCAGGAGAGGTTATTCATTGCATCATGCAGAGGGTAATTTTAAAAAATTGCCTTGTTTTTTTATTTTAATATTATAAAATGTCCAGTGAATCAAGGTGATACTTTATTGTTCCATTTGGGATGAATGTCATTCAAAACCATGTGGGGAAACATGGTTTGATTTTCCAACTAATCCAAAGAGATTCAACATTTCAGTGGACATAGAAGTTAGTAAAACAATAGCTATGATATATAATATTTGTGTCTGTGTCTCTTTTTCTCTCTTTGTATGTTTCACACTGATGGGTTTTTCATCTTACAGTCTTTTTTTGATGAGTAAGGGAAATAATTCATCTGTAGTTAAAATCTCATCTTTGGCTTTCAAGCCTAGGCAAATGTTTTAGAAGAGCTTTCTGATTAAATAAGCAAACATGCTTTTCTTCTAAAAGGAGCTACTTAATGTTTAAATCCATTTGCAGCCCTGTATGTATTTCTGTGTGGTATATTTAATCCACCGTCTGCTTCACAGTCCCCTTTCAAGTCACCCCTGAGAGTTCTGTTTGTGAAGGCTAAATGTTGAATACAATGTGTTTTTTCCCCTGAAATTTTTGCTCCACCCTGATAGGAAAAGGTTTGTGTTTTGAAGCTTGCCATTATACCATATTATACCAATTTCTTAAGCAACCACGAATCCACAGTTTACTGAAGAATTAGAACTATTAAAAAGTGTAATATTTGGGTTATTCCTTTCATCAATATGACTATCTGCTCTTGACCAGGTCACAGTCTAAAAATGTTTGTATGTTGCCTGATCAGTTAAAAAAGCTAAGACAATTCTGCAAAAAAAAAAAAAAAATTAACAAAATTTAAAAATACTAACAAAGAGAAGTAAGTCTAAAAAATTTGAGACAAACATTCTGAAATGTTATTATATCTGTCGTTCACATGGCTTAATTTATTCTCTTTTCTTCTCAGATTCTCATTCATGTTTTCTTTTCAGTTTATCATCGAAAGAAAAAGATGCCAGAAGGAACCAGACCCCATCTGCAGAATCCAGACTATAATCTAAGCAAAATCCGTACTTCTACCATCATGACAGATTATAACCCCAACTACAGCTTTGCAGGAAAGACGGCCACTTTCAGTGAACTAAAAGAGATTCCACGAAAGAATATTTCTCTACTTCAGTAAGATTAAGCTGCACTGTGTTCTTGCTAGCATTTGGATATACAATTTTAATTGTAGTGCAGGAAAGAAAGCCTGAATTCAGTTAGAGAGCTCTAAATCCAAGCAATTGTTTTGTGAGAAAATGCTAATGAAAACCTACTGCTATCTGCATGCATGTTTCGTCAACAATGCTCGATTCACATGCGCGTGCACACGCACACACACAGACACAGACACACACACACAAAATACAATGGACATTTCCAATGGTTCCTGGAACTTTCAACTTTTTGTAGTCAGAAGTGTTTGCTTGGTGTAGATACAGAAAGTAAGTGAATGTGCGTTTTTGTTTTCTCCCTCCCTTTAGGGAACTTGGACATGGGGCATTTGGTGAAGTTTACAAAGGAACAGTGGTAGGAATCACAGGAGATTCCAGTCCTCTACAGGTGGCTATCAAGGTTAGTGTCTTCAGCTAATATTAGTTAAGTTTGATTCTTGATAACTTCATGGACACATCCATGTTGCTGGGTACCTATTGCCTTCTTCTGGGATTTTTCAAAACTTTCTAAAGTGGCCTTTAGTAGTCAGATTTCATGGAAAATGTCTTATCTAAGAACTAACCATATCTGATCCTTCTTAGTTTTTTCAAGACCAATCATGCTTAGCTAGACAGTACTACCTATCATCACAACTAATGACTTTTTGTGATGACCCAGAGTGGGATACAAAATAAACACAGTCACAAAAAACAGGTGAAGCCCCTTTTATTCCTTCATTTTGCTTCCAAACTCCAAATATCCTTGACTGGAGACCAAAAACTCCTACACAAGCAGTTACAAGAAGGAGGAAATGCCATTTAAATTATAAAGAGTAAAAAACAACACAAACCAGGCAAGATAAGTGTATATGAACTAATAAAGGCGTTTAATAAAGTTTTAACAACCTTAAGAAAAAGCAGGGTTCTAATCCTGCACTTCTGATTGGCCGATAATAGCGACATCGGATTGGTCCTTTCTGGGAAATCTGATTGGTTGTTAACGGGCCAACTCTCATTGGTTCAAGGGTTTAACACTTCCATGTTTCTCATTGGCTAATAGGTCAGCAGCTTACCCTATAAAAGGGCTGCTGCTGCCCTAGGGTTTTGCTCTGTTCAGTATGATTAATAAAGAGTTGAAGTTCACTGTTCACTGCCTCGTCTCCGTTCCTTGCACCCATGTGCAGAACTTAATACTGGCGACAAGGATGGGATGTGGAGACATCAGAGCTGACTGAACACTACAGAGCACCAAACAGAGCACGTGGCTGAAGGTGCATCGACAACGGAAACCATGTCCGGCAGCGCCATACCACCCGCTCCATTTGACCCGGCACAAGAAGACTGGGACTCGTACATAGACCGGTTCCAGATGTTTCTGGAGACCAACAACTTGAAAGACGCAACTACGGGGAAAAAGCGAGCAGTGTTCCTGACCCATTGCGGGCCTGCTGTCTTTAAGATGGCCAAGGCACTAGCGAAACCGGCTGAGGTGAAATCCATGGACTGGGACGTCCTCACGCCCCTTCTATGGGCCCACTATGCACCCGCCATACCAACGCTTGTCCGAAGACATGAGTTTTACCAGCAGGACCAACGGAAAGGAGAGAACGTTGCAGATTTCATCGTGGATCTCAGGAACCTGGGAGGCCTCTGTGGGTTCGCAGACCTCAAAGAAGCTCTGAGAGACCGAATAGTTCTGGTATTAGATGACCAGACAGCACAGAGCAAGATCATGGCCAAAGGGGACATCGATCTTGCTGATGTCATCAAAGATGCTACTGCAGCAGAAGCAACCAGAAAGTCAGCCGCCCAAATGCGCCGCACCAATGCACCGCTCCGTCAACTCGCCAGCGATACCTCACCTCACCTAGAGAGGCACACAACAGCGGCCCACCACGGGGACCTCGAATTGCCATCAGAAAGTGATGAGGAGGAGGTCAACCGGCTCCGGTCTGAATGTGACCAACACAACCAGCGGAATCGAAGACTACCACACCAATGCGCGGGTTGTGGGGCAAACCACCCGTGATCAGACTGCAAATTCCTCGATGCGCTCTGCCATTCCTGTGGGAAAAGAGGCCACATCGGGAAGTTCTGTAGAAGCAAGCAAGGATCCACCCCAATTCAGAGGGGAAACAACTACTGCCAGACCACAGGGAATCGTCCTGTGAGTCGGGAACATTTGAACCACCAATGGAACAACCACTCCTATAGAAATAAAACACTGGCCACTTCAACGAGACGGGAAGAGGCACACTAAACCATTACAATCGGTCACACTTCATCGTTAGCTGCAAAGAAGATCCGAGTGAAGGTCGCCATCGAAAACCAGCCTTGCGTGATGGAAATCGACTTAGGATCGTCCCTCTCGATGGTTTCCTGGAAGACCCTTAAACAATTAATCCCTGCCCTCCGGCGTCAAGACCTCAGAGCCCAAAGAATCATATTCAAAGATTATCAGGGGAACCGAATTCCGGTCGTTGGATCCAGCCAAGTCCAAGTATCATTCAAAAATTGTACTGCGTCGTTACCACTGACCGTCATCGACCACGACCGGTCTAGTTTGTTAGGCCTTCAATGGTTCGCCCCACTCGGGATCAAGGTAGCTGGCATTCACCAAACCAGAAGCAACGACTGGGAGGAGGCCCTCGTCCAGGAATTCCAGGACGTCTTTGCAGACAACTAGGCGAGTACAAGGGGACCCCGATATCATTTAATCTTAACCTTGAAGTAGCCCCCATCCGCCTTAAGCCTCATCGGGTACCTTTTGCTCTTAAACCAAAGATCGACAAGCAGCTCGATAAATTAATAGCCCAGGGTGTTTTAGAACCAACTGACCACGCCCGTTGGGAAACCCCAATCATAACACCCATCAAACCAGATGGATCGTTAAGGATTTGTGGGGACTACCGGGCCACCCTTAATCACACCCTTCAACAGAACGCTTACCCGGTGCCGGTGGTTCAACACCTTCTCCATTCCCTGAGGGGGGGCGGAAAAGTCTTTGCTAAATTGGATTTAGCATAGGCGTACCAACAACTGCCTGTAGATAAAAAAACCGCGGAGGCACAGACAATCGTTACGCACCGAGGCGCCTTTAAATGCAACTGACTCCAATTCGGAGTGAGCGTAGCCCCAGGGATTTTTCAAAGTCTGATGGAGAGACTCTTGCAAGGGATCAACAGGATCGTGCCATACTTTGATGACGTTTTAATTGTGGCCCTGAATAGAGAAGTACTAGAAAAGCGTCTTAAATTGGTTATCCAGAAATTTAAAGACTCCGGCCTAAAGGTTAAAAAAAATAAATGTCAACTGTGTATAGAGAAAGTAGAGTTCCTGGGGTACCTGATTGATAAGCAAGGCATTCACCCCACTAATAGCAAACTAAAAGCAATCAAAAACACCCCAAGACCCAGAAATAAGACTGACCTCCAAGCTTTGCTGGGGCTCATTTACAACATTTTCTTGCCCCAGAAAGCGACCATAGCTGAGCCCCTACATAGACTTCTCGACAAAAAAGCAACCTGGGTCTGGGGACACCGAGAGGAGCATGCATTCCGACAAGTGAAAAACTTAGTAACCTCAGATGTTGTTTTAATGCAGTATAACGAGACTTTGCCTTTAACAATTACATGTGATGCGTCACCGTTTGGAGTACGAGCCATTTTGAGTCATGTGTTACCAAATGGTAGTGAGGCCCCTATTGCCTATTTTTCAAGGACCCTATCGAGGGCTGAACGTAACTATAGCCAAATTGACAAAGAGGCTCTTGCTGTTGTATCTGCTGTGAAATGGTTTCATGAATATGTGTATGGACAAGTTTTTACTATTATTACCGATCACATACCTTTGCTAGGGATTATAGCGGGAGACAAGCCAACCCCCTATATGTTGTCACCTAGAATGACTCGCTGCTCAGAGTTCTTAGCTGCGTACAACTATAAATTACAACACCACCCAGGGAAAGCCATTCCCCACGCTGATGCATTGAGCCATGCCCCACTTCCGGAAACCGTCGATGACCCATCTCCAACACTCCAGATTGAAACGACACTCCAGATTGAAACCCATTCACCACCGCTAACAGCCAGAGACATCGCTATCGAAATGAAATGAGATCCTGTCCTGGCGCGAGTTCTCAGCTGGGTCGAACGAGGATGTCCAGTAGAACAAACCCCTGACGACTCCACCCCTTTCAGAAACCGGCAAACAGAACTTTTCTCGCAAAAAGGCTGCATCCTATGGGGAGACAGATTCATTGTCCCAGAGCGGTTACAACGAGCAGTATTGAAAACATTGCATGATTGTCACACCGGCATCGTGCGTATGAAAGCGCTCACACGAAGCTACGCGTGGTGGCCGGGCATCGACAAGCAGATCGAAGCCTGGGTAAAGACTTGTCTAAAGTGCCAAGAAGTCAGCAGTGCCCCAACTCCAATGGAGTGGAAAACCCACCGGGGGCCGTGGTCCCGCATCCACATTGACTTTGCGGGACCTACTAAGGGACATACGTTCCTCCTAACAGTGGATGCCTATTCCCACTGGCTCGAAATCCACAAGATGAAGACTAGTACAACGGATTCAGTCATCTGCAAATTAAATAAACTATTTGCAACACATGGGCTGCCAGACATCCTAGTCTCCGACAACGGACCCCAGTTCACCGCCCTGGCATTTGAACAATACTTAGCGGACCGGGGTATCCGCCATGTGCTAACTTCGCCAGCGCACCCTGCGGCTAATGGCAGGGCCGAGCGCATGGTCCAATTTGTTTAAAAAACTCTCCACAAAATGGACTATGGGGACATTGACGACAAACTAAACAGAATACTCCTACTCCAACACATCACCCCGCACAGCGTCACCAACAAGACTCCAGCTGAACTGTTGATGGGACGCAAGTTCCGTTCCCACCTCAACTGGCTCCACCCGTCCTACGCGTCAGATAAACCCTGCGGATCTAGTGGAAAATGCCGTGAGTTCATGGTAGGTGACTTAGTTTTCACTAAAAACCTTTCCAGCGAACCATTATGGGTCAAAGCAACCGTAAGTCAAACCACCGGGCCCAGATCGTACCATGTGCAAACATGGGACGGAAAAATATGAAAATGCCATATAGATCAGCTTCGCTCTAGGCTACAACCCATTTCCCACGACTCCTGTGACTCTCAAACTGAGGGGGGAGGGGATGTCGAAGAAACCGAATTCGAGATAGCGGAAAGCGGAATCGAAGGAAATCAGCAGCCGGGCGCAATACATGAAGAAGAATCAGGAAGAGGGATAGCCTCGCCACAGAGGAATACCTCAATGGAGGGGAGCCTGCAGAGATCGGAGGACAACAACGACAGAATTAGCAGCACCGAGTCGTCCAGTGAGGATGCGGAACCGCCTGTACCAGATATATCAAAAAACGTCCTGCCGAAACCGGACTACAGACAGGAACCGGTGGGACAGCGCAAATCTAATAGAGAGTTGAAACAACCTGCATATCTACTGCACCCCTCAAACGGAACCTAGGGGGAAGGGGTGTTATGAACTAATAAAGGTGTTTAATAAAGTTTTAACAACCTTAAGAAAAAGCAGGGTTCTAATCCTGCACTTCTGATTGGCCGATAACAGCGATATCGAATTGGTCCTTTCTGGGAAATCTGATTGGCTGTTAATGGGCCAACTCTCATTGGTTCAAGGGTTTAACACTTCCATGTTTCTCATTGGCTAATAGGTCAGCAGCCTACCCTATAAGAGGGCTGCTGCTGCCCTAGGGTTTTGCTCTGTTCAGTATGATTAATAAAGAGTTGAAGTTCACTGTTCACTGCCTCGTCTCCGTTCCTTGCACCCATGCGCAGAACCTAACAATAAGAGCTTGAAGATGTCCACAGATATCAGAACACACACTGGGAAGGAGGCCAAAGTTAGAGAGGAACAATAAACTAGAGATATTTCCACACTTTCTTTCCAGCACTCACCCGTACGTATGTCCATCCTCTTATCCAGTTGTCACATCTGCAGCCCATGAAGAGGATCAAGGCCCTCTCCTCCCCAGTAGACCATGTCTCTCCCTTATCCTCTCCTCCCTGCATGCCCTAGGATGGATAGGGGATGGGCCTGGGTCCTTCTCTGACTTCCCAGCCGGCCTCTGGCCTTCCCCAGACTCCTCCACAACCTTAGTAGCCACACTTCCACTTCCTATTGGCTGTTCCTCCTCTCCATCAGAGTCAGTCTCCACCAGGGGCATGACACTTCTACAGTCTTTTTGTGGGTTTTTTTTATTTCTGAAATGTTGTCTGATGTTTCCATTATTACAAACATCTGAGCATCTTACAAATAACCACAGCACAGTGCACCAAAATGCAATATCCACTTTCCTAAACAGTTAAAAGAACAGAAGCAATTAAAACTGGAGTATGTTTGATAAAAAGTATAAATAAACATGCTTATCTGACATCAAAAAGATATAAAAAGTAATGCCAATGATTTAAGGAGGACATTTCCAAATCAGGATGGCATCAGCAAAAAGTTCCTCTCTATTCTCACTCAATTCTGTTTTCCCCCTTTAATCTAAACTCAATCTCCTATATTTGTACCACTGTGCTCTGAATTGGAAGGTAAATGGTGGCAAATAATGAACATCTCTGTGTGTTATATCTTCCATATCAGGAGTGTTTAGTTGACATCAACTCTATAATCATGTTTTCAGGATTTGTTTTAAATGGTTTATTCAAACCATTGGGTTTCAATTGAGTTTCAACTTTGTTAGCTTTCGGGTGAGAAGCAGCATAAATTAAACACAATCAAAGTGTTGTTTCAATAAACTAGAGTTCTGCCTTCCCATTTTCTCCTGCTAGTAAACTTCCTTTGCAATTGGATTCATGTTTTTCTTTTTCATTTTTACAGACTTTGCCAGAAATCTCCTCAGAGCAGGATGAGATGGATTTCCTAATGGAAGCACTGATAATCAGGTGCATTTTGAAACTTTCTTCTTAGACAGGATTGTAGGTTAACATGGTGAACAAGATATAACTAAGAACACATTTCAAGAGACTTAATTTGAATTCTAGCAGCATCAATTTTAAAAAGAAAGTGATAAGGTATGCATTATACAAGCCACATATCACTAGTTCTGTTCCAGAAACTGGTAGTAGAGCTTTTAAGAGTGTTCCTATAGAAATTCTAGCTTCACAGTGTCCTGAAAGAAGCTAGTGAGCAAAAACTTGCAGGCTGCTGAAATCTAGTTTTATATATTGACAGTGCAATTCTGACTTACACTCATTCAAAGTATGTACATACTGAGGACTTCTGGTAGAGATGTGACAAATTATACATCTCTAAAAGAGTAGAGGCGACATTGCAGTGAAATTGGTGACCAGATACTGTTTTTATGGCCAGCCAAACCTCTCTGGGTAACATTAGAAAAGGCTGTTGACTTCTTTAAAGACTTCTTTGTTTTGACTTCTTTAAAGAAGACATGATAGAACAATTTGATCTCAGGACATTACAGGAAACCAAAAGGAAATAAAGATTACAATGAAAGAGGAAGAATATTTAATTTGTCTTACACAGAATGGAGCAAGTCACTTTAATATTGGATGTGTTGGAGGATATTTTTGAATACTGGATCCAGAAATTAATTTTAGGAATATCTGCCTCTATAGATAAACTATGTTTAAAGGATGTTATGGAAGAGGAACAAGTTTTACTGGACAAGATTGAGACCAATTTGAAAGTGGATTCAAAAATGACAAGCTTTAAGAATAAAGATACTATACTGGATTTGCAAATGAAACCAGCTAATGTCTTAATAATGACAAGGGATACACAAAAGGCAAACCAAAAGAATGATTTGGATGACTCTCCTGTACTGGATTTACAGAAGAGACTTTTCAAAGTTCTGAAGGATTTGTGAAAAGGGACAAAGAAAAAAAATGAAAACTAAACAAAGTCTAGGACATGATTTGAAGGGATTAAAAATCAAGACTGTTAAAAATAAAAGGAAATAATATAAAGTGGATTTATTTGATCAAGGTTAAAACTGATTTCTTGTTATTTCTGATAACCCTTCATGGATTTTTGCTGATAAAGACTAAATGAGGAGGTTTGAAGTATCTGTTCATAGGTAAAATATGGAATGAAAAGATCATCTGCTGTATTTTAAGAGAAGGTGATAAGTTCTTAAAATTGTTTATACTTTTGTGATAGGGAAGCCTTTCTTTATATACTATATTTCTTTTTGTTTGTTATACTTTCACTATTATAGTTCTACTATTTTCTGTTCTATTTTTTCTCTTTCTCTGCACATTTCATTTTTTCATTTTATTTTTGTCATTTGTATTAGTTTTTATTGTGCTACTGCAATCTTCAGTACAATTACTATTAAAAATCAAAATATGTACATATCATCTTTTATTTCCAGTACATGACTTTTAGATACTGGGCAAAAGTTATTTAATACTGAGGGGGTCCAGAGATGACTTCTCAGATAATATCAATATGACCACTGCTAATATATTTCTTTCAAAAAGTCTAATGAAGTTCTTTTGGGAATTTCAGCCATCCTTAGTAGAGACCCAGCTAAGTAGCTAGTTGGCCATCTTCTTCCTATCCTTTTGAATTCAAGAACCATTACTTTCATGTATCATCATATGGGGAAGGATCAGCTAGTTGATTTCATTCCTTCGGGGCTTCTTTGAAGTAATTCTTTTAGCAGGCTATAAAAAGGTATCTACATGAGAGTTGCAATATAAACATGAATGCTCACATAAGACAGTGCTAGAAGACGAGTCACTCCCAGATAGGTGCCACATGCAGAGAACTTTGCTGAATATACTCATGTAAAAGGATTGGACTGGTCAGCACTGGACACCTTCCTCATCTCTACATGTTATTAGTTACATATTTTAATAGATGTCAGTAGCTATTTAATCACTTTGTATTCAGGTCTCCTTTTAACTGAGCTCAGGATTCAGTAAGTGCCCATGTAGTTTTGTTGCCAATATTAAATGTTTTGCCACTGCTTTCTGCTAAGATTTTTTTTAAACTTCCCAATTCCCCACGCACCCACACACATCCACACACTTTTTTTAATAGAAATGAGACACATCTTTAGGAAAATTCCAGCAGGTTTCTGCACATCAGAAAAGTACCTAGATTTATAGCTATATGCTGATCAGCTTTAATTGCTATCTGCCTCTCTCTAAATGCATGGCATAAAAAACATTCCTAGAGTCATATGTAAGAGATTGCTTTCCTCTTTTGGTTGAGACCCAACAGAGATGACAGCATCCCTTCCAAACGGAAGGGATGCATAAAAAATGCATACTTGCATTTTTTAAAATGTATGTCCAGTGGAAGCTTTCAAATATGTTCTTATGGTTAACTATTTCCAGCTTTCAAGAAAACGAGACATTACCCAATTAAGTGGCAATGGGATATTCCTTTAATTATTCTATGCTGAGCAAGTGTATCATATGTTATAATTATATAAATTAATGCTTTTTAAAGTTCCTGAGTTTGAAACACAAATTCCTAAGTTTGGAATATACAGGATGCATTTATTGAAGACAGGCCACACCAGCTGCAAGGAAGGGAAGCTTCAGAAATCATAGCCAAAACAAGATTGGAAAATGATGTTTTTTTGTCCTTATGATGTTTTTTTTCCCTTGTTTTTCTCAGGACTGTCCTCCCAAAATGTGCCTTTGTCAGCTTAGGTTTTCTTTTCCCCTCTTCACCATCTCTCCAAATAATACTGGTGTATTTCTAAAAGGAATATCTAAAAGCACTTCTAGACAGCTGGTTTCATGTGAATCCTGAATCAGAATAGGACTGAATGGGCCCTTGGAGGTCTTCTAGTCCAGCCCCCTGCTCAAGCAGGAAACATCCCTGCCCTATACCATTTCAGACAAGTGACTGTCCAGTTTCTTCTCAAAAACCTTCAGTGAAGAAGCATCCACAGCTTCTGAAGGCAAGCTGTTCCACTGGTTAATTGTACTCACTGTTCCGAAGTTTCTCCTCAATTCCAGAGATTGCTTTTCTCCTTGATTAGTTTCCGTCCATTGTTTCTTGTCCTGCCCACTGATGCTTTGGAAAATAAGTTGACCTCCTCCTCTTTGAGGCAGTCTCTCAAATACTGCAATACTGCTATCACGTCCCACTACTCCTTCTTTTCTCTAGATTAGTCAAACCCAAATTGTTCTGTCCTCATTAACATACTTGAAATCCCCGCGCTTTGATTGGCCAAAGTGCGGGGCTTTCCGATTGGTCAGGCGAGCCGCGCCGATTGGCTCGTTAAGAATCTCCCGCGATTGGTTCGTTCAGAGCGCGGGAGATTCGAAGTGCTGCCATTGGCCGCGGCCGCGGCGGCGAAAGGAATAAAAGCCGCGGGCTTTTTTCCTTTTGGCGGTTCGGTTCCAGTAATTCAAATAAAGAGCTTTGCACTAAGTCACCGACTCCTGGCGTCATTTCGCGGACACGACACAAATCCTGCAAACATTCCTCATATGTTTTAGACTCCGGGCCTTTCATCGTTCTTAGTTGCTCTTCTTTGCACTTTTCCCAAAGTCTCAACATTTTTTTTTTTTTGTGATGTGGTGACCAAAACTGGATGCAGGTGTGCTCTTACTGAGGCTTTATAAAGCAGTATCCCATAACAAACTTGATCTGTCCCCATAACCTTTCATAACACGGCTTCATGAACGAAAGTCTGAGGGCTGGTGTCTTAACAGTTTATTGCAGCAAAGTTGAGGTGCATGATTGATATGTTACCCTGTTGGCAAGAAAAACTTTCCTGAAAGCTGATGAGGAGGGAAGTTCTGCCAGATGGCTAGAGTGGTGGGTTTAGTAGTCTGTTAGAGCCTCACCGATGGGGTGGCTGGAGGACTTTTGCTTTTGCCTTACCGGTAAGACCCTACCCATTCCTTGATTACCTGCAGGGACTACCTGATCCATGAGAGTGGGATGATAGCAATACTGCCTATCTGAGAGGTGAAAGTATGACTTCCATTATACTCTGTCCCAGTGGTGGGATTCAGATTTTTTTTTTACTACCGGTTCTGTGGGCATGGCTTGGTGAATGCAGCAGGGGAAAGATACTGTAAATCTCCAGTCTGAGATGGTATTTGCTCCTCTGGTTCTCCAAACTTCTCTGTCCTCTCAGATCCCCTATGTAACAAACTAACACACTGCACTGGTGGATGAAACTGGTTGAAACAAAAGGATACTCTCCCATCAACAAGTGTTGCTCCTCTGCGCAATCTGCCAACCCATGTTACACAGAGGATATGGGAGGGAAGAGTAAACATTACTTCAAAGCGTCATAAAACCAGGCATCCTGTTTGTCAGTCCCTACCCACTGTGGATGACTGCGGGGATTGGAGTGTGCCCCCAGCAGCTGAAAACAGTTTATAGGAGCTGGGCAGATCCCACTTGATATTGCACTGTCAGCTCAATTGCAGCTGAATCACCATACATCCTGCAGAGGAGAAGGCTTCATTTTGAGAGGAAAAAACACATTAGCTAAGGATTGGAGGTGAGGAAAGGTTGCATGATATGGAGGTGTCTTTCAAGAACTTCAAGATGAAGTTGGGGAGGTTGTGCACAAGGCCTAAGAGGAAAGTCAGCCAACTCTAAGGCCTCTGCAATCGTTTGCTAAACCATACTCTCCTGAAATCCTTTTTGGCTAAATTCTTCAGTTAAAGACATAATTATAGTTGGTAAGTGAGCTGACCTCCTATAATCTTGAAAAGCTCCATGGGTTGGATACCTTAAAAGCTGGGCTCCTTCCATCAAGAAGCAAACTTCTATCCCTGAGGTGCATTTTTAATTTATTTTTTGAATTAAAATCCTATACAAACATACCCAAACTAAACTAATAAAAATTAATATAAAGTAAGGAATAAAAAGAGAAAGCAAAAAAGTGCAAGAGAAGAAAATTAAAGAAAAACAGGGGGAGAAGATATTAAAAAGCAGTATTCCTCACAGCAATTATAACTACAGCTACATATTTTATGCTTTCTAATATGTTATTACCGTGTGTGTGTGTATGTATTTTATATAATAATACATACATGCATACATATATTAAAAGCACCACTACTATGACGTTGGAAAATACCCGAACAAAGCTGAATGCCAGACATGTAAGTACCCGCGAAAACTTAAGAAAACATATGTTTTCTTAAGTTTTCACGGGTACTTACATGTCTGGCATTCAGCTTAGTTCGGGTATTTTCCCACGTCATAATAGTATAATAACTATTATGACATGGGAAAATACCCGAACGAAGCTGAATGCTATATATATATATATATATATATATATATATATATATATATATATATATATATATATATATATATATATGTATGTATGTATGTATGTATGGCATTCAGCTTTGTTCGGGTATTTTCCCACGTCATAGTAGTGGTGCTTTTAAAGTTGTAGCAACGTTTCAGCAGAATCTCATCTGCCATCATAAGGCTTCTGTATAGTGTTCGTCTGTGAGTTAGACTTTTACAGTGGTTTCAGATTTAAATTTGGGGCAGCCTATTGCTGTGACAGAATGGTTTTTTCTTCATCCTGATCGGTTGAGAGTCTTGGTCTGTGTTTATTGGTCTTGGAGTTTGCTGTGTTCTGCTTCTAATATCTTCTGTCTGTTTTTTTGGCTCTTTTTGTATCTTGATTGGCTGGCAACGAAACGCCTGGCAGACAAGACACACATTAAGACTGAACTATGCACCCTGACTAAAGTACTGACAACCAATGGCTTCCACAAAAGCAAAATCACCAACTTGATCCACAAAAACACACTGAGACATAATAGAGACCCAGAAGATGAACAGACCCATGGAACAGCTGTCCTACCCTACATAAGAGGCACTATAGACAAAATTAGTAAGATACTATACAGACACCACATCAAGACTGCCTTCAAAACAGACAGAAAAATAGCAGCCATCCTAAGAAACCCCAAAGACAAAATTGACCTGGAAAATCAAGGCATATATGAAGTCCCCTGTGCATCATGCCCGGCCACATACATTGGACAGACCAATAGAAGAATAAGTACCCGCCTAGATGAACACAAAAATGCAGTCAAAAAGCTGGAACACACTTCCTCACTAGTCCAACACATGGAAGCCACAGGTCATAGCATCAACTTCAATGGCACCAAAACCCGAGCCACTATAGAAAACCCTAGCCACAGAATCATCAGAGAAGCCATAGAGATTGAAAAAAGAGCAGAAAGCATGAACAGAAGAGATGATTCCACCAGGCTGTCAATCATTTGGAAGCCTGCACTCACAAACAAAAAAATATCCACACCACAAGCCAGGAAAACACCTGGGCACAAACAGATCCCCCCTAATACCTCCAGCTCAAACACACCCCAACCAGGCACCCAGATTAAACCCAGCTTCCTAACTAATGATAGCCGTCCATTTACCCAAAGCCAAGCTGCACTAAAGACCTCCAATAAAGTAACACGATGTTGCCAGCCAATCAAGATACAAAAAGAGCCAAAAAAACAGACAGAAGATATTAGAAGCAGAACACAGCAAACTCCAAGACCAATAAACACAGACCAAGACTCTCAACCAATCAGGATGAAGAAAAAACCATTCTGTCACAGCAATAGGCTGCCCCAAATTTAAATCTGAAACCACTGTAAAAGTCTAACTCACAGACGAATACTATACAGAAGCCTGATGATGGCAGATGAGATTCTGCTGAAACGTTGCTACAACTTTAAAAGCACCACTACTATGACGTGGGAAAATACCCAAACAAAGCTGAATGCCATATATATATATATATATATATATATATATATATATATATATATATATATATATATATATGTGTGTGTGTGTGTGTGTGTGTGTGTGTGTGTGTGATGGACACAATACAGAAGCCTGATGGCAGATGAGATTCTGCCAAAACGTTGCTACAACTTTAAAAGCACAACTACAATGACGTGGGAAAATGCCTGAACAAAGCTGAATACCATGCATGTATACAAGTATACATGTATACATGTATACATGTATACATATACATATATATGTGTGTGTTTTCTTAAGTTTTCATACTTACATGTATGGTATTCAGCTTTGTTCGGGTATTTTCCCACATCATTATAGTTGTGCTTTTAAAGTTGTAGTAGCGACATTTCAGCAGAATCTCATCTGCCATCATCAGGCTTGTGTATTGTGTTCGTCTGTGAGTCAGGCTTTCACAGTCATTTCTGTTTTAAATTTGGTGCTAGACTACTGCTGTGTTGGAATGGTTTTTTCTTCATCCTGATTGGTTGGGAGTCTTGGTCTGTGTTTATTAGTCTTGGAGTTTGCTGTGTTCTGCTTGATTGGTGTTTCTAATATCTTCTGTCTGTTTTGTAGCATTTTTTTTGTCTTGATTGGCTGGCAACATTGCGTTTCCTGTATTGAAGGTTTTTAGTGTGGCTTGGCTCCGAGTAAATGGATGGCCATCATTTATTAGGAAGATAGGTTTCATCTGGGTGCCTGGTTGGGGTGTGTTTGAGCTAGAGGAATTGGGGGGGGGTCTGTTTGTGCCCAGGTGTTTGCTTGGCTTGTGGTGTGGATATTTTTTTGTTTGTGAGTGCAGGCTTCCAGATAATTAACAGTCTGGTGGAGTTATCTCTTCTATTCATGCTTTCAAGTCTTTTTTCAATCTCTATGGCTTCTCTGATAATTCTGTAGCTTCTGTAGTTTTGGTGCCATTGAAGTAGATGCTATGACCTGTGGCTTTCATGTGTTGGACTAATGAAGAAGTGTGTTCCAGCTTTTTTACTGCATTTTTGTGATCATCCAGGCGGGTACTTATTCTTCCATTGGTCTATCCAATGTATGTGGCAGGGCATAATGTGCAGGAGACTTCATATATGCCTTGATTTTCCAGGTCAGTTTTATCTTTGGGGTTTCTTAGGATGGCTGCTATTTTTTCTGTCTGTTTTGAAGGCAGTCTTGATGTGATGCCTGTGTAATATCTTACTGATTTTGTCTGTCGTATCTCTTATGGAGGGCAGGACAGCTGTTCCATAGGTCTGTTCATCTTCTAGGTCTCCATTATGTCTCAGTGTGTTTTTGTGGATCAGGCCTGTGATTTTGCATTTGTGGAAGCCATTGGTTGTCAGTACTTTAGTCAGGGTGCATAGTTCAGTCTTTATGTGTTTGTTGTCTGCCAGGCGTTTGGTTCTGGCAATTAGTCTTTTGGCCACGGAGTTTATCTGTGCTGGGTGGTGGTGGGATTGGGTGTTGAGGTAGCGATTGGTATGTGTGCTTTTCTGGTATATGGTGTGCCCTGGTGTGTCATCTGTTTTTTTGTAAATTAGTACATCTAGGAATGGTAGTTGTTTGTTTGTTTCCATTTCCATGGTGAATTTGATTTTGGGGTGTGTACTGTTTAGGTGTGTTCCTAACAATTTCCTAACACACCTGAGCTGAATACTATCCATATATACATACATACATAAATACATACATACATACATACATACATATGTGTGTGTTATACAATAATACTTTTCTTTTTATAATCTGCCCTGTCTAATCAATAAAGCATAAATCACAAGTTTATTTTTTTCATGCAAAAAAAAATTCTATTAGAAACTTCTAGTCACCAATAAATATAGCTTGTGGCTTTTCTCTAATCAAAGGTGATGTATCCATCTCAGTAAACTGGGATGATTTCTGTTACCTGAACTGTGGTAACATTTGCCATTCCTATTTCCTGCAAATAATCTAGCAAAACCCCAAAAAGATCTTTGCCAGGGATACTCCCAAAGAGAGAATGAAAAATCTGGACTCAACCCCAGCATGGCTTGCATATTGGGCTGCATGTAACTCTACAAGTCAGAAAATTCAGATATGAATAAATAACCAATAAAACAGTCGCAATTCCAATTATTGATAAATGTATGAGATTGTTATATATTCATGGATATCCTTTCCATTGGGTAACTATTGTCTCTGTAGAAAAGAACTTCAGAAAAATAATTTAATCATTTTGGAACAAGAAGCAGGGAGAATTGTTTTGATTAATTATAAATTATACTTTAATTATTTAAATAATTGAATTATAGATACTTATATTTCAAGCTTCACTTGAGGGAGAGTTATGTTTTTTACTTTTTACAACACAGGAAAAGTAATTAAGTTTCTCCACACCCAGAATTCATAAGAATCCCTGTCTGAAGGCCAAAGCAAACAAAACATTAAATACATTGATTGTCCAAAAGCAATAATGAGTTGGTTGCCCAGAACTGTATGTTTATGTGTGTCATTTAATGTCATAAAATGGCTGTTTTGCCATGGGAAAGTTAAATATACTATAGCCGATATGGTTCCATCTGCAAATTTATTTACACAAAAGGAAAGGGCTACTTCTAAAAATGTATTTTAAAGTTTGGTTGAATTTCAAAGAGTGTTAAGTCCTGTTCTTTCCCTAGTGGTATGATTTCTCAATAAGAGGTTTACTAGCAATTTAACACTATGGATTGTTATGACAGGCCAAATCATATCAACAATTCATGCTTTCTGTACTAACATCAGTATTTCTTCACTGGGAAATCTAATTATACTTATGTACAGATGGCATCCATCTTGGAATCATTATTTTTCAGAATGTGATGATATACAAGTGAAATTCAAAAAATTAGAATATTGTGCAAAAGTTCATTTATTTCAGTAATGCAACTTAAAAGGTGAAACTAATATATGAGATAGACTCATTACATACAAAGCAAGATAGTTCAAGCCGTGATTTGTCATAATTGTGATGCTCATGGCTTACAGCTCATGAAAACCCCAAATCCACAATCTCAGAAAATTAGAATATTTTGAAAAGGTTCAATATTCTAGGCTCAAAGTGTCCCACTCTAATCAGCTAATTAAGCCATAACACCTGCAAAGGGTTACTGAGCCTTAAATGGTCTCTCAGTGTGGTTCAGTAGGAATCACAATCATGGGAAAGACTGCTGATCTGAACAGTTGTGCAGAAAACCATCATTGACACTCTCCATAAGGAGGAAAAGCCTCAAAAGGTAATTGCAAAAGAAGTTGGATGTTCCCAAAGTGCTGTATCAAAGCACATTAATAGAAAGTTATGTGGAAGGGGGAAATGTGAAAGAAAAAGATGCACAAGCAGCAGGGATGACCGCAGCCTGGAGAGGATTGTCAGGAAAAGGCCATTCAAAAGTGCTGGGGACTTTCACAAGGAGTGGACTGAGGCTGGAGTCAGTGCATCGAGAGCCACCACACACAGTTGGACCCTGGACATGTCATATTCCTCTTGTTAAGCCACTCCTGAACAACAAACAACATCAGAAGCGTCTTACCTGGGCTAAAGAAAAACAGAACTGGTCTGTTGCTCAGTGGTCCAAGGTCCTCTTTTCTGATGAGAGCAACTTTTGCATCTCATTTGGAAACCAAGGACCCAGAGTCTGGAGGAAGAATGGAGAGGCATACACTGCAAGATGCTTGAAGTCCAGTGTGAAGTTTCCACAGTCTGTGTTGATTTGGGGAGCCATGTCATCTGCTGGTGTTGGTCCCCTATGCTTCATTAAGTCCAGGGTCAACGCAGCAGTCTACCAGAAGATTTTGGAGCACTTCATGTTTCCTTCCACAGACGAGCTTTATGGGAATGCTGACTTCATTATCCAGCAGGACTTGGCACCTGCCCACACTGCCAAAAGCACCAAAACCTGGTTCAATGACCGTGGGATTACTGTGCTTGATTGGCCAGCAAATTCACCTGACCTGAACCCCATAGAGAATCTATGGGGCATTGCTAAGAGAAAGATGAGAGACATGAGACTAAACAATGCAGAAGAGCTGAAGGCTGTTATTGAAGCATCCTGGTCTTCCATAACACCTCAGCAGTGCCACAGGCTGGGAGCTTCCATGCCATGCCGCATTGAGGCAGTAATTGCTGCAAATGGGGCCCAAACCAAGTACTGAGTACATATGCATGGTTATACTTTTCAGAGGTCCGATATTGCTCTATGTACAATCCTTGTTTTATTGATTGCATGTAATATTCTAATTTTCTTAGATTGTGGATTTGGGGTTTTCATGAGCTGTAAGCCATAATCATCACAATTATGACAAATCACGGCTTGAACTATCTTGTTTTGCATTTATTTATTTATTTTTATTTATTTATTTATTTTGGTAAAAATTTTATTGATTTTAACGACAGACAAAAAACATATAAGACATAAAACATAACATAAAAAGAAAAAATTATATCATTCTTCATAAATTTACAGTGTATCGGTTGGTTTACCACTCCCTTTTGTGCATCCATTTCATAGTCATCAAAATAATTATATTACATAATAACTCACAATATCAATCATCAATAAAATATCCCAATATCATTATTGAACAATCATTTGACTATAATTTTACTAATTCATACTTAAGCGAGATAACTATAATTAAATTAAATTATTTTATTACAAATCATAGAATCATACCAAATCTATCTTAATAAAATATCCTTAAAAATTATCAAAAGCAAGAAAAATTATATATTCATTATTTCCTAAATTTCTAAATATTCTATTATTATATTGTATTATCTAACCATTGATAAAAAAGATCCCAAACTTCATAAAATTGTTTATCTTCTTGTCCTCTAATTTTAAATGTCAATCTACTCATTTCAGCACATTCCAATATTTTCTCAATAATTTCTTCCTCTAATGGTATTTTCTCACTCTTCCAATGTTTAGCAAATACAATCCTAGCTGCTGTTAATACATTTACAATCAAATACTTTAAATTTTTATTATATATATCAGGTATGATTCCCAATAAAAAAATCTCTGGTTTCAAATCTATGTGTTTCTTTGTCATTTTTTCCAGCCATATGCGAATTCTAGTCCAGTATTTCCTGGCCTCCTCACAAGTCCACTACATATGGTAATATGAGCCAAGTATCTGATGACATTTCCAGCACTTTTCAGATTTATTCTTGAACATTCTTGCTATTCTTGTCGGGGGAAAGTGCCACCTGTAAAACATCTTATACAAATTTTCTTTATATGCTGTTGACATTGTCATTTTATAATTTTGTGACCACAATTTTTGCCATTTCTCTAAATCCATCCCATATCCAAAATTCTTCCCCCAAGCAATCATTGTTTCTTTAACTTGTTCTTCCTCTAATTTAATTTCCAACAAATAACTACATAGTTTTTTGATCACTTTTTCATCAGTACCTGTCAAAATCCTATCTAAAGTGAATTTATCAGTCAATTTATCATAAAATCCTTCTATTTTAGAATCTTTAAGATACCTTGCATGTATTTGCGCATATGAAAACCAATTCATCTTTATACCTTGTTCTTCTAAATTTTGCATCGTTTTAAGTTCACCCTTTTCATCCAATATTTCTCCATATCTAACTGTTTGTTCCTTCTTATAAGTTATAGGATACAAAAAAGCTTCAATAGTTGATAACCAAACTGGAATTTTCAAATAACATTGTTTCTTAATTTTCTCCCAATTTAACCATAACAATTCCTGTATATAATGCCTTCTAAAATAACCCTGTGATTTAGTTCCCTTATACCATAAAAAAGCATGCCAACCCAATAATAAATCATGACCTTCTAATGTCAGCAATCTGGTCTTTCTTAACGTTATCCATTCTTTAACCCACATTAAGTTTGCAGCTTGATAATACAACTCCCAATTAGGAAGGCCAAATCCTCCTCTAATTCTAGCATCCTGTAAAAGTTTTAATTTTATTCTCGCTTTCTTGCCTTGCCATATATACTTCAACACAATTTTATTTAATTCTTCGAAGTAATTCTTACTTAACCTAATTGGTATTGTTTGGAACAAATATAAAATTCTGGGTAAAATATTCATCTTGATTGTTGAAATTCTACCTATCAATGACAATTGTAGGTTTTCCCATTTTTTCAGGTCAGATGCTATCTGCTGTTTAAGCTTAATATAGTTATTTTCTTTCAGTGTAGTACATCTTGACGTCAAATATATCCCCAAATATTTAACTTTGTTCCTAACTTGAATTTTCAATAAATCTGCCAGCTCTTCTCTTTGTCTTAATAACATGTTCTTTGTCAGAATCTTTGTTTTGTCTTTATTTATTTTTAAACCAGCCATCTCACCATACGTCTCTATCTTTTCCAATAGTTTTAAAGCTGTCTCTAAAGGGTCTTCCAAAATAAAGACCAAGTCATCCGCAAAGGCTTGCAATTTGAATTCCTCCTTTTTGACTTTCATTCCTTTTATGTTTATATCCTCTCTAATATTTCTATTTGAGACTTCCAAGGTCAATACAAATAACAAAGGAGATAATGGGCATCCTTGTCTTGTACCTTTTTTAATATTGATAGAGTCTGTGAATTCTCCATCTATCATTACTTTTGCCGTTTGCTTATAATATACGGCTTCTATTGCTTGGATAAATTTTCTAGCAAAGCCCATCTGTTCCAATAATAATAACATAAATCTCCAGTTCACATTATCAAATGCCTTTTGGGCATCTAAGAATATCAAAGCCATTTGTTTTTCCAGGTGCGCCTCATAATATTCCAATGTGTCCAGGATTACCCTCATATTGTCTTTAATCTGTCTCTTTGGTAAAAATCCATTCTGATCAGAGTGAATAAAGTTATTTAGGTATTTTTTAAGCCTTTCTGCCAAGATTGAAGCAAAGATTTTATAGTCTGCATTCAATAAGGAAATAGGTCTATAGTTCTTAATTTGTAATGGGTCAACCCCTTCTTTTGGAATAAGTGTAATATAAGCTTCTGACCATGTTTCAGGTATTTTCTTATTTATCATAACTTTATTCATGACTTCTAACAGTGGAATACTCAACGATTCTTGTAATGTTTTATAAAATTCTGCCGGGAAACCATCTGGTCCTGGTGCTTTTCCATTGTTTTGTCTGTTGAGTGCTTCGGTTAATTCCATCATTGTTATAGCACTTTCTAACATTTTCCGAGTTTCATCAGGTATCTTAGGTAGGTTAGCATTTTGTAAATACTGTTTAATTTTTTCCTCATCAAGATCCTCCTGTTTAGATAATTGTCTATAAAAATCTCGAATGATTGCCTTTTTCTCCTTATTACCATAACAAATCTGACCATGATCATCTATTAACTGTGATATTTTCCTTGACTCTTTCTCTTTTCTCAGCTTATATACTAACCATCTACCTGGCCTATTTGCATCTTCAAAATAATTCTGTTTAGCACTTCTAATTTTTTGTGCCAGTTCTTCTTTCTCTGCTTGATCCATTTTATGTTTAATTATGTCCATTTTAAGTTTGATATCTTTTTTCTGTGGCATCTTCTGTAATTCTTTTTCCAGTTTTTTATGGTCATCTTCTAGAGCTTTAATCATTTGCCTTTTCCTAATGTTCTTTTCTTTATATAGTCAATTATTAATCCTCTTGCATATGCCTTCATTGTATCCCAAACATTCTGTATTGAAATATCTTCTTTTTTGTTTTCATTGAAGAAAAAGGCCAATTCTTTTTCCATCCATTGTATAAAATCTTTTTCCTTTAGAATAGTATTGTTTAATGTCCATCTAGATCTTCTTTTTTGTCCTTTCCATTTAATTGTCATTGGATTATGGTCTGCCCATGTACTTGTTGCAATATTTATTTCTTGAATATTAGATAATAATTCTGTTGATGTCCAAATCATATCTATTCTGGACCATGATAAATGCCTGTTTGAATAAAAAGTATATTGTTGAGTTTTAGCATTTCTTTCTCTCCATATATCTTTTAAATTTAGTTCATCTGTCATTTTAGAAAAGGATTTAGGGAGAGTTTTCCCATTTTATCGTGTTGTTTTTACTGTATAGTCCAGTTTATTGTCTACAATTCCATTAAAGTCCCCCATCATAAGTATGTTAACATAGTCCAGTTCAATTATTTTCATATGTAATTTTTTATAAAATTCTTCTTGTTTATCATTTGGGGCATAAATCGCAACCAAGAGTGTTTTTATATTATTATCCACTATTTCAACTATTAATACTCTTCCGTCTTCATCAGTATAAATCAATTTGGCTGGAGTGGTTTCTTTGACGTACAAAACCACTCCTCTTTTCTTACAATGAGTCAGAGAAGTAAATATTTTCCCTAACTTTGGTCGTATCAATAATTGTTCATGTTGTTTTTTAATGTGTCCTTCTTGTAAGCAAATTATATCAAATTTTAGCTTCTCTAATTTATAAAAAGTTTTCCTTCTTTTGATAGCTGAGTTCAGTCCATTTATATTCATGGAAATCAGTTTTTTTCCCCCCATGGTTATGCTTTATATTTAGGTCTAACAGATCTCGTGGATCTTATTTCACGTTGTTCTTTGATCTCCATTTGTCCACCTATTGCGCCTTCTTGTTTTGCATTTAATGAGTCTATCTCATATATTAGTTTCACCTTTTAAGTTGCATTACTGAAATAAATGAACTTTTGCATGATATTCTAATTTTTCGAGTTTCACCTGTAAACATTTTCTATCTAAGTATGGAAAGCATATCTGCTTTTCCTATTATCAATAACAACCCTGGGGTCATCGGGTGGACTAACAAGGTATCGACATCATGGCAATTGAGACAAGCTTAAATCTAGTGGTTTGGGCAGAGATTGTTCCATTTCAATTTCAGCAGCAATTTTTTTTTTTTTGCTCTAATTTACTTATCATATTCATAGTAACAGTTTCTTCAATAAATCAAAGTGATTTACATGGTAATCATCCCTGATTACCATGTAACTTTGAGGGGGAAAGTGAACTGAGAGAATGGGATTGGCCCAAAGTCAACCAGTGAGTTCCATGGTTGAAGAGGGTTTAACTTGAGTCTCCCAAATCCAAATAACATAACTACTGTACCATTTTGCAATGAGGAATGAGATTGGTTTTTAGCTAAGTTATATTCTCAAGCACATAGATAAGACCGGTCACCTATTTTTTAGGACCTAATATACTTTTTGAAAAACTAGAATTTTATTTTATTAAAATAAATGTCCAAGGTTTATCACAGTTTTAGTGCTCCCATTTAGCAGTTATGTTTCTGAAAAAAAGTCAAGACCTCTACTGCTATAATTTGTTGCCAACTTTTAAGAATGGAGTGTTAGTGGCCTCCATAGATTACACGAAAAAAGCTGGGAAATTTAACATACACAAGAATCAATGTGGGAAGTGGTAACAAGGAGCTATCCTACTCAAAATTTACCCTCTAATATAATCAATCATTGCCTTTAAGGAGTCTGATAGTAGACATCTGAGGTCTGAAATCACTCACTGCATAGAATTGCAATGAACCAGAATTTAACCAGAGATTATCTTGGTTGCTATCAAAGACCAATATCATTTTTTCCCCTCCTCTGTTTTGCTGCTGTGTGGTGGCTAATCTGAAGTAAGTTCAGTCACCAGAATATAGTGCAGTGCATTGGGGTGAGCCTGCAAACGTTGCCTCGTTTTATCCTTTTGGAGCTGATGACTGGAGGAGACATGAAGAGCTTCCTACGGAAGAATCGGCCTCGGGAGGTGAGTCAGCTCTCCCTTTTCCCAACCTTTTCCTGCTCTGGCATCCAATGAGTTGTTGAAACAGGATTTATTTTCACATTATTACACAGCTTGAATAAAGTAGCTACCATATATGCAGTTTTAGTGACTGTTTAGTGACCGTTTGAAGTTATTACGATGTTGATGAAAAAGTGACCTTTTTACCTTTGTACACTTTGTAGGTCTGTAAAACAAAAGAAAGATGATGTCAGATGATAAGCATAGTGATGGTTTCACTTAGTGACAGCTTTGTTTAACAATGAAGTAGCCAGTCCCAATTGCAGTCACTTAACAAGTTTTACCTGTACTCAGGGATAAGCCAAAAATTTTAGTTGCCAAAATACACCCCAATAAAGGAGAATATTTGTAGCTCAGTGTTGAAATGAAGGGTCCCTGGTGCTCTCCGAGCTTGGTTGTTTTCTCACAGACATTTCGTTTCCCGTGCTAGGTAAATCATCAGTACTAGACCACTGAACTGATTAGCACTGTTGATGTTACCTAGTTTGGATAATGAAGCATCTGCAAGAAAACCACCAAGCTTGGAGAACACCAGAGATCCTTCAAAATTCACCTCCAAAATTGGGTTTGTCTTATCCACACATTGGATTATCTGCAAGTATGGTATTTTATACGTATATTATAAAACATGGCTGAGTTTGGAAGTGTGGGTTGCTCTTTCTGAAATTTGCCTGGCCAGGTTTTAAGTGTGGCATCAACCAAGGGTGGTAGAGCAAAGGTTGGGACATCTCTAATAAAAAGGTGCTTCAGTTCTACATTTGTCTTTTTACTTATTTATTTATTTGTAAAATTTATTAGCCACCTATCTTTCTGCACAGTAATTCTTTAGTACTTGCATCCTTCACCCTCTTATATATAAAGATAGACATACTGTGCTCTTTTTTTAAAAGTAAAAGATAGATAGATAGATAGATAGATAGATAGATAGATAGATAGATAGATAGATAGATGAGAGAGAGAGAGAGAGAAAGAGAGATGATAGATATCTTTGTATTTTATATAAGAAATACATTCAAAGAGAGAAAAATAATAAAGTAAAATGTGAGAAAGAGAAAAAGAATAGACAAACAGAAACGATAGAAAAAGGAAAAAGAATATAAAAACCAGGAAACATGAAGTATGTATATGTCTGCCTTTCTCTCCTTGGCAGTTAACTATACAACTCTAATCAAACCACTCTCTTCCACATTTCATTGTAATTTCCTTCTCTGTAACTTTTTTTTTTCTAATCATCAAAAAGATTGCCCTGTTGTTCTAAAATTATCTCATGCCATGGGTTAGCATGCTGCATTATCCTAGCTGAGTTTCTACATGCATAACAAAGTTTGTGGGATTGGCATTAGGCACTCTGAGCCAAAAAAGAAAAGCTTCAAAAGTCACATTTCCCTCTTACTTGAAACACCCCCCCCCCAGGGTATGGTGTATAATAAGCATGTAGTGCTTCAGAAAAATAACAGAAGAGATGTTTATTTTTTCTGGAAAGCACCATCTTTCTTGGCTTGAGCTGGCAGGGCATAAGGCACAGTGAGGGAGGAAGAGAGAGAGAGAGACAGCTTTTCTACTTTTAATTTGGTTCCTGTTCCCTCTATTTTTATTTGTTCTTTGAAATGGGACAGAAACAAACTTTACTTCCATCTGAAAGGGACATCAATTCTGAGCTGAAATAGATCATTGTACCTGACATTTGTAAGCAAGGTCAATATTTCCCTATCTCTTTTCAATTTCTGAACCAGGAGAGAGTGACACTTCAAATAGAACCTGGGCACAATTAAACATTGTGAATAGTTTTTTCTCGCTTCTTTGACTGGCAAGTAATCCTCATTTAGTTTTAGTTTACTTTATTGTCATTGTACCTCGTATAAAGAAATCAAAACACCATCTTCAGTGCACATCATGGCCATGACCATGAAAATAAACACAAACACACATCCTTCACCCTTCACACATTGAACCAGAAACCCCCAACACCAACACTGCACTATACAGCAGAATTCAAAAGAGCTACTGCCCTGGGATAGAAGCTGTTTTTCAGCCTGTTTGTCCTTGTTTTTATTATTCTGTACCATCTGCCAGATGGTAATAGTTCAAAAAAAGGGTTCCCAGGAAGGGGTAGGATTCAAATTTTTTAACAACCGGTTCTGTGAGCGTGGCTTAGTTGGTGGGTGTGGCTTGGTGGTCATGTGACTGGCTGGGTGTGGCCAACTCAACATCACTCACATCGAGGCACGCATCTCCTCGCCTGGCCTCTCATGACTATGGAGATACTGCAACAGTCGTAAGTGTGAAAAACGGTCATAAGTCACTTTTTTCAGTGCCATTGTAACTTTGAATGGTCACTCCACACAAGCAAAGTACCAGCAAAGGAGGGAAAAAAATTCCAGAGATGTTCCTGAGATAGGAAGTCCAGTCCTGCCAAGAATGTAATAAGCGTTAATGGAGAAGCAGTTTTCTGTAAGCAACACCAGAATGTTTCCTTCCTGCCTTCCTTACAGGATTAGGCCAGTAATTTCTTCTAATAACCGGTTCTCCGAACTGCTTAGAATGTTAACAACCGGTTCTAGCGAATAGGTGTGAACTTGTAGAATCCCACCCCTGTTCCCAGGATGAGATGGATTTTTGGGAATGTTTTGAACTTTCTTAAGGTAGCGGGAGCTATAAAACTCTTTCAAAGAGGGGAGAGGGCAACCAATGATCTTCTGGGCAATTTAGTGACCATAACTGACAACTCAGCCATTAAACAAAGTTGTGGCTAAGTGAAACTGCCATTGTGCTTAGGATCTTACTTCAACTTACTTTTGCTTTATATTTATGACCTGCGAAGGTCATCCATCCAAGGATTAGTTGTGAAATTCACTTTTTCATTATCATTCTAATCGTGAATGGTCACTAAAGGAGGCTGTTGCTAAACAAGGACTCTCTGAATTTAATTTTCTTTGCTTTCCTCTTTGTCTCTCTCAATGGCATGCCATACAGAATCAGCCATCTGCTTTGACAATGCTGGACTTGCTGAATATTGCCAGAGACATTGCTTGTGGTTGCAAATATCTTGAGGAGAACCATTTCATTCACCGGTAGGTAAAGTTCTTCCACATAATGATTTAGGCATGCTTTTTCTATTTTGGGTTCCTATGCATATCTTTTTTTTTTTTTTTCAATCAATAGTCCTCCATAAGGTTATATTTCCCATATTGTGTCACTTGGGGAAAAAAAATCTTGTGCTTGACCCTAATGTGCTTTTTAAAGAAGAAACTGACCATTTTTGTTTTTGCTTGAAGACGTTACGTTTTTCATCCAAGTTCTCACTGAAAAAGCACCTTTGAGACAACGTGACCTGGATGACTAAGAATCTCCACTGACAATGTGTACTTCTAATTTCTCATCACAGAACTGTGGAAATTTGTGATAAGAGCATCCACTGATGATTGTGCTGATATTGTGCTGTTTCACTGAGGAGTTCCTTCATTAGTAATTGTCCAATGCCTTCCTACACTTCATCTGTCTTTTGTTTTGACACAAATATCCAGCAAGGACAATAAGATGGAAAAGCTGTATAAAGTATATTAATATTAGGATGGGTACTTTTGGAGGCATCCAAATGTCTATTTCAAAACAGATAAAAACCTCATTCCATGGATATTTGGAAGAATCATGACTTTCTAAAAATCTCAAGCAGAATTCTCAGCATTCTACTTTGAGATTTTCTGAGATTAACAGCAGCTACCTGTGGTAGCCTTACTTGGTACTATCTCAAGTAACTTATGCAATTACAGTGTGATCTGTATTATTTACTGTCCAAGAACAATATTAATAATATAATATTAAAATATGTCCAGTATAAAACAGGTAAGGTAAATTATATAAAATAATAAATTAAAGCTTAGGTCAAAAAACCAAATGCAACTTTTATACTTTTAATTTTTTTTTGTTCTTTCATTTTTTTCAAAGAGAAGTCACTCTCCCCAATAAAGAAGTCAAACTTCTGATTCTGGTTAGGGATTCAGATAGGTACCTGCCAGTGCCAGAATATACAGAGAAAGTAATTGTGTCCCTTGCTGCAAGGCATGTTACATGTAATATGTTTTATATGTAACTATACAATATTTTATATGTAATATGTTTTATATGTATGTAAATATTCATGCAATACTACCTTTAATATTCCACTTTCCACAAGATGGCAGTGTTGCATCAGAAGACTAAGAAGGCATCTCTTCCCTTCCACCTTGCCTGTTTCCCAAAAAGCTACACAGGATTAGATTTAGTGCAAGGCAAATCACTTCCATCTTACTGCTGAGAAAACATGTGATATCTGAGGGAAATTACTCGCTATCAGCAATGTGCAAAGTGTAAGCCACATCTCAGTAATAAACGGGTTGTCTGTAAATATGACAAAGATGCTAATACTGAATTGACTACACTCCTGTATTTGGAGAGGATAGCTTTCTGCAATGTGGGGGCCTCATAGAAGAGGTTAACCTCCCAAAACTTACAACTAGCAAAGCATGTTTAGAAATATTGTTAGACTGCACTTCATGTCCTTCTTCAATGTCATGTATGTTGGACAGGGCTGACATGTGTTGCAATTCCATACTATCTGGAAGAGTGCATGCTACCCATCTCTGCTTTAAATTACAAAGTCTGTATTGGCCACGTATATTGACTGTTTTATCACAGGGGGGCAAAGAAGGACCAAGCTTTTCCCTTAATTTCCTGAGGCATCTGTCATAAGCAGGAGTCAGATTGGTGATGAATTGAAACAATTTCATATAATTCCTGTTTTCCTTCTTTTCAATTTCCTTTTCAAATATAACTTTAGAAAATGAGCATTTATCAAGCTTCTTTAAAAACAAAAATGCTCATGGTGAAATTTGTATTTGCTATTAATTCAGACAATTTTGAGCTATAATTATTGGGATTAGGTGAGCAGATCACCTACGGTGGAGAAGGAAGATCCTGAATTATTCATCACATTAAAAGAAAACTGATCCAAATCTGGTTTGATGCATAACACTGTTCAACTGGCAGTTCCAGTCTGGGCTATTAAATTAAATTAAATTAAATTAAATGCAAAATAAATCAAGTAGTTAAATTAAAATATGGTAGACAATTCAGAGATGTCATTTAAGGAAAGTTCCAGCTCTGTTCTCTGACTTACTCCTAACCTTTCCAAGGAAATTTGAAAACATTGCAAATGATAGGGGACAAGAATATGTCCATGTACTTAAAGCAGTGACTAAATTAACAAAGGATTAATTTAGCAACTGCTTCAGTTGTTTAAAGAGGGGCATGTGCTTCCTCTTGAAAGCTAAAATGAGCCTTCAAAACTGTGGGTTCCACGACCCTTTGAAAACCTTCAGAAACATTTTGCACATTTCAGGCATCTAGTAATTTCCCTCAGATGTCGCATTTAAAAAATACTTCTCTTGGGTCAAGCTCAATGGCATGTACCAACAAAGGAGAATATTTGTAGCTCAGGGTTGAACTGAGAGGTTTTTGATGCTCTTTGGTGCTGATTAGGGGGTCTTTGGTGCTTTTTTACTGCTTTACCTAGTAAAACAACCAGAGGTGGTATTCAGCAGGTTCTGACCAGTTCTGGAGAACTGGCAGTGGAAATTTTGAACAGTTTGGAGAACCAGTAGCAGAAATTTTGAGTAGTTCAGAATACCACCTCTGACTGGCCCC
The DNA here is from genome assembly GCA_033807585.1 of Hydrophis major. Classification (NCBI taxonomy): domain Eukaryota; kingdom Metazoa; phylum Chordata; class Lepidosauria; order Squamata; family Elapidae; genus Hydrophis; species Hydrophis major. The sequence goes on along the minus strand of CM066328.1, from coordinate 79,171,276 downwards.
GCCTCCAGCTATTCTTGACCTCCCAAGTCCCAACTGATCGGCTAGGTCTTCTTTTGTTGCCCTGCACAGGAGAACAGAGCTGGAAAGCAGGTTAGTGGGGTAGGGAGGGAATGGAGATTTTACAGAATCTTTCCCCTGGAGTGGGGTGGAAATGGGGATTTTATAGTATCTTTCCCCTGCTACACCCTCCAACCCACACCACGCCCCTGTGAAACAACCCATTGAAAACAGCCAAGCTCAGAGAGCAGCAAGGGCCACTTAGCAGTATGTAGTTTTCTCAGCAACAGTGTGGAGATGGTTGGCCTTGTACTTACTAAGTCCAATCCTGATTATATTTTTTGGGGGGGCATCAGGAAGATTGGATAGGTGCTGAGACTCGTGTCGTTGTGAACTATGTTGGTCTGTGGTGGATTTTGCACAGGGGTGGGATTCAAATTTTTAACAACCGGTTCTTTGGGCATGGCTTAGGGAGTGGGTGTGGCTTGGTAGTCATGTGACTGGGTGGGCATGGCTTGGTGATCATGTTATTGGCTGGGTGTGGCCAACTCAATATCGCTCACATCGCAGCACGCATCTCCTTGCCTGGCCTCTCATGACTGTGGAGATGCTGCAACAGTCATAAGTGTGAAAAATGGTCAAAAGTCACTTTTTTCAGTGCCATTGTAACTTTGAATGGTCACTCCACACAAGCAAAGTACCAGCAAAGGAGGGGGGAAAATTCCAGAGAAGTTCCTGAGACAGGAAGTCTAGTCCTGCCAAGAATGTAATAAGGGTTAATGGAGAGGCAGTTTCTGTAAGCAACACCAGAATGTTTCCTTCCTGTCTTCCTTACAGGATTAGGCCAGTAATTTCTGGTTCTCCGAACTGCTTAGAATGTAAACAACTGGTTCTAGAGAATAAATGCAAATTGGTAGAATCCCACCCCTGATTTTGCACCCTATGAAACAAGCTATTCAGGGGATTTGACTGTTTGAATGTGATAAAGTGCTGGGGGAACAACAGAGCTGTTCTTGCAAAAAAGTGAGCACTTACCTAATACTTAAATCTTTTAATATTACTAAGTGCCACTTTGTACATGTGTGATTTTATTTTAAAGGGATATAGCTGCAAGGAATTGCCTTTTGACCTGTTCTGGTTCTGGGAGAGTAGCCAAAATCGGTGACTTCGGAATGGCCCGAGATATCTACAGGTAAGGAGAAGGGAAGACTAAAACATATGAAGAACAGTTACAGGAACTGGGCATGGCTAGTCTAGTGAAGATAAGGACCAGGGGAGACTTGATAGCAGTCTTCCAAGAGAGGAAGGGGTCAAGCTATTTTCTAAAGCACCCAAAGACCAGACGAGGAACAATGGATGGAAACTGAACAAGGAGAGATTTAACCTGGAAATAAGGAGAAACTTTTTGACAGTGAAAACAATCAACCAGTGGAACAGCTTTCCCTTGGAAGTTGTGGGAGCGTCATCACTTGAGACTTTCAAGAAGAGATTGGACTGCCATTTGTCAGAAATGGTGTAGGGTCTCTTGCTTGGGCGGGGGGTTGGACTAGATGACCTACAAGGTCTCTTCCAACTCTGATTATCTGTTATCTGTTAAGTTTATTTCAATGTGAAAAAAATGTCAAACAAGATTAAATTGAAAGAGCAATCCACAGCACTTTTACTTGATTATGCAGTAGTAGAGACATTATCTAGCAGTAATCCATGGAATAAGAAGGAAGGTGAATAATGGGCACTTTATTTATTGATGCTAGTGAATGTTTCATTTTAGGAACAGCCGTTCAGACTTACTTGTGTGAAATGCAGTCTTGCAGTGAAAATGCAAGGAAGAAAGAAAGGGGGGATCTTTTTGTTGCTGTACAAAACATCTTCTTTTTCTACTTGGCCAGGGCAAGCTATTATCGCAAAGGTGGGCGAGCCATGCTTCCAGTCAAGTGGATGCCTCCAGAAGCTTTCCTGGAAGGCATTTTCACTTCCAAGACAGACACCTGGTAAATATTTTGCTTTAATCCTAATCTGTGGAATTGGCTTCATAACTGCTGAGAAGTCCATTCAAAGCATTCAGGAGACTTATTCCCAACTACCTGCAGATAGGATTACAAGCTAAATCACATTTTTAAAGATGAACAAAAGTGGCAGGGACTGTTGTTGGTGGAAACAATATTTTGCTAGCTCTCTGTCCATAAATAATAGGAAGATTGGTTGGGAAGCAATGGAAAAGACTGAGATAAAGCTTTAATGTTGCTAACCAAAAGGATAATACTCTGGATTCATTCACATTAGGTCCTTTGGAGTGCTGCTGTGGGAGATTTTCTCCTTGGGCTATATGCCTTATCCATGTAAAACCAACCAGGAAGTGTTAGAATTTGTTACCAGTGGGGGAAGAATGGACCCTCCCAAGAACTGCCCTGGACCTGTGTGAGTATGACTGCTTTACTCAATAGAAAACAATCAAGAAAACAATCAAGATTGTATTTAATATGGTTGGCCACTCTTTAAAGTTTAGGATCAAAACTGTACCAATTTAGATAAATGTTATGCTTACTACCTTCCCACCAGTGGTGGGATTCAATTTTTTTTTTACTAACGGTTCTGTGGGCCTGGCTTGGTGGATATGGCAGGGGAAGGATACTGTAAAATCTCCAGTCAGAGGTGGGATTTGGCGGTTCTCTGAACTACTCAAAATTTCCGCTACCAGAATGGGTCAGAACCTGCTGAATACCACCTCTGCTACCCACATCGGAGAATATGCAGTATACACACACACACACACACACACACACACACACACACACACAGGGTGAGGGGTAGGGAGAGGGAAAGGTAGAGAGAGGGAGGAAGGGAGAGAACATGAGTGTTAAGTCTGGAGCATGGATGCGAATGATGGAGACGAGTCGGTGGAAACAGTGAACTTCAAACTCTTTATTTACATATTGTGACTGCTCAGCTCAAAGGCTGCTCAAGCCTTACTTATATAGGCAACTCATTATCTACTTAACCAATAGCGAACCTGGAGTGCTAGCTCCTTTTAACCAATAGGAATGGTCTGTTAGTGGCCAATCAGATGCTTCCAAACGGGCCAATCTGATTGGGCCATCAACAGCCAATCAGAAGTGCAGGGCCAGAACCCTGCACTAGACTTCAAGCTCAATGATAACTTTATTGTTATTATGCATTCACAACACCCCTTTCCCCCGGCTTCTGCCCACGGGGCACGGTTACATAGTCCTTAAGGTAGGACGGTTGTTTAATTAGTCTTTTCAATTTTTGCAAGGTACCAGTCGGTTGGCTGCACTCTTGCTGAGGTAGATCGTTGTTTAGCGGTAAGGTTGCCTCTGGTTCTGAGTTCGCGTTCTCATTGTCATCAATATCACTGGCCATTTCCTGAGGTGCATTCACTCCGGTCCCAGGTTCCTGTTCCTGCGTTTCCGTTCCCATATCAGTCTCTTCGAAGGGGTTTCCTTCGAATAATAATTTGCTTTCCTCTGTATCTCCCCCTCCTCAGTTTGATCAAAAGGGAGTTCGGAATTGCGAGGTGGTAGCTGCGATCGTAGCTGATCTATGTGGCGCTTCCAAAGTCTATCATCAGGGCACTGAATGAGGTATGATCCAGGGCCAGTTACGCGGATTACGGTCGCTTCCACCCACAGCGGATCGCCCGAAAAGTTTTTAGCGAATACGAGATCGCCTACCTGGAAGGTACGGCATCGGCTGCTGGACCTGAGTGGCTTTTCGGGTTCGTAGGCTGGGTGTAATCGATCGAGGTGGGAGCGGAGTTTTCGTCCCATTAGCAGTTCGGCAGGAGTTTTGTTGGTGACGCTGTGAGGTGTAATGTGCTGCAGAAAAAGGATCTGGTTGATTTTTTCATCGATGTTATCATAATCGATCTTTTGCAGAGTCTTCTTGACGAATTGAACCATGCGCTCAGCCCTACCGTTTGCAGCAGGGTGCACAGGCGAAGTGAGAGCATGTCGATTGCCCCGGTCAGCCAAGTACTGCTCAAAAGGTAGCGCAGTAAATTGGGGCCCATTGTCAGATACCAGGACGTCTGGTAATCCGTGGGTTGCAAAAAGTCTTTCTAGTCTTTTGATGACTGCGTCAGTGGTTGTGCTGCTCATTCGGTAAATCTCGAGCCAGTTCGAGTAGGCGTCGACGGTTAGCAGGAATGTGTGGCCTTTGGTTGGCCCAGCAAAATCCAGATGGATGCGGGACCAGGGTCCCCGCGTCTCCCATTCGGTTGGGGTTGCCTTTGGTGGAGCGTTGCTTACTTCTTGGCATCTCTTGCAAGTTTTAACCCATGATTTGATTTGTCTATCGATGCCTGGCCACCACCCGTAGCTTCGTGCGAGGCCCTTCATGCGTACGATGCCAGGGTGGCCATCGTGCAAGGTTCTTAGCAGCGTTTGTTGGAGTCATTCTGGGATAACAACTCTATCACCCCAGATGACACAGCCCTTCTGCGAGAATAACTCTGTTTGACAACTTTTGAATGGTGCAAAGTCGTCTGGTACTTGGTCCAATGGCCATCTGCGTTCCACCCACGTGAGGACTCGCGCCAAGATGGGGTCGCGTTTTGTTTCTCTCGCGATGTCACGGGCAGTCAATAGAGGCATGTGGAGTGTCTCGATCTGCAACGCTGTCATCGTTGGTGCAGGATCATTGATGGTTTCAGGGAGCAGTGTACGGCTCAGCGCATCAGCGTGGGGAATAGCTTTCCCCGGACGATATTGTAGCCGATAGTTGTATGCAGCCAAGAATTCTGACCAGCGAGTCATTCGGGGAGATAGTATATAGGGAGTTGGTTTGTCCCCAGCAATGATCCCCAGCAATGGTTTGTGGTCAGTTACAATGGTGAAATTCCGGCTGTACACGTAGTCATGAAACCTCTTAACTGCTGACTCAATCGCCAAGGCTTCCTTATCAATTTGGCTGTAATTTCGCTCGGTTTTCGAGAGCGTCTTTGAAAAGTAAGCAACAGGGGCTTCGTTACAGTTAGATAACATATGACTCAAAATGGCGCCCACTCCAAAAGGCGATGCATCACAGGTTATATTTAATGGCAAAGTCTCATTGTACTGCATAAGCACGGCGTCTGAAGTCAGTAGTCTTTTTACATTACGGAACGCCTGCTCTTCTTTGTGACCCCATGCCCAGTTTGCTTTTTTGTCTAAAAGACGATGTAGCGGTTCAGCAACAGTAGCTTTGTGCGGCAAGAAAACATTATAGAAGTTGATGAGGCCTAGGAACGCCAGGAGGTCGATCTTGTTCTGGGTCTGGGAGCGTTCTTTATTGCTCTTAATTTACTATCAGTAGGGTGGATACCCTGACTGTCAATTAGGTACCCTAAGAATTCAACACGGTCGGTACACATTTTGCATTTATTTTTTTTAACTTTCAGGCCTGCTTCTTGAAATTTTTGTAATACTAATCTTAAACGCTCCCGCAAATTTTTTTGAGTGGGGGCAGCAATAAGCACATCGTCGAAATAGGGGATAACGCCCTTGATCCCCTGCAATAGTCTCTCCATTAGGCTCTGAAAGATCCCTGGGGCCACACTCACTCTGAATTGAAGCCTTGTACACTTAAATGCACCACGGTGTGTTACGATAGTCTGTGCCTGTGCTGTTGTTTCGTCAACCAGCAATTGCTGGTAAGCTTGAGCTAAGTCTAATTTAGCGAAGACTTTTCCGCCCCCCAGGGAATGGAGGAGGTGCTGTACTACCAGCACCGGATATGGGTTCTGTTGCAGGGCGTGGTTCAGGGTGGCTCAGTAGTCCCCGCAAATTCTAATGGAGCCGTCCGGCTTAATGGGTGTTACAATCGGCGTTTCCCAAGGGGAGTGATCCGTTGGCTTTAAAACTCCTTTAAAACTTATCTAGCTGCTCGTCGATTTTCAGTTTTAGAGCGAACGGAACTCGATGAGGCTTAAGGCGGATGGGCGCTATCTTTGGATTAAGACTAAAGGATATCGGGGTCCCCTTGTACTCGCCTAACTTTTCCTCGAAGATGTTTCTGAATTTGCGGGCGAGGTCTTCCTCCCAGTCACAGCTGCTGATTCGATTAATGCCTGCCACTTCGATGCCGAGTGGTGCGAACCACTGTAGGCCCAACAGGCTAGGCCGGTCCTTATCGATCACCGTCAGGGGTAAGTACGCTGTGCGGTTCTTGAATGTAACTCGGACTCGGCTGGATCCCACAACTGGAATTCGGTTCCCCTGGTAGTCCTTTAGGATGAGCCGTTGAAATTGAAGGTCTTGGCGCCGGATTGTGGGGATGAGTTGCTTGAGGGTCTTCCATGAGACCATTGAGAGGGACGATCCCGAATCTACTTCCATTGGGCGGGGCCGATTTTCAATGTTCACGTTGACCCGAATTTTCTGAGCGTCTAGTGAGGAGGCATGGCCAATAGTGAGTGTTTGGTGTGCCTCTTCTCGTCTCGCTAGACGATTCACGGGTCGGTTTCCGTAGGAGTGGTTTACTGGTTCTCGCCTTACAGGGCGATTCCCTGTTGGTTGGCGGAGATTGGTTCCTTTCGAGGTCGGGCTGGGTCCAAGGAGGCTTCTCCAGACCCGTCCGATGTGGCCTTGTTTCCCATACTCGTGGCAGAGTGCGTTGCAGAATTTGCAATCAGAGCGAAAATTGTTGGCCCCGCAACCTGTGCAGGGTTGTTGGAACTTTGGTCGTCGTTCCAGATCGGTCCGTAGGTGATGGACCTCTTCTTCATCGCTGTCTGACGACGAAGAGAGGTCCTCATGATGGGCCGTGGAAAGCTGCCCTTCTGCGCTAGGTGAAATTTCACCGGCCGGCTGGTGGGTGTGAGTGCGATTTCGGCGTAGTTGGGCAGCCGACTACTTGGTTGCCTCCGCTGCCGTGGCTTCAGTTATGGAGTCCTTAAGGGTGATTTTACCCTTTGCCATTATTTTACTCTTCACGTTCAGAGCGTCGAGCCCTAGGACTACCCTGTCTCTCAAAGCCTCCTCCAGATCGGTGAATTCACATAGGCCTCCCATGTTCCGGAGGTCTGCAACGAAATCAGAGACGCTTTCTCCTTTCCGCTGGTTCCGTTGATAGAACTTGTGTCATCTTATGAGCGTTGGAACAGCGGGTGCGTAGTGGGCCCTTAGTAGCGGTTCGAGGACGTCCCAGTCCATGGTCTTCACTTCAGCCGGTTTTGCCAATGCCTTAGCCATCTTAAAAACCGTTGGGCCGCAGTGCATCAGAAACACCGCCCGTTTCTTTCCGGCCGTGGCATCCTTTAGATTATTTGTTTCCAAGAACATTTGGAAACGATCCATGTAAGACTCCCAGTCTTCTTGAGCCGGATCGAACGGAGCAGGCGGTATGGCGCCGCCGGACATGGTTTCACCGTTTTGTGCTTCAGTCATGTGCTTAGTTGGCTCTGATGTCATCCAATCCCACCTTCGTCGCCAGTTTTAAGTCTGGAGCATGGGTGCGAATGATGGAGACGAGCCAGTGGAAACAGTGAACTTCAAACTCTTTATTTACATATTGTGACTGCTCAGCTCAAAGGCTGCTCAAGCCTTACTTATATAGGCAACTCATTAACTACTTAACCAATCGCGAACCTGGAGTGCTAGCTCCTTTTAACCAATAGGAATGGTCTGTTAGTGGCCAATCAGATGCTTCCAAATGGGCCAATCCGATCGGGCCATCAACAGCCAATCAGAAGTGCAGGGCCAGAACCCTGCACTAGACTTCAAGCTCAATGATAACTTTATTGGTATTATGCATTCACAACAATGAGGAACAACAAAGACGAAAGTAGGAGTTGCAGATAAACCAGACAGAGAGAACTTTACATTGAGAGAGAAAAATCAGCTTTATATTTCCTTAAAATCATTATGAGAAAGGAGAGAGTAAAAAAAAAAAAAAAGGAGGACTGGGCCTGGTTTCCTATTGTAGCTGGTTGAAAAACTTCTGGCACTACTTTTTGTTGTAAAATTTGACCGTCTGATCATTAGCTTATGGTAGGAGTGTGCATGTGAATCATCTCGGAAATCTCCTGAGGGTATGAGCAACATGGCTTCTCTGCACCCTTATTTAAAGTCCCTCCTGATGCTGAAACCTCATCTTCTCTAATAAAGGGGAAATTTTCCTCTCTTCACTGGTTTCCTCTCTTTCACTGGAGAAATTATTCTTTTTTCCAATTTCTTCTCCAAGCTATCGGATCATGACACAATGCTGGCAGCACAGTCCTGAATACCGTCCAAATTTCTCTACAGTCCTGGAAAGGATCAAGTACTGCACCCAAGTAAGTAGTCTTCTTAGGCAAAATAGCTGGTTCTTCCTGCTTTACTCTTTATGCACTGCTTCATTTTTCAGGACCCCTCACTCACTTGTGATCATTTGACCCTGATTATTGGCCAGTCTAATTTGTGATTGTCTTCTGAACTCTTCTTTGTCTTTTTCCTCACTACCCATCCACAAGCCCAGAATTCCTTGCATCCTGGAGAGGTTTTCTGAAGAATTTTATATTTGTTTATATTCAGAGGCACAATTGATTAGTATCAGAAATTAATGATGTGTTCCTCATTTCTGGGAAATGTTAAGAAAAGAAGAGTTGGGCACACATACACACAATGTCTACTGCCTCAAATAATCACCATCTCTCTTCCATAGCATATATGTCATCCAGATCAGTGGTCGCCAACCAGTGGGCCAGGGACCACTGGTGGTCCACGAGAAAATTTTGGTGGTTCACAGAGAAATGTCACCCCCAAAGCAATTAATCCAGGCTGTGCAGGAACACAAGGCTGTGCTGCCCACATGGCCCATGGGAACACAAGGCTTGTGTCCCTTGCATTGCAAACAACACAAGGTAGTGAGGGGAGAGGGGAAAGGGCGGAGAGTGGGAACTTGCCCCACTTGCCCCATGCACCTGGCCTGGCCACTAGGCTGTTTCTTTCCGCTTCTTTCTTGTTCTGCTTTTGGCTGCATGCCAGGAAAGCAGGAAAAAAACTTTCTTTCTCTCCCCCAAACTCCACCAGAAATTAGTCTTTGGAACCCTTTGGAACCCTGCAAGGCATCTTGCTTCAAGGGGTTGTGCCGGCAAAGATTCATTTCTGGCAGAGTTTTGGGGAGAAAAAGAAACTCTTTTGCTGCTTCTGCTGCTTTCCTTGCATGCAGCCAAAAGTCTCTCTCTGTCTCTTTCCCCCTGAGAATGGAGCTGGAGATGGTATCCTGAGATCTCAAATAAAGAATGATCGATCAGTAGGAAAATGGGGTGGGGAATTTTCCTGCAGACTTTTTTGGGGATTTTCCCAGGGTCACTGGTCCATGGGATTTAAAATTATGAGTTTGGTGGTCCCTGAGGCCCAAAAGATTGGTAACCCCTGATCCAGATTATGGTTGTCTCAAAGATATTTTTTCAAAAGGCAACTAGACTTTCTTATTCTTTCCTTGGAGACATTTCGCTTCTCATCCAAGCAACTTCTTCCATTCACCATTCACCATATTCATTTTACCATTCAATCAAACTGAAGAAGCTTCTTGGATGAGAAGTGAAATGTCCTCAAGGAAAAAACAAAAAAGCCCAGTTGCCTTTGAAAAAAGCAGTCTTGGTACCTCCAAAACATCTTTTCTAAGTTAAGTAAGACCATGCATCTATGGATTTTGTTTAGTTTGGTCTTGTTCAATTCTGTGAGAGAATGTCTGCCAAGTGTTTTAACAGAGTAGCACAAGAAATCCAATATCTTGGTTTATCTTTTAGGACCCTGATGTGATCCATACCGAATTGCCCATTGAATGCAGCCCCACACCAGAGGATGAAGGATGCACTGTGCTACATCCAAATAGCAACACAGGGATAATTCCTTTGCTTGGGAATCAATGTCCTCAGATAAGCCACCAAGTATTTGAAGAACATGATTCTGGGAACAAATATGGACAATGTCCCCAAGAGCTATTAGTGGAGAACCTTAGTAACTGGAAAGCAAGAAGACCTAGCTTACCACGGTTCAACCATTCCAGCAGTGGGGCTTTGGCTCAACCAGTCTTAAACCAGAAACTGGATTCCACAAGTCAGTCAGCACATATGTTGAAAAACAAAACCAAAAACCTTTGGAACCCAACATATGGATCCTGGGTCATGGAGAATAATTGCCAATCCAGTCCCAGCTCTAAACTCAACTCAATGCAAGAGCGAGAAGATTCAGGATTTGATGGGAATTATAGTCCCTCCCCTAGTTCTCGGGCATCGCCTTCATCTCCAAGTCAGAACCACTCTCCTCACACTGATATTGGTGGGATTGAACTGGTGAAGCTGCAGAATTTCCCTTGTGGCAATGTGAATTATGCTTATGATGACCTCTGCTATGAAATAGGTCACCCTTCACCTTTGTCTGTGGAGCCAGCCACAGTCATGAGAAGTGGAAGTCTGCACAGGAATAGCAAGCTTGTTTTCAAGACAGAGAAAACCTCAAGGGAGAGAGATTCTGGTCTCTCCTTGTCTGATGATCTGAATGTTACTTCTATATAACAGTGGATGCTGAAGAATCATATCTTCAACTTTGGATACAGCTGCAAGAATAATTAAAATGTCCTCCATCCCTATTCTTAAATTGGGTGGATTAATATCGCTCTCTGGCTTCCTTTCCTATGAATGCCCAATGAAGAGGTTCAAAATGTAACATTGGTTCCAACCTATTAAATTCGTGGTTACGGAAAGAAATGATATCCTTGTTAAAGTGGTTCAGGGTTTAGTTGGAAATGGTCATACCCAATCACCTCTAATATATATTATCTATATCATAAAACAGAATATGTAAGAAATGGCAAAAGCAATCATTACCGATTTAGACCAGTGGTCTGTAAATTATTGTACTTTCCAACTGATTCATCATAATACTATATGGGAAATTAAATATACTTCATTTACTTAAGGCACTATGGCCCAAAGTGAATGGCAACAAAGAAGCTAGATTAAGGAGGACAGAAATTATCTGTTTTCTGCAGAAAAAGCACAGAAAACAAATAAAAGGGGTGTAAAGGAGCAAGCAGAACTGAGGCCTTCCTTCTCATTACTGAAAATGGTTTTGCCTCACAAACTTCAACTTAGGTCTCTGGAGTCAGAATTATTGCTCATTAGTTATAGCTCAGTGGGATATATGCTTTTAATGGACCTCCCAAGACACCCATACTCAAGCTGTGTTCAATAGTAGCAACTCATGCTTCAGTAGAGATCTTTTTTGTAGGAATACGCATATAATAATGTAAATTATTTGAAGGTGAACCATAGCCAAGTTAGTTGCTTAAAACAGTATCAACAAAAAAAAAAGCATCTTAATTTTCAGGACAATCTTGCCTTATTAAGTAAAATTTGGCCTCAAATTTTATCATCTAATAGCTGTTGGTGCTATTAAGGAATAGCAGTAAAATTCCAGACCAAGTGATAGCATCATTCTTATGTTCATTATTAGCAAGTTCAGAACAAAGTTGAGGTGCAGAAAAGGATATTTAGAAGCAGCATGAATTTATTAGGCAATGTAATTCTTTAAATCATAAATCTTTATAGAAAATTCCATTTTAGCCCAAGTAACTTTGAGCGTGTTTCACTGCAGGGAATCAATACAGAGTTTAAAACTGTTAATGGATTCAGAGGACTGTGTACAGTATCTTCATGTACCTGGTGTATAAACTGGATAGATGCTCAAGAGACATGTTCAAGGCTATATACTCTTTTTTAGAATCAATTTTGCTGTATCTATTTTATCTTACTGTACAGTTCTCCAACTGAAAGGTAAAGGCTTCAGAAGATGTTCAGTATTGTTCTGTTATCAGTTTTTGAGCTTAGCTAAGTTTTTCTCTTGGACTTCATTTAGTGACCATGTTCTAGAGATTAGGGGTCTCCAACCTTGGCAACTTTAAAGACTTATGGACTTCAACTCTCAGAATTCCTCAGCCAGCAAAGTTGAAGTACACAAGTCTTAAAGTTGCCAAGGTTGGAGGCCCCTGGTCTAGATAAGAGGTTTCCTGACATTTCTATGGCAAATGTGGCTGGGATTTTCAGAGGGTACATAGACCACCTTGTCTGTAAAGATGCCAGCCACAAATCCAAATGAAACATCAGGAAATTTATTGTCAAGACCACATTTTCTAAACTTTGAAACCCAACACTGCTCAAGAGATACTGGATGTGAAAGCTGACATCAGTATATGTCTGAAGAATTTGGTCTAATATGCAAATAATAGTTATATGTTATGTTTGTGCATCATTTTAATCACAATATAATAATCTGACTTATTGGCAGTAATGGATTTCTTTCCATGAATTCCCAGAGATTTTTAACCCCCAAAACATCAGAATCATGAAGTGAGGCCTAAATAATGCATTGGTTTGACGCAGCAAGAGTAGAAAGTTTTCTTGGAGACCCTTGTTAGAACCTTATTTAGCAAAATTAATGATTAAGAAACATTTTCCACATATCTTTAATACTGTTTTACAAAAATAAAGTCCTTATTGTTAGTGCACAGTGCTTTTCTTTTGTATCTCTATAATCTATATGGCTATATAGTTTCTCACTGGATCTCAAGATCCTGGTTGCATTTCTTACCTTCTCGCAACTTGTTATGACTTGCAGTGCTATCTTATTAGTTTACTTTGATCCAGGCATAATTTTGATCTACCATCCTGTTCTGACATTCCTTTTCTTCGGTAGCCTAGAGAAGAATTGCTTATTACTTCATCCTTTTCACTTTTGTACCAAGGATCTGGGATTACCTTTAAGGATGGGAATGCTATTTGCCATCTTACTCTTTATGGTCATGCTTCAATGCAATTTTAAATCGTATTAAGGTATACGTGCAACAGAGATATAAAGGTAGCCTAACACAGTTCTGTAGTCTTTTATTATTCAGAACTGTTTTACATGGATGCTAATGGATAACATACTCTCCCAAAATTGTAATTTCTCAGCAGATGTAGAGTCAATTCCAGATTCAGGTCTGTGTAATTGAAGGGTACAATTTGGGACCAAAGGTTTGGTCTTCCAAGCTTTCAGGCTAGTGCTGGAAACCATCCTCGGGGAACTTGTCTCTCATCAAAATGTTTCACACGTTGTGGTGAGGAAGAAGTTCCCTGAGGATTCCAGCACAAGTCCAAAAGCTCAGAAAACTAAACCTCAGGTCCCAGTGACTGACCCAGATTGGATCCTGCAACGTATCCTGGGACACCTATATTTGCCTTCATTATAATTGTTATAATTATTTATTTGTAATTATTTCATCTCCCTCCAGCTTCTGAAGAGTTCTTTGGAAGAAAAATTATAATAACAGCATGGGTAGGATCAGAAGATTATAAATGGAAAAAGAGACATTGAGTCTTCATAAAATCCCATGCTAAAGCAAGACTATTGCGCAATAAAAGCCTTATTTGGAATACCCTCTGGTCATGTTTAGAACGGAGCAACTGCATTACCTATGGTATTAAGCTTATGTTAATTTAAATGAGATTCCTCTGGAATAAACCAAATTGCTACTTGGAAATTGCAACACCAATTCCCCTAACAATGCTTGGAACAGCACTATATGCTTTCATTGCTTTTTTCTGATACAATAAAACTAAAAAGAGAAATCCTTTCAGTTGCATCACTAGAATATACATATATTTCAGGGTGTATCTTGGCATTATGTTAACTGAAGAATGGAATTGCTCAGTCACAGATGTTTATTACTTCATTGTTTTAAGGGGAAAAAATGCCCGTTATTCACATAATTTCCTGCCACTTCAAAAAGAAAAAAAAAGCATTATTGAAATCATCTTATTAGCCCTGCCTATTTTCAGTCAAGATAATGAGAACTCAGTTCACCAGTTCCCATAGCAGTTTACCTTTTAGAAAATATGGGTGATGTTGTCCACTCCAGAAGGAAGTAAACCAGAACAGGAAATCAGCTCCACGGGCAGATTAAAACTACTTTTATTGAACTTAGCTATAAAAACAGAAACTTGCAAGGCAATTGGTCTGTACCTCCTCCTCCTTATAGTTCAGTAAATTAGGAAGGCACATGCCTGAGTCACTTCTGAATGTCATCCCATCATGGACTTGGAAAACTTCAATCCCTTTTGCCTAGACCAGTCCTTAAAACATTTTTTCTCTCATGACATCTTCCCACTTTTAAAAATTATTGAGGACACCTAAAGAGCTGTTGTTTGTATGGGTTACATTTAAAAATTAGAGTTGGCACATTCACTGCTGCTACTGCTTCTCTGCTGCTACTGCTTTTCATAATCGTTTGAGGGCATTTTAATATCGTACTATTTTTCAGCATAAGTTGGCATGTAATTTTGACCTTGTGAACCCTTGAGGTCTTGGGGACCTCCAGAGGACCTTACTTTAACAGGTATTGGCCTTAGGCAATGTATTTTGCATATCTCCATCAGAGATTTCTCCCAATGGATTGATCTTGTGTTTCAGGATATCATTTTTAACTATGCCAGAAGGGTGGGAGGGATTTTTTTTTTCTGTTCCAGGCCCCGACTGTTGGAGAGATGCACTGATATTTCAGATTTGCTGTTACCATCCCACCTCATTCCAAGAAAGGAAAATCTCAACCTCAGCCCAAAAGTAGAGCAATAGTAAAGCATGTGCAGTTTCCAACACTCTTCTTAACAACCCCACATACTTATCAGGGAAAGGAGGTTAGCCCAACTAGTATGCTGGTCTCAGTGCACACTTTTTCCCTTGTAAGGATATGGACTGTTGTTTTCAAGACAAAAAGAGGAAACAAAACAGAGAATCTCTCTTGTGCTTCTGATAAGAGTTTTAGAACTTCAGGAGTATCACTTCCTTTTATAGTTCCTTTTATAGTTCCTTTTCCCACCACTTATATCAATGGCAATATATTCTTCCACTTAAAAGAAATATTGCGCAATAGTATCCACTAATTATTAATAAAATTTTTCCTTTTCCACTATGGGTCTGAAAAAATATTGTGAATCCCAAAGATTCTATCAGATCCCTAAAGTGATACTGGGAGAAGGGGAAGGTCTCAAAAGTGATTCTTTCTTATTTGTTTTCTTGAATACTACTATTATGAATGCATTTATCTAATTTGACATTCATCTGTCACCAGTAAAGAAAGAGACATGAACAGGAGGACATCTAATGTAAAAATTTATTGATCATGATTTTAATTATATTTATTTGTTATAGCACATTTTGACTACTCAGATTCTTAAATCCATACAATTAGGATACCCAAATTCTTCATACTGTAGTGTTTGGCACAACATTGTCTATAAATGAAAAACTTTTTGTATGCGAGTAGTAACAAAACTAGAGTTGTAGTTAAAGTCAACTTGTCTATCTGAAAGCATAATTTCTCATCATGAATGATTCATAGAATTCAGCAGGAGAGGATCCAGCTTTTTCTATTTAAAAGCCACAATTCTACAATTCTCAATGGATTGTAAAACTCTTTAAGTACAAAATTATCTGCCATTCTCTATATTGCACTTTTCTTTTCAGTTCCTAAGTAAATGCACCACAACATATGGAGCTGTACAACAACTCTGTGTGAAAAGCATGTCTACTTTTTAAAGAGAAAAGAAATATTTATTGGAAGGTGTAAGGAGAGATAAATGTTTGTGGCACTGAATTTGAAGTAATTTTCAGTGTGTTATTTTCCTAACTGAAACTTATGGCAGCTGTTCCTTTTAAAAGAGGATGGGAAACCAAAATATATTTCATAACATTTCCTTGATCAGGATCTTTTTAGGAATTATCTATTTCTCCCAGATAGCCCTAAAGACCACATTTTAATAAAACAGGTAAAAGGCACCAGAGAAGATAATTATGGTCCAATATGGTAGGCCAATCCTACCACAAGGAGTTTGGAAAGATCAGGATAAAAAGAAATTATAAAAGGCAAAAGCTATCCTTTGTGTATTATTATATATCTGTAGCCTGAACAATTAGTCAGAAACTACAGATTGGCTATCAGATCTTAGATGGAGAGGCAATTTAGGATGATGATTAAAAAAAATTGCAGAAGGCAACCAACTCAGAGAGGCTTTGAACAGACAATAGCAGGTAACAGATTGTCAGATGTGAAATTTATACAGGAAAGAAGGACAACCTCTGTACATAAGTACAGAGAAATATTTAAGTATTTCTAAAGTTTCAAAACCAAAACTGGAGGTTAACTAAAACATCAGTTAATCGGGGGGAGGTGGATCTATGGAGCTTGCCTTTATAGTGTTATCTACCATGACACTCAAGATGAAATTTGACAAGATTCTATTTTAAACTCTTCCCTTGAAACTTCTACTAGGAATTAGTATCACAGTGACCACAGATGTTTTCAACCAAAACTCCTATAATTTCTTCCAGCTGCTTGAAATTATCCAACAATGTTGAAATGCATAATCTTAAACACTTGGAGAAGAGATACCAAGATACCATCTGCAGATCCCTCTAACAATCCATCATTTGGAAATCCTAGTGTAAAGAAAATGGAAATAACATTATTCCCAAGCCACTTTTGCTATCTAGTTCCATGAAGTCCTATAGTGTTATAGCATCTCTGCATCTGAACATTCCTTTGACATACAATCTGGCTGGGATACATTTCAAACAACATTATTCCAGGTCTTGGCAAATCCGGACTGCCATTTTTTTCAGAGACAGCTAAAATGCAGATTTTATTCATTGATTTCATTCTTCCCTTTTCAATGGGAGAGCAGCTGCCTGCCATGCTCCTGCATCATCCCACAAGAAAGAATTAAGCATTGGCTCATGATGGAAGAAACTGAAGAAAGATGCTTTGGGGAAAGGATAGGTTTGGCATGCTTTGGAAATGGAATGGAAAGTCACAGACAAAGTTTATTATAAAACTTTCTGGTCTCCTGAGCTATTTCTCATCACGTATAAGTAGCAGCAATATATAAATGAGTTGTTTTCATTAAAAAAAGCCAAATAACTTTTAGGCTGAAATTCATTTTAAAATAATTTTGTTCCAAATCATAATTTCCAATCCCATGTCTAATTATTCTACAAAATTTTACATCCAGGTAATCCTCTTATCAACTTTATAAGATCTATTTTTAAAAAAATAAACTACACATATAAAAATATATTTAGTAGCCATTTTTAAAAAGTTCTGGCCAATTGCAAGTTTAATTTAAAACTAGTTTATTTCAGAAGATTCTCACATTACACTCAGGGATTGCTATGAAAGTTTAAAAACTGTGAACAGCAATTTTGAATTCTTCAACCAAATGATGGTTGCATTGCCTGGATGGCTTCAATTTATTGAACAAGAATTTACCAGTAAATAAGTGAGGGTTTATTTTATTTATCTGCTTTTTTAGCTTTCTAGTTTTTTGCCCCATGAAATAGCAAAATATGTATATCATCTCATCCACTCTGCAATTAGACCAATGGTGGGTTTCAAAAAGTTTTCCTACTGGTTCAGTGTGAGTGCGCGCACACGCGCTTCACACACACGCATCTGCAACTCACCTTCTTCTGTGTGTAAAACAGCTGACACACGGCAATCAGCTATGTTGTACAAAGCAGCGGAGGTTAAAAGAAGGAAATAAAGTCAGCATAGAACCAGGACACGTGGGAGGTCTCAGCAGCTGATCGTCAGAGTGAACTGGTTCGCTCACATATGATTGTCAGAGCTACCAGTTCAGCTGAACCGGGCCGAACCAGTAGAATACCACCACTGAATTAGACCAAAAGAGACACGGAGATGAAATAATTAAAGAGAGGCTAAAACTGACTTGTCTGCTGAAGCTGACAAGCAAATGGGAGGCCATTTAAAAAAAAAATAATAATGCTCATCAGACTGTTTACAGCAGTGGCCCCCAACCTTTTGGGCTCCAGAGACCGATTCCGTGGAAGAAGGTTTTTCCGTGGATCAGAGGGGGCATGGATTCACATGCTGCCTACATCCTGTGGATGGGGTTTCATTTGCATGGCCCGTTTTTTGGCATGTCGTGGCCTGGTACCAGTCCATGAACTGGGAGGGTTTGGGACCCCTGGTCTACGGGAAGAGTGGAGAAAACACAGAACCTCCCAAAGTGAGTGAGGCTGAATTTTAAGCCCATTTTTTAAATTTAATGTTACCCCTTAATATCTTCCCCTGCACCAACTGAAACATCAGTACAATATTATTTTTTTCCTTAAAGTCTTGGGACTTTAAGGGGAGAAGTAGATGCCATTTCTAAAACCAGAAAACTGGGTCACATTTTCAGCTTTCCTTACTTAGTGAAGTCCCTAAGGATGAGAAGCCTTTATCCAAACAATTGATTAAATATACCAGATTTAACTGATGTACCAAGTGGATTTTTAACACGAAGCCTAGACATCAAAAATTTGAAACGCCTCTCCCCCAAACATTCTGCTTGATAATTTTCCCCATATACCTTGCAAAAGCCGGCTAGTAGACTGTTTTATCACTGAGTGACAAAGCTGAAGGCTTAGTCCTTGGATGTGAAAAAGTCTGCATCAACTAGCTAAATTAATAATTGTTTCATTTCATAAACTGAGTCATTAAAATAGGATCCCACAAACATTCAAATATATAGTGACAGATTAGGTGTCACTTCTGTATTCACACACACCAAAGTCACTTAATTTATCCTGAAGCTAAATATCTTAAAATACATGGCTCTTCTTTGTCTCTACAATTTCTTGGATTACAAGAATCTTAAAATTAGGAGCCTTAAAATCAGTCTCAGGCTATCTTTAAACATATTAGCAGTTAGAGACATTAATGCAATTAGATAGGAACCAAACTCTTTAGATGAGAACCAACATTTTAGCTTTTACGATTGTTAAGCATCTCTACCAGAGACAGTCAAACACAGAGAGACAGTTACCCACTGATTCTGAAACAGAATATGGCTATTCATGTCCTTTGTACGAATTGATTTGATGTCAACTATACCCGGAGTTCTTTATATATGGCAATTTAAAAATCTATCTGTACATAGATGTGAGTAAGTTAAACAGTTTAATTTGGTATTCAATGTTTGGAAGGGGTAGTTGTATTGACAAAGTGCATAATATTTTGCGGAAACGGGAAGGGGGAAAAAACTAATTCAAAGGAAACGTGATTTAGAAAAGAAAGAGAAAGTTAGATAGGGTGGATAAGGATCAAGAATAAATTCTTTCATTGTCTATGAGATGCCATTTGGTTTCTGAAGCTTCAGCAGCATTCTGTGCATATTTTCATTTTTTTCTGTACAAGAATAGAAACTAGAGTATTTGTTTTAAAAAAAAGTAAAACTATGAATCTATATATTCTGCACCAAGTTCCAAGATGTGTTGCACATATGTGAACACAAGAATATTTACAGTGTAAACGCTGGAGAAAAGAGGGAAATCTGCTTGTTGGTCTTGAAGATTTCTTCTTTGAACGAGATCTGATATAAATATTTTTGTTTACTCTAAGCCCGAGGTCAATAAACAGCAATACTGAATTACTTGGTTTACGTGTTAGCAAATGTTCTGATCATCATTCAAATGTTCACAATCATCCCATTTCTTGCATAAATCTTATGTTTGCTTGGTGCATTCAAGATTAGCTTCTGAACTGTTTAGGTTTCATAGTTGGTTAGGAATTACATATTTTTTGCTGAAGTCTTCCATATTCTGGATGCCGCCCAGGGTCCGGGAAGAATTTTAAAAGGCTTCGGGGAGACCAATTCTAGAAAAGTTAGCAACTTCACGTTAATATTTCTCATCTCTCCAACATACTTTCTAAGATATCAATTAAATTGTCCAGTCCAAATAAATATCCATCTTCTCGGTTCCCTTCTTGCCAAGCCATCCTGTGGTCCAAGATTTGCCCATCTGGAAGAAAGGTGGTCTTTCCAAAATCAATGAGCCACACATTGGCATGTTCACTTTCATCATGCACAAATAACAGGGAACTTCCAATTACCTAGAGAAAATAGAAAGAGACAAAGATGAAGGCCAAAACCTAATTTATTAAATTTCCTGAAACCTGCTGTTACATGTAAATATTGGCTGATTGTGATTCCAGTCTCCATATACAGGTAGGAGAAGAAATGCCGTTTAAACTAAAATTACCTATAAATTATAACTAGAAAAAACAACACAAATCACACTGAAGCAATTAAGGGAACCAGGCAAGATAAGGGCTTGAAGACATCCACAGATATCGGAATACACACTAGGAAAGACTCAGGTAAGAACGGACAGACTAGAAATATTTTCACGTTTTGTTTCCAGCACTGGCTCATGTGCAGTCCATCCTTTTAACCAGTTCTCACAGCTGCAGCCCATGAAGGGGATCAAGGCCCTTTCCTCCCCCATAGACCATGCCATTCACATTTCTCCCTTATCCTCTCCTCACTGTGTACCCTAGGATGGAGAGGGGATGGGCCTGGGTCCTCCTCTGACTGCCCAGCCAGCCTATGCCCTTCCCCAGCTTTCTCCACAACCTCCAGAGCCACACTTCCACTCCCTGTTCTGCTGTTCCTCCTCTCCCTTGGAATCAGTCTCCAACATGGACATGACAGTGACCTTCTGTCAAGCAAAGTCAATGGGGAAGACAGATACCCTTAACAATTTATTTACCGGGATTATTTTATATTTATTAGCTTAGTTTGCACTTCAAGATGAAAAAAGGAGCATATAGTATATGGTATCTTAGTATCTTTCATCTGGATATTATAGGCCTGTTTTGTCACTTCCAGTATTACAGGAAAAATCAGCTGTGAGGCGTGCACATGCGCCGTGAGGTAAGTTTGCCTGCGGCTTGCATGTCAGCACAAATGGCTCTGCATGTCACTTGTGGCATGCGTGCCATAGGTTCACCATCACAGTACTAGAGCAATCAGAGCAACTCACCTCATGTTGCTTAAAGAAGACAGAAGATTCAAGGATGCCACGAATTTCACGCAGACGCTTTAAATATTTTCTCTGTCCAAAATAGAACAGAAGCAGTGAATCACTTAAAAGCATTTCTGCCACACAGGCAAAAGGAAAATTAACACAATAGGGGCAGGGGGGGGGGGGGGACACATCAGAAAGTGTATTGTCATTGAGCCATCTGAGATGCAGTCTACCAACAATCTTGCAGAACCCTAATTCCTGACTGCGGGGTTGAAATATTTGCTAGCCATCTTAGAGCTGGCAGAAAACAATAACAGAATGTCCACCCTGCCAATCCCTGTGTTCTTTTTCTATCATCTCTTTTTCACCACTTTGATGCAACAGTGAACCTGTTAGCCTCCGTTAGCAGGGAGGCCTTACATTTTGTATAAGCTGAGTGTGATCAATATACTGGGGACCCTTTGCTTCAAATCTCCATAAACAATCTGATCAAGTAGTTTCATATATAACAAGAGGGAATCTGCAGTTTCCCAGCCTCATCTTTTGCACCTGCTCTTCACTTAATACTAGATATATTGCACAAAAGTGGATCAGGTAGCCAAGAAATACAATGTACAAAAGTTCATCAAAAACTGAAGAGGATGATAAAAGAATTCAAGGTGATCAAGCATTTTCTTTCAGCCAGGCCCAAAATTCAAGTAAAAAAAACAACTCAGATATTCTTTGACTCAGAGCTAACAACTAATTTGAATAGACTTACCTAGTATATTTGACACCCCAAAATGTTATCTTTAATTATTTATTAAAATAATATTTAACATCCCCTATCTCCATCAGTGAGACCCAGTTTGGTATAGTAGTTAAGGCATTAAGTTATAAAATAGGACATTGTTCGGTTCTAGTCCTATGTTCAGCACAAAGCCAGCTAGTCTAATAAAGAGAAGAACCAGGGGAGACATGATAGCAGTCTGCCAATATTTGAGGAGCTGCCACAGAGAGGAAGGGGTCAAGCTATTTTCTAAAGCACCTGTCGACCAGACAAGGAATAATGGATCGAAACTGAAGAAGGAGAGATTTAACCTGAAAATAAGGAGAAACTTTCTGACAGGGAGAACAATCAACCAATGGAACAGCTTTCCCTCAGAAGTTGTGGGAGCGTCATCACTTGAGACTTTCAAGAAGAGATTGGACTGCCATTTGTCAGAAATGGTGTAGGGTCTCTCACTTGGGCGGGTGGGGGGTTAGACTAGATGACCTATAAGGTCCCTTCCAACTCTGATTATCTGTTATCTGTTAGTTGGTGATCTTGGGCTGATCGGACACTCTCAGCCCTAAGAAAGAGGCAGTGGCAAGCCAGTTCTGAAAAATGCTGCCAAGACAACTAGAAGGGAAAGTTAAATTAAAACTGAATGAAAGCATACATATGTCTATGGAGATTCTCCATCATCCAGATCATGCTTGTCCCTAAGGTGCTTTTTCAAGAGACAACTTTCTGGTTTTTCTTTGAAGACATTTCACTTCTCATCCAAAAAGCTCTGGCTTGAAGCCACACATTTTTTTTCTCTTGCTAGTGCTGCACCATTATCACCAGCCCATCATTACACTACTGACTGGCATGCTGGTAGAAGCAACTACACGGTCCTCCTTCTGCTAACCTGCCCTTCATCTTTGACAGCACCTCTCTTATCACCTTCACCTGGGACAGACCAAACCACCTCATCCACCCCAGTATGACACTGATTTAAAACAAAACAAAAAAAATCTTAAAAATCTCTTTTGATGGTAATAATGGCATCCTGGCTCCCTGTAAGGAATCATCCAAAAATCTCATGCCTGTTTGGCTAATTCCTCTCCATAAGCAAGCCCTAATCAAGAATTAAAACCATCACCCCAAACTTCCGTGTTTAGCTTACCAATATAGTTGTGTTTCCCTTAATGAATTCCTCAAAAACCTGGAACACTTGTTCTCGTGTCTTTGTTGTCTTGAAACTGGTATTACAAGTCCCATCAGCCTTCTGTAAATATTAAAAAGTTGGAGGGAGTCATTCTGCAGGCAGTGGAAAGAAGAAACCGGGAAAGAGGCTAAAGAAAGGAGGAAGTCTCAAACAATATACTCAAACATCGGACCCAGGACATACCCATGTGGAGAACTCTTCTTCTGACGCAATTCCAAGTATCTCCATTAGTTTGGCAAATACTATACACTAGTTGTGTATATTATCCACTAAAATCTACTTCTTACAGCATAACTGATTAATAATCCTTCCAACTAATTATATTATATTCACTGTTTCCTAGTATGATTTGATTGCTTATTGTATCCTATGACTATCATTAAGTGTTGTACCTTATGATTCTTGACTCTTGACGAATGTACCTTTTCTTTTATGTATACTGAGTGTATTTGCACCAAGACAAATTCCTTGTGTGTCCAATCACACTTGGCCAATAAAGAATTCTATCCTATCTATTCTATAGAGTCAGTTTGGTCAAGAGATTAAAGTACCAGGCTAGAAATCTGAGGACCATGAGTTCTAATCCAACCTTAGGTCCAAATCAGTAGGATTACCTTGGCTATTCATTTTCTCTTAGTTCTAAGGAAGATATAGGCAATGGACACCCCTTCTGAAATCTTGCCAAGAAAACTTCAGGGACTTGTCCAGTCAATTGCCAGCAGTCAACAAGGACTTGAAGGTGCACAGACATACACAGAGTCCTTCCTAGCCTGGTATCCTCCCAAAGCATACACTGACAGATATAGCTGCAATTGAGTTCCCCCAGAAGTTGTGATTGAACTGTTGCACTGCAAGCACACTTCAAATTGACACTGTCATGAAACTTTCTCAAAGACCCTGGCTCACTCACATTAAGCTCTCTTGCAAAAGTGGGAACAGATAAGGGTGATGTTAGGTTAGGTTAAGAGCCTAAGAAGAAAGACAAGAGAGAAATGCAGTAAGACAAATAGGCAAAAACTATCTTTCTGTGATACAAGATATATTTTGGAATATTATTTTATTTTATTTATATGTCACCCATCTTGCTATCGATAGTGATACTGAGTCAGTAATTATAGAGTCATGGTTAAAAGTTGATTCACTGGAATAATTGGTGGAATTCCTTTAGCCTGAACTTTTTCAAGTCCCATTTATTTCGATCAGTTTTCCCTTAAGTATATCTCCACATCCAATTCATTAGAAAGGGACTGTAATGACACTTTCAGAAAGAATATTGCAGCTTAAAACCATGTTTTTGTCTATAAAATATGCATTTTTTTTTATTGTTCATCTGTATATATTCTCACTTTCTCTGTAGAAGAATGCCCAGTGAAATGTGACATTCTGTATATTCATACCAATGCAATTACTTCAGAGTGAAATCTATGGTAGATGGCAGGGCAGGCATCTACTACCCTCCTCTTTAATAGTTTCTCCTCCTTCAGAAAAAACATTTCTGCTCCAATAGGGCGAGTCTGGCATAGATCCAAATGCATGTGCCTGACAAGACACAAGAACATTATGCAACGGCTGGGCACATCGTGGGCAGAGAAATCTAGCAGAACTCTGATGAACTCAGTGAGTGAAAGAATTCTGTTTGTCTATTGCCAGATGGCATACTAGTGATTACATACCAGCATATAACTCATCATAAGGAGAAAAATCTGACAGTACCAAATTATTTTGCGAACATCAAAGGCTGAGATGTCAGGAAGATGCCCAAAGAGAAAAAAATTAACTCAACAAAAAAAATGGGTAATAGCAATATATATTAGAAAACACAACCAAAACAAGCTTATTATGCAGACGAGGGGGATAGAATTTTAATGTTAGAAGTATATGTAAATTTTTTTTTAAATGTTGTTAAACTGTCATATATGCACCAAATGAGAAACAGGAAAAATTCTTTAACAAATTATATAAAAAATTAATAGAATTGCAATATGAGAATATATATTTGGTAGGTGACTTTAATGTGATAGTGAATCAAGAAAAATACTATAAGAGTATGGATAAAATAAAAAGGAAAACATTACCAAAAATATTCTATCAAATGACAAATGAATTAGGATTACAATTAGGTAAAGAATAAGAAATGATATAAATACTTATATCTATATTCATATCTATCTATATTTATTTATATATTAAGTTGAAATTATATAATGAAAGAAATGTGTATATAGAGAGATGATAAGGAAATGTAAAAGATGTCTTGATGTTGATATAATGATCTATAAAGTTTTATTTTATGTTTTTTAAATTTTGAAAACTAAATAAAATTTAATGGAAAAAAATGAAAAAAAAAACCAAGAGAGAAAATCTTTTACAATTATAAACCCATTCAATAGCATGAGAGCCAATGTGGTAAGGGTCAGAGTGACAACAGCAGTCAAGCACACAGTATAAAGTGTGTAATACTGAAATTTATTAATATCAAAGTTGGTACTTACCTGACACACCCGTTCTCTTTGAGCTGTGAAGAGCATCCAGTAGTGGGAGGTGCTTCAGTCTCTGCATGTCTAGACTGGGCTTAATTTGTGGAACACTCCTCCTCCTCCACGGGACTCCTCCCCAGCATTCCCCAGTTTTGGCAAAGGGAGAAATAAACACCCTCGTCCTCAATGCCCTAACAATTCGTTGGCCGAAACAGGACCCCACCAGATACAAAAAGGATGGGGCTGGATGCTCTTCACAGCTCAAAGAGCACGGGTGTGTCATGGAAATACCAACACCCTTTCTCCCATGAGCTGTTCAGAGCATCCAGTAGTGGGACATACCAAAGCTTGGCCTGTTGGGAGTGACTCCGTCTGGCCTGGCATCCCCTCCTGGTCCCTGTGGACCCGTTGCAGAACTCTTCTGCCAAGGAGGCCTCAACGGATGCAAACACATCTATTTTATAATGCCTAATGAATGGCGATGGAGAGGCCCAGGTTGCAGCTCGACAAATTTCAGTTATTGGTGCCTGTGTGGCCCATGCTGCCGATGTTGCGGCACTCCTTGTTGAATGAGCTGTTATGCCCCTGGGCACCTGCAGTGATTGAGTCTGATACATTTTCGCTATCGTGGCCCGTAGCCAACAGCCTATTGTAGAACATGAGACCTTGCATCCCTGAGTGTTGGGCTGAAACAACATAAATAAGGCTTCCGTTTTTCTGAAAGTTGCTGTGTGGTTAATATATATTCGCAATGCTCGCCTCGCATCAAGCCTATGCCATTGTAGTTCCAAACCTTGGGATGGTCTGGGACAAAAATTAGGAAGTATCAGCTCTTGTGCTCTATGAAAAACCGAGTTAATTTTGGGTATAAACCTAGGATCAGGACGAAGGACCCCCTGGTCAGAATGGAAAACACAAAGTTTTTGTCTGATAGACAAAGCTGCAAGTTCCGAAATACGACGAACAGAAATTATCGCTATAAGGAAAATTATACATCAGAAATTGGAGATTTAATGATTTCAAGGGTTCGAAAGGGCCCTTAGTGAGTGCGTCAATGACCTTGTTAAGGTCTCGGGTGGGATAACCGTGTACCACTGGAGGGCATAAATTTGTGGCTCCTCGAAGGAAATGTTGTATGCGTGGATGATGGGAAAGAGATAGTAGACCTTCACAAGTGAGAACTGATACTAAGGCCGCCACATGTCTTTTCAACGTATTAGGTGATAATCCCTTGTCAAGTCCCTCTTGCAAGAACTCTAGGATTTGAGCCACAGATGGAGAGATGGGATCAATTCGAGACTCCGTACACCATTTGCAGAAACTGGACCATGTGGCATTGTAAATGTGAGTTGTTGAGGGGCGTCTGACAGCTTGGATGGTGGCGATAACTCTGTTGGAAAACTTTTCGCCCTTCAGATGACTCTCCTCAACCTCCAGATGGTCAGGTGCAACCACTGAGGGTCCGGATGTTGAAGGGGTCCCTGGGTTAGGAAGACTCTGTCTGGCGGAATTCTCCATGGTGTTGATACGAATAGACTGCGGAGGTCTGCAAACCACGGCCGCCTCGGCCAGTAAGGAGCTACTAGAAGCAGCTCCGCCCTCTCGTCTAGCAGTTTCTGGATGACCTTGGGAAGCAGTAGAAGTGGCGGGAATGCATACAGAAGTCCCAGGGGCCAATGACAGTGGAGTGAATTGAAGTTCTCCGCTCCTTGTGAGGGGCACCTGGAAAAAAATCTCAGGAGCTGAGCATTGAGGGGGGAAGCGAACAGGTCCATCACCGGCTATCCAAATGTCCTGACCGCCTCTTGAAAAAGGGCCGGAAAGAGGCGCCACTCCGATTGATCAATCGTGGTCCTGCTTAACCAGTCTGCCTGTGTATTCGACAGGCCAGAAATGTGCTCTGCTCTGATGGAAAGTAGGTTGCTCTCTGCCCAACGACATAAGCACTCCGCTTCCGGCATGAGATGTTTCGACTGTGTGCCCCCCTGTTTGTTTATGTGAGCTTTTGCTGTTACATTGTTGGTCAATATTAGTATGTGCTGATTGCGTACCTGTGGAAGGAAGCTGCGGAGAGCTAGGTGTACTGCTTGAAGCTCCAGCCAGTTTATGCTGCATAACTGTTCTATGGCGGACCAGCGGCCTTGGGTTGTGGACGATTGAACGTGTGCTCCTCACCCAAACAGGCTGGCATCTGTGGTGATGGTCAGTCTGTGTGGCTCTTTGAAGAGGCAGCCTCTGTTGGTGACTTGTCTGGTCCATCAGAGGAGAGATATGAGGACCTTTGATAGTACCTTGACCTTGTATTTGGAGTTGCTTCAGCCAGAGCGCTGGTATGGAAGCAGGAACCACTGGAGGGATCTAGTGTGGCGCCGAGCCCAAGAGATGATAGATATACATGAGATCATCTTGCCTAACAATTTTGATAGTTCCGCTAGGGACACCATCTTAAGAACTCTGATCTCCTTAACTAATTGCTGAATGCTATTTAATCTATCTGGTGACAGGTAAACTTTGCCTTCCACTGTGTCTATGACTGCCCCCAGATGGGTTAACCGAGTCGATGGTGTTAAATGACTCTTTTTCCAATTTATTGAGAACTCATGTTGTTGTAGGGATTGTAATGTGTTCTGAGTATTTCTGACTGCTTGATGATCGGAAGATGACAAAATCAGGATGTCATCAAGCTAACACTGGAGTCGTACGGGGATATCATGGAGATGAGCAGCTAGCGCTGCGAGAATCTTCGTGAAGATCCTGGGGGCAGAAGCTAGTCCAAAAGGAAGGGCCACATATTCGAAATGGTGGTTATTATAACAGAATCTCAGAAATGTATAGTGGGAAGGCCAAATAGCAATATATAGGTATGCCTCCGTCAGATCTATGGACGTAAGGACGTCACCCTTTCTGATGCAAAGTAAGATAGATTGCAGGGTGTGCATTTTAAACTTACGATATACTAAAAAATGGCTGAGAAATTTCAGATCAAATATTGCTCTCCACCCCCACCCCCCCAAACTTTGGGGAACAATAAAAAGATGTGAATAGAAACCTTACCTCGTTGATCGGTAGCTACTGGTTGGATGGCTTGTTATGTCCAGTAGATGATAGATAGCTGTTTCCATAAGATTACGTTTAACCGGATCTCTGGAAACAGCATTACATGAAAACGTCTGGGGGAGTGGATTGAAACTCCAGCGCAAGACCAAATCTGATCGTGTCTCTGACTCAGGAATCAGACGTTGAGGAGTCCCATTGGTCCGCAAATAATTTAAGGCATCCGCCAATGGGAGCCGGGTCCGGGGAGTTATTTTGGATGCTGGAAAGACCTATTTCCTGCTCCTCAAAAGGATCTCTTGGATTGGCCACCCCTTCTGTTCCTATCCCCGAAGTCGGACCTCTCTGGCTACTGCCCTGGTCTGAATGATGGCAGTCTCTGGTATCTGGGTGAGAAGAATCCCTCATAAAAGGGCCGAAAGGATCCGAAAGGACTGAGAGTTTCTAGAATTTGACTTCCGAAAAAGGGAAGGTAGAATTTTCTTTTTGTTTCGGGTTTCGGTTAACAGCGGGTCGAGGGCAGGGCCAAAAAGTCTGTCTCCCACAATAGGAGATGAAGCCAGCTTGCATTTGTGCTTAATGTCCGCTTGCCAATGTTTTAACTATAGTAAGCGTCACACTGTGACATGTGAGGTAATGGTCGTGGCTGAAAACTTGACCGCTTGATAAGTTGTGTCAGTTGAGAATTCAGCAGCTGCTATAAGTTTTGCAATATCTTGGTGCATTCTAATGTTGGAATTAGGAACATGCTCCCGTAAGAGATGGAGCCACCTGAGAGAAGCATGGGTAAAGAAGGAAGAGGCCATGGCTGCTCTGATGGCCCACGCATCAGACGGATGGGCCCTGCGTAGGGCAAGCTCGGCCCGTTTTTCCTCCGGCTTTAATGCCTGCAGCGCTTCACTGGGAATGGAGGACGAGGACGCTAATCCCACTATAGGTTCGTCTACCTCGGGAGTATTCAACAATTTTTAGAAATCAGGGGCCAAATTAAAATATTTCCTGTCATATCCCGTGGGGGCAGGGTACACTGCTACAGATGCCCACTGTTTCTGTACCAGGTCTGAAAACATGTGAGGAACTGGAATCACATCTGCCTCGACAACCAGTTGGTTGAAAATTAGATCTTCTGTTCCCACTTCTGAAGGAGTTGTAGTAGTAGAAGGGGCCGACCTGTTCAGGCATGCAATGTTTTTTGCCTTAAACAAAAGTGATCTGAATAGTTATGGATGGAATAAGCCTGAAAATACCGGTTGATCAGGAATAAGGCCCTCATCCTCAGACATTCCACTTTCTAGGGGGTCTGCTTCTGACAGGGCCGGGTCACTGTCATGTATTGATCCTGACCCAATCTGTTCTATTTGATCAATGTGATCCACTTCTTCTGCCCCTCCTCCTCCTTCCTCCAGCCCCTGGAGGGGCATGTCCCCCTGAAACTGCACCTGGATATAGTGTTGCTCCGATCTGGTCAACGACCTGAGAGATTGAGAATCATAGTCAGTGGTTACTGGGTGTCCCTGATCAGGACTGTGTGTTGAAGACATGCTGCAATTCCCTGGCGGATTGCCAGCTCCACGCCTTCATTCTCTCTGGAACTTCCTCTGGAAGAATGTCATCCTGTCGAAGACCAGCAGCCGTCGGAGTGAATGTAGCTTCAGGAGCCCTTCGCATGGTCTGTGTTCCAGGTAACTGGGTCTGTTAACTCTGGGAAACCAAGCTGTGTCTGGATGAGAGGGAGAGATCTAGGGGAGGAGGAGGATGGGAAGAAGTAGACGGTACTGGACTGGGGGCCAGAAGGTCCTGTGAAGCCCTGTGTGCCTCCCTTGCACACCTATTTGCTTTTCTAATGCTTTATGGCACCAGTTGGCATCCTTTTCTGAAGCTTTAGAATGACCGTGTGTCTGCTTGGATTTGTGCTGAGATTTAGCTTTGGCCCTTGATGTTGAGGTCTGAGAGCTACTACCACCTGCCATTTTGAATTGAAAGAGATGCAGTATGCTTGTTATTCAAAGCGATACTGTTGAGGCGGTTGGCACGCCCAGGGGCCTGACCCAAGAAGGGACCAGTTGCCCTGATAATATCTTATCCCCTTGTTTTGTTTTGTTTTGTTTTTTGTTTTTTTTCAATTTATATGTATATATAATATGAGTCGTATCACAGTAATAATATCTTTCCTTATTAAGATATTAATACTGAATATTATTATTATTACTATTACTATTATTTTTATTGGAGTGAATGAAAGTCACCAATATATATATAGAGAGATATAAATGTTTTCTTAAGTTTTCGCGGGTACTTACATGTACGGTATTCAGCTTTGTTCTGGCACAGCAGTAGGCTAGCCCCAAATTTAAAACTGAAAAAGCTGTAAAAGTCTGACTTACAGACGAACACAATACAGAAGCCTGATGATAGCAGATGAGATTCTGCCGAAACGTTGCTACAACTTTAAAAGCACAACTATAATGACGTGGGAAAATGCCCGAACAAAACTGAATACCATACATAGATATAAATATATATATATATTTAAATTAATAGAGAAACAGCTTGATATAGTGAATATCCAAACAGCCAAATTAAGAATACCTGAAAGGCCAAGATAATAAAGAGAGGCCTTCAACAGCTTCCCTGCACAGGCGGACACGGGCCTGGGTGCTCGCTGTTGTGCCACTGGGTGGGTAAGGCTGTGAGGGTTAAGCCAACAATAATACACGGATGGCCTCGAATCTAAGAAGAAAACGAGGTGTAATAATTCCTTAGGTTATCAGAAGGAAAAACCTCTGATCAGGAAGGAACACTACCTCACACAGCTCGAGTTACAAATAGCGCAGCCACACAGTTTTTAAAAACAAAGGCAAAAACAATGGCCGTTACTTTTGGTGCATGCGTGCTTCCCAGCAACAAACTCTCGCCGTGTGGAGAAATGCCTCCAATGGCTTCTCCTTATGGCTAGACGGAATGGCGGGGAAAGAATTCTTACTGCTTTCCACACCAAGATGGCATTCTGAGGGGAAAAATCAAATGATATGACTCGGATGAGAGAGAAAATGCCCACGCCACTTTTGCCGATATAGAGAAAGGCAATGTGGAATCACCATGGCAGGGGGTAGAACAAGCAGATGGGGATGGGCCTTGGAGCAATGCTGAAGCCGCCCGCCGCTTCGGGTGCGAAACAGCGCTGCCCGAAAATGCAAATGATCTCTGACGACCAGATGGAGAGAGCTAACGTCGGGAGATCGTAATGTGATTTGGAGGCTAAAAGCCTGAAAAAGCCAACTGGACTATATCCAAACCTGCTGAGTAATACTCCTGTTTTGGCCAAGGAAGAACAAAAAGCACTGCCTATCCACAATGAGGCTGAGCCAAAACTGGGGAACGCTGGGGAGGAGTCCCGTGGAGGAGGAGGAGCGTTCCACAAATTAAGCCCAGCCGAGACATGCAGAGACTGAAGCATCTCCCACTACTGGATGCTCTGAACAGCTCATGGGAGAATCTACAGGTTTCTATTTCTTGCTGGCTTCTCATCCAATAACCAACCAGGCTCAGTCCTACATAACTTCTGAGACCAGACCTTGTCATCCAGGTGTGGCATGAATGACACATTACTATGGAAGCTTCTGAAAAGCACACCAGAACAAATGCTTCAAACAGGAAAGGCTAGGGAAGATTTCTTACCTTTATCCCTTCAATCCTGAAACCCAGACTAGCACTGGAGCTGATGGTCTCCCTCCATTGCATGTACCGAGGTTTGGTCACTGCATGATGTGTGTTCTCTTCAGCAGTGGGTGCCAAAGGGTCCACATCTATCATCTTCTTATACATATCTTTACGGAGCTTCGGTTTTTCTCGGGCTTTAGTCAATTCTTCCTCCAAGTATGTCCTACAAAAACAATGGGATGTTGAGCATCTCTCTAACTCTAGCAACCACAACAAAAGCTAGCTTTCATTTCATGCTGTCTATGCCATATAATGCACCATTCCAGTTACAGGCAAAGAGAATTAACAACCAAAGTAGAGCTCTCTTTTCATGATTATTTAGGTTAGGATCAGGGCAGCTACCGTCTGGGTAAAAGAAAAATGGTATAGCCAATAAGATTTTAGTTTTTCTTCAAGTCCAAGAAGATACCTTAAATCAAAAGAATCAGAATGATTTAAGATTTTATTTGAGGGGTCCATTATGTGTTTTCCAAGTTTGTTGTTGATTTCTTGCATACATATCGTTACCTAAAGTTGGTAATATCATTATTGTTTTGGTTTTTTTCTCCCTTTCTTTTCACAGTATAAGAGTTCTATATTAATTTTCTTTTCTTTTTGTTAAATTGTGGGTTTTCTAGATTGTGAACTGATTTGCGATCTTTATAGAAAAAAAAAGTATAAAGTATATGTTAAGCAATCCTAATAAGAAGGCATTGGAGTCTTAGTACAGCTAGCTAATTTCATTCCGAATGGAAGAATGTGATATTTTATGACAGACTCAAGACAGACCACAAAAAACACAATGAAAAGAAGACTGATTCCATAGTTTCCCCCCCAAAATGAAACTACCCAGCTCTAGAAAAAGAAAAAAAAAGGCAATTTGTTTAACCGAGGGAGTATTTTTCTAAAACTCTTTTGATTAAAGTTTTCTTTTAAAAAAAACCTGTTTCAAAAGAAACGAATTCTTCATTATTAACTTTTAGTCTGAACTTGCTTGGAGACTATTTTTAGGGAAAAACAATTTGATGAGAAATATTTAAATATATTTCAAAGAATTGTATAGCTTTTTCCAACGTTTTCAAACAACTTTTCGTTGAACAGGAGCATAATATTTGGACAGAGCAACTATGTAAAAAATGTTATTTACTATGTGGCAGGAGGGAACAAAGCAACAACACATTTTCAACAGGACAATGTAAATATTTCTTCCAGTTTGAAACTTTTATAAAATTTGAGCAACATTTTATGGTAGGGACAATGATAATCTCACAATGCAAAATGAACATATGAATATACATTTCATTTCATTTAATGAAATCCTGCTTCAAGTATATTTTAAAGCCACAATCTGTGCATGTTATCCCAAAAAAATAGCATGATGTGTCTGTATGTTGAAAAAAATTTGACTCCATCCCTGGGAAAAACTGAAGTGCAAGTTGTGACAATTCAGTTTGGACGTTAGTTTCAATACATGCATACAATCAATTCACGTTCCATTATCCAATGCACAGAAAAATAGTTCATAACTTGATTGAGACCTGACATCACGCTCAGAGATAATTCAGCTGAAGCTTAACCAGTGAAACATCAATTCTTCTATCATTCTTGCTATTGATGTGTCCAAATTGAGTAAATCTTGCTAGAACATGCCACTCACTTCCATGAATATGTCCTATATGCAGTTCAGTTTCTGAAAATGATATAGGGCTTAGAAAGTGGTGTTCTTTATAAAGAAAATATTGGCCATTCGTGATAGACAGAAGATCTGGCCGCAAACTTGTTTCAGAATTGTTTTTCAGCAATAAAACTACAAAATTGAAAAACAGAAAACATATTAATAAACCTAGAGAGAACAAGCAAGCAGCCTATAGGGGAGCTTAAATTACAGGTGCTGCTTCTCAAGTAGTTATTTTTCAAAAACGTCCATAACTCGGATAATATAATAGAAAGGCATGAGCAGTCTAAGGACACCTAGCTTCCAAATTATCCAAATTATCAAGCAAATTATCCACAATGAGATGGGAAGCTGTTGTTTAAGATCTCCCACCTGACTCCCATTTTACAATCCATCACACAAGGCCCTTCAAAATTAGCTAGAAGATCATCCAACTGTAAATAGGACTCGCCATCTCTCTCCACCACACCATGGAAGACAGGGACACAGGAATGCAATGAATCTTTCATCAGCAGTTCAAAGCACTTCTCCTCGTTCTCACAGTGGCGTTTCAGAATCGTCCCACCATCGGCTGCTTTGAAACTTCCTGCAGAAACAAAACCATAATGTTACTGGAATTTTCAAAGGCCTCTCTCTTCACAGTTCAGCTGCAATTACCACCAGCAGCACCATAACCCCCTATCCAGTTCTGCTCCAATGTAGTGGAAATATAAGTCAGCACCCTGTAAAAAGAATAACTCAAAATAAACAAGATTTTTTAAAAAGTGCAAAGAAGAGCAACTAAGATGTTTAAAGGCCTGAAGGCTAAAACATATGAAGAATGCTTGGAGGATTTGGGTTTGGCTTTATCTAGAGAGAAGAAGGACTAGGGAAGACATGATAGCAGTATCTGAGTGGCTGCCACAAAGAAGAGGGGGTCAATTTATTTTTCAAAGCAAAAGAGAGCAGAACAAGAAACAACATATGGAAACTAATCAAGGAAAATGCAACCTTTGGAATTGAGGAGAAACTTCGTAACAGTGAGTACAATTAACCAGTGGAACAGCTTGCCTTCAGACGTTGTGGGTGCTTCATCACTGGAGGTTTTTAAGAAGAGACTAGCCAGTCACTTGTTTGAAATGGTCTAGGATCGCCTGCTTCAGCAGGGGACTGGACTAGAAGACCTACAAGGTCCCTTCCAGCTCTATTATATTCTGATTCTAAAGAAAGCCAGGCAATAAACAGCTATTTCATAAAAATCCTGTGAAAAACATCTACCGGAAATATTTAAATATATTTAAGTACAGATACACATGGCTGCACAAAAGCTCAAAAGCTTCACAGAACCAGCTACGTAATGACTCAGGAGCCAGATCTGGTGATTAAAAACACACTGTCCTGCTGCTATGATTTGAATTGATTATAGCTGAAATAGTGACCAATGGTATTATAGTATTTGAAACCAGGTTAGATATAAGAACAAGCTTCTGTTAATGGGATACAGTATATGCTGAAAGCTGACCTTTGGAACGCAGCATACATTTTAATAAATTCAAAATAATTTGTTGAGAAAAGGTAGCCATTATGTTAGCATGTGTTCCCCAACTCCTACCTGAGAGGCTGGAAAGAACAATTCTGCAATCTCTACAAATTTTGAATTCAAAGCATGAGTCATGTTGGGATAATCAAAAGATAGATGAAAATATGGTTATAAATCACATGCCAATTAAATCATGGTGAATTTTGAGAGAGTTTTTATGATCGCTTTTATATTTAAAAGCAATAAAATGATGTTAGGAAATCTGAGGTTTCAAAGTTCTTGTAAGAATTCGGTCACGTTGGAACAGCTCCACAGTCCCAAATAGCCCATAACCAATTGCATGATATATCTAATCTTTTAATACAGTCCATTTTTATTTATGTCATTATTTAAATGTGCATGGTTATTAATTCTCAAAACCCAGTATAGATTTTTAAAAAGAATGAATAATGTAAACACTCTCTTATCTTGCTCTGAATATTTAGAAATAAATGATCAGCTCTGATCATGAGTATTTTTTTAACTAGAAGTTCTGCAGGCAGATTCAAAGTTTTCAATTTCATTCATAATTCAAAGTTCTCACCAGTGTGACCAGCCAGCTGCACCCAAGAATACCGCCTTTTGAAGGGACTGATGACTGGCAAATTGACAATTGTCTTTATTGTCTGCCATGCCTTTTTCTGAAACACAAAAAAATAAAAGGTAATTGCATATGAACATCTAGACATTGTATGAAGGCAGGTAGCATTTAGTTCTTGTTACAAACCTCCATCAATTTCCAAAATAGCCCACCATTAGATAAATCAGACTTCCATTTAGAGATACTGATAATCCTATTAAATTTAGAAGGCATATTAGTTAAAGGCTAGCCAGGTGTAGGATTTATTCATGTTATCTAAGATTCATCAATATAAAACTAATTAACAAAATCCTGTTTTAATGAAATTCGGGCATGCTGTTCTTAGGCTCAAATGGAGTTCTGCTTTGCATTTTTCTGGATCACATTATCCTTAGCTCAATAATCTTTTTTTTCCCCTTCTTTAAATATAAATAAGCAACAAATCCAGGCACTGCAGGGGCCAACTGAAATAAAAAGAATTCCTTGAAAGATTGTCGAAGGACCATGCCTAGTTTTGAACAGGCTCCCTTTCTGGATCAAATTCATAGGGTTTTGTACTTTCTCCACTGACTAAATGAAAGCAGATTACTGTATTCATATAGAACCTAGAGTTAAAATATTTTTTTGTTGGAGATGTTTATTTTCCATGGTGAATAAATACAAATGTGTGTGGGTACACACAATTGGCTAGGTAAGAAAAAAAAAAAATCCTTCTATGCACAGATTGTCGTCCCATTAAAACAGATCCTGTTGCTCAAATCAGCTGTTGACTCAAGTTCTTGCAAAACGCATATTGTTTTGGCAGGAATTGTCCAGGTAAAATTATTTTCTGTCTCTCTCCATCCTACTTACAAACAATCATATGTTAATTTTATTAAGTGCAGTAAGTGCGGATTTTATTTAAAAATATTTTGGGACAGAACAATGTAAGAAAAATGGCATGAGGCTGATGGACAAGCTTTAACAATTGAGGTTTTTTTTAAAAAAAAAGTATTAGGAATGGAGAAGGAATCTTCGCTTAGCCATCCTACACTGCTTAATTTTCACAACTCCTGGGGTTTTTCTTGTTTTTCTCAAACAAAAATTCAACTTTCTTTTTAAACAAAATCATGCATTTTGCTCACCTCCCTAAATTTTCATATTCAACAGTATAAGCCTACGCAAACCCATTAAATGCCTTTATGATAATGAGAAACAAAAGAGGTAAGACTAATTACGATTCATCCTTTTTCTTTTCTTTTTTTTTCACTTTTGTACAACCTTAGAGAGGAGCTGATAATTCCAAGGTTCATTGTGTTACAGTTAAATATGTGCAGAATGTGTTACGTTGCCACATTTGGAACAAGTCTTACTTTAGCAGATCAGATTCATCTTAGAAGCCAAAGGAAAGACATGATTGTGGTTATCTGACTTATAGCTAGAATAATAACCTTCCCCAAACTGGTGCCATTGTGATGGGAAATACTAAAAACTCCATCATACCCTACAAGCCAACATGCTGCCTAGAGTTAATGTGAATTGTACAAATATACTAGAAGGTTCCAAATTGGGAAAATTCCACTATCCCATTCATTGGATATAGAGAGCACAGCTACACAAGACTTATCAGCTTAAAATGTCCCTGCAGTTCAGCCTTTATAAGGCTGGAGAGAAAATGACAAGAACTATTCTTGTTGTGCAATCTCAGGATTGATCGGACAAGATACAACATGCAAACTTGGGAACCACTCCAATTTCTTTTCTTTATTCTGGGGATATCAAAGATAGGATGACATTAGTTTCTCTGACATACTGATTTTTCAATTCTGCTACCTAAGCAAACCCAATTCAAGTAATGCATAAAAATAGAGCTATAGTCCTCCTCACCTTCTGTGTCTGCCTTTGGAAGAAGCAAATAATTTTATGACTTAATTGCTCTATAATCATTCCAGAGAATAACTACGGTTCTGCCAGCAACATTACTGTTTTTGTTAAAAAAACTGTGTGCCTAATCTAGAATGCAGCTGCTGTTAAATTTCCAATAGAGTTAACTAAAAATTCCAGAAATAACTTAGCGGACCTTTTTACACCTAACAACACAGGGATTATCTTTCTAATGCCTTTTTTTCTTTTTGCATATTTCACAGAAGTAGACTTGTGAAATCCCATGCTGTGCGGTCTTCTTTGTATAGAGACACCCATGTCAATTCCTCCTCAGAAACCTGAGACTATCTAATTTCATATGTGATTAGTAGCCTCCTTTTTCTTCTTTTCCTTTCTACAATTTCAATTCGCCTCCAACTTCTTGTCAGCTTCTTAGTCCATTTCAACTCCCTTTCATGTGACTGTCTCTCTTTTGAAATTAGAGTTGGAAGGGACCTTGTAGGTCATCTAGTCCAACCCCCCTGCCCAATCAGGAGACCCTACACCATTTCTGACAAATGGCAGTCCAATCTCTTCTTGAAGGTCTCAAGTGATGAAACTCCCACAACTTCTGTGGGCAAGCCATTCCATTGGTTGATTGTTGTCATTGTCAGAAAATTACTCCTTATTTCCAGGTTAAATCTCTCCTTATTCAGTTTCCATCCATTGTTCCTTGTCTGGACTAATTCTTTCATCTAGGACAGCGGTGTCAAACTCACGGTGCATGGGACAGATACATCACATGCCTGATTTAGCAAAGGGGGGAAAAGTCTCAGTACGTCACATAACGCTGCCATCATGACGTGAGTTTGACACCCCTGAGGTGTCTAGGGGGTAAGGTGGCAGGCCGTGTCTAACTCTTCCATTCTGACACAGTTCCGTTAGCATAGAAGAGACCACCATTAAGAGGGTCAGGCTGCTGACTACGACTAGGTTATGATACAACATGATGACTCAATTAATCCACCTTCTGGATATGCATAATACAGTGAACTATAAATTAATCAAATAGGTTGGATGTAGATATCATGCAAAACTACAACACAAAACAAAAACAAATCTTACGCAAGCTTAATTCTAATCATTGTGAAAATCCAGCTGCTAGGAGTTCAACTGATTCTGTTTAGCACACTGTTTGTGCAAAACCAATATCTTATAGAAATATATTAGTACAATTAGATTTGATTACCTGGTTTCCCAGGCCTATATACAATTTCTTATCATGTTTTCACAGTTCCCTGTATTCACCGTTGGCCTTTGCAGGTTTATTCAAATGTCATACTTTTTAAAAAAAATCAGAGAAAGGATTTCAAAGCACCATTCATTTCAAAAATACCACTATGTACTATGTATACATACAGTACTGGAAACCATACAACTAAAAAGTAAGATTCAACTCCATTTAATTCAATTTTACTGATGTCTGTCCTAACAATGCTACTACTTTTAGGGATCCCAGACTTGCTAAACACAGGCCTACTCATAAGCAGAAAAACACGTGACCTTTTTATGTATCCATGTGCTTATTTACTTATAGGAATTGTATTTGTGATTACAATGAGAACCTAAGATATATAATGTGGACAATGGACTATGCCTCTATTGCACAAAACTGGGTGTTGGCACAAAAGAGGTGGCATGTTAAATGTTGACAGCTAAGTTAAAACAGGGCATTTTACTACAAAGGGGAGAAAAAGCTTATCTTTCTTTTATTGAAATATTGGAAGAAAAATGTATATTGTAAGTACCCTAAGATCAAAACCACTACATTTTACATGCAATATTCAGTTGTTTTGAAAGATTCACTACTTATTATGTGAGCATTTCTTATAAGGCGCCTCTTTGCCAGCATCCTTCAGATTAGGACATTCCCTACTGTACATCTACATGCAGGTCCATAGGAGGAAGACCACCATTGATGCCATTGTTTATGCTCTTTGCACAGAAAGGACAGTGCAGGATTTTTCTTTGAATGGAAGCCATACCAGTACCATGTCCCATACAAACTACATGCAGTGATGTCAAGACGAAAATAATACAATTTAAGCAATGTGGCTGGGGGAGATATCCTATTAGTTCATAAGGAACCTTCCTCCTTTCTGAACAACTGTACTGGACTATAACTCTACTGCAGATCCCTCTGTAGAAAAACCCATTTCCAGTTTCATATCTGACAATCAGGTAATCCACATTTGTTTAGGTGCCTTATGTACTGACATCTCACTTTTGTTGTAACAAATTCCACAACATACTGCTATACAGCAATAGAGATGTTCAAAAATCTACTTTTAAACCAATCTATTA
The DNA here is from genome assembly GCA_033807585.1 of Hydrophis major. Lineage (NCBI taxonomy): Eukaryota > Metazoa > Chordata > Lepidosauria > Squamata > Elapidae > Hydrophis > Hydrophis major. Next base: position 79,131,244 of record CM066328.1, on the reverse strand, counting down.
GCAGCAAATTTCTTGTTAATTCTTCAGTCCAATTTCCAGCTGAAAATCAGGATGTCTATATTGACCTGTGCATGTTTAACTAAATGTACATATTCTTACATAAAATGGGCGTTGGTGCTTACCTGATACGCCCTTTCTCGTTGAGCTGCGTAGAGCATCCAGAGTGGGAGGTGCTCCAGTCTTCACTCTTACAGGCTGAGCTATAATTGAGGAACGCTCCTCCTCCTCCACGTGACTCTTCCATGCGTTCCCCAGTTTTACGAAGACGAGAAGACAGCAACTATCCTCTCATGTCAACTATAATACAAGTCTGAACTATAAACTATAAATATCATTGGCCGAAACAGGAATTCCCCACCAGACGGACCAATTAGGGTGGGGCTGGATGCTCTACGCAGCTCGACGAGAAAGGGCATATCAGGTAAGCACCAACGCCCAATTCTCCATAGAGCTGCTGCGAGCATCCAGAGTGGGACATACCAAAGCATGGCCTGTCCTAAGGGAGGGACTCCGTCTGGTCCGGAATCACCTCTGGTTCTCTTGCCACCTGTTGAAGGACTCGCCTGCCAAAGGATGCCTCAGCTGAGGCGTAAACATCAATTTTATAGTGGCATATAAAGGGAGACAGAGATGCCCAGGTGGCTGCTCGACAGATATCCTGAATCGACACCTGAGTAGCCCAGGCTGCCGAGGTGGCTGCGCTCCTTGTAGAGTGAGCGGTTATCCCACTAGGAACAGGAAGGGCCTGAGCCAAATAGGCCTTGGATATGGTAGCTCTAATCCAGCGGCCAACAGTAGACAGGGATACCTTGCAGCCCAGGGTCTTTGGCTGAAATGACAGAAACAACGATTCTGACTTCCTGACAGACTGTGTATGATAGATATAGATCCGGAGTGCCCTTCGGACATCGAGAGTGTGCCACTGCCTTTCCCTTTCTCGAGAAGGCTTGGGACAAAAGTTAGGTAGGACCAATTCCTGTGCCCTGTGAAATGCCGAGTTGATTTTACGCATAAAAGCGGGATCTGGTTGCAGAACCACCCAATCAGTGTGGAAGACACATAGGTCCTTTCTCATGGATAGAGCTGCTATTTCAGATATCCTTCTCGCTGATGTAACCGCCACAAGAAACACCACTTTGAACGTGAGAAACTGAAGTGGCGCCTCCCTGAGAGGTTCGAAGGGAGGTTTAGTCAATGCAATAAGAACCTTATTAAGATCCCAGGTCGGGTATCTGTGAATCACTGGAGGGTGCAGATTGAAGGCCCCTCTAAGGAAAGCCCTGATGCGAGGGTGGTGGGAAAGTGAACCAGAAGAACTGCCAGCGATCACCGTTGACAGGGCTGCGACCTGCCTTCTCAGAGTGTTAGGGGAGAAGCCCCTATCTAGCCCGTCTTGTAGGAAGGCTAGGATTTGTGCAATTGAAGGGAAGAGCGGGTTGATGGAGGACTTAGTGCACCACTTACAAAAGATGTTCCAGGTTGCATTATAAATGTGGGTAGTCGAAGGCCGCCTTGCTGCCAGGATGATATTGATGACCTGGACCGACAGGCCCTCATCTTTTAGCCTTTCCCGCTCAACCTCCAGACGGCCAACTGAAGCCACTGTGGGTCTGGATGCTGAAGAGGCCCCTGGGACAGTGAGATCCTGTCTGGGGGAATCCTCCATGGTGGGGCCACTGACAGATTGCGCAGATCTGCAAACCATGGCCTCCTGGGCCAATATGGGGGTACCATGAGAACTTCCACCCTTTCGAGTATCAACCTCTGAATCACCTTGGGAATTAACGGGAGGGGAGGAAAGGCATATAGAAGCCCCGTGGGCCAGGGACAATGCAGAGCATCGTGGTTCTCTGCCCTGCTGGCGGGGTATCGAGAGAAGAATCTCGGTGTCTGGGTGTTGAGTGGAGATGCGAACAGATCCACCAGAGGCTGACCGAATATCGCTGCTGCCTCCCTGAACAGGGAGGGGTGCAGGCGCCATTCCGATTGGTCCAGAGTGGCCCTGCTCAGCCAATCTGCCTGGACATTTGAGACTCCCAAGATGTGTTCCGCCTTGATGGATAGGAGATTTACTTCTGCCCACCGACAGAGCCGCTCGGCCTCCCTCATGAGGCGGACGGAGTGAGTGCCCCTTTGACGGTTGATGTGGGCCATGGTGGTAGTGTTGTCTGTCAAGACTGGTACGTGGCACCCTCGCACCTGAGGGAGAAAGGCGCACAAGGCCAGGTATACTGCGCGAAGCTCCAGCCAGTTAATGCTGCAGCGTCGCTCGGTTGCTGACCAAGTACCCTGAGTGACTGCATGTGGGCCCCCAGCTGAATAGGCTGGCGTCTGTTGTGAGAGTGAGCCTTTGGGGCTCCCTGAAGAAATGCCCTTTGTTGGTAGCGGGTCTGGTCCACCAGAGGAGGGAGGCGAGAACCCGTGGAGGAACCTTCACCACAAGGCCAGAATTGCTCCTTCTGGAACGCTGATAAGGCAAGAGAAACCATTGCAGGGATCTGGAATGTAAGCGAGCCCAGGGGACAATAGATATGCATGAAACTAATTTTCCAAGCAACTTGGATAGGTCCAGTAATGAGGCCTTTCTAGTTCGTCTAATAGCCCTGATGGCCTTTTGGATACTGCTGAACCTTTCGCGGGAAAGGAAGACCCTCCCTTCAACTGAATCAATCACTGCCCCTCAGTGAGCTATTCGGGTGGAAGGGCTAAGCTGGCTCTTCTCCCAGTTGACAAGGAAGCCATGATCCTGAAGCACCGAGAGGGTAGTTTTAGTGTAACTCTCGGCTTGATGACGGGTAGGGGATAATATAAGAATGTTGTCAAGATAGCAGTGAATGCGGATAGGGAAGTGCCTGAGGTGAGCCGCTAGAGCTGCCAACACCTTAGTGAAGGTCCTCGGGGCCGAGACGAGACCAAAGGGAAGGGCAACGTATTGAAAATGCTGATTGTTGTAGCAAAATCTCAAATATTTGAAACAGGAGGGGTAGATGGGGATATGAAGGTATGCCTCAGAGAGGTCAATGGACGTGAGCCAGTCTCCCTTCCTGGTGCCCTGTAAGATTGACTGAAGTGTATGCATTTTGAACTTATGACGTACAATGTAGCGATTGAGCCTTTTCAGGTCTAAGATGGGCCTCCAACCCCCGGAGTGTTTAGGAACCAAGAAGAGGAGGGAATAAAACCCCTCTCCCCGCTGCGAAGGTGGCACGGGCTGGATGGCTTTGATATCAGAAAGGTGTTTGATAGCGGCTTCTATGAGAGCAAGCTTAGTCGGGTCTCTGGAAAGGGGAGAAACCATGAAGTGTTCCAGAGGAGATGACTGAAACTGAAGGGAGAGCCCCAATCTTACAGTGTCCCTAACCCAGGAATCCAAAGTGGATGAATCCCACCGGTCGGAAAAATACTTGAGGTGACCGCCAATGGGATAAGTGGTTGGGAGCCTATCTGGGACGGCAGGACGCTTTATTACCTGCACCCTGAAAGGGCCTCCTGTAGCTGCCCCCCCTTCTGTTCCTGTCTCCCGAGTCGCTCCGGTCCTGGTAGGCCGGCCGAAATGGCAGGGAACTCTGATAACTAGGGGTGAAGGACAGTTGGAAGGAGGTGCAAAATGAGCCCCTCCGAAAGGGCTGGGACCCTCTGGACTCTTGCCTGCAAAAAAGAGATGGGAGGAACTTCTTTTTTATTCCGGCTCTCCATTAACAAAGGCTCTAGTGCCGGACCAAACAATTTGCCCCCCCGATATGGGAGCTGAGGCCAATTTAGTTTTATTCTTAATGTCGGCCTGCCAGTGCCTAAGCCAAAGAAGCCTTCGGGCAGTAATGTGTGAGGAGATGGCCCGAGAAGAAAATTTCACAGAGTGAAAAGTGGCATCGGCCGCAAATTCCGCTACAGCCATGAGCTTGGCAATGTCCTGATGGGCCCTGATGTTAGATCGGGGAACATGCTGTTTCAACTGTCTGAGCCACCTGATGGAGGATCGAGTGAAAAATGACGCGGCCGTAGCAGACCGAATGGCCCAAGCATCCGATTGGTGCGCCCGCTCTAGCGCCATCTCTGCTCGCTTGTCCTCTGGCTTCAGCGCTTCCAGAGCGTCAGTGAGGTTAGAGGATGACGCTAGTCCAACTATGGGGTCATCCACCTCAGGGGTGTTTAACATGACAGAAAATTCCGGGTCGAGATTAAACAATCTCTTATCCTGGCTGGAAGGGGCGGGAGGGGGGCCCGAAGAGGCCAATTGCCTCGCGACCAAGTCGGAGACGATTGGAGGGGTAGGAATAACCTTGGTTTCGATAACCGGCTGTCTGAATATAGAGTCTTCTGGGCCCCCCGGGGTCGCTGGAGATGGTTCAGAGGGTGACTGGGAAGTCAGGCCCGAAATATTCTTTGCCTTGAAAAGCAAGGACTTAAACAACAAATGAGGCTTAAACAGGCCTACAAGTACCCTTTGTTCAGGAGGTATGCCTTCATCCTCAGACATCTCTTCCTCCATAGGGTCTACCTCGAAAAAGGGCTTGGAATATTGTAGGGACCCCCTATCTGACCCTTCCTCTTCCCTGAAGGTTTCAAAGCCCATTTCCTCCTCTCCCTGAGCCTCTTCCCTTTCCGGGAAAGGAGTCTTCATTTGGGAAGGTACCAGACCGCGTTGAGAAGCCGGTCTGGAGAGGGATCCTCCGGACATCAATTCAACCTCGGGCGCCATCATTTGGGAACCTGGTCTGGCCAGCTGTTGAATACCTTCTGCTATTCCTTGACGGATATCTAGCTGCATCCACTCTCTGATACTGTCCAGAATGATGGTAGAGGATGGGTCTTCTGTGCGTAGGCCCACAGCGGTTGGTGTGAATGTGGCTTCAGGCGTTCGAGAGGCCTGACAGCTCCGGGCAGGTGAGCTGCCCCTGGAAAGAGAAGGTTGTTCTGGCAGGGGAGGGGGTTGAGTAGAGGTAGAGGGAGTGGGAAGAGCGAGAGCTACAGAATGCAAGTCTTTGGACCGTTTGTCAAACTCCTTCTCCAAGGCCTTATGGCGCCTTAAGGCATCCATCTGAGAGGCCTTGGATGAGTCCTTGTCCCGTTTGCGCAAATAGTGCATCTTTGACTTAGCCTTCAAAAAAGGACCGCTGGGATTGCCTTCTGCCATAACACCAAAGAAGCCAAGAGAGATATTAGACAAAAAAAAGGGCGGTTGGCACGCCTGGAAGCTCGACCTACAACGCAGGCCAGTTGTCCTAAAGTTGGGCCACATCCCCCTTTTCGAATAAAATTTTTTTGGTTTATTTTATATATTTATTTAGATTTTATTTTTTTATGGGAGGAACCCAAAGGTGCCAAACGAATTCAAAAAAAAGAATTAATAGCCGTTTATAGTTTTCAAATAATAACTAAAAAAAATTTTTGGAGTAAAAACTCTAATCACCCAATAAGCCAAATGAACCCTGAGGCCAGGAGAGATAAATATCAAAAGAATCAAAAAAGCAGGAAGGAAAAGGCCTCCTGAGGCAGCCTCCCAATAAAAATGGGAAGTTAGTACCTGCGTCTCTGAGTGAGCTGCGGAAGAAAAGCCAACTAAAACAGAAAAAAGGGGCAACAGGGCACAGAGCCACACTACCCTCTAAAGGACTAGGCTCCACACGGCCTGCCGGTCCTGCTATGGGCCTTTAAGAATGTCGCAGCCCGATCGATCGAATAAAGTAAAAATCAAAATGGCGGCCGGCCACGAGGCGTGCCCAAAATGGCTGCCGGCCCTGGCGCGAATAGCTCAGAGATGACACACAAGCCCCTTAATGATAAAAAAGCCAGTGAAATGCAAGCGAAACCAAGGGGCTGCGGAAGAAGGCTCCCCTTCTTCCAAGGCGTTCGTGGGGGGGAAGGCGCAACGTAGCACTATTTAGAGCGCAAACAGAAGCCGCTGCTTAGATGCAGCATGGCTTGAAAAGCGGCAGAGGAAAAGGAAGGGGGTGGGGGGGGCAAAAGACTCCAAATCCCCCTATTTCCCCTCTAAGGGGCAAAAAAATCGCTCCTTCACTAAATTTGTAACGAACTAAAGGCGCAGGGATCAAGGAGAAAGGAGAGAGTCAAACCTGAATCTGCAAATAGAAGAAAAAAACCTGGATCGTCCAAGGAGTAATCGTTAAAGCTGCCTGTCTCTAGCGAGGCTGAGCTAAAAGTGGAGAACACTACGGTGGAGTCACGTGGAGGAGGTGGAGCATTCCTCAATTATAGCTCAGCCTGTAAGAGTGAAGACCGGAGCACCTCCCACTCTGGATGCTCGCAGCAGCTCTATGGAGAATGTGGGGAGTTGACACGACAGAAAAACAGCCTGTTGGCAAATAAAGGTCACTCCAGCATGCACACAGAACAAAATGTATACAAAACAAGACGCCAAAAACGTGTTTAACTCACACCGCCCTACTTGTCTTCATTATGCGCTGCCTCTTTTCTTAGAATATGTAAGAACAAGGTTCTTGAAGTCTTAAGTCACCGCAAAAACCAGGCACTCAATATTGACTAGTATTTGTGATTTGAAGGGGCAATTTACTCTGTGAAGACCAGGTTAGAAGCCAGGAGACTGAATTCTAATCCCACTTCAGGCATGAAAGCTTGGTTGGGTGACCGTCATCCGGTCACTCTTTCTCAGCCCAAATGTCAGACTTGGGTGATCAACCAGTCAGTAAAAAACAGTGGATCACCACTCAAGTCATCTGAAAAAAGCAGGCTCTGCACTTATGGGAAGCCTCCAGAAAGGAGGGGGAAAAAGGTACTTGGGTGAAAAACATTTCTTTAAGTCCCTTCAATATTATCTTATCCAGGAATCATTTGCTCCAAGGTAAATAGTCTCTCCTACCCATGAGTCACATGTTGTCAGTGAATTTTTTCTTAGTAGGATGAGATAAGAGCAGGAACACCCCAGAACAAGCAAGCCCTAACATGATTCAACAACCACATTCACATACATTCAGGTGAATTGTGTGAGAAGATGATCTGAATCTAAGAGAACTGTTCTTCATTAAATCATATCGCCTTTTTCTCTTCCGCATACTTAAGAACAGAATTCTCTGTTCTGAAGGTAACAAGCTCCCACCTTGTTAGCAAAGCATATATACAGATCCACAACAAATAGCATGAAAAAGTTGAAAAAGTGGGCCAGTCACTTTTTATTCAATTAGCCATCAAGAACTAAGGACAGAACCAACCTAGAACTAAGGAGGAATTTCCTGACGATTAGAGCAATTTAATCAGTGGAACAAATTGCCTCTAGAAGTTGTGAATGCTCCAACACTGGAAGTTTTCAAGAAGAGATTGGACAACCATTCATCTGAAATGGTATGGTTTCCTGTTTGAGCAGGGAGTTGAACTAGATGACCTCCAAGATCCCTTCCAACTCTGTTATTCTGTGAAATGGAAAAAAAATTAATAAGATTTCCCTTGATTTGAAATTAACCCCTTCTGATTATATAGACATATCGAAGTTGGGTTTTATCGGCAATAAATGTGTAAGTGGTTAATCATACCTTCTTTTTACAATTTTTCTAAGATAGTATATAGATCAGGGATTTCCTTAAGGCTCCTCATCCAAGTATTAACCAGGGACAACACAACTTTACTTTTTAAAGATTGGTTAAGGCTGGGGATCACATGATGCAGGGACACTGCAGCTATCTTAAATAAGAGTAAGTTGCCAAGAGTCCAAATCTTGATCCTGTAACCATGGGCATGCTGCAACGGTTATAAGTGTGAAAAATAGTCATAAGTCACTTTTTAAAGTGTGTTGTAACTTCAAATGGTCACTAAACAAACTGTTGTAAGTCGAGGATTACTTGCATAAGAGAATAATATAGCTGGAAGGGACACTAGAGGTCTTGTAGCCCAACTCTCTACTCAAACAGGAGACCCAACACTATTTTGGATAAATGGCTGTCCAATCTCTTCTTAAAAATCTTCAGGGATGAAACACCCACAACATCTGAAGGTTAGCTGTTCCACTGGTTGATTGTTCTCATTGTCAGGAAATTTCTTTTTAGATCTCGGTTGGTTCTCTCCTTGATTAATTTCCATCCATGACTTTTTAATCTGCCTTCTGGTGCTTTCAAAAATAGGTTGAGCTCTTCTTCTTTATGGCAGCCCCTCAAATATTGGAACATTGATATTATGTTGCCCCTTGTCTTTCGTTTCACTAAACTAGACATACCCAATTTCTGCAACTGTTTTTTTTACCCTCCAATTCCCCCTAATCAACTTGGTTGCTCTTTTCTGCACTCTTTCCAAAGTCTCAACATCTTTTTTATATTGTAGCAGCCAAAACTGGAAGCAGTATTCCGTGTGTGGTCTTACCAAGGCATTATAAAGCAATATTAGTACTTCATGTGACCTTGATTTGATCCCTTGGCTATGCAACCTAGGACTGCATTGGCTTTTTTTGGTGACTCCAGCACATTGTTGGCTCATATTTAAGTGGTTGTCTATTAGGACTCCTACTGCCCACTTGCAGTTTCTGCTACTGAGCCAGGTTCTACCTATTCAATACCTGTACATTGGATTTTTCTTGCCTAACTGTAAAACCTTCCTGTCAACTCTCGAAACAACTCTCGCTGAAGCCATATTTTTCTTGCTTCGTTTCTTCATTGCCATACTTATGGAGGGGGAGACAAGGCCACGGAGTCTTGATTGGGAGTATTGCTCAGAACCACAACACTTTTCTTACCATTGAATTTCACTTTGTTAGATAGGCCCCAACATTCAAATCTGTTGAGATGCTTCCAGATCTTGAGCCTATCATATGGAGCGTTGGCTATTCCCGTCAACTTGGTATCATCTGCAAATTTGATGAATTCTCCTTCTATCCGCACATCTAAATCATTCATGAAGATATTCAAGAGTACTGGGCCTAAGACAGAACCTTGGGGTACCCCCAGGGGTGGGATTCTCCCAGTTCGTATTGGTTCAGGCAAACCTCTAGCTCCGACGATCAGCTGTTGAGCAAACTGGTTGTCTCCCAACGATTGAGTTGGACTGCCCCCCCCCGGCACTCTACTTACCTATCTCCTCCCAGCTGATTCGCGTGGCAGAGTGGATTGCCACATCTGAGCTGTGTTACTCCCCAGAAGTATCATAGAAGGTAAGTAATTTTGAAAGTTGCCCATGTGCACAATCACCGAACTGGTTGTTAAACTGGCAGCATCCCATCACTGGGTACCCCACTGCTTGCTTCTCTCCATCTGGATGTAGTTCAATTGTAGTTCTATACATTGGTCAACCAGTTACAAATCAATCTGATGCTGTCTATCCCATATTTGTCTAACTTACAAAGAAGTATGTTGTGATATACTTTGTCAAATGTCTTACTGAAATCCAAATATACTATGTCCACAGCATTTCATCTTTTAATAATGCATAATATTAATTAATTAGAGAACTAAGTTCACATATGCACTCTGTTCATTCAGTCCTGAAATGAAGCAGTGATATATTATGGATTTGGAACTCAATTAGTAAAATATACCATATGTTATTATGCTACACAGATTCAGTAGCCTATGGTTCATTTTCAAGGTTATGCTTGCCATTTTAATTATAAGGTTTGTTCAGATTTGGGATTTAATTTGCTGCAAGCTTAATTGAATCCTCAAGATATGCATCATATCATACTTCTCAAGTTCAATGCAGGATAAGCAGCTACTGACTCTAAACCTGAACGTGCAAATTTAGGGAAACATTGCAACATGTGTCTTTAAAATAAGTCAAATTGGTTGTGCAAGTTACAACTTGTTACTTGCAAAAGAGAGCCAAGAATGATCAACTGTAATATCTGAAAACAGCCTAAAGTTACCAAGACATGTCACACAAATTCATGCTTGGTCTATTTCTATTCAGCCATTACAGGCCAGTAAGCTACAAATAGAATGTACCCTTTCAATCCTTTTCACATCCAGGGCACATTGGCAAGGTGCTAATTTACATGGTCAACTATCTTATAGGCAGGACTTTGGTTGCAAAAGGTCCTGTGACATCACAAGATGCTGCAATTCATGAGGAGAAATGGAGACAGCCGGGCCCTCATGACATCACAGGAGTGGGGTCCTGGCAATGCAACAATGCAACATTTCCCATCGTTTATTTGTGGCTCACACGCGCAACACATCTGCTTTATTATCTGCAAGGCCAGTAAAAAAAAAAAAGATGTCCCTGACAAAGCCTTTGATCTTTGTCTTTTTAAATAAATAATTTTAAAAACAAGCCCAATGCAAGTATGGCAAAGATCAATTATATATTAACTAGAATAACGGCAAAAAAGTTTATTGCTAAGTTGCTTAGGATATACAAACAGAATTGGAAATTTGTGAATGTTCTCTGTCTATAAGATGTGTGTTGAAACTACATTAGTTCCCAACAGTCTTTTTCTAGTTGCAACTAAGCATGACGATATCCTTTCTCTTCTGTGTCCCTACAACATTGCCTTCATCTCATCATGAGTAAGATAGGCTTAAATTGTCCTTAGTTTCCTAGGGTTAATAGAATACTTTCTCTTGTAAATTAGCAGTACTAATGACAATCACAAGACATGTAAAAACATTTGTCATTCTTTGCATCTTGCGACTAGTCCAAATACCAGTCCAAATGAGATTTGCTGTTTCATGCTGATGTGGCTATGTATCTTTTCCCTTTCATCCTAACCAACTTTGTCTGCCCTCCTCTTTATGCAGACAGACACATCAAAGTCATGCCAGCAACCTTCTAGATTGCCCAGCCAAATCTTCTGTAAGAGCTGTGGGGGCTTTTAGCACAAGGATTAAAAAGTTAAATAGCATGATATAAAATAGTATAATGGTCTGAAATAGCCTAGCAGTCTGAAATTATGAAATTAATCTTATGCTCCACAACAGAGCACAATGGAATCTGGAACACAGCATTTATCACCAATAGAAAGAAAGGAAAGGGGTGAAATACCCTGAATTAAACTTGCTACTTGTGACTCAGCTCACTTTGTAAGTCTGATGGGCTTTTCTGTAGGTGTTCTAATTTATGACACAATAGGGTATAGGAGAAGGGGCAGAGGAAGTCGCCTAGAAATTATGGATAGGGCACTACCGTTAGACTTGTCTCATTTCCGCTGCAGTGCCGTGATCCCAGCACTTTCTCACCAGCTAGTGACATGCTGAAAAGGCACAGCAACAAAACTGAAGCCCTCAACCAATCACTCTGCTTAAATATGTACCGCACACACACAATGAAGATAGCAACATTTGGCAATGACAAAAAACAATCGCAATAGAGGAAATGGGGAAATGCTTATAGTGACTATGTATATTTTTTTTTACAAAGCTAGTTATTTTTCATGCTACCATGTCCTGAAATGCATTGCAAGGCATTTCACAAAGGGGATATCTGGGATGGGGAGGTTTACATCTTGCCGCTTTCCTTTTTATCAACAAATATCTCATCTCTCTGGCAGTTAAACTCAGCCTGTCCTCTGATATAAACAGGAAACGAGAACCCCACAGAGGATACACCTGCTGAGCTTTCAGAAACAGCAGTAATAACCTTTAGCCATGTCTTGAGTATAGAAATCAGAATCATCCCAAAATGGTTATTCTCTAAGCCTATGATATGTGAACATATTCATCACAGCGGGTAAACACATTTTATCACTTTATAAATGTCAACAGACTAAGGATGCTACTCTCAGCATACAAAGCTGTATGACCACTCCATCCTGAATCTCTTTGTAAATACAATTATTTGAAAACAGAGCTCTCTCCTGGGATTGCCTGCTAGAAGGACAATGGCAAAGGCTCAGAGCATGTAATGAAGTTAAACTGGTTAAGGAACAGAGATGGTATTCAGCAGGTTCTGACCAGTTCTGGAAAACCGGTAGCAGAAATTTTGAGTAGTTCAGAGAACCGGTAGAAGAGGAAATTTTGAGTAGTTTGGAATACCATCTCTGACTGGCCCTTCCCCCGTCTATTCTCTGCCTCCTGAGTCCCAGCTGATTGCTGGGTCTTCTTTTGTTGCCCTGCACGGGAGAACAGAGCTGGAAAGCAGGTTAGTAGGGTGGGGAGGGAATGGGATTTTGCAGTAACCTTCCCCTGCCATGCCCACCAAGCTCTGCCACACCCACCAAGCCACGCTCACAGAACCAGTAGTAAAAGTTTTTGAATCCTATCACTGTTAAGGAAGCATAAAAACAGAGGACATGCCAGGCTCCTTCCACAGGCACTATGCAATGCTGGTGTTTGTTTGCTAACATCTTTGTTAAGAAGAAAATCACATGTGAGGTGTAAGATCTATGGTACTTATCAATGGAAGAAAAAGGGAGAGGCAGCTGCAGAGAAGGACAAATACTGAAACACCCAAGATAATAATAGTCCATTGTTAACCATTCATTCATATTCCAAATATAATTTCTCTCACTGCTTTTCCACTGTATCAAATCCAGTGCAGTGACTTCCTTTCTTTCTTTCTTTGTTTAATTTGGAACTTTTAATTGCAGTTGTTCTGCAGTGTGTCTAATAGCGGAAGAAGAGGAGGGCATGAACAATAAACATTAAAAACAAGCCATAACTAATTAATCATTGGAGAGAAATTATATTAACATGCCTCTGGACTTCCATGGGATAAGAATTGCAGGAAACTGCTGGATTACCTATTAAGTCTCATTAGTGTAAATAAATTAGTGGGGATAAATCATGCACATTACTACTCATATACATAATATAAAAGACACAACATCAGTAGAAACCCTGATCTTTGTATTGATGCTATGGTAGGATAGGAATAAACTGAAGACTTTCACAGAGAGGTATTTAAAATTCAGAAGAAGACTAGTCAATACACTGATTGATTCCATTAATGAGCGATAACCTTTCAGTAAAGCATGTTGACAAACTTCTTATCTCATCATAGAATACAAGCCCGGCAAAGTTACTCCCTTAAGATAGGAGCAAATTAATACTAGAAGGAAAAAGAAAAAAACATTTAGTGCAAGTTTTTGCACTGAAACCAAACCTAATAAGTTTTATCTTTTTATCTATTCCTAAACTTCCACAAAAATGACTCCACTATATTGGCCTCCATATGTGTTGAGAGTATAATTTCTACCATTTCTAGCCTGTGGGCCCTAGGTTGCTGTAAATTGGCCCTAGTTTCCTATTACATTTGAATAGTTTCCTAACAAGACTAACAACTGATTATGTGTCATCAATATAAGTGTCATATAGCCTTCTCCGCCAAAGGTCTATGGAGATTCTCAGTCATCCAGATCATGGTTGACTCCATGGTTGTCCCAAAGGTGCTTTTTCAAGAGGCAACTGGACTTTCTGTTTTTTCTTTGAAGACGTTTTGCTTCTCATCCAAGAAGCTTCTTCAGCTCTGACTAGGTGGTGGGGAATGGAGAGATTACTTCGCTAAACGACGTTTTCTTGCATATCTTCAGAACTAACTAACCCAGAAAATCAACTCTGATTATACATATTGCCTTATGGTTGAAGTATACAATGGAACAGATAGGCCAAATCAAATGCTGAATTATCTAGATAGGTGGTGCAGCTTAATTAGAGCTGCAACTCATCCAAACATCTTAATTAATCACATAGTCAAGACAGATACATATATCCATAACAATGCTTATCTTAATATTTCTACCAAATGATTGTTTTCAACATACAGAAAAAGAATACTGAAACATAACAACAAAAGAGAATGATAACAAACATTACAAAGGAAAAAAAAATGATATAATGGAATGAAGATGTAAGAAAAGCACTGCTTTCAAACAGTGAATTACACTTGATCACATATTGGTCAATCTTTCCTCTATAGCAGGGGTGTCAAACTCAAGGCCTGCAGGCCAGATTGGATTTGTGGGGCTGCCCTGGAAACAACAAAGGATCGGTTTGTGGTGCCTCTGCACAGCCCCGTGGGCCTCATTTTCAGTCTGGGTGGCCTCCTGCAACCCTCTACGAGCGAAAATGGAGCTCGGGGCGGGGGCGCATGCACGCTTCATTTTTGCTGGCAGAGGGCTAGCAAAACAAACTAAAAACAAAACAAAAGGGGAAATTTTTGTTTATGAGCACCCAAGAAGGGACAGGAAAGGAGAAAGGGAAAGAGGAAAAAGATGGGAAGATGGGAAGGAAAAAGAAAGAAGAATAAAGAAGGAAGGGAAGGGAAGGGAAGGGAAGGGAAGGGAAGGGAAGGGAAGGGAAGGGAAGAGAAGAGAAGAGAAGAGAAGAGAAGAGAAGAGAAGAGAAGAGAAGAGAAGAGAAGAGAAGAGAAGAGAAGAGAAGAGAAGAGAAGAGAAGAGAAGAGAAGGCAAGGCAAGGCAAGGCAAGGCAAGGCAAGGCAAGGCAAGGCAAGGCAAGGCAAGGCAAGGCAAGGCAAGGCAAGGCAAGGCAAGGCAAGGCAAGGCAAGGCAAGGCAAGGCAAGGCAGGAAGGAAAATCCTGCCTGAGCATTTGGCCACCTGGCAGATGGCAAGGCTCCTTTGGAGGACAAGGGTTTTGATGCTCTCCCTGGAAATACAAACAACAAAGTAGAAGGAAAAAGCCTTTTTTTCCCCTGCGTGGAAACACGTCAGTGATCTTCAGCAATTCAAATAGATTACTTCAGCTCATAACTTCCACAACTTTCATAACTTTAAACAACAGATAATGCTGTCATAGAGGATTATATGTTCTGAATCATTAATTATTGGAAAAGGCTTAGAATGTTTGAGAGGCTGAATTAAATCTTGAAATGTCAGAACAAGGATCAGAATGAATAGGCAGGAACAGAAGACTTATTCTATCTGCCTTTCTATTTTTATTTTTATTTTGGGAAAGCCAAACTCTATATCTCACCTTTCACCTTAAATCCCCTTCATTTCAGTAACACTCCATGAAAGATTACAAACGGAATAGTTTTATACTTTCAATATAGTAAGTGATAGATTGGTGTTTTTACAAATAGAAGCCCAGCTCTGTGAGAATGTAAGTCAGCAATATATGTTATCTAATAGGGAGTGGTGTTTACCTACAGGAAAAACCACATCCTTCAGCAATTATTTTGCTTAATACCTCAGCACTTTCACACTGTCATCAGACAGATCTCCCTAAGTACTATATCAAAGGGTGATTTAGTCATACCAAAATGCAGGTAAGACCTGAAACTTCCTAGCAGCAAAGAAAGAAGCAGAACGTCACAAGAGAAGCCTTAAAGTGAGCATTATAAAACTGAAAAAATATGGGCTTTTTCCATTTAAGCAGACAAGCAATTCATGCCTATTTTACATCCACACAAATATTCAGCCTGTTTTTTTTTATAGATCCTTCCCTATAGCTATTTTTGAAGATAAATAGCTTCACCCGCAAGGATGAAGCTATATATCTCCAAAAAGATTTTTTATTATTACTAAATACTATTTATTATTTATTATTGAATCTTACCCTCCAAAGAGCTGAGGTATTTTTGCTAATGTGTACTTAGTGCATAAAGTGTATAAGGGCATTTTTAAAACCTTTAAAATATGTTGATTCTGTCCAAGGATGACTTGAATAGAATCAACATATGTATATGCAGATAGATATATATGTCTATGCCTATGTGTACACACATACATACTTTACAGGTAGGTGTGTGTGTGTATGTGTGTACACACAGGGCTGTGACCAGTGGCTACAATCTAATTTTTTGAAATTCATCAGGAGTGTCATTTCCTCTTATTTTCAGGATCATTCAAATGATTATATCCTATTTAGTTGCATCCATTAGTTGCTGTGTTTCAGAGATATGGGCATTGGTAGAAGTTACCATGAATGCCCTTTACAGTCATTCTTCTCCATGCTGCAAGAGAGCCCAGGATGGGTTGACTCCTTCCTATGATGTCATAGCTGAGTCTGTACTAAGATATAAAAGCCAACCCCCTGGTGAAGAATCTGGTGACTTGGGCATTTTGAGGAGTGGAGAAAAGATCCACCTCCGGTGTTCCGAATCTGACGGAAAGATCTCTGAATAGAGACTGAATAGAGGAATGGGCCATTCTGCCTGGTCGACTAGGCTGCTGCTGCGCCAGTCGGCCTGGGAGTTGTCGACCCCGGAGATGTGGTCCATCAAGATCGATAACAGGTGTTTCTCTGCCCATAACCCCAGCCATAGAGCCTCTCTCATGAGGGCTTTGGACCTTGTCCCCGCTTGCCGGTTGACATGAGCCTTTGCAGCCATGTTGTCCGTAAGGACGAGAACATGAGAACTGGTCACTGATTGCCTGAAATGTTTGAAAGCCAGAAAAATAGCTCTGAGCTCTAGCCAATTTATAGGAAGGGTCTGTTCCGATCTGGACCAAACGCCCTGAGCTATCTGGCCCTACATATGGGAACCCCAACCCAGGAGGCTGGCATCGGTGGTTATCACTAGCCTGTCTGGGTCCCTGAACAGGAGTCCCCTCCAGATAGATGGGGAATGCCACCAATTGAGATATCTCCAGATTTGTGGCAGGAGTGGGACCTTGATGGATGAGTGGCTGGTTCCTGCTCATTGGTGGGGAAGCAGGAACCATTGGAGGGCTTGAGAGTGGAGCCAAGCCCATGGGACGATGCCAATACAGGAAACCATCTTCCCCAGAAGTTTGAATAGCAGTGACAGGGGGACAATTTGATGTTGCTGGATCTGGCTGATGATCTCTGCAAGGCTCTTTCCACAAGCTGGGGACAGGAAAACCTGGCACAACATGGTATCGATGACTGCTCCCAAGTGTTGCAATTTGGTTGTAGGAGAGAGCTGGCTCTTTTTAGTGTTGATGGAAAATCTGTGGCTCTGGAGACATGACAGGGTAATTTACAGATCCCGATGGGCTGCAAGGATGGAAGAGGAAAGAATCAAAATGTCATCCAAGTAGCACTGGATCCTCACTGGAATAGAACGCAGAGATGCCACCAATGCTGCCAGAACCTTTGTGAAGACCCTTGGAGCCGATGAGAGGCCGAAGGGAAGTGCTCGATACTGGTAATGGGTATTCTGACAACAGAAACAGAGAAACTGGCGATGATGAGGACAAATTGGGAGGTGGAGGTAAGCCTCAGTGAGATCAAGGGAAGAGAGGAGATCGCCCTCCCGAACGCTCTTTAAAATAGAATGCAGAGTCTGCATTTTAAATCGCCTGTATTTTACAAATTGGTTGAGAAATTTTAGATCAAGAATGGCTCGCCACCCCCCGAGGCTTTGGGAATGATGAAAAGGCGAGAGTAAAACCCATGTCCCCGTTGAGACGGGGGGACAGGTTGAATAGCCCTGATTTCAAGAAGGTGCTGAATTCATGAGGGCTTGCCTAGAAATGTCCCGTCTCAACGGACATTTCAAAAAAAAATTGGGGGGTTGGGGTTAGGAAGTCCAATTGTAACCCTGACCTAATAGTGCTGAGCACCCAGGCGTCCGTCATTGACTCCTCCCATTTGGAGGCAAAGAAGGCTAGGCGACCTCCGATGGGTGGGGAGAACGAGGGATTACTTAGAGCGACGGAAAGAATGACCCCCTCCCCCCGAAAGGGCCATTTACCAGCAAGGTTGTTGCCTGCCAGATGTTTCCGCCTGTTGGTCTTGGTGTTGGGAGTATGGCCTGTGAGAGCGTGGGAAGCGAGATGAGGTCTCCGCTTGGAAGGCAGGAGGGCGATAAGGAGCAGGGCGATAGTCGGCTTTCTTCCCAGAGGAAGAGAGAATTTTACATTTATCTCTGGTTTCAATGAGATAAGGTTCCAGAGCATCGCCAAAAAGCTTATCGCCTGCGAAAGGAACTGAAGCTAGTTTCCATTTTTGGCGTGACTCCGCCTGCCAATTTCGGAGCCATAAAAGTCTTCTTGCTGCTACAGAATATGCCATGGCCTTGGATGCAAATTTGGCGGAATTGAGAGTGGCATCCGCAGTGAATTCTGCCGCTGCAATAATCTTATTAAGGTCTTGGTGAGACCGAAGGTCAGAAGCAGGCAATCTATTCTGGAGTTGGCGCAGCCATCATATGGATGCCCTGGTGAAGAAGGATGCTGCTGTTGAAGCCTGAACAGCCCAAGCAGCAGCCTGGTGATTGTGCTTGAGGGTCTGTTCGGAACGTTTATCATCTGGTTTCAGGATATCTTCTGGCTCCGTGGGAGTGCCAGAAGATGAGAACGAGGCCAGAACCGGAATGTCAACAGAAGGCACTGCCACGGCATTGTCCAGAGCTGCACTGACATTGTAGAAAGGCTTATCTAGAGAAGATGGGCAAGGACCTGCCAAAGGAGAAGCCCACTGTTCCTTGAACATGTCCAGGAACAAAATGGGAGAAGGCAAAACCTCTGCATGAACTACAGGCTTGGAGAAGAGTGAATCCCCTTGGCTAGAGGGATTTCCTTGTGGCTCGGGAGCCACTTCCTCTGGCGACAGCTTGGCAGTGACCAAGGTCTTGCTGAGTAATGGTCTGAAGAGAATAGGTTTGAAGACCAATGCAGAGGATGTCTGCTCTGGGCGAGAAGCCCCTTCCTCTGAAATATTTTGGTCAAAAATCTCACCCTCTTCACACTCTGAGTGAGAGGAGTAATTGTGTTCAGATGGTAAAGGCCTTCCTTTCCCATCAACCTCCTCCCATTCTGGTAGAGAAGAATGAGGTCCTGAGGTCTGTGTAAATCAGGATGATGAGGCAAGGAACTTATAGACTGAGAAGGGAAAAGGGCCTGAACCCTTTCCAAAGGTTGAAGAATTTGCTTGAAGCCTTCAGCCAGTCCCTGCCTAATGGCTGATGAGACTACATCTTGGATATCCCTTGGTCTATGCCCAAAGGTAGAGGCAGAAGGCAGAAGGCCCACTGCTGTGGGAGTGAAGGTGGCTTCAGGCCTAGATTGAGGAGAGGTTCGAGGCCTGGAGGGAGGGGGAAGAGCATAGGGCACAGAAGCCTGTTGGAAATAAGGCCCAGATCTGCTTAAATCCTGAAGATCTGACTGTACAGCAAGAGCCTCAGGAGACCAGGATGGAGGATGGAAAGGCTCATAGATAACTTCTCCTCCCCTGGGAGGGCTTGGTTGGGGCCCACGAGTATCACCTGAAACATGCTGTAGTTGCATTCCCTTCTGTTGAATAGTTCTATTGAACTGCCTCTCTAGAGCTGCATGTCTGCGCTTCTCTGCCCTCAATTCAGCCTGAGTTGCCTTCTTAGGGGCTAATGCCTTAGCTTTGATTTTTGCAGCCACCTCCCTCTGGATTGATTGGGTACGTTGCCTCCAACTTTTTCTTTTTAAGCCCCTATTGGGCTTAAGAGACTGTTCCACTGGGGAGGGGAGGTCTGCCAGAGCCTTATCTTGCTCCATTTGTAAAATAAAGGCTCTTGCGTTGGAAAGAAGCTGTTTAGAAATTTTTCTATTAAGCCCCTTAGGGTATAAATGGCCCCCGGGCTTACAGAATGGCCGCTCACCTCATGGTGGAAGGCTTGAATCCAAGATGGCCGCTGACGACAGGAAAACAGGCTCCAAGATTGAAGAATTAGGCCTTAGGCTATACAGAGCCCCGAGCGAAGTCAGCAAGGGAAAAACACAGCAACCAGCTACATGATCAGCTGGCTTGAGCTCTGATCAGTTTGCCGATCGTGTTTACCATCGCTCCAAACTGCAGGCGTGGGGGAGGTCTGCAGATGCTGCCCAGCTTGCCTGTACAGAGGACGCTGCTCCCAACATTGTAGGGCTCTCTTGAAAGAGCAGCTGCCCAGAAACTCTCTGTCCGACGGTGATTAGAGGAAGAAGAGGAAGCTGGTCCAGATGACCAAGGAACGCCACGGGCCCTAAGGCAAAGGCTGGGCCTAACTAGACTACCTTCCCAGGCAGAACTGGGCGGGAGTGGTGAGACTCAAACCGTGCCAGCTAAGGCAGGCCGTGGAGGAAGCCAACAAGGGAGGCAGAGAAACTGGCCTCCAATGAAAGAACCAGGCAATATAACTGTTCATCAGAATCTGAGCAGGCCAGCTGGTCCTGCTCCCTGATTCCGAGGGCACTGCAGTGATCGGGAAGATAAGAGAAAACAAAATGATGCCCGGCGACGAGGCGGCGCTTAAAATGGCGTCCGCCTGCTATGTGGGCTTACAGGGCTCCAGCAGTGGCAATAAAACGACTCTCCAGGACAATGCAAAGTCCCCAGGGGGAAGACAAGCAAAGGAGAGTCCAGCAACCTTGGAACAGAGAAGAAAACGGCATTTGGGTGGGGGGGGGAAATGAAGCGAAACGATGCGAGTAAATAAAATCAACAGAGAAAAACCAGCAGAAGGCAATGAGGAAAGGATGGGGGGGGGTAGCCTGGAAAGCTGGCTAGCCTTCCCCCTGGCCCCCTCGGGGCTAAAGGCTCCCAGGGGAATTTAGAATCCCCAAAACCTACTGCACGGGGCTAAGGAATTAAAATAAATTAAGTACAACCTGAGAGAAGAAACAATCCAAATACTGTAGTCTTGAAACGGCCAAGAGAGGAAAAAAACACTGCCTACTCTGTGCGAGGCTGAGCATAAACTGTGGGAACGCTCCAATGGAGTCACATGACAGAAGGAGGAGCGTTCCTCAAGAATTAGCTCAGCCTACAACAGCAGAAGACTGAAGCACCACCCACTCTCTGGATGCTCTGAGCAGCTCTAAGGAGAAATGGTCATAAGTTACTTTGTTCAGTGCCGTTGTAACTTTGAACGGTTACTAAATAAACCGTTGAAAGTTGAGGAATGCTTATAGAAATTACAAAGCACTGTAGGGCAACGAGGAGTAACTGTGGCCCCAAAGGAGCTAATTACCCACCTTGGAAAAAGGGATCCCAGTAACACCACCAAGGTACTGCCCCATTACAATTCAGTTATCTATTATTTGGGAATATCTTAAGGCAGTGGTGGCTAATCTTTTTGGGCTCCTGTGCCAAAAATTGTGTGCACGCTTGCGTGCGCGTGCTCACATGCCAGCATCCAGAAGGCAATGCATGTGGCCCCCCCATGGCGCCTTTGCGTGTGTGTGCAATCCCCCCTCCTCCCCGTCCCCCCTTACCTGCACTGTGCCTCCCAGCTGATTTTCAGCCAGTTTGAGGCCTTTTTTGGCCTCCCAGAGGCTTGAGGAAAGCCTCTGCAGCCTTTTCAGGCCAAAAAATAGGCCTGTTTCATCATTTCCTGTTTTACCAGAAGTGATGAAAAGGGGCCCATTTTTTGGCCTGAAAAGGCTTCAGAGGCTTCCCTCAAGCCTCTGGAAGGCCAAAAAAGGCCTCAAACGGGCTGAAAATCAGCTGGGAGGTGAGCACATGTACAGTGAGGTAAGTTTGCCTGGGGCTTGCATGCCCACACAAATGGCTCTGCATGCCACCTGTGGCACGCATGCCATAGGTTCGCCATCACAGCCTTAAGGGAAAAAAGGGATTTGGACCCTGTGAGTCATATGGTCTGATATAAGCAGGCTTTCATAACACTTTCTAAGAAAGAAGAAACAGTATAATTTCATGTAATCATCCTCTTCATACCAAAGAACAATTCAGTTGAATAATAAAGATATACTTGGCAAGAAAGCCAAGGACCTTTTTCATTAAACAAGCTGTTCCCTAAATAATGGATTTTCAACTTTCCATATATGACACTTTCGAGGATTATCATTGTAAAGCAATCCGTGCAGTACTTCTTACCAAGTCACAGTTACCAAGTCACAGTTTATAATCAATCATGACATTTCTTCCTAAATATATGTTTATGTTGGAAATCAAGCTAAAGAAAAAGGGAAAAATAAATAAATTCTGTTTAGCTTGGAAACAATTGCCACAGGCCATTGTCAGCTCTTACAAATAAATCTCATTCGTTTTCCTGGAATATTTAAATCCCTCTTAATGCCAAAATAGACAAACTGTTCCAGGATGTCAGGCAAACAGAAAATGCATATTCAGAGGCTTCCAACGTGAGCTTTCACCAGTATGGGGATGAAACTCAGGCTGCACCTGCCTTCTCTCAGTGACTGGAGGTCCAGATGGGGAGCAACAGGTTAAAACATGGCTCTGGGTTAGGGGCTCTTTGACTTTTGGAGAATTACCATCTTTGGACATGGGTGGGGTTGCATTGTCTCAGACTGATCTGATATATAATGTGGGATTCTCCTGAATTTGCAACTCTTAGTCGACTGCAAGTTTCCCTCATTCTTGCCTGGACTCACTAACTCATAGCAGCTTTTTCTACCGCTACGAGATGGGTTAGGATAACCATCTTTTACTTTGCTGTCTCTTGCACAAAGGTGGATTTGTAGCTGTGCAGATGCAGATAGATAGATTCCACAAAACATCCATAACAAAGTACACTTATTGGTACATCAGGTATCTTCATAACTCACATTTGTGATGAAGTTCTTCTTTAATGACCAATCCTTTGTATATCAGCCTTGCAGGTAAAAGACGGTTATCTCCTAACCCATCTTGTAGCGATAGAAAAAGCTGCTATGAGTTAGTGAGTCCAGGCAAGAATGAGGGAAACCTCCCCCAACCCCTTGAGGGTCAATTTAGTGACCAATCAGGATTACAGATGTGGCCATGTGACATGAACTACATTTCCCAGGATACCTTTAACTACATTTACCATGATGCATTCCCTTAAGGGGACAGCTCATAATTCCTAAGTAACTATCCAATTCCCATAGACTGGCTGGGACAGCACAAGGATTGCATAGTGAAGTAGAGCAGACTCTCCTGTTTTGCCAATCTTTTCAACAGAAGCAATCCCAGAATTAATCTGCCAGATTGAAGAGGGTTACACAAAGCATAAGACAGCCTCTCTTGCTCAGCAAAGGGACACCCTATCAAATTCAGAAGATCAGCTGTTTTGGTCCCAACTGAATGGTTAAACCGGTAAGTCCAGCCATCAGTGAAAACTCACCTCCTACCCATCCTTTTGTAGGGCAATTAATAGGTGGCTGATGGCATCTTTGGGAGGAGAAGGAATCAAAGCCAGGAGATGCCACTTAATTTCCTACTCTGTAACAAATAACAACACAACCTTTGGCAACAACATCAGTGTGGCAGAATAATTGAATTTTCTTGAATTGATAATGGGGATATATTAAAAGCAGACAGTTTTGTATTACCATCTACATTTTTTTTTTTTATAAAAAAAAAATCCTTTTAACAGCAATCAGTTCCCTGACTAATTCTGCAGAAAACACCTCCTCATTTTTAAAGAAACTGGTAGGGATGAATAAGGACATCTACCGTATCTATCCAAAAGAAAGCTCCTCTCAAATTGAACCCTTCCAAAAGGAAAGGGTGACATTATTAGAAAAGATAATGCCCACTTTCTCAATCTAGAACTGAATCCACTCTTTAACAAGGATGAACCACTCTTAGTGATTGCTCACTCCTAATTTACTGAAGGTGAAGTTTTCCCCTGTCCAGTCATGTCTGACTTTGTGGGCAGTGCTCTGTTTCTTAGCCAAGGAAACCAGCACTGTCTGAAGATATTTCCATGGTCATGTGGCCTACATACGATATGCCAAGGAACATGGAATGCTATTACCTTCCCACAAAAGTGGTACACATTTATCTTGTCTCATTTGAATGCTTTCAAACTGCTACCTGGGCAGAAGCTGGGGCGAGTGATGGGAGATCACCCCATCTAACTTACTATATGCGTATAATATACTAGTATACATATGTATGTATGTGCACATATACAGATCTATATACAAACGCACAACACATACACTGCACAAAAGGCAGGACTGGGACAAAGTAAAAAATGGATATTAATTGAGTAACTATTAAAAATGATTGCCAATTGGGCTCATTCTAATTCCTTCATTTCTTACTGCATGTATTCATTCAGTGCTTTGGAAAATGGATGTATTCATTCAGTGCTTTGGAAAATGGAGAAATGCAGCAAGGAAGCTGCACGTTAAGGCTACAGTTGCCTTCTGGCACACTATTAGTGTAGGGGAGTTAGCTTTGAGATTCCCCCAAACATTCCACAGTACACTGTTGGCCATATTAATTACAGGCGCAGCATAATTCACCCATAGCAGTTGCTTTGTGTAAAGCAGAAAACTGGGTGATTTTCTGGCTTCTCCCAATAGGACCAGCAATCCGCTGGAATAGAATCAGAGCATTGTGATGAAGAGAAGTGCTGTCTTCCAAAATTAGTAAGTGACTCTGAAAGACGGTCAAGATTGTGCTAGAATAGTTCATGAAGCAATGGCTCATTATGAATAGAAAACGAAGCAAAGCTATTCACCCCATTCAATACGCCCGGAGGAGGATGACAAACCAAGGACTCCAGTAAGCAAAACAGCTAATTTGTATGCTGAGAAGTTGTTTCCTCCCACAAATACTGTCCTTTTCAAACAATCATTAGAAGTGCACAAATAAAAAGGGCAGGTTTGAAATCAGGTTTTATCAATAGCCTGGTGTTACAGATCCACTATTTAGATTGCTGTATTTAACATGCACAAAACTGTTGCAGGTTTGTCCCCAGAAAAATAGAATCCGTTTTCTTTCATGAGTATGGAAAATGGAAAAAGACTAATTTTAGCCGTTATGCATGTTTAAGAGCAGAACTCTGTAAGGTTTTCTGCAATACAAGGAAGATACCTCTTAATTACTATAGACCAGGGAAGATCACTTGAGACCTCTTGATGTCACTAAAATTATCCTACTGAAACTTGTGATGAAATGAAACAATGAAATGATTTTGAACAGCTGTCTGGATTCAAAAGTGTTTTTGGAAAGATGGTGAATATGCATAGGTCTGACCTATGGGATGGGGGGAGGGCAGGGGAGGAGGAAGGGGGGGAGACATGAAGCTTCAGTGGTTTCCTGTTTCATCCAAATATACCCTTGCACAAACCATAATTAACAAATCAATATTTCAAATCAAGCTTCTCATTTGATAAGGATAGTTTGTACAAACCATAGTTTCCAGTATTCACATGAAATAGTTACTGTACAAATCAGAAGCAGAATTTTTAACTTTTCCTCATTGTATATGAAAATTGAAGTCCAGATACTCCTCAACTTTCAACTGTTCATTTAGTGACTATTCAGTTACAATGGCACTGGAAAAAGTCACTTATGACCTTTCTTTCACACTTATAACCATTGGAGCATCCCCATGGACACATGATTGAAATTCAGATGCTTGGCAACTGATTCACATTATGACGGTTGCAGTGTCCCAGGAAGTCATGTGATCACTTTTTTGCAACCTTCTGACAAGCAAATTCAATAGGGAGGCCAGATTCACTTAACAACCATGTTACTAGCTCAAGAATTTCTGTTGTTCACTTAACAACTGTGGCAAGAAATGTCTAAAAATGTCAACATAAGTCAATTAACAAATGTCTCACTTAACAACAGGAATGTTGGGCTCAATTGTAGTTGTAACTACCGTGTTTCTCACAAAATAAGGCCGGCCTTATTTTTTTTTGACCCCTGAAAAAACAGCTAGGCCGTCTTTTCGGGGGTGACTTAATTTCCTCCCCCACCTAGAGTGACCCATACACACGTACCTTGCTGCAAGGCCACTTCTATTGGCTGATGAAAACTCCCCGAAGGCAGAGTCCCCAGCTGCTTCAGGGCGTGGCGTGGCTACCCGTGTCCCCTCACCTTTAGGCAGTCTCTTTTGGGCGATGGAAGTTCCCCAAATACAGTCACCAGCCACTTTGATCGGCCGGTAGGCCTCGGGGGAAGGGGAGTGTGTGTGTGCGCTCGCCCCGAGGCCGCTTCTACCGGCCGACTGAAGTGGCTAGTGATTGCATTTGAGGAACTTCCATCACCCAAAAGAGACTGCCCTAAAGGCAAGGGGACACGGGTAGCCACGCCATGCCCTGAAGCAGCTGGGGACTCTGCCTTCGGGGAGCTTTCATTGGCTATCGGTGTATTCTAGCCTAGGCTACCTGCAGGGCACTCTAAAGGCAAGTTTTCTCTCCAGCCCCTCCGGCCTTCCCCCCCCCCCATTTCTCTTCACCTAGTGTAGTTCTAACGAATGAAGTGAGAAATGGCGGGGAAATTAAATAGGTTTAAATAGGTTGGTTTAAATAGGCCTAAATTTGGGGGGGGGGCTTAATTTCACTTCATTCCTAGAAATCATGCTGGGCCTTCCTATTGGTAGAGGCCGTATTGTTGGAGAAACACTGGACCTATAATCAGGAGGCATGCTCAATTTAATAAGGCGTATTCTGGGATAAGAGTCTAAGACATCATGATTTTTAGGTCTAACTGTCGCCAAGTACTAAATCACAAGATTATTCGGAAAAACAATTTTACAATTTTATTTTCAACAGTATTTACTGTTTTGCAGTAATTCAAAGATGACAGTTTACAGATTTAATCTTTCTTCAGCACTCATTCTGCCACTGATCACAGTAAAAAGTCAGAATGAAAAATAAAAAAAGAGATACAAGATCCAAGGACAGCTATTATAAAAGCAAAAAATGACACCCAGGAGAAACCTGTGTCTATATAATCTGCAGAAAACCCTCCTAAATTCATTGAGACCTATTCCCTGGTCATTGTAGATAATCACAAATGTATCTGCTCTGAATAACAGAGCTCATTCCAAAAGTACTGTTCTTTTCAGTGTGCTGGAGAAGAGGTCCAAATTGTGTATGAGTGTGTATGTATTTGTGTGTGTGTGTTTATACATACATACACATATATACAAACATACATACATATATATACACAAGTGTGTATGTATATGTGTGTATGTATATATGTATGTGTGTGTATATATACATATACATGTCTGGCATTATACATATACATATACATACACACAAACACACACACAATGGAAAGAGTTAGGAAAAGGTCACTGAACCTTAAACAGAAGGGCTTTA
Organism: Hydrophis major; assembly: GCA_033807585.1. Lineage (NCBI taxonomy): Eukaryota > Metazoa > Chordata > Lepidosauria > Squamata > Elapidae > Hydrophis > Hydrophis major. Next base: position 79,104,448 of record CM066328.1, on the reverse strand, counting down.
CAAAGTTCCTTTTCAGCTTTGCTCATTCTGTGCCTTTTCCAGGAGCATTGCCAAATACCATAGAAAGATTCCAGACTTTATCAACTATGCACAGTATTATTCAGAAAGCTGCTTATTTTGCACCATCTCTGCTTGGCACCATAAGGCATTTGTTTTAACTACTGTTTTGTTTTTTTTGCCTGGTTTCAGCTCATTTTTTCCTGTATTTTACAAAACTATATTTTTATCACATTGGCTTTGTATTTGTTTTTTTGCCAGGATGATTTTACTATCAGACTTTTTAATTTGCATTATGCTATTTATGTAGTGCATATCCAGATATTTTTAGAGACAATTTATAAATACAAGTAATTAAAAAACTGTCTTTGTTCTAGGCTTTATTTCTGTTTGGGTTTGTTTTCTTAGGTTATGCAACCATCCATGCATTTCATTCTGAATTTGATTCCCAGAGAACATAATGAGCCCATCAACCCACAGCTCTGATCAGAGGTGCTTTTTCAAAAGACAACGGGATGTTGTTTTCCCTTAAAGATGTTTTGCTTTTCATTCAAGAAATTTCTTCAGTTCTGACTGAATGTGGAGAATGGAAGGATTTATATTCCTTGCAGTCATATAGTCTTTTGCACTCTTTCTGAGTCATTGAGGCCACTTGGAGGTTTATCTGTGCCCTCACAATGGGCACAGTAAATAGTGCAAATGGGTGTGGAACCTTCTTGGAACTGCTAAAAGGACTATGTTGTAAAGCAGTGGTCCTCTCTGTCCAGAATGTGGACTTTGCTATCTCCAAAGAGAGGCCTTTGTTTTTGTCCAGTTGCCTTTTGAAAAAGCACCTTTGAAGCATCCATGACCTGGATGACTGAGAATCTCCACAGACCACAGCTTTGATGCAACCAAAAGTCAATATGGAATAGAAAAATAACCAACTATATCACTGGTAGCTAACCTTTTTGGACTCCTGTGACAAAAATTGCGAGCGCGCTAGCACTCGCGTGACAGCACCCAGAATGCAATGCATGTACTCCCCTTCCCACGCCCCAGCGCATACACATGCAATCCCCACCCCCACAACTGCACTGCACCTCACAGCTGATCTTTCAGCTAGTTTGAGGCCTTTTTCGGCCTCTCAGAGGCTTGGAAAAAGCCTCTGCAAGGCTTCTCTGGCCAAATTATAGGCCCATTTAATCACTTCCGATATTACAGGAAGTGATGAAACAGGCCTATAATTTGGCCTGAGAAGCCTTGCAGAAGCTTTTTCCAAGCCTCTGGGAGCCCAAAAAAGGCCTCAAACCAACCAAAAAAAATCAGCTGTGAGGCACGGGCATGCACAGTGTGGTAAGCTTGCCTGCCGCTCGCGTGCCAGCACAAATGGTTCTGCGTGCCACTTGTGACACGCATGCCATAGGTTCACCACCATGGTACTATATTATACATTATAAAACATAATGATATTTCTGAACATTTCTCTGTTTCAGCCAGAGAAGAGATGAGCTCCCATGGGAGGGGGGGAATCAAAGTGTAAGTTTTAGAAAACTTCTTAGGCAACAGTAATAATAGAAACTTTGCTGTTTGTAGAAGAATAGAACTCGTGTTCTTTCTATCCTCTTTGGAAAAGCCTTCATTGAAAACCTGACCTTGGCTACATTACCATTCATTCCATTTCACTGGCAAATAACGTCCAACACATTTCAAATCCAAACTGCAATTGTCCTACTTCACTCTCTCCCCAATTACAAAACATATAATGTGAACTGGAGCTGAGAGAGACCCCCTTCAGCCATTTTTTGGATAGACCAGTCAGCACCTCTTCTCTCTACTTAAGAGATGCTGAAGTATACTCCCACCCTTACCCTGAGAAATCTTTGGCAACTGGTTTCCAGGATTAATCTTTGGTAAAGGTTAAAGAACCCGGATAAAGCTTTGGTTCTAGGTAAATCTTTGGCAACTGGTTTCCAGGAAATTCAGCATTTCCTGGAAACAGGATCCAAATTGTTAAATGTCACTGAGCATTGGGGCGATAACTAGTTAGAACTTGGCATTTTCATTGTGTCAAAGATCTCTGACCTCAGGACTGTAATACTTAGCCTCCTAAGAGACTCACTATAAATTGTTGGCTTAAAGAGCTCTGCAACAGTGATAAGTACCCAGTTCAAATGCACAACAAATAAAAAGTGCCAGTCTATTCAAGGCAATTGTGAGAATGAGTAGAACAGGAACTGCTGCTGTGCACTTTGCCCAACTATATAATTAAATCAGAATTTATGTTACATATCTTGGATATGAATTCCTGCCTTTTTTAAAAATAATGAGCTGTGAAGTTCACATTCTTATCAGTAGACAAACCTGAACCCAAATCTGGCATTCAAGCATACCCTATTGAAAAAAAATCTGAATTCTGGACTCTGCACCCTAGCTCAAATCCATCTCTAGGAAGGCTCTTTGGCAAAACATAATAGTGTTCCTTAATTAAACTCAGCAGCAGCATTTCACAGTAAGTTATAAATGCTGTTCTTGTATGCTTTATTTCATTAAACAGCTTGCCTCTAAAGAAGTATTGAATAATCCAGTGTAACAGTTTGTTATTTTTGAATAAGCCAGTAGTTGGATCTTTAATAGGAGAGTGGTTTACCCTGCTTCTTATTTTGCACAATTTACCTCTGATTAAAATAATAGTCCAATATTTTCTGAAATATCTAGTTGCATATTTTAAAAAGTTAAATTGAATAGTTTCTATACTCATAAGATGTTTCCAAATTACTTGAGTATATTTAGGCTGAGCTAATAGCATGAGTAAGTATTTTTCCTTTCCACTTTTTTTTAAGACAAAGTATTCATGACCTATCTTTATTCCTTTTCAACCTACCATATTCTAGGGTAATCATTTATGTCACCTCTAGGTGCAATAAAATATATTTAGGGCACCATGGTATTCTTTATATACAGTATATTCCAGAGCTATTCACAAGCCAATTAATACAAAAATACAACATTAAAAATCCATACATCTTTAATAGTTAAAGTCATTCAGCAGCATAGTACATAGATCCACAGCTCTCTCTCTCTCTCTCTCTCTCTGTGTGTGTGTGTGTGTGTGTGTGTGTGTGTGTGTGTAATAATGATGAGATTGGGCGTTCGTTCTTACCTGACACGCCATTTCAATCTGCGAGGAGCATCCAGAGAGTGGGTGTCTCTGCTGTTGTAGGCTGAGCTAAATTCCTGAGGAACGCTCCTCCTTCGATCACATGACTCCATTACAGCGTTCCCCAGTTTATGTGAAGGCGAGAGGAAACAGAATTCGTGCTCTCATCTTGCTATACTTAGGTTCCTTGGCCAAAACAAGAGCCCACCAGATGGTGAAAGAAAAGGGAGGGGCTGGATGCTTCTCGCAGCTCGAAGAGAAATGGCGTGTCAGGTAAGAACCAACGCCCATTCTCCTTAGAGCTGCTCGGAGCATCCAGAGAGTGGGACATACCAAAGCTGGGCCTGTCCTACGGGAGGGGCGCCGTCTGGTCTGTGGTTCCCTCGGGTTCCCCGAGAACCTTCTGAAGAACCCACCGAAAGAGGCCTCAGCTGAGGCATACCTGTCAATCTTGTAATGTCTGATGAAGGGTGATGGGGAGGCCCATGTAGCTGCCCGGCAAATGTCAAGTATTGGAGCCTGGGTAGCCCAGGCAGCTGAAGTTGCTGCACTCCTAGTGGAGTGAGCCGTGATGCCCCTGGGTACCTGGAGGGCCTGAGCCTGGTACGCCTTGGCGATAGCCGCTCTTATCCAACGGCCTATGGTGGTTGGGGTTACCTTGAGCCCTTGTGACTTTGGTTGGAAGGATATAAACAGGGCCTCGGACTTATGGAAGGGCTCAGTGCGTTTAATGTAAATCCGTAAGGCACGTCGGACGTACAGGGTGTGCCATAGTCTCTCCCTTTCGTGAGTTGGTCTGGGGCAAAAATTGGGGAGGATAAGTTCCTGGGTCTTGTGGAAAACCAAATTAATCTTGGGCAAGAAGGAAGGGTCAAGCTGGAGGACCACCCGGTTGGGATGGAATACGCAAAGGTCTTTTCTAACTGACAGCGCAGCGATCTCTGATATCCTACGTGTTACGTATGTAAATAGTTAAAATAAAAGCGAGCTTGGGGTAAAGTGCAGGGTTCTGGCCTTGCACTTCTGATTGGTTGTTAAGTGGCTCAATCGGATTGGTTGGGTTCAGAGAATCCGATTGGCCCTTACCGAAGGACTCTTATTGGTTTTGGAGCTAGCGTCTTACAGCTCCCTATTGGTTATTTCGCATTAAGGTTGCCTATATAAGGCAGAGTTGTTGTTATTAAAGTCTTAAGTCACTATGTAATAAAGAGCTGAAAGTTCACCAACTAAGACTGTCTCCATTCATTTCACCCATGCCTGAAACTATATCACTGGCGACGAGGATGGGATTTGGAGACATCTGATCTTAAGGAACTTGGAAGAAAAACAGAGCACGTGTTAAGACGACGCCACCAACGGAAACCATGTCCAGCAGCATCGTACCACCAAGAGGATTGGGAATCCTACATGGATCGCTTCCAAATGTTCCTCGAAACAAACAACCTGAAGGACGCCACACAGCCAAGAAGCAGGCGCTGTTCCTGACATACTGCGGCCCGGCTGTCTTTAAAATGGCGAAAGCACTCGCAAAACCTCGAGAAGTGAAAGCAATGAGCTGGGACGACCTCGAACCTCTCCTGAGAGACCATTACGCGCCAACCGTACCTACACTCGTGAGACGCCACAAGTTCTATCAAAGAAGCCAGCGAAAAGGAGAGAGTGTGGCTGACTTCGTGGCAGACCTCCGACACAGGAGGCCTCTGCGGGTTCGCAGACTTAGATGAAGCACTGAGAGACCGATTAATTCTGGGATTAGATGCGCTAGGCGTGCAAAGCAAGCTGATGGAGAAAGGCGACATCGGCCTTGCTGATGCCATCGCCGAAGCCACTGCTGCTGAGGCAACCAAAAAGTCCGCGGCGCAACTACGGCGAAGCCGAAACCCAACGACCCCATCGACAGGCGACATTTTATCCAGCTCAGAAGGGCAGCTAGCGACAACGCACTACGAGGACCTCTCTTCATCGTCAGACAGCGACGAAGAAGGGGTCCATCGACTGCGGTCCGACCGGGACCCTCGCCCTAAACCCTCACGCCCTTGCGCTGGTTGCAGGGCAAACCACCCCAGGGCAGACTGCAAATTCCGTGACGCACTCTGCCATGACTGCGGAAAAGGAGGCCACATCAGTCGAGTCTGTCGCAGTTTACCGGGACCAAGTCAGGCCTCAAAGGGAACCAACTTTCGCCAATCGGCAGGAAACCGTCCTGTAAGGCGAGATCCAGCAAACCACTCCTACAGATATCGAGCATTGCAGAAAGAAGAGGCTCACCATACTATCACTATAGGTCACGCCTCAGCCATGGACGCTAAGAAGATTCGAGTTACAGTAGCCATAGAGAACCAACCTTGCCACATGGAGGTCGATTCGGGATCTTCCCTCTCAATGGTATCGTGGAAGACATTAAAGCAACTCATTCCTACCATCCAACGCCAAGACCTTCGAATGCAACGTCTCATCCTTAAAGACTACCAAGGGAATCGGCTCCCTGTGGTTGGGTCTTGTTGAGTCCGCGTCTCGTTTAAAAAGCGTTTCGAAATGTAAAAGATTTACTTAGATCTGATTCTGTACTTATGCAATATAATGAAACATTACCATTGGTTATAACTTGTGATGCCTCACCGTTTGGGGTGGGTGCCATTTTGAGCCATGTGCTGCCTAATGGAAACGAGGCCCCCATTGCATACTTTTCGAAGACTCTTTCCCATGCAGAACGTAACTATGGACAAATAGATAAGGAAGCTCTTGCAATTGTGTCAGCCGTAAAAAAATTCCATGAGTATGTATATGGAAGGACATTTACCATTGTAACTGACCACAAACCTTTACTGGGGATAATCGCTGGGGACAAACCAACCCCCTATATATTGTCCCCAAGAATGACTCGATGGTCAGAGTTCCTAGCTGCTTATAATTATCGATTGTTATATCGCCCGGGGAAAGCCATTCCCCACGCCGACGCACTCAGCAGAGCACCGCTACCAGAAACTCTCGACGATCCGGCACCAACAGTATCGGCGTTACAAATCGAGACGCTCAACTCGCTCCCTATGACCGCTCAAGATATCGCGAGAGAGACCAGACGAGACCACACCCTAGCTCGAGTCCTAGGCTGGGTAGAACGTGGATGGCCATTGGACCAGGTCCCAGATGACTTCGCGCCATTTAAAACAAGGCAGACTGAACTTTTTTCACAAAAAGGCTGTGTCATCTGGGACGATAAGAGTCGTCGTTCCAGAACGACTCCAAAAGACGCTGTTACAAATTTTGCACGAAGGACATCCCGGGATCGTGCGGATGAAAGCACTTGCACGGAGCTACGCTTGGTGGCCAGGCATGGACCGACACATCGAGCAATGGGTCAAGGCCTGCACTAAGTGCCAACAAACCAGCAACACACCGCCAAAAGCTGCACCGACCGAATGGGAGACGCCACGCGGACCCTGGTCCAGAATCCACCTAGATTTCGCAGGGCCGATTAAAGGATATACATTGCTGTTGACTGTCGATGCATACTCTAATTGGTTAGAAATTCATTGAATGACCAATACAACCTCCGAAGCAGTCATTAAAGTCCTTAATAGACTCTTTGCAACTCATGGATTGCCGGACGTCCTGGTGTCCGACAACGGACCACAGTTTACAGCGCTAATGTTTGAACAGTACCTTGCTGATAATGGCATCCACCATGCGCTCACCTCGCCTGTGCATCCTGCTACCAACGGCCGAGCGGAACGCATGGTCCAATTTGTAAAAAAGACTTTGCAAAAAGTGGACTATGATAATATTGACGAAAAAATAAACCGCATTCTACTTCTACAACACATCACTCCGCACAGCGTAACCGGCAGAACTCCCACAGAACTTCTCATGGGGCGAAAACTCCGTTCCCGCCTCAACTGACTGCACCCTGCTTACGAGCCAGAAAAGCCTGCAGGATCCAGCGGACGCTACTGTACCTTCAAGGTAGGCGACCCCGTTTATACAAGAAATTTATCGGGCGACCCGGTTTGGATTGAAGCAACGATAATACGTGAGACTGGCCCCAAATCCTATATTGTAAGATGTGTTGATGAAAGACTGTGGAAACGACATATTGACCAATTACGGTCACAACTCATATCGGCCAGCCAACAACTCCCCTACGACCAAACTGAGGGGGGGGAAGGAATAGAAGAAGACAACATTCCAGGGAACCTGTTCCAAGAGAGCGATGAATCAAGTGAAACTCAGGAAATGGAGCAGGAGGAAGAATCGTATGCTCCAAGGGAAATCACACCAGAACGAGAAGCTGAGCCACTGCCAAACAACATTCTACCTCAACAGGACTGCACGCAGCCAGTCCAAAGAAAATCTGATAGACCCAAAAGACAACCGTCCTATCTGAAGGACTATATAATCACACCATAATTGAGGAGCCAGGGGGAAGGGGTGTTATGTATGTAAATAGTTAAAATAAAAGCGAGCTTGGGGTAAAATACAGGGTTCTGGCCCTGCACTTCTGATTGGTTGTTAAGCGGCTCGATCGGATTGGTTGGGTTCAGAGAATCCGATTGGCCCTTAACGAAGGACTCTTATTGGTTTTGGAGCTAGCGTCTTACAGCTCCCTATTGGTTATTTCGCATTAAGGTTGCCCATATAAGGCAGAGTTGTTGTTATTAAAGTCTTAAGTCACTATGTAATAAAGAGCTGAAAGTTCACCAACTAAGACTGTCTCCATTCATTTCACCCATGCCTGAATCTATATCACTATGGGCTGAAGTAATCGCTACCAAAAAACTACTTTGAAGGATAGGAACTGAAGAGACCTCTCTTAGGGGTTCAAAGAGTGGTTTTGTGAGGGAAGTAAGAACCTTATTGAGGTCCCAGGTTGGGTGCCGGTGGAGGGACGGAGGACGTAGATTTGTGCCCCCTTTCAGAAAGGCTTGAATACGGGGATGGTGAGAGAGGGAACTGCCCTCTCCACCAGAGATGACTGTAGACAAGGCAGCTACCTGCCGTCTTAGCGTGTTGGGGGACAGCCCCTTACTGAGACCCTCCTGGAGAAAGTCAAGCACTTGAGCAATGGAGGGGGCTGTTGGGTCAATAAGAAGTTTGACACACCATTTCCGGAAAATGGCCCAGGTGGCATCATAAATCCTTGTGGTTGAGGGTCGGCTGGCTGCTAAAATGGTATCAATGACCTTGTTAGAGAGGTTTTCCCTCTTCAAACGTTCCCGCTCAACCTCCAAATGGCTAGTTGAAGCCATTGGGGGTTCAGGTGGAGGAGGGGACCTTGAGACAGAGAGATTCTGTCTGCTGGGATCCTCCAGGGAGGGGCTACTGATAGGCTGCGAAGATCCGCGAACCAAGGGCGATGGGGCCAATAAGGAGCTATAAAGAGCAGATCTGCCTTCTCGTGGAGTACCTTTTGAAGGACTATGGGTACCAGCGCCAGAGGAGGGAAGGCATAAAGGAGGCCCGGGGGCCACGGACACTGAAGGGCATTGTGGTCCTCCACCCCTGGGGATGGGAATCTCGAAACGAACCTTGGAAGTTGGGTATTGAGGGGAGAGGCAAACAGGTCTACTACTGGTAGACCGAATATGGATGTCGCCTCCCTGAATAGAGCTGGGTGGAGACGCCACTCCGACTGGTCTATGGTGGCCCTGCTCAACCAGTCTGCTTGGGTGTTGGAGATGCCCGAGATGTGGTCTGCCCTGAGGGAAAGGTGAGACTCCGCCCACCGACAGAGGCGCTCAGCCTCCCTCATTAGGCGTGATGACTGAGTACCTCCCTGCTTGTTGATGTGAGCTTTGGTCGTGATGTTGTCGGTGAGGATGAGAACGTGGCGGCCGCATACCTGGGGGAGGAAACTGCGGAGAGCTAGATGGATGGCACAAAGCTCCAGCCAATTTATATTGCACAGTTTCTCTGTTGCTGACCATCTGCCCTGTGCTGTAAGGGACTGTAGGTGGGCGCCCCATCCAGACAGATTGGCGTTTGTGGTAACAGTGAGTCTTGGGGGCTCCTTGAGGGGGCAGCCCTTGTTGATAGACACTCTGCTCCACCAAAGGAGGGAGGTGAGCACCCTTGGTGAGACCTTGACCTTGCGCTTTGAGTTGCTTGATCCAAATCTTTGGTACGGGAGCAGGAACCACTGGAGGGATCTGGAGTGGAAATGGGCCCAGGGAATAATGGAAATACAAGGTATCGTTTTACCTAGTAACTGGGTTAGCTCTAGAAGGGAAACCCTTTTAAGGCGTCTGATGTGTCTGACTGATTGTTGGATGCTAAGGATTCTCTCTGGAGAGAGAAACACCCTCCCTTTCACAGAGTCTATTACCGTCCCCAGGTGGGTTATCCTGGTGGAGGGGGCTAATTGGCTTTTCTTCCAAATGATGAGGAACCCGTGTTCCTGGAGAGAGGTCAGAGTGATTTGAGTGTCCCTCACTGCTTGTTCCCTGGAAGGGGAAAGGATGAGGATGTCATCCAGGTAACTATGTAGTCGCACCGGGAGGGATCTGAGGTGGGCAGCTAGAGCAGCCAGGACCTTGGTAAAGGTTCTGGTGGCAGAGGCCAACCCAAAAGGGAGCACCACGTATTGAAAATGGAGGTTATTGTAGCAGAAGCACAGGAATTTGGAATGAGAGGGCCGGATCGGGATGTGTAGGTATGCCTCAGAGAGGTCAATGGATGACAACCAGTCTCCCTGTCTAACCCCCAGGAGGATGGATTGCAACGTGTTCATTTTGAATTTGCAGTATATGAGATGGCAGTTAAGCCGCTTTAAATGCAGAATCGCTCTCCATCCCCCAGAGTGTTTGGGAACCATGAATAAGTGGGAGTAGAATCCTTGTCCTCTTTGAGATAGAGGAATGGGCTGGATGGCCTGTATGTCAAGCAGGTGCTGAATTGCTGAGTCCGTGAGGCTGCGCTTGGAATGGTTCTTGGAGAGGGAACATGCCATGAAAAACTCGGGGGGGGGGGGGCAATTTGGAATTCGATTCTGTCCTTAGGGTTTCTTAGGATGGTGGATATCTAAGGACAGAATCGAGTTAGAAAATCAAGGAGTATACGAAATCCCTTGCACTGCCTGCCCCACCACATACATTGGACAGACTAACAGAAGAATAGGTGCACGCATTGAAGAACATAAGAACTCAATCAAAAAGGAAGAACTGACCTCTTCCCTGGTCCAACACCTCAAAGCCACAGGACATGAGATTGACTTTAAAAATACCAGAACTATCGCCAAAACCGAACACTTCAGCAGCAGAATCATCAGAGAAGCCATAGAGATAGAAAAACGCCCACACAGCATGAATAAACGAGATGATGCCTCCCGCCTACCAGCCATTTGGAAACCCGCCCTCATGAACAGACGCGTACCTAACATGAAGAATGACACCAGACCCACACCCCTGAGAGCCACACAAGATGCCACCACCACACTTCCACGTAGAAAGCAGACTCACACCCACACAGAAGATGAAACACGACCACGGACCAGAAGCCGCACTGCAGCTACATCACTACCCACCTCAAACCCCTCTGAGCCATACATGAAGCGAACTGACCCCCACCATGAAGATGCAGCACGACCACGAACTCGAAGCCAAACAGCAAGATCACAGCTCACCAGCTCAAACCCTCCAGCCACTAAGACTAACCAGAGCACAATCAAGCCCCCACCTGAACAGAACACGCCTCCAGCCAATCAGAACACAGCCAACCCCCCAACCAATCAGAACACAGCCAAACCCCCAACCAATGAGAACACCCCCCCATCCAATCAGAACACAGGCAAGCCCCCAGCCAATCAAGTCACACCCCCAGGAGCAGTTAAAAGGAAGAAGCAGCTGCAAGCTCACATCACTCTGAGAAGCACAGAGCTGAAGACCAAGCCTGAAGATGATGAATGAGACTTCATCGAAACGTTGCCTAGATACTTCCAATCTTACGCGGGAGAAAACCCGAATAACCAAAGATCCACATACAAATACCCGCGAGAACCTCAGAAAACATATATATGTCTGGCATTCAGCTTTGTTCAGGTATTTTCCCACGTGGTGCTTTTAAAGTTGTAGCAACGTTTCAGCAGAATCTCATCTGCCATCATCAGGCTTCTGTATGGTGTTTGTGTTTGACAGACAAACACCATACAGAAGCCTGATGATGGCAGATGAGATTCTGCTGAAACGTTGCTACAACTTTAAAAGCACCACGTGGGAAAATACCCGAACAAAGCTGAATGCCAGACATGTAAGTACCCGCGAAAACTTAAGAAAACAAATATACATATATATATATATATATATATATATATATATATATATATATATATATATATATTTCTTAAGTTTTCGCGGGTACTTACATGTCTGGCATTCAGCTTTGTTCGGGTATTTTCCCACGTCATAATAGTGGTGCTTTTAAAGTTGTAGCAACGTTTCAGCAGAATCTCATCTGCCATCATCAGGCTTCTGTATGGTGTTTGTCTGTGAGTCAGACTTTTACAGTGGTTTCAGATTTAAATTTGGGGCAGCCTATTGCTGTGTCAGAATGGTTTTTTCTTCCTCCTGATTGGTTGAGAGTCTTGGTCTGTGTTTATTGGTCTTGGAGTTTGCTGTGTTGTGCTACTAATATCTTCTGTCTGTTTTTTTTTGGGGGGGGGGCTCTTTTTGTATCTTGATTGGCTGGCAACATTGTGTTACTTTATTGGAGGCCTTTAGTGCAGCTTGGCTTCGGGTAAATGGACGGCTATCATTAGTTAGGAAGCTGGGTTTCATCTGGGTGCCTGGTTGGGGTGTGTTTGAACTGGAGGTATCAGGGGGGATCTGTTTGTGCTCAGGTGTTTGCCTGGCTTGTGGTGTGGAGATTTTTTTGTTTGTGAGTGCAGGCTTCCAAATGATTGACAGCCTGGTGGAATCATCTCTTCTGTTCATGCTTTCTGGTCTTTTTTCAATCTCTATGGCTTCTCTGATGATTCTGTGGCTGGGATTTTCTATGGTGGCTAGGGTTTTGGTGTCATTGAAGTTGATGTTATGACCTGTGGCTTCCATGTGTTGGACGAGTGAGGAAGTGTGTTCCAGCTTTTTGACTGCATTTTTGTGTTCATCCAGGCAGGTGCTTATTCTTCTATTAGTCTGTCCAATGTATGTGGCCGGGCATGATGCACAGGGGACTTCATATATGCCTTGGTTTTCCAGGTCAATTTTGTCTTTGGGGTTCCTGAGGATGGCTGCTATTTTTCTGTCTGTTTTGAAGGCAGTCTTGATGTGGTGTCTGTATAGAATCTTACTAATTTTGTCTGTAGTGCCTCTTATGTAGGGCAGGACAGCTGTTCCATAGGTCTGTTCATCTTCTGGGTCTCTATTATGTCTCAGTGTGTTTTTGTGGATCAAGTTGGTGATTTTGCTTTTGTGGAAGCCGTTGGCTGTCAATATTTTAGTCAGGGTGCATAGTTCAGTCTTAATGTGTGTCTTGTCTGCCAGGCGTTTGGTTCTAGTAATTAGTGTTTTAGCCACAGAGTTTATCTGTGCTGGGTGGTGGTGGGATTGGGCGTTGAGGTAGCGGTTGGTGTGTGTTTTCTTCTGGTATATGGTGTGTCCTAGTGTGCCATCTGTTTTCTTGTAGATTAGTACATCTAGGAATGGTAGTTGTTTGTTTGTTTCTGTTTCCATGGTGAACTTGATTTTGGGGTGTGCGCTGTTTAGGTGTGTTAGGAAGTTGTTTAGGTTTTCTTGTCCATGGGGCCAAATCACGAATGTGTCATCGATATATCTTAACCATAGTTTGGGTTTGAGTATGGCATTAGCCAGGGCTCTGGATTCGAATTCTTCCATGAACAGGTTTGCAATGACAGGTGACAGTGGTGATCCCATGGGGGCTCCTTCAATTTGTTTGTATCTTTGTCCTTGGTATATGAAATATGTGTTGGTTAAGCAGTGTTCTGTTAGTTCCATGAGGTGTTTAGCTGGTTGGTATTTATTTTTGATGATTTCGAGGGTCTCTTTTATCGGGACTTGAGTGAATAGTGAAACCACGTCAAAACTTACAAGCAGATCTTCTTGCTCCACGTGTAGATCTTTGATCATTTCCAAGAAGTGGTATGAGTTTTGTACATGAGAAGTTGCTGTTTCAGCATGGGGCTTGTTAGGGATAACATTGTTTTACCCTAACTGGTTTAGGTAAATAATAATATGTAATCATAGTTTATATGTTAAAGTGTCTGCAACTTTAACTGTGGAACAGTAATTAAGGGAGTGGTTGTGAAAGCACTTTAAAAAGAAGCAAGGCTGTAGCTTGCTATCTCTCTGGCTTTGAAGTTCCTGATTACTGCAAGGACACAAGACTGCATTCCTCGAACGGGAGAGAAAACAAAGACAGACTTGTAAGTGTATTGACATAGGGTATTCAACACGGACTTTGCTAACTGAATATCCCTGAATGGACTGACTAAATGATACATGACTATTGGACTGTTATTTTGACTATGCTATGAACTCATAATGGAATAAACTATATATTTGATAGCACAAGCGTATCTGTCATTTTTACTGTATGTTAATAAACATACAAGCTTAGCTCACTCATTTATCTGTGTGCCTATCTGACTAAGCTGCACATTCTGTTTAGCTTGTCTCCCTAACCCTGGTTGGGGAAACCAGGCTTAACACTGGTTATGGGCCCAGAGGCTGCAAAGTCAGTTTAACTAGGATAAAACAGATTTATGTAAAAGTGAGAGTTTGTGTTGTTATACATTACAGTAAACAGACAGCTGTGTTTTATTAATTATATTTTTATATCCATATAAGAAAACATGGCACAAGTCAATCTACAAAGTTTGTCCCTTATATCCAAGCTGGATGGAACAAACTATGTATCATGGTCTATGAAATGTAGTCTGCTTCTACGAAGAGAAGGTTTGTGGAACATAATTGAAAATCCACCAAACGTAGAAGAATGGGATCCAGAGGATAAGGAAGATAAATTAAAGATAGAAGAATTTATGCATAAAAATGAACAAGCAATTTGCATTATTGCTTTAACCTTAACTGATAACCAGCTTATTTATATCCACGGAGAGAAATTAGCTGTTGGGTGTTGGCAGAAGCTGAAGAGGATTTATGTTCGAGATAACGTTGGTGCTCACATAAATCTAACACGGAAACTTTTCAGTACACATCTCCATAAGAATGGTGATATGCTGAGTCATTTGAAAACTATGCAAAGCATTTTTCAAGAACTGCACGAGAAAGAGCTTATTTTCTCTGAACTACACCAAGTTTACATAATTCTATCTTCCCTTGATGAAACCTATGACAACTATATAACTTCACTTGAAATATTGCCAAAGGAAAGCCTAACTTTAACTGATATAACTGGCAGATTGATTGAAGAGGCCAGAAGAAGGCTTGAAAGAGACGAGTTAAGGAGGCAGCAACCTCAAAAAGAAGATAATGAAACTCCTACTGCATATGCAATTAAAAAGTGCTTTAATTGTGGAGGAAGAGGACATTTGGCAAGATTTTGTAAAAAAGCAAAACGCCAGAACGCTGGCCAGAATACTAAAAGTCATCAAAAGATAAAGAAAAATTTTGAGTTAGCTATGTATACTAACAGAGCTGTAAAAAATAATTTATGGGTGGTTGATAGTGGAGCATCACATTGTATAACTAATGATAAGAAAAATTTTATTAAAATGTCCAAGAGTACACAGCAGATATCGTTAGCCAATGGCTGGAAACTGAAAGCTAAAGGTCAAGGTATAGCATATTGTTCTTTTATAAAAGAGAATGTAAAAATGTTATATGTACCACAACTTAAGTTTAATTTAATTTCAGTAAGAATTTTGGTTAAACTAGGATATGTAGTTACATTTAGGGGAGATAACTGCATAATTGAGAAAGAAGATAAGAGAATTACTGCATCTTTAAGAGGTTAATTATATGTATTAAATGATGATGGTTTAAAGGTGGCTAACACAGTTTATGAAAATAAGAAACCTCATGATGAATGTATTCACTTGTTACATTGAAGGCTAGGGCATTTAAATTTTAAAATGCTTAAGAAAACTGTTAAATTATCTAAGGGAATAAGTTTGAAACCTTGTCATAAGTATTTGCAATGTAATGCCTGTAATCAAAGTAAGGCCAGGGTCACACCGGCTAATAGAGTTGATGGATTTACTACCAAAGAGCCTTTAGAGGTAGTATTTGCTGATTTAATAGGTCCGAAAAAACCAAGTGTAGGAGGAGCTCGTTACATACTAAGTATAATGGACCATTATTCTAGATATGGGTTTTGCTATTTAATGAAGAGCAAAACTGAAACGTATCAAAATCTCTTTAATTGGATAAAATTTGCAGAAAGGAAAACTAAAAAGAAATTAGTAACTCTTATAACAGATAATGGTACAGAATTTACAAATAATAAATTCCAGAACAGACTAAGAATGTTAGGTATTCAACATAAAATGTCTGCACCATATAGGCCACAACATAATGCCTTTATAGAGAGAAGAGGCCAAACATTACAATCAATGGTACGAACTATGACGTCTGATTCAGGATTACCTGACAATTTGTGGGGAGAAGCAATAATGTGTGGTAATCATATATTAAATAATGTTGTTAATTCAACAACAGGTGAATTACCATTCACATTGTGGCATGGTACAAAACCTGATTTAAGTTACATGCACACATTTGGAGCACCAGCATGGGTGCATATCCCTACACAACTTAGACACAAAGGACAACATAGAGCTAAAAGATTATATTTTGTAGGATATACATCTAATCATAGATCTTATAGATTCTGGGAACCAGGTACATCTAGAGTTTACACCAGTGCTAGTGCTAAATTCCTAGAACATGTAGGATGGAATAGATTAGAGCAAGATTTAAATAATGAAGTAATTATTGAACCCTACAAAAGGCAGAAAGATCAGACTAGTTATAAGAAGATTCCAATTAAAGAAGAAGTTCACGAAGAGCAAATAGGACCAGAACAAGAGGAAACAGTTGATCAGGAAGAGTTAGATAATCAAGAAGAGTTAATAAATGAAAGTCCACCTGTAAGTCCTGTAATACCTAGGCGTACTACACGTGTAACTAGACCACCTGATAGGTATCAAGCAAGTATAGTTTGCCAAGTAACTAAAGTTCCAACTAGTGTAGATGAACTTAGGATGTATCCTGCTAAGGATCAGGAGAATTGGCAAAAGGCAATGAAAAAGGAACTAAATTCATTAAAGGTAATGAAAGTTTATGAAGATGCTAAATTACCTCCAGGAGAAAAATCCATTGGGTGCAAATGGATATTTAAAGTAAAAACTGGAAATGATGGGACTGTTACCCATAAAGCTAGGTTAGTAGCTCAAGGATTTAATCAAACTGCATCTGATTATGATGAAGTTTTTGCACCAAGTCTTAAAGCAACATCTTTAAGAGCAGCTTTAGTGTGGGCAGCTAAGAAAAACTATGTGATTAACCATTTAGATGTAGAAACTGCTTATCTACATGCACCATTGCAGCACACTATATATTTAAGAAAACCAGCAGGTATAAAGGATAATAAAGTAAATAGTAATGATTGTTGGAAACTCAAAAAGAGTCTTTACGGGTTGAAACAATCTGGGTTTGAGTGGAACCAATATATTGTGAAAGAGTTAAACAATATAGGTTTTAAATCTGGTTTAGCAGATCCATGTGTGTTTAAAAGAGAAAATAATGGAACGATGTCATTATTGTTATTATTTACAGATGATATTGCTTTGATAACTAAGACTAATAATGAAACTAATGAGATTATATCATTATTAGCCAAAAAGATAAAATTAAAGCATTTAGGTGAAATTAAAAGGTATCTAGGATTGACAATTAACAAAACAAATAATGGTTTTAAGATATCTCAAGAAGATAAAATTTGCCAATTAATTAAAACGTTTAAAATGGAACTTTGTAAACCGGCAAAGACTCAAATGAGTCAGGAAGTTTGCCAAACTGATGATCAAAGTCCCAAATTTGATAAGTCTATATGTCAATCTTTGATTGGTAGCTTATCATATATAAGCAATTGGTCTAGGCCTGATATAGCTTATAGTGTAAATCAGCTGGCACGTTTTAATTCAGATCCACATCAATGTCATTGGCAATCATTAAAGAGAATTTTAAGATATCTTAAAGGAACAATGAACCATGCATTGTATATAGAACCAAAGGGTGATTTGAGTCTTAGTGCCTATGCAGATGCAAGTTTTGCAACTGATATAAACACTAAAAAATCAACATCAGGGATGGCTATATTATTTGGTAAGACACTAATAGGGTGGAGGTCAATCAGACAACAGCATATCAGCTTGTCCACGATAGAAGCGGAATTTTCATGTCTGTCATTACTATGCACTGACTTGATTTTGTACAAACAGTTATTATTAGACATGGGTGTAACTGTAAAAGATTCCATTATTGTGTACGAGGATAACCAAGCAGCTATAAAGTTAGCTACTAGTATTGCTGTTAAAACTCGATCAAAACATACTGATTTAAGATACTTAAATGTTAGAGAATCTGTAAAGAATGGGCTAATTAAATTGGAATACTGCATGACAGAAGAAAACATTGCAGACCAATTTACAAAAGCTCAAGGAGTAACTAAGTTTAAAGAGAGTTGTAACAAATATGATTTAAAGATGTAAATAGTTTTATTATTATTTTCCTAAAAGGGGAGAATGTTAGGGATAACATTGTTTTACCCTAACTGGTTTAGGTAAATAATAATATGTAATCATAGTTTATATGTTAAAGTGTCTGCAACTTTAACTGTGGAACAGTAATTAAGGGAGTGGTTGTGAAAGCACTTTAAAAAGAAGCAAGGCTGTAGCTTGCTATCTCTCTGGCTTTGAAGTTCCTGATTACTGCAAGGACACAAGACTGCATTCCTCGAACGGGAGAGAAAACAAAGACAGACTTGTAAGTGTATTGACATAGGGTATTCAACACGGACTTTGCTAACTGAATATCCCTGAATGGACTGACTAAATGATACATGACTATTGGACTGTTATTTTGACTATGCTATGAACTCATAATGGAATAAACTATATATTTGATAGCACAAGCGTATCTGTCATTTTTACTGTATGTTAATAAACATACAAGCTTAGCTCACTCATTTATCTGTGTGCCTATCTGACTAAGCTGCACATTCTGTTTAGCTTGTCTCCCTAACCCTGGTTGGGGAAACCAGGCTTAACAGGGCTGTAGCTCTTTTGCTAGGTGTTTAGCCAGGTTTTGTAGTGGTGCTCCTCTGGAGCTGACTATGGGTCTGAGAGGTATGCCTTCTTTGTGTATTTTTGGGAGGCCGTATAGTTTGGGGCATCTGGAAGATTTCTCTCTGGGTATGATCGTGTGTTGGATCTCTTTGCTTATGTGGCTGGTTATAATTTTCTTCTTGGTTAATTTTTCCAGATATGTGGTTGGGTCTGTGTTTATGGGTTTGTATGTGGAGTCTTGGAGTAGGTCTGTCAATTTAGTTTCATAGTCTTTTCTGTCCATTACTACAGTGGCATTCCCTTTATCTGCTGGGAGGATGATTATGCTGCTGTCTCTTTTCAGGGTTTGTAGCGCTTTAATTTCATTTTGCTGTAAGTTGCTTTTGGGTGGTTTGCTTGTGCATAGAATGTTGGTAACTTGGTGTCTTATTTTATCAGCTTCATCTGTATTTAATTTAGTTAGGCTGGATTCTACTGCACATATGATGGATTCTGTGGGGATTTTTTGGGGTGCTACAGCATAATTGAATCCTTTGGTTAGGACTTCTGTTTCTGTTTTGGTGAGTTCTCTGTTGGAAACATTGTACACTAATTGTTTCAGGTGTTGTTGTGAGTTGTTGGGGGTTTTCTTGTCATGTTCTAATTTCTTTAATTTTTTCAAGAGCTTTTCCTGTTTGTAAATGTTTGCAGATTCAGCTCTCCAAGTTGTAAGTTGTTTTATCTTGCCCCAAAGTAGAGGGTGGATTTTGCTGCTCAATTCCAGGTGTAGTGCTAGCAAATCTTTGTTTAACTGATCTAATTGGAATCTCTTACTGTGGAGCTCGTTCCTTAGTAGAGCCATTTCAGTTCTTTTCAGGATACGTTTAGTGGCTGCTGTGCTTTGATGAAATGTTAATTTGATCAAATGTTAATTTGGTTGGTGTAGTATTGTTGTCTCTGCAGCTGCGTAGGAATTGGAGGTCACATAGTATTACTACTCTTTTAATTTCCAGTTTCTCGTAGGTTTTGATCTGGTTGTTTATTCCCTCCCCGTAGAGGTTTGATATTTGTTTTCTTAAGTTTTCGCGGGTACTTACATGTCTGGCATTCAGCTTTGTTCGGGTATTTTCCCACGTCATAATAGTGGTGCTTTTAAAGTTGTAGCAACGTTTCAGCAGAATCTCATCTGCCATCATCAGGCTTCTGTATGGTGTTTGTCTGTGAGTCAGACTTTTACAGTGGTTTCAGATTTAAATTTGGGGCAGCCTATTGCTGTGTCAGAATGGTTTTTTCTTCCTCCTGATTGGTTGAGAGTCTTGGTCTGTGTTTATTGGTCTTGGAGTTTGCTGTGTTGTGCTACTAATATCTTCTGTCTGTTTTTTTTGGGGGGGGGCTCTTTTTGTATCTTGATTGGCTGGCAACATTGTGTTACTTTATTGGAGGCCTTTAGTGCAGCTTGGCTTCGGGTAAATGGACGGCTATCATTAGTTAGGAAGCTGGGTTTCATCTGGGTGCCTGGTTGGGGTGTGTTTGAGCTGGAGGTATCAGGGGGGATCTGTTTGTGCTCAGGTGTTTGCCTGGCTTGTGGTGTGGAGATTTTTTTGTTTGTGAGTGCAGGCTTCCAAATGATTGACAGCCTGGTGGAATCATCTCTTCTGTTCATGCTTTCTGGTCTTTTTTCAATCTCTATGGCTTCTCTGATGATTCTGTGGCTGGGATTTTCTATGGTGGCTAGGGTTTTGGTGTCATTGAAGTTGATGTTATGACCTGTGGCTTCCATGTGTTGGACGAGTGAGGAAGTGTGTTCCAGCTTTTTGACTGCATTTTTGTGTTCATCCAGGCGGGTGCTTATTCTTCTATTGGTCTGTCCAATGTATGTGGCCGGGCATGATGCACAGGGGACTTCATATATGCCTTGGTTTTCCAGGTCAATTTTGTCTTTGGGGTTCCTGAGGATGGCTGCTATTTTTCTGTCTGTTTTGAAGGCAGTCTTGATGTGGTGTCTGTATAGAATCTTACTAATTTTGTCTGTAGTGCCTCTTATGTAGGGCAGGACAGCTGTTCCATAGGTCTGTTCATCTTCTGGGTCTCTATTATGTCTCAGTGTGTTTTTGTGGATCAAGTTGGTGATTTTGCTTTTGTGGAAGCCGTTGGCTGTCAATATTTTAGTCAGGGTGCATAGTTCAGTCTTAATGTGTGTCTTGTCTGCCAGGCGTTTGGTTCTAGTAATTAGTGTTTTAGCCACAGAGTTTATCTGTGCTGGGTGGTGGTGGGATTGGGCGTTGAGGTAGCGGTTGGTGTATATATATATATATATTATATATATATATAAAAATATATTTAAAAATATATATTAAATATATATATATTATATATATATATATATATATATATATATATATATATATATATATATATTGTATATATATATATTTCTCTCTCTCTTATCTCCCTCTGGTCTGTTGTTATTGTCTTCTCTTTATATATATATATAGACACGCCAGAGGCCTTAAGGCAAGAAGCCCCTAGGCCTAAAACCCAACTGCCTTCCCAGGCGGTGACTGGGCAGAAGCGGTGAGAGGTAGACAGCACCAGCTATGGCTGGCTGCGGGGGAAGCCAACAAGACAGAGGCAGGGAGCAAGCCTCCAACACAAGAGTAGAGATTTCTAGCTTTAATAAGCTCCGAGCAGGCCTATGGGTCCTGCTGCTTTAGTGAGGCACGCTGCAGATCGGGAAGATAACGAATTCAAAATGGCACCCGGCCACAAGGCGGCGTTTAAAATGGCAGCCGCCTGCGATGTGGACTTACAGGGCTCTTCAGCAGTGGCAGAGAGACTGTCCAGAGGCAGTTTGAGGTCCCCAGAGGAACACAGGAAGGAAGGAGGCAAGGAAAGCTTCGAAACAGAGGAAAAACGGCATTCGGTGGGGGGGGGAATGGAGCGAAACGGAGCGTCTACTAAGGCAATGAGCAAAAAATGGCAGAAAGGCAATGGGAAAGGGGTGGGGGGCTAGCTTGTAAAGTTTGCTAACCTTCCCCCTGGATCCCCCTGGGGCCGGGAGGGCTTCCCAGGGGAGTCTAAAATTACAAATCACAAAACCAACTACGCAGGGCTAAGAAAGGAAATAAACAGATACAACCTGAGAAGAAATATAGGAGTCAAGGTAAGTCTTGCTGAGACGGCCAAGAGCACTTTGAAAACACTGCCTACTCTGCGAGAGGCTGAGCATAAACTGGGGAACGCTGTAATGGAGTCACGTGATGGAAGGAGGAGCGTTCCTCAAGAATTTAGCTCAGCCTACAACAGCAGAGACGGAAGCACCACCCACTCTCTGGATGCTCTGAGCAGCTCTAAGGACAATGGGATTTGACTGGAAAGTGTCTTATCAGAATAAGTTTATATGTATAAATATATAGTTATTTTATTAAGTTATTTTTATCTTATACTTTCATGTCAAGCTTTTACAAAATCTGCTTACAAACCAGAGTAAAACACTGAATATTAAATATTATTAAAACTATCAGTACGGCTACATCACATTAAAATTAATAAACTAGTAACAGCAATAGAAATCGATGAAATATTTGACAAAAAGGAGAACCATAAAATAGGAACAAGGATTGCACCTAAGGGAAAGTCAAGAGGTAACGGATGGAAGCTTAACAAAAGAGATCAACCTGGAATTAAAGACAAATTTCCTGTCAGTTAGAAAAATTAATTAGAGGAATGGCTGGCCTCCAAAAGTTGTGGAAATTCATCACTGGAAATTTATAAGAAGAAATTGGACAGCCATTTATTGGGAATGGGATAGGATTTCCGGCTTAGATAAGGGGTTGGACTAGAAGATCTCTAAGGTCCCTTTCACCTCTGTTATCTTGTATTCTGTATTGCATTACTGTAGGGAAGTGGGAATTACAAAGGTTTGTGTTTATTTATGGGCTTATTACTAATATAACATATTATGTATCAGTGGTGGGATTCAAAAATTTTTTACTACTGGTTCTATGGGTATGGCTTTGTGGGAGTGGCATGGCTTGGTGGGAGTGGCTCGGTGGGAGTGGCAGGGGAAAGATACTGTAAAATCTCCATTCCCACCCCATTCCAGGGGGAAGGTTAACCACCGGTTCTCCAAACTACTCAAAATTTCTGCTACCAGTTCTCCAGAACTGGTCAGAACCTGCCGAATATCACCTCTGTTATGTGTTAGTTAATCTCATGCTTAAATACCAAATGAATACAGGTCTTATTAGCCTGTACAATTTAATTCATGGAAAATATACTTTAAACTACTTTATACTTATCCATAGGTAAAACTCAGTGGGGTTTACTTATGACTAGACAGTAGACATGTGTAATGAGTAAAAATGTTTTTAGAATTTTTTTCATTCAACAAAACAACATGCAGAACCTGGGACTGTTATCTCCCAGATTTGTAACATAGTTAAGAGGAACCTATCAAGGTTTCCTGGTCTGGCCTCCTATGCCAAAGCCTAGGCTCAAAGAAAACAAATTTCCAAAATGTGTCAGGGATGATATAGATAAGGGATGAAGAACATCCTTGCTTATCACAATCTAGCTCCTTTTTTTTAACTGCAGATATTTGAGCTAAGGGAAAAGCTTTTGAAATAAGTGAGGCAACAGGAATGTTAATCATGCTATTGAAAGGATTAACTCAGCATTTTGGCTTTTGAAAAAGGAGAGTGGGATGTGATAGGACAGCTTTCTTATAGCAGATGGCAGACCTGCCAACCTTGGCTGAATCCAAAAAATAGCTAAACAGGTTTAGACCTGGGTAAGATTTGTAAGGGAGACTACCAAAAACACACAAGGTTTCAGATAAGACAGAGCTGTGGAAAAGCATGCTGAGAAAGCTACAGGGATCAGGAACTAAGTTCATCTTAAAGAAACCTTTATAGTAGTTTTTTTTTGAACTGAAGACCACAAAGAGGGCATACATGTAAGAGAATTAGCCTCCTCATATTCAGAGCACTCTTATTTCAATACAGGTTGAGAAATACAGCCTTCGCATTTAGCAGTCACTGACACAAATGCACCTTGCTTTTTTATATTATACTACTCCATTACCAGGATCTGGATTTTTTGGAATGGCTATGTTTGTATTGAATATGATAGTACAGCTCTGCCACCTAAGTGTTGCCCCAATACAAAATTAAAATAATAATGTCCCAAAATTATACAAAATCAGATTGTCTTTAAATGTTATATTGTTGCTAGCATGAAATCAGACAACTGTTTTCTTAGAAACACTTAGAAGTCTATGAGTAAGTCGTGTACTAAATTTAAATCTACAAACTGAACAGGACTATAATTCTTGTGTCAGTGTTCATGCAAATAACAGACTTATCTCAGAGCTGTCTTAGTCTTTCTAAGCTTTCTTGGAGCAGTTTGAAAGAAAGCTTCTCTTTTTTTCCCAAGAGTTCTGTGAGAAAGTTCATTAAAAACCAGTCCCAAAGGCACACCCTAAAGTTTACTTCTGCCAACTTATATATTGGGTTCCACTCCTGCTCTAACATCTCATGGGAGGGAGCAGAAATATCCGGAATGGCTCAATAACAACCTTCAAGCATAAAAACCTTGTTAAAGCATGTTCAGATGTTTCCACTAATGGTGGGAGTAGAACTGTTAAATTCTGTACCTCCCACCGAATAAACCGAAAATGATAGCTCCTATATTTCTTCATGCAAATATTTTTATAAAATAAAAATAACATCTCCTAGCCTCACATTGCAAGAGAAGGCTTAGGTGACAGCTCGTCAAATCCAGAATGAATCACGTACGATTCTCCCTCTGGGGAAGGAGAACTTTCAAATTCAGCATTACAAAATCCTGAATTACGTGGCTAAATACCATCATTAATTTTTTTTTTTTTTTAAATCAGCCCTGATTTCAGTTTTCCCCTCTTCACTACTGCACAGAAAGAGTGTGTTTCTCTCCAAACTTGGCTAGGTTTCGGTGAGATTCAGAAGTGATTCATTCTTTCAGATTTAAACAAGTATCACTTCATTTCAGGGAAATTAAATAGTTCACTGTTTAAAGCTCTTACTAGTTGTTTCCTCAATTAGACAATGTCATACATTTCCAATATCTAATTGTCATCATAAAATAATCAGGAATAATACTTTGCATTTATACAGAGCTCTCGATCAAGCAGGCTTTGAGGATAAACATTAACTAATTTGGAGCAAGTTCCCCAAAATAATTTCAAATAGGAAATTGTTAAGAATAGTTTCAGATGTTATTTTTTTCCAGAGTGTATAACATGGAGCCTCATACATGCTGGGCAAGTATGTCATAGAAACTACGTAAGTTTGGCATTAGCAGAACTTAGGCCTGCTCTCCTCCTCCTATTTTCCCATCACACTCTCAGCATCTTACAGTCTTGCAGACTAAACAAATAAGAGGTAAGCAAGACTGCACTGCAGTCAGATGGAAGAAATGCATACCATTAATTATCAGGCCTGGACCAAGGCATCTATGTAAGACAGCATGTTCCTGCATTTTCTATTAACACAGTGATCACCAGTTATCTTGTATTTCCTGTGTTCTTATGTTTGTTAGATGTATGTGGTGTGCAGAAATGAACAGAGGAAATGTAACTGAACTACTCTTCTGGCATAGATGGATGAGGCCTGATCTTTATTCTCCTTGGTTTTGTGTCCTGAAACAATCCCTCCTGTTGATCAATATTTGTGGCTTTTTGCTGTTGCTGTTACTTGCCATAATACAAAGTGAAGCACACACTGCACAGAACCTCACAATCGCAGAGAGTACCGCTTTTGAAGAAGGAAGGCTGGATGGGAAATGGGAAGAAACAGACAAGATTACAAAAGTATTATTCTCCTCCTAAAGGCAGTTTTCATAGTCACTCATATAAAATGTTTTTCTCAATGAAAATTAAAGGAAAATATTTTATTCAAGGATGCTATAATATCGCCTAACACCAGACACCAGGAGAAACAAACAGAAGAACCATCATAACCTCAAACCACCCCCCACACAATTCAACAGATCTCCCAACTCAATGGTTATGTTTTACAGACATACTGTATACAGCCCATATTCGTATACAGGTAGTCCTCGACTTAGAACAGTTCACTTAATGACCATTCAAAGTTAAAATGGCACAAAAAAACTGACTTATGACCATTTTTCCCTTTTATGACTGTTGCAGCATCCCCGTGGTCACGACAATGAGAAAACCAGATTCACTTAACAACCATGTTACTAGTTTAATAACCCAGTAATTCACTTAACAAATATGGCAAGAAAAGTCATAAAATGGGGTAAAACTCACTTAACAAATTTCTCACTTAACATCATAAATTTGGGGCTCAATTGTGGTCATTAAGTTGAGGATTACCTGTATCACATTGTGGCATTATTTATTCCATTGAGGTTTACTTAAACACAAGACCTAAGTTACTGTTTTAAAAAAAAACCACAATGGCTAGTCTAGTAAAGAGAAGGACTAGGGAAACATGATAGCGGTCTTCCAATATTTGAGGGGCTACCACAGAGAGGAAAGGGTCAAGCTATTTTCTAAAGCGCCTGTAGGCCAGACAAGGAATAATGGATGGAAACTGAACAAGGAGAGATTTAACCTGAAAATAAGGAGAAACTTTCTGACAGTGAGAACAATCAACCAATGGAACAGCTTGCCCTCGGAAGTTGTGGGAGCGTCATCACTTGAGACTTTCAAGAAGAGATTGGACTGCCATTTGTCAGAAATGGTGTAGGGTCTCCTGCTTGGGTGGGGGGTTGGACTAGATGACCTACAAGGTCCCTTCCAACTCTGATTATCTGTTAAAACATGCCAAGGAAAACTATACTGCGATGTGCGAATTTATTCATGTTGAAATAACAAACAAAATATAGAACTACAAAAATAGTCATTCCGTAATGTGGTTATTCGAACATATAACAGAGGCTTCATATAGGTAAATATGCAAATATTGGGCAAAAATAGCACATCTCAGAAACTAAGCACAATATCATTTCTTAAATTTAAACATGCCATAATGCAAATGAACCAAGTTTATTTTTTTAAAAAAATATCAAACTACTCAACATGATTACCCCTCCATACACACAGACCATGTGTTCAACTATAATTCCTAGAATTTCCAATAATAGCTAATAGCTAATTCTAGGAGTTTTAGTTATTGGAAGACTGGAGGTTTGGGAAGGTTGCAATAGATACTCTATGCCTTATAAACAGGTTTCACTACATTATGTTCAGCAAAAGACACAATATTGTGCAAAACTATACTGGTTCTCCTCAGTTTAATCCCATCTGGCTGTTGCCTCCAAGAGGAATCTTTATTCTTTGAAGTATTTCCATCAAAATGGTTTATTTCACCCTTACTTTGAACGCCACATGATAAGCTTAATAAGACTGACAAATAAAACGTAAGTTAGTTGAAATTACAGGAGTAAAATCCAACACATCTTGAGGCCACAAAACAGGAATGCCGAAAGTTAAACTTGGGCAGCATATCCAACAATCTGCTTTGTTTTGGATTACACTAAAAACAAATCACAAATAAAAGGTCACCAATGACTTGTAGAGTTTATCATGTTTCATATATATGAAAACATCCCCCCATTCACACTTCTTATTTTCAAACTGACTACTTTTAAATGAAGCAACTTTGGACTTTATTAACTTTCACCATTTATTCTTTGCCTTTATTTTTAATGAAAAGTTGAGCATTCTTTGAAGCAAAACACTGCTGCAGCCATATTCCAGTGTTTATGGGATTGAAGGCACTGTTGTAAATAAAATATACTACAGAGGAACACTGCATTCATTTTAAATGGAAAGAATGTAAAATAATAATAAAATGGCAGATGACACATTAATTATTCTGGTTTCCAGTATCTTTTGTTTTGTATGGAGTATGTTTTTTGTGAAAAAAAGCAATATGAAAAAAATACAAGTACAGAACTAGAATCTATGTAAACATAATCCCAATGGAGAAAATATAGAGCAAAAATAGCTCTCAGGTAGCAAGTTGAAACAAGAAAGAACCAACTAGATACTAAGTCTAGTACAACTCCCCTCTCCCCTAATATATTCTGAAATCACAAAATGAGAAATGTGCATTATACATTATATAAGAGAGAATAATAGAGTTCATAGATATTTCTGTCAATCCAGCGTGAAAAATCAGATCCTTACCCACCACTTAAAAATCTATTAGAAATCTTTCCCTGAAGTTCCAATTTAAAACACTTAGTTTATGTAATCTGCTTCTGTTTCTGAACTGAAATGACTGGTACTTTTAGCTCACAATTTTGAAGTGTGGGTGCTGTAATTTCAGGCAGTATAAGAAAGATGGAAAGAGATAAAATGAAAAACAATCTGAAAAGTACTGCAAATCCTTTTTTATCCGGGGCAACCAAAGAACAACATAAATCAGCTTAAAGATTTCTCTAATTCACAGTAGTTGGCATACATAATTTTAGTTCTCCAGGCTTAGGGAATATGAAGACAAAAGAACATATCACAATTTTGCAGTGATTTTGCCTTCTGTGACCGATCTCCCTAAGCTCAAAGAATCCCGACTAATAGTATGTAAGAATCTTTGTTAAGACTAATAAAGATCAGCTTGCGTGAAGCTTCCCTCTTTTCCTATTTTTGAAAAAGCGAGATGTATCACCACAAATCTTAGTGGTTAGGAATTGGATTGTTTAAAGTTGTTTTAAAACTTTAAAAACAGATAACTGTTATTTAACATAGCATGCCATCCATTTTGAATCCAATAATTTATATTCATCAGTCAATCCAACCTATTCTTGCTGCATTTTGGAAAACAGTGCGGTTCCTTATAAAATTCCCTTATTGCCAAGGCTGATGCTGGCCAGCACAGATAGTTCTCCTCTTACAACCACAAGTGAGCTTTGCCCCATTTTTCTTGCCACATTTGTTATGTGAATCACTGCAGATGTTAAATTAGTAACAGGGTTGTTAAATGAATCTGGTTTCCTCATTGACTTTGCTTGTCAGACGGTCGCAAAAGAGGATCACATGCAGAGGTGGGTTTCTACCGGTTCTGTCCACCTCTGTAGAACCGGTAGCTCTGAAGAGTAGCAGACATAGAACCGGTTCTATGTCTGTTGATGTTTGTGCTCACCCACCCACCCAGGCTCTTACCTGACCTTTATTTCCTGATTTTTTCAACTTCAGCTGCCATGCGAGGCACAGCTGCAGTTTAAAAAGCAGGAAAAGGGGCTTTTGAAAGGCTGTTTCTCTGCACGCAGTGTGCTGATGATGATTTACAGGCGCCTGCCGGCAGCGTGCAGGGAAGCACATCGTAAATCACTGAATCTCGAAAATGACCAAACTGGTAGTTAACCCTGTCGGATCCCACCCTTGATCACATGACACCGGGACACTGGAACGATCATAAATATGAGTTAATTGCCTTGCGTATGAATCTTGATCACATGACCACAGGGATGCTACACTGGTCATAAGTGTGAAAAATGGTCATAAGTCACTTTTTTTCAGTGACCCTTATAACTTTGAACAGACACTAAACAAAACTGTTGTATGTCGAGGACTACCTGTATCTCAGTAAAGGCCCATTGAACCCATCTACCCTGTTTCTCCAACAATACGGCCTCCCCCAATAGGAAATCCCAGCATGTTTTATAGGAATGAAATGAAATTAAGCCCCTCCCCCCCAAATTAAGGCCTATATTAAAACATGCGAAATGGGGGGGAATGGTGGGGGGGCTTGCCATTAGGAAATATTTTTGTTGCACACCCGGATATGGTGCTGCACTAACCCCGATACGAAGTGCCCCACCAACACCAAGGTCAACATCCAAGCCTTCGCTGCCCGCCCACCCAAAGATGCAAGGGGGTGGAATTAAGTCACCTCTGAAAAGACGGCCTAGCCATTTTTTCAGGGCTCAAAAAAAAAAAAAGACCCGGCCTTATTATATGAGAAACACGGTAGTGATAAGCCCTGCAAGTAGATTGTTACCTGATGAATCTGCAAAGCCAAACAGAAGAAAAAGAATGGGCAATGCTGTGTTGTACTGATTGCGCAGCTGATTGCCTCAATGAGAAAGAGAGAATTACTCTTGAAATAAATCCTATTTGAAAATAATTTACTAATTCCAGAGTCAATCAACAGTCAGTTTTTCTGTGTTCCTTTCCATCTGTGTGTTGGTGAGAAAATACAGTCCTAAATCTATAATGAATACGTGTCATTTTTGAGGATTATCTAATCAATTAATTGATTAAAGTCTGACACACCCCAATCCCATAAAACATTGAACAAATTTACTCATGAATTAAACTGAATAGTATAAAAATCGATAATAAAGCTGCTGTGATTGGCCATTGGGTTGGATATTGGAGTCCTTGGTGTTCTCTGTTTGCTTTGTCTAGGATTGGCCTAGGACAGGGTCACAAATTTTAAGATTTGTGGACTTCAACTCCCAGAATTCCTCAGCCAGCAAAGCTAGAGAAATCCTGGAAACCTGGTATTCAGCAAATCAGCCATTAGTTGACACATAGAAATAAATCATATTTATATACAATTTAAAAGAGACAACAAGCATCTCTCTCTTTCTCACTTGAATTAATTATTGTTTTTAATAATGAGTGCTGGTTGCACACGGGCCAAACGAAGTTGCTTAACATACAACAGTTATTTGTTAATAAACTGTCAACAATTAACAGTTGTCAACAGTTATTGAAGATTTAGAATACAGTTCATAGTTCTAGAGGGATTTAAATCTTTCTCCCTCTGACACATCTGAAATGAATGAAAGTGGTTCTCCCTTTACCCAAAATATGTTATTTGCGAAAGTTGCAAGGATATGGAAGTCCCAAATGCATTACAATATGTATTGGGGTTTCCTATTGCAAAAAGATGGTTTAGGCCAGGGATGTCAAGCTCAATTTCATTGAGGGCTGCATCAGGGTGGTGTTCGACCTTGGAGGGCTGGGGGTGTCGCTGGGGGGGATGTGGCCTGATGTGGCATGGCCAGCTCAACATCACTTGTGTGATCAAATGCCACTTTTGCTAGTACTTTGTTTTGTTAGTGCTCTGTCAGCAAAAACAGAGCCCGGGAGGACTGTGCACGGCTCTCTCAAGCTCCATTTTTGCTGGCAGAGGCACCTCAGGCCACTCCTTTGCTGCTTCCAGGGTAGCTCTGCAAGCCAGATCTAAGCACCCCAACAGGCCGGATCTGGCGCCCGGGCCTTGAGCTTGACACCCCTGATTTAGGGGAAAATCTTAAGAAATCCTATGTACTGATCTCCCAAGTTACATCTCTTCTGGATCTTAGATTCACCAGATGACCGGACTTGGCTGGTTTGTAATGAAAGCTCCCTTTTTCCTTCTGCTTAAAGAAAAATGTAAAAGCACTCAGTTCAGATCAGATTCATTGGGGGTAGGTGGGGTGGAGACTAATACGAATTTAGAATTAGAAAACCAATGTTTACTTCCACTTTTCATCAAAAACGGCCCACCCACAGCAAATAATGGGTTCCTTAACAACCATGGTGTTTCACTTAACGACTGCCACCAAAAAAGGTAAAATTGGGTCAGCCACATAATGCCCCCTTTACAGCTGTCACAACTTACAGGCTTCCCTACCATTGTAAATCAAGGACTACCTATAAAAGGTGGCCCAGGCTTATTCTAATTCAATCCAGAGAGTATTTTAGCAGCTTGTGGACTTCTATTTGCTTAGCAGGATGATGGCAATCTCCCTCTTCCTTTGGCAGGTAAGAGAATTCATTAAAGAAAAAAGATTTCAATCTATTATAATAAACACATTAAATGGCTTCCATAAAAGCTATGACTAACAGCTTGCTCTTCTTTTAAAAATTGACTTCATGTATAAGAGCACCTGCTTAACTGCAGAACAGATTTGTTAAGAACATATTATTGCCAAAATGGGTAAAGCATATGGGCTAATCTTTCCAGCACCTTCCAAACCAGTCACACTCACAGTATGAAGCATTTTTAAAACTGTTATCTTAAGACAAAAACTTTGAATACTAGAATACCAGCCGGTCAATAAATTGTCAAGTGTATTCTAATTTAATAGTATTACTATTATCAGATTCCAAATGCAACTCAAAAGGCTGTAAAAATTCAAATAATGACACAGTTACAAAATGACTGGCAGCTGTTGTTATAAAAGATTTATAAACTCCTAACTATTTTTATATCTAGAAATGTAACTCAGCTTCTAACAGCAGAATCGATGTTTCTTAAGTGTGGCAATTTTAAACTGTATGGACTTCAACTCTAGAAAGGAACATGTTGGCTGGGGAATTCTGGGAATTGAAATCCATACAGTTTAAAGTTGCTATAAGCTTGAGAAACACCACCGTAGATATACAAGGCAAATTTTCAAAGGAAGTCCATTACATAACAACTTATGCTGAAACTCATACATTGGATTTGTACTCCTAAAACCTCTACTAACGTTGAACTGGAAATTACAATTAAATGAAAATTGTTGTATTAATGTATTGTGCATTATTAGATATTTTGCCAATCAGATGATACTGTCCTTCAGATCATGTAAGGTAAAGGCTCTCCTCACACATACGTGCTAGTAGTTTCTGGATCTGTAACTCTATTACAAAGCCAGTGCTGTCCAAAGACGTCTCCATGGTCATATGGCCGGCATGACGAAATGCTGAAGGCACACGGAACACTGTTACCTTCCTACCAAAGTGGTCCCTATTTTTCTACTTGCATTTTTATATGCTTTCAAAATGCTGGTTGGCAGAAGCTGGAACAAGTAATGGGAGTTCACTCCATTACACAGTGCTAGGGATTCGAACCGCTGAACTGCCGACCTTTCTGATCAACAAGCTCAGCGTCTTAGCCACTGAGTCACTGCATCCCATTCAGGTCATATAATAAGTTGAACATACTGCTTTTAGTCATGCCTGAGAGTAGAATTCCAATTTATATGTAAGGCAGGTTCTGTAGAGAAACATATGCAATTACCTGGGGCAAGAAAGCTTTCTATTGACTCTACGAACCCCTATTTTCATATATTAAAAATAAGTTGCCCATATTTTCCGAGCTTCGATAAACCGATGTCCTTTTTCAACTTCTGAGGAATAAGCACAAAATAAAAATGTTGCGTCTTTGTTTCCCTTTCTCTCCTGTTGATATTTATCTTAAACATTTTCATGGAAGAATGGAGCTGTGTGAAATTACTCTGCTTCCATCTATAGATCCAAGTTGCGTGAGCATCATTTGAGGGGCTTCCTTCTGCACTTTGTAACTCCTCGTTCCTAATTCACAGCAGACTAATTTTTATTGTTATGTTCCTGCCCTTCAAATCCAGTTAGGAGACTTGATTTAAAGAATAACTTTTTAAATTAACCAATTCAATCAATTCCTACTACACCTTTAGTAAGAATGCAAGCCTACCTTAAAGAAATGGTATAAAGATTTCGACAGGATTTGTTTCTGAGTTTGGGGGAAAACAGAAACTGAAGTTAATTAGCTCAGGAAGGATTCAGGCATTGTATGCCAAAATGGGAATGGAAAGGGTCTGTATGAAAAGAAGGACAATGTGGAACTGGACAACCATGGCTAAGTGCTGGCAGCAGTCCTTGAGACTGTGACATTTGGGAAAGGCATGCACTGAAAGCGCTGCCAGGCTCAGCTAGGATTATCCCATTCACATGCTATGTCTCTCAAACACGGCCCATGAGGATCAGAACCGGTTATATGGAAGGCATCGAAGGGACATGCTGACACGAATCAATCTAACCTTTGCTATTTGCTTCTGTTAAGAGTTGCTTGTGCCAATTTGCTACAGTTAGGAATTATTTGTTAGGAATTAATTCTGTAAACCTCGTTTGTTAAGAATTGTATCCTTTGCTATCTGGTTTCTTGCTTCTGCTGTTCGTTTCAAAACTAGGTATATTCTTGGAGAGTAAATAAGAAAGACAGATGCAGGGAGTTACCCAGGAACATCCTGCTCCATAAATAAATGGGGGCAGAGCAAAGCTGCCCAGGAATGCCTATCAAATAGATAAAATAAGCACAAACACACAAGGTTGCAAGGAATGCTCTGTAAAATAACAAAAAGCATGGACAAAGAATGCACCATGGATAAGGGGGACATGGACAAGACATTGCCCAAATTGGGTAACGAACCTTTGCCTCTGATTGGCTAAATGAGTGTATAAGGTCCTAGCTACACTCTTTATGGGGTGTGGCTTTTTCCTTGTGTGGTTGTTGTCTATATGTTGTTGGAATAAGTCCACCCAGCTCTTTCTTTCTACACATAAAAGCTGTTATTTTTCCAAGCCTCTTTTTGAGTC
This sequence comes from Hydrophis major, assembly GCA_033807585.1. NCBI lineage: Eukaryota > Metazoa > Chordata > Lepidosauria > Squamata > Elapidae > Hydrophis > Hydrophis major. The sequence goes on along the minus strand of CM066328.1, from coordinate 79,070,725 downwards.
TTTCTTTGGCATTCTGGTGACTCAAGTGCATTTTTGGACTTTACAACATAACATAAACTAAAATGCCCTCAGCATCACCAGCCTAGAGTTCAATTCCAAAAGAGAGCCTTGGAGTACAGGTGGACACAACTGTAGCTTAAAGAAGTTGACCTTTTTCTCCCAAATCATACACTTGCCTGCTGCTTGGTTCTAAGAAAATGACAATTGCATTAAGAAGCTGCAAAAAGATGTTATATTAATACAGAGGTCTCCAAACTTGGCAACCTTAAGACCTGTGGACTTCAACTCCCAGAATTAAGGGAGTTGAAGTCCACAAGTCTTAAAGTTGCCAAGTTTGGGGGGCCCTGTATTAATATATACTTCAAAACTACTTTTTTTAAACTGAACTAGAAAGCCTTGGACTGCCATAATTCCTGCACAGTCTCAAATCTTTTTATGTCTTTCCTCCCTCCCAAAAAATGCTGCTAAAAGACAAGTTTTCTTAATAGCATTATAGCCTTCTTGTTTTCATCTTCAAAACTGAAAGAATATAAAAAGACTAAAAGCTCGGCTTCATAAATTTTATGCCAAGTACTTCATATTTTTAGGATACAATTACAGCCGTTCCTGGCTCAACTTTGCAAAAGATTCTATAATCAGTTCTTCAAGCTATTATGCAAACAATGACAACTCTTGAAGAGTCACTGTGTTAATATCTGTTTCCATTATTAAAATAATTCTTTGATTTTTATTATCTTACACAAGGGGAAGGGCACATTTTTAAATACCTACCTGATAAAAGGTCTGAACTGAATCTTGTAAACTACCATTAAACTAACCCTTCTGGCTTTCAGGTTTTGGAGCTATTACCTCTGATGCTTGTGGAAAGGCTGGCCAAATCAAGCATATCTCCCTGTAATCGGTGAATGATCTGGATAGCATTATTGAACAGGCAAATACATTCCTCCCTAAAGTCTGTGATTAAAAAGTATTGTATACCTGGCCATTTTCCTTTCAGATTTTCCAGGTACAAAGAGCTTTTCTCAGAGACTATGATTTTTAAAATAGCAGCTGAAAAAAATGTGTAATGTACAATATTCTGTGTGTATAGGTGCATTAACTGAGACATCAAAACCTCTAAGTTTTCCAATGATCTATTCAGGGGTCTCCAGCTTTGCTGGCTGGGGAATTCTGGGAGTTGAAGTCCTCTAGGTTTATAGTTGGAGACCCCTGATCTAGAGCAGGGTTTCCCAAACTCCCATGGGGTGACACAGAAAGAATCCAGGGAAAGGAGAGAATAATCTTTTTGCTGTACATTGGTGCAATAAATCTACTTTTCCTAAAACACCAGTTTCAAGTGAATAGCATGGTGTGGATGAGGCTCAAATTTTGTTTACTTCTTGTTTTTATTAAAAATAAATAAATTTTCATCGTATTGTTTATTATATTATTCATTTGTGTTCATTTTGATGTTTGAGTTTTAGGGGAGGTTTGTATATTAAGATAACACTAAAGAGAATGAGAAAAAAATTGTGAAATCTCTTAATAGCAGCAAGCGGGGAAAAAGTTACAGATGAAACTACTGGGCTGTCCGTGGTTATCTCTATGATTTCTTATTTATACCCTCCGTTTCTAAGGCCACAACTTCTAGAAAATATCACCCTTAGACGTATTTCAGTTATATTTTCAGTTCTTAAAATGCCTAATGTTTACTAGACATACAGCTTATTTTCTTGCTATGGTTGAAGACAGAAACTAGAATGTATGACTGATGACAGAAACTAGAATGAATCATTTGTCCAATCAAGTTGTGATTTAGGAGAGTAAATGTGTTGAGACACACGTTGTGTTTCCAACTCAGAAATTGTGGAGGTTTGAACCAGACTGTTTTCAGATCAGCCATAGTTTGCAGAACAAATAGCTGGACCACTTTCCTTTCTCTGCATTTTGGACTAAGCAAAATCTGAAAGGGCAAATAGAGCAAGGGTAGTGTCTACTGCCTCCTTCCTTCTCCCGGGAATTGCCAGGGCTGCATACCCACCTTCTCAACCCCTTCCCTCCCTCAACCCAATGTCACCAACATCCCAGCGTGATAGAATGTGATATATCATGTCAGCCTGTCTGCCACCCTTTTCCCAGTAACTTCTCTGTCTCAGAAGAGAATGTTGGCTTTTTCTCTCCCCTGCTCCCTCCTCGTTAAACCTCTTCCCTGAAATAAAACAGACACATTTTGTTCTCGGTACAGAGCAAAAAGCACCCAAAACATCAAGTTTTGGCTTGCATACAAAGTCCCTTGAACCTAAGTATTTCAGATATGGGACAATTCAAAACCGAAATCCCTACTTTTTCTTAGCATTCTCACTTCTGAGAAATACCTGCAATTTATATTAGCAAGGTAAAACCTCTGTACTCCATCAAATGCTTCAGGCAGAAAAGTGAGGCAGAGAACATTTGCTAGATGTGGACTTATACACACAAAAGAACAACAAAAAAGCAATGGGTTGGTTGTCCATCGCAACCTGTTTCTCAGAGGTAAAAAGGTTACCACAATACCCAGTATTGACAATCAAATTGTCCATCTACTCCACCAACGCCGTTTCCACCAGGGTCTCAAAATTATCTGCTTTGCGTATTTTGACGTTTAGGGAAACTGGTTTCCCTCAGCAGTTGACAGATAAAAGAGTGAAACATCTGACAACTACAGGTGTGGTATTTCCCCTTGAGTCAACACAGGTTCCACACAGAGGAAACCTTGCGTTTAGATTTATCACACTTCTAGGTAATCTTTTTCCTACTTAGAATCTACGTGGCATTTCTTTCAAAACGCCTATTCGTTGATTTCAACTGAAACCATAGGCGCAGCTTCTCCGAAAGGGAGACCCCCCCCTCCACACACACACACCTTCCCCTCAAATTGCTTGGGGAAAGGCGTTCCTTTGGGATAAGGGAATTGCGCGCTCCCATTTCGCAAAAGCCAAAGGAAGGACAAACGCCCGGCCAGCCCTCGATTAAACCAGGTTTGTATTTCAACAATCCCGAATGAACTCGACTAACTCTTCCACAAGGGCTTCCAAAAAGCCATTGCTGGCAAACCAGGCAGGGCCTCTTAAGGCAAAAAGCCCCGCTCCCGGCAGCGGGTCTCTCCCGGCTCTTCCCTGGCTGGCCGTCGGGTACCTGGTTCGTCTCCTCGCCGTGCTCCAAGTGAACGATCCCTTGGCTCCTGCCTTCCGTGTCGCTCAGCAGGTCATCCTCGGAGTCCTCGAAGAGCGACGACGAGCCCGTGGAGGAGAGCGACGACGTCGAGAGCCGCCTGGAGGACTGCAGCAGGTGCAGCGAGCTGTCCGTGGTCAGCCAGGCACCGTTGGGCTCCGTCGGAGGCAGCAATGCAGGGCTGCGCTGCGCCTCTCCGCCGTCCTCCTCCGAAGTTACGGTCAGCTGCGGGATAACCGCCTGCAGCACCCCGTTGCGGGGCCGGCAGCTCTTCCGGGCAGGCTCCGGCAGTTGCCGGTTGGCCATCGCGCAGCGAGCCTCGAAGAGCGAGCACAGCTCTCCCACGCTCAGCTGCCTCCTCCGGCCCAGCTCCGGGCTGCTCCCGCCGCTCCCGTCCTGGGCTTCACTGGGCTCCATAGGGAAGGCGAAGAAGGCGCGAGCGATGCCGGCACCGCGAAGGGCGCAGGGGGCCGGGCCGCCCAGGCGGAGAGTCCGGGGCAGCGGAGCGCTTCGGCGACTGTTCCTCCTGGCACCTCGGCGCCGGGAAGCACGCGACTGAAGAGGGCTCGGGTTGCCGCTGCATGGCCGACCTGCGCCCAGTCAGGCCGATCCCGCCGTCCTGTGACTCATCCCTGGGAAAGTGCCCGAGTTGCTTCACCGCCCCTCGGCCTGACCCATATGGGTCGATCGCTCGGCTGCCCCACGCTGCTCTCGGGCGGCGTGCGCAACGGGGAGAAAGGAGGAGTCTGGAATGTGCGTAAAGGAGGGCCCGCCCGCCCCGCTCTCCCTCCCTCACTCCCACACGGAGCCTTGCCTCTGTTTGTTTTGAAGTAATGTCGCCTTTCCTACCTTCGCCTGTCCTTTTTTTTTTTTTTTGTTTCTGTTTCAACGAAACCTGGAAATTTCTCACCAAATTCAGCCGATTAAAACAAAAAAGGAGAAGCGCCACCCCGGCAGGCCGCAGACCTGTTAGGGAAGCAAGTGAGCAAGTTTCTCTCGGCTATTGCAACTGCTTGGCGCCGCCTTCCCTTGGGCTCCTGGACGGTACAAAGTACGGCTAGTTGCCCTCGCGTGTTGCACGCCCTCGGCCCCGTCTTGCCAATGGCCTCCCACAAGCGTCTGTGTAGGTTCTCGTTCATCCAGGTCGTGGTTGTCCCAAAGGTGCTTTTTCCAGAGGACACTGGATTTGTTTTTTCTTTGAAGATGTTTCTCTTCTCATCCAAGCAGCTTCTTCAGCTCTGACTGGATGGTGGGGAATGGAAGGATTTCTTTGCCAAATGACTTTTTCTTGCAGATCTTCAGAATTAAGTAACCCACAAAATCAGCTCTGATTACACATATGAAATGGAACAGATAGGCCAAATCAAATACTAAATATCTATAGATAAGTGGGGGCAGCTTAGTTAGAGCTGCAACTAACCCAAACATTTAAGATGCTTCACTTCTCATGCAAGCAGCTTCTTCAGCTCTGACTGGATGGTGGGGAATGGAAAGATTTGTATTCCTTGCAGACAGCTGGTCATATGCATTCTTTATAGAGAGTCTATGAGGTCCCTTGACGGTTTGTCTCTGTCCTCAGGGTCACCTGAATACCGCAAATGGGTGTGGAGCCTTCTTGGTAGATGTGGAGTCTTCTTCCAAGAAGGCTCCACACACATTTGCACTGCTCAGGTGACCCTGAGGAGACAGACAAACCACCAAGTGGCCTCAACAACTATCTAAAAACAAAACATATGACCAGCTGTCTGCAAGGAATACAGATCTTTCCATTCCCCACCATCCAGTCAGAGCTGAAGAAGCTGGATGAGAAGTGAAACATTCAAAAGGCAAAAAAAAAAAAAAACAAACAAACAAGGAAGTCCAGTTGCCTCTGGAAAAAGCACCTTTGGTCCTCCCACAAGGTGGTTTTACAAATGCCAGGAATAGAAAGGAGCCTCAAGGTGCAGTTATAAGAAGTGAATGAATCATAGCCGCTGTCCCTATGCAGGTCAAGTAGCCTGCCCTACGACAGCACTTGAGTTATTTAAAACTTAGAGCTCTGTTTATTCTGTCCTGGTGCTTTGCAGACAGTGCCTAATTTAACTCCCCAAATATCCTAGAAAAGCTGCCTTCATTGTGGATGCGAAAAAAAATGATACCTTATCTTTTTCTTGGCAGGTCATTATCATTTATCTTATTTTAATTTACTACATATTTTGAGTACTAAAAGAATAATTTCGTTTTCATTCATTTTCATTTGTTCTTCTTTTCCTCCTCCCCAGTAGCAATGCTTTATTTTTAATTTGATCAAAACTTTAAGAAGCCTTGATAGGAAGAGATTTATTGATGAAAGAGGAAAGTACATTTAGTTGAGCAGAAATTTTATATTGAAAGGATTGCAATCAATAGCAAAAGGTTAAATATAATTATCATAAGCAGCAACTAGAGTCTGTTTATCCATCTTTCACTCAACAACTCATAGTATCTAAAGCCTGCAGTCTAAATAATAATTTTATCAAATTAATCTAATAAAATGAGGCCAGTCAATTTGAAATTAACCTTCATGAATGCTAAACCTGAGCTGTAAGCATGGGGCAGCCTCTACAGACAGAGTAGCTTTTGTCTCATCCTCCTCCCTCACTCCAAATTATTATAAAATGTGTAGGTCTGGAATTGACAACTGCAATCTACAAGATCTAATTTTTCTCCTTCCCAAGGGTTTCCTATGGTTTCCAGCACAACTCCTGTTTCCATCAACTATCATCACTACCTCCTACTAATCAACATATTTCACACAAGGACAAAGGGTATTAAATACAGTCCTAAATATTTGGGATTATAGGAACTATTCTGCCATCCGTTATGTAATCAAAACCGGTTACTGTGGAGTCGCTGCATATTGGTGAGACTAGCTCCTAGAAAGATTCTTTGAAAATACTCTAGGCATCCTTTTGTTCATTGTCCTTGGTTCCTGTGAGGTTTCTTGGCTTTCCAAGGAGTGGACACATTGCAGCATAAAAAATTTATCCACAAGAATTTATTGTGATACACACCTTCCTCAACAAAATATCTGTGGAGTATCTCAGTCATCCAGGTCATAGTTGTCTCAAAGGTGTTTTTTCAAGAGGCAACTGGACTTTCTGGTTTTTCTTTGAAGATGTTTCACTTCTCATCCAAGAAGCTTCTTCAACTTTTTCTTCAGAGCTGAAGGAGGTTCTTGGATGAGAAGTAAAATGTCTTCAAAGAAAAACCAGAAAGTCCCGTTGTCTCTTGAAAAAACATCTTTGGTTTCCCCAACAACAGGCTATTGCTCTGGATCAAATCCACCTTTCTAGGCTTTGCAAGGCAATTTTGCCATGTAAATGTGTCTTTTAATACTCAGTCCTTTATGCTTTGTCTTTTAATGCTCAGTTCAAACAAAAGATTCAAAGTCTATAAAGTAGCATACAACCTTTGTCTTCTTCCAAAAGTTGCTGCACTAGTTCAGATGCTGTGCTGCTTCAGCATAATTGTTCCTTTTCTACTTGCTGCCAAGCTCCAGGTAGGATTCCCAACAGGATATGTTGCTCACCTTAATTTGTGGTCCTGGCGGCTGAGTGATAGTCCTCTTGTTTGTTAACAATAGCTGCCATTCTCCAAGCACTGTCTCCTTTTATCACTTTTTTCCTACACCTGTTCCCACTGCCTTATAATTGCATTTGTAAGCTAAGGGCTGGGTGGGATGAGGCTGTCTCTGGAGGTCTGCATATCCTTGAAAACACCAGAGTGGAGCTCAATTATCACAGGCAGCTAGAATGCCAGTTTGGATGTTTGTGAGTGACGTTGTGAGTGGATGTATGTATGAAAGAGGGAAGCTGGAGTGGGAAGTGTTTCTGCCTGGCTGCAGCTGCTATTCCAAATCGTAGGCAACAACCTCAACTTGACTCCCTCACAGTGCCCAAGATGCAACTCAGCTTTACATTTATATGGTATCTGAAGTGCCCAATCGGGTGTACTTTTGAAATAAGTCTTTAGCAACTCTATGATTCAAAGAGACTAATGGCAAAGGGAGGCATTTCCTTATTTCACAGTGGTAGACAAAGAAAAGCTGACATTATGCATGTATCACATCCAAGCTTCTTTCTTTAAACATCACCTCTGTCATTCTGAGATCTCATCAACCCATCCAACCATAACCTCGAGAAATTCAAGAACCTCTTCCTCCTTTCCATCTGATTCTTCATTATCATCTATCTATTGGTCTGTCTATTGGTCTGTGTATCATCTATTTATCATTTATCTATCTTCTATCTGTCTGTCTATATAGAGAGAGATTCTCAGTCATCCAAATCATGGTTGTCCCAAAGATACTTTTTCAAAAGACAATTGGACTTTCTGGTTTTTCTTTGAAGACATTTTGCTTTTCATCCTAGCAGCTACTTCAGCTCTGACTGGATGGTGAGGAATGGAAGAATGTATATTCCTTGCAGGCACTGGTCATTTGAATTATTTTAGCAAGTCATTAAGGCCACTTGGAGATTTATCTATGTCATCAGGGTTATCTGAGTAGTGCAAATGAGTGCACACAATTTCCTAAGTATTTACACTGCCTACCTTCCTAGGCAGTGCTCAGACTACCAAATCTGTTGCATCCCCGGGGATTTAACTAAATTTGATGTCCAACAAGTCTACCACCCTCTGTGTGGTTAAGTAAATACAAAAATTGTTGATTTTATTCATCAACAACTTTTAAGATGATCTAATTATAATTTTTCAGCCAAATTTAAAACCATTCAGGAATATGATTTCTGGATCTGCTGTATAAATTTTAGGGACCAATACGCTGGTCTACAAATTTTGGGGAATTATCAACCTCCGAGATTAAAATATGTTTATTTTACATATTTTGATTAGATGAATTAGAAAACAGGTGATAAAGGTGCTGGTTGACTAAAGTTTTCAAGATATTTCACAATAAAGATTTATACACCAGTGAGTATATTGCCCTACAAGGGAGGAAGGTGCTTAATGATCATGATGCCCTGTAACAATGAAAATGGTACCACATGGAAGTGTATAAATTGATCTTCACTTTAAGAAGAGCAAGACAGGTGACTACAAAAAACAGGTGGAAAATTTGTTAAGTACTTAGTGCAAATATGTCAGTGAAAATCCACTTCTTACACATTTAGACTATTTGAACATTTACCCTTTGAACTGTAGGGAAATGAGTAATGAGCATGGGGAGATATTCCACCAGGATATCACAGGCATGGGGAAAAGATACCAAGGGAAATAGAGTCTGTCCATGTTTGCCAATTACTGGTGGAATCTCCTACTGAAGTTCACAAGAGAAAAGCCAAAAAGCGCAGATAGACCCATGCCATTTAATCTGATATTAGAGCTTGTCAATTTTTCATGCAAAAAGCATGAAAATATTACATGAAAAACCAATAAATGAATGGAAAGTTAAGTTATTGGAATCAATTTAAAAGATAAATTTATAATGATTAGTGTGGCACCATTCTTATTGCTATATCACACTTTGCAGAAAAGTTATGGAGCATAATCACACATCAACCTCATAATTTTGAATTATTTTGATGCTATTTTGATCTGAAGCTGTATCTTGGAAACTGGAGCCAGTTAATACTCAAGACATAGTTTTCCTTTATTAGTGACCCAATTCTGGCAAAATTAAGTTGCTTTCTTTTCAAGGGCTTTCTCCCTTGTAGACGGGGTGAGATTCTATCAGTTCGCACCAATACGCTAGAGCTGGTTGTTAACATTCTAAGCAGTTCGAAGAACCAGTTGTTAGAAGAAATTACTGGCCAAATCCTATAAGGAAGGCAGGAAGGAAACATTCTGGTGTTGCTTACAGAAACTGCCTCTCCGTTAACCCTTATTACATTCTTGGCAGGACTAGACTTCCTGTCTCAGGAACTTCTCTGGAGTTTTTTTCCCCTTCTTTGCTGGTACTTTGTTTGTGTGGAGTGACCATTCAAAGTTACAATGGCACTGAAAAAAGTGACTTATGACCATTTTTCACACTTATGACTGTTGCAACATCCCCACAGTCATGAGAGGTCAGGCGAGGAGATGTGTGCCTCAATGTGAGTGATATTGAGTTGGCCACACCCAGCCAATAACATGACCACCAAGCCATCTCCACCCAGTCACATGACCACCCAGTCACGCCCACCATCTATGCCATGCCCACAGAACCGGTTGTTTAAAAATTTGAATCCCACCCCTGCTTGTAGACCAGTGTAAATGGCACCCAAATTTTAAGTCTCTTGGATCGCTTTGCCTGCCATCTAGTGGTTGCCTTTGCACCATATGCAAAGCAAGTCAATCTCTTCCCGGTAATACCTTACCCACTTCAGAGGTGGCGATGTACACAATGTGGCATGGTATGGCTGATTAAGTAGAGTACAGTGATTGGTTTTTAGAACGCATTAAAACATGTCATTATATACCAAGCACTATAGATGCCAGATAGCACTGAGATTACACCACCCACTGAGTCAAAACTGCATAAGCCATGCTCTATGTAAAACCAAGTGCAACTTGAGTCTATGGTGGGCAGTGAGGTAAATATAGCCAGACCAAATGTAGTAGTGCTAAAATTGCTAGCCCATTTCTTCATCTGTTTGGATTATGATACCCTGCTGGCTGGGGGTGGATAGGATACCTATTCATATCTCTCCTATCCACCCCCAGTGTATCATTTGGGAATAGCATATCTGATCTGAAATACTACTTCTCGGCTGTCATTTAATGGTTTTCTGGAATTTTCCAGTCAGACACAGAAGTCCAACTATAACTGTATATAATAAGACCACTATTGCTGAGACCTAATGAATAGGCTTGAAGTATTATATAAGCCATCCTGGAGCCTTACTTTTCATTTGATTATAATATATTCAACAAAGATCCTTACTTTGGTGAACCATGATCCACAGAAGCTAATACTATCACAAATAGTGAGTCTTTAAACCACCACGTAACTGGATTTTTTTTTCTGCAAGACTGTCATGAAGTCCCTTCTGGAAGCTATAGGCCTACTTCACAAGATATAGTACTATAGTCTATCATTCTTTAAGCCATAGTTTCCTTAACCATGATTTGTGAAACAAATTGCAATAGTTGGTTTCATATGATTAGCCAAGCAACTATATTGTAATATGTGAACTGAGCTATTCTTGCAATGATAAAAATCCAGATTGGATTTTTAAAAAAGCACTTCGAACAATTGCATACTTTTTTCTAATTACTTTCCCCAAGTGTTCTTTTTGCAGTAACCCATACATGTAAATTATAATTTATCCTGAAGTGAAAAATTACCATCAAATTCAATATCATACTAATTTATTAATGACATCTCTTTCAGGCAACTATTTGCATTTAATATAACAATTTAACGCCACTCTCCTTGCATCTGATTCAAATACACACATTATTTATAAAATGGCAAAATTTTATTCTGGGACAGTTTATTAGGAAACAGTCTAATTTGGGGTTAGAATACGGTAGTTGTCTTAACATGCTTAAATTCAGTTCTGCTGCTATATCATCAATTTTATAATTTCTATAATGCATTTTCATTTGTTGTATTTGTAAAGTTTTCTTTTTCATCCTGGTTTAGAACTAAAATGAAAACAGCATAGTTATCTGTCTGTATCACTTCTGAAGGCATATGGAGGGAAATAAAATAATAGATTTTGGAGCAAGTTATGATAAAATCTCATACAAAAATCCCCAGATCCTTTGTTACTGATTTCTCAGATTATTGTATCCAATTTCTACTCTGTTGTTACCATTATAATGTTTCATTGTTAATATCAACATTACCCCTAGAATTGTTCAGATTTAATGAAACAAAAGAGTATCATTTATTCAAATTTGAAGAAAAAAATTATGTTCATCCTCTGTTTTCACTCTCTCTCTGAGATCCTCTTTTGCTACTTTAGGATGGTTGACTTGCTGAATATTTCTTCCATTCTATCCAGAAAACATGTACTTTTAAAAGCTCCTTATAATATCTCATAACTATATTGCTAATTAATTAGCCACACTGCTAAGTATGACAGTGTGTGCAAAGGAAATGGGATCCAAAGAGCAAAATGTGTATAAATCCCTATTAAATGTCACAAACCTTTTGTACATTTCATCAGACAAAATTGGAAAAAAAAAGCATGTTTAGGGAAACATGCCCTAAACATGCCATACAGATGTTGGCAAAAAATTATTACATCACAAATCAAATAAACCAATGCTGATATATTCTCAAAAATGAAAAAAAAAGCAAGGAGAAGCCAAATCTGACATATTTTCAAAGCCGAGAAACTCACGTTGATGCATTCAACCCTCCCTCGTTCCATACTAGAAATTTGGCCAGTAAAGATTATTTGAAAGGCAACACATTTCCTGAAGACTGGATTAATGTTTGGTTGTGATTAAAATTCTGCAGCTTTCCAGGGTAATAATCTTCCTCTCGTCTTTATCCTTCCTTTTCTTTTATGAAGAAGAAAAAAACTTGAACAATAACTGCAAGGAATAAATTAATCTGCAGTCTCAGAAGGCACAGGTCTTCTGCATCATCAACTAACCACAGCAGGAAGATGCCTTGTTAACAGTTTCAGGAAGATATAAATGGATATGTTGCCTTCAAGTTTCCTCTGAAAACACTAAAGGTAACCTTTCTGAATTAGTCTTTAGTGGTCTAGCTTTAAAATGTCATTTTCCACTTTCTGCCAACACAAACCTACCAGTTTAGACAGTCTGCAATGTCTCGTATCAAAGTTCGACCTAAGTGTAGTACATAAAATTATCTATTGCAATGTCCTGCCTGTCAATGACTATTTCAGATAACAGATAATCAGAGTTGGAAGGGACCTTGTAGGTCATCTAGTCCAACCCCCCACCCAAGCGGGAGACCCTACACCATTTCTGACAGATAGCAGTCCAATCTCTTCTTGAAAGTCTCAAGTGATGGCGCTCCCACAACTTCCCAGGGCAAGCTGTTTCATTGGTTGATTGTTCTCACTGTCAGAAAGTTTCTCCTTATTTCCAGGTTAAATCTCTCCTTGTTCAGTTTCCATCCATTATTCCTTGTCTGGCCTACAGGCACTTTAGAAAATAGCTTGACCCCTTCCTCTCTGTGGCAGCCCCTCAAATATTGGAAGATCACTATCATATCTCCCCTGGTCCTTCTCTTCATCAGACTAGCCAAGCCCAGTTCCTGCAACCATTTGTTGTATGTTTTAGCCTCCAGTCCCCTAATCATCCTGGTTGTTCTTCTCTGCACTTTTTCTAGAGTCTCAACATCTTTTTTATAATGTGGTGACCAAAACTGGATGCAGTACTCTAGGGGTGGTCTTACTAAGGCTTTATAAGAGTGGTATTACTACCTTACTTGATCTTGATTGTATCCCTCTGTTAATGCAATTTAGGATTGCATTAGCTTTTTTGGCTGCTGCTGCACACTGCTGGCTCATATTTAGCTGGTTGTCCATTACAATTCCAAGATCCCTCTCACAGTTACTGCTATTGAGCCTGTTTTCACCTTGTCTATATCTGTACTTTTGGTGTTTCTTGCCTAAGTGTAGGACTTTACTGTTCTCTACATTGAATTTCATTTTGTTAGATATGGCCCAGTGTTCTAGTCTGTCAAGATCCATCTGGATCTTGAGCCTATCTTCTTGGGTGTTAGATATTCCTGCCAGCTTAGTATCATCTGCAAATTTGGTAAGTTTCCCTTCTATTCCCTCATCTAAGTCATTAATGAAGATATTGAAGAGTACTGGGCCTAAGACGGAACCTTGTGGCACCCCACTGCTTACTTCCCTCCCTGTAGACTTAGACCCATTAAGGACTATTCGTTTAGTATGGTTTGTCAGCCAGTTGCAAGTCCATCTAGTGGTGGTGCTATCTATTCCACTTTTTTCTAGCTTACTAAGAAGTAGGTTGTGGTCTACTTTATCGAAAGCCTTGCTGAAATCTAAATATATTATGTCCACAGTATTTTGCTGGTCTACTGATTTAGTCACTATGTTGAAAAATGAAATAAAATTGGTTTGGCATGATCTGTTCTTAACAAACCCATGCTGACTGCTAGTTATTACTTTACTTGTTTCTAGATGTTGGCAGATCTGTTTTTTTATTATCTTTTCCAGTATCCACCCTCCTGGGTGTTGATGTTAGGCTGATCGGTCTTTAGTTTCCTGGGTCTGTTTTTTTTCTTCCTTTTTTGAAGATGGGAACCACATCAGCTCTTTTCCAGTCCTCTGGTAGTTCCCTGGTGCTCCAGGATTTTCAAAAGATATGGTGCAGTGGTTCTGAGATGACCTCTGCCAGCTCCTTTAAAACTCTGGGATGTAATCCTTCAGGCCCTGGTGATTTGTGTTCATCAAGATCATACAGGTGTTCTTTTTTCTGTGGCATCTTCTGTAATTCTTTTTCCAGTTTTTTATGGTCGTCTTCTAGAGCTTTAATCATTTGCCTCTTCCTAATGTTCTTTTTCTTTATATAGTCAATTATTAATCCTCTTGCATATGCCTTCATTGTATCCCAAACATTCTGTATTGAAGTATCTTCTTTTTTGTTTTCATTGAAGTAGAAGGCCAATTCTTTTTCCATCCATTGTATAAAATCTTTTTCCTTTAGAATAGTATTGTTTAATGTCCATCTAGATCTTCTTTTTTGTCCTTTCCATTTAATTGTCATTGGATTATGGTCTGCCCATGTACTTGTTTCAATATTTATTTCTTGAATATTAGATAATAATTCTGTTGATGTCCAAATCATATCTATTCTGGACCACGATAAATGCCTGTTTGAATAAAAAGTATATTGTTGAGTTTTAGCATTTCTTTCTCTCCATATATCTTTTAAATTTAGTTCATCTGTCATTTTAAAAAAGGATTTAGGGAGAGTTTTCCTATTTTGTCGTGTTGTTTTTACTGTATAGTCCAGTTTATTATCTACAATTCCATTAAAGTCCCCCATCATAAGTATGTTAACATAGTCCAGTTCAAAGAAACAATGATTGCTTGGGGGAAGAATTTTGGATATGGGATGGATTTAGAGAAATGGCAAAAATTGTGGTCACAAAATTATAAAATGACAATGTCAACAGCATATAAAGAAAATTTGTATAAGATGTTTTACAGGTGGCACTTTCCCCCGACAAGAATAGCAAGAATGTTCAAGAATAAATCTGAAAAGTGCTGGAAATGTCATCAGATACCTGGAACATATTACCATATGTGGTGGACTTGTGAGGAGGCCAGGAAATACTGGACTAGAATTCGCATATGGCTGGAAAAAATGACAAAGAAAAACATAGATTTGAAACCAGAGATTTTTTTATTTGGAATCGTACCTGATATATATAATAAAAATTTAAAGTATTTGATTGTAAATGTATTAACAGCAGCTAGGATTGTATTTGCTAAAAATTGGAAGAATGAGAAAATACCATTAGAGGAAGAAATTATTAAGAAAATATTGGAATGTGCTGAAATGAGTAGATTGACATTTGAAATTAGAGAACAAGAAAATAAACAATTTTATGAAGTTTGGGATCTTTTTTATCAATGGTTAGATAATACAATATAATAATAGAATATTTAGAAATTTAGGAAATCATGAATATATAATTTTTCTTGGTTTTGATAATTTTTAAGAATATTTTATTAAGATAGATTTGGTATGATTCTATGATTTGTTATAAAATAATTTAACTTTATTATAGTTATCTCGCTTAAGTATGAATTAGTAAAATTATAGTCAAATGATTGTTCAATAATGATATTGGGATATTTTATTGATGATTGATATTGTGAGTTATTATGTAATATAATTATTTTGATGACTATGAAATGGATGCACAAAAGGGAGTGGTAAACCAACCGATACACTGTAAATTTATGAAGAATGATATAATATTTTTTTTTTATGTTATGCTTTATGTCTTATATGTTTTTTGTCTGTCGTTAAAATCAATAAAATTTTTACCAAAAAAAAAAAAAAAAGATCATACAGGTGTTCTCTTACTTTTTTTGTTTTTGCTTATTTTAATTTTTATTTCTGGTCTGTCTTTTACAGTTATGTGGTGGGTTGAGCTATAGTTTCTTTTTGCGTGAAGACCGATGCAAAGAACGAGTTAAGCAATTCTGTTTTCTCTCTGTTGCCCATTACTTCCTTGCTGTCTTCTCTCTTTAGTGGACCAACTGTTTCCTTGGTTTTTTTCCTTGTTATTTATATGTTGGAAGAAACTTTTTTTTTTATTATCTTTGACTTTTGTTGCAAGTCTTTGTTCATTCTGAGCCTTTGCTTTCCTGACTTTGTCTTTTCAGATTCTGGCTATCTGCTGATATTCTGCCTTAGTTGTATGTCCTTCTTTCCGTTTTTTTTACTTGTCCTTTTTTTCTTTCAATTTGTCAGAGCGATCTTTGTGCAGCCATGCTGGTTTCTTCTTGGATTTCTTGTTTTTCTTTCTCAGTGGCATTGTGCTGGTCTGGGCTTCTATGATCATACTTTTCAGAGTTTCCCAAGATTCTTGAGTTGTTTTCCCCTTTGGGATTTTCATCCATGGAATCTTTCCCAAGTTCTCTCTGAGTTTATTAAAATCCACTTTTTTAAAATCCAAGACCCTGGTGTCATTTGGTCTATTGCTTGTATTTGAGTTATGTTGAATTCTAGTATGACATGGTCACTCTCATCCAAGGTTCCTGCAGTTTCAACTCCCTCTATTACTTCTTCTCTGTTTGTAAGAATTAAGTCCAGTATGGATATCCCTCTGGTTCCATGTCAGCTAGGTTGGTTAGGAACTTATTTGATTTTTCATTTGGTGCAGAATTAGTTTTCCAATTGATATCAGGATAATTGAAGTCCCCCATTACTATCGTTGTGTGTTTCCTGCATGTGTTTGTTAGTTGGTTGGCAAAAAGGACATCTATTTTTTTTCTGCTTGATTGGGTGGCCTATAAGATACACCTAGGGCCATGTCATTCTTTTTTTTCTTTTATATTGACCCATATGCATTCTAGGAGGTTTTCATCTTTGGTTTCATGCATTTCTATAGCAATATAGTGGTCCTTTACAGACAGTGCAACTCCACCTCCTCTTTTATGGGGTCTGGTTTTTTTTGAACAGTTTGTATCCTTCTACCAGTATGTTCCAATCATGGGTTTCATCCCACCAAGTTTCTTTTCTTCCAACTATATCATATCTAATGTATTCGTAGTTCAAGTTCACCCTGTTTGTTCCCCAGACTTTGTGCATTTGTATATAGGCATTTCAGATCTTTATGTCTGACACTGTGTTTACTGCCCACATAACAGCTTCAACCACAACAATACATGAGCACACAATAGATACAAACTCAATTGCAGGGAATATGACTTCAGCAACAGAGTGATCAATGTCTGAAATACACTACCTGACTCTGTGGTTTCTTCCCCAAAACCCAAAAACTTTAACCTTAGACTGTCTACTATTGACCTCATCCCTTTCCTAAGAGGTCTGTAGGGGGCGTGCATAAGCACACCAACGTGCCTACTGTCCCTGTCCTAATGTTCCTTTTTATTCATATCCATTTTATGTATTCATAACCATGTTTATATTTATACATGTTATCTAATACATGCTTGACTAAACAAACAAACAAACAAACAAATAAATAAGGTGTTTAGAGCAGGAAATCTCATCTCCTACTGGCCATGTCAGGCTGCTGTAGACATGCAATCCCCATTCCGCCCTGATTTCTGTCCATTGTTTTGCAAAAAAGGTTTTTTGTTTTTTTACAAAGAAATAAGGGTCTCCCCACTATCACTTTTCTTGCCAATCTGGATAGATCTGCTAGGCCTTGGAGAATTGGCATTGTCTAGCCACAAATTTCCCTACCCCACAGAGATGTTCCGTGGGAGCAGAGAACTATTGGAGGCGAAGGCCCCGCTCTGATCTATGGGGCAGGATGGGTGCACTTTCTGACATGTCTTCCGTTGAAAGAAAATATCCTTCTGGGTTCAGTTCCAAGTGGGGGAAAAGACACTGGAAACATGGAGGCTGCTTGGAAAGATGGTTTAATGGTGGACAGGACCACATGGCTTGGAGATCTTGGGTGAAGAAAAGCAGGGAGACGCTGAAAGTCCCTGGGTTTTATGCCCTCTGTTGGGATTTGAATTTGAGCTTGTATTCTGATTGTTTGTCAGACTCCCATGGGGCCATGCAGGGGTAACTTGGTAGGTTGTCTTTTGAGTCCCAGGCTTGGTTGACTCTTGCTGGGTGATGATGTAATGAAAGGGCTTTGGGATTCCTGTTAAGGGTCTGCCTGAAGGAGGTAGATCTTTGTTATGTAGAATAAACTGCCCCAGGTCTTAATGGCCCATTGACAAACATAAGAGGAGGGGGCTGAGTTTCTGCCTCTCTGAGTTTCTACTTCTCTTTTAGGGGAAATATTCTGCCTTTTTAAATATATCCTAAAATATTTCATTTCTCTAGTACAGGGGTGGGTTTTAACTTCCAACACTTCCCAAAGACTTCTCAACAAGTTCCAAAAGTATATTTCTAAGCTTGGATTAGGTACAGGTAGTCCTTGACTTGTAACTAGGACTGAGCCCAAAATTTCTGTTGCTAAGCGAGACATTCATTAAGTGAATTTTTGCCCCATTTTACAACCCTTCTTGCCACGGTTGTTAAGCAAATCACTGCAGTTGTTAAAGTAGTAACATGGTTGTTAAGGGAATCTGGTTTATCCATTGACTTTGCATGTCAGAAGGTCACAAAATATGATCCCATGACCCTGGGATGCTGCAACTGTCATAAATGTCAGTCAGTTGCCAACAATCTGCATTTTGATCACCTGACTAAGAGAATGCTGCAACAGTATGAAAAATGGTCATAGGTTGTTTTTTTTTCAGTGATGTCATAACTTTGAACGGCCACTAAATGAACTGTTGTAAATCAAGGACTACCTGTACTAATGAGGAGAGGCTTTACATAAGAAGTTTAGTTTAGTTTATTGTCACTGCACCTCGTACAATGAAATCAAACACCATCTTCAGTGCACATCATGACCATAAAAATAAACACAAACACACATCCTTCACCCTCCACACATTGAACCAAAAACCTACAACACTGCACCAACACTGCACTATACAACAGAATTCAAAAGAGCTACTGTCCTGGGATAGAAGCTATTTTTCAGCCTATTTGTCCTTGTTTTTATTATTCTGTACTGTCTGCCAGATGGTTATAGTTTTTAAAAAAGGGTTCCCAGGATGAGATGGAGCTTTGAGAATGTTTTGAACTTTCTTAAGGCAGCGGGAGCTATAAAGCTCTTCTAAAGAGGGAGAGGGCAACCAATGATCTTCTGGGCAATGACATTAACCCCTTGGAGTGCTTTCCTATCTGCCACTGAGCAATTGGCAAACCATACAGAAGTGCAGTATGTTAAAATGCTCTCTATGGTGCAGCGGTAGAAGGTCACCAGCAGTTTTTCATTCAGTTGTTGTTTTCTAGAAGTCTCAGGTAGTATAATCTCTGCTGGGCCCTTTTGACCAGGGCTGCAATGTGGGTCTGCTATCAGTTCTTTCTCCATAGTGGGGTCAGAGAAATGGTGCCAAAAGAGTCATTCTATCCCTTTTGGCCCCTCTGGTAAGAGAAGCAGAGAAGGGAGAAGAAAGAATATAGCAGGGTTTGTGGGAGGGGGGAGGTTATAATCTTGGTATAAAAAAGATTTTCCCAATATCTACTGTACCCCCTGCCCCATGTACACACACACATCAGTGGTGGGATTGAAAAATTTTTTTACTGCAGATTCTGTGGATGTGGCTTGATGGGCATGGTGTGGTTTGGTGGACGTGGCTTGATGGGCATGGCAGGGGAAGGATACTATAAAATCCCATTCCCTCCCTATAGCACTAACCTGCTTTCCAGCTCTGTTCTCCTGTGCAGGGCAACAAAAGAAGACCCAGCCAATCAGCTGGGATTCGGGAGACAGAGAATAGATGGGGGCGGGGCCAGTCAGAGGTGGTATTTGCCGGTTCTCCGAACTACTCAAAATTTCCACTACCAGTTCTCCAGAACTGGTCAGAATCTGCTGAATACCACCTCTGACACACATACATAGTAAAGAAAATGAAATAGAAGTGGCTCTTTAGCCAACATCCACCCCCATTACTTGTAAAGCTGCTTCCCACCCATAAAGCTGGATTGGGCCTGTTCCATGGGGAGGTGACAGCTGAAATGAAGTTAAACATAGAGGGAAGCCTTCTCCCCAGCCCCCTCTCCCACTTTCCACTTCTGTTGCTTTGAGTGGTAAGGGAAGCCTTCCGCCACCAATACCCGCACCAAAAGAGGCATTCCTCACCCTGCCTCTCTCCTTCCCTGTGTTTCTGTTGAAGACAGAGTCCTATTCCACCTCACTGCTGAAATGCAGAGGTTGGAATGAAGATAGCAGGTTTTCAAGATGTCCTTATGTTGCTGTCAGTTGGCATGCCGGAAAGTAGTACCTATGTGCTATCAAGCAGAAGAGCCCAAGTGTTTGATGGCAGGAGAATCTCAAGGCCACTTCCCACCCACTTCCATTTTGTGGGGAAGGGAGGGGCGGGGGGGGGAGGCAAAGAGCACTGGATAGTCCAATGATTGAAGGTAGTTTAAACACATTCTTCCAATTATACATAGAATGGTCCGATTCTGCCCTCTAGTGGTCTGTCACTAAAAAACTGAAAATACATTCTGTGTGTATTCCGTATACAGGTAAACCTTGATTTATGGCTACAAGTGAATCCAAAATTTCCATTGCTAAGCGAGATGGTTGTTAAGTGAGTTGTGCCCCTCTTTATGAACTATTTTGCCATAGTTGTTAAGCAAATCACTGCAGTTGTCTGCCGCCTTCCTATACAAGAGGCCTCAGAGTACTGTCTTGGAAATGGGCCCCATTTTGGTAGTGACCACAATTCTCAGATCGCCAATCCCCATTCCCCAGTTTTGAGAGGGCCTTGGTGCTCTCTGAACTTGATTATTTACTTGCAGACATTTCATTACCCAGAGTAGATAACATCAGTGCTAGTAGGGAGTGAGGTTTGCTCTCAATTTATATTCTAGTGCAATGGTCGCCAACCAGTGGGCCAGGGACCACTGGTGGTCCGCAAGAAAATTTCAGTGGTCCGCAGAGAAATGTCACTCCCAAAGCAATTAATCCAGACTGCACAGGAACACAAGGCTGTACCACCCACATGGCCCACGGGAACACAAGGCTTGTATTGCTTGCATTGTGAACAACATGAGGTAGTGAAGGGAGGGGGGAAAGGATGGAGCAGGGAACTTGCCCCACGCATCTTACCTGGCCACCAGACTGCTTCTTTCTACTTCTGCTTTTGACTGCATGCAAAGAAAGCAGCCAAAGTCTTTCTTTCTTTCCCTCCTCCAAACTTCACCAGAAATGAGTCTTTTGGACTCAGCAAGGCATCCTGCTCCAAGAGTCTATGCTGGCACGACTAGTCTCACAAAGACTCATTTCTGGTGGATTTTGAGGGAGAGAAAGAAAGACTTCTGCTGCTTCTGCTGCTTTCCTTGCACGAAGCCAAAAGTCTCTCTCTCTCTCTCTCTCTCTCTCTCTCCCCCTCGCCTGAAAACAGAACTGGAGACAGTATCCTGCGATCCCAAATAAAGGATGATCGATCGGTAGGAAAACGGGTGGGGAATTTTCCTGCAGACTTTTGGGGGGATTTTTCTAGGGTGTCTAGTCCGTGGGATTTAAAATTATGAGTTTGGTGGTCCCTGAGGCCCAAAAGGTTGGTGACCTTTGTTCTAGTGGCTTGCCTTATCAGAGGGAGCTTGGTGGCTCTTTGGTTGGGCTATTATTTATTGTTAGTTTGTTTGGCAGTTTTGGGTTGGGGTGTTGTTCACTTCTTGATTGTTGATCTTGGGGTTAATCTCTGCCCATCTGGATATGGATGGCTGGTAGGGAGGTGTCTTGGTCTTTTTGTTGCCTCTTTGGCTTGTTAGTTGTCTCTTTGTCACAGTGTATAGAAGCTGGTTGTGGAACACTGCTTACAGAGTGAGATTGTACCTATTACATTTGTATTTCCTGTTGCACTTTGATTTTTGTCTAGAGCCTATTTTATTTGTGATTTTGAATTACAAAAGGAGGCTTTGATTACCTTCCCTGAATTTCTATCCTACCTCTTGAGAGTATCACGTCCACTTCCAAACAATACTGCAGGGAAAACCATTGCGGGCAGAATTCTGTTGTTTGTAAGTATAGACAAATCACATCAGAAAGGTAAATGTTTCCCTGTCAATTGTATAAAATTCGAAAACATAGTGCTCATCTGATTCTTGGCCAAGGGAGCCAGTGTTGTCCAAAGATGATTTTTGTGGTCATGTGGCCAGCATGGCTGTATGCCAAAGACATATTGAATGCTGTTACCTTCCCAGCAAAGTGGTACCTATTTATTTACTCACATTCACGTGCTTTTGAACTGCTGAATGGGCAGAGCTGGGGCAAGTAGTTCCACCTGACAAGCTCAGTATCTTTAACCCCAGCATATGAATATTTTTTCCAAGTCCCTCATTTTATCTTATCTAATTTATTGTATATTTCTTCACTGCTGGTTCCTTTACTATCAATTGTCAATTCTAAAAGGCAAACACTGATTGCCTATTTAATGTCTTCATTGTCAGCAAATAAGTCTTGTAGCTATACCTTCTATCATTTGTTTGCTTCTCATCAGCATAGCAAAGGTTATGGATGGTCCTTCCTCCAATTTAAAGGTGCTCATATTCTTCCAATCCAGTTTCTCTCGATATATATTCAGCAGATAAATTGAATAAATAAAGGACAGGGTACACAACCTTGTGTCATTCCTTTGCTGCCCAATATGTTTTGCAGTGTTCTGTCCGAATGCTTCAGGCTATTTTCAGATAATCAGATAGGTTGCTCACTGTCTATGGAGATTCTCAGTCATGGTTGCCCCAAACGTGTGTTTTTCAAAAAGCAACCAGACTTTCTTAGAACTGAAGAAGCTTCTTGCATGAGAAGCAAAACATCTTCAGGAAAAATCAAAGAAAATTCAGTTGTCCTTTTTTTGGGGGGGGGGGGAGACAACCTTTGGGATAGGTTGCTCATATTTCCCTATTGTAAATCCCACAAAAAATCAAAAAAATCATTTGGAGGTGCTGGGGGTGGGGGAACTACTGTAGGAAGTTAGCACCCAGCCCTCTCCAAGAAAAATGAAATATCCTAGGAAATATTTAAAAGGCAGAATATTTCCCCTAAGAAGAGTCAAAACTCAGAAGCAGAAGCTCACCCCCCCCCACCTTTGCTAATGGACCATTACTCTGGCCTGGGCCGGTCTATTTTACATAACAAAGATCTACTCCAGGTAGAGCTATAATAGGAATTGCCCAAAGCCCTTTCATTACATCATCATCCAGCAAGGCTCAACCAAACCTGGGACTCAGGCCAGCCTAGAGAGTTGCCCCTGCATGGCCCCATGGGAGTCTGACAACCAATCAAAATACAAGCTTCAATTCAAATTGCAACCGAGGTATAAAACTAAGGGTCTCTCAGCATCTCAGCCCTTTTCCTTCTTTCTTCACCCAAGGCATGTGATCCTGTCCACCATTAAACCACCTTTCCAAGCAGTCACCATGTTTCCAGTTTCTTTCTTCCCCATTTGGAACTACCCCAGAAGGTTAATTCTTCCAACACTACTATACAAAAAGCATTTAGATTGCTTCTCTTTGATTCCCACCCAACTCCATTCTTCTCTGGGTATACTCTGGATTTATTTAAACTTTAATTCTTAATTGAAACATTAATTTGTGTATGAATGATTATGGACCCTGTGTAGCCCAAACCTCACCAGATATTAAATATTCTTGAGAGGTAGGAGAAGAGCATTCCTATATGCTGCAGAGGCTCTGGAGTTGCACTTATTCTGTCTCTAGCTGGGCTGGATCCAATGCAGGTTAGCTGCAAGGCTGAGGAAGGGCTGCTGTCAGCCATTCCTGGCAAAAGGTGCCCCGCTCACCGCCACTGCCAAGGGCTGGAGCACAGCAATGCAGAACAGCCCCACTCAGCTGCTATTAAGTCCAGGCAACAAACCTGTGCAGAGGTCCTTGTGAGCCCAGAGTTTTGTGGCACCTGAAATCATCTTTTTTTATTATTATTATTATTTTGAGAGCACTTAATTTTGTATGCACGTATATTTTGAGGGAAGGTTGTCTGTGGGGGAAGGAATATCCAAGCCCAATTTGGAAAGATTCATGGCAAGCTTTTTAGATAAATATAGAGACAGGGATAGATAGAGATATAATTATCAAATGTGTGATTTCATTTTCAGTGAATAGTAGTCAACCCATGTCCCATTGGGTCATCATTTCAGATTATATTTTCTAACCTTAAAACAGAGAAAACGAATGACCACAAGTGGGCAAAAAAGGAGGGGGGAACAGGAGCTATTTCCAACTTGCTGCAGGCTTCTCCCTTGAGTTTCCTTATGGGAAGCTGGCAAGAAACATCTCTTCTGACCCAAACCTGGTTCCCAGAGAGCAAACACAAGACAAAGGTACCAGCACAACCTTTTAATGTTTCGTTTACGAATCCTGTTTCTTCACAGATAAAAGGCTGCTTCCAACTAATTAACTCTGATAAGGAAGAGCCTTGCCAAGTTTTTGCAAGGCTGCCAAGAACAGATAAAAGTTCCTAAACAATAAATCAAAGAGTCTCCAAACACCAACTCAGATATTCCTAACCAGGCTTGGCTAGCAAACTTCTTTGCCTTCTGAAAAGAACTGTAGTTTCTCAGCTGGCTTTTATCTTTTCAGGGAGGGGCCATTACCTTGCAGCCTTACTCCCAAGTCACCTGGGCTGCTGCAGCTGCTATTTCCTTCGAGCAACCCTGTGCACACACGCACTGGGGCAGAGGCTCTTCGGGGGCCTCTTCATCACTGCTGCCAGCCTCCACAACCTCCAAAGGCAGAACTTCACTCCCTGATGGTCCCAGCCCCATCCCTGCATCACACGCAGACCCCTCATCTGAGTCCTCGCTCTCCGAGCCCTCAGCCGTCCACACCTGCTGCCGGTGAACTACAACAACACCAGAAACCCTTCCTTCCTTCCCTCCTTCCCTGTTCCTTCCAGTAATGTAATAACCTCATGAATTCCATGACTGTAGAGTATGCCTATTATTAATTCTATGCAATCTTGAGGATCCATGAATTTGAATAAATTTGGCTTCTCTTTTGAGGTCTGGCACTAAATGACCAGTGTAATGGTGGATTTGCCCTAAATAATCACAGAAGGATTCCAATTCATTCCATGTCAGAAAGACTTCTTTGGCGCCAAAGGATGTCATTCGAAAGAAGCAGTTTGTACTGTCCTAACCCATTTGCAACAGGTTCATTGTTACCATATACATTGGAGAGTTACAAATTGCCTGGCCTGACCTTTCTCTTTGTACAGTAAAAAAGGGTAAAGATAAAAATCTCCCCTATCCAGTCGTATCTCTCACTAGGGGGCAGTATTCATCTCCGTTTCCCAGCCAAGGGAGCCATGCAGCGAAACTTGACCTTTTTCAAAAAGCAACTGAGAAAAGGAACAGGCAACAGTGAGGGCAGACTTTGGCTACAGCACCAACATCAAAAAAATATATATATTAGCAAATGGTGCATTTTGCCTCACTTTTTGATATTTTGGTCTTGTTGAAGGCAGGTATTCTCATGTTGAGGAATTCTCACAGTAATCAGTATTTGCCACTTGTTGTCGTTGATCTTCCCTTTCCTCTTTCACCTTTTCTTACTACCTCATTCTGTACCTTTTTATTATTCTGGAGATATGAAGCTCTTTCATCCTCCGTTTCTTCATCTCTCCTCCTTCCTAACACATCCCAATGACGTTTGGTGTCATCTCTCGACCATTTTATTCCCTCTCTTTTCACATGGCATAATTATGCTGATGATAATTAATTTAATTTAATATATTATTTTACCACATTATTATACACTGCCGTTCTCACCTCAGAACAGTTTCGATGTCAACTCGTAAAGCATTCCTGGCCTGCTCTTGAATTGCCATACACAGGAGGGGGGAGAATTGATGGATTGGCTCGAGGCTCATGAATTAATTAGGGCATCCCTCAGAACCCTGACAGCAGAATCCCTAAATCCCTTCTTTGTTGAGTTGTAGAAGCTGTCAGAGACAGTTTAAAAAAGGAACATGTGACTCCTGAGGGCTAAGGTAGGACTGGTCTATCCAATTTCTGATGATTGGAGGAGGGGCTAGTCTACTCTCAGCTTCAGAGTAGTGTAGTTGAAAAGTGAAACAGGGTAGGCAAAGACTAAGGCATAGTGGCCAATGTATCTGACTGATACTAGAGAGGATACAGTTTCTGCTCCATCTGCAGCCACAGCAGCTCATTTGGTGATTTTTTTCAGTTCATCCTACCTCATAGGGCTGTTGGGAAGAAATATAGGAGGATGGATGGGCCTTAAGTTCCTGAACAAAGATGGTATATAGATACATGAGCATGTTTGTATACCAAAGAAGGGGGTCATAAACTAATAAAAATATCCAGGCTTTTCTTCACGTACTTTCAAATTGTTGCTTCTTTAAAAGCTACACACTGAATCAATTCCTTGCTGCTGCTAGGGTAAGCAACAAAGCACTGCGAAAGTGGCTGGGAAACTGTCATGAAATGTTCAGAATGAGCATCATGTGACTGCAGCAACAGCCCAGCAATGCAACAGCAGCCAGTAGCATGGAAGCAGCCCAAACTTTCCCAAATTCAATTTCCATAAGAGTCATAGGTCCCTGGATTTTGGATACATTCTGTATGTGAGCCCATTTGAAGTACTTTGGTTCCAAAATTGTTGTCCTATGATGCAAAGTTTAACCCAGCTAAAGATAATGACAACTAGAGATTTAGTATTATATAGACTAGTACTAGAATAAATTCCCTTCTCCTTGCATCTTCTGCTATGGCCTCCAAAATTATCCCGGAAAGTTGGAGACTCTTTTGTGGAAGTTCAGAGGGACATGTGATGGATGAAAAGGAAGAAGAGAGATATATTTAATAGGATACTAATACTCTATTAACATCCTATTAATGCAATCATACCCAAATGCAAATTTATACAATGCATCTTCCATGCAAAGTCCACTCAACATTCTAAGATGCATTTCAAGGTGAATTTATTTTTCAGAAGCACAACATTCATATACTAACATGTAAAAACAAAATATCAAATATATACAGAGACAGTATCTGGTGAATGCTTGTTAAAGTATATAAGCAACATGTTTTTGCATGCTAGTCATATTCAATATGCAAGTCATAAACTGGAAATAAATTTCCAGTGCTCAGTGTCAAGGTTCACACAACTGTTTAAATTATGATCTGCTTGCTTGTTACCTAATGCAATGAATAGATCCAGATACTTCGATTTGCAGTAAAGCATAGCATGATGCATAAATAAATTGCAAAGTATGGTTTAGGTGTGCTAAAATAAGACTAGTTATCAGTAAAATCAAATCTACAGAATAATGAAATAAAATATTTGACATCTAAATGAAGTCAGTGAAGGCACTAAGTGAACATTTTAAAGGAGGCAACTTAGAAACAGATAGCCACCTAAAGAAATTTATTTTTAAAAAATATATATCATCTTAAAAAGTGTTTTTTTTTCTAGCAAGTTCTTGCCTTACTCTCTAAGGTAGGTATGCAGAAAATAGAGGTATGACTTAGCCTGAAAATGACATTTCCATTTCAACAGTAAAAGTGTAATTAAATAAAGATAAATCTGGCTGATAAAGTTTCATGAGTTTCTGCATTTGGTTCCAATCCAGGTTTTTTAGATATTGGACAGTGAGCTTCTTGTTTGTCCTTTGTGTATAAAACTTACTGTCTGGGTAATGGACTATCTCTGTAACTCCAATTCTGCTGAGAGTATGACTGACATCCTCCCCCAGGGTCTCATACTTTCCCAGAATGTCATAGTGAATATTGCAGGGATCACACAACTGGAACATTGGTTTCCAATGTACATCCAAATACTCATTACTTCTTGTCACAACATAGTTTACAAACTCTTGAAAAGTCACAGTCCCTGTAAAATTGTTGTCCTTCCTAAACATGGCTTTAATCTCATTTGCCACTGTGGTGCTATAGTAAGGTTCATCATGCAATAATTTGTCTCTGTAAGCAGAGACCAATCTTTCTAGAGGATGCCTGGTAAACATCACTTTTGTAAAGGAGTTCAAAAGTTTTGCTTGTTGTTTAGATGGATAAGAACTCAACCGCTTTAGAAGGTTTGTTTTATGAATCTCATTCTGGTTTACTTCAAAGACATGCCTGCTCAGGTTCAGCGTGAGTAGCAAAACAATTTTCTTCCAATTAGTACAGCCTACTTTTGGCACCTCACAATAGATAAATTTGTAGTTCTCATCCACAAAGAGCTGTCTAGTCACATGTTCATCCAGCTTTCTTTTTACATTTGTTAAATTCTTGCTCAGGCAGATGGAATCCAATATGGTTTGACGATCATTTTGCATTTTCAGCCAATCTTCTTTATGATCTAGAAGAAAAATTCAAACTTCGTTGAGAATTTTTTTTTAAAGTAAAAGATTTTTTTTAAAAAAAATCAGATCTGCAATCCTGTATGCCATGTTTGGATGGGAATTTGGTGGATTTTAGTTCAGCAATATTTTAATTATACCTGGTGAACAGTGTTATGGGAAGTAATTGCTATATGATTAATTAATTACTTTTTTCCTCTGAGATAGAAATGAAATCATGGGGATTTGTGAGGGTTCTTTGCTTTTCTGGGATAGAACACAGCTCAGTGTAGCAGCTCTATACACAATGCTTTATTGCAACACACACCGTCATCAACCAGGATGTCACTATGCATACGCGGAACCTCCTAGGCTTTACAAGTTGACATTGTTATGTAAATACATCTTTAATGCAGAGCCCTTTATACTCAGTTCAAACAAATGTCTCAAAGTTAAGTGGTATACAACCTTTGCCTCTTTCTAAACGTACTTGGGCTAGTTGCAATGAAGTGCTGCCATAATGTGGTTGCCTCTTTTCTAGTTGCTGCCAAGCTCCAAACTCTGCTCTTGAGCATTGTTGCACTCCAGCTAAGATCCCAATCCAAAGTCCAGGTAAGCATCCCATCAGGATATGCCACTTACTGTCGCTTCTGGTCTGGCAAATGATTGATAACCCACCTGCCTGCTATCAATCTCCAGACTTGCAGCTGTCAACCTCCAAACATTGTTTCTCTGCTTCCCATCTGCTTGCTGGGTTTTATCTCCTCTTCTCTTACACCCCAACAGGCACTCTTAGTGTTTATTTTTGTAAGCAAGGGCCTGGGTAGGGTGAGGCTGCTTACAAACATCTTCACATCCTTGAAAGTGCCAGGGTGTGGATCAATTAGCCAGCCAGCTGGAAACCTAACATGGATGCTTCAAAGTAAATGTGTGAATGCATAAATGAATGCACACATCCATACACGAGTCCATCTCTTAAGATTTTGGCCTTTCGGGGGGGGGGGGATCACAAGCTGGGTTTGTTGTGCCTTGGGGAGTGGAGTGGGAAGTATTTCTGCCTGGCTGCAGGTGCTTTCCCCTAGTGTAAGCAGCAATCCCAGATTCACTTCCTCATTTACTTACATGGCTCTTTCAGTTTCCTTCAAGCCTCCCCCATCTCCAACATTTTGAATAGAAGGCTACAGATAGGGGTGGAATTCAAATTTTTTAACAACCGGGTCTGTGGGCATAGCTGGGTGGGCATAGCCATGTGACTGGGTGGGTGTGGCTTTTTTGCAGCATTCCTCCTTTTTTTTTGCCTCCTGGGAAGACGTTTTTGCTCCCAGAAGGCTACCCTGGGGCACTGGAAGGCAAAAAATGGAGACAGGGGATGTTGCGTTCAATAGACTGACCCGCAGTCTTCACTCCGGTCTGCGTTTCTGGTGGGAGCGTGGACCGCTCCCATTGGTGATGCCGTTTGACAGCCGGCTATAAAAGGAGCTGTCAAACGGCATCAGCTGTTGCCTCCAGCTGACTGCCTGTTAGCCCGGCAGCCACGGCAACCCTTTATTCTTTGTAATAAAGTTACTTGACGTTCGCTCCGTGTCTACCTCAGCTCATTACTTGCCACTCCACAACAGGGGAGGTGCTCAGCATCCACCCACCCCACCCTTGTGTGCCCCTTTTTGCCTCCTGGGCATCAGGGAAGCCTCCTGGGGGAAGCAGTAAGACAGCGAGGGGGATCCCGGCACAGCTCATCATCAGAACAGCTGATCGTCAGGAAGGGAAAAAAAGAAAGAAATACCTTAAGGAGTGACTGGGCAGGGGAGAACATTGTCAGCGATGTCGGGCATGTGCTTGATGTCACACATGTGCAATAAGCACTGACTGGATAGGGAGGGGAGTGGCCAGCCAGGGGAATAATTTGCTGGTTCTCCAAACTGCATAGAATCATAACAACCAGTTCTATAGAACCGGTCCGAACCAGCTCTGGCTACAGAGCTGTGACTTGGACTTAATTCACATTTATTATCAATGACTTGAATGAGAGACCTGAAATGATAATTTAAGGGTTTGCAGATGGCATGCAGATGGCATAAAGCCGGGGGAGGGGCAGTTAACACTTTGGATCAATGAGATAAATTTCATTAGGTAGCCTGGAGCACTGAGTTGCAGTGAACAAGATAAAAGCGAACAGGAGGAAAAGTAAAATTCTGCATCTGGGTAGGAAATTACCCTCCCTCTCCATATGTTTTTGGTTTTAAAGTTTGATTTTAATTTTTTATGTTTTAATTTAAATGTACCTGTAAGTCGCATAGAGTTACCCTATGGTAACTCTGGATGCAGTAGAATTTTGATTAAACGTAAGCAAGAATGGCTTCCTTATATATTCCAAATCATATAACAAAGTCACCTCAAAGACTTAGACTACAGTTTTTAAGGGGAAAATAGTTGATATCAAGATAGTAACCAGAAGCTACTACAATGTTTATAAATAATTTAATGAAATCACTGATTGGGCACATTGGGAGGGAATCTAGAGTTTAATATTGTTTTTCTTACTATTTATAAGGGTTTTCTTTTCTTTCTTGCCTTTAAATTATTTTTTGAAATAATATGATTGATTTTATATGTTTAAGTGATCATTGAAATAATGATTTTTAAATGTTACAACAATTGTAATCTGTTTAGTTTTTGAGATTTCATTTTCCTTTTACTGTGCCTTTTTATCATTTTCTTCTTTTCCTTTGTCTAGTCATTGATTTTATTCTTTAACATTTATTTTAAAAAGAAGCTGTGAAAATTTAATGGCATATGTATGTTTCTGTGAGAACAGATTTCATGTTTAGAAAGGATGGTAAGCCTATGGGTCTTTGCAAATTTAGAGACGATTATGGCTGCTAACAATTCTGTTTGTGATTATGTCTGTAGAGTAAGTGCTTGTTTAATTTTTGCGTAATTTGCTATTCAAAACTGCATGAAGAGGAACAGAATTCATAGTACATTCTGTAATCTTATCATCTGTCAACACACATTTGTCCAGAACTACAAGACACAATACAATTTTTTTTTCTGAATGTATTTGACATTGATTTCAACACATATTTCCCACTCTTCTCTTTCATCCTTAGTCTTATTTACTTATTCTGCCTCTGAGTGTAACATTTACACAGTTCCATTCCTCTATCATACTTACCTACTTTTTAATATCTACTGGAAAATAAACATGTTTGTGTAGGTGTATAAACAGCCAATCAGGACTGTTAGGTGATTGAGACACAGGATTTGTTGTATAAGCCCTGCGAGATGGAGCAGTGGTGGGATTCAAAAATTTTTACGACCAGTTCTGTGGGTGTGGCTTAGTGGGCATGGCAGGGGAAGGATGCTGTAAAATCTCCAGTCAGAGGTAGTATTTGCTGGTTCTCCGAACTGCTCAAAATTTCCACTACAAGTTCTCCAGAACTGGTCAGAACCTGCTGAAAACCACCTCTGACTTGGAGCTTGAGTGTGGCTTAGCTTAATTAACTGTTCTGTGTATAAATGAGTTCATTTTGCCTTTGCTTGAGAGTCCTAGTGTTTCTTCTTGTACTTGCTACTTCTCTCTATCATGTTGCAAAAGCTGCAAGGATATTATATACATGCATCTTGTTTTATATTATTGTATATAAAGAGGTTTCTGCTATATAATGAATCTTGCTGAATTATTTCTTCGTGTGGTGGCTGGATTGCTACATACTCCAAGGGATTGACCAACTGCACCCTACCCACATACTGGAATTCTGTTAATTCATCATCCATTGTCTTACCTGTCATTTCTGTGTGCCATTGAATAGAAAAAAATAATCCCAGCAGTACACAAAGCAGGAGGAAAATGAACAACTTTTCAAGCAGGCGAATCATTATGCTTTCTTAACAGGCCAAATGCTGTAACCTTTTTAGGTTAGATTCTAAACAACCAGAAATATAATAGGCATGTTGTTAAAAGGACTTCAAAAATATAACATCACACAAGATGAACTTTGCAGTTTGTCAAAGGAGATTTTCATTATTTTACATACAAACATACTGTATATGTATATTAAGAGCCGTGGTGGCGCAGTGGTTAGAATGCAGTACTGCAGGCTACGTCTGCTGATTGCTGGCTGCCAGAAGTTTAAATCTCTTAAAAAAGATAAATTTCTTAAAAGTGATAGAGGGAATATGGATTTTAATACACAAATACTCCCTTGATTCCATCTATCTCCTATGTGACCTCTGGGCAAAGCATAAACTATGTCATCACTTTGCTTCCTCTATGGAATTTTGCAGCAAATCCAGACAACACAGTTTGCCATTTATGCCCAACTGGTGTTTTCTTGCTTTCTGTTTTTGTTTATTTTTTACAGGGAAATCCATCAGGGAGACAAAGTGTTAAGCCTGTGTTCCCCAACCAGGGTTAAGGAGACAAGCTAAACAGAATGTGCAGCGTTAGTCAGATAGGCACACAGATAAATGAGTGAGATAAGTTTGTGTGTTTGTTAACATACAGTAAAAATAACAGATATGCTTGTGCTATCAAAAATATAGTTTATTCCATTTAGAGTTTATAGCATAGTCAAAATAACAGTCCATTGGTCATGTATCATTTTAGTCAGTCCATTCAAGGATATTCAGTTAACAAAGTCCGTGTAGAATATCCAATGTCAGTTCACTTACAAATAAATCAGCAGTCCTTTCTCTCTCCCGTTCGAGTAAGGAAAAAACGCAGTCTTCATCCAGTAATTAGGGATCATCAAGTCAGAGAGAGCAAGCTGACATTCCTTGCTTCTTTTATGGTGCTTTCACAACCACTCTCTTAATTACATTCCCACAGTTAAAGTTGCAGACACTTTAACTAATAAACCATGATAACATATTTATTATTTTACCTAAACCAGTTAGGGTAAACAATGTTATCCCTAACACAAAGAATGGCATTCTAAGAAGCTTCCATTCTTGAAACAACCGCTAGTTTCAGCAGGATTTAGGTGTGGCTCCTTGCCAAGGAAAGACATCGACCAGGAGCTGATGAGCTGATCTTTTAGTCCAGGTTTTCTCCAGCCAGAATTCTGGGAGTTAAAGTCCACAAGTCTTAAAGTTGCCAAGTTTGGAGACCTCTGTTTTAGTGTATAAAGATTGTAGGTGTCTTTCTTGATTTTTTTCTTAAAGACATTTCACTTCTCATCCAACAAACTTCTTCAATTCTAACTGGTGAGAAAAGAAAGCATTTATAATCTTGGTACTCAGCCAATCATCAACACCCTGTGGTCATTGAAGCCACGTGTGGGTTAATGTTAGCATAATGTGTGGCCTCCTATTTACAGTACGGTCTCTCAGCAGCCCTATAAAGATTCCACATTCGGAGAAGGCAGAGCTTAGTTTCGGCGATACAGCTGCGATCTCGGGACTCTGAGATCGCAGCTGATATTTTCGCCGCTGGTCGGTCCCAACGGACCTAAACCGTCCCGTAGAGATGGTAATCGTGAAGGGCAAGTCCCAGGATCCCAGAGATATTGCAAAATCTCTGGTTTGATCTGAGAGAAGCCCTTTTGCTGGCGGTGGAGAGGCAGCCCCCATAGCTGCTGAAGTCAGGACAGCTCCAGAAAGAAAGTGGCTGGAAGTGAAAGTGTGTCAGCTGGGTGAGAAACTTCTTTTTTGTTGTAAATTCGCTGAGATTTGAAAGGGCATCCTGAATACAGAAGAAACCTGTGAGATTTTCTTTTTTGACAAAAATTGTATGAGCGGCGTTTTTTAAAGTGATGTCAAATTGAGGCTTGGATTTTTTTTTCTTTTTCTTACTTTTTTGGAGGGATTTTAGTGTGACTTTGTAGGTAACCGGATTGAATTTTCTCTTACATATATTTTTATGCTCCTTTTGATTATTTAATTTTCTTTTAGAAGAGAGGCTCCCTTTGGCTATTTCTTTTTTTTTTTTTTTTGGTATAAATTATCCTTTTTTTCTGGCTGGGGTGGGGAAGAATATTAAGAAACTTTGTAACACTGCCAACTAGAGGCTTGGAAATATTCTATTTGAATTGGAGAGAACTGTAAGAAGACTCCTTCTCAAGGACACTTTAATGTGATAAGATAGAGGGAGAACATAGCAAAATATTATTACAGGTGTTTTCCTGGACTCTTATCAATATTTCAACACTTGAGGCTTGGCTTTGAAGCTGGTGGGGAAGAGAGTCATAATAAGAACATTGGACAACTAAATAAAGTGCAGAGTGCTTTCTTATATATATATATATATTACTTGTGATACCCCTTCTCACCAGCCGCTTTGTAAATTCCAATTCTAGTAATATTCTTATTTTTGCTTTTTATTTCAAAGGGAAAGCCTCAGAGCTTGTTCTTTATTTTTCTTTTTTTTTCTCCTTATTTTTACTGGGATCCTTTTGCTTTTCCTATTCATGTTTTTGGACCACTCTGTTTTTTCTTTTTGATTATTGAGACTTCTCAATATTTTTGTTCTTTTTTTTCTTCATCAATATTATTATTTGGGGGGGGGTTCTTTCTATTTTTCATTTTTTATGGTGGACTACTTCGTAATTGGATGAGGGTCTAGAAGAACCTGAAGATTTTTCTTCTTCTTTTTCTCTTTTTTCTTCTTTGGTTTTGGGCCTTTTACTATTGGATTTTTCCATTTTGGATTATAATTGGCTACTCTACCAGTTGGATTAAAAGTCAAAAAGAATTTGATTTTTTTTCTTTTTGACTTTTAATCCAACTGGTAGAGTACATTCCATTCTTCCATTACAGGAAGAAATTATTAAGAAAATATTGGAATGTGCTGAGATGAGCAGATTGACATTTGAAATTAGAGAGCAAGAGGATAAACAATTTTATGAAATTTGGGATCTTTTTCATAAATGACTAGATGATAAAATACGATAATAGAATATTTAGAATGCTAGATAGTAAGAAATATCTTTATTTTGCTATTTTTCTATTATTTTGTTATTTGATATTATATTTATAAAGGGTTTTTTAGGATTGATTTGGTATGATTATATGATTTGTTGAATAATCTGGTTAAAGTATTGTTAGCTCATAAAGCATGAATGATTAAAAGTATAGTCAAAAATTTCTTTTTTTTAGTGATATTAGGATATATAAGTTTGGATTGATAATATGAGTTATTATGTAACATAATTGGAACTGGGACTACAGAATGAATGCACAAAAATGATGAACCAACTGACACACTGAATGTACACACGAGAGTTGAATGTTTTAATGTTTTGTTTGTCTTGTTTGTTTGTAGAAAATTAATAAAATCTTTTTTCAAAAAAAAAAAGTCAAAAAGAATTTGAAGCTTTGGAAGCATTAAAATGAGCAGGAAACCAATATCAGCTGGTATTTCTACCTCTACCTCTGCCTTCCCGCCAGCTGGAGGACAACGTTTAATTCAGACAATGTTGAAGCAAGATAAAGAACAAGAAAAAGTAACTTCACAGATGATTATGCAAGGAATCCAAGATCTCAAGACAAAATCAGACACCATTGAACAAAGAATAGAAAACATTGAACAAAGAACAGAGAAGACTGATGAAAAAGTGGAAAATATTAAACAAATGATGGGGAAGTATGAGGAGAGATTCCAAAAAATTGAGGAAGAAGGTAAACAAAGAGAGGAGAAGATTGGAAATATTGACAGTAGATTAACAGTGGTTGAACAAGATAAAAGTGGGATGTTGAGGTGGGAGTTGGAAAGG
Organism: Hydrophis major; assembly: GCA_033807585.1. Lineage (NCBI taxonomy): Eukaryota > Metazoa > Chordata > Lepidosauria > Squamata > Elapidae > Hydrophis > Hydrophis major. The sequence goes on along the minus strand of CM066328.1, from coordinate 79,035,289 downwards.
TCAGAATTTTATCTCAGATTTCAAAATATAGAAGAAGAAAAAGGACAAAACTTGGCTGCGATAATGATAGAAATTTTGGCGGATGCTTTGAAAATTACAGAGGAAAAGATGATGGATGGAGTAGATGAAGTATATCGAGTTTATACAAGATATGCGATGAGAAATAAATTACCAAAGGAAGTCCATATTAGATTTACTAAAAAATCCATTAAAACACAAATACTACAAGTGGCAAGAGAGAAGACATTGAAATACAAAGGCAAAGAGATTGTGGTTTTAAAACAAATACCCAGAAGAGTGAGAGAGATGAGAAGAGAATATCGATTTCTGACCAAAATGCTATTGGAAAACGAAGTGAATTATAGATGGCTGATTCCAGAAGGATTAATGTTTACGTGGCAAGAGCAGAGACATAGAATTGACTCAATTGAGAAAGCAGAACATTTCCATGCAGAATTTTTTGGAAGAAAAGAAGAGGAGGCAGAGAAAGAGGTCTCATTAATTGAGTTTCAAGAGGAACAACTGGAGACTGAAAAAGAGAAAGGTACAGTAGGTGGACAGGTGGATAGTAAAGAACAGCGTGAAGTGAGATCCACGAGAGCTGTTAAACCTAAATATAAAGCATAATCATGGAAGAAAAAAACATTACAATGAATATAAATGGACTCAATTCAGCTGTTAAAAGAAGGAAAACCTTTCATAAATTAGAGAAATTAAAATCTGATATAATTTGTCTACAAGAAGTTCATATTAAAAAACAACATGAACAATTGTTAGTACAGCCAAAATTAGGAAAAATATTTACTTCTTTGACTCAATGTAAGAAAAGAGGAGTGGTTCTATACATTAAAGAGGCTATCCCAGCAAAACTGAAATACACGGATGAAAACGGAAGAGTACTAATGGTGGAAATAATGGACAATAATATAAAAATACTCTTGATTGCAATTTATGCTCCGAATGATAAACAAGAAGAGTTCTATAAAAAACTACACATGAAAATAATTGGACTGGACTATGTTAATATAATTATGATGGGAGACTTTAATGGAATTGTGGACAATAGACTGGACTATATAGCAACAACAAAAAAGCAAAATATAAAGACTCTCCCTAAATCCTTTTTTAAAATGACAAACGAATTAACTTTAAAAGATATTTGGAGAGAAAGAAATGTTAAAGCTAAACAATATACTTTTTATTCAAATAGACATTTATCATGGTCCAGATTAGATATGATCTGGATCTCAACAGAATTAATATCTAATATTCAAGAAACAAATATCGAAACAAGTACTTGGGCAGATCATGGCCCAATGACAATTAAATGGAAGGGACAAAAAAAAAAGATCGAGATGGACATTAAATAATACTATCTTAAAGGAAAAAGATTTTATACAATGGATGGAGAAGGAACTGGCTTTTTTCTTTAGAGAAAATAAAAAAGAAGATACTTCAATGCAGAATGTTTGGGATACAATGAAGGCATACGCTAGAGGTTTGATAATAGATTATACAAGAAAAAAGAATATTAGGAAAAGGCAAGCTTCTAAGGCCTTGGAAGATGAGTATAAAAGACTTGAAAAAGAATTACAGAAAATGCCACAGAAAAAAAGATATTAAATTGAAGCTGGATGTAATTAAACATAAAATGGAATTAATAGAGAAAGAAGAACTGGCACAGAAAATTAGAAATTCTAAACAGAATTACTTTGAAGATGCAAATAAACCAGGCAGATGGCTAGCATATAAATTGAGAAAGGAAAAGGAATCAAGAAAAATATTGAAGCTAATAGATGATTTGTTATGGTAAAGTTTGTTATGGTAATATGCAGAAAAAGGAAATTATTCGAGATTTTTATGGGCAACTATATAAACAAGAGAATATTGATGAGGAAAAAGTCAAACAGTATCTACAGAATGCTAACTTACCGAAGATACCTAAAGAGACTGAAGAAATGCTAGAAAGCAATATAACAATGATGGAATTAAATGAAGCACTTAAGAAACAAAATAATGGGAAAGCACCAGGTCCAGATGGGCTTCTGGCAGAATTTTATAAAACATTTCAAGAATTATTGAGCATTCCATTGTTAGAAGTTATGAATGAAGTTATGTCAAAGAAGATGATACCCAAAACATGGTCAGAGGCTTATATTACACTTATTCCAAAAGAAGAGGCTGACCCATTGCAAATTCAGAACTATAGACCTATTTCATTATTGAATGCAAACTATAAAATTTTTGCTTCAATTTTAGCAGAAAGACTTAAAAAATATTTAAATAATTTTATCCATCCAGATCAAAATGGATTTCTGCCAAAGAGACAAATCAGAGACAATATGAGAGTAATCTTGGATACTTTGGAATACTATGAGGCTCATCCTGAAAAGCAAATGGCTTTGATATTCCTAGATGCTCAAAAGGCATTTGATAACGTGAACTGGAGATTTATGTTATTACTATTGGAACAGATGGGTTTTGCTAGAAAATTTATTCAAGCAATAAAAGCCATATACAATAAACAGACAGCAAAGGTAATTATGGAGGGAGAATTTACAGACTTTATAAGAAAAGGCACAAGGATGTCCCCTATCTCCTTTGCTATTTGTGTTGACTTTGGAAGTGTTGAATAGAAATATTGATGATAAAAGCATAAAAGGAATGAAAATTAAAAAGGAAGAATTCAAACTACAAGCTTTTGCTGATGATTTAGCTTTTATTTTGGAAGATCCGCTAGAAACAGCTTCAAAGTTATTGGAAAAGATAGAGACATATGGTGAGATGGCTGGTTTGAAAATAAATAAAGATAAAACAAAGATTTTGACAAAGAACATGTTACTGAGACAAAGAGAAGAACTGGCAGACCTCCTGAAAATCCAAGTTACGAATAAGGTTAAGCATCTGGGGATATATTTGACAGCATTAAAAGAGAATAATTATATTAAACTTAAACAACAGATAGCTACAGACTTGAAGAAATGGGAAAACTTGCAATTGTCATTAATAGGGAGAATTTCAACAATTAAGATGAATATTTTATCCAGAATTCTATTTCTGTTTCAGACAATACCAATTAGGCTTGGAAAAGACTATTTTGAAAATTTAAATATAATCATGTTGAAGTTTATATGGCAAGGTAAAAAAGCGAGAATGAAGCTAAAGCTTTTGCAAGACGCTAGAATTAGAGGAGGTTTTGGCCTGCCTAATTGGGAATTGTATTATCAAGCTGAAAGTTTGATGTGGGTTAAAGAATGGATAACATTAAGAAAGGCTAGATTGTTGACACTAGAAGGGCATGATTTGCTGTTGGGCTGGCATGCTTTTTTATGGTATAAGGGAACTAAAACACAGGGTTATTTTTGAAGACATTATATACGGGAGTCTTTGTGGTTAAACTGGGAGAAGATAAAAAGACAATGTTATTTGAAAATTCCAGTTTGGTTATCCACTATTGAAGCATTTTCCTATCCTATAATTTATAAGAAGGAACAAACAGTTAGATATGGGGAACTATTGGATGAAAAGGGTGAACTTAAATCGATTCAAAACTTAGAGAAACAAGGTATAAGGATGAATTGGTTTTCATATGCGCAAATACACTCAAGGTATGATGAAGATTCTAAAATGGAGGGATTCTATGATAATCAGACTGATTTAGATAAGATCTTGATGGGTACTGATGAGAAGGTGATTAAAAAATTATATGGTTATTTACTGGGAATTAAATTAGAGGAAGAACAAGTTAAAGAAAGTATGATTGTTTGGGGGAAGAATTTTGGATATGGGATTGATTTAGAGAAATGGCAAAAATTGTGGTCTCAAAATTATAAAATGACAATGTCAACAGCATATAAAGAAAATTTGTATAAGATGTTTTACAGGTGGCACTTTCCCCCGACAAGAATAGCAAGAATGTTTAAGAACAAATCTGAAAAATGCTGGAAATGTCATCAGATACCTGGCTCATATTATCATATGTGGTAGACTTGTGAGGACGCTAGAAAATATTGAACTAAAATTTGCATGTAGTTGGAAAAAATTACAAAGAAACACATGGACTTGAAACCAGAGATCTTTTTATTGGGAATCTTACCTGATACATATAGTAAAGATTTGAAATACCTGATTGTAAATGTATTAACAGCGGCTAGGATTGTATTTGCTAAAAACTGGAAGAATGAGAAAATACCATTACAGGAAGAAATTATTAAGAAAATATTGGAATGTGCTGAGATGAGTAGATTGACATTTGAAATTGGAGAGCAAGCGGATAAACAATTTTATGAAATTTGGGATCTTTTTTATCAATGGCTAGATGATAAAATACGATAATAGAATATTTAGAATGTTAGACAGTATACTATATTTATAAAGTGTTTTTAGGATTGATTTGGTATGATTATATGATTTGTTACAGAATAAATTATTTAAAGTATTGTTATCTCATAAAGCATGAATGATTAAAAGTATAGTCAAAAGTTTTATTTTTTTTAATAGCAATATTAGGATATATAAGTTTGGATTGACAATATGAGTTGTTATGTAACATAATTGTAATTGAGACTACAAAATGAATACACAAAACTGATGAACCAACCGACACGCTGGATGTACATATGAGAGTTGATGTTTCAATGTTTTGTTTGTCTTGTTTGTCTGTAGAAAATCAATAAAATTCTTTAAAAAAAAAAAAAGATTCCACATTCAAACACACAGATTAACCCTCAATGGCAGAACATTTTTCTTGAAACAATTTACTCCAATGATGTGACCTAGTTTGGGTAATGAAACTTCTGCAAGAAAACAAGCAAGGTCAGAGACTACCAAGGACCTCTCTTAAAACATCTTCAAGAAAAATCAAGAAAGTCCAGTTGCAGTTTGAAAAAAGCATCTTTGGGGACTACAAAGATTGTACTTTGTCAAAAATTTCATTTTAGCCCAACCATAATGATTATCCTAATCTATACATGTTATTGAAGGAGAAGTATCCTTTAAGCTATTCTTCCAAACTTGAAGCATCAGTTTGATGAAAACATTTTCGATCTTTTTTGTTCTAGAAAAATGATTTGGATTAGAAAAAAATATTGATTTATAAAATTATTTGTTTGGATATAGTTTCAGTTTGGATCAATATTGAAGTTTCCTCCTATTATAAAATTATCCATGTTATTTATTATTTTTACTGCTCATAAATTTTATTTGTAATAATTTTTATTATACTTTTTAAATATAAAATACAAATGAAAATAAAGACAATGGGGAAAAGAGGTAAAGAGAAAAAGAGAAGGGGAAAAAATGAGGGAAATCGAAAGAAAAACAACAACACAGTAATTCCCAACTTTTTCCAGTGTAGTAAATTCCATAGTAGTAGTATAATCTCAACTTATTCTTTGTATAAGAACAGTAGATATTAATCACATACAGTAAAAACAACCTCTTTAACTGGAATGAAGTCATCTCTCAAGCTTTTGAAAGAACATCAATTAAAGGGATAAAATCTTCCTAAGGCAAATTATTGAAAGTTTTCTTTGAATTGATGGACAATTTTCTGTTGCTTGACTCTTGGAGGCAGAAAAATGGACTGGCTAGACGACTTTTATTCAGAATGGCATAAATCATTTTCAAGAAAGATATGAAATGGATATATGAAAGTTTAGCTAACAAATTGTCAAAGGTGGAAATTTTAGCCTAAAATCTTTTCTGATCATAATCCAGTTTCAATACTTAAAAAGGGATTTTACATTATAGATGGAGATTAAATGAAACTATTTTAGAGAGGGGGAAAAGGACTGTAAAGAGAAACTAAAATATCTTAATAGTAATTTGGGTAAAGATATGGACTTAATTACTGTTTGGGAAGTGAGTAAAGCTGTGATGAAAGGCTATATCCTTCAATATAGCCATTTGGAAAAGAAATCTCAAGACAATATGATGTGAAAGCTGTGATGAAAGGCTATATCCTTCAATATAGCCATTTGGAAAAGAAATCTCAAGACAATATGAAAAGGATATTCAATGAACTTAAAAGGAAAGAAACTGAGTTACAGAAGGCACCAACAGAGTCTAAAATTTTACATCAAATTAAGTTACTATGCCAGAACTATCTATGTTGACTGCCCAGGAAATAGAAATAAAACTGAATAATATGAAAGAAAGACAAACTAGAGTTCACAAATAAACGAGAAAATGATTACATATAAATTGAGAAAAAATAACGATTGGAAAAATTGGGAGAGTGATTCAAGTTTAACTGATAACAACTCCATTATAAAGTCATTTGATAATTTCTACTATTCATAAACATTTGTAAATAATTAATCTGAGACTGATTTGTCTTTATTCCTGCCGGAGGGCAAACTCCATAGAGTGCAGAAGGCAAATTCCGCGTGGTGGTTATATGGTCTTACAGGTTCTTTTCCTAATCTCTTTTAGCTTTATAATGTGTTTTTTTTTTTCATATTTGTTTTGTGGCAGTCTCCTGTCTGTGTCTTTTGTAATTTATATTTTTTGTGTCTTTTGTCTGTTTGTTTTGCTTATTTGGTATGTCCTGTGTTTGTAAGGGTTTCCTTTTCTTATTTGTCTAGTTTTCTTAATTACTTAGGCTTTTGTCTATAGGGATTCTTTAATACCTTTTATCTGATTCCTTTTCCTATGTAAGTTTGTTTTATGACTGGCCTGATGTTCCCCTTGGGCTTTTCCTATTTGAGTGACACTACTGTCTTCGTGAAGTTCCCTTTCCACACAACTCTGATTATGTGTATCTGTATCTGAATGTCACAAAGAACCATGAAAAGATACACGCTCAACATCACAAGACAAGATAGGAAGACCTGCATATGGATTAGAAAACAAACGAAAATACACTATGCAATCAAAAGAGTAAGATTTGAAATGGAAATGGGCTGGTTACATAGGAAGAAGAAATGATGGCAGGTGGTCTAAATCATGTACTTCTAGTATTTCTACATTACTGAAACGGGTATCTTTGGGTATATATAAAATGGAAGCATTACAGCTGCTATTATTCTGCAGATCCAACTTTCCCATATGGTCAGCACATGAAATATATGTATAAGAGTAAGTGCAACAGAAGCAAGATGTGACAATTATAACCTAATTTCTAAAATCTATCTTAGTAAAAAAAATAGCATGATGGAAAAGGAGACAATATTACATAGCACTACTCCAAGTTTGGATTCTGCCGAGGTAAATAGAGCAGAACTTACACATTCATTTATGATTTATTGAATAAAGCACAATTGGCTCTATTTGTACAGTGAGCCAGTGTGGTACAAGGTTTAAGGTACTGAACTCAGAAAGGGAACGCCCAGGCTGCCATCAGCCCTGGAGTGTCACTGAGTCACTTTGGGCCAGCTATTTTCCCCCAGTGTAACCCATCTCACAAAATGTCAGAGTCTGTAGTAGGAAGCCTAGCAAAACAGGAGAAACAGAAGCAACCAAACAATGGGATAGGAGTTTGGTTATTGCTTGCCATAAAGGTAGAACAGTCCAGGTTACAAATAGCTTGAAAGGAAAAAATGGAGAATGCTTAAAGAGATTCTGCATTAATGAACTCATAAATTACTTTTTTTAAGTCAAGTTTTTTTTTATTTATATATAAGTATTTTGAATACAGTGTATTGTCCAGGCATATCATTTTACAAAAAGGATAAAAAAAGAAAAAAGATAACACATATACTAATAGCAATAACAATAATATAAGGGTGCCCGGTTTGCAGCACTTCAGGGCAGGCAGGAATCCGCAATCGTGCACGGTTTCTGCCTCTGCTCGCCGCTGGAGTGCCCTGAGCCACCTGGCTTCAGGGCTAGCCACCTCCGTAGAAGGTGGTGAAGACAGAGGGGATCTGGCAGGGTCGAGAGAAATCTCACCTCTCTTCCCTAGCTGGCTAAACCCCCTTTCTGAAGGCTCTAGAGCGGCAGTCAGAAATGGCCACCACAAGCGCTTAGCCGGAAAAGAAAGTGCAGGAGAAGTTAAGAAGAAGTGAAAGTTTTTTTGCTGACCAGGACAAAGCAACAACGAAGGTATCCTGGAACTTAAAATTTGTGAAAGATACATCGTTCCCAGAGATTTACAAGTGGCGAATGGAAGTTAAAAGGGAAAGTTCTTTTTTTTCCGCTCTCCTTCCTAATGTTAACAGCGAACAGAAATGCATGAGAAATCAGAAAAACCCGCTTTGGCATCAATAGGTAAACTGGATAATTAAATGCTAAAGGAATAATAAGAATTTCTGAACATTAATTTTTTTTTTTTTTTGCTGTAAGTGGGAAGGGAGAGGAAAAGAATTGGAGCAGGATTTGGAAGTAAGGAGGAGATTGCCTAGAATTTTAAAGAATCATTAAATACTAACAAGACTTCTAACTGGAAGTCATTTTAACTGGAACTTTGCAACTAAACATTTTAACTGGAACTTTGCAACTAAATAGTAACCCCAGAAAGAGAAAGTGAAGAAAGTGCTAAAAGAAACAGCTTATTTGGACTGTTTGGTGACTTTGGGACTTTTGGAAATTATCTTTGAAGGACTAAAAACACTTGGGTGGTTGTTTTGGAAAAAAAATTTCTTTCTACAATGGCATCACTTGTGGATGAATTGAAATTGAATTCAAAAAATACAAAGAAGAACAAGAAGGGAAAGACTCTCTTGACACTCTTTTTCAATTCTTAGAAATGCCAATTTGCACCTATGAGAAACTGACTGCGCAACAAGATGATTGAGATAAAGAAGAAGCCATTTTTGATGAACAAGTAACATTATTTGGGGAAGAAAGGGAGAAGGAGGAAAAGAAAAAGGGGACTTTAAGATTTAAAACAACAACCAAAAAAGAGAAAAATAAGGTGAAAAGTGGATATAACGTTAGAAAACAACAGAAAGGGGAAATGCAGAAGAAGAAAAGAGAGGTGGAGAGACAAGGGGGTAAAAAGGGCAGGGAGAAGAAGAAGGAAGGGATGAGAAGCCTGAATGGTGTGGAGCAAGATGTAAAGAAACAAGATTCATTTAGAGATAATGAGTAAAATTTAATTGAAAAAGGGATTCTGCAAAGGTACATAAGATTGTATTGGTTTCCGGTTTCGCGTGGCTTCGGGGCAGCAGGAATTCGCGACAGCTCGCGATTCCTGCTGTGCTAGCCGCTGAGGTACCCCCGATCCAGATGGGTCAGGGGGATATGGCTGCCCTGTAGGGACAGCTGAAGAGAGAGGGGAGTCGGACAGGGGGTTGGGGGTGTCGCAGACCCCCTCCTCCTCCGGAAAAACCCCTTTTTCCCAAGGCGGTGGAGCGGCGGTCAGCAATGGCCGCCACGAAGAAGCCAGCAACCGGGTAAGATTGCGCTGGAGGAAGTAAGAAGAGTGAAAGTGCTGTCTGAGCCGGGTCAAGTAACATCTTTCAAATTTGTTGGAACTGAGCTGTTTGAATTGCTGGAGGATACATTGTATCCCTAAGAAGATAGAAAGCGGCGGAGAAGCTGTTAAAGGGAACTTTTTTTTTCTTCACTCTCCCACCCCATGGAAACAGCAGATATGTTTGGACATATTGGACACTGAAAGTGAATTGTTTTGAGAGTTGAAGCTAAGGGACAAAAGGGTTTTTGGACATTGAAAAACTTAAGAAATTGGAAAACCCTTGTTGGAGGTATGGATTTCTGATTATTTAAAATTGATATTGCAAGTGGGAAGGGAGAGGAAAAAAAATTGGAGATTGCCTAGAATCCCAAAGAAAGGTATATGGTAATTGGACCTCTTGGATTAAATATTAACCCCAGAAAGAGAAAGAAAAGAAGGAAGAAAAGTATTAATTTTTGGAATTATTTTTTTTTGGAATTATTTTTGATTAAAAATATTTGTGGTTGTTTTGGGAAAAGTTTCTTTTTTCATAATGGCATCGCTTGTGGATGAACTAAAGACTGAATATCCAAAATATAAAAAAGAAGATACTTTGGGCACTTTGTTTCAATTCTTAGAAATGGCGTTATGTACTTATGAAAAGTTGACTATGCAGCAGAAGGACTGGGACAAAGAAGAAGAGGAAGAAGAAGCCATCTTTGATGAACAATGGGTTTTTTCCGGGGAGGAGGAGAAAAAGGATAAGAAAAAGGGGATTTTAAGAATTATAAAAATAACCAAAGAAGAGAAAAATGAGCGGAAAAGTGGAGGCAAGGTTAGAAAGCAAAGGAAAGGGAGTAAGAAAAGGGAGGAGGAAAGACAAAGGGGTAAAAAGGGCAAGGAGAAGAATAAGCAAGAAAGAAAGGGGAGGAGGAGAAGCCTCAATGGGGGGAAGCAAGATCTAAAGAAAAAAAGTTTATTCAGAGACAATGGGTGAATTTAATTTAGGATAAAAGAGGGATTCTGGAGGGTACATAAGATTGTGTTTTTTATATGTGTATTTAGAGTATAAAATTCATTGTGTAATTTTAGAATCTATTAAACAGAATCCCAAGAAAAATTGTTATATGAAGTACTTTTAAGTTAGGGTAATGAGTTATAGACGTTACTCCAATTGGTGTATAGGAGAAGTATAATAAAAGAAAAAAGATGAATAGATAGTTGGAAATAGAACAGACAAAGAATTTTATTGAAAATGGTAATAAGATATGAAAAGATATGTAAAGGTTTTGTTATGTTTTTTTTTTTTTTTTGGATGTTGTATATTGAAAAAAGGCAAAAAAAAAATTTAATTAACAAGAAATAATTTGGATGAAAAGGAGAAGTTGGGATAAGATATGAAGTTAAATAGACAAAGTATTGATACTATAATTTGGAATTGTTATGTTCTATTGGTTTTCTTCTTCTATTATTTTTTCTTAGAAAAGAACTTATAAGCTGTTATGCCTTGTGCATTGTTTATATAAAATTGATAAAAATGGTTTATATATATATATAAAAAAGAAAATGATAATAAGATATGGAAGGATATATAAAGTGAATATGATGTTTGAATTTGTGTCTGTGTGAAGAGTTTCAACCCGGGATCAGACAACCTTCAGAAAAGATCTTTTAGTTTTGTTTGTGTTTTCTGTAAAATTAATAAAATTTGTTTAAAAAAAAAAAAAGATTGTATTGTTATATTTGTACTGAGAAATAATTTTAGAAAATTGGAAGCATGTGATCAAAAAATGGGATAAAATATTCAGTGTAACTTAGTGAAATTTTTGTGAATAAAAGGAAGGCAATGAAATAAATGAGAGAATTGAAGTAGGAGAAAATGGGAACATTTTAATGATACAATGATTTAAAATATAAGTGATGTGAAGTGGGGGGGAAATAACTATGGAAAGTATAAGTGTTCCCATAAAAGTATGATATTCAGTTGAAAAGTAATGTGTAAAATGTTTAAGATTTAAATGAATATTAATATTAATGATAGATTTGAATTGGCATGGATAGCTGTTTTAATTATATTACATACTTATAAATTTTTCTTTTTTTAAAATATAATGTATAACTTTAGAACGTACTAAACAGAATCCCAATGGAACTTATGTATTATACTAAGTGTTATAAATTTAGGGGAAAGAGTTAAAGGCGTCACACTCCAATTTGTGTACAGGAGAAATTTTGTTTAAAGAGAAAAGGTAAATAGATAGCTGGAAATAGAACAGACAAAGAATAATAAGCATAATGATCTGAACTGAGATGAGATAAATAAAATAAAACTAAGAAAGTTAAAAGAGGTGAGAAGCTATGTAGAAAATGGAAAATGGTAATAAGATAGGGAATGGTATATAAAATGAACATGAATTTGAATTTGTGTCTATATGAAGAGATGTAACCCAGGATCAAGCAGCTTTCAGAAAAGATGTTTTATGTTTTATGTTTTGTTTGTTTGTGTAATTGTCTTTGAAAATTAATAAAATTTGTTTTTTAATAATAATAATAATAAAACAAAATAATTCTAACCATATTTATAATCACATTCACTTATTTATATTCCTATTAAATATGTTGGCATCCATATAATTATGAACAATATTCATATTTTACTTAAACATAAGAATATTCTTTCTTCATCTAATTTCTATCTCTTATCTCTAACTATTGATAAAACCTATTCCACATTAAATATTATTCTGTGTCTCCTTTATCTTTTATTTTCAATGTCAATCTATCTATCTCTATACAGCCCAATATTTTCTGGATTATATTTTCATCCGGTCGGGTGTTCTCATTTTTCCAATATTGTGCAAATACAATTCTTGCTGCTGTCAATATATGTAACATTAAGTATATAGTCCCTTTGTCATAATTTTATGGTATTATACCGAACAAAAATATTTTTAGTTTAAAATCTATGTGTTGCTTAATCATCTTCTTCAACGTGAATGACTTACTAATGAGCTCATGAATGAGAGCTGAGTTCTCTAGCCTGATGTCAAGCTCTCATAAAAGAGCAAAACAAAGGAAGCAGATGTCAGATGTTTTAATCCAAAGATTAAAAGATATCTTCAATATCTTATTCCCAGGTTTCTTGTAATCTGGTTTGAAATTCTGCTTATGATATAAGCTATTTCTTGGCAGCTTATTTCATAAATATAGTTTAATTGCTTTTGTCTATCGTTACTCCTATTGCTTCTGTTACTCCCAACTTCCGCCAAATTTCTCATATAAATTACACTGGAGGAAAATTGAATGAGGAGATTCTAGGTAGGTCACCTTGAGCTCCTAAAAGAAAGGGAAGATACAAATCTAACCAAAAACAAGTAAGTACGGTAAAATAAAAAATGGCCGGATTCATATAAGAAGAAGATAAGCAAAGCAAAACAAAACAACACCAAAACCATTGCCTCATTAGGGATCACTAGAATGTGGTTACTGTTCCTTCCAAGCGTCTAATTCTCTCTCCTAAAGACAGGTTTATGAATCTTCTTCCCCAGATAGGGAAATAGCACATCATGTCCTGCAAGGGCCTGAGAGTAACTTCCTTCCAAAACAATCTGCATCATGAAAACTATCTTCACTAATTAACACCCACAAAACATCCTTTGACCTATCTGGATCATTAAGAAATATTAACGTTTTGGGACCCAATCCCAATAAGCAATCAAATTTTACATTGAGGCAAGCCCATGATAATAATACTACCTTACTTGGACAGCAGATTCACAATTACCAAACTGTCTTCTTCTCCTTCTTCTGCTTCCACTGAAACATTCTCTAGTTCAATGTGTCCTTCTGGTATAATATATGTTGGGAAAATTTCTTCCTCTCCCCTGTAATATTTCTATGACAACTGAAAAACCTGGGTGTGTCCAAATATACTATACATGAAAAGGAGGAGCTGCAACAGCTAAACCTTCTGCAAATTAGACCAGCTATCCTATGGCTGCATAAAGATTTTCTGAATAAATCATGTTCATTGGCACCCATATTGCTTAATTCACTTAGCATCCTTCTTGCAAGTTCTGTGCATTTTTGTGACTACGTGTGCACACACTTGCATACCTCAAACATTGTTGGGGATAAGCAACATTAGACATAAAGGAGAAAAGAAGCAATGAATAATAAACCAAAGGAACTAAAACACAAGGTAAGGAAAAGAGAGGAAAATATAACTAACATCAACATCATCCACTTTAAAGGAAGTCTTAACTGCTTCCATTCTTGACAATAGGAATTTCAACATTGATAGTTTCCAGATTCGGAAAGCAATAGAACCTTTCTGTTGGAAAGCAATAGAACCTGTTGTTGTTTTTCAGATTTATTTCTTGCTTCTTGAGAAAAGGACTGAGCAGTAGTCCAAAAGTAGATTTGATTAACATTTTTGTATTGCGTTGCAAAAAGAAAAAAAGGAGATTCATCTTAAACTACTTTCCTTTTCAAGTAATTCATCTATTTTTCAAAGTCATTTATGTGTATGTGAGAAAGCACCTTTCCTTCAGGTTTTTGAAAGATCTGTAAAAGTTACTGTTTCATACCAGAAACAAAGCAGTGACTAAATTTGGAAAAATAACAACAGGAGATATGAAATGTGCACATTTCAAGAGAATGTGACTTGGTGCCGTTTCATTTTGTTGTAGGCACTGTAGAAACTCGATAAATTAATGATTCTGGATATCTGAATTTCCAGGAGAAAAAGCCAATTTAAGTGCACATTCATTCTAGAGCAGCCTTGAACACCCAGGATGGGCTTGCTATATTTAGCATTTCAGGGACAGTCCAATGGTCACAACATGTGAGGAAATCATACAAAGTCGGTGGGGATTCTACACATAGATAGGGCAGTATTTTCCAGATTTTCAGGATCTGGATTTGGTGTCCTTCATGACAGTATTTAACTTTCCATTTCTGAACAGGGTTTACATTTATTTCAAGGTTTAATTACTGGTTTTGCATGTGTTCTGCCTCAAAATGTCAGAAAATCAGCTGAACAATTTTTTAGCAATTTTGCCATTGAAATTGGCAAGGACTATCCCGGAATTTTCAGAAAAAGGATTTGGATGGCAAATGCAGCCCTAAGGCTACAGGTTGTACACCACAGTGCTTCCTTGGTATCTCTTGCACCAGTTTAATTAATACCGTGAACAGAATATTAAATGCACGTCTTAATACCTTTAGCGTTTTGAGTATGGTTTTGATCCAAACACTAAGTAAACTCACTTTGTGAGGTGATGGGTGGTTTCTAAATATGATAAATATATAAGTTCATTTCTTAAAATATCTTCTTGTCTTTTTTTTTTTTTGCTTGACTGCTCCTAACAATACTTTCCCCATATGTTTTAACCAGGGCACTGGTGTACCCTGTCCTCCATTCCTCATTCGGCACCTCCCAAATATACAGAGATGCCTCATCAGTAGAAAGCAGAAAAACAGGTGCCTGACATGCATGGTCATATGCAAACACTTTTACATGTGTTAACTTCCATACACAGAAGAAAATAATAGACTACTGATGAAGATGGGGATGGGATTTCAACCTCCATGCCATGTGAAAGCTCCAGAGATCAAGGCCTTTGTGACATCCATGAATCTTTCTCCAGTAATATACTGATGCACTGCTCCATATATTTTTCAGTTTCCAGCAAGTGCTTAACCCTAACTGAAATTTCAGTTACAAACAAAAGAAAAAATGCAAGGGGGAAGCATCTTCAAGACTAGTGCCAGCTTCTCAATATCATGCTTGATAGCTTAGATCAGGGGTGTCCAACCTTTCACCTTCCCTGGGCCACATTAGAAGATGAAAATTTGGTTTGGGCCACACACAAACTAAACTAAACTAAACTAAACTAAACTAAACTAAACTAAACTAAACTAAACTAAACTAAACTAAACTAAACTAAACTAATTTTAATTATTAATTATTAATTATTAATTATTAATTTTATAATTTTCCAGCCAAATTTTGCGGGGGGGGGGTAGGGGGGAAGAAAGCTCGCCCACACTGCACCTACCTGTCCTCCTGCAAATGCAGCAGTGGCGGCAGCGGCGGCGGGGGCAGAAGCAGCAGCAGTGGCGGCAGCGGCGGCAACAGCAGGAGGTGGCGGGGTGGGACTTTTGGCCTGCGACTGCCTGCCTTTTCTGTTGCTTGCCTCGTGCCTGCCTCTCCTCCTCCTCCTCGCTGGATCTTTCACGAAGGTTGGGGTGGGCGTTGGGCTGCATTACGAGGCGACCTGGGCTGCATGCGGCCCATGGGCCGCGGGTTGGACAAGCCTGGCTTAGATGGTCTGTTTGGGTCCTTTGGCTTGAGGATGGAAGAGATAAGGTGGGGAAAACTGGGCTGGCTAGAAAGAAGAGGCAGGCAAAGCTATTAGAACGGTGGGCAGCAGGGGTGGGATTCAAATTTTTTAACAACTGGTTCTGTGGGCGTGGCTAAGTTGGTGGGCGTAGCTTGGTGGTCATGTGACTGGGTGTACGGGGCTTGGTGGTCATGTTATTAGCTGGGCGTGGCCAATATCACTCACATCGAGGCACGCATCTCCTTGCCTGGCCTCTCATGCCTGTGGGGATGCTGCAACAGTCGTAAGTGTGAAAAATGGTCATAAGTCACTTTTTTCAGTGCCATTGTAACTTTAAATGGTCACTCCATACAAGCAAAGTACCAGCAAAGTTTATATGGCAAGGTAAAAAAGCGAGAATGAAGCTAAAGCTTTTGCAAGACGCTAGAATTAGAGGAGGTTTTGGCCTGCCTAATTGGGAATTGTATTATCAAGCTGCATGTTTGATGTGGGTTAAAGAATGGATAACATTAAGAAAGGCTAGATTGTTGACACTAGAAGGGCATGATTTGCTGTTGGGCTGGCATGCTTTTTTATGGTATAAGGGAACTAAAACACAGGGTTATTTTTGAAGACATTATATACGGGAGTCTTTGTGGTTAAACTGGGAGAAGATAAAAAGACAATGTTATTTGAAAATTCCAGTTTGGTTATCCACTATTGAAGCATTTTCCTATTCTATAATTTATAAGAAGGAACAAACAGTTAGATATGGGGAACTATTGGATGAAAAGGGTGAACTTAAATCGATTCAAAACTTAGAGAAACAAGGTATAAGGATGAATTGGTTTTCATATGCGCAAATACATTCAAGGTATGATGAAGATTCTAAAACGGAGGGATTCTATGATAATCAGACTGATTTAGATAAGATCTTGATGGGTACTGATGAGAAGGTGATTAAAAAATTATATGGTTATTTACTGGGAATTAAATTAGAGGAAGAACAAGTTAAAGAAAGTATGATTGTTTGGGGGAAGAATTTTGGATATGGGATTGATTTAGAGAAATGGCAAAAATTGTGGTCTCAAAATTATAAAATGACAATGTCAACAGCATATAAAGAAAACTTGTATGTTTTACAGGTGGCACTTTCCCCCGACAAGAATAGCAAGAATGTTTAAGAACAAATCTGAAAAATGCTGGAAATGTCATCAGATACCTGGCTCATATTATCATATGTGGTAGACTTGTGAGGACGCTAGAAAATATTGAACTAAAATTTGCATGTGGTTGGAAAAAATTACAAAGAAACACATGGACTTGAAACCAGAGATCTTTTTATTGGGAATCTTACCTGATACATATAGTAAAGATTTGAAATACCTGATTGTAAATGTATTAACAGCGGCTAGGATTGTATTTGCTAAAAACTGGAAGTATGAGAAAATACCATTACAGGAAGAAATTATTAAGAAAATATTGGAATGTGCTGAGATGAGTAGATTGACATTTGAAATTGGAGAGCAAGAGGATAAACAATTTTATGAAATTTGGGATCTTTTTTATCAATGGCTAGATGATAAAATACGATAATAGAATATTTAGAATGTTAGACAGTATACTATATTTATAAAGTGTTTTTAGGATTGATTTGGTATGATTATATGATTTGTTACAGAATAAATTATTTAAAGTATTGTTATCTCATAAAGCATGAATGATTAAAAGTATAGTCAAAAGTTTTGTTTTTTTTAATAGCAATATTAGGATATATAAGTTTGGATTGACAATATGAGTTGTTATGTAACATAATTGTAATTGAGACTACAAAATGAATACACAAAACTGATGAACCAACCGACACGCTGGATGTACATATGAGAGTTGATGTTTCAATGTTTTGTTTGTCTTGTTTGTCTGTAGAAAATCAATAAAATTCTTTAAAAAAAAAAAAAGATTCCACATTCAAACACACAGATTAACCCTCAATGGCAGAACATTTTTCTTGAAACAATTTACTCCAATGATGTGACCTAGTTTGGGTAATGAAACTTCTGCAAGAAAACAAGCAAGGTCAGAGACTACCAAGGACCTCTCTTAAAACATCTTCAAGAAAAATCAAGAAAGTCCAGTTGCAGTTTGAAAAAAGCATCTTTGGGGACTACAAAGATTGTACTTTGTCAAAAATTTCATTTTAGCCCAACCATAATGATTATCCTAATCTATACATGTTATTGAAGGAGAAGTATCCTTTAAGCTATTCTTCCAAACTTGAAGCATCAGTTTGATGAAAACATTTTCGATCTTTTTTGTTCTAGAAAAATGATTTGGATTAGAAAAAAATATTGATTTATAAAATTATTTGTTTGGATATAGTTTCAGTTTGGATCAATATTGAAGTTTCCTCCTATTATAAAATTATCCATGTTATTTATTATTTTTACTGCTCATAAATTTTATTTGTAATAATTTT
This sequence comes from Hydrophis major, assembly GCA_033807585.1. Taxonomy (NCBI): domain Eukaryota; kingdom Metazoa; phylum Chordata; class Lepidosauria; order Squamata; family Elapidae; genus Hydrophis; species Hydrophis major. Next base: position 79,017,147 of record CM066328.1, on the reverse strand, counting down.
TATTATACTTTTTAAATATAAAATACAAATGAAAATAAAGACAATGGGGAAAAGAGGTTAAGAGAAAAAGAGAAGGGGAAAAAATGAGGGAAATCGAAAGAAAAACAACAACACAGTAATTCCCAACTTTTTCCAGTGTAGTAAATTCCATAGTAGTAGTATAATCTCAACTTATTCTTTGTATAAGAACAGTAGATATTAATCACATACAGTAAAAACAACCTCTTTAACTGGAATGAAGTCATCTCTCAAGCTTTTGAAAGAACATCAATTAAAGGGATAAAATCTTCCTAAGGCAAATTATTGAAAGTTTTCTTTGAATTGATGGACAATTTTCTGTTGCTTGACTCTTGGAGGCAGAAAAATGGACTGGCTAGACGACTTTTATTCAGAATGGCATAAATCATTTTCAAGAAAGATATGAAATGGATATATGAAAGTTTAGCTAACAAATTGTCAAAGGTGGAAATTTTAGCCTAAAATCTTTTCTGATCATAATCCAGTTTCAATACTTAAAAAAGGGATTTTACATTATAGATGGAGATTAAATGAAACTATTTTAGAGAGGGGGAAAAGGACTGTAAAGAGAAACTAAAATATCTTAATAGTAATTTGGGTAAAGATATGGACTTAATTACTGTTTGGGAAGTGAGTAAAGCTGTGATGAAAGGCTATATCCTTCAATATAGCCATTTGGAAAAGAAATCTCAAGACAATATGAAAAGGATATTCAATGAACTTAAAAGGAAAGAAACTGAGTTACAGAAGGCACCAACAGAGTCTAAAATTTTACATCAAATTAAGTTACTATGCCAGAACTATCTATGTTGACTGCCCAGGAAATAGAAATAAAACTGAATAATATGAAAGAAAGACAAACTAGAGTTCACAAATAAACGAGAAAATGATTACATATAAATTGAGAAAAAATAACGATTGGAAAAATTGGGAGAGTGATACAAGTTTAACTGATAACAACTCCATTATAAAGTCATTTGATAATTTCTACTATTCATAAACATTTGTAAATAATTAATCTGAGACTGATTTGTCTTTATTCCTGCCGGAGGGCAAACTCCATAGAGTGCAGAAGGCAAATTCCGCGTGGTGGTTAGATGGTCTTACAGGTTCTTTTCCTAATCTCTTTTAGCTTTATAATGTTTTTTTTTTTTCATATTTGTTTTGTGGCAGTCTCCTGTCTGTGTCTTTTGTAATTTATATTTTTTGTGTCTTTTGTCTGTTTGTTTTGCTTATTTGGTATGTCCTGTGTTTGTAAGGGTTTCCTTTTCTTATTTGTCTAGTTTTCTTAATTACTTAGGCTTTTGTCTATAGGGATTCTTTAATACCTTTTATCTGATTCCTTTTCCTATGTAAGTTTGTTTTATGACTGGCCTGATGTTCCCCTTGGGCTTTTCCTATTTGAGTGACACTACTGTCTTCGTGAAGTTCCCTTTCCACACAACTCTGATTATCTGTATCTGTATCTGAATGTCACAAAGAACCATGAAAAGATACACGCTCAACATCACAAGACAAGATAGGAAGACCTGCATATGGATTAGAAAACAAACGAAAATACACTATGCAATCAAAAGAGTAAGATTTGAAATGGAAATGGGCTGGTTACATAGGAAGAAGAAATGATGGCAGGTGGTCTAAATCATGTACTTCTAGTATTTCTACATTACTGAAACGGGTATCTTTGGGTATATATAAAATGTAAGCATTACAGCTGCTATTATTCTGCAGATCCAACTTTCCCATATGGTCAGCACATGAAATATATGTATAAGAGTAAGTGCAACAGAAGCAAGATGTGACAATTATAACCTAATTTCTAAAATCTATCTTAGTAAGAAAAATAGCATGATGGAAAAGGAGACAATATTACATAGCACTACTCCAAGTTTGGATTCTGCCGAGGTAAATAGAGCAGAACTTACACATTGCGCAAAGACATTCATTCATTTATGATTTATTGAATAAAGCACAATTGGCTCTATTTGTACAGTGAGCCAGTGTGGTACAAGGTTTAAGGTACTGAACTCAGAAAGGGAACGCCCAGGCTGCCATCAGCCCTGGAGTGTCACTGAGTCACTTTGGGCCAGCTATTTTCCCCCAGTGTAACCCATCTCACAAAATGTCAGAGTCTGTAGTAGGAAGCCTAGCAAAACAGGAGAAACAGAAGCAACCAAACAATGGGATAGGAGTTTGGTTATTGCTTGCCATAAAGGTAGAACAATCCAGGTTACAAATAGCTTGAAAGGAAAAAATGGAGAATGCTTAAAGAGATTCTGCATTAATGAACTCATAAATTACTTTTTTTAAGTCAAGTTTTTTTTTATTTATATATAAGTATTTTGAATACAGTGTATTGTCCGGGCATATCATTTTACAAAAAGGATAAAAAAAGAAAAAAGATAACACATATACTAATAGCAATAACAATAATATAAGGGTGCCCGTTTTGCAGCACTTCAGGGCAGGCAGGAATCCGCAATCATGCACGGTTTCTGCCTCTGCTCGCCGCTGGAGTGCCCTGAGCCACCTGGCTTCAGGGCTAGCCACCTCCGTAGAAGGTGGTGAAGACAGAGGGGATCTGGCAGGGTCGAGAGAAATCTCACCTCTCTTCCCTAGCTGGCTAAACCCCCTTTCTGAAGGCTCGAGAGCGGCAGTCAGAAATGGCCACCACAAGCGCTTAGCCGGAAAAGAAAGTGCAGGAGAAGTTAAGAAGAAGTGAAAGTTTTTTTGCTGACCAGGACAAAGCAACAACGAAGGTATCCTGGAACTTAAAATTTGTGAAAGATACATCGTTCCCAGAGATTTACAAGTGGCGAATGGAAGTTAAAAGGGAAAGTTCTTTTTTTTTCGCTCTCCTTCCTAATGTTAACAGCGAACAGAAATGCATGAGAAATCAGAAAAACCCGCTTTGGCATCAATAGGTAAACTGGATAATTAAATGCTAAAGGAATAATAAGAATTTCTGAACATTAATTTTTTTTTTTTTGCTGTAAGTGGGAAGGGAGAGGAAAAGAATTGGAGCAGGATTTGGAAGTAAGGAGGAGATTGCCTAGAATTTTAAAGAATCATTAAATACTAACAAGACTTCTAACTGGAAGTCATTTTAACTGGAACTTTGCAACTAAACATTTTAACTGGAACTTTGCAACTAAATAGTAACCCCAGAAAAAAATTTCTTTCTACAATGGCATCACTTGTGGATGAATTGAAATTGAATTCAAAAAATACAAAGAAGAACAAGAAGGGAAAGACTCTCTTGACACTCTTTTTCAATTCTTAGAAATGCCAATTTGCACCTATGAGAAACTGACTGCGCAACAAGATGATTGAGATAAAGAAGAAGCCATTTTTGATGAACAAGTAACATTATTTGGGGAAGAAAGGGAGAAGGAGGAAAAGAAAAAGGGGACTTTAAGATTTAAAACAACAACCAAAAAAGAGAAAAATAAGGTGAAAAGTGGATATAACGTTAGAAAACAACAGAAAGGGGAAATGCAGAAGAAGAAAAGAGAGGTGGAGAGACAAGGGGGTAAAAAGGGCAGGGAGAAGAAGAAGGAAGGGATGAGAAGCCTGAATGGTGTGGAGCAAGATGTAAAGAAACAAGATTCATTTAGAGATAATGAGTAAAATTTAATTGAAAAAGGGATTCTGCAAAGGTACATAAGGTTGTATTGGTTTCCGGTTTCGCGTGGCTTCGGGGCAGCAGGAATTCGCGACAGCTCGCGATTCCTGCTGTGCTAGCCGCTGAGGTACCCCCGATCCAGATGGGCCAGGGGGATATGGCTGCCCTGGAGGGACAGCTGAAGAGAGAGGGGAGTCGGACAGGGGATTGGGGGTGTCGCAGACCCCCTCCTCCTCCAGAAAAACCCTTTTCCCAAGGCGGTGGAGCGGCGGTCAGCAATGGCCACCACGAAGAAGCCAGCAACCGGGTAAGATTGCGCTGGAGGAAGTAAGAAGAGTGAAAGTGCTGTCTGAGCCGGGTCAAGTAACATCTTTCAAATTTGTTGGAACTGAGCTGTTTGAATTGCTGGAGGATACATTGTATCCCTAAGAAGATAGAAAGCGGCGGAGAAGCTGTTAAAGGGAACTTTTTTTTTCTTCACTCTCCCACCCCATGGAAACAGCAGATATGTTTGGACATATTGGACACTGAAAGTGAATTGTTTTGAGAGTTGAAGCTAAGGGACAAAAGGGTTTTTGGACATTGAAAAACTTAAGAAATTGGAAAACCCTTGTTGGAGGTATGGATTTCTGATTATTTAAAATTGATATTGCAAGTGGGAAGGGAGAGGAAAAAAAATTGGAGATTGCCTAGAATCCCAAAGAAAGGTATATGGTAATTGGACCTCTTGGATTAAATATTAACCCCAGAAAGAGAAAGAAAAGAAGGAAGAAAAGTATTAATTTTTGGAATTATTTTTTTTTGGAATTATTTTTGATTAAAAATATTTGTGGTTGTTTTGGGAAAAGTTTCTTTTTTCATAATGGCATCGCTTGTGGATGAACTAAAGACTGAATATCCAAAATATAAAAAAGAAGATACTTTGGGCACTTTGTTTCAATTCTTAGAAATGGCGTTATGTACTTATGAAAAGTTGACTATGCAGCAGAAGGACTGGGACAAAGAAGAAGAGGAAGAAGAAGCCATCTTTGATGAACAATGGGTTTTTTCCGGGGAGGAGGAGAAAAAGGATAAGAAAAAGGGGATTTTAAGAATTATAAAAATAACCAAAGAAGAGAAAAATGAGCGGAAAAGTGGAGGCAAGGTTAGAAAGCAAAGGAAAGGGAGTAAGAAAAGGGAGGAGGAAAGACAAAGGGGTAAAAAGGGCAAGGAGAAGAATAAGCAAGAGAGAAAGGGGAGGAGGAGAAGCCTCAATGGGGGGAAGCAAGATCTAAAGAAAAAAAGTTTATTCAGAGACAATGGGTGAATTTAATTTAGGATAAAAGAGGGATTCTGGAGGGTACATAAGATTGTGTTTTTTATATGTGTATTTAGAGTATAAAATTCATTGTGTAATTTTAGAATCTATTAAACAGAATCCCAAGAAAAATTGTTATATGAAGTACTTTTAAGTTAGGGTAATGAGTTATAGACGTTACTCCAATTGGTGTATAGGAGAAGTATAATAAAAGAAAAAAGATGAATAGATAGTTGGAAATAGAACAGACAAAGAATTTTATTGAAAATGGTAATAAGATATGAAAAGATATGTAAAGGTTTTGTTATGTTTTTTTTTTTTTTTTGGATGTTGTATATTGAAAAAAGGCAAAAAAAAATTTTAATTAACAAGAAATAATTTGGATGAAAAGGAGAAGTTGGGATAAGATATGAAGTTAAATAGACAAAGTATTGATACTATAATTTGGAATTGTTATGTTCTATTGGTTTTCTTCTTCTATTATTTTTTCTTAGAAAAGAACTTATAAGCTGTTATGCCTTGTGCATTGTTTATATAAAATTGATAAAAATGGTTTATATATATATATAAAAAAGAAAATGATAATAAGATATGGAAGGATATATAAAGTGAATATGATGTTTGAATTTGTGTCTGTGTGAAGAGTTTCAACCCGGGATCAGACAACCTTCAGAAAAGATCTTTTAGTTTTGTTTGTGTTTTCTGTAAAATTAATAAAATTTGTTTAAAAAAAAAAAAAGATTGTATTGTTATATTTGTACTGAGAAATAATTTTAGAAAATTGGAAGCATGTGATCAAAAAATGGGATAAAATATTCAGTGTAACTTAGTGAAATTTTTGTGAATAAAAGGAAGGCAATGAAATAAATGAGAGAATTGAAGTAGGAGAAAATGGGAACATTTTAATGATACAATGATTTAAAATATAAGTGATGTGAAGTGGGGGGGAAATAACTATGGAAAGTATAAGTGTTCCCATAAAAGTATGATATTCAGTTGAAAAGTAATGTGTAAAATGTTTAAGATTTAAATGAATATTAATATTAATGATAGATTTGAATTGGCATGGATAGTTGTTTTAATTATATTACATACTTATAAATTTTTCTTTTTTTAAAATATAATGTATAACTTTAGAACGTACTAAACAGAATCCCAATGGAACTTATGTATTATACTAAGTGTTATAAATTTAGGGGAAAGAGTTAAAGGCGTCACACTCCAATTTGTGTACAGGAGAAATTTTGTTTAAAGAGAAAAGGTAAATAGATAGCTGGAAATAGAACAGACAAAGAATAATAAGCATAATGATCTGAACTGAGATGAGATAAATAAAATAAAACTAAGAAAGTTAAAAGAGGTGAGAAGCTATGTAGAAAATGGAAAATGGTAATAAGATAGGGAATGGTATATAAAATGAACATGAATTTGAATTTGTGTCTATATGAAGAGATGTAACCCAGGATCAAGCAGCTTTCAGAAAAGATGTTTTATGTTTTATGTTTTGTTTGTTTGTGTAATTGTCTTTGAAAATTAATAAAATTTGTTTTTTAATAATAATAATAATAATAAAACAAAATAATTCTAACCATATTTATAATCACATTCACTTATTTATATTCCTATTAAATATGTTGGCATACATATAATTATGAACAATATTCATATTTTACTTAAACATAAGAATATTCTTTCTTCATCTAATTTCTATCTCTTATCTCTAACTATTGATAAAACCTATTCCACATTAAATATTATTCCGTGTCTCCTTTATCTTTTATTTTCAATGTCAATCTATCTATCTCTATACAGCCCAATATTTTCTGGATTATATTTTCATCCGGTCGGGTGTTCTCATTTTTCCAATATTGTGCAAATACAATTCTTGCTGCTGTCAATATATGTAACATTAAGTATATAGTCCCTTTGTCATAATTTTATGGTATTATACCTAACAAAAATATTTTTAGTTTAAAATCTATGTGTTGCTTAATCATCTTCTTCAACGTGAATGACTTACTAATGAGCTCATGAATGAGAGCTGAGTTCTCTAGCCTGATGTCAAGCTCTCATAAAAGAGCAAAACAAAGGAAGCAGATGTCAGATGTTTTAATCCAAAGATTAAAAGATATCTTCAATATCTTATTCCCAGGTTTCTTGTAATCTGGTTTGAAATTCTGCTTATGATATAAGCTATTTCTTGGCAGCATTTCATAAATATAGTTTAATTGCTTTTGTCTATCGTTACTCCTATTGCTTCTGTTACTCCCAACTTCCGCCAAATTTCTCATATAAATTACACTGGAGGAAAATTGAATGAGGAGATTCTAGGTAGGTCACCTTGAGCTCCTAAAAGAAAGGGAAGATACAAATCTAACCAAAAACAAGTAAGTACGGTAAAATAAAAAATGGCCGGATTCATATAAGAAGAAGATAAGCAAAGCAAAACAAAACAACACCAAAACCATTGCCTCATTAGGGATCACTAGAATGTGGTTACTGTTCCTTCCAAGCGTCTAATTCTCTCTCCTAAAGACAGGTTTATGAATCTTCTTCCCCAGATAGGGAAATAGCACATCATGTCCTGCAAGGGCCTGAGAGTAACTTCCTTCCAAAACAATCTGCATCATGAAAACTATCTTCACTAATTAACACCCACAAAACATCCTTTGACCTATCTGGATCATTAAGAAATATTAACGTTTTGGGACCCAATCCCAATAAGCAATCAAATTTTACATTGAGGCAAGCCCATGATAATAATACTACCTTACTTGGACAGCAGATTCACAATTACCAAACTGTCTTCTTCTCCTTCTTCTGCTTCCACTGAAACATTCTCTAGTTCAATGTGTCCTTCTGGTATAATATATGTTGGGAAAATTTCTTCCTCTCCCCTGTAATATTTCTATGACAACTGAAAAACCTGGGTGTGTCCAAATATACTATACATGAAAAGGAGGAGCTGCAACAGCTAAACCTTCTGCAAATTAGACCAGCTATCCTATGGCTGCATAAAGATTTTCTGAATAAATCATGTTCATTGGCACCCATATTGCTTAATTCACTTAGCATCCTTCTTGCAAGTTCTGTGCATTTTTGTGACTACGTGTGCACACACTTGCATACCTCAAACATTGTTGGGGATAAGCAACATTAGACATAAAGGAGAAAAGAAGCAATGAATAATAAACCAAAGGAACTAAAACACAAGGTAAGGAAAAGAGAGGAAAATATAACTAACATCAACATCATCCACTTTAAAGGAAGTCTTAACTGCTTCCATTCTTGACAATAGGAATTTCAACATTGATAGTTTCCAGATTCGGGTATTCATGATTATCTGTTGGAAAGCAATAGAACCTGTTGTTGTTTTTCAGATTTATTTCTTGCTTCTTGAGAAAAGGACTGAGCAGTAGTCCAAAAGTAGATTTGATTAACATTTTTGTATTGCGTTGCAAAAAGAAAAAAAGGAGATTCATCTTAAACTACTTTCCTTTTCAAGTAATTCATCTATTTTTCAAAGTCATTTATGTGTATGTGAGAAAGCACCTTTCCTTCAGGTTTTTGAAAGACCTGTAAAAGTTACTGTTTCATACCAGAAACAAAGCAGTGACTAAATTTGGAAAAATAACAACAGGAGATATGAAATGTGCACATTTCAAGAGAATGTGACTTGGTGCCGTTTCATTTTGTTGTAGGCACTGTAGAAACTCGATAAATTAATGATTCTGGATATCTGAATTTCCAGGAGAAAAAGCCAATTTAAGTGCACATTCATTCTAGAGCAGCCTTGAACACCCAGGATGGGCTTGCTATATTTAGCATTTCAGGGACAGTCCAATGGTCACAACATGTGAGGAAATCATACAAAGTCGGTGGGGATTCTACACATAGATAGGGCAGTATTTTCCAGATTTTCAGGATCTGGATTTGGTGTCCTTCATGACAGTATTTAACTTTCCATTTCTGAACAGGGTTTACATTTATTTCAAGGTTTAATTACTGGTTTTGCATGTGTTCTGCCTCAAAATGTCAGAAAATCAGCTGAACAATTTTTTAGTAATCTTGCCATTGAAATTGGCAAGGACTATCCCGGAATTTTCAGAAAAAGGATTTGGATGGCAAATGCAGCCCTAAGGCTACAGGTTGTACACCACAGTGCTTCCTTGGTATCTCTTGCACCAGTTTAATTAATACCGTGAACAGAATATTAAATGCACGTCTTAATACCTTTAGCGTTTTGAGTATGGTTTTGATCCAAACACTAAGTAAACTCACTTTGTGAGGTGATGGGTGGTTTCTAAATATGATAAATATATAAGTTCATTTCTTAAAATATCTTCTTGTCTTTTTTTTTTTTTTTGCTTGACTGCTCCTAACAATACTTTCCCCATATGTTTTAACCAGGGCACTGGTGTACCCTGTCCTCCATTCCTCATTCGGCACCTCCCAAATATACAGAGATGCCTCATCAGTAGAAAGCAGAAAAACAGGTGCCTGACATGCATGGTCATATGCAAACACTCTTACATGTGTTAACTTCCATACACAGAAGAAAATAATAGACTACTGATGAAGATGGGGATGGGATTTCAACCTCCATGCCATGTGAAAGCTCCAGAGATCAAGGCCTTTGTGACATCCATGAATCTTTCTCCAGTAATATACTGATGCACTGCTCCATATATTTTTCAGTTTCCAGCAAGTGCTTAACCCTAACTGAAATTTCAGTTACAAACAAAAGAAAAAATGCAAGGGGGAAGCATCTTCAAGACTAGTGCCAGCTTCTCAATATCATGCTTGATAGCTTAGATCAGGGGTGTCCAACCTTTCACCTTCCCTGGGCCACATTAGAAGATGAAAATTTGGTTTGGGCCACACACAAACTAAACTAAACTAAACTAAACTAAACTAAACTAAACTAAACTAAACTAAACTAAAATTAATTTTTAATTTTTAATTTTTAATTTTTAATTTTTAATTTTTAATTTTTAATTTTTAATTATTAATTATTAATTATTAATTATTAATTATTAATTATTAATTATTAATTATTAATTATTAATTATTTATTATTTATTATTTATTATTTATTATTTATTATTTATTATTTATTATTTATTTTATAATTTTCCGGCCAAATTTTGCGGGGGGGGTAGGGGGGAAGAAAGCTCGCCCGCCTCGCACCTACCTGTCCTCCTGCAAATGCAGCAGTGGCGGCAGCGGCGGCGGGGGCAGAAGCAGCAGCAGTGGCGGCAGCGGCGGCAACAGCAGGAGGTGGCGGGGTGGGACTTTTGGCCTGCGACTGCCTGCCTTTTCTTTTGCTCGCCTCGTGCCTGCCTCTCCTCCTCCTCCTCGCTGGATCTTTCACGAAGGTTGGGGTGGGCGTTGGGCTGCATTACGAGGCGACCTGGGCTGCATGCGGCCCATGGGCCGCGGGTTGGACAAGCCTGGCTTAGATGGTCTGTTTGGGTCCTTTGGCTTGAGGATGGAAGAGATAAGGTGGGGGAAACTGGGCTGGCTAGAAAGAAGAGGCAGGCAAAGCTATTAGAATGGTGGGCAGCAGGGGTGGGATTCAAATTTTTTAACAACTGGTTCTGTGGGCGTGGCTAAGTTGGTGGGCGTAGCTTGGTGGTCATGTGACTGGGTGTACGGGGCTTGGTGGTCATGTTATTAGCTGGGCGTGGTCAATATCACTCACATCGAGGCACGCATCTCCTTGCCTGGCCTCTCATGTCTGTGGGGATGCTGCAACAGTCGTAAGTGTGAAAAATGGTCATAAGTCACTTTTTTCAGTGCCATTGTAACTTTAAATGGTCACTCCATACAAGCAAAGTACCAGCAAAGGAGGGAACAAAAACTCCAGAGAAGTTCCTGAGACAGGAAGTCTAGTCCTGCCAAGAATGTAATAAGGGTTAACGGAGAGGCAGTTTCTGTAAGCAACACCAGAATGTTTCCTTCCTGCCTTCCTTACAGGATTAGGCCAGTAATTTCTTCTAAGAACCAGTTCTCCAAACTGCTTAGAATGTTAACATCCGGTTCTAGCGAATTGGTGAGAACTGGTAGAATCCCACCCCTGGTGGGCAGAAGGTGATATGGTGGGTCACTGGAGGGAGGTTGCCCTCAGAACAGGAGATCTCAGTATTTATTACTGATTTCAACTTCCAGTCACCTGTGCATTGCCCCAAGTCCTGGGGTATCGGAGATCCTCATTTTCAGCTTAATACTCTAATCACCACTTAGAACAGGGGTGTCAAGCTCAAGGCCTATGGGCTGAATCCAGCCCACAGGGTGCTTAGATCTGGCCCCCAGGACCACCTTGGAAACAGTGAAGGACCAGCCCACAGTGCCTCCACCAGCGAAAACAGAGCTCAGGAGGGCAGATGGTTCCAGGAAGCCATCACAGCCAAAAACAGAACTCGGGAGACCATTTTCACTGGTAGAGTGCTCAGGCCACCACAGGCGCCCCCGGCATGAGTGACATCAAACTGGCCACATCCACCCTGGTCATGACCACCTGGGTTTTTTAAGACTCTGAAGGCTGTTTTTAAGACTTTGTAAGCTGTTCCTACAAAAACTTGTGACAGGTGGTTAAGCAAGTTCTGCTGGCAATGCTGTTTTTATGAGTTGGCTTTATGAGTTCAGTGTATTGCTTCAGTCCAATCTTTAAAAAACATTTACTTAAAACAAAAAATATACATTAACACAGTGAAGTCCTATTCTGCAACATAAATACTCAGTTCAGTGCAGTTCCAAATAGATAAGCAGAAAATTCTCTCATCTTTCTTTTTAAGGTAATTTATGATAATAAATTACAAAACCAGCTGTGAAGATACAGAAAGCAGAAAATGACAATCCCCTCTACTTCAAAGGAAGAAGTTGTGAAGCCAGTTGAGCCACAAAACACCAGAATTATTCTTGATTCAAAAGAGGAACTAAAGAAACTGAAATCCAGCTAGGTCAAGGTAGTTGTCATTTCAAAAGTTCTTGCTCATGGTTTTCAATTTTGAAGAATGACTGAATTATTGTAGACTAAAAGGGCAGTGGGTGGGATGAAGCAGAGACTCAACTAGGTAGATCAGATAAAGGGAAGTTAGTTATCTGTTCACTTGAAAAATGAATGCTTCATCTTGAAGTTTCTGATTAGCAATGTTCTAGGTGTAGGACAGATTGGCAAACTTAAGAAGGGTGTAAGCAGCATGATTCAGGAGAAGATCCCAACTTAATCCCCCCCCCTTACCTATTGAAACACTTAAGTCTGGGCTCATCCAGTAATATGTCTCCAGAATTATCAAACTAATATTTTGGACAGGTCTAGGATATCTCACCACAGCCAAGTTAAATTGAATTGTTGAATTGTTCTGAGGTGAGCTGTCCCAGGGTGAAGATTCTGGTTTTGGGCAGCCTGAAAAGATTAGTGTTCAAAATTAAAATTAATTTGGCTAACGTTTATGAGGCAAGGCACAGAGAAAGCTGGAGAGTGTAAACTTTGACAAAAGAAGATAGGTCTGTGGTAGGTACGTTTGCAAAGTTGAGGTGGATGAGGAGGATTAGATCTAAGAAAGGAAAGGACCTTTGCTTGTGGCAGCAATAAAAAGGAATTGGAAAATGCTGGCTGACTAAATCTCCATTGATGGCAAAGAATGCAAGTGGTTCAGAAAGGAAGGTGGGGGAAATTGCAACAATTCTTGTTTTTCTCTCCATGACTTTGGTTATAGTGCAAGTGAAGAAGCCTTGTTCACCAACAAAAGGAATTTCTTTCATCAATTAATTGTGTTTTGAGAGAAAGGTGAACCTGTCCATTTGTATAAATGTCTGAATGTCCCCTTGTCTAAGAAAGATTTGTTAGGCAGTTTCATACCAAATGAATGTCCTTTTTTGCACTGACCCCCCTCTGCCCCCTCCTTGGAGGAAAGTTGGTTTCTTGTGTTAGGTTTTGTAAATATGTGAAAAGGTTCTTCTATCTCTGTGTGTTGTATTTCCATTGGTTTGGTTTCATGATAGTTTATTTTTATTTTATTTGGAAAATTTATATTGCCGCCTAGGTGCTCACGCCGACTCAAAGTGGTTTACAGGAATTTTTTTTAAAAAAAAAAAACCTGTTCTTTCATCCTGACTGGGCTACACTTGTACATGTGTAAGTTTGTATAAATTTCCTCTCTGCTGATCAGGGTTGTTTATCTGATTTCCTCATTGCAAGGGAAGAACTGAAGACCATAGGTGGCCCAGTAGGCTGAGCTTGATGAGACTTGAGAGAAAAGGTCTGTGATTTGATGGGTCCTATCTTTTCCTTTTATTTTTATTATTGGAATTTGATGGATATTATGGGAAAGGCTTGTATGTGTGTTTTTTGTGTGGTGGTGCTTAATGTTTGGGGAAGTGTGTGAATTAATCAATTGCAAGCTGTTTTTCACTCAGTCTGGAACTTCAGCTGTGAGCATTTAGAAGACCGAGCAAGGGCAGCCATCTGTTCCTAGCATTTGGCTTTAGCCTATCTCTGTTGTTATTTTCCTATGGCTACTTTCCTTGTAAGCTCCGCTCTTCTTGCCTGACTCTGCAAAAATTGTCTGTGTTCTCCTTGCTAGCTGCAAAGCCAGGACCAGAGTTGGAGAAGATGCTTCCAAAGAACATCAATGGGACCAGGGTCAGCAAGACTTCTACTGGACTTTTACTGACTGTGCTTTATATTTTATTGAGACACATACTTTCCTTTCAAATCTGCCACACAGACTGCTTTGAGTTTGTCTCAAGATTTCTACAAAATACAAATACTGTGAGATTGAGTTTAACTTTTTGTGCTTTGGGATTGCTAATTTGAATTTATAATTTTATTTTCAATGGCCACATGTATCAATTACATTCTTCATGACTGTGTGAAGTCAATATGTGATTTTTACAGAGCCACCAACCTTCCTTACTGTTATGAACTAATAAAGGCGCTTAAATAAAGTTTTAACAACCTTAAGAAAAAGCAGGGTACTAATCCTGCACTTCTGATTGGCCGATAATAGCGATATCGGATTGGTCCTTTCTGGAGAATCTGATTGGCTGGTAACGAGCCACTCTCATTGGTTCAAGGGTTTAACACTTCCATGTTTCTCATTGGCTAATAGGTCAGCAGACTACCCTATAAAAGGGCTGCTGCTGCCCTAGGTGATTGCTCTGTTCAGTATGATTAATAAAGAGTTGAAGTTCACTGTTCACTGCCTCGTCTCTGCTCCTTGCACCCATACGCAGAACCTAACGCTGGCGACAAGGATGGGATGCGGAGACATCAGAGCTGACTGAACACTACAGAGCACCAAACAGAGCACATGGCTGAAGGAGCATCAACAACGGAAACCATGTCCGGCGGCACCATTCCACCCACTCCATTTGACCCAGCACAAGAAGACTGGGACTCATACATAGACCAGTTCCAGATGTTTCTGGAGACCAACATCTGAAGGATGCCACTACGGGGAAAAAGCGAGCAGTGTTCCTGACCCATTGCGGGCATGCCATCTTTAAGATGGCCAAGGCACTAGCGAGGTGAAAACCATGGACTGGGACATCTTCGCGCCCCTTCTACGAGCCCAATATGCACCCGCCGTACCAACACTTGTCCGAAGACATGAATTTTACCAGAGGGACCAGCGGAAAGGAGAGAGCGTTGCAGATTTCATCACAGATTTCTGGAACCTTGGAGGCCTCTGTGGGTTCACAGACCTCAAAGAAGCTCTGAGAGACCGAATAGTTCTGGGATTAGATGACCAGACGGTACAGAGCAAGATCATGGCAAAGGGGGACATCGATCTTGCTGATGTCATCAAAGATGCTACTGAAGCAGAAGCAACCAGGAAGTCAGCCGCCCGAATGCGCCGCACCAACGCACCACTCCGTCAACTTGCCAGTGATACCTCACCTCACCTGGAGAGGCACACAACAGCGACCCACCACAAAGACCTCAAATCGCCATCAGAAAGTGAGGAGGAGGAGGTCAACCGGCTCCGGTTTGAACGAGACCAACGCCACCAGCGGAATCAAAGACTACCGCACCAATGCGCGGGTTGTGGGGCAAACCACCCGCGATCAGACTGCAAATTCCTCGACGTGCTCTGCCATTTCTGTGGGAAAAGAGGCCACATTGGGAAGGTCTGTAGAAGCAAGCAAGGATCCAGCCCATTTCAGAGGGGAAACAACTACCGCCAGACCACAGGGAATCGTCCTGTGAGTCGGGAACATTGAAACCACCAATGGAACAACCACTCCTACAGAAATAAAACACTGGCCACTTCAATGAGATGAGAAGAGGCACACCAAACCATTACAATCGGTCACGCTTCATCGTTAGATGCAAAGAAGATCCGAGTGAAGGTCGCCATCAAAAACCAGCCTTGTGTGATGGAAGTCGACTCAGGATCGCCCTCTCGATGGTTTCCTGGAAGACCCTTAAACAGTTAATCCCTGCTGTCCAGCGTCAAGACCTCAGAGCCCAAAGAATCATACTCAAGGATTATCAGGGGAACTGAATTCTGGTCGTTGGATCCAGCCAAGTCCAAGTATCATTCAAAAATCATACTGCGTCTTTACCGCTGACTGTCATCGACTTCGACCGGCCTAGCTTGTTAGGCTTTCAATGGTTCGCCCCACTCGGGATCGAGGTAGCTGACATTCACCAAACCAGAAGCGATGACTGGGAGGAGGCCCTTGTCCAGGAATTCCAGGACGTCTTTGCAGACAAATTAGGCGAGTACAAGGGGACCCCAATATCATTTAACCTTAACCATGAAGTAGCTTCCATCCGCCTCAAGCCTCATTGGGTACCATTTGCCCTTAAACCAAAAATTGACGAGCAGCTCGATAAATTAATAGCCCAGGGTGTTTTAGAACCAACTGACCACGCTCGTTGTGAAACCCCAATCGTAACACCCATCAAACAGGATGGATCGTTAAGGATTTGTGGGGACTACCGGGTCACCCTTAATCACACCCCTCAACAGAATGCTTATCTGGTGCTGGTGGTGCAACACCTTCTCCATTCCCTGGGGGGAGGAAAAGTCTTCACTAAATTGGATTTAGCACAGGCGTACCAACAACTGCCTGTCGATAAAAAAACCGCAGAGGCACAAACGATCGTTACGCACCGAGGTGCTTTTAAATGCAACCGACTCCAATTCGGAGTGAGCGTAGCCCCAGAGATTTTTCAAAGTCTGATGGAGAGACTCTTGCAAGGGATCAAGGGGGTCGTGCCATACTTTGATGACGTTTTAATTGCGGCCCTGAATAGAGAAGTACTAGAAAAGTGTCTTAAAATGGCTCTCCAGAAATTTAAAGATTCTGGCCTTAAGGTTAAAAAAAATAAATGTCAACTGTGTACAGATAAAATAGAGTTCCTGGGGTACCTAATCGATAAACAAGGCACTCACCCAACTAATAGCAAACTAAAAGCAATCAAAAATGCCCCAAGACACAGAAATAAGACTGACCTCCAAGCTTTTCTGGGGCTCATTAACTTTTACAACATCTTCTTGCCCCAGAAAGCGACCGTAGCTGAGCCCCTACATAGACTTCTCAACAAAAAAGCAACCTGGGTCTGGGGACACCTGAGAGGAGCACACCTGAGAGGAGCACGCATTCCGACAAGTGAAAAACTTACTAACCTCAGATGCTGTTTTAATGCAGTATAATGAGACTTTGCCTTTAACAATTACATGTGATGCGTCTGTGAGAAAAGTTCTGTTTGCCGGTTTCTGAAAGGGGTGAAGTCATCAGGGGTTTGTTCTACTGGCCATCCTCGTTCGACCCAGCTGAGAACTCGCGCCAGGACAGGATCTCATTTTGTTTCGATAGTGATGTCTCTGGCTGTTAGCGGCGGTGAATGTAGTGTTTCAATCTGGAGGGTTGGAGCTGGGTCGTCGACGGTTTCCGGAAGTGGGGCACGGCTCAATGCATCAGCGTGGGGGTTGGCTTGTCTCCTGCTATAATCCCCAGCAAAGGCTTGTGATCGGTAATAATAGTAAAAGCTCGTCCATACACATATTCATGAAACCGTTTTACAGCAGATACAACAGCAAGAGCCTCTTTGTCAATTTGGCTATAGTTGCGTTCAGCCCTCGATAAGGTCCTTGAAAAATAGGCAATAGGGGCTACCATTTGGTAACACATGACTTAAAATGGCTCCTACTCCAAACGGTGACGCGTCACATGTAATGGTTAAAGGCAAAGTTTTGTTATACTGCATTAAAACAGCATCGGAGGTTAGTAAGTTTTTCACTTGTCAGAATGCGTGCTCCTCTCGGTGCCCCCAGACCCAGGTGGGTTTTTTGTCGAGAAGTCTATGTAGGGGCTCAGCTATGGTCGCCTTCTGGGGCAAGAAGATATTGTAAAAGTTAATGAGCCCCAGGAAAGCTTGGAGGTCTGTCCTATTCTTGGGTCTTGTTGTTGATCATTCTTAGTTTGCTATAAGTGGGGTGAATTCCTTGCTTATCGATTAGGTACCCCAGGAACTCTACTTTCTCTGTACACAGTTGACATTTATTTTTTTTTAACCTTTAGGCCGGAGTCTTTAAATTTCTGGAGAACTATTCTAAGACGCCCCTCTAGTACTTCTCTATTCGGGGCCGCAATTAAAATGTCATCAAAATATGGCACGACCCCCTTGATCCCTTGCAAAAGTCTCTCCATCAGACTTTGAAAAATCCCTGGGGCTACGCTCACTCCGAATTGGAGTCGGTTGCATTTAAAAGCACCTCGGTGCGTAACGATCGTCTGTGCTTCTGCAGATTTTTTTATCTACAGGCAGTTGTTGGTACACCTGCGCTAAATTCAATTTAGTGAAGACTTTTCCACCCCACCCCACACCCCCGGAATGGAGAAGGTGTTGAACCACCAGCACCGGGTAAGCGTTCTGTTGAAGGGCGTGATTGAGGGTGGCCCGGTAGTTCCCACAAATTCTTAATGATCCATCCGGTTTGATGGGTGTTACGATTGGGGTTTTCCAACGGGCGTGGTCAGTTGGTTCTAAAACACCCTGGGCTATTAATTTATTGAGCTGCTCGTCGATCTTTGGTTTTAGAGCAAAAGGCACCCGACGAGGTTTAAGGCAGATGGGGGCTACTTCAGGGTTAAGGTTAAATGATATCGGGGTCCCCTCGTACTCGCCTAGTTTGTCTGCAAAGATGTCCTGGAATTCCTGGACGGGGGCCTCCTCCCAGTCGTCGCTTCTGGTTTGGTGAATGCCAGCTACCTCGATCCCGAGTGGGGCGAACCATTGAAGACCTAACAAACTACGCCGATCACGATTGACGACGGTCAGCGGTAGTGACGCAGTGCGGTTTTTGAATGATACTTGGACTTGGCTGGAGCCGACGACCGGAATTCAGTTCCCCTGGTAATCTTTGAGTATAATTCTTTGGGCTCTGAGGTCTTGACGCCGGACGACAGGGATTAACTGTTTGAGGGTTTTCCAGGAAACCGAGAGGAATGACCCTGAGTCGACTTCCATCACGCAAGGTTGGTTCTCGATGGCGACCCTCACTCGGATCTTCTTTGCATCTAACGATGAAGCGTGACCGATGGTAATGGTTTGGTGTGCCTCTTCCCGTCTCGTTGAACTGGCCAGTGTTTTATTTCTGTCGGAGTGGTTGTTCCATTGGTGGTTCAAGTGTTCCCGACTCACAGGACAATTCCCTGTGGTCTGGCGGTAGTTGTTTTCTCTCCGAATTGGGCTGGATCCTCGCTTGCTTCTACAGACCTTCCCGATGTGGCCTCTTTTTCCACAGGAATGGCAGAGCGCGTCGAGGAATTTGCAATCTGATCGCGGGTGGTTTGCCCCACAACCTGCACATTGGTGCGGTAGTCTTCGATTCCGCTGGTTGCGTTGGTCGCGTTTGGACCAGAGCCGGTTGACCTCCTCCTCATCACTTTCTGATGGAGATTCAAGGTCCTTGTGGTGGGTCGCTGTTGTGTGCTTCTCTAGGCGAGGTGAGTTATCGTTGGCGAGTTGACGGAGTGGTGCATTGGTGCGGTGCATTCGGGTGGCCGACTTCCTGGTTGCTTCTGCTGCATTAGCGTCTTTGATGACATCGGCAAGATCGATGTCCCGTTTGGCCATGATCTTGCTCTGCACCGTGTGGTCATCTAATCCCAGAACTATTCGGTCTCACAGAGCTTCTTCGAGGTCTGCAAACCCACAGAGGCCTCCCAGGCTCCGGAGGTCCGTGATGAAATCTGCAATGCTCTCTCCTTTCCGTTGGTCCTCTGATAAAACTCATGACTTCAGACAAGCGTTGGTATGGCGGGTGCATAGTGAGCCCATAGAAGGGGCGCAAGGACGTCCCAGTCCATGGATTTCACCTCAGCTGGTTTCGCTAGTGCCTTGGCCATCTTAAAGATGGCTGGCCCGCAATGGGTCAGGAACACTGCTCGCTTTTTCCCCGTAGTTGCGTCTTTCAAGTTGTTGGTCTCCAGAAACATCTGGAATCGGTCCATGTACGAGTCCCAGTCTTCTTGTGCCGGGTCAAATGGAGCGGGTGGTATGGCGCCGCCGGACATGGTTTCCGTTGTCAATGCGCCTTCAGCCACATGCTCTGTTTGGTGCTCTGTAAGTGTTCAGTCAGCTCTGATGTCTCCGCATCCCATCCTCATCGCCAGCATTAGGTTCTGCGTATGGGTGCAAGGAGCGGAGACGAGGCAGTGAACAGTGAATTTCAACTCTTTATTAAGCATACTGAACAGAGCAAGCATCTAGGGCAGCAGCAGCCCTTTTATAGGGTTGGCTGCTGTCCTATTAGCCAATGAAAAACATGGAAGTGTTAAACCCTTGAACCAATGAGAGTTGGCCCGTTAACAGCCAATCAGATTCCCCAGAAAGGACCAATCCAATGTCGCTATTATCAGCCAATCAGAAGTGCAGGATTAGAATCCTGCTTTTTTACTTAAGGTTGTTAAAACTTTATTAAACGCCTTTATTAGTTCATAACAATAGCAATAAAGAGTTCCAAGAAGCATGATCCCGTTGATCCAGTTTAACACCAATTCTTAATGTATGTCAATGCAAACATTGTTTCCTGGCACAATTCATACTGCAGGTGACTTATTTTAAAACAGCTTCAGAAGATGAAGAGGATAACCTGGATTCCTTTCACTTTGGTTTCAGGCTTGGGTACAGGACTGAAGCAGGATTGATCACACTTTTTGATGATCTCTGCTGGTAGCAGAATTGGGACAATGCATCCATTCTTACTCTACTTAATCTCTCAGAGGCTTTCAATGCCACTGACCATAGTATCTGTCGTGACCACGCAAGTCCAATGGAGCTCTGGTGATGATCGAGAAGGATGGCGATTCAAATTCACCAGCAACGATCCTGAATAATAAACACGGAGGGGACATTGAGGGAGCTGTTTTGTGACGGGAATGTTAATGTGAATAATGGTGGAGTAATTTGACTATAGGAATGAATGTGAATGTGGCTAATGGTGAAATAATTAGGCTACAGGAATTAACTATGATGAACATAATTAGGTAATAAGGAGTATTAATGGATAATGAAGAAATTACTATAAATACATAGTTCCGTTGAACTCAGTTTAGAGCTGACTTTAATTTTATTGCTTGACTGTTTTCTGGGTGTCCTTGCAGACGAAGGAATTAAAAACATTTTGTTTATCAAAACAAGGATTTTGTATTTTCTTTGATCCACGCATTTGACCTACAGAGCGGTTGAGAGGAAAGTCAGCTCTAAACTGGGTTCAACGGAACCATGTACTAGTTGCTGGCTTGTGAGTGGGTGGCATTGTATTGTGCTGATTCTCCTCCTTCCACTGTGGCTGGTTCTGGTTGATATAGACTGGGAAGAAGAGTTCTTACCCTCGGTCCCTAGATAGTAGGTTGATGCAAGATTTACAATTCTCTCTGCTCCTGTTTTATATCTATCTACATATGACTGCTTAGCAATGTCATCTGTAGCCATAAGATGAGGTATGATCAGTATGCTGATGATTCCCAGCAATATATCTCTATCTTTGGTGAAGTGATGCAGCTGATGTCCTGTCCCTGCCTGGAAGCTGTAGGAGGTTTCATAAGGAACCTATAGGCTTTGGATCAACTTTGATAAGACTGAATGCCTCTGGATTTTGGACAACCCAGGATGTACAAATTTACCATCTAGGTGGGGATTGCATTGCCTCAGAACTGGCGGACAGTCTGGGGATTTTTCTGCAGTGGGTGGCAATTACAATTGATAAAAGATGGTATTAAGAAACAAATGTGGATATTTGATCCGGGACCAATTAGGGTTATTTTGGGGGGATGATCTCAGATTGAAGCTGTGGTAAATTTTCTACAAGTTGATTATAATAATAGTTTGTTAAAAGAGGGTTTTGGAATTTCAATCGTGTCTTTTTTCCATTAGTAATTTTTCTTATACTGTCATATAATATTCTTATTGTTTTTCCTGTTAACCATTGTGTTATTAATATGGTATTAGGTGACAGGCTAATAATTTGTAAACAGATTTAATAGATGAGTATTTTAAAATTCTTTTGGTTTGTGTTGTAAGGAGTGGGAAATTAATATTGTCATATTAATCAGCATTCAGCTAGGGAGAATGTTATGGGTATATATGTTAGTCTTTTTTAAAGACACTTTTCTTTTTTGTTTATTTGTTATGATTTGTTTCTCTTTTTTTTAATATTTTGGTCAGGGGTGGGATTCTACCAGTTCTGTCCACCTCTGTAGAACCGGTTCCTCTGAAGAGCAGCAAACAGAGAGCATACATAGAACCAGTTTTATGTTTGCTGCTGTTTTGGCCCACCTGCCCATCTGGGCTCTTACCTGACCTTTATTTCCTGCTTATTCAACCATAGCTGCTTTGCGAGACAAAGCTGCGGTTGAAAAAGCAGAAAAAAAGGGCTTTTTCAACCGCTGCGCACTCGTTGCTCAGCTGTCCAGGCAGCTAGATGACAACGATATACACCACGTGCAGCAAAATGTAAAATCACTGAACCGGTAGTTAGACTGGTGGGATCCCACTCCTGATTTTGGTGTTTTGTATTTTAACTTTCCTTGAATAAAGTAAAGATTAGTACAAAAAGAAAAAGTAGTTGCAAAAATCCAAAGAGTTACATCTCAGACTCTACAGGCCTCAGTTAGCATGTTACATGTTGAAGTTCAGAACAGTACAAAAGACTGACCAAACATGGTTTGTTTGGAAAGATAGCCAGAAGAAAGCCTCTTCTTTCTAAAAAAGAACATGGCAGCACAACTTAGGTTTGCAAAGTTGCATCTGAATAGATCACAAGACTTTTGGAGCACTGTCCTTTGGTCAGATGAGACCAAAGTGAAGATGTTTGGTCATAATACACAGTGCCACATTCGATGAAAACCAAACAGAGCATATCAGCACAAACATCTCAAACTAACTGTCAAACATGGTTATGGTGGGGTGATGATTTGGGCTTGTTTTGTAGTCACAGGTCCTGGGCATCTGGCAGTCATTGAGTCAACCAACTTCTCTGTATACCAAAGTATTCTAGAGTCAAATGTGAGGCCAATTGTCTGACAGTTAAAAGCTTGACTGACATTAGGTCATGCAACAGGACAATGATCCCAAGCACAACAGCACACATACAACAGAATGGCTGAAAAAGAATCAAGGTGTTGCAATGGCCAAGTAAAAGTCCAGACCTCAACCCGACTGAAATGCTGTGGTTGGACTTCAAGAGGCGGGACCTCAAATGCCCACAAATCTCAATGAACTGAAGCAATATTGAAAAGAAGAGCGAGCCAAAATTCATCCACAACAATGTGAGACTGATAAAAGTCATATGAAAAATATTTACTTCAAGTTATTGCTGCTATAGGTGGTTCTACAAGCTATTGAATCATAAAATGTACTTTGTTTTTCACACATGGCTCCTCCATTTTGGTGCTTTTTGAAAAAAAAAAAAAGATGACATGTGTAATAGGTCCTGTCTTGTTCATCTAAAATTGTATTTACCTATTTTTAAGAACTGCTGAGGACCACATGATTTGTACTATATCCTGATATGTAACACCAGAGAACTCAAAGAGGGTGTTCTTTCTTTTTCACATGACAGTGTCTCAGATGATGTGCCACTTCTAAAACAACAGACCAAAACTTTGCTTTTTCCATGCCTTAGTGAAAGGCTATAGCTCTGGTTTTGCCAAATTACCCAAGGGTGGGATTCGATAGAACCGGTTGTTATGATTCTGCGTAGTTCAGAGAACCGGAAAATTGTACCCCTGGCTGGCCCCACCCCACCCCTCCCAATCAGTCCTTATCATGCATGTGCAACATCGCACACATGCGCAACATCACTGTGTTCTTCCCCACCCAGTTACTCCTTAAGGTATTTTTTTCTCCTCCTGATGATCTGCTGTTGCTATGATCAGGATCCCCCTCACTGTCTTACTGCTTCGTCCAGGAGGCTTCCCTGAGGCCTAGGAAGGCAAAAAATGGAGGGGGGCACAGCACCCCCCCCCTTCCTGGGTCGCAGGGAAGCTTTCTGAGAGCAAAAATGATCCCCAGGAGGCTTCCCTGAGGCCCAGAAGGCCCCAAAATGGAGCGTAGGGATGCTGCAAAAAAAAAAGCAGCCATGCCCACCTAGCCACACCCACAGAACGGTTGTTAAAAAAATTGAATCCCACCTCGGAAATTATCCCTTCCTCTCCCAAGATTGGGAATGAATTGCAATAAGCTATCCCTTCTTGCCCCCACTCCGATATATTAGTTTATAATATAGATCAGGGGAGTCAAACTTGATTTCATTGAAGGCCGCATCAGGATTGTATTTTATCTCAGAGGGCCAGAGTGGGCAAAGTCAGCTCGACATCACTCGTGTCAGTGGTGCCTGTGGTGGCCCAAGCCCTCTGCCAGAGAGAACAGGCTCCTGAGCTCCATTTTTGGCTGCAACAGCCTCCTGTAAGTAACCCTCTGCCAATGAAAACATAGCTCAAGAGGGCTGTGTGCAGCCCACTTGAGTTCTGTTTTTGCTGGCAGAGGCACCGCAGGCCAGTCTTTCGCCGTTTCCAGGGTGGCCTTGCAGGCCAGATCTAATAGCCCCGCGGGCCGGATCTGGCCCCCGGGCCTTGCGTTTGACACTCCTGATATAGATATGTGGCTACTCATTGTAAAAGTGTTAGTATAATTCCCTACTTTTAATCCTACAGTTATTCTTGAACCCAAACACTCCTTATTTATATATTCTATATACTTTTTTTTGCATCAAAATCTGATCTGCATTTTGCAAATTTTTATGACATGTTTTCAAGACTCATTCTTCCCACTATGTATTCCTGATGTCCCAATCAGATTGACTGAATCACCCTATTGTCTTATTTGGTTTGCTACCACTTTGAGAATAAACTTCGGAACATAATTTCAAAGTTGTGTGGTATAATCAGATACCTAATTATTTTCAGTACCATAGCCTAAGTATGAGCTATTAGTTTTGGAAACTATTGATTATATTATTATTATAGTCAAACTAAGAATTTGAATTATTATGGGGAAGCTGTTATATCTTGTAGTTCAGCTCTTTATTCTATTTTTATAATAAATTGTTGTAGTTTAGGATCCTTAAGTAATAGTTAAACACTATTCAGCATTGGTCATTATTATGTGTATTTATAATATCCAAACTTATTGTGATATAACATTTAAATAATTATTTTTGTGGTACTTTTTCTAGAATAAAGTAATTATAAACACTTTTTCCTCCTCTCTTGAAATGTATTCTGTATAACACACTATTTTTACCAGTATTATAATTCTCATGGCATATAGCAGTTGATGTTGCCTGTTATTCTTGAATTATATATTTTTATCTTTATTTTGGACTTTTAAAAATAGTAACAGTTCATGGCTAAACATGCCAAGTAGCTTTTGTCTGTTATTTCCCACTTTCTGCTATTTCAAAAATAATTATTCTTTATTGCTGAAACTGCTTAACATTTTTGTGCTGACCTGATTTTATATTCTGCTGCAGAGGTGTGTAACCAGTGGTGACTTGAAGAATCTATTTTTTTATATGATAGAAACAAAACAGTGTTAATTACATGGAGGGTAATCACATTATACATATATAATTAATGTATTTCAATTAAGATAACTTTATTTATTTTGATCTACTCACTTCTGCCTATTTTTAGAGGACTGCCACCTAGCATGTCCTCAAAGCTGAAGAACATCTTTCAAACTCAGAAAAAGTAAGTTTGTTCTCCTGCTTTTATGTGACTGGTCTATTTCAAAATGTTAGAGTTCCTAACGTATCTTCCAGATAATTTTGATCTATCCAGAATTGCCACAGTCATAAAGCATTTGAAACAATAATGTCTGATAAGTTAACTGAAGAATAACTCTGAAAGACTGGGGACAACGAGATTTGAACTTTTTACCGCTGTTGCTAAAAGTATGAATTGTGTATTTTTGGTGACATATCCAAAGGATTGAACATGAGCATCTTTATTAAAACCAACCAGTTTATTTATAGAAGTCTATACATTGTAACGAATGCTGCCGAGACATCAATGAATTAAAGCAAATAAACCCATCCCTCCAAATGAGACTGTGGTGCCATCACTCACTGTCACATGCACTTAAGAGGAGAAAACATTACACCTTCATACACAATTAGTTCCATAGCTATTTGAGAAAAAATACTCCTTCGATGTATTATTCTCACTGAAAAAGATGGTGTACAAGGACTCAACTATTACCTCTGTGAAAAACAGAATCTCATTTCTGAGTTTAGTACATAGGGGATACATTGGGACAGCTACTCGTTCATGTCTTTAAATTTCCCACTTCTTTGAGTAGTTCATCTGACTTAGTATTTCACAACATCAGGAATATCAGGATGTGGAGACTTCAATTCCTAGAATTCCTCAGCCAGCATTCAATTCTGGAATTTGGTCCCACATGTCAACGTTGCTGAGGTTGAGAAATATTGCTCTAACTCAATTGGAAAGGAGGAAACCAATGCTTTATTTACAACTTAAGAGAAAAAAAAAATCTTCTGCACTTTGATTATAAGGCCAATGTCATCAAGTCTACCTTTGGCTACAAATGTCTGTCACGGACTGCCATGAAATAATTAGGTAGAAACATAAGACGCTAAATCTTTGCTTGCTCTTTTCTTTCTCTCATGTCCCAGCTTTATAGAAATTGGTGGGCAATCAAAAACCTGTAAAAGTATTGCAAATCTATTTTCCTACATCAGAAATATTAGTATTGGGGGACTGGCTACAACAAATGATATTGGCGGGGGAGGGGGGAATCAAGTGATAATATTGCTTATTTACACAGTATATCATGATGACTCCCAGTTACACACCGGCATATTCCAGAAACCCATTTAAAAAAATAACAGCCCACAAGAGCTTGAGAAAAGTAGCTTGAAAAAACAAAGCAAAACAGAATGATTACATATTTACACAACAGTCCATAAAGCTGTGGACTATCTAGTAAATAAAGCCACACACTTCACACAATGTGACAAGAACAATCTATGGAGGAGTTTCTCTTCCCCTTTCATTTCATAGGTTTTACACAGATACGTGTTCCCCTTGCATTAAATAAGTAATTAAAGAAAAAAAACCCAGATTAAAGCATCAAGAAGGATACTCACAGATCACAACCATGAGATTCAAATCTCTGTTTAGATGTAACCATAGACATTCTGGGCTTAAAAATGCTTCATGTATGGACTCCTTCTGATTCTTGAGTCAGGAAAATATCATTTGTTTAAGTTTCCCAAACTGGCACTCGTGAAACGCTTCATTATTCATGTACTAAATTCAGTATAACCCATGGTAGTTCATTCTGAAGTTTTTTAATAAAATGTCATTTATTTACATGTTGATCTTTACCCCTGAGTGATTATCAAGCAGTCTTGTTTCCTATTCGAGCACTCCACACGTACAATTCTTTGTTAAGGTTCACAACCACACGTGTTGTACCTACTAATGTTATATAGGTCAAATAACTGCAATTTAAAATAATCTCCCAATTCTACCATATCCTTCCCATTCAGCATTTTCCCCAAAAGTATGCAAATGAAAAGATATCAGCCTAGCCTAGAAAAGAGAAGGCCTAGCAGCAAAGGGGATGACCACTTATTTCTGTTTTGGGGAGCGGGAGGGGAAATGGAAGAGAAGATCCAAGTAGCAGCCAGAGAAGACACAGTGCCCTACTTTCCTAGAACAGGTTATTCAATAGTATATATATATTATAATACAATATATTACTGTATTATAAAGCCAGATATGGAAGGGAGAGACAGGAGGCATTTTTATAAAAGAAAAAAAAACCAGTGTGAACTTGCACAATTATTGTTAGCCAGGCCTTTTCTGTTTGTTTGTTTTTTAAAAAAATCACATTTACTAAATTGCCCCCCCTGTGTCAGATGCTCAAGTGTAGCTGGTAGAAATTCCAGACATCTTTAAAGAACTGTGACAAATACAAATTTACTGCAGGTTAAAAATGATAAAAAAAACATCTGGAAAAAAGGTTCACACAGCCCACCCCACCCCCACAAAAATGTACACTTTCACCCGAAACCTGTTTGTAAATGTGTCCCCCTCCAAAGCTAGGAGCAAAGGGAACGAAGAGGGAAAAGTGCAGGCAACTTTCACAAGAGTTCTTGTGCCACTTGCGGGTAAATTCTCCTTGCCTGGGATGGTGGAAAAGCAAAGTGCTAACACTGCTCGGCCACCGACAGATTCCTGCAGAAATCCAGATTCCAAGTTAACACTGAATACATACAGCCAATTCCAAACAGCTGTACTTCCAAAAGGGGAAAATAAAAATCCTTCCCCTCCCTAAAAATAGCATGGATCCATATTTGTGTATTGCAGGAGAAAGAGCAATAAGGGAAGTCTATACAGCAAAAAGTCAGTGATTTATATTACAGATGGCTGGCAATGTTGAAGAGTCTCTTCCTAGCTCTGTAGCTGCTGCTCCAACCCAAGGGTCAACTGAAGGAGAAGGAAAGAAAATAATGGGTGTAGAGATCATGTAGCATGCAGGATCAGAAGCAGCACAGAGTGGGAATGCTCAGATCAGCCCCCGCCTTTTCTTGTAGTCCTCTAGGTTCAGTGATCGCCGAGGAGCACCATCTTTTGCAGGGGGAGCCTTGGAAGTGATGGCCAGTGTTTTGGACTCTGTGGGAAGACAAGGTGCACAAAAATGAATAACTCAGTCGATGGAAGAAAGCAGAAAGCTGCTGAGTAACAGGCAGCCAAGCCAAAATAATTCTCTTTAGAGCAGAGGTCCCCAAACTCCCAGTCCATGCACTGGCACTGGTCTGCAGCATGCCAGAAACCGGTCCACACAAACAAGCAAAGCCCCCTCTGTGGGACTGCAGGCAGTACACTAAAAGCACACTCTCACTAGGCCACAGAAAAACCTCTCTCCATCAAACTGGTCCCTGGTACACCAAAGTACGGTTGAGGGGTGGATGCTGCTTTAGAGAGCACCCCTTCCTATCATAATCCCCCTAGATATGTTGGATTGTACTTCCCAGACTTCCCATCCTTCAGTCCTTCTTCATTATAATTATTAATTTAGTGTGAATTGGGCACCATGTAAAATAAATAAATAAATGAAATACAAACAACTCCTAATCAGATTAGCAGATGGTGGTTGCTTACCCATAGCATAAGGTTTTTGTTCAAATGCTACAATTTTGTGAGAGTTATGAGCAAAAAAATCCCTCTTTTCTCCCAATTTGCTTTTCATCCCTTCAAAAGCAGCAGCACCACCTACCTGAACTAGGAACCTGAAGGTCAATTTTCACATCAAAATCATGCACTTTGAATAGATCCTCTGAGAGATCACTGGCTGATTTTGAATTTGTATCTTTGTCTTTACCTTGGCTCTGAAAGAGAAATAAATTTTTAATACTGTGGCACAGACCTTAAATCATGTGGAATTTATAATAAAGAATCGTATAATGAACACTTGGAAGGCTTGCCTTGGTCATGTCCTTTGGAGCATCAGGTAACACACCAGATCCATATTTTGCATTTAGTTGAGCAAGGATAGCAGCCTGTACGGCAGGATCCCTAGACTGTGGAAAAGAAGATTATTGGGTTGGACTACTGTTTCCTTTAAAGTGTTGTCCTCATTTGGTGTATTCAATTAACAAATACTTAAAACAGAATGTACTGTTTTTCAAATATAATTAATTTTCAGTAATTTTCAAAAGGTTGACCTAATCTAAAAATAGGAATTTGCACATTAACATAATCTCTACCACTTTACTGCCACTTAGAAAGGTGGTAAAAACAGTGCTCTTCCTCACAGTGACAGGAGTGAATAGGACTGAAGGACACTGACTTCAATATTGCTTTTTTCTGCTTTTATAATTTTAAGCCACTTAGAATCTGATGGATAAGCAATATATAAATAATTCTACATACTGTACTGTAGTGGCAGAGTTGTCAAAATGCAGTATTGCATGCTAAATCTGAATTTCCACATCCAAGAGTTCAATCCAAACTGGCTCAAGTTGACTCAGCCTTCCATTCCTTCAGTTAATTATTGTGGGCAATATACTGACTTTAAACCATTTGGAGAGGGCTGTAAAGCACTATGAAGCAGTATATAAGTCTAAGTCCTATTGCTATTACATGGAATTAATTCTGCTGAAAAATCTATACTTTTTTGCACCTGATTATAGACCAAGGCATTATATTAATTTTAATTCATATTAGCTTACGCTTAGTGTTTTGTGTGGGATATTTGAATGATGACTGATATCCAGCATCTCAGATATAAATACCTCATCATATTCTTCACTGCACTCAACTTTGCATTTTACTTACATTTGAGACTATTGTAGGTTTACATTGCCGTCTAGTAAAAGGATCCATTTGCTGGTTTTTCATACTGTGGCTTTCAGCCTTCAAAAACATAAAGCACAAAGACACATTTTTTAAGTTAAGCTTCCCTTTCTCAGCATTGCCGCAATAACATATACAGATACTACTAACTTCAGAATCAGACAGCCTGCTTCATTCCAATTAAGCTCTTGCTTAGGTTGGATTCTTAGCTTCCTAGATGCCTTTGATAAGACAAAGTAAGAAAATGAACCACTTAAGAAGCCTTTGGACCATTTATCAAAGGTGAGCTACGGTTGAGTATGAAAAAACGATAATCTCTGCAGAATATGAGAAAGTTAACACTGATGACTTGTATTTCTGATTCTTAACTCAAAGAATAGGCTCTAGGTATTCTGGATGTTACTCTGCACTTCTTAAATGACTGAAATGAATCCAACATACCACAGATTCAAAGAATTCTGAGCGGAAGTAAAGTAGCCCTACTTTTGTTCTGCAAATTTTGTGGAATATGCAGCGCCATAGCAGATGGGACTGAGAACATTTCTTATGCTTCACACAGCTAGTTTGTGAATAGATTTTTGTGCCTATATTTGGTTATCAAGCACAAAAGTTAGTTTTGCCTCCAAGCAGCTTAGAAAATCATAAACTGAACAAAACAGTGGTTTCCCCCATATGAATTTGTTAAATTCAGAAAGCCATTTTTTCAATGAAATTGCATTTTGTTTTTCCTTTCTCCATGAACATTACTTACCACTAAAGCTTTTTCAGATTCCACAATATTCCATTCTCTATTTCTCTGGTTGATATAACTGAGAAAAGAAAGATAAATATTTATCCGGTATTCTAATGATTTAATTTCTCAATCTGTTATCATAAAGAATCTCCTTCTAGAAGTCATATCCTAAGATGTATTCCTGTTTTCAATCATTGTAAGGGAAGCATTGTTTCTGAAAATGTAAAAGGCTTCTGCCTTGTTAAAAACCATTCGCATGATTTCTCTGAAATAATATCACTATCAGCCCTGTCCCAAGTTAAGAAGGGGAGCACAGAAATGGCCTCCTGATGTACTTTTCTTCCCAGGTTCTGTTAGATACCAACCTGATGGCTGAAATGTTTTTTGTTCTCTGACGATCTAAGGCTTCTGCTCTTTCTTCTAACTCATTAAGCTGGTCTTGAATTTGTTTTGCTCTGTCCTGATCTCCCATGTCTTCTGCCATGGCCTTTAATGAAGAATTATTTATTACTATTGGACTCTCTCCATTGTACCAGCAAGAATTGATTAAAATTATAATCATGTTTAATTATGTCAAATAGATCTTGATTCAAGATATGTTTCAATTAACCTATTCTTTGAATAGGCTATACTTAGGAATCAACCTAAATCAGACCCATAGGAATCTATCTGAAACATTTTTGCATGTTAAAACTCTTAATAGGTAATAATTTTAGCTATTCCCTCACAATGTTAGATGTAACATGCCACCTATTGGCAGTGATGAAAACATATGAAGATTTACACATAGTCCACAGTTTATGACACAGTTGGGACCAGAATTTTGACCCCTAAGCGATGTGGTTGTTAAGGAAGTCATCACATGACCGAACCCAATTTCATGAGCATTTTCACTCCTGTCATTAAATGAATCACAGGGGTTGAGTGAATCACACAGTCATTGATCAGTTGGCTTTCTCAAGGAAAGAATTATGCTCTCTTTTTCCATCTTTCATTGCTTCCCTCCTCCCTTCACAGGCTTTCTCAAGGAAAGAATTATGCTCTCTTTTTCCATCTTTCATTGCTTCCCTCCTCCCTTCACTGTTAGCATCATAGACACCTGTCGTTGCCAAGGAAACTCCCAGTCTTGTTTTTGTTTTTTACTCCTACTCCAAACATGTCTGTTTGGAACAATTCTGTTTGGTCCAATACGGGAACAAAGCAATCCAGTTTCATTCTGAACCCAGAGCAAAACATCCAAAATATGCATTTCAGTTTATGTATGAACCAGCTGAAAACAGCTGTTCCACGGACAGCATTGTTTTTGGCACAAGGCAATTTTCTCTCAAGAAGTCCAAGAATGTACTGAAAAACTAGTACTTTAAGCAATACTATTTACCTTTTCTTTTAGTAGCTGAGTTTTCTTCATGGCATAGTTTGGTGGTGCTTTTCGGAATCTCTCCTTCTCCTTTACTATCTAAAAATGGAAAATGAGAAACTCAGTATTATGTTTAAGTTACTTGATGATTGGCCAAGTATCTCTGCAGATAACCCTTGTGGCAGTTTTTATTTTATTAAACTCTTTACAAGACATTATACTGCTAATTGTATGGCCTTCTTAACCTTATATATCTTATCTATATTTATGTAGTACAAAAATATTAAAAAGATTTTAGAACTTAATCCATTATGTTGCCTAGTGGCTACAAGTCTACTGATAGACAAAGACTATTACGAGTAAACTGGGCTTAGGAATAATGGAAAAATTTATTCCTCCATGGTTATACTAATTAGCATAATATATATGCTAACATATGCACCTTTGTGTGAAGCATCTCATAGCTTCAAAAAAGTAAAAATGTATGTTAGAAATAACATTGGTTACCTAACTTAGTTTGGGTAAAATAATATATATAAACTATGTTAGTGAGTTTAAGTGTGTGTATCACTTTAACTGTTAAAACATGTATTTTGGGTGCGGCTGTAAAATCACCATAAGAGGGAGCAAGAGAGCTCACTGTTTGCTGGCTTTTACTGGATTGCTGACAATGATGAATTGATGGTGATAACTGCGTGATTTTTCCCTGCTATTGCTGAGAGAAGAAAAGAGGTTTGATTTTCTTCATATCTCTAATTGCAAAAGAGATATATCACTGGACTGATTATTTGTAAGTTTACTGACCTCTTTTTCGACACTGGACTTTGCAACTGATTAATCCCCGGATGGACTGAACTAGTGTATGACATATGGACTGTTTGACTATGCTATAATACTTGCTGGAATAAAAAAAAACTATTTAACTGGCACAGTGTATCTGTTTTACTGAGTGTAAGCTACAACAATGTTTATCTCACATATTTGCCTGCCTGCTAGACTGCCGTTGCACGTTCTGCTAGGGTGTGTATCCCTAACACTGGTTATGGGCCCAGGTGCACAGTCAGACTAACCAGGATATAACAGGCTTAGATTAAAGTGAGAGTTTGTGTAGTTACACAATACTGTAAACAGACAGCTGTGCTTTATTAATTATAGTTTAATATCCAGAAAAAGATGGCACAAGTCAATTTACCAAGTTTGTCTCTAATATCCAAACTGGATGGAACAAACTATGTTTCATGATCTATGAAATGTAGCCTATTTCTACACAGAGAAGGTTTGTGGAGTATAATTCAAAATCCACCAGAAGTAGATGCATGGGATCCGGAGGATGAGGATGATGCCCAGAAAATACAA
Source organism: Hydrophis major (assembly GCA_033807585.1). Taxonomy (NCBI): domain Eukaryota; kingdom Metazoa; phylum Chordata; class Lepidosauria; order Squamata; family Elapidae; genus Hydrophis; species Hydrophis major. The sequence continues at coordinate 78,983,906 of CM066328.1, read as the reverse complement.
GAATATAAACTGAAGAATGAGCAAGCTCTCTGTATAATAGGACTGACACTCTGTGACCAACAGCTTGTACATATACGTGGAGAGGAAACAGCTGCAAAATGTTGGGATAATTTAAAGATTTATGTTCGAGACAGTGTAGGAGCACATATAAATCTTACACGAAAGCTGTTCAGAACACATCTTCAAAAGAATGGAGACATGCTGACTCATTTAAACACTATGAAGAGATTTTTTCAGGAACTGCATGAAAAAGAACTTATCTTCACAGAACTACATCAAGTTTATATAATTTTGTCTTCGTTAAATGATAGCTACGATGACTATGTAACTTCACGAAGTACTGTCAAAAGATAACCTTACATTAACTGACATTACTGGCAGATTAATTGAAGCCAGGAGAAGGCTTGAAAGGGATCAACTCAGAAGGGAACAACCACAATGTGAAGAAGATAAAGAATCTTCGACAGCCTATACAATTAGAAAATGTTTTAATTGTGGAGGAAAAGGACATTTGGCTAGATTCTGCAAGAAAGGAAAATGCCACAATGCCAGCCAGAATGCTAAAATGCATCAAAAGGATAAAAAATGCTTAGAGTTAGCCATGTATAGCAACGAAACTGTGAATAATAATTTATGGGTTGTAGATAGGGGAGTATCGCACTGCATAACGAAAGATAAGAAAAGATTTATTAAGATGTCCACGAGTTCACAGCTGATATCGTTAGCTAATGGCTGGAAACTGAAAGCTAAAGGTGAAGGTATAGCATATTGTTCTTGCATAAGAGAAAACGTAAAAATGTTACATGTACCACAACTTGTTTAATTTGCTTTCGGTTAGAGTTTTGATTAAACTAGGTTATGTAATTACCTTTAGGGAAGACAATTGCATAATTGAAAAAGAAGGTAAAAAAGTGACTGCAACTTTAAAAGGTAAATTGTATGTCTTAAATGATAATCATTCAGAAGTAACTAACACAGTTTATAATAACGTTAAACCTCATACATTTGCATACATTTGTTACACAGACGTTTAGGGCATATAAATTTTAAAATGCTTAAACAAACGGTAGAACTATCTGAAGGTATAAAACTGAAGCCTTGCAATAAGTATTTGCACTGCAATGCATGCAGTCAAGAAAAAGGCAAGGTAATGCCAGCAAATAGAATTAATGGATTTAAAACAAAGGAGCCTCTAGAGGTAGTATTTACTGATATTATAGGTCCTAAAAAACCAAGTGTGGGAGGTGCTCGTTATATACTAAGTATAATGGACCATTATTCCAGATATGGTTTCTGTTATCTAATGAAGAGCAAAATGGAAACATATCAAAATTTCTTTAATTGGCTTAAATTCGCAGAAAAAAAAACTAAAAGGAAATTAGTAACTCTTATAACTGATAATGGTACGGAATTTATAAACAATAAATTCCAAAATAAACTGAAGATGGCAGGTGTTGAACATAAAAAATCTGCACCATATAGGCCACAACATAATGCCTTTATAGAATGGATATTTAAGTTAAAAACAGGTAAAAATGGGACTGTTACCAATAAGGCTAGGTTGGTAGCTCAAGGATTTAATCAAACTGCATGTGATTATGATGAAGTATTTGCACCAAATTTAAAGGCAACAACCTTGAGAGCAGCTTTAGTGTGGGCAGCTAAGAAGAACTATATCATAAATCATTTAGATGTAGAAACTGCCTATCTGCATGCACCATTGCAGCACACTATATATTTAAGAAAACCAGTAAGTATAAAGGATGATAAAAATAATAATGACTGTTGGAAACTTAAAAAGAGTCTCTATGGATTAAAACAATCTGGTTATGAATGGAATCTATATATTGTAAAAGAGTTAAACAATATAGGGTTTAAAGCAGGTTTAGCTGATCCATGTTTATTTAAAAGAGAGACAAATGGAATACTGTCATTATTATTGTTGTTTACAGATGATATTGCTTTAATTACAAAGACTAATAATGAAGCTACTGAAATGATATCATTATTAGGTAAGAGGATAAAATTAAAGCAATTAGGAGAAATAAGACAATATCTAGGATTGACAATAAACAAAACCAATGGTGGCTATAAAATATCATAAGAAGATAAAATTTACCAATTGCTAAAAATGTATAAAATGGAACTTTGTAAGCTGGCAAAAACTCCAATGAGTCAGGAATTTTGCCATACTGATGCTCAAAGTTCAAAATTCGATAAGACTATTTTTCAATCATTAATAGGTAGTTTATCATATATTAGTAATTGGTCAAGGCCAGATATTGCTTTTAGCGTTAATCAATTGGCAAGATTCAACGCTGAACCCACTGAAAGACACTGGCAAGCGCTAAAGCGTATATTAAAATATCTTAAAAGGACAATGCACTATGCATTGTATTTGGAGCCAAAAGATGATTTAATTTTTAAGTGCATATGCTGATGCAAGTTTTGCAACAAACATAAAAACTAGGAAATCAACTTCAGGTATGGCTATACTATTAGGTAAAACATTGATTGGTTGGAGGTCAATTAGACAGAAACACATAAGTATGTCCACAATGAAAGCAGAATTTTCATATCTATCTTTATTATGATTTAATTCTGTATAAACAGTTGTTGTTAGATATGAGAGTAACTATTAAAGATGCCATTGTAGTTTATGAGGACAATCAAGCAGCCATATGGTTGGCTACAAATATTGCTGTAAAAACAAGATCTAAGCATACTGATCTTAGATATTTGAATGTAAGACAATCTGTAAAAAATGGTTTAATAAGATTGGAATATTGCATGACTGAAAAAAACATTGCTGATGGATTTATGAGAAAGCCCAAGGTTCAGTCAAGTACAAGGAAAATTGTGAAAACTATGGGTTGAAATTGTAAATAGATATATGTTGTGACTGAAAGGATCGATCCTGCTGTGAGTTTTGACTCTGATGACTCTGATGATGAAAGGCTGGAGCCTGCTATGAATGTGGAGTCTGAATTATTAGAAGACACAGATGTGAGCCAGGGGGATGAGAGGTTATCTGACAGACACTCTTCGCCAGAACCTGAGACCTCATTCATGCCAGCATCCGATCCACAAAATGAATCAGAGGCGTCGAGTGGGAAAGTTGACAGATCGTGGCTTGATGCTAGAACTAGAAGACTGAGACGTCAAGTTGGGGGGAGGCAAGCCAGACGCTGATTAGGGAAAGTAGCATGTTGCCTCAAGGAGTATAAAAGGACACAGCTGGGTTTGGAGAGTTTGTCAGGAACAAAGTGACTAAATGAGTGAGGATTTTACAGCAGAGGCTCTGAGGCTGAAGATTGTTTGCCGGGACTGGTATGCCGAATAGAGCGGGGTTTGCTGCTGTGGATTGTGATTTATGACAGCTGTTATTTTGTGAGACTACTTTCTGTTTGGATTTATTGTTGAAACGGCTGCTTTCTGTTTTGTTCATTTGAATTTTGAAGGGGAGTCATAACATTATTGTTCCTGACCAACAAACAAACCATCTTTAAAGCATGATGGATTCAAACCAACTGCAGAGTTTGGTAGAACAGCAACAACAGCAGATTTTCCAGTTACTTCAAAGTAATGTGTCTCTTCAGAATCAGGTGATACAACTGCTGAATTATGTTTCTAGTTTACCAAGCCCTGCTGCTGCTCCCCCTGCCCCTCCCTTGAGAAAAAGCCCGGTCTCCGTGCCGGAGAAATTTTCTGGGCTAATGGACATGTTCCCGGCATTTATGGGTCAGTGCCAATTGTTTATCTCTCTGAGGCCTGAAGACTTCCCAAACGATCGGGCCAAGGTAGGATTTATGATCAGTTTATTAACTGGGCAGGCTGCCAAATGGGCTACTCCCTTGTTAGTTCAAGATAGCCCGTTGGATAATTTCCAGGGTTTTCTCCAACAGTTGAGGAATATGTTTGAGAACCCAATAAAGTTACAAACTGTGGACAGGTGGTTAAAGGACATTAACCAGGGGAAACGTCCCCTGCAGGAATATATTGCAGACTTTCGTTTGCTGTGTATGGACTCTAACTGGAACGAACCGGCTCATATGGCTGCATTCCAGGAAGGCTTGTCTGATGCCATCAAGGATGAGCTAGTCCATACAGAGCGGGCTTCAACTTTGGATGCATTGATAATCCAGTGCTTACGTATTGAAGCTCGTTTACAGCAACGTGGAAGAACACGGCCTGTTGTGGAACCACCTTTGTTTTCTCGCACACACACCACGCCACCGAGTTTTCAAACCCACGGTTAAGGATGAGGAGCCGATGGAGATAGGCACACTCTGCCCTCGTTTAACAGCGCGAGAACGTTCAAGAAGGTTCCAAGAAGGCTTGTGCCTTTATTGTGGGGGTCCGGGACATTTTGCAAATTCCTGCACTCGGAGGGGGACTCGCAGACCTGTGCCTGAAACCACTCCTGGCCCGTCGGGAATATGGGGTAGGCCTGACCTTGGGGAAACTCTAGGTCGGGCACGTCCTACACCCCCACCCCAAATTGCCGAAGTAAATCCTGGCCCTCCTCGGCATTTACTTTTGGACACTCGTATATTCCTGCAGTCCCAGAAGGAGGGAATTCTCACCGTTGCGCTGGTGGATTCAGGGGCTACAACCAACTTCATGGACTGTGCTTTTGTTGAACATTTTGGAATTCCGTTGATTCCTGTTAATCCCCCATGAAGGTGGAAACCGTAGATGGGCGTGAACTCAAGTCTGGGCCCATTTGTTTCGCCACTCAACCAGTGCGTATGCTGATTGGGGATCATGAGGAGGCAATCAGTTTTTATGTCACTTCGAACCTCCATCTTCCTTTGGTGCTTGGAGTATCCTGGCTGCGGTTGCACGATCCGTTGGTGGCTTGGGCACAGAATGCCATTTCTTTTCCAATCCTACAATGTGTGGACCACCTGAGGCATGTCTGCGCTGGCCAAGATATCGCCGCTCCTGCTGTCTCAATTCCTTCGGAGCTGTCAGACTTCTCCGATGTTTTCAGCAAACAGGAGGCAGACTGCTTACCACCCCATCGTGCCTATGATTGTCCCATAGACTTGATACCAGATGCTCCATTGCCAAAGGGGAGGTTATACTCCATGTCGGAGCCCAAGTTGGTTGCACTCCGAGAGTTTTTGAATAAAAATTTAATTCGGGGATTTATTCAACCTTCGTCGTCCCCTCTTTCAGCTCCTGTTCTTTTTGTTAAAAAGAAGTCGGGAGAACTTTGTCTCTGCTGTGATTATCGACGGTTAAACTCTATCAACGTGAGGTATAGCTATCCTTTGCCGCTAATTCCAGAATTGATGGAGCGGTTACGGGAGGCTACTATCTTCACTAAACTCGATCTGCGTGGGGCCTACAACCTGGTTCGGATACGCAAGGGGGACGAGTGGAAGACGGCGTTTGGCACTCGTTATGGTCATTTCGAGTACACCATCATGCCATTTGGTTTGACCAACACTCCTGCCGTATTCCAGCATTTGATGAACGACATTTTCCGGGACATGCGGGATAGGTTTGTCGTGGTGTATTTGGACATTTTAATTTACTCCCGATCCAGAGATCAACACCTTCAGCAGGTTCATCAAGTGCTTCAGTGTCTTCGGAAGCATAAACTCTACGTTTCTTTTTTCAGTCATCGATAGAGTTTTTAGGGCACATCATTTCGCCCAAGGGCATTGCTATGGACCCTAAAAAGGTTGAGGCATTGTGTAGTTGGGAAGCTCCTCGTCGAGTCAAGGACGTACAACGTCTTTTGGGATTCGCCAACTGCTATCAGACTTTTATCCCGGACTTTGCTAAAGTAATGGACCCCATAACTCAGCTCCTCCGTAAGAAGGTCCTGTTTGTTTGGGGACCCCCGCAACAACAGGCTTTTGAAATTTTAAAGAAAGCGTTTGTAGCCGAGCCAATATTGAGGCATCCTGATCCGAATCGTCCATTTGTGGTCGAGACAGATGCCTCTAATGTAGCTATCGGAGCAGTATTGTTACAAGCTTCGAAGGATGGCGCACCTTTTTTCCCATGCGCATACTATTCTAGGAAGCTCACAGCTTCAGAGCGCAACTACACCATCTGGGAAAAGGAGTTCTTGGCTATTAAGGCTGCATTTGAAACCTGGAGACACCATTTGGAGGGGGCTCGGCACAAGGTAAAGGTTCGGACGGATCATCGAAACTTGGAACATTTATCCACAGCTAAGAAATTGAACCAACGACAGATTCGGTGGTCGTTGTTTTTCACCAGGTTCAATTTCTCCGTTACTTATGTTCCAATTGGACAGAACCAGAGGGCAGACGTGTTGTCTCGGAAGCCCGAGTATATCGGTCCTGAGGATCCTCTTCCTCCACGAAAGGTGTTGCCACCAGAATCCTTGGCCATACTGCAAGATCCGGTGGATTTACGAGCTCGAATACGGGAGGCGCAGCGATTGGACGCGTGGACGCAGCAGAGAAGGGGGGAAGTTAGACCTGATTCCCCATGGTCCTTTGAAGAGGGCTTGTTAAGACATCGAGATTTATTGTACGTACCCACTAGGACGCTTAGAGCCCTCATCATGACGCAATGTCATGACAATCCCGCTGCTGGTCATTTTGGTTTTCCCTGCACTTGGTCACCCGGACTTTTTGGTGGCCTCAGGTTCGACACGATGTGTCTTCCTATGTCGCTTCTTGCGTACAATGTCGACAAGCGAAAGTGGCATCAGGTGCACTTCCTGGACTTCTTCAACCACTACCAACTCCAAGCGGACCATGGGGAGCGATCTCCATGGACTTTCTAACGCACTTGCCCCTTTCGTCGGGTTACATGACGGTGCTCGTGGTGGTTGACATGCTCACTAAGATGGCCCATTTCATCCCGTGTAGGAGATTACCCTCAGCTTGTGTTACTGCCCAGCTTTTCATACAACACGTGTTCCGTTTACATGGCTTACTGGACAGAGTTGTTTCAGATCGCGGTGTTCAGTTCACCGCTCAATTCTGGAAAAGTCTAATGAACTCTCTATGAGTACAAGTATGTTTAGCGTTGGCACACCATCCGGAAACCGATGGCGGGACTGAGAAGGTAATTGGCATCCTCGCCCAATACCTCAGATGTTTTGTAAATCAACGACAAAACGACTGGGTGACCTATCTTCCATTGCCAGAGTTTGCTTTTGATAATTCTCAGCACACCTCCACCCACATGATGCCTTTTTATGCCAATGTGGGTTATCATCCGAGGTTTTTTCCCCTGTCAATCGCAGATTCTCCAGTTCCGGAGGCACGAGAATTTTTGTCAGAGTTATATGCGGTGCATCAATTAATTTCCAGACAATTGGAACAAGCGAAAGCAGATTATAAGCGTTTCACAGATCGTTCGCGTCGAGCGACGCCTCCATTGGCTGTGGGAGACAAGGTGTGGTTGTCAACGAAACATCTTCGGGTCGATCGGCCGATTAGGAAGTTGGATCATCGCTTTATTGATCCCTTCCATATCGAGGCAGTTATTAATCCGATGACTTATCGACTCACTTTACCGCGCTCCATGCGCATCCACCCTGTTTTTCATCGCTCCTTGTTAGTACCTGACACTCCATCGTGTACTCTCCGTTCTCCAGAAGATACAGGTTCTCCATCCAGGCTCAGCACTGAACCTGTTACGGATACTACAGTGGTCGGAATTTATGATTCACGATGGCTAAAAGGACGATTCCAATACTTTGTGGGAAGATTGGAAAATGAAACGGAGATTCTCTCTTGGCAGGATGTATCCAAGGTGCATGCCCCGGATCTTATTCGTATATATCATGCACAATTCCTTTCAAAACCACATCCTGATTGTCAGACTCAGGTGAAGGGCCCTGCGGTGGGGGATAGTGTTGTGACTGAAAAGATCGATCCTGCTGTGAGTTTTGACTCTGATGGTGAAAGGCTGGAGTCTGCTATGAATGTGGAGTCTGAATTATTAGAAGACACAGATGTGAGCCAGGGGGATGAGAGGTTATCTGACAGACACTCTTCGCCAGAACCTGAGACCTCATTCATGCCAGCATCCGATCCACAAAATGAATCAGAGGCGTCGAGTGGGGAAGTTGACAGATCGTGGCTTGATGCTAGAACTAGGAGGAGACTGAGACGTCAAGTTGGGGGGAGGCAAGCCAGACGCTGATTAGGGAAAGTAGCATGTTGCCTCAAGGAGTATAAAAGGACACAGCTGGGTTTGGAGAGTTTGTCAGGAACAAAGTGACTGAATGAGTGAGGATTTTACAGCAGAGGCTCTGAGGCTGAAGATTGTTTGCCGGGACTGGTATGCCGAATAGAGCAGGGTTTGCTGCTATGGATTGTGATTTATGACAGCCGTTATCTTGTGAGACTACTTTCTGTTTGGATTTACTGTTGAAACGGCTGCTTTCTGTTTTATTCATTTGAATTTTGAAGGAGTCATAACAGATATATATATATTATTATATTACCCAAAAGAGGAGAATGTTAGGCATAACATTGGTTACCTAACTTAGTTTGGGTAAAATAATATATATAAACTATGTTAGTGAGTTTAAGCGTGTGTATCACTTTAACTGTTAAAACATGTATTTTGGGTGCGGTTGTAAAATCACCATAAGAGGGAGCAAGAGAGCTCACTGTTTGCTGGCTTTTACTGGATTGCTGACAATGATGAATTGATGGTGATAACTGCGTGTTTTTTCCCTGCTATTGCAGAGAGAAGAAAAGAGATTTGATTTTCTTCATATCTCTAACTGCAAAAGAGATATATTACTGGACTGATTATTTGTAAGTTTACTGACCTCTTTTTCGACACTGGACTTTGCAACTGATTAATCCCCAGATGGACTGAACTAGTGTATGACATATGGACTGTTTGACTATGCTATAACTCTTGCTGGAATAAAAAAAAATATTTAACTGGCACAGTGTATCTGTTTTACTGAGTGTAAGCTACAACAACGTTTATCTCACATATTTGCCTGCCTGCTAGACTGCCGTTGCACGTTCTACTAGGATGTGTATCCCTAACAGTGTATACGTTGGGAAATCTACATGAATATTTTACAAATTTCTTTCTTTAAAAACAATCATAAATGAGCTGGAACAAAGTAAACATCAGAACAAGATCATTTAAAGCAATTTGGGATTTGACAGAGTTTGATAATCCTGACTGTGGAATATCCTTCGTAAATCTTTGTTAAAATTGGAAATTAACTTGAGATTATTTTTCCAGAGGTGATTGCACAAATATCTCTTACAACTGTAAATCTCTTGTCTGTTTTGTGTGTGTGTGTGTGTGTGTGTGTGTGTGCCTTTGAGTTAGATTCCTTGACCCTGGTGACTGTCTGAACAAATCCCTGAAGTTTTCTGGTTTTGTTTTGTTTTTTAAAGTGGTTTCCCTCTTAAGGCTGAATGTGTGTGACTGGCCCAAGGTCACCCCACTGGCTTTGTTTCTAAGATGGGAACAGAATTCATGATCTCCCAGTTTCTAGCCTAATATCTTAATCAATACATCAAAAAGGCTCCCTAAATAGAGAATCTTTTTTTTATTGTGATGCTGAAATCTGAAAGGAAAAGTAACATCCAGGGGAAAAAACAGCTCAGTATGATCTAATCAAAAGTACCGATTGTATGTTTTATAACATATAAATATGACTTTAAATCATGTTATTTTTATAGAACCAAAATATGGCACCCGAGAGCATCTCTTTTATAACCACACCTACCTTTACATTATGGACCAAATGAATGGTTCCAGCTCAAAAGTACATTTTCTTCATTTACCTCCTCAATGTCCTGGTCATTGAATTTATAGTTGAGGGCTTCTTTGATGGACACTTCTTTCTTGTTTATTTCATCAAGGGTAGGTAACTGCATCCCAGCAGAAAACATCTAATTGCAACAAAAGAAAAAAAAAATCATTATATTTTATTCACTGTGCAGTCCTAAATTCTTGATAAAGCAATCAAAAAAGTACAAACTTACGGCTTCCTTCCACTTCATGAACTCACTCTCTGTGAATTCCTGATTGGAGACGAACTCTAAACGGAACACACGTTGGTCATTACCATGCCTTTGAAAAGAAAAAAAGATTAACGGTAGCTTTTATTTATCACCCAAATTTTGGAGGAGGGAAGTGTGATCAAAGTGTTCTTGGATTGGTTACTTTTTATTTGTATTGTCAGTTCAGTTCTACTTTATTACAAGAAAATAGGTTCTGAATGCACTATTACTGGTGAAAGTAAACTATTGGTCCTAACAGGACAGACATTCTTCACTCCAATATTTGCTGGATTTTTCATTACCCTAGAAACTTATCTTAAGATAAAATGTATCAATTTTCTCTTGATTCAGGATAATTACATACTTTTTATACAAGGATACCACACACCCCAAGATGACAAGACTTTCAAACATCTCACCTTAACTGCAACCCTTTGTTTGTCCTGGTAGCTCCAAGCTGATATACTTTTGCTGTCTCTACAACACCAGTTATTTCTGCCACCTAAACAAATGACAACAAAACAAAAAAGAATGAATATGAATACATAGATACATACGTACGTACGTATATGGTATTCAGCTTTATTCGGGTATTTTCCCACATCGTTATAGTTGTGCTTTTAAAGTTGTAGCAACGTTTCGGCAGAATCTCATCTGCCATCATCAGGCTTCTGTATTGTGTTTGTCTGTGATCTCCCAGAAGAACACAATACAGAAGCCTGATGATGGCAGATGAAATTCTGCCGAAATGTTGCTACAACTTTAAAAGCACAACTATAATGATGTGGGAAAATACCCGAACAAAGCTGAATACCATACATATAAATACCCGCAAAAACTTAAGAATATACACACACACACACACATACATGACACACACACAAAATTTTTCAGCAAAGTAGAAAAATCAAAGCAAATCTAGTGAGAAATAAGAATAGAAGGATTGAAGTAAAATGTAAAGCATATCAGTTAATTAGCAATAACATTTTTAGTTTATCATACACTTGACTCAGGATTACACAAAAACTTCATTTAATTTATTATCTGATAAGAACTTACGATTTCTTTATAAATGGGACAGAAAAAAAAATAAGATTAAAAAAATGTTAAGTAAAGTTCAACAAATGTGTACACTCTTCATCTGAAACAATACAATATTCCATGTTAAATACTTAAAGATGGTTTGCAAATGGAATTACTCCTTCCATCAATGGAAGACCAATATCTGGCAGAATGACTGTGCTGATAGTCTTTTTTGCTCATTCCTCCATTCTTGTTTTAGTTCTTTACTTCTTTTAAAAAGCTAATTTGGAGAATTTGTGTTCTCTCTGGAATAGATTTGATATACATTGTTTCTACCCCTCCCTCCCTAACTACCTACCTATATGCACCCCAAATATACTACCGGTAATAAGACAAATAAAGAATCACAACTAATTCTTTAAACTCCTCTCCTTCCCTAAATTGGAAATAAAATGGTCACAAAGCAAACAAATGATTGAGAGAAAAACAGACAGACACTGCAAAGATTATTGGTTGATGCTGTCCCATTTACATAAAGTTCTCTCATGTAGAAATGCCAGTGTTACTCTCACTCTGGCGCACATTATTGTCAGGTAAAAAAATTTGGTCATGAGTGCACACATTAGTTAGAAAATGATTTTTTAAAAAGAAATGTATTATTACCATTGTATTTTCAAACAGTAATTAAATGAGGTAGCTGTTATACAAAAAGTGGCTGTATCATTAATTACCAGCTTCCACTTCATCATATTTTGAAAAAGCTCCATGAACAAAATTTGCTTTTCTTATGGCTAACACAAATAAGAGAAAACACTCAAGAGTAGGCTTACTCTGTAAACTGGTTTGCTGTTGTGGTTTCCTATTCCAATGCGTACAAAACAACCAGTGACTGTTTTGGCAAAAAAAGGCATGTGACACCATCGCTCCAGTTTGTGTCGTGATAATCGAACCCGATTCAGTTCTTCAGGTAGAGACACTGGTTGTGATTTAGGAGGAATTTCTTCTTTCCTGGTTTGATGGGAAAGCAAAAGCAACTGTAAGGAAATAATTCACATCTTAAAACAGTCTGAAATTATCATATTCATATACTAGAAAATAAAAATGATTAAATTCTTAAAAATGTAGGCCTTTTAATTAAATATATTGATTTTTAAATTAGGGGCTCAGTGAGCAATCTCTAGAATGCTGTGAGCACCATTAGTTTTATTAAGTTATTTAAATTTTACATTCTTTTACTTATTATATTTACACATTACTTTTGTTCAAACAACAATTAAACAACTATGAAGACAGAAACCATTAAAGTAGTAATGTAAATTTCTGGATCTAAAGCAATATTAAACATTCAGTTGTATCTGCTACATATCAAAGTAGATATTGAATACTTACTCTTCTTCTTCATCAGAAGATGAAGATCTGGATGAATGATCAGTTTTCTCACTAGATTTATCATCTTCTTCCTCTTCTTCATCATCTGAGTATACTTCACTTGTTTTTAATGGTTGCTTCTTTGCAAGTAACTCAGCTACAATGGGAAAAAAGCACACCTGGATGTATAAAGCAGTATCTGGCTTAAGTCTACTCCAATGCAATCTGCTCACATTCTCAGGTCTTTAATGGAGCACATTTGTGAATTTTGCCCCATGTACATCCAGCACTGACAGTAAATTTAATGAGAGGATGTGAGCGCTTATACATGAAGTTGGGCTACAGGTACAAATGGAGGATCCTGTTGATGTACAATCTGTCCCTGCTATTCTCCAGGACCTTTTAAGTTCCTGTACCTTGTAGCATAAAGTAGGCATGTGCTAGATATCTTGGTTGTTTCAAAGCAAGTAAACATAATATTAAGATGGAAAATATTACTCTGAGTCATCTGTTATGGTCAGATTACTCTCTAGAACTGTCTTCACCCAGGACACCTAGAAATTGAGAGGTCCAATTAAAGTGGTCTGCTCCAGGCCCTTTTGGATCCTGACGTGTGGATTTTTCACTCAGCTGACATTTCATCAAGTGCCAAAATAAGCTATGGAGTCTGGAAAAGACCTTAGAGTACTTGATATGGTCACTGCCTAGTAATCTTTCTCTGTCTGCTAATCCCAGATTAGCTTTCTGGGAACTCTGAGAGATGAAGCAATACAAGCAAAGCTTGCAGCATCCACAGAGGAACACAATAAGTAAACTTGACTGAGCTCATGTTTGAGCCTACAAGGAGACAACAAAGATAAAGAATCAATTTGTCACCATTGTTTTATCAGTGGGTTGTTATAAAATGGCACAATTTAAAGTTGCATGCCCTCTGTTTGGGAAAAATTAAGTTGCTGTGACTCATTTGCATTTTTTCAAAAGTTGCTTAAATTTGAATCTGGATTGATTAACGCTTTACAATGTGATTTAAGATTCATCTTATGTACAGACTTTAATGAAGCAGCTATGGAATCTCTGATATTTGCTTTATCATTTATGGCAGGGGTGTCAAACTGGTGAGCCCGTGGGCCATGCCTACCCAGTTCTGCAAATGGGAAAAATTTTGGAAAACATCACATGATGGTAATGTGATGCCACGAGTGTGACACCTGTGATTTATGGCTTGGATCCATGTCTCTTTTTGGGATCCTTTGGGTAACTATGAAAGGTGTGATTAACTGCACTTTGGGGAATTGTCAACATCTTTCCAGGAAAGGAAGTCATACCAGATGCCAGTGGGACAGCCTCTTGTGAAGAGGCTTTCCTTGAACCCAGGTATCTTGGACGATTACTGCCATGTTCCCAAAATAATGGTTTAGTTTTTGTTGCAGAATCCCCTAAAGGAAGAAGTTTATATGGACTTCTTCCATTCTAAGTTCAGGCCTAGGCATCGGACAGAAATGGCATTTGTTGCTTGCAGGATGACAGTCAGGATCTGGATTGGGGAAACATTCTCCCCTTGCTCTACTTGACCAAATATATTTCTATGCAATAGTTTTGGAATCATTTGAAATAACAAGACAGGTTCAAAACAGCTCTTAGCTTTTTTAAAATATACAAGGAAAATTAGTTTCGCTAAGAGATAATTACAGTCACTGAAAAGTAATTTAATCCAACTGTAAATATTATTGATATGAGAAATCTAGAATATATTTATGAATATTTATGAATATTTTTAAAAAGCCAGAGAAGTGATAGCTAATTTGGAAATCTGGAAAGGGGTTTGACAAATTAATGGGAGATCAAAATACCAATAATAGGCAATCATGATGGTTATTGATGCTATGTCTAGGATTGCCTTTGAGTACCACTGCTGGTGTTGTGGTTCACCGGCAACCTGTGCAGAGGGCAGCGGAATCGGACTGTGGAGAGGAACAGGAACCAGTCTGGGAGTCTGGGGAGGACTCAGACCAAAGTCCTGCGTCCGATGCAGAGATGGGGCCAGGACCATCTGGGAGTTGTGTGCTGACTCTGGAGCCTCCAGAGTGTGGCAGCAGCGAGGCAGAGGAACAAGGGGTGCCTGTCAAAAGTGTGCGTGTGCACAGAGCTCCTAAAAGGCAAGAGCAGCTAAGACAAAAGGAGCAACTCGGGAGTAAGGCTTGGAGGTGATTGCCCCTCCTATAAAGTATAAAGGAAGAGCAAAGGTAGAGAAACCTTTGCAGGAAGCAAAGTCGTTCAGTCTGTTTGGATTAAATTTGAAGCTGTGTGTGGACTTTGTACTTCGGTTGGTTTTTTACAGTTAATTTGGCACCTTAGTTGTTGGCAGCAATTCAAAGGAGATAAAGGTGAGTGCTTATCTCAAGGGACTGTTTGGGACTCATTACAAGCTGGGAATGAAAATAATTCCCAGTGTTGAAATAAAACAAGAGTTGTTGGGACTAAGCATGTGCTTAATTATGGTCTCATGAAGCCTTGGTCAGAACGGCTGGAGGACTTGCTGATGGACATCTCAAAAGCATGTGGTGAGCCACCACGAGAAAGAGGATGATGGATCAGATTAAGCTGTGCCTTCCTTTACAACTAGGAATATTCAAAACAATCAAGAATGTTTGTCCATCTTATAAGTGATATACACTGCTCAAAAAAATAAAGGGAACACTTAAACAACAATGTAACTCCAAGTCAATCACACTTCTGTGAAATCAAACTGCCCACTTAGGTAGCAACATTGATTGACAATCAATTGCACATGCTGTTGTACAAATGGAATAGACAACAGGTGGAAAGCAGAGGCAGTTAGCAAGACATCCCCAATAAAGGAGTGGTTCTGCAGGTGGTGACCACAGACCACTTCTCAGTTCCTATGCTTTCTGGCTGATGGTTTGGTCATTTTTGAATGCTGGTGGTGCTTTCACTCTAGTGGTAGCATGAGACGGAGTCTACAACCCACACAAGTGGCTCAGGTAGTGCAGCTCATCCAGGATGGTACATCAATGCAAGCTGTGCAAGGTTTGCTGTGTCTGACAGCGTAGTGTCCAGAGTATGGAGGCGCTACCAGGAAACAGGCCAGTACATCAGGAGACATGGAGGAGGCCGTAGGAGGGGAACATCCCAGCATCAGGACCACTACCTCTGCCTTTGTGCAAAGAGGGACAGGAGGAGCACTGCCAGAGTCCTGCAAAATGACCTCCAGCGGACCACAAATGTGCATGTGGCTGCTCAAAAGGTCAGAAACAGACTCCATGAGGGTTGTATGAGGGCCCAACGTCCACAGGTGGGGCTTGTGCTTACAGCCCAACATTGTGCAGGATGTTCGGCAATTTGCCAGAGAACACCAAGATTGGCAAATTTGCCACTGGTGCCCTGTGCTCTTCACAGATGAAAGCAGGTTCACACTGAGCACATGTGACAGGGTCTGGAGACACCATGGAGAACGTTCTGCTGACTGCAACATCCTCCAGCATGACCGGTTTGGCAGTGGGTCAGTAATGGTGTGGAGTGACATTTAGGAGTCTGCACAGCCCTCCACGTACTTGCCAGAGGTAGCCTGACTGCCATTAGGTACCAAGATGAGATTCTCAGACCCCTTGTGAGACCATATGCTGGTGCGGTTGGCCCTGGGTTCCTCCTAATGCATGACAATGCTGGACCTCATGTAGCTGGAGTGTGTCAGCAGTTCCTGCAAGACGAAGGCATTGATGCTATGGACTGGCCCGCCCCTTTCCCAGACCTGAATCCAATTGAGCACATCTGGGACATCATGTCTTGCTCCATCCACCAACGTCACGTTGCACCACAGACTGTCCAGGAGTTGGGGGATGTTTTAATCCAGATGTGGGAGGAGATCCCTCAGGAGACCATCTGCCACCTCATCAGGAGCATGCTCAGGTGTTGTAGGGAGATCATACAGGCACGTGGAGGCCACACACACTACTGAGCCTCATTTTGACTTGTTTTAAGGACATTACATCAAAGTTGGATCAGCCTGTAGTGTTTTTTTCCACTTTAATTTTGAGTGTAACTCCAAATCCAGACCTCCATGGGTTGCTAAACTTGATTTCCATTGATAATTTTTGTGTGATTTTGTTGTCAGCATATTCAACTATGTAATGAACAAAGTATTTCATAAGAATATTTCATTCATTCAGATCTAGGATGTCTTATTTTTGTGTTCCCTTTATTTTTTTGAGCAGTGTATATAGTTAGTAGGAAGCTCAGTGGAATTTACAGTGTATGGTTTATGTTCATCCTATCTTTTCTCTTTAGCTAAACAATACATGGTTGAACTTACCTGTTCTATTTTTCCTTTTCTCCCTTTCTGCTTTTAGTTCTTCCATGGCTTGGGATTTCTTATCCAATTTTTCATCCCGTTTTGACCGTCTCTCTTTATTATGTGACATCACCTAGAGAAACATATAATTCTAACTATATTAAAAGGTATTTGGTTAGATTTTACCAAGAGGTGAGTCTTTGTAGTAGCCTGAGGTTTACTCTTTTATTTTGGTACTTTTGAGCAAGAATCTATTTTTCCATACTTTTGTCAATTTGTTTCATTCAAGCTCATAATTCTTATTAAAAGATCAATTAATCTTTTGATTTTATTTCTCTGTACAGTATTTTATTGCAGTTTACAATGCAGGTTATTTGAAAAACAGGAAATAAAAAATATTGTTGCTGTTGGAGAAAAGAGAATTTATTTTTATTTTATTAATCAGTTTAATAAATATCCTGCTTTTCCTCCAGGAGCTCAAAATGACATATTTTTTCTTAAAAAGTAAAATAACATTTATAAAAAAAATCCTTGGTGGTTTATATCATTATCTATAAACTAAATAGCAAAATATTACAATAAACTGCACTATATAGTTTAAAAAATTAAATCTAATCTGCTATACAAAAAGTTATACAATTGTTGAAATCTACCATGAGTTTGCATGAATTAGTCTCATACAAATTCACTGATCAAATAAACTTAAGTTTTTTAAAAGCGATTGCACAATATACATTCAGATAAATAGTAAAAGAGTACTCAATTCAATAATTTTGATGTACAGAATCTTTAAAAAGAATATAAATAATTAAAAGGAAAACTAGGTTTTCAGCAACTGTTCCAGTCAAATGTAGCCATAAAACTAAAAAAACTTAGAAAGGGGGAAGAGCACGTTAAAAATAAAAACTGCAAGTATAGTTAAAGTTAAAAAAAAAAGAAAGTAAAAAAGAAAAAGGGTTAAGACAACTATCATTGGTATTATCTCAAACAGGAGAAAATTAATCAGTTGTGACAAACTAATCAGACATTCTGAAATTAAGCACAGATAAACAGTCTTATTGATATAACTTCTTAAACAATTTAAGATTTTATCAAACCTCTACATAACATTGCATTGTTAAATAAACGTCACTTTGTTGATTTTTCAACTTAACCTATGTGTAAAAACATTTTAATATTATGCTTTGATTAACTGGAATATATTGGTTCACTGAGTTATGTAGATTTTTTTTCAAAACGTTGGCATATTTCATTCTGTTCGTCCCACTCCAACCAAATAGTCCAAAGCCCACAATATCCTTGCCAGTTCATTTATTCCTTTTAGGGTGCAATCTACTACAACCTAAACAAAACAGCCCACTCAAGTTCTGAATCCTACGAATAAGGAAGAGGATGATTGCTAGACGTGGTGGCAGCTACAGGATGCACATCAGCTCTTCTGCAGCACCGTCACCCACCCATTACTCGTTACGGTTAGCATTTCTCATAGTTGAGTGGATTTTAATACTGTAATTTTTCAACATAGACTGGCAAATAATTTTGATTTTGTGGACTGCTGAACGGTCTTAGGGAACCCCAGCCTAGGGTTTTTGATCACACTTTGAGAAATACTGTTCTAGAGAAATTTGGCATGGGGTGTGGGGGGGGGGGAGACCTAAAACAGAGATGAGGGGAAAGGAGCTTTCATTCATATAGCCTGGATATAATTCATTATGAAACATTTGCTTTTGTTGCAACAGGCAAAGCAGAGTTATATTATCACAATATACTGTACAGACTACTTTACAAATCAGAGACTATATAAAAGGATTAGGTCAGAATAGTTTAAGATGTTAAAATTCTTGATTACTGCTTTAGGGACTAAATATTTGTAATTAGTGTAATTAGATGTAGTTAGATGAATGGTAATGTAAGCAATGTTACAGATGTGTTTTAAGTAGTATCAATTTTTTTTAAAGAAACTGTGATTTGTATGTTTTTTACCTGGGATTCTTGGATCTGTGTGAGCTTTTTCTTTTCCTGCTCTTCTTCCTGCTTTTTCCTTTTCTTTTTCTCTTTCTTTTCTTTCTTTTTTGCTGTCTTTAATTTTTTCTTTATTTCAAATCTGGGTTCAATCGAAGGGGGAAAAATGTAGGAGTCTCCAATTAATTTAGGAAGGGACACACTGGTAAACTGAATTCAAACTTAATGTAAGATATTTTTTTTTTTAAATTTTCTAAAAGGCATAAAATAATTAATTTTTTTGTAACAGCAAGAGTAACATGACTGCAAGATGGGTTGCATACAAATTTAATCAATCAATAACAGTTCCAATAAATGATATGTTTTTGAAATCTAAACTATGTAAATTACTGGCAGTATTAAATACTTAATTTCTTAATTCCAAACTAGAAACTAATATGTACAATTATGAGACATAATGTTTTTTTAGAAGGAAAATAACTTGTTATAAATAATGTTCATATATTTTATTTATTTAAGAAATTTACTTATAACTCTACAGCAACTCTGGGAAGTATACAGTGAAAACATTTGAAACAAAAAAACTCCCAAAAGAAAAGCAACGTTTACAAGAGAAACATACAGGACCTGCTACCCACTTTAGCTCAAGGCCTGGGGAAACAGCCACATTTTTAAAGCTCTTTTGAACAAATAGATGTCATATCTTTCTTGAAAAGGTCAGACACAGAGTTGTGGAGAATCTGCCCACTCTTCCTCACGAGCCAGTTTAATGGCAAGAAACCAGTCCAGCCTATCAGTTTGATTTTTGGTTTTCTGTTGCTAAGGTCAGTTGGATCCTAGTAATTTGCTGTGAGTTGTTGCATGCGCAACATGTACTTCTTACAACAAAGGGATGTAGTTTTGTAAATGCTGTTACATTTGGAGGTTTGGCCAGAGTTTTTTTGAGACAGTCAAAATTATACAGTATTTATGTGCAGATATTCTGTATATATTTTGGCTGCACTGAGATGCATTATTATTTTTACATTTATTAACCTCTCAATTGTTACTGGTGTTTTGCAAAATGGCAACCACTATATAAAGTGTTTTCAGTATGGAAACAGCCAGTAACAAATCAGGCAGGATTGAGAAATGCTTTTGTCTGTGCACAACCATGGAAAATATATGTTCCAACAAAGGTGCTCCAAGCTGTGAGATAGTGGAGGAAAGGGTGGCAGCACCCAGAAGCATAAAGAAAGGGGGCACACAACACCACATAATTCAGAGGAGTGTGAAGTAGTGATGGGGGGAAAGAACATGAGGAAGACCAGGTAGGACACACAGGTTGATCAGACCTGTGAATTCAATTGTGAATGATGATGAAGGGAAAGCAAAAGGAAGATGGATACTGGGACATGAAGAGGAGTAGGGAAAAAGGGACTACATACAGCAGCCTTGCTTCCTTTATACTAATCCATATTTGCTTCAACTGAAACCTCACCCACTTTGGATGGAACATGACACACCTAGAATGGTGTGACCGAATGTCAGAGCAGTAACATTTTAATCCATGCATGAAGCAAAACCACATTTCTCATGTTATGAGAAATCTCTAATCGTAACCCATCCTTTCTGTAATGATCAAATAATAGTGTTGCCTTTGTTGGGGGAGGCTTAACCATGGATTAATAAAAGTGAAACGAACGAACAAATGGTACAGGTAATGTCTTACACTTTAATAATTATTTATGCATCTATATTTCTTCTATGGCTATGCTTGTTTTTCACAGGCAAAACCAAACACTAACCAGAAACCAATTTGCTGACATTTTGTTCAGAAACCTGAAAAATGATATGGATATGATAAGGAAAGAAAATATTTATCTTAAAAAGTCCAAAATGAAAACAATGTTGCATAAATAGTAATATAAAATGGCTGCACAAAAACTCACCTTTTCTTCAAAACTTCTCTCTTCTCTATCCGATTAAACAATTCCTGTTCTCTTTCCTTTTCTGTCATCTGTTCTAGGCGAGCTCTATCTTCTTCATCACCCATAAAATCCTCCCCATAGCCATCAGTAAACTCATCTTCAGATGAAGTTTCAGAGTCTGAGCTACTGCAAGAGCCATTGCTTTCAGAGTCAGATACTTCTCCTGAAACAAACAACAAACCCAGAAAGAATCATCTACTGGGAGGCGATCAAGGCTCATAACCATTTCTTCTGACTCCTGCATCTCCATTCTGCCTCAGCATACATTTAGATTCTAACCTTTTCAGGCAAATGCCTACCATTTAGCCTATTTCAGAAAACAATGCATAGAATAATAATAATAGAATGCCCCACAAGCTTATGGGGAAGTCAGCATGTATCACTGACAAACTTTGAAACTGTTAAAGATAATAAACTGAATACATCCTCGTTGGTCCTTGGTGAACTGTGATTACTTGATTAACTGAATGTCTATGGAGATTCTCAGTCATCCAGGTCATGGTTGTCTCAAAGGTGCTTTTTAAAGAGGCAATAGGACTCTTGCTTTTTGTTGAAGATGTTTTGCTTTTCATCCAAGAAGCTTCTTCAACTCTGACTGGATGGTGGAGAATGGAAGGATTTATACTCCTTGCAGATAGTTGGTCATTTGCATTCTATTAGCAAGTCGTTAAGGTCGCCTGGAGGTTTATCTGTGTCATCAAGGTCACCTGAGTGGTGCAAATGGGTGTCTTAGAACTATTGAATGGATTGCCTTGTAGACTGGAGACAGATGTCATATCCTTCTCTCTATGTTGAGAGAGACCTGTTCAATTTTGACACAGATCAGGGGTGTTAAACCTGGCCCAAAAATCGCAAAGGACCAGCCCGCTGTGCCTCTGGGAGCCAAAACAGCACATGGGGGCCTCTGCAGCCTGTTTTCATCCTGGATAGCCTCCTGAAGCACTGGCAGCGAAAATAGGGCATGGGGAGGCCTCCTGCACCCTGTTTTAGCCAACAAAGCGCTGCAGGAGGCATCCTTGCCTCCCCCCTCCCACCCATGGAGAATTACAGTGCTAATCCGGCCTTCAAAGAAATCCATTTTGACACCCCTGACACAGATACCCTCTTTCAAACCAGCGGGCCTCTCTGTCCAAAATGTGGATTTTGCTGTCTTCAAAAGAGTGGCCTTTGTCTTTTAAATGCAGATGGACTACTGAACCCATCTTGATGGGTTTGTTCTCATATGCACTTTTATGAAGTGGTTGTTTTGTTTCCCCAAGATACAGATCTGCACATGGTTCACCGCATTGTACTGCATATATAAACTGAGCAATGTGGTATAGGCAGAATATAAAGGAGAGAAAGTATGAAGATATTTGATGAATAGAATTGATATAAACTCAATTTACCTATATTTTCTTTCCTTTTATCAGCTCTTTAGCTAATAAATTTGGTCATGTGATCACTATTTGGACACTTCATAATTGGCAGGCATTTACAATGTTTGCATCCCACGATCATGCCATGGCCATTTGCAACCTTCACAGCCAACAAGGAGTCAATGGAGAAGCTGGCAATAAAACTGCAGGTTGTCATCATGTGAGGTTCATTTAATGACTGTGGGCATCTAACAGCCTTGGCAGAAATGAGATTATAACCCTAATGTATCACATTACATTTGATGACCACATTGCTTAGAAATAGAGCTGTCAGTCCCAATTGTGGTTATTAAGCAAGAGCTTCCCATATGAATAGGAAATAGTTAGAATTGATTTTGAAAATAAAACAAATTATTTTTTGAATCAAGACATAAAGCACTTTTCCTGTCTTCTTTATATCTGTCTGAAAAAAGCCTGAAACGAGCTTCTATTAACTTATGGTGTATCAATCTGGCCTATTGTTAATAAATTATCTAGAACTGATCTATAATGTTCAAACTATGTTCTCTAGGAACCGAAGGATTCTGTGGGGTTCAACATGACATTTCTATTTACACTGTATGAAATGTATTGTAACATTAATTTTAAAATTTTGTTCAAATAAAAAGTATTATCCGAAACAATTTTTTAATGGACTTTTCACTTATTTTTCATACTGAGAAGGATTCTGTATGACCACTGAACTAGAGCAAAAAAAAAGAATCTATGCTCTAATCTTAAAAGAACGTGACTATGTTCTTATGATACCCCGAATCCCAAACTAACTTACCACATTTTAACCAAGCTTCTTATTTGAACCCATCCTGTAGAGTTATGGATCAGTGGACTGTACAAATCAAGAAAATTGGACTGAGTTACTGATGGGTAGATATGTTATGTAAATTCAGCCCATGTATGAATTCTTCCCATCACTAATACACTCATCCATTTTTTTGTTACCTTCTTCTGGTGCTGAACTCTCTGCAGAGGTATCTTTATCAGAGCTGCCTGATGAAGCTGCTTTGTTCATCTGTTTCTTCATGGTTCCCTTCTTCTCTACTTTTGCAGCTTTTCCTTTCTTTTTGTTTTTAGAACCTCCTACTGTCCACTGTAGCATAAAAGGAAAGACGGGAATTGTGAGACACGGCTGAAGTATCTTCAAAGATTTCATGAAGCTAAATGTTCAGAAGTTGGGATTTTAATGCAAATATGTGCTAAAACAGTTATGAACAAAATTTGATTTGATAAGAAAGTTACAGCTATAAAATAAAAAATAATATTGTATTATAACTATATACAAATAAAATAGCAGAATTAATAGCAGAAATTTTATTTTTTACAAAAGCAAATGAAAAACTGAATAAGTATTTTACAAGCAGGAAAACAAGTTGATTAAGATACAACACTAAACCACTGTTTATTACTATAACAGCAAAAGCAATTGCCTCCTTGTAATTGGTAAACTCCACTTAAACCTTGGATTGTTACCAAATTAGCATGTCATTCAAAACTTTAGCTACAGGTAACTACATAGTGAAAAGTCAACTTTATTAGTTGCAGTTTGCCAACAACATTGCACACTTCTCTTACCCATTTCCCTTCAATAAATTTCAGATGAAAATTATATCTACATTGGAGATGGTAAAATTGAACTTCCTGATAAGTTAGAGAATCAATCTTTGCATGTTGGAGTTTCTCTTTAAGATTTCTTTCTTTTAAGAGCAACCATTTTGAGATAATTTTTACACAGAAATCAAGGAACAATTAGTTACTTCTCAACTCATGCTATACACTATCACAAAGCCATGCAGTATCAAGTGTATCTAGCCTTCACAAATGTTTCATATTTAATGTGAATAATCTCAGCACCAGAACTGAACTAATTCACATTACTTTGTTTTATTCAATTTACAGTTAAACACAAACTAACCTCAATATCACTATCTGAAGTCTCAGAATCTGAAGATGCTGTAGGCTTACTAGCAGGTGCTTCCTTTTCTTCAGAATCACCACGTTTCCGCTTGGCCAATGATAGGAGCTCCTGGAAGAACACAAACACAGAGTTCCTTAAGCATGAACTCTCTCCAAAATTGAAGAGAAAGAATTTCCACTCAAATAGTCAAATATTCCACTCAAATCTCCCATCTGAATCCTAACAGAAGGCTGAGTCAACCTTGATCTGGTCAGGATGAAACTCTTGGCTGTGGGCAGAGTTAGCCAGCAATACTGCATTCTAACCAGTGTGGCACCACAGCTCTTACATTATTTAACTGAGTATTTGGTATTGGTATCATAATAACTAAGGGTTAATTCACATGTTTTGTCAAAATAAAAGAGCAAATTCCAAGATTACACAGGGAATGGGATTCCCTTTGTTCTTCCATGCGATTCTTTAAAATACTTTGGAAAAGTCACTAAGTCTCTGGATAGGAGTGGGAGGCATATGCAGAAAGTTATAATTGTATGAAAAAGTAAATACACATCACTGAAATTCTTTACTTTTTAACATACTTTAACATACAGATATTTGATCTTCACTTCATTAATACTGATAAAGGGAATGATATAACAAATGTTATATGTTCATTTACATAAAGTCCATTGTGTAATTTAAATAAACATAATTGCAAATTTCACATTTGGAAAAAAAATAAGTCTATCCCTATGTTTTTCACTACCTCAAATAAGTAAACTTAGAATCAATGCACCAGATCAAGTGCAAATGATTGCAACATTAGAGAGAATATGGGAGGAAGGACATCTTAGCCAGTTCAGTCTGAGATCAGAATGCAAATAGCTGAAATAAGTAAGAACCCCAGAATTTCATTTTATGACTTGGAGATAGTCCCCCCCCCGCCCCCAAGCGTGCCAAAGTGCATGAGACTACCACTAAAAAAAAGCTGCCCAGATTCAATCTGCAGGAGGAGTTCTATCAGGGGGAAACCTATGCTATTCAGACCAAAGATCAGTACATGAGTAAAGTTTGCTCATGAACACTTAGGCAAAGACTAAGACTGTGATGGCAAACCTATGGCATGCGTGCCAGAAGTGGCACACAGGGCCATCTCTGCAGGCACGCGAGCCATTGCCCCAGCTCAGTTCCACTGCGCATTCGCTTCCTGCCAGCCAGTTGATTTTTGGGTATCTGACCTGCATGTGGGGGGGGGGCGCCTGTGGGAGATATGTGCGCATGCACAGGGAGAGCATGGAGAGCCTTGTGTGCATGTGCTGGGGGGAGCATGGGAGGGGGTCATGAATGCATTGCATTATGGGTGCAGGCACACGTGTGCACGTACACACACTTTCGGCATGCGACGACAAAAAGGTTAGCCATCACTGGACTATGGAACAATGTGCTCTGGATAGACAATGCAGAGAGAGAGCGATTTGGGCATAGTACTAGAAGTTATGTTTGGCAAAAATCAAAGATAACATTTCACAAAATGGGCGTTGGTTCTTACCTGATACGCCCCTTCTCGGCGAGCCGCGAGGACCATCCAGAGAGTGGGATGTGCTTCTGAGTCCTCTTCTTGCAGGCTGAGCTTTAGCTGAGGAAACGCTCCGCCCCCTCACATGACTCCAAGTAGCGTTCCCCAATTTTTTGCGATAACAAGAAGAAAGGTTATGAAATCCTTCTAATCAACTATTGGCTCCTTGGCTGAAACCAGAGTACCCACCAGACGGAGGAGTTAGGGTGGGGCTGGATGCTCCTCGCGGCTCGCCGAGAAGGGGCATATCAGGTAAGAACCAACGCCCATTCTCCCTCGAGCCGCTCAGAGCATCCAGAGAGTGGGACCTACCAAAACTTGGCTGTCCTACGGGTGGGACTCCGTCTGGGCCGGAAGCCCCTCCGGGTCACTGATGACCCTCTGTAGGACTCGTCGGCCAAAAGAGGCCTCTGCTGAGGCGTATAAGTCTATTTTGTAAAGTCTGATGAATGGGGACAGAGAGGCCCAAGTGGCTGCCCGACAAATGTCAGCGATTGGGGCTTGCACGGCCCAAGCCGCCGAAGTAGCTGCACTCCTGGTGGAATGAGAGGTTATTCCCCAAGGAGCAGGCAGAGATTGTGATAGGTAGCACCTGGCGATAGTTGTCCTGATCCAGCGACTGATGGTTGAGGGAGAGACTTTGAGCCCCAATGTCCTGGGCTGAAAGGAGAGGAAGAGGGATTCTTATCTTCTCAGGGGTTGTGTGCGCTTAATGTATATGCGCAAGGCCCTTCTAACATCCAGGGTGTGCCAAAGGGTTTCCCTGTCCCTTGAGGGTCTGGGGCAAAAGTTTGGGAGGACCAGTTCCTGAGACCTGTGGAAGGGTGAGTTAACCTTGGGTAAGAAGGTGGGGTCGGGGCGAAGGACCACCCGATCAGCGTGGAACACGCATAAATCATTTTAGATTGACAATGCTGCTATTTCCGAGACTCAATGAACAGAAGTAATGGCCACTAGAAAAACTACCTTAAACGTTAGAAATTGAAGGGAGGACTCCCTCAGAGGTTCAAACGGGTGCCTTGTAAGCGAAACGAGGACCTTGTTGAGGTCCCATGTGGGGAACCTGTAAACAGTCGGAGGGCACAAGTTGGTGGCGCCCCTGAGGAAAGCTCTAACCCGGGGGTGATGAGAGAGGGAACTGAAGTTATCACAAGAGACAACGGTTGAGAGGGCAGCAACCTGACGTCTCAGGGTGTTGGGGGCAAGCCCTTTACGTAGGCCTTCTTGAAGGAATTCCAAGACCTGCACAATAGAGGGAGAGAGGGGGACAACTTGGAACCCACTACACCACTTGCAAAAGCCCTTCCAAGTGGCATCATAAATTCGTGTGGTGGCGGGTCGCCTAGCGGCTAAAATAGTGTTGATTATTTGACTGGAGAATTTTTCTCTTGTCAAACGGATCTGTTCAACCTCCAGACGGCTAACTGGAGCCATTGGGGCTCCGGATGCAGAAGGGGCCCCTGAGAGAGGGAGATCCTGTCCAGGGGATCCTCCATGGGGTCGCTACCGAAAGATTGCGGAGGTCCACGAACCACGGTCTCCTGGGCCAATAAGGAGCCACCAGGAGCAGGTATGCCTTCTCGTGAATAATATTCTTTATGACTCTGGGAACTAGCGGCAGCAGAGGGAAGGCATATAAGAGCCCTGGGGGCCATGGGCAGCGTAGTGCGTTGTGGTTCTCCGACCCGTGAGACGGGTACCTGGAGAAAAACCGTGGAAGCTGTGCGTTGGACGGGGAGGCGAAGAGATCCACCCTCGGGAGGCTGAATATTCTGGACGCCTCCTTGAATAGGGATGGATGGAGGCGCCATTCTGCTTGGTCCACCGTGGCCCTGCTCAGCCAATCCGCCTGGATGTTGGAGATTCCGGAGATGTGCTCAGCTTTTAGTGAGAGGAGGTTGGATTCTGCCCAAGGGCAGAGGTGCTCGGCCTCTCTCATAACTGAATAGACTGGGTGCCTCCTTGCCTGATGATATGGGCTTTGGCCATGATGTTGTCCGTGAGAATAAGGACGTGACGCCCATGTACCAAGGGGAGGAATCTGCGCAGGGCCAGGTGGACGGCGTGAAGCTCCCGCCAGTTGATGCTGCATCTTTGCTCGATCGGCGATCACTTGCCCAGTGCCGAGAGCGAGTTGACGTGAGCGCCCCAACCGGATAGGCTGGTGTCCGTGGTGAGGGTTAGCCGCTAAGGTTCTGAGAAGAGGTGGCCCCTGTTGATGGCGGGGTTGGTCCACCAGAGTAGGGACGTGAGGACCCTCGGAGGCACCCTGACTCTGGACTTCGAGTTGCTTCTTCCGGATCTTTGGAATGGGAGCAGGAACCACTGGAGGGATCTGCTGTGTAAACGGGCCCAGGGAATAATTGAGATGCATGAAACCATCTTACCCAATAATTTAGAAAGGTCAAGTAACGCCACCTTCCTTGATCGCCTAATCTGTTTGACCAGAGCTTGAATGCTGAGGAACCTCTCCGAGGAGAGGAAGACCTTTTCTGTAACCGAATCAATTATGGCTCCCAAGTGGGTGATTCAGGTGGATGGGGTCAATTGACTCTTTTGCCAATTGATGAGGAACCCGTGTGCCAGGAGAGCGGAGAGGGTGGCTCTGGTGTCCCTGACTGCCTGGGTCTTGGATGGGGAGAGAATAAGGATATCGTCCAAATAGAAGTGAAGGCGGACGGGAACGCTCCTGAGGTGAGCCTCCAGGGCCGCAAGGACCTTGGTGAAGGTCCTGGGGGCCGAGGCCAGACCAAAGGGGAGGGCCACGTATTGATAGTGACGGTTGTTATAACAGAACCTAAGGAATTTGTGGTGAGAGGGCCGGATTGGAATGTGTAGGTATGCCTCCGAGAGATCTATGGAGGATAACCAGTCACCCCGCCTGGTACCCAAGAGAACCGATTGCAAAGTGTGCATTTTGAATTTGCGCTGGATAAGGTGGCGGTTTAGCCGTTTTAAATCTAATATAGCTCTGCATCCCCCAGAATGCTTGGGCACCACAAAGAGGTGGGAGTAGAATCCTCGTCCCCTCTGGACCAGTGGAACAGGTTGAATGGCCTGAATGTCAAACAGTTGTTGGATGGCTGCATCCATTAGTGCATGTTTGGCGGGATCTCTTGAGGTGGGGGTTGTCATGAAGAAATCAGTGGGGGCGGACCAGAACTCAAGGGCGAGACCAAACCTGACGGTGTCCCTAACCCATGCATCGGATGTGGATTTGGGTTGAGCGGCGAAGTGTCTCAGGCGGCCGCCGATGGGGAGGGAGGAAGAAAATCTATCTGGGTCGGCAGTAGGGCCTTCCCCCCTGATCCCCTAAAGGGCCTCTTATAGTTGCCGCCCCGTCTGTTTCTGTCGCCTGAGTCCGAGCGATCCTGAGACCAGAAGGAAGGGGGTCTCGGGTATCTGGGCAGGAAGGGGAGTTGGTAGAAGGGGTGGGGGAAGCCCCTCCGAAAGGGCTGAGGGCCTCTTGTCTCTGGCCTCCGAAAAAGGGAGGGCAGGTACTTCCTCTTGCTGCGGCCCTCAACCAGCAGGGGTTCCAAGGCTGGGCCGAACAGTTTGTCTCCCTTGACGGAAGCAGTGGCCAGCTTGACCTTATTTTTTAACATCCACCTGCCAGTGCTTGAGCCACAGTAGGCGGCGAGCTATGACATGGGATGTTATCGCTCTGGAAGAGAACTTTACCGATTGGTAGGTAGTGTCAGCTGAAAACTCAGCTGCGGCCACCAGTTTCGCTATGTCTTGGTGCGCCCTCACATTGGATGCGGGGACGTGTTCTCTCAGCTGCCAGAGCCAGCGGATAGAGGACCTTGTGAAGAATGAAGCGGCCGTAGCTGATTTAATGGCCCAAGCGTCGGATAGATGGGCCCGGCGCAACGCCAGTTCCGACCGCTGTCCTCAGGTTTCAAGACCTCTAAGGCCTCACTGGGGGTAGAGGAGGAAGCAAGGCCCACAATGGGATCGTCAACCTCCGGGATGTTTAGAAGAATAGACATTGCCGAATCGAGATTAAAGAATCTCTTGTCTTGGTTAGAGGGTATAGGGGGGGCTCCCATGGAAGCAAGTTGCTTCGTCACTAAGTCTACGAAGATGGGCAGGGTTGGGATGACCTCAGCTTCCACCACTGGTTGTGTGAAAATGGAGTCCTCTGGTCTCTCTGAGGCGGGGGGTAAGTCAGAGGGAGACTGGGGAAGAAGACCAGAGACATTCTTGGCTTTAAAGAGGAGGGATTTAAACAAGTGTGGCTTGAACAGCCCCCCGAGTATGGGTTGGTCAGGAGAAGCCCCCTCGTCCTCCGACATCTCCCCCTCTATGAGGTCCGCCTCTAAGAGGGGCTCACTATAATGGGAGGATCCCATCCGGGAGTCCTCTTCCTCTTCCCTGAAGTCACCAAAGTCCCCTTCCTCCTCCTCCTCCTCCTGGGCCCATACGGGAGGAGGGCTGTCCCTCTGAGAGAGTACCTGACCAACCGGGGGATCCGGCTGTGGAAGGGATCTGATGGATAAAGAGTCGTGGTCGGGAGCCCGTGGAGAGAAGCCTGATCTGGATATGTGCTGCAGGCCTTCCACAATGCCCTGGCGGATAGCCGATTCCATCCAAGCCTTGATGTGGGCTGGAACCTCAGATGTAGAGGGTTCTTCCTGACGCAGACCAGCGGCCGTAGGTGTAAAGGTAGCTTCAGGGGTCTGTCTGGTCGGTGGTCTCGGGGTCAAGTGACCCTGAAGTGGGCTGCACCTAGATAGGGAGGACGGGTCTGGAGGGGGAAGAGGTTGAGTAGAGGTAGAGGGGGTGGGAGAAGGAAGGGTTGGAGGCCCCGAGCAGGACTCTCTTGATCACCTATCAAACTCCTTTTCCAACGCCTTATGGCGTCTCGTTGGGAGGCCTTGGAAGGTTCCTTGTCCTGCCTGCGCAAGTAGTGGGACTTTGCCTTAGCCTTCAAGGAAGGTCGTTCAGAGAGATTGCCGTCTGCCATTTTGATAATTATAATAACAGTAATAATAATAGTAATAATAGCAAAGGGCGGTTGGCTCGCCTGGAATTGGCCTGAGTGGGGCCGAGTGAGGTTTGAGCTGGCCCGCTCCCCCTTTTGGAATTTAATATGTACAGTGGTAACAGGTAGTAAGGTGTATATATATATATATATATATATATATATATATATATATATATATATATATACAGATGTATAATCCTCTGATAAAAACGTATAATTTCATCTGTAAATTTTTCTCTCTTTCTTTTCTTTTTTTTTATTTATATAAACAATAGCAGGAAAGGAACCAAAGAGGTACCACAGTACAGGCTGGATTTACCAAATAAACGCTTGAGGCCTAGAAGGAGAGAGGCCTCTGGCAGCAGGCCTCCAGACAACAAGCCGGGGGGGGGGGTGCTGCAACTTCGCCCCAATAGAGGCTGCAAGAGGCCAACAGAAACAAGGAAAGCGAGCCCAAAGGAACGCTAAAAGCAACTAACTCTTGACCCAAGGGGTCTTGGACTTTTACTTCCACCGCAGCATCAAGAATCAGAAATAAAAATGGTGCCCGACCACAATGCGGCACCAAGATGGCGGCCGCGAGCTGAGCTATGTCGGGCGCCTTCGGGACGGCAAGGTGGGCTTGTCCAGTTAGCTCAGCACGCCTGGTGCTCTTAAGGAGCGACTAGCCCTTCCCGGTTGGCGTTTAGGGTGGGGGGGAATCCAGCGAAAGTTGCGTGCCACAAGGCAGCACGGAGGCAGCGACGCGATCTAATAATGGGGGGGGTCGCGCAAAGTGCTGCGAACCCACCCGCTTGGCCCCTAGGGGCGAGGGAAGACTTCCCCTAAGTCCCAACCTTTTGCGCAGGAGGAAGGAAAGGAAATATCAGACCTGAAAAATGAGGAAAATAGCCAGAATAATATACGTAGTATGAATCAGCGAAAGAGCTCTTTCCAACAACAGCCTGACTCTTTGAGGCTGAGCAAAAGACTGGGGGAACGCTACTTGGAATCACATGAGGGGGCGGAGCGTTTCCTCAGCTAAAGCTCAGCCTGCAAGAAGAGGACTCGGAAGCACATCCCACTCTCTCTGGATGCTCCGAGTGGCTCGAGGGAGAAAGAACCTGACACCAATTGTAAGGTGGGTGCTGGAAAATATGGTTTGGGGCTTTGGAGTACTTGAGGTTGCTTTTCATTTTAAAACATCTTACTCATAATTTAAAGTCTTTTAAAAGATCTGAATTTATCAACATTTCACAATAAAATGATCTGAGATTATTTAGAATTTGGATTATGGTACAATTCTTCCTAATTTTTTTGTTACTGAAACACAAACATGAAGAAAAATCACTCAACTTTAAAATTCTGTTAAACAACAAACCACAGATGCAGTAAGAGTGCTGAGAGGAAATAAAATTGTTCAAGGTGAAATGGCCTAAATACACTGCTCAAAAAAATAAAGGGAACACCTAAACAACACAATGTAACTCCAAGTCAATCACTGTGAAATCACTTTGATTTCTGTGAAATCAAACTGTCCACTTAAGTAGCAACACTGATTGACAATCAATTTCACATGCTGTTCTGCAAATGGAACAGACAACAGGTGGAAAGCATAGGCAGTTAGCAAGACATCCCCAATAAAGGAGTGGTTCTGCAGGTGGTACCACAGACCACTTTTCAGGTCCTATGCTTTCTGGCTGATGGTTTGGTCACTTTTGAATGCTGGTGGTGCTTTCATTCTAGTGGTAGCATGAGACGGAGTCTACAACCCACACAATGGCTCAGGTAGTACAACTCATCCAGGATGGCACATCAATGCGAACTGTGGCAAGAAGGTTTTCTGTGTCTGACAGCGTAGTGTCCAGAGCATGGAGGCGCTACCAGGAGACAGGCCAGTACATCAGGAGACATGGAGGAGGCCGTAGGAGGGGAACAACCCAGCATCAGGACCGCTACCTTTGTGCAAGGAGGGACAGGAGGAGCACTGCCAGAGTCCTGCAAAATGACCTCCAGCAGGCCACAAATGTGCATGTGGCTGCTCAAACGGTCAGAAACAGACTCTATGAGGGTGGTATGAGGGCCCGACGTCCACAGGTGGGGGTTGTGCTTACAGCCCAACACCGTGCAGGATGTTTGGCAATTTGCCAGAGAACACCAAGATTGGCAAATTCGCCACTGGTGCCCTGTGCTCTTCACAGATGAAAGCAGGTTCACACTGAGCACATGGGACAGACGTGACAGGGTCTGGAGATGCCATGGAGAATGTTCTGCTGCCTGCAACATCCTCCAGCATTACTGGTTTGGCAGTGGGTCAGTAATGGTGTGGGGTGGCATTTCTTTAGGGGAACCCACAGCCCTCCATGTGCTCACCAGAGGTAGCCTGACTGCCATTAGGTACCGAGATGGGATCCTCAGACCCCTTGTGAGACCATATGCTGGTGCAATTGGCCCTGGGTTCCTCCTAATGCACGACAATGCTGGACGTCATGTGGCTGGAGTGTGTCAGCAGTTCCTGCAAGACGAAGGCACTGATGCTATGGACTGGCCTGCCCGTTCCCCAGACCTGAATCCAATTGAGCACATCTGGGACATCATGTCTTGCTCCATCCACCTATGCCACATTGCACCACAGACTGTCCAGGAGTTGGGGGATGCTTTAGTCCAGGTGTGGGAGGAGATCCCTCAGGAGATCATCTGCCACCTCATCAGGAGCATGCCCAGGCGTTGTAGGGAGGTCATACAGGCACGTGGAGGCCACACACACTACTGAGCCTCATTTTGACTTGTTTTAAGGACATTACATCAAAGTTGGATCAGCCTGTAGTGTTGTTTTCCACTTTAATTTTGAGTGTAACTCCAAATCCAGACCTCCATGGGTTGCTAAATTTGATTTCCATTGATAATTTTTGTGTGATTTTGTTGTCAGCACATTCAACTATGTAATGAACAAAGTATTTCATAAGAATATTTCATTCATTCAGATCTAGGATGTCGTATTTTTGTGTTCCCTTTATTTTTTTGAGCAGTGTATATATAGGTTCTCCTTTGCAGAAATAATGATATTTAAACATCCTTTACAAAACTGAGCAAGAACACTTCATAGGAGCCTAAGGAAAAATTCATACTTGAAATTTCTCAATGCAGATGCAGATGGAATATACCGTAAAACTGCATATTTTCCCCTTTCTTTAACTGTTCTTCCAGGATGAAGAGATTTTTTAACTTGGAAGTTACAAATAGACTAGGACCAGATGAAGTTTAAAAAGTAGTAGTCTTTTATTATATAAAACATGATTTTAAGAGATGACACCTTTTGGCTCAGGGTGGTTGTTTTGAAGAGTTTCTGCATAGAACTTTCAGTACATCCCTTCTGGTGTATTTTTCTCAATTTCATTTTAGAGGATAGTTATACTGCATTTTCCCGCAACCTTTATGATTTTTATTTTCCTTGAGTATATTTTTCATGATTGGGAGTTTGCGAGGGGAAATTTGGGAGAAAAACTGTTGTCCTTAAATTACAGAAATCTATCTATCTATCTATCTATCTATCTATCTATCTATCTATCTATCTATCTATCTATTCTTAAGAGCCGTGGTGGCATAGGGATTAAAATGCAGTACTGCAGGCTAACTCACTGGTCACTCCAGGAGTTCAATTTTGAAAAGCTCAAGGTTGACACAGCCCTCCATCCTTCCAACAATTTGGGTAAAATGAGGACCCAGATTGTTGGGAGCAATATGCTGACTCTGTAAACAGCTTAGAGAGGGCTGTAAAGCACTGTCAAGTGATATATAAACCTAAATGCACTCTCTCTCTCTGTGTGTGTGTGTTTGTGTATTTGTCTGTGTCTGTGTCCCCCCCCCCCCGGTCATGTGATCACCTTTTAAGATCAATGCAGAAGCTAGATTCACTTAACAACAAAGTTACTAACTTATCAACTGCAGTGATTTGCTTAACAACTCAAGCAAGACAGGTTGTAAAATGGGGTAAAACTCACTTAACAAATGTCTCACTTAATAGAAATTTTGGATTCAATTGTGGCCAGAAATCGAGGATTACCTGTATATATTACCTGTACATATATTACCTGTACATATATTACCTATATATAGTTTCGTAGTTGTACAGATTGATCAATGTTTTAAGTTCCATTCTAAGAGAATTACAGACTATACAACTTGTCCTGAAAGTGTTTTTTTTTTTAACAGAAACTTATGTTCTGTCATGTGACAAAGATCCTATTTAAAATATGACTTGTTCAAATATTTATATTAGGGAAAACTAAAACTTTACTCAGAAGATCTCTCTCCATAACCATTAACTGTCTTTTCTGATAAAATTATTATTCAACTATGCTTTCTACAAATGAAGGCAAAATATCCCAAAATATTCAACACTTAGGACTTCAGGTGAGGATTTATGGCAAAGTAGATGTCCCTGAAGGAGTGGTGTGGAATGGCAATAGAGGTGGCGGCAGCCAGATGGTAATTTGTGGCTAGCACAATCTTTTTCAGATAAAGGACAGATTATGTAATTGTGACTTGTAAGTAGACTGCAGAATTCAAGATTATTGTGGTTGACTTGTGAGTCAAGCAGCTGGGAGTCAATGGAATTCAATGAAGCTCACAGCCATAATGTACCCTACAAGGACTCAAGAGTTCCCAGAGTCTCATTGCTTAATCATTTTTGGAAACTACTTAACCACTTATCAACTATTAAAAACCTTCAGCTCAACAAGCTTTATACCATAAAATCTTAGAGAAAGAAATTTTAAACACAAATTTAAGGACATTTTTAAAGAGGTTTTTTTTTTAAATAAACAGCAAATAAATTAGAACATTGATTTTGGAAAATTATAAATGGACTAAGGGTCCAGATTAATTTGAAATAAGATTCTGAAGTTAATTTGTAAGAATCCTTCCAATGAGAAAATGCTATTTTTTATTCTAAAAGAAAAATAGGTAGGACTTTGAAGGTTGCACACACTAAAAGGAATCAGAATTAAAGATTACAATTGAAGAAGGAATGATAAGGCTTTAAAGATTCGTTTACAGATAAGAGATGAGATATGGAAAGAAGAGATCATCTGTCGTATATCAAGAGGTGATGTTACTAACATGGTTTTATTCTTGTTGAGATGAAGAGGGAAGTCATTTCTTTACATATTTCTTTTTCTTGTCTTTCCTTTTTTCCTGTTTTTTATTGTTCTTTTTAGTTTGTATTAGTTTTTACTTTTTTAATTGTAATGAAACAATAATTTTATTAAACAAAATTTACCAATTATTTTTTATAATTTACATGACTGATAGAATTCTTGGGATTTTTTATTTGTATCCTTAAGCTATAAAAACCTAATATTAAAGCAAATACAAAGTAACTCTATCATCAAGAATAAATAATCATTCCTACTTGTACAATTTTCTACATAATCTACCATAATACCAAAATGATCAGAGAAAATTGGATTGCACCTAGAAGTATCGTTCTACAACAGAATAGATTTTTCTTTTCCTCTCTATCCCTGGTGCACAAGTTCAGTTCCAAAGGACTGGAAGATTCACTATAGACTATCTGAAGGATATCTCAATAAATGAAAAATAAAAGGAAGTGCCAACACACAGTACTTGATGTAGGCTAGTCATTTTATAAATAGAATTGCTTCCATTGAATTCAGTAAAATTGGTTTCAAGTATACATATGAAAAAAGAATGGTTTTAGTTTTATTGATGTGTGAATACAGTATACATTTGGAAATCATTTATTATTTTTCAGAGAATCACAACTTCCAAAATAAAAGTAACTCATGTTATAGTTTTGACTGAATAAGAATTAGCAGCATTGTAAGATATGAACTATTATCTTGTACAACATATAACTTTGTCTTTATTTTTAATTCCATAAAAGAATGGATTAAGCATTACAAAATTGTAACAGTATTTCCCAAATGACCCCTGCATTCAAATTGAAGTCAGGACAGCATTAGCCATTAGAAAAGCACTTACAAATAAATATAATCAGAAGAAAAACTAATTAAAAATATGGTGACAAGAGGAAAACATAATTTCAATTGTGGAAATCTGTAGAAATGCATTCCTTAAAAGAGTTGCTCAATACAGATCTAATGTGGATGAGCCCACCTTCTATTGATCAGAAGCACAAATATTCTCTATTTTTGTTGAAAAGGAGTTGAAGCAGGCAGTAAATTTATATAATAAAGCAATTATGTCAGATATGAACACTTTAATGTTATCTTGTTGGAGGGGAATATTTGTAACAACTGAGTGAAAATAGTGGTCCCATATACAAAATGGATTTCAACTTAAATGAAAACAACCTATGATCTGAAACCATCTACTAATAGTTTTTTTAAATACCTTTCCCTGGCATCGTTTTGATAAGCCATATGCTATCAGATCATCTGAATGCCTCATACCAGTAGTATGGCTGAAATATCTTAAGAGACCACACATACAAGAACATCAATTCCCCTGAAGCAGTCCTTGGATGGTGTCAAAATAAAAAGGAAAAATAATTTGATAGCACAAGGAAGACTTAAGCCAGTCTCTCTTATAGCCAGGAGATGAGATGACAGTAATGTAATGGGGACTCAGAACAAAAAACAACTGTGGGCATGTTTGTACTATGGTTAGATACAAGTAGAGACAAAAAGTGTGTTACTCTTATCCAAAACATATATTATCATTTACTGATTTTGGCCTAGTTTCTACAATAGTTGCTCACTGTTCTAATATATGTTTTTATACACAAAGAACAACCCTGAAGAATACCCATATTAATGGAGATGAACCAAAACAGCCTTTCACAAAAAAAATCTATTTAAGACATAACGACTGGAATTTAGAATCTTTTCATGTGGTCAAAGAATGACAGAATATGTTACCCACACTGGTGCCTTATTGAAAAAGGCAAGCTTAGAGACAAAAATAATCTCAGTATATAAAAATTCAGCAACAAGTGCACCGTCAAATAATCTACATGAGGGGAACCTTCTTTGCTACAAACAGAAATAGAGTCCCTGAACTCTATAAAATGCTGCAGAGACATTGAGAAACTGGGTAAGTTCAAGCAAGGGTTGCAAATCAAGAGATGGGTCCAAAACCTTTGAAAGAAACCATATACAGCTTAGGAGGAGAAAGAAGGGCCGCAGAGAGAAAGTGGTTACCACAGTTCCCATCTCCCACCATTCCCACAGCTATCAGGTAATGCCCAAACAGATCTCACCCTCAAGGCTCTCTCCAAGCCACCACATAACTCTCCATCCTGCCACCTGCCAGGCTGGATCCTTTTCCCCTAACTCCAAGCTCTTCTTATTCGTCTTCGCTGCCTCGACACCCCCGCCTTTCAAAAGCCCTAAATTTTTTACTCCCATCTCCTCAACCACGTTTGTTGCCAGATTCCTCTCTCCGCGCGACCCTGAGGTATATACGTAAAACCACACGCTCTCCCCCTTTTCTCTCTCTCTCTCTCTCTCTCTCGGGAGCTGCACGATTCCCCTTTCGGGCTAACCCGGCCAGCGAGAAGAGAGACGAAAGCCGTTTGGATGCGACCGGGGGGTACCCCTACGGCACCCATCCAAAAGCGATCCAGGCAAAACCGAGGATGGAGCCCCGGGGCCCAGCTCGGCGGCGCTTACTCTCACCTGGTCCAGGTTCTCCTCGCTGCCGCTGTCCTCGGTGTCTGAGTCAATGAGGACCCGGCCCTTCCGCTTCTTCACCATGGCGGAGCTGGCGCCGCCGCTCCCGTCCCCTCCTCACAGCGGGCCCAGCGGACGGTGTGCGGCACTTCGAGCGGCAGGCCTTTGCCAAAGCCAGGCAGCCGCTCGCCCGCCCGCCCGCCAGTCAGCCAACCCGGGACACAAAGGGCACCGAGCATGCGCCATGCGACGCGTCGGATGTAGGCGTGGCCGGGCGCAGAAAGCGCTACTGACCGTTAGGCCCTCAGTCGAGGGGGGGGCGGAGCGGAGTTAAGGGGCGTTCAATTGGGGGCCAGGCCCGTCCCAAAGGAGCCGTCGTCGGAGGCAGAGGCCAATGTTGGGGTGGTTCCCTTAGATGGGTGCATGTAGTTCTTTTTTGTAACCAGTGAAAGCTTAGGACCCATTTTACAGGCGGTACAAAAGCTTGGCCAGGCCTGTCGTTGTAGGAGAGGGCCCGATGGGATTTTGGAAGCCCCTTGTAATCCTGTTGCCGTTTACGTCAGTTATCTTCGACCAGGCTTAAAAAAAAAAAAAACTATCAGTAAACGAAACATTACTCCTTCTCCACCTAAGCATTAAAAGCTACAGGTTTTCCAGTCGGAGGAGAAAACGTCCGTGTTCTGCAGTGCCTGATTGACGCGACGTAAAGAAAACGGAACCTTAGTTATAGGCTGTCGTTCCTTTGAGAAGTCCGGACGACTTTCTACGTTGGACTCGCGCCGGCTGAGAACTCGGGCCAAAAGACGCGACGAATGCAAGGTGAGCGAAGGGGAATCGCATTTGCAAAGGTTAATTCCCCACAGTACCCATCACCCCCATTTTGCATTGGTAGAACGTACCCACATATTGTCTGGGAAAGACCATAATCTTTCTCAGACAATATTGGGAATGAGAATTAAGTGAAACTATTGGTTGCAAGTTAGGGGTGAACTTACTACTTTAAGGAAGCAGAAAACCAAGACGAAGGAGAGGGATAGAAACGGAGCGAACTGAATGCATTGCCCCACTCGGTGTGTTGACTGGTTTACAGCTAGCTATCTGGTTTTTCCTATTTAATAATGTTCCTTAAGAATGAATAAATGTTGAAAAAAATTATTTTTCAGAGTTTCTGAGAGAAAAGAAACTTCTCAGGATGTGTCTCTCAGTATCCATGGAAAATCTTTTGAATCAGAGGCTCTAATTCTGGAATAGATAAGGTTTATAAAAAACACATCAAGACTCAGCAGAATTTGACCTGGTTAATAGTTGGATGGGGGACCAGCAGAAAATCCCAGAGTTGCAGGCTAGGCTGCAAAACCAAATGTATGGAAAGAAGGCAGTAGCAAACTTGCATGTGGTGGCCCTGATCATATAATCACCAAAACTGATCTTGACTCAATAAGGTCTATTTACCTAGCAAACGGAAGTTTCATGAATGCTTATTAAATAACTAGTATTTTCCAGATTGTGTCCTCATTGCTGAGTTTATGTATGCAGTTCTATTAAAATACAAATAGAAATAATGCTCTCATTACATATTTATTTTCCTTCATTTCCTTTTGCAGTAAAGATAGCCCAAATGAAAAGGCGGACTTTTTTTGTTTTAAGAATATTATATATGTTTAGCTTAATCTGTTGACTGCTTTTTCTTTTCTTCACACACACACACTTTTGTTTTATTTGTTTCATGATAAAACAAAAATATTTTTAAAAAGAATATGTTGTATGTTTTGTTTATGCAGCTCTTATGTTTTTGAAAGTGTTACTTATGGTAATACAGTTAACAAGATATATACATCTTGGTTGAAACTAAAATCTTGGTTTTAAAAACATTTTTATTTGTATTATAACAGGTAAAGGTAAACTGCATTAATCAGAAATAGATACCAGTATCTTTGTTTGGATAAGGGAAGCG
The DNA here is from genome assembly GCA_033807585.1 of Hydrophis major. NCBI lineage: Eukaryota > Metazoa > Chordata > Lepidosauria > Squamata > Elapidae > Hydrophis > Hydrophis major. The sequence goes on along the minus strand of CM066328.1, from coordinate 78,943,819 downwards.
ATTCATCGATATTCATTTATGGCTTCATTTCTCAAGTTGCTGGATTTTCTCTCTTTGATGAACAAACACTATTGCCAAAGTAGCTTGTGTAGGACTCTTTCAAATGGTCACCGTGCAAGATGGTACAGTAGCTACCAGAGACCCGGAACATCTATTGAGAAAATTTCACCACAGAAGACAATTGATAACTTTAAGAAAGTAGTGGAAGACCTCAAAACACAATGTGGGCTTGTAAAGAAAGAGCTAGTTGATTTTGTGAAAGAATTTGACCAAAGCCAAGTACAAGATTATCTATTTCATCAGACAAAAGTAATATGGGAATTTCGTAGTGAAGAAGATATAAATAAATGGATAGTTGATTCTGATGCAGCGATTGGAGGGAAAAGTGAAATTTGTATAAAACTAGATAAGAATAAACAGTATGCTACTGTGTCTGGGAACCTCAATACTGCTGTACCTCGTGATGGAGTGACAAAATATAGTGGATATTGTGCTATGATGTCAAAACCAGAAATGGTGAGTACAATCATATTCACATTTAAAAGAGTGGTTTATTCTTTAAAACAAAAATGACTTCCATTTCAAAAACTTCAAAATTCTCTTCTAAAAAAATACTATTCCCATTGTAATACTATTTTCCAAAGTGGAGAATAAGAGTTATGCCTCATTCTTAAATATATTGGGCTGCACCCTTCACTGTTAACTCTTACTCCTGTTGGGGTGGCATTCAACAGCAGTCAAGAGATAATCTGTATTTATAACCTGCAGGGCTCTGAAATGATCAGAATGGGATTTGGGGCATTACAGTGATTGTAGGAGAGAAGAGAGGATAGAAAAGGAAAAATATAAGTATGCTTAACTCAATGGGCTTTTAGTCACTAACTTGGAATTAAAGTAAACGTCTATGTGGATTGTGGTATTATGTTTTACATAGACTTGTAAAGTGGTTCCTTGACTCGCAAATAAGCAATTACAAATTGCTCCCACTCAGAATATGCTCAAATAACTCCCTTGTTTAATAACACCAACTACTTTTAACAACCTCTGATTTAGCTGGAGAAAATGCCACATTCTAAAGTGTCCTTGTGTTTGCTAACGCAGTGAAATACCTTGTGAAATAATATTTAAAATAAAAATTCCCCTGTTATAAATGCTATAACATGCTTTTGGTTAGATCTATATTATAACAGGCTAAGATTCTCATAATGACTAAATCATAATCGCATTAAATTAGATTTTATTTTTGCTCCACAGGCATTTAAAAAGCCATTATTGATTTATTGTAATGTAGTTTGTTAGTTTTGGCTTTATTTGAGTTGTGAACCCATTCAAACTAACTATTGTTTTTATCATTTGGTATGAACCTACCCAATTACGTCAAATTTTGTTGTTAGTCGCGAAGTCATGTCCGACCCATCGCAGGCCCATGGACATCATTCCTCCAGGCTTTCCTGTCTTCTACCGTCCCCCGGAGTCCATTTAAGCTCACACTGACTGCTTCAGTTACTCCATCCAGCCACCTCATTCTCTGCCGTCCTCTTCTTCTATTGCCCTCAATTGTTTCCAGCATTAGGCTCTTCTCCAGTGAGTCCTTCCTTTTCATTAGATAGCCAAAGTATTTGAGGTTCATCTTCAGGATCTGGCCTTCTAAAGAGCAGTCAGGGTTGATCTCCTTTAGGATTGACCGGTTTGATCACCTTGCAGTCCAGGTGACTCACAGGAGTCTTTTCCAGCACCACAGTTCAAAGGCCTCAATTCTTTGGCATTCAGCCTTCCTTATGGTCCAACTTTCATAGCCATACATTGCAGCTGGGAAAACTATAGCCTTGACTTTTGTTGGCAGGGTGCTGTTTCTGCTTTTTAGTATGCTGTTTAGGTTTGCCACTGCTTTCCTCCCCAGGAGCAAGGGTCTTTTTAATTTCTTGATTATACTCCCCATCTGTGGTGATCTTGGAGCCCAGGAAAATAAAATCTGTCACTACCTTTATTTCTTCATCTATTTACCAGGAATTGAGAAGCCGGATACCTTCACCCGCATCAAGAGGCTCTTTAGGTCATCTTCACTTTCTGCCATTAGAGTGGTATCATCTGTATATCTGAGGTTGTTGATATTTCTCCTAGAAATCTTAATTCCAACTTGATTCATCTAGCCCCACCTTTCTCATGATGTGCTCCGCATACAAGTTAAATAGGCAGGATGACGTTATACAGCCTTGCCGAACTCCTTTCTCAATTTTGAACCAATCAGTGGTTCCATGTCCAGTTCTCACTATTGCTTCTTGATCCGCATATAGGTTTCTCAAAAGACAAATAAGATGGTCTGTAATTTGTTATGATCCACACAATCAAAGGCTTTAGCATAGCCAATGAAGCAGAAGTAGATGTTTTTCTTACATTAATTAGGTGTTATTGAATGATGTGATTTAAAATAAAGTGCAGTCAGCCATTATGTTAAGAATTTAAATCTCAAAGTTTAGAAAATGTTAAGTTATAATTTTTCACAAGATACAGATTTCTTTAAAAAAAATTGCCAAACCTGTTCTTTTTGTAATATAGTTTTGCTGTTCAATCTTGTCAGTGGTTGCTCAGAAATAAAACAGCTGCATTTAATGGAATCTAATCTTAAATAAATTAGCTGATGCTAGTATGTAGCTGACTTGAATGATCTTGAAACACTAAAGAGGAGGAGGAGTCAGCAGAGACTGCGAGGAATCCCAACATTGGATAAAATCAAGTTTAAAAAAAATTCTTGTAAGAAGGCCAGAGCAGTTCATTCCCTATTGTTGCCAAGAAAAAACTTACAAATATGCCCAAATAGTCACCAGGATTGAGGTTTGTCTTGAGAGAAATTTTGCCTTTAATCTCAGGAACAGTTCATTGAGCAGCATACACATGCAAACTTTGTTCCTTCTCAGTAAGAAAAAAATATTTTTAAAAGTTTTTTCCAAATGTTTGTTTTTAAAGTCCACTTCATAGCCATTTTGCCTATCCTTCAATTGCATTGGGGGTATGCAGATTATTTGTTTTCTTTTTCAGTGATAGTGATTAATAAGCAAATGGATGAGGTTTGTAAAATTAGACGGTCAGTTACTATTTATTGTGAAGTAGTACAGTGTAACATGTCAAAAGTTGCTGTGTGTTGTTTTGGGAGCAGATGTCTCTAGAATTTTTCTGTCTGATGCACCAATGTTGCATTCTGTTACCCTCAAGTGTCATCTATAAGCACAGGCATGTTGGTCTAAGTGTGTGTGGAAATTAGCACTGTAACAACAATTTTACTCGCCTGGAAGTTTAGATATATATCTTGTCTATGAATAATTGAAAAGTTTTCTCAACTAAGGTAGGGTAGATACAAATTGTGTTAGTGCAATTGGGTTTGTGTGTGTGTGTGTGGTTGTGTTTAGTTGTTTATTATATGATAAATATCTGATGAGAAGGTATTAATATTTATGACAGAAACCACGCCATGACAGTTATGTGAAAAGGATAGAGCAGATTAATAGGAAAAAAAAAACAGCAGGGAACAGAATAATATTAAGAAAGATACATATAAAGGAGAAGAAAAATTTGCCAAGTGTCATAATTGGTGAAATACTAAAAATAATACTATATATTTTGGCAGCTTGCTTTTCAGCGTACAAAGTTCCAGGACTGGTCAAATTTTAATAGTCTATATCTGCGTGTCCGTGGTGATGGTAGACCGTGGATGTTAAACATCAATACAAACAAATACGATGCTGTTTCAGTGAAGGATTCTTATAACTACTTCATATTCCCCCGAGGGGGGCCATATTGGGAGGAAATTGAGGTAACAATTATGAGTTTTTTGATACTATTATAGAAAATACGGATTCTGATATTTTAAAAAATGGGCAAGCAAGAATCTTTGATTTTACATTTTTGAAACATGAAAAAAGGATTATTTTCTTATGTGATTTTTTTTCCCTTGAATTTTTTGTAAGACTTTGAGAATGGCCACTTACCCATGGATTTCTACTATTCTAGTTGCTATAGTACTTTTGGATTGAAATTAATATTTTTTAATAAAAACTAGCATACAATTGCCTATTTAACTGTAGTCAATTGAGACAATTTACTATGCAAAAAGTAGTGAAAAGGTTGTATGTAAGAAAGTAAGAATTGGTTATATCAGGAGAAACTTAAAAAATGGGCTAAATGCTATAGAGATTGGTTACTTAAGAAAAGTGTGCGGTAAAACAGTCAAGAAAAGAAAGGATGTTAATGTATATTGAATAGAAATGTCAGTGTTCATAACAGATATATAGTATATTGTGGTTTTGTCAAAAAAACAAAAACAATGTATGAAAGAAATATTCAAATACTCACATTTTTCAGCCGATATGTAAATTCTTTATAACAGGTACCATTTTCTAAGTTCTTTTTTACAAGCCACGGGAGAATCCAGGATGGCCAGTATGAAATGTGGGTAGATAGGGTAAGTGGTTTTTAAACTTGCTATTTGAAATCACATCTAAGATCTGTGATCAGAGTTCTTAATTATTTTATTCACTGAATTTGATTTATATCCGGCCTCTTTGCTTAGTAGGGATCAAAGTAGCTAACTAAATTAGACTAAAGTAACTAGAATGAAAAAGCAGTGTTAAAAACTAAGTAAAATAATATATATGAATTATTATACTCACTCTTATCAATTCCAGAAGATTATCCACTTAGGAAAGAAATGTGTGTTTATACATTTCCTGAATACTTTCAGGAGTGTTTATTACACCTAATATTTTGTTGTCAAGAAATGTAATAAGCATTTCCTCCTCATCCACCTCATTATAGAAAACACTGAAGAGTACATCATCCAGGAATAATCCATGTGGCACTCCATTTGATACCTCTCTCCAGTTTGATGAGGAGCCAGTATTTCATTAGACTTCTCAAGTCAGCTGTGCACAAATTATACCATTCAGACCATATTTAACTAGCTTGTTAATCAACATCATGACGATTTTTATCATATATTTTGTTAAAGCTAAGATATGTCTGTAGCATTCCCAATTAATTAAGGCAGTTTCTCAATCAAAGAACAAAATGTTAGACCAGGTTGGTTTTTGACAACTTCATCTAACTTAGTAAGTACCGAAATGCTTACAGATGAAACTCTTTATCACTTTTTCTGGAATATTCCCAGGTATGTCAGACTGTTTGAACTACAGATCTTCAGAACTACAATTCAAATGCTAGATCTTCTCTTGTACTATTTTGTGAGGGACATTTGCAGCCTCACTACCCTAATATAAAATTAAACTGGCTCCAAATATTGAAATACTTCTAAAGCAGGGGTGGGCAAACTACGGCCCGCGGGCCAAATCCGGCCCATTGGTCTGTCCAATCCGGCCCGCCCCTGAAGAAAAATTGCTGGGCGTGGCGTATTGCCCTGCGCCACGTGGCCCCCAAGGCTGCAAAACAGTGCGGAGCGCTCTCAGAGTAGGAAAGAAAAGAACGATGCAAAGGCCTCGGCTGAGAATTTGAAATCACCTTCGAGTGTGACCTCTCCGAAGGTGAGTCCCCGCCGATCCCCCTTTTTTTTCCGGGGCTTCCAGGCTTAAACTTTGCAAAGGCAAAGCTTGCAGGCGGGAGCGTCTTCCCGCCGAGGAAAGGGAAGGGTTCCGCCTGGCGGGCGGATGGATGGGCTGCTTGGAGGTGACCCAGCGGCGCTCTAGGTTTCCCCTCCACCATGCTGTGCAAAGTTTAAGCCTGGAAGCCCTTTCGGCCCCGAGCCACGCGGTGGAGGGAAGCCCGGAGCGCTGCTGGGTCGCCTCCTCCAAGCAGCCCGCCCACCCACTAGGCTTCCCTCCGCTGCGCGGCTCGGGGTCAGGCGCGAGTTAAAAGGAAGCCAAAAGGGCTTCCAGGCTTAAACTTTGCACAGGCAAAGTTTGCAGGCAGGAGCGTCTTCCTGCACTTTGCCTGTGCCCGGTGGGTGGTTGGGCGGGCTGCTTGGAGGAGCCGACCCAGTGGCACTCTGGGTTTCCCCTCCGCCGCACTGTGCAAAGTTTAAGCCTGGAAGCCCTTTTGGCTTCCTTTTAACTCACGGGCGTTCGTGCCTGGCCCCGAGCCGCACCGTGGAGGGAAGCACGGAGCGCTGCTGGGTTGCCTCCTCCAAGCAGCCCGACCGCCGGGCAGAACCCTTCCCGCTCATCCCTTGGGTGTCTGCCTCGTTCCTCTCTCAGTCGCTCTCTCGCTCCTCCACCAGCCCAGAAAAGAAAGAAAAAGAGGCAAATAGTTATTATTCTCAGCCGAAACAACCAGAAACGAAGGCAGGCAGTCAGGCAGAATGGAGCACTGGATTGAACCGTGGGCGGCTGTGTGGGGATGAACGGGCGCTTCAGAGGAGCTGTGCTGACAGGAAGCCACCCTGCCGGCTTCTTTGAAGCAGTGTCTTCCTGGGCTGGTGGAGGAGCGAGAGAGCGACTGAGAGAGGAACGAGGCAGACACCCGAGGAATGAGCGGGAAGGGTTCTGCCTGGTGGGTGGGCTGCTTGGAGGAAGCGACCCGGCAGCGCTCCGGGTTTCCCCTCCACCGTGCGGCTTGGGGCCAGGCGTGAGCGCCCGAGAGGAAAAAGCAAGCTGCAAATTGTTGGAAAGTTGCTCGGGTGCTGGGAGCCGCTGTTGTGGTGAGCGGCTCGTCGGGCACGTACGCGAGGAGGGCTTTTAAAGTGCCACCCGAGCAGGACCGCCGAGCCGGGAAATGGGGCACCAAGGCAGGGCAAGGCTCCACCAGCAGCGGCCGAGCTTTAGGTGGGCTTGGATGCCCCTGAGCACGGTTTGCTGTTTGTTTTCTCCTGGGACTCGTGTTTGGAAAGCGTGGAAAGTAGTAGCAGGAGCAGCCGCGGTGTTACTTTTTCTTATGTATAATATATATATATATAGGTATATGTATATATATATATTATAAAGGGCCCATTATAAAATGCAGCAAATTATATATAAGAATATTATATATATATATATATATATATTTGTTTTCTTAAATTATATATATAATTTGCTGCATTTTATAATGGGCCCTTTATAATGGCCTTTTATAAAATTGGTTCGGCCCTCGAACACAGATCTGATTTTCCATGTGGCCCCCGACAGAAATTAATTGCCCACCCTTGTTCTAAAGTGAAAAGATATTCCAATTGTCATTTTTCTGATAATCTCAGATTTCGTTCTGACTATTCATACCTGATGTAACATAGGGAGAGAAAAAGAAGCAAATTCTTCATTGTGTTTTCCTCCTTGAATCCCAACTCTAATCACTGTTACTTTCTATCTAAGAAACTAAAACATTAAATGCAAGAATGATTGTTGGATTCTTGGTATTCTCTGAACTTTGTGGTTTTCCTGAATATATTCCATTATTAACCTAGGCTAAAATCAGTGTGATATAAAAACAAGATCAGCAAACATCGGGAATCCAACCCTGAACTAAATAATAATCTCTACTGTAACAATTCTGCTATCAGGACTCCAACAAATCCACCCCCATTCAAATCATTTAGTCTCTAGCAGCATCTCAGAGAAAAGAAAATTGATTTATTAAAAGTGGACATGTTGCTGTTGGCTGGATGCAGCCGATACTAAAATACATTTTCCCTCCATTCATTTCCCCCTTGATCCTGGTCTTATCCCCATCCCTTGGATGTGTATTCTCCAATGGGACACATCCATCTCCAAGTCATTAATCATGCTCTCCAATAATTTTCTTGCACTCTGGGTGATGATCTAGGCACTTAAGGAATGCACTGTTTTCCCCCACTCCCTTTTTCTGGCAGCTAAAAAGACCAAAGGAATATCTTTTTAGTTGACATCTGACAGATCTTCTATGCAATGAATAAAGGCAACAAGGCTTAGAAGTATGTATCATATAATCCATTCTAGTCAGTTAGGTTTAATGGTTAGTGTTGGACTAAGAGTGGAAAATCTGAGTTCTAGTCCTTGTTTAGGTACAAAAACCAGTTGGTTTACCTTGGATCAGGCATTCTCTCTCATTCCCAAGTTGAAAGCAATAGCAAACTTCCAAAAATACTACTACTATGAATGCATAATATACGTATTTAGTCTTAACTTGAATTCGGTGATATTTATTCTAATAAGTGTGGTCTGGATTGCAGTCCAGATTTGGATAGGCTTTCTTTCAGACACTGCTCTAATTTACTTATAAATTGTTATATCTTAAATCCATTTTCACAAAGTTTAAGATTTTTTTAATAATTAAAGCAATATACATGTTAAAAAGTGACATTTTTTATTCAAATCTTTGTTGGTTTCTTTTAGCAGTTAAGGTAAAAAAGGAATTTTAAATACCCTGTTTCTCCAACAATATGGCCTCCCCCAATAGGAAGTCCCAGCATGTTTTATAGGCATGAAATGAAATTAAGCCCCTCCCTCCAAATTAAGGCCTATATTAAAACATGCGAAATGGGGGGAATGGGGGGGCTTGCCGTTAGGAAGTAGTTTTGTTGCACACCCAGATATGGTGCTGCCTGCGTTGACCCCGATACAAAGTGCCCCACCAACGCCGAGGTCAACATCCAAGCCGCCTCCTGCCCGCCCGAAGATGCAAGGGGGAATTAAGTCACCCCCCGAAAAGATGGCCTATTTTTTCAGGGCTCAAAAAAAAAAGACCTAGCCTTATATGAGAAACACGGTAGTTCTTTGAACTTGCATCAAACCAGGTTCTATAAATTTATGTATAACATGAAGTATTTATCTGATAATTAAACAAAATTAAGGCTTGAAGCCAAGGATATATTTAATAAGTAGCAATGCTTTATGCTTACAAAAAACAGCCTTGCTGAATTCTTTAGATTCCCTGGGTCACATCTGCCTATACTATGCATTATTTCAGAGAAGGTTTCAATCTTGAAGAAGCATAGATTTTTGATGGGGGAAGACTGCTGAATCTGGGTACTAAAGGAGAAAGAGGTTTGGAACATATTAGAGTTCTCTGGAAATTCTGTTCTTGAATTAAATAAAGTTTTGAGTGTCACTAATCAAGAACTATGTAGTTGAGGTTTCATCTTGTTTATGAATAAATAGTTGTAAAAACATCAATTTAGGCTTAATATACACAGGATAAATAAATACTGTGTGACTTTAGGCAATATTTTTGTAAGAATAATTCAGTGTTGTTGTTGTTTTACAGATCAGCACATTGGGACTTACTCTGGCTGATAAAGTAGATGGTCCGTTCCAGCTGGATATAGATTTCATAGGATTGTTCAGTGACAGATCACACACACAAGCATTTCCCTATGAACTCTATGAAAGAAATTCCAAGAAATAGAACAAGTGCAGGACAATTGTTCCTTTCAGTTTTGGAATATTTCTGCAATTGCGTGCCATTCAGTACTAATCCACAGTTGAATAGTGGAGTTATCAGTGAATACAAGCTACATAAGCAATTAGTTATGGAAAAACAACACAAATCAACCTAGTAAAATGTTTATGATAGTGTCATCTAGCCCACAGCTATTTAGCCATCTGGATTTAAACAGTGGTGGGAAATAAAACTAATGTGCACATGCTCCTCAGCCTCCAATTAATAAAAAATGTATATAAGAAACAGAACTAAGTTTATCCTACTTTTAATATGTAGTTTTCTACAGTTGGTTAGATTACCTTGACCAAAAGAAAAGTACTGAATTCCTTTTAGCTGAAGGAGAAATAAATGTATTTTATGAATATCAAAATGTTGTACATAATAAATTAATTGCCATCAAGTTGTTTTTGATGTCTTGCAACTAGATATTCTCCATCTATCCCTAACCTATTTTAGATCATCCAAAATTGTATCCATTGCCACTGTAAGCCCATCCACCTTGCTTTTCATCATTTTCCTATCTTTCACTTTTCCAGCATTAGAGCCTTTTCCAGAAAGCTAGATTTTCAGATATTGTTTGAAGTAGGATAATTTAAGCTTCATCTGTGACTCTGGTAAGAACTCTGGCTGATTCGTTTTGTGATCCACTGAGAGGGAAGGGAAGGAGGGAGGGGAGATGGCTATCCACATTCTTGAATCTAATGTTTAAAAGAGTGACTGTGTAATCACATCATTTAGCAATGGCAATTCCAAGAGTTCTCATTGCCATTGGTAACCAAATCCCATTGGTGCTTGGACAAGGACTCAACTTGATCCAACCCATCCTCAACATGGTTCCCTCTCCCAGTCCCAAGCTTCAGCAAAGAAAGGGACGGCCTCATTTTCAATTCCCCACACCCACCTATAGCTGCCCTGCACAGTAGCACTCCTCAGTGGCAGTGGCGGCAGAAATAAAGGCCTGGGGGCTTTCAGTTTCGGCATATTGCCTCTGCTTCAGCCTGTGTCACTGGACCCAAAGATTGCAACCTCAAACCCTACACTGTGGCCAGCCACTGTAGTGTCACAGTGCAAAGTCCCAGCAATCCTGTAGGCCCTGCCATATCCAGGTGACTTCCAATGTTTCACTACTGAAGCATACCCAGCCTTATTTAAGGCAGTTGCTTTCCACACCAGGCCTTTCCAAGGGTGGTTGTGTCATTCTCCAATTATGTGTTATATTTAGGTTTCAGATTTCTGAAACTTTGTGCTGCTGCGCCTATGGTCTCCAAATTGTACATGCTGTTCTCACAATGCTGTGAGCTTTCAGAAAGCATATAAGGCCTTCAAACATGCTCTTCTCCAAATTGGTCATGTCAGTCTTAAGATTATTTCTGAAGACTGAAGTTATAACTACAGCCAGCAGGTTGGTTGCCCTTGGAGTTCAAATACTAAAATGATTTATTCCTGGTAAATTAACATTTAAATAATACAAACTTCTGTGTGATAACAAGATATTTTGTAACAGAGACAGAAAGGTGAGAAAATATTTCCACGTTTTGGGGGAAAAAAATCTATAAATGCAAAAGGCAATTCTTTTCATCTTCACATCGACTAAAGATGAATCAAAGACTTTACATCAAGTATTTTCTAAATGTAGAGTAGGAACATTGATTTAGATAATGCCACTGAAGAAACAGCATGAGCAACCAATTAAAAGATTAACAACTGTTTGATTCAACTCTCTAAAATTTCACCTTAACCTCTGTTGCATAAGTGATTTCCGCTCCTTTCCTAATTTGGTCCAAATACAAAAGATTAGAAAAAGCACAGTTGAGTAAACTATGTAATCTATTATCACAAGCATCAGTAATGTAGGAAAAATATTACTTTATAATTATATTGTAAGAAGTTAATGAAATTTAATCTACAGTGGTGTTTCAATAAATAAATGAACAGGGATAATGTTTTTGGCTAATTTATCCTTTGAAATGGTATTGAAAACACATATTAAGTGATATTTATACAGAAACATTGAAAATACAAATCGGTTCACATTTTAATCCTTCCTGTATAAGGAAAAAAGTTGGGGATAACTGTATATCTTTTGAAATCAGTTTAGAAACCTTTTTTACCAGTTTAGGAGCTGATTTAGTAGCCAAGATCTATTTTGAATAAGAAATACCAATATTTTATCTCAATATACACTATTCCAATTGGGGAAAATAGAATAAAAGTTAGGCTTTTATATCTATCATAGACTTAGTTGCAGCAGCTTTTCTTTTTGACATGCTAATTAACCTTTAAAAAGAAAAACCTGGTCATCAGAGTTGACTGACAAAAGTTGACAACATATGACGAAGCTGTATAGTAAATTAAAATGAACTTTTATCTATAAACACAATTATTTTAATTAGGAGTACATTAAGACAATTTTATAAAAAAGAATCTCATTAAATGAATTTAACATTTGCTGTTATGTCCAGAAGATTGAATTGTGTGATACAATCAACTTTTATCCAGTTGTTGAGAAATGTTTTCAGACAATTTAGGATATAGTTAAGGCACTAAGCAGATTTGAAAGAAGAAAAAATAGCTGCCCTTTTGAAAAAAATGTCTAAACCTTCTAAGATAAGCATTAGCTATTAATTATGTAACTATAACTGGATATAATAGTACCAAGGTTCTATGTTCATATTAAAATAAGATTACTCAGTCTAGATAGCTTAAGTACTTCAGTGCAGGGACGAGAATTATTTACAAGAAGATAAAGATTTTCAATAGTAAGATTATTTACAGAACAATTTGAAAGTCAGCATTAAGCAACAGTCAGCCGCCTCAGTGTGCTAAGCTTTTGGTCTTTTCTTTGTTTTCTTCCTTGTATGTGTTTCTCCCGTCTCTCTTCTCTGTTAAACAAAAGAATGACAAAATAATGTTAGCATTAATGCACAACTAAAATGAAGGCAAACTTAATTCAACTATTCAAAACTTCATACAGTAAGTTTTCTAGCTACTTGGCAGAAATCCTGGCCTTCGTGTGTTTGGCGCACGGCCATCAAACTACTTTTAAGGAATATACAACACAGAACTTTAAGAAAGGCTCTGCATTTGATCAAATTTCTAGGACTCTAAAAAGAAAAAGGTATAAACTTCAAAATTATCCAAGTGTAAATTTAATGAGGGCAGAGGATGACATAATAATGACAGCACTTGACAGGATTTTAAGAACTGACATATACTTGCCTGGTTTGAAGAGGTGGCTCTTTGTAGTATTTCTTGTGTGAATATAGTTTCTGGTGATTCTCGCTAGGGTTGCCCCATGGCTTCAGTTTTCCTATATTGATGTAAGGAAAATGTGTTACTTGTCTCCTATTCTCATCTGCTGCATCAAGTAGCAAATATTTCCCGTGTTTCTTTTGTGAGAAGATTTTGCCTATGTGAGGCAAGTTAATACATAGCCAAGAAACAAGATGCTTTATTAGCAATAGACCAGCCAAAAATATACTTGTGTGAGATAAGAACAAACTCAAAAAACAAGGAATGTAGCTTGTTTTAACTTAGTTTTCATTAATATGTCAAATTACATGATAGATTAAGTTGAGATTAATGATATACATTAATATGTATAAATTACCTTTGGAAAAAGCAAGGCAAGTTGCAGGCAGTATGTGACTATTCTCAATTTGTTTGCAACTGCTGATATTTTCATGCTCTTTTACACTGAGTTATTTTTAAACTATGGCTACCTTTGTGTGGCTGATAAGTAAGTGGTCTTGATAGACTTGCTTGTAAATCGAATACTGGTTTCTTGGCGCTTGTGGGTTCCACAGTCTGATTTATAAACTTGAAAGGAGTGACAGCTATAGAGAGAAAACCAATGTATTGATAAGCAATAAGACCAAATTTATTACTCATTTAACTTTTGAGTTTAAACTGGGAAGTTACACTACAAGAAGTCTTTTTATATCCCTGGTTACAATTAGTACAATATAAAATTACACAAAAGGAACATCATCTTGACAGTAAAGATTCTGCATCAATGTCCTCCACAACAATCACATGTAAATGAACTGCATGTTATTAATTATAGTTCTTTGGAAAAGTTACCAGAATTTGTTGAAGTTTCTGTTGTCTGACACTTTGTTGCTTCTCCTTTGAAGTCTTTGCTAGTTATACATTCACTGCTTTTCTGATTATCTGGAGTGCAGTTTTTCAGAAATGAAGATTTCCTAGATGGAGTCTTGATAAGGGAACGCTTCTCTTCATTGTCTTTTGTAGATTCAGAGAACCTAATAAAAACATTGATTTAGAGTATTTAATGGCTCATAATTTTATATACACTTTTTCCAAATAACTAGGAGCATATAAAATATTGAAACATTTGAATATCCTAAAAAAAAAAAACATTGGAATTAACTCAGAACTCTCTGTATTTAAAACTTTTTGTAGATTCTACATATAATTATTTTCTCAAATGATTTTTACATCATTTTTACACTGAGAAAATGCAAAAAAAAATTGACTGTCCAAACAATTTAAAGTATTTTTGTTTATGAAAATATATAAATTTGTATTCTATGACCTTAAATTTGGTAATTCACACATTTCCACATGTAAGCTACTTTTATATAATGCCACATATAGTCTTACCTGACATTCATTTTAGTTGTAGAAAGGCTGGTTGAACCGAAAAATGATTTTTGAGACAAAATACTTTTATTTGCAGTGCCAGGGGAGTTGCGTATTGAACGTCGCAGTTTTATTGATGTGCCTGGGGCAGAAAGCCAATTCTTTTGAGAAGGAGGACTTAATAAAAGCCCTCTGGGACTGGAACGTACCTGCTAAGACGAACATTTCCACATTTTAGCATATGGTTTAGTTGAAAGGAAGTTTAAAGGGAATTCTTAACAGAAATTTTATCCTTACCTTTGAATTGGTATTTAGATTTTCTTTCTGAGAAGTCTTCGGAGTCTTCTTAGTCAGGATCTGCAATTAGAGACCTAGGGTATTTTTTTTCTTCTTATCAATTGCTCATAATAAAATACCAGGATGCTTTTAAAAACCAATGCTAGGCATGGAGATAAATTGTCAAACAGAGGCAAAATCTTTTTAAAAATAGTATTGCTTTTCTTCTTTGCTCCAGCTCCTCTATCACCACAACAAACATTGGAAATTTAAATCAGGAATTTATATTTGTTTTAAGTCATGGGTTTCTTGTGATGTTCAGCCTGAGTTCAATATAGTCGTTGGAAAGGTTCCTGAATTTTGAGAGACTGGGTACTACATGAAGAGCAACAAAAGAGCAACATGGCCATAAACCAGAATTTGACCCAAATTTCTGTAAACTTAAAAGAAAATCTAAAGTTACTTTATAGTCAGCCCAAAACACAGCTTCCAAAGTTAATAGGTACCCGATAAAGGAGAATATTTGTAGCCAAGGGTTGATATAAGGGGTTCTTGGTGATCTCTGAGCTTGCCTTCATTTCTTGCAAATATTCCATTACCCAAAGATAACACTGCCCTATATCAAAAACCCCAGAAACCACCAACAGACTATTATGACCACATGGAATCAGCGTAGCACAGAAACCAATTACAGTCCTCTAAAACATCCTAAGTAAACCAAAAGACCCAGCAGTTTCAGAAGAAAAAACAGGATTCATCTACAACATACAATGTAAAGACTGCAACAGCCATTATGTAGGACAAATAGGCAGAAGACTAGCAGAACATCAACCAGTAGGCAGACGAAATGATGGAAACTTTAATTTCACAAAAATGTGAACGAATGTAGTCATAGTTTCAACTGAGAAACTGATTATTCTAGACCTAGATAGACCCAGCCAAGTCTAAAAACGCTATGGAATTTCTTGGAATGTGGCCTCTGATAAATTGGCCATCAATAGATACCTAGATATAAATAATATCTATATATACTGCGCAAAAAGAGACAATCAGCAAGCCAAAAAGAGAGCAAAAAGACCAAAACACTCCCCACCAGAATCAACACCCAGATGAGCATAGATTAACACCAGAACAATCAAGCAAACAATACCCGATCAAGAAACTGCCAAACAATAATTCAACAGCCCAATCAAAGCTCCAAGCCCAGCAACACTCATAGACAAACCAGTGGAATATAAATTGAGAGCAAACCAGATTCATCAGTAGCACTGATGTGACCTACTTTGGGTAATAAAACATCTGCAAGAAAACAACCAACTCAGAGAAAACCAACTACCCTCAAAGTTAATAGCTCCAACAAAAAAGCTGTATCATATCAATATTCTAACTAGAGAACCAGTTTGGTTTAGCTTAGAAACCAGGAGATTGTGTGTTCTAGTTCTGTCTTATACATTAAACCCAATTAGGTGACTGTCGGTCAGTCATTCTTTTATTCTTTCTCAGCCAACATCAGGTTTGGACCACAAGCCAATCAGTCATTTCCTGTCATAACCAATATAGATCAACACTCAGTAAATCAGAAACTAAAAAGCAGATTGCACACTTGCTGGAAAATGATAGGAAGAAAAAAAAACAGTACTCTAACCAAAAAGTGTATACAGACACGTTTTCACTTCCTGTTGAAAATCAGACAAGATTTATGACAGGTACCTTTCGCCCAAATACATATTTAAGCTTTAGTACCTTGACTGAAAACATCCTTCTCTCATTCCATCTACTCATCTCTGAAGCCAAGAAAATAAAGCTCTCAGCATAGTTAGAATTATTTCTGTCAGACGCATTCATAACAGGATCTCCACAAAAGGTTAATTATTATAGACTGAGAGATGACAGCTAGAAGAGTGTCCACTAAACTGAGTAAGATAATCAGGACATAATTCCTACCCTAGCTAGCTCACTGAATGTCTGATCATATGGGAATCACTAGTTGAAATGTTAAACAATGTTTCCCACAAATCTGTACAGTCCTTAGTTTCAGGACCAACTATATGTTTGAAGAAGTAAAATTACTATTGCTTCTTATTCATCATTCTTTATCTTAACTGCTTGCTATTTTGAACACAATGGCTTTCCCCTACACCTACAGGGGAGGGGGGGGGTGTTATATTTCCACAGCAAGGCCTCCTATGCAACACAACACAATCTCAGGGCTTTCTCCCTGTTTGTTATAAACGTAAGCAGGACACACTATTTGATATTTGCTCGTTAGGCAAAGATATTATTTGTCATATTGTTACTATTGGAGAACAGGTCTTCAAGAACTGTGAACAAATTGATCTTTTAAAACAGGGCTCTGCAACACTCAAAGAACCATTTGGACTCTTTTCCCACAGAAAAAAAAAAACACCGGGAGCCAATAATTTAACCAGTGACTGGGTGGGCGTGGCCAACTTGGCATCACTCACTAACACCCAGTCACTTCCTGCTCTGGAATATGGAGCAAGGTCTCCATCCCCCGCCATTATCTTATCTTCTCAGACCAGGAGGAGTGACGGGATGGGCCAGCCAGTGGTGGAATCAGCTGACAGGGAGTCACAGCAAAGGGCCAAAAGAGTCGCATGTGGCTCCAGAGCTGCAGGTTGCAGACCCCTGCCTTAAACGAATCATTAGACTTAACCTTTGAAGGATGGAAATCTGATTAAATTGGCCAGGGTTTCAATATTTCCAGTAAATGGGAAGCTTGACCATGACATAACTGTCCCAATTTTTTGAGAGGCTCAAAAAAATTGATATGGCTACGTCCAAAAAGAAGATAGGCTAATTTGTTTTAAAAAGGCATCTGTACACCCGTTCTTGTAAATAAGACTGAATGAGGGACATATTGTAATGTAATTGGGGCAGGAAAAATATCACTTACCTTGATCTCATTAACCGAATTACTGAAATTACACATCATTTTATTTTTCCTTTCAATGTATTCATCAATAGATAACATTTTCTTGAACTGAGCCTCATGAATTTTCTTAAAATCTACAATATTGAAAAGTTTATTATTCAAAATTTTCATATTTTTATTGCCAGTTCATTATAATATGCAGCTTAATATTAAGATTAAATATTTACCTATATTGAAATAAGTCAGCTATTTTTTTTAAGTAATAGGTTCATGGGCAAATGTTTTAAGGCAGAGCCAGAGAAGACATACAAATGCAACAAATTATTATTTTTTAAACAAAAAAGTACATTTATTTTGGAAGGTTTATTTCAGATTTTACTCATTTTAATTTAAACAATACTATAGCATATATAAGGCATACCAAAAGTTAAGTCCCATAGGCCAGGGGTCCTCAACCCCTAGTCTGCAGACCAACACCAGTCCATAGCATGCCTGGAACTGGTCTGTGGAAGTAAGCAAAGCCCCATCCACACATGTACAGGATCTAGGCAGCACAAAAACCCAGCCTTTCCCAGTCCACAGAAAAACCACCCTCCATGGAATCAGTCCTTGGCAGCTGAAAGGCTGGGGGCTGCTACCATAGGACAATCACATTTCATTAACTTTTTTTTAACAAAAAGCTATAGTTTGGAATATTCAAATGTCATGTGTCAAATTAATAAGCATTTAGAACAAAGTGGCATCCAATTTGAACACTAATAAATTGCCTGTGGGCCCTCACTTTCATATACCCTGTATATTGTCAAGATTCAATATAAACTTTCCCTCTAAGTTCAGTTATTTCTTCTCTTCCTCTAACTCACACCCAGTGTTCTTGCCTTTTTTTCACTATGAAATAACAGAGTTGGATGAGACCTTGGAAGTCTTCTAGTCCAAGCCCCCACTCAAGCAGGAGACCTAATACGATTTCAGTAAATGATTTTCCAATATCTTCTTAAAAATCTCTTATGATGACAAACTCGTGGAAGCAAGCCATTCCACTGATGAATTGTTCTGTCAGGAAATTTCTCCTTAGATCTATGTTGGATCTCTCTTTGATAAATTTCCATTTGTTACTTATGGTCCTGCCCTAAAGTGCTTTGAGAATAGGTGATCCCATACTTTGAAACAGCCCCTTAGACATTGGAAGACTGCTATCATATCACCCATAGTCCTACCCTTTGTTAGACTAGACATACCCAGTTATTGCAACTATTCTTCATGTTTTAGTCTTCAGTCCCAATCCTATTTATTGTTCTTCTCTGCAGTCTCAACATGTTTTTAGCTCACCCTATCCGCATAGTGTTTTATTCTTTTTTGCTGTCACCAAAGGAAGGACAGAGGATAATGTGCAGTCATATGCACTTATATATTATATGCATATGATCTATTTTTTAAACAGAACACTGACTTTAAATGCCTATAGCGGTGGTGGCTAACCTTTTTGGGCTGTGTCAAAAATTGCAAGCATACCCCCATGCCTATACTCACGTGCCAGCACCCAGAATGCAATGCACACCCCCTCCCCAGGACCCTCGCACACACACACGCAAGCCCCACCCCGACACCTGCACTGCGGCTCACAGCTGATTTTTCGGCTGGTTTGAGGCCTTTTTCTGCCTCCCAGTAGCATATAATTCAGGCTGAATTATAGGCCCGTTTTGTTACCTCCAGTATTACAGGAAGTGATGAAATGGGCCTATAATTTGGCCTGAGAAGCCTTGCAGAGGCTTTTTCCAAGCCTCTGGGAGGCTGAAAAAGGCCTCAAACCAACTGAAAAAAAAATCAGCTATGAGGTGTGGGCATGCGCAGTGAGGTAAGTTTGCCTGCAGCTCGCGTGCCAGCACAAATGGCTCTGTGTGGCACATGCCATAGGTTTGCCATCACGGGCCTATAGACTAAAGTAATTATTTTTTCATATTGAGGGGGAGTGTTCCTGGCTGTTGCTGAAAGGTTCCAATGTAATACATTTTCCCATTTATCTCCAGTCTTTTGATTTATAAACAAGTAAACATTTTGTGCATACAGTCATTATATTTACACACATACCTGGGGTGGTAGAAATTATTCCTTTTCTTCCCAATTTAGACTTGCTTCCTGCATTATTAGTTTTCTTTCCAGAAAGAGAATCCAATAAAATTTTACCTGCAGTAAACATATGAAATAATCAACAAGATTCATAAACTCAAATTTTAAGTTGGTCAAACTAAGTTTTGCATATTTTCACCAAGCATCACAGTTCATGTGTTCATTCAGCATTAAGTTAGATTATTTCGCTCAAGCTGCTAAGTTAAAAGGTAGAGGATACAAAGGCATTTTTAAAATCAGTTTGTTATTACACAAGAAGTTTTTGCTTAATGACCCTAATTGGAACTGAAATGTCTATTACTAAACAAAATAGTCATTAGATGAAACATCATGTGAAAAGACCACTTGGCAACAATGGTTCGGACTGAGTCATTAGCCAAATACTTTATACGTTTCTGCCTTGGGAAGTGGCAGTAGCTGCCTCAGCTGGACACCTGTTGTCAGCAATGAGAGGAAAATAAAGATCATCTGGAAGCAGTGGGGATAGGAAGCAGTGGCAATAGGTGATGTTTTAAATGCAGGCAAGCTACTAAGCACATGTTGAGGTTCTAAATGCAGGCAAGCTACCAAGCACCCAAATTTTTTATCATTTTTTTTTTTATCAATTTTTTATGGGATGCAGCAATGGTCATAATTTTGAGGATTGATCAAAATGTTTGTTTTGCTGAAATCATAATTTCAAATCACTGAACTAACGGTTAAATAAGGACTACTTGTAGTAGGAACTATCTGCTTGAAATATGGGTTATCCAGTCGGAGTTAAAACATACTACAAAATACTGCATATTTATAGTATCCAAGCTTCCATCACATTAAGTTTAGGGCTGGATTGTTAGACAGGACAACACAGAATACCGTTGCTCTCAGATTTTGTTCCCTTCAATCTATGTTCATATCCTGAAAGTTCTATGTGATTTTACAGATGACAAAAGTGAGTAGCAAAGATTAAATAAGTTGCCCACACACTTGTCCTAAATGACAAAGCAAAACAAGTATTCCACTTATAAATGAAAATTACTTTCAACTCCTTTTTGCCTAGTAGAATTTCTTGCTTTTCGCTGACATGGAGTGACAAAGTCTTCTAGGTTTCCTGCTGTTCCACTGCTTGGTGATTCATCATTTTGGTTTATCTTCAGTATCTTTTCAACTTCTGCTTCCGGGCTCCCTTCACAATTTAGCATTATCGGAATCTGAAGTTTAAAAATATAGGTCAAATTGTCTCTTCCTTCCACTATAAATGCTTATTTAAATACAAATAGATCTATTGATGGTTCATTTAATCCAAGTGGAATTTTATATAAGCATAAAATGGGGAATGGGATCTTACATATATGTAGGCAATGACAGCCCCCATTCCGTTGCCTGAAATTCCCTCTTCCCATTTAATGATCCGGGACAGGTGTCCCTAAGCAATGCTTTAAACACATTGTTTAGTGATGGCATTTCCAGGCCAAATTGCTATTATAACCTAAGGATTACCTATATATTGAAATAAACTCAGGAAACCATATATTTGGGAGCACAAAATAATTCCAGAAGAATTACTGGAAGTATATAATGGGGTTTCACCTCAATTTTATCAGACAGGCAATATATCTGGCAAGTTTGAAACACATAATACTAAATCACTCTTGTTCAGCCCAGCTTTAGTGAATAGATTATTAATGTAATAAAGCCAAAAAAGTCCATTGAGTTCATAAATTGCTAAGAGATATATTTCTATTTTATACTCTTCTGCTAGCTCTTGATATTCACAATAAATCAACCTAACTTAAAAACTAAGAACTTTTATGCATCTTACAATTTCATATAAATAGTATCACCTCTTTCTCTGAATCCAGCTCCATTTTTTCTTTGTTAAGTTTTTCTTGTGTAGTTAGCCGGACATTATCTTTTTTCTGTTTTTTACGCCTTTTGGTGATTGTGGATGGAGTTATGAAAATTTGACTGCCATTCTGTTCCTCGATATTTGGGGATGGGAATGTCTTTTTGATACTCTACACAAACAGATATAGCCATTTTATTATCTTCATATTTATTTCAGTGACAAACCATAAGGTATTATTCAACAGCCTATAAGCTGTTTGTTCATACTAGTTCATGCCCCAAAAACTGTTATGCTAAAGAAAAATCAGATGAACATACCAGTAAGATATGAAATTACTTCTATCAGATCCATAGCCACAGAGCTAAATGTGTTTTCATTATATGGAAAGAACAAGAGTTACTCTATTTTAAGATACCATTGATAGAGGATATAATGCTAATGAAATTGTCAAAATGTTGTGCCCTTACCGTATTTTCTTCACAGAAGTGCTTCTTTAATGCATTTAACAGCTTGGCTGCCTAAGAGAAAATCATTTGAGAGTAATTATTAAAAATGGCTGTTTTAAATCAAGTTACCGCAGTTAGATGTAAAAACCTGTAAGACTTTTATGATATATTTGCCGCCACTTTAGCTGCCTCAAGGATGGGAACCTTGCCTTTCAGCAACCCTTTTAGGTGCTTCCTAGCTCAGCTTCCAGCATATCTTCTGATCACAACTCTCACAATTCTAGTTCTTGACTCTCACCAGTTGAAGACACAGGATTTCTAATTCCAGCAGCATCTTTGTCCTACAAAAAGTGTAGGAATCACAGATGGATCCGGCCTTGGGAAACTCTTTGAAAAAGCAAATCATATCAGCTAGGGAGATTTTAAAAATCTTAAAACACATTTTAAAAATCCCATCTACCATCACACCCAGATTTCCATCAGTTATTATGATAAAGACAGAGGAATCAGAGATAACATTAAATCAATGTTTTCCAAACTTGGCAAGGGTTAAGACGTGTGGATATTCTCCATGCTGGTTGGAGAATTCTGGGAATTGAAGTCCACATAACTTATCATTGCCAAGTTTGAAAAGTACAGTACAGGTAGTCCTCAACATGCTACCACAATTGAGCCCAAAATTTATGTAGCTAAGTAAGAAATCTGTTCAGTGAGTTTTGCCATTTTATGACTTTTCTTGCCATATTTGTTAAGTGATTCACTGCAGTTGTTAAATTAGAAACAGTTGTTAAGTGAATCTGATTTCTCCATTGACTCTGCTGATCAGAAGGTTGCAAAAGGTGATCATATGACTTCGGCATCCTCATAAATGTGAGTCAGTTGCCAATGTAAGTCACATGACCATGGGGATGCTGCAATGGCAGTTAGTGTGAAAAATGGTCACAAGTCACCTTTTTCAGTGCCCTTTGAAGGGTCACTAAGTGAAATGTTGTAAGTCAAGGACTACCTGTAATAAATCAGACTTGTCCAGCCCTGGTTTAGTGAAGGGACTACTCCCATAATTCAATCCAAGCAGTCTAATGAAGACACAATCCTGCAATCCTGGAACTACAGCTGGGGGGGACGGGCCTGCAACCTTAAACACTCAAAGAGCCATTTAGACTGGTTTCCCACAGAAAAAACACCTGGGTGGGTGTGGCCAACTTGACATCACTCCCATCCAGTCACATGACTTCCCCAGCCATGCCTACCCAGGTTTTGTGGCTCTTTGTTTTTCTGTGGGAAACTAGTCTCTCTCTCTGTGTCTCTTTCTCTCCATTTGTCTCATCTATCCCTTCATCCCCTCCCTCCCTGAATCCTTCCATCTATCCCTCTCTTTTTCTATCCCTCCATCTCTGCATCCCTCCCTCCATTTATCTATCCCTGCATCCATCTATCCATCTCTGCATCCATCTACCTATCTACCCCTCCGTCCATCCCTCTCTTTCTACCCCTCCCTCCATCTCTGCATCCCTCCCTCCATTTATCTATCCCTGCATCCATCTATCTATCCCATCCATGCTCTCCTGCCCAGCTTCACATGTTGTGCTTGGGCTCCACTTGGGCTGTGGAGGGGGAGTGGAAGCTGGCAGGCAAAGCCAAGTTTTGGAGATCCATGCAAAATAAGGCAACCCCCAAGCTGGATCCTGTCGGAGACACCCCACTGTTCTCTCTCCCCCCCCCCCGCGGTGGGGACCCGGGCAGCTGAGCGCATCTCCCACCTCAGAGACGGCCAGCAAGCAAACCAATGTAGCTCTCCAGCTGGGAGGCGGCAGGGCTGAGCCCAGGCTCCAGCAGGCAAGAGCGGAGCAGGCAGCACGCACACCCTCCCCGCCGCCGCGATGGCGCTGGGATGCACGAGCTGAACGGTTGAAAGCTTGCAAGCCAACCAGTGATGGGATAGAGAGCCGCAGCAGAGGGCCCGGGTTGCCGACAACCGAACTACAGGATCCACGACTCGCATTACGTCCATTTCCAAGGTTTTGTTCTTGGCGGGAACCTATCAAGACGTCCCTTGCTCAAAAGGGGCTTGTTAGGGACCCGCTGTTCCGGCTCGCTACTTTGTACGCATCTAAAGGCCAGTGTTTTTGTTTCTCCATCCGACCGGCCAGCCCAGGGCTCACCTTGAGGTTAGCCTTCAACCCCGCCGATTTGGCCAGACACTGCAATTCGCTGTACTTGAGCTCCTCCAACTGAGACGAAGAGAGCGCCTCCATGATTGGCACTTCGACGCTTAACAGTCAACCCCTTCGAAGAGACGACGCTAAGGTTCAACGGCCAGAGCTTCTTCAGTCCCGCCTCTATTTTCAAACCTCCCAATCATAGCGAGATCTCTGCTGAGCCCTTGCTGATAAAACCAATCAGATCCCAGGATGAAAAAAAAAACGGGGCGGTATTGTTTCCCCCCCCTCTGAAACTTGTCCGAAAGCTTCAGTACTCGAATTCTCACAACTCGATTAGGTAAAAGCGAAAGACGAACAGGCATCTTCTCCAATGAGCGGGGAGAGAGGGAGGGCCGTCCTTGCTTACCCACCCCACTACACGTGTTCAAAGGGCAGTTCGTCAGCGCAGTTAGGAAGACGGGAGCCAAGTTTGAATGTTTGGCGGGAGGCCGGGATGTCCATACGGAAGAAACTGCGGCTTTTGTTTGATGAGCCCCAGGTGGGCGGCACAATTACGGTAGAGCGGGCAGAACCCCAAACACGGCCCGCCTGCGAAGCCCCAAAAAGCGCAACGAAGCAGGAGAGCCGCGGGGAGCGAGTCCCGGGCGCTCGGGGACTCAGGCTGGAGGACTGCGTGGTGTATCAGTGCCGACGCTGCCGGGTCGTATTAGGAGACTCGCTCCACTTGTGCGCGCAGGAGGAGAAACTCCAGGTTTTTGTTTGCTTCAGTGAGTTGATCGGGTGTTTTGAACGGACACGCTAAAGTCGAGTTTCCCGGAGGTGCGAATCGGCGAAGTTTCGAATCGATCGAATCGAATCGATCTGCAGCCAGGATGCTTATGGGGCTCTTGCTAGGTAGAGGACATACACGCGTTGTGCTTAAGTGTGAAACGGTCCGTTGGCCATTTGTCTCCAGAAAGTGGAGGGGTGTCTGTGTACGTAAGAGCAGAACACCGTACTCTTATATTTAGACGCGTTTTCCTCTTAACAAAATGAGCATGGTGGATTTATTCGTCACTTTTCCCTTTGTAGAATTTGGATAAGCGTCATTAATGGCTGAGCATTGAAACGGATATTTGCTCAGAAACTATGGTTATGTTCAGTGAGGGGAACGGATGTGAGGCAGGCTCCTAACAAGATAAGCTGCTCTTTCCCCTTTACAGATCTAAAAGCAACACTAGGCCTTCTGTCTTAGACCCAATCCTCTTCAATAGCTTCCTAAAAGACCTAAATGAGGGAATTGAAAAGGTGCTCATCAAATTGTGGATGGCACTAAGCTGAGGGGAATTGCTAACACTTTGGAAGAGAGACTCCAGATTTGGAAGGATCTTGTCAGATTTGAGTATTGGGGCCCTATCCAAGAGAATGCATTTCAGTAGGGAAAAAAGCAAGGTCCTCACTTTGGAAAAACTAGTTGCACAGTACAGCTGCCATAAAAGTGATTACAGTCCTAGCTGCAGGACAACATCAAGATCACGAGAAGTAATAGCACTAATCTACTGCACTAAGTGAGGCCACATTTGAAATACCATGTCTAGTTCTGGTCATTATGATTTAAAAAAAGATGCCACAGGCCTAGAAAAAGTGGAGAGAGGAGAGCAAAAAGATAATAAGGGGTCTGGAGCTAAGCCCTAACCCTCTGCAAAGGCAAAAAAATTCACGGTGCATCATGATCCTACCTGTGACATGATCAAATTTGATACCAGTGGATTCAATCAGTGGAAAAGCTTGCTTCCTGGAACTATGGATGCCCTAACACTGGAGGTTTTCAAGAAAAGATTGGAAACCATTTGTCTGGGATGGTATAAGGACTCCTGCCTTGCTAGGGGGTTAGGCAAAAAGATCTGTGAAGTCCCTTCTAACTATGATTTTATCACCTTGAATAGTACCCAGACACCCACTAGAAACCAATGCAGCTCATAAAGCAATAATGTTATAAGTACTAAATAGCTGACATTATTTACAACTAGTGCAGCTGCATTCTGTACCAAATGTTATTTAGGGGTAGCCTCATGTAGAGTGTACTACAATAACCCAAAGGGAGGTCATGAAAACATGAGTGACCATGAGCAGAGCCTCCCAGTTCAGGAACGAGCACAATTAGTGCACAACCCAAAGGCCCTCTTAACCAAGGTCATCTAGGAGAAGCCAAGAGTACAAGAGGGCTCCTCAGATTGCTTCCCAAGTCAGTCTTGAGGCAGTGCCACCTCATCCAGAACCATATGTGAAAAAACCTTGGCACCGGAAGGCCCAAGCACCTATGTGGTATCCAATGTACAAGTAGCATATAAATTATAAATTAATAAATAAGAGCAGACGATTTTGTTTAGAGCACAATGGGAATTGCAAATTGGGGTTTTTAGGCTATCTTTTCTTGTATGTGGTTATTCTCTATTTTTTAATTGAAATTTTTGATTTTCAATACATTTGGAAGGGAATGTTTATTCAGGGATACAGTATGACATCCAAAGGTCATGGGGGGGGAGTATCATCTACCAGAAGCTGTCTCTTGCAACCCAAGAGGCTAGAAAAGTGATGGGCTGTTTTGTTTGATTGGAGTTTTTTGTTTGTTTTTTTTTGCAAAATCACAAAGTATAATTGCCTAAACCAAAAAGTAATAGTTTTGGAAACCCTTTTTATTGCTAATATTAAGACATAAGTAATTGGTCAATCCTTGTTACAACCAATGATCAAAAAAGTAGATTCTCCACTTGTGGAAAACAGCTACATGAAAAAAATGTATTGCTAATATTCCAACACTGCCCTTATTTTCTGCAGAGGTCACAAAAGATGTGGTTGTAGAAGACAACTTGATGGTCTTTGTTGAAGGAGATCTCATTGGTTGGTGGGTATCTTTTTGAAAACCTTTCCACTGTTTACCTGTGATTTAGTTAAGTATTTTGAATGCTTGTAAGACAACAATGTAACTTTAAAACACATGCAGATTTAAAAACAAATACAGCTAAAAGAAGGAAAGTATTTTTGTCTTTACACTAGGATTTTCTACCTTTATCATTTAAAATAACATGCTTAAATTTCAAATGCTTTATCTGATTTTGCATGTCAAGTTTTTGCCTCAAGACCTCAAGAGTTCATCCTTACCTGGTAAACTATTTTTTGATGTCATGTCTTCATGAAATTGCCTGTCTCATATCCCACCAAAAATGACCACATGAACATTGTCTTCAGCTGTTCCACTTTTAAAGTCGTATTTTACATCTTCAGACAAAGATTTTGCCATAGACCTTAACCTAGCATACTTTATTGACATTATGGTTGCTGATATTCTTAATGTAACACCACTGTTCCACAAACTGCATTGGCTGCCAGTCTGCTTCTGGGTGCAATTCAAGGTGTTGGTAATCACCTTTAAAGCCCTTCAGGGCATGGATCCAGGTTACTTTGAGGGACTATCTCATCCCAAAGGGATTGATCCATCCCACCCGTGACAGCAGAAGAGGCATGCTGTGGGCCCATCAGCCTGATTATTTCAGTGGAAGGGATCCAGAATGGCCTTCTCTGCTATTTCACCAGCCCTGTAGAACATCTTGCTCCTGGTCAGCACTCTCCTGACCTTCTGAAAGAAACTAAAAACTGTGCTCTGCCAGTTATCTTAGAGCCCCAGTGGGAGAGAATCACTGTGGAGGTGGTTGAGCAATTAACAACAGACTCCCTGAAATCCTTCCCCATCTTTTAATTGGACTGTGGTGTTCTGAATTTTATATTAACTTATGTATGTTTTTAGTTTGTATAGATTTTTGTTTTTTATGATTGTAAGTCACTCAAAGTTATCTTGAGGTAAAATGGGCAACTGATAAATCCAATAGATACGTACATACGCACATACATATGGGGTAATCTGGTTTATATTAATCAACTATGGACATTCGCCCTCTGCTCTGGTGTTGCCCTCCATGGTCAATATGGCTACAGGAGACACTAGCCTGCATCACTGCTTTGTGAAGCATTTGCCAAGTCTTAGCTCCTTATAAATACAGACTTAATGCTCTAAGTCAGTGATGGCAAACATTTTTGTTAGGGTGTGCCGAAAGTGCACGCGTGCTGGCACCCACAATGCAATGCACCCCGGCATGCATGCGCAACACTCCCACCCCCTTACCTGCACTGCATATGTGCGCACCTCCAAGCTGAATTTTGGCCTATTTGAGGGCTTTTTCGTCCTCCCGGGGGCTCAAGGGAAGCCTCGGGAGGCTTAAAACTGGCCCGTTTCGGCACTTCCAATATTTCCGGAAGGCCTGTTTTTCGGCCTCCCAAGGCTGCAGAGGTTTCCCTCGAGCTTCTGGGAGGGCAAAAACGGCCTCAAATGGGCTGAAAATTAGCAGAGAGGTGGGCGCATGCATAGTGCAGGTAAGTTTGGCTGGGACTCGCGTACCCGTGCAAATGGCTCTGCTTGCCACCTGTGGCACACGTGCCATAGGTTCGCCATCACAGCTCTATATTATGTACATTTAGTATATGTCTTAACTCTTAAACTGTTTGTATTTCTTTTGGGATCCTCATGGAAATTGGTTTTTCACCAATAACATGATGGGCAGTTCAGTAGAGGTCTTGGTCAGTGCCTGGAATGTACTCATGGGCATCAATCCATACTCATTACGGATTTGGCAGGAAAACCTGTGTGTGTGTGTGTGTGTGTGCTCGTAAATGTATGTATGTATGCATGCATGTATGTATGTATATCAATTGTAGAAAACAAGAGTAATATAAAAATATAAAAGTCCAGAAAGAATAAAGGTACTGCTGATTGATGTTCTATGATTTCAAATTCACTTACATGTGCAGAACTAAGAGCATTCATGAGATTCAAGGTATACAGACTATAAAGATTGATGGAACATAATCTGAATTGCTTAACTGAATTCATGCTTTCTTTGTCTTCCAGCACCTACTACACATTGCGTTGTCAGTCCTGTGAACTAGACATTGGCTTTATTCTCTATAGTTCAAAGTCACTGGCTTACCTGCGTGGCCTCTTCTGCCTTTTTAAGAACAACATCACATGGTTAGTGTTCTTCAAATCACTACTGCATTATTACTGCATTAGTGAAGACCTGAGTAGCCATAATACAAATACTGTATATTTTGCTAAACCAGCTGTAAGCTGAGGGCGCATACTGGTATAATAATTGATTTTTAGCACTTCAATTAGATGGCCTAGACATGGGTATCTGAATCTTTTTAACTTTCATATTTATAGTGTTTTTTGATCTAGAGTCTAGACAAAATGTTAATACATAAACACATATTGCAATCCATGTATGATATGACATATGCTAAATATATGAATAAATCTTGATAGTTTAGGAAACCATATTCAGGGATTGATAAAATTCTTGAAGTCTAATATTGGGGGGAAGTCCTTTTGCAATGTCTCTGTTCTTTGTCCACTTGCTGACAAACCATCTTGGGAAAGGTTAAGCACTGAACTATTTATTTTGTATTTAATGAGTCAATATTAAAATATTTTTAACATTGGCTTTAGTTACTTGCTAAAAACTACCACTACAGTAGAAGCCTCAAAAGTAACCTGTCCTGTTGTGAGCCTAAAAGAACATGTAAAAAAGGTCAGTATTTTCTGGCTTTAGTTTTTTTAAAATCTATATCTGTATAAACTGGAATTTTTTGTATTTATTTGTTTTATGTTTATACCGTGCCTTATAAAGAATGAAAAAAATATAGTAGAAAACATACAAGGTATTCTGTCCTCTATTTAGTTTTTTGGGAGATTTGTCACAAGCTCTAAGAGACTAGAAATTGTTCCATATGTAGATATGTCAGCATTAAGAAAAAAGAAAAATAGGGTGGGAAAAGATTGTGCTACAGTGGATTGCCAATGGCATAGATCATGTTGAAACAGACCAGGTTTACCTAGCTTAATTGTGACCTCATGGCAAATTCTAATCGATAACTCTTTACTTTTTCATGCAATGTCCACAATCTAAATTAAAGATTCTTATATAACTAAAATATGAATCAAAATGCTAGTACAGGACTGGAAAGTTTATGGGTCATTTATGTTCTATCAATTAAAGTGTTAATGAAATTTTTTTACCAAATGGTGGCATAGTTTATTGTCTTCCATCCCATCCCCAAATTAAAGACTGATTCCAATGGATTAAACTAAGGATGGAAATAATGGTTTGCTTCCCAGAGGGCTCTTCCAATAGTCAACACTTTGGCAGGACAAACGGGGCCTTTTCTAGGAACATTGTTGCAGAAAAGTTGCATTCCTCTCAGATGTTGCTCAGCCCTGCTTCAGTTTAACATACTAGTCTTTGATACTAAAATTTTCATATTACCATATTATACGGTTGAATAGTAAAGAAATACATGAATACTTAAAGAATTCTGTTTCTGTAGTACTGCTTATATGAATATTTTTAAATTGCAACATATTGGTCATTTTAAAAATATATGTAAGTCAAATTGTGTACTATTCTGTACTATTCTTTTTACACTTAGTTCTTTCTTTGTAGTTAAAAGATGATCTTATACAAGTTCATGTACGCATGGAATTGCTAGTTAAGAAACTAGAAGAATTCAATCAAGGGATTACATCTGAGAGATCTGTAAAGGAAGACTGTATGGATATACAAATAGAAAGTTGAACAGTTAACTGTTTAGAGTTGCCTATCTCAACTAATTGTTTTTATGTGTGTAATTGAAAATGTAAATTAATGTGGCTTTAGACTGGCAAATTTTTGATACAAATTTGTTTCCTTTTCTATCATGCTCAAGGACATAGAGTGTTTGAGCATGAACAGCTATCCCAAATCATTTAACTCCTACAGGTAAATATTTCTATATACTTTCCAACAAAAATCTTTAAACATCGCATAACTGTCATAAGATTGTGTTGTGAATATATTGGAAACTAGATAGTCTACCTGAAAGAAATAAACATTTACTTTGTACATTCCTTTAAAGGTTATCTTATTTTTTTTACATTTGAGAAAGATGTTATCTCAGGAGTCAGCTATAAATTGTGCTCAGTAACATTAAAATTGGTCAAAAAGTGAAACATTTTAAATACTAGATTAACATTTTACCAAAAACATTTTAAATTATTGCCATACTACCAAAAGTAACAATGTTTTGAGGAAATGACAATTTCCTTGTTATTGTACTTTCAAGATTGAGAAAAAGGCTGCAATGGATGTAGTATGTTTTTTTTCAGCAAATATGCACAAGATTTATATCCATAAAATATTTTAAAGATGTTTCCTTTGAGTAAAACAAAACTGATCAATATCAATCTAGTCAGGAGAAACAAATGCTTGGAGTTTTTCCGCAGAATAACCTGAGGTAATTAGTTCTTGCTACCTAGTTTGGAAGTAGAAACTGTTACTCCAATGAACAAGAATGTAAGAGTTCTGATTAATTGTAATGATTACATGCAAGAATTCCAACAATTACCTTTAAATGTGTATCTTTAGATATCCAATTTTTGGCAACAAACTCTTGGCCATTTCCTTCTGCTTTTTGTGAACATCCAGAAGCTTGTCTCTTGTGAAGATGAGGCAGTCTATAGTTATTCATGCTTTTGATAATCATTCAGTCTTTACTTCAGGTTAACACACACTAGGAGTAACATTTCTGTACTTGTGCAGATAAAACATACAAGAACATACAACTCAATGATTCTTTTAAATAAATGCATAAATGCATTCCCTTATATACTGAAGGGAAAGTGAAATGGTACAAGAGAATCTTGTACATTTAACTTTCTAGAAAGAAATGACACAGACATTTTAGTGCATTCTCAGCTCATGCTGCTTTATTGCTAAAAATTATACACAGGTGCAGAGTTTCAAAGCTCATTGTTGAGCAATTGTTTACAGTGTCAAAAGAATATATTTTACACATTCTTTCCCTTCCCCAAATATGCATAGATATAAAAGCAAGCTGCCATTTGGAAAATATTAGGTATATACATAGACAAATTATTCACATTGATTCTTAATGAATATAAGGGAATAGATTATACTCGTCTTTTCTTATCCAGATGAGTTTATCTGTTAGTAAAAGGCATACTAATCTGCCAGTCATTTTGTAGGTTATCTTCAAGACTTCTTTTGCTACCAATTCTTCACCATTTTCAAACACCAGAATAACATTTTATTTTGAAAAAAGTATAACCATTTAGTAGCCCAATCGTCAATCCTACTCTTTTTATATTTGAAGCACCTGCAAACAATCGACAAGAAGTCAACTTTGGAAGGAAAAACTTAGAAATGAGAAATACATTTCTAAATGTGTTTGAATCACAACTTCAATAGGTCTGCCAGTAGTAATATGAAGTTACTGATTACTGGCAATAGTTGTGCAAAAGTATGGTTGGAAATGTATATAACTGGGAAAATTACAAAACCAAAAATGCATAACTATGCCTTAACAAATGTTCATAGCTAGAAAAAAGGCCAAACTTTGAGATACACTACGGGTAGTTTTCAGATAAGTGAAGACGGTCTTTTTGCAAACCAGTACAATCCAAAGACAAACTCGAAATTTCTTTTTAGCACAGTTTAATAGAAAAAGCATGTGTCAACTCAGAAATTGCTGCAACAACTATGCTGCTATATTTCTATTATCTGTTCTACTGCACCAATTTTTCAAAATCAAGTCTTATCAACAGCAGCGTCATGTGACACATCACTTTTTCCCCCTTTGCTAAACCGGGCGTGGACGTGGCCAATATGTGATGCATCCATCTTGCAGGCCACAAATTTGACAGCCCTGCTCTAGCAGATCAAAAAAGCTACCCCCTATTTAAATACAACTTGAATGAATAATATTTAAATATCTCCAATTTTCATAAGGTAAGTTATCATTATTGCTGGTTTGAACCCAGTTCATTTTAATCCAGCTGCCAAAGTGGTGGGGAAGAAACCTGAAAAGCTACACCTATCTTACAAAGAATTAATACCTGAAAAGTATGGACAGCTTACTCATTTTAATTACTCTTTTTTTTTAGCTGCAAAAAGCTCTGGCTAAATTTACTATCTCTACTTAAAAATAGTCATAAACCCTAAACTGCTTAGATCATTTTTATTGCCCCATTTGGGATTTATGTATTCCCTTTTCTGTGCTGTGAAACTCTGCACCTTTTTTGTTTGTACAACTGCAGCAACCAAGAAACCCAAATTACCATTAACCATGTTCATATTATATAGGCTGCTATGAACTGCTATGAACTTGGTAAGAGGCCAAAAGGGTTCATTCTACTGATTCCTTTTTCTAATACACAGTTTTGGCGTCATGCTTCGTCCCTTCTTTGTACATTTTGCCCCTTTACTAAAGAGGCAGCATGTTGTCTAAAAAAACTGAGAATCAAAGCAGTAAATTCAAGCTATTGGTATATTGGTTCCTATTGCTTCATAATGTATAAATGCATATATCAATTTACTGATAATAGCTATAACACTATACATTTTAATCATGCATAATTAGAATACTATCTCTAAAAAAAGACGGTTTGTGAGTCTATGTGCTTGTGCCAGTGGTTTTTCCCACACAAGTATTCCATTCTGATAGTTTTGTAACCTCTTCACCTGCATGGAAAAGAAAAGAATTGCAATATCCAGTCCTTAAGAAATACTACACTTTATGGAATATTTGTTGTGCTGTGACTTGGAAAACTTGGAAATTCCATCGAAAACCAGCTAGGAAGTGCTCAGATTCAAAGCCTCCATCATTCATTTCCCATGTTTCTAGAATGAACTCAGTTCCTCTCTAGACATAGCTTTCTTCTCCAGAATGCAAGAAATAGTCACCCTCCCATAGCCAAATGCATTCTCTAATTATTTTCAGATTCCAATAACAAACCCTTGCATAAGTGTTCTTTTATTTCCCTTTATTAAGATACAACATTGATTTATTCCAGCAATCTTTGTATAAATCTATGCATTATGCATAGCTACAATTTTTCCACATTTCTGGAACAGTTCAATTCCCTGCCTCCCTCTCTCTATATATATATGGGTTCCTCCTGGACCCATCCCAAACATACAAACCTAATGCAAAACCTCAAACCAGCTTAGCCTCTCTGGATTTTGACTGAACCATCAAAGAACTACTTGCAATCTCTATTCCAGAAGCCTGTTTGTGAGAACTACTTTCTGGCACCTGCGTCAATATTGTGCTTACACTGATTTATTGTTTTTCAAAGTGCAAAATAAAGGAAAATCTAAAAATCCAAAGGGAAGTTTATATAAAAATGGATTTCACCATAAAATTTAGAGAGTAGGTAGTGATGATTAAACATTTTTAAAAGTACTAAAATATTGATGGATGAAATGCAAGCTCTATGGAGTCTTTCATCAAGAATACTATTAATGTTTCAATGAAACTGATCTGCAGTCAAAAATTAAGAGCTATCAAAAAAATTATTACAATTAAAGAAAGGAGAAACTACACAGAGAATAGGCAGAGTAAGTACAATGAAGAGCCACTTAAGAATTTTCTGTCATCTGTATTTAGAATTATATATATTTCAGTACTGAATTTCCAGTAATACTATAGTCCCTTATCACTTAGATCAAGGTAGCAATGTACTCTAGGATGAGGCTGTGGTTCTGTGATTTAGACACTTTAGCAAGCAATTAATAGTCTAACTAGTTCTTCCAGAATAGCACCACATTCAAGTCTTTCATGCAATCCTGAGTCCTCGCATTCAGATGAGAGTAAAAAATTTTTTACGAGCAATGTTCTATTCAGCCTAGCACCAGCTGAGCCAACAGTGAAAAAGGTTTGTAAATTAGCTGCTCAAAAAATGTGAGCAGTGAAAATTGTACTGATATAGATACAAGATACCTTTAGGATTCTGCAAATGGATATTTAAATAATCAAATAGACAACCACCATAAGTGCAAATAATTTTCCAGGAAAACTGAGTTTAATGAATACCTCCAATCTATTTTGTGATCAAAAGTCACAAAACATGAACTAAATGTTTGATTAAACTTCTGA
Organism: Hydrophis major; assembly: GCA_033807585.1. Lineage (NCBI taxonomy): Eukaryota > Metazoa > Chordata > Lepidosauria > Squamata > Elapidae > Hydrophis > Hydrophis major. The sequence goes on along the minus strand of CM066328.1, from coordinate 78,909,112 downwards.
ATATTTTATATACTTGTGCTAATTCACATTGATCAGTACAAATACGTAGAACAGAAAGTTCTATAGAATGTATATAAACATGCATGCGTGTATATGCCTTTCATTTTAAAACTGCCACCTTATCCATATAGATAAATGATACCAAAGAATGTAAAACAAAAATAAAAGTAAAGCCACTTTCTTTAAATATATGTCCCAGCCTTGCAGTTGAATCTGGTCAATCAAATGCTACTTATGGCAGATTTCTATATTAGATTTATAGTTTACCTGGTCTTCAGCATGCACATGCATACAAAGTTCGTGCAACTGAATTTTAAAGAGATATAAACTGCATTCTCTAGAATGATGAAGGTAAGAGTTTGCCAGACAGACTAAACTGAAAGTTGCTCTCCTTCCAAGTCTACAAGTGGCTTTATAAAATTAAAAAAGTATACATTGAAACCAGATCAGATTTGTTTATAAAAGAAAATGAATACAAGAATTATACAAGCACTATTATAGAAGCACTTTTCTTTCAAAGAAATTCACAATTCGGTTCAAAAATTTGGATCCCTAAGCTCCTAAATTATATTCCTGGACAGAATCCAGCCTCAAGGATTCTTAGTTACTTCAGAAATGATGATCAATTATCTATAAGCATTCTGTGTAAGTTCTCATAAGTTTCATACACAATAAACCTCTTTCCTAATTATATCATTTTTGAAAAATAAAATCATTCTCAAATTTTTCTAAGCTTCACCCTATAGCATTCAAGCACATAATGTTGTGGTAGAGAGGAACTTACCAACTTTTAATGAGAAATTCAACTTCCTGCAACACAGAGCACAGCAAACCTATTTGGTTAATACCATTTATTCTACTATACTATTCTTGCCAATGCAAGTTACGTCCTAATACATGCAAACAGTTATTGCTACTAAAGTTCTATTTATTGTCATCTTATGGCTTTATTTGCATCAGGGATTCCCCCCCACCCCATACTGTGCTATTTTGCATTCCAGTTTCAGAGGTATTTTTCCATCAATTCTCCCAATCATCAGCCCCATTTTATTCAATTATACTGCTGTTCAGAAGAGAGCCCCAAAAGATCTCAAGGTCCTTACAATTCATCTCCAAATGACACACCTTGCCACTTTCAATGAGAAAATAGAGATCTTTAAATGTAATTCTGCAATTTACAGAATTACAGTTACATTACAAGTATCATATTATGTTTTGCCAATAAAGAAACACAAAGTCAAAGACATCTTTTCTCTCATCAAGATGGCCATTTATATAGTTCTTTTTAAAAAAAAAAAAAAAAGATGCAGTATCCCCTTTAAGCTAAAAGTAGCATTTAAACCATAAAGATCACAAAGAACTAGATTCATAACTTAAAACATGACTTGTTTAAACCAAAAATAAAGTAGATGAGTTACCTAACTGTAATTTCAGAAAAGAGGGGGGAAATCTACTAAGATTAATTACTGTAATATATAGATATTTGGATGCAAGAAATAAATGTGACTAATTAGTAAGAAAACTCCAACAAATGCTTTACCAAAATAATGAGGTAAGCAAAAAAAATATTTTAATAATAAACAAGGCTAATAACTTAGATGCATTCAGAATTAGCAGTACAGTGACAGTGTTTCTAGATTAGTCAATTTTGCAAGATGCTACTCTTGATTAATAGCTGCCACATTGTGCAAGCTCCAATCTATCATTCAGTTTCTACAAGCAACAATTACATTGTAAAAGGTTACCAATTCCTGTCTTAATGCAAGCACAAAAACAATCAACAAATCTGATTCAAAAACATATCAAAACTTTTTCTGGAAAAAAGCATGAATGGGAAAGACTAGTCATATGCTTATTCTAGTCCCTAAAATTTAAAAATTTACACTATCAGGTTTTTTTTCTCATTATAGCAAAATATTCCATGATTCACAAGGGGTTTTGTTAAAGATTATTACTTCTATTAGGGTTTTTACATGCAGTTTAAGTGCACTCAAAATATACCTGGCTGGTTAAAGATTTTCATGCAATCATTATGAAATTCACATCTCACTGATTCCATGCAGCAGTTTCTTCTACCATTGCCTAGAAAGGACACTGCATCTTTAGACCATGACCATAACCATGTCAATTTCCTATAAGTTACATCATCAGCTTCATTAATTTGTCACTGTGAAATTGTAAAAAAGTACTACAAGGCTCATGCACTGATCCTAACATGGCACTACAGTTTTGCTACAAAGCACTAATGCTTATGGAACTATACACATTTTAAAATGGAAGACATTGGTGATTTTGTTGTTCTCAAACAACTTGTAACATTTTGTCCACAAGTATTAAAATATATTTATATGTATATATTATACTATTGCACATGCCCCATATTTGCTTCATCTTTCAGATGTGAAAGATTTCCTGCCAAGGTGGACAACAGATGAGTATGTAAAACTAAAAAAAAATTAAGGCAATATTGCCTGCGAATAGAACTGTTAAGGAGATGCACATGGATAACTAAACTAAAATTATTTTCTGGGCATAGAGAGCAGTGTTGTTGTTTTCTCAAATGCTAGGTTTACTCTTAATTCAGTCCTATTCAATAGAAATAGATACATTGTTACAATGGCATTTAGTGAGAAAGGAGATAAAGAATTGGTTTTCTTCTTAAACAATATGATCGTTTTCTAATTATTTGGGGAAACTAAATTATATTTCCCCTCCCTCCCCAAATGTACTGTATTCTCCACAAAAATCTCTGAGGTATAAATAGCTAAAGCAACATCCAAAAAAACTGATTAAATACATGCTTTCTAATTTTTAGTAAGAGTTTCAGAGAACAACTTCATTTAGATAGGTTTTACTTCTGAAGCCCTGATAAATCCAAAAGGTATCCAAATTATTTTAAAATTTAAACTTGTGTATGAGTAAATTTCCAAATTTCACAACTCTTGACTATTAAATATTTCATTTTTGTCCTGTGGCTATAGATTTTAAGCCCTCTGAAAGTGTTCTATTGTAACACTTAAAAAAAAACAATTGTACAGGTAGTCCTTATTTAGTTCTTATTATGCCAGTTACAATAGTGATGAAAAAGTAAATTTATAACTAATCCTTGCATTTATTTGCAAGTCTGTAAAGCAAAGGAAAGCGGAAGTAAGATCTCAACAATAGGTTAGTTTAATTTACTGACTGCTTTGCTTAATAACCAAGATGCCAGTTCCAACTGTGGTTGCTAAATGAGGACTACCTCTACTTCATTTTTATTCAAAAAAGCAAAAATAATGTTTACTCTTTTATCATATATAAGCTAAACACAACCTGATGACAAGCAAATATAAATGCTTTGCTCGGCATATTCCCCTTATTAAACTATTTAAAATATACAAACATCCCAAATGTTCTTCTAGCAGCCACTTTAACTTTGAAAAATAACAATCAGCCAAAAGCATTCAACATTCTTAGCTATGACTAACAATTGTGTTACAAATGTACTTCCTTTAACTAAGAGTGAGGATATTGTTAAAACTATTAGCAATCCCATATTAAGCTTTTAATAAAACTGAAATAAGGTGCTCCATGGCTCAGCAAGGGAAGAAGACATAGGCCTTTGCACCCATTGTGGCAAAAAGCAGCTTTTAAACCAGCCTGAAATAGTCTAGTAGAAACAAACACGATGCAAAGAATGTTCTGCAAAACATGTTTAGAACACAATTCCCATCTTAACTCTGGGTGACCTATTAAGAAATAATAAAGAAGCCCTTCCTGAGCATGTCTCAATTTTTGTTCATGCAGTAGAGTTTTACATACAAGGTTATACTGGCATTGTTCCTTCTTTCAGGTAAAAGCCTGGATAATTAAGTCATTGTTCCTTTTATTGTTGAATTCCTTAGGAAAGAAATGGGATACCAAGTAAATTCTATTGTCCAAGGTTACTTTCTATACCTTTAAGTCTCCAACCTTCATTTTGTGGGACATATTATTAATATCCCCACTTTCCAGCTTTATAATTCAATTATACATAATTCAATTGATGCAACTTTACATAGTTGCATCAAGATTTATTTGCATCAAGATTCCATTAAAATCTAATTATAAACTGGCTCTTTTAAAGAAGGAAAATCTTTCAAACTATTTCTCTTTTTTCTTTTGTAACACATGTACATTCATGGTCCTTCTGCCACATTTTTTCATCAAGATTTATGAGACAGTATTTCAAGAACATACCAATTTGTTAAGTTCTCCAAAGATTTTGTGGTGAATTGTTTTACTAAAGTATACTGAATGAATCAAAGTGTTAACAAGAATTGACAATTACTCATATTGTAATGCACAATCATATTTAAAGGGCAAAAACCATAAGCAAAGGCCTGGTTTACATGAGAGTCCATATATTCATTTTAGTTGCTTTGCAAGGATTGTACTTTCATCCCGTATAATTCTGCTTCATGTGGTAATTTTTTATGATGAGATGTAAAAGAATCAAAGCAACATGTCTTCATTTCCATTTAGAGAAATAAAGGAAGAGTTTTCTTCTCAAGATGGGCATTCAGGAATAACAACTCTTTAAGAAACAGAATCTCCTGGGTCAAAAGGAAAAGACCTGGAATCAAACATACAAAAATTATTTATTTATATCTCACCTTTATTATTTTTACAAATAACTCAAGATAGTGAACACTTCCAACACACTGTCCTCCTATTTTTCCCATCACGAACCTATGAGGTGAGAGAGGCTGAGAGAGAGTGACTGGTCTAAGATCACCCAGCTGCCTTTCATGGCCAAGGCAGAACTTGAACACAATCCTAACCCTAACCATTAGATCAGGGGTCTTCAAACTTCACAGATTTAAGACTTGTGGCCTTCAACTCCCAGAATTCCTCCTCCAATTATGTTAGCTCAGGAATTCTGGGAGTTGAAGTCCACAAGTCTTAAACTTGCCAAGTTTGAAGACCCTTGCACTAGATCGAACCAGGTCTCAAACAAACTGTCTCTCAATTAATACACTGAATCTGAAAACAATATTTCATTTCATAGAAACTTGGCATTTTAACATTGAAAAATAATCTGCAGATGAATTTTAGATAATATGAACAATTGGGGTATTGTGCCATTAATTATGGTCACATTCTGCTTACTCTTAAGACTCATTAATTTCCCACAGACAGCAAGACTACTTTATAAGCCTAGAATCTGAACTATGTTTGCCTCCTGATACATAAAAATCACTGGAAAACATTGTCATGAAAAGCAACTGAGCATGGAAAATATATCTTTTTATTTCTACTGTAAATAGCAATAGCGTTTAGATTTATATACCATCCCATAGCGCTTTACAATGCAGAAGCATTATTTGCATATGAAAATATTTATTGTGCTAAATGTACAATATAAAGTAGTATAATATTAGTAATAACAATTGAGTTGAGGTCCCAGTCGTTTATCATTTGGGATGCAGGAGAGGCTTATTTTAGGTATTAACAGTATTTAATTGAAAGCTGGCCATGGAGAAAAAAAAACAACAGAAAACAAATTTTTCATGAAAATGATAGTAGTATATAAGCCACTAACAATAACAAAGAATGTTCGGTCATTTCAATATAACCTATATTGTGAGTTTGTAAGCAAAGCTTGCAGAAAAGAATTTATTCTGAACCAATTTTGAACCAAGAATGAGAGTTTGAACCAAATCCAAAATACACATACTAATTTTCCATTCCTACATATTTTTAATGCGCGTGTCAATCCAGAGCCTGTATCTGCTGCAGAACCCTTTCCTGAAGGCCTCTGACGGCAAAATGTAGACTGGGGGCGACACGTGCAAGTGGTGGCAAGCAGCCACAAAAGTGGGCTGGCAAGATGAGGCAGGTGTCAGGATGTACGAAGCCTGGCTGCAACTGTCCGAAGGTAAGCAGCTCTACCCCCCTCCATCCCCACCCTGAATTGAGTTTTACCCCATGCGCCTTGCCTCACCCCATGAAACCAGGTGTAACAGAGTGGGCGGGATCTTAACTAGGGCTTATTTGGGGGAGGGGGGGAGGGCTTATATTGGACGCATGTGTAAAAATCAAGCTAAGGCTTATTTTCAGGATAGGTCTTATTTTTGAGGAACAAGGTATTATAATATTAATAATAATTTTAATAATAATAAGCATACTATGGTTTACTGCTTTGAACGTAATCCATCCAGAGTTATCTTGTGATGAGATGGGTAGCAAAAAATATAATAAATAAATATCAGCACATCTTCAAACTACTGATAACAGTCACGATATTCCCCTCTGAAAAAAAAATCGGGGCCAGCCAAAAGAGACCCTGCGCTGCAAGCCAAAAAATCGCACACACAATACCAACGCTACACACCCTTCCTTTCCAGCCAGTCAAGTGTGGATCAGCTCCAGAGCTGGGCAGCCGCTTCCCTGGGGGCGGGGCCAAGGCTGCCGCCCGGGGAGCTCCTGCTGCTTTCCCTCGCCAGGGCCGGGCGGTGGCGTGTTGCATGGAGAGACGGATGGTCCGTGGCTGCCCAGCTCCCTTTTCCTGCCGCTCAGCGGCCTCCGCTCGCTCCGCCCAGGCTGCGCTCAGGTGTCCGGCTGGGGCTGTCAGGAATTGCTACCGCCGGCACGGCTCCGCGCGACTCCAGTCCCGCATTGCCTTGGGAAGGGAAAGGCAAAACCGGGAGCTGCTGCGCCTGAGCCTCCAGTGCCGCTGCTGCTGTTGCAAAGCGCCGCCGCAGCTCTTCCTTTTTGCCTTTCCCTTCCCGAGGCAACGTGGGACTGGAGCCGCGCTGGCGGGAGCAACTCCTGACTCAAGGGGGCTCCGAAGGGAGGGGAAGGAGGAGAAGAAGGGGGGGGAAAGGGAGGGTGGGCGATTTCCAAAAAAATTGGAATTCCGATTTTAATCGGAAGAATATCATGTCTGTGATAATATAAGAGGTCCAAATTAGACTGGAATGTTTTAAAAATGGGTTGAAAGAAGCTATTGGCAAACAACTTCCACATCATGCCAAGAAATCTACCAGTCCATAATTTTACCAGGAAGCAAGATTACCTTGAAGAAGTTTTTATCTTTAGCGATGGATCATTCTTGACTTCTCCTCCCTTTTGGATGATAGGGACATTTGTTTGCTTCCAATTCCATTACAATTTCTCTGTGAATGTAGAATTTTCTTAAATTATAGAAAAGTCCCGATGAAGATATTCTAAGATTAACTTCTAAAGGAGGAGACATTCATATAGAGCAAGGTTCTCCAACACCTCGTCCACAGCCCAATGCCAAGCTACAGCCTGTTGGGAATAAGGCCATGGAAGTTGTGGCTGCATGCATATGCGAAGCTGCATTCGTGAAAACAGTGCATACATGAAATAATCCTCCACCCCATTGCCGCCGCCTCTACAGGTCCATCAAGCTGTAAAGATTGGGGACTGCTGATATAGACGAATGTATTCACAGAACATATAATTTGGTTTATTCTTCTGGAATACATAACTGCATTGCATCTGTTAAATTTAATTGTTATTTTCACTCAATTCTCTAACCTATTAAGATTGTTTTTAATGGAGAGGAGGGAACTTGCTTTCCACCTAATCCAGAGATGTCAAACTCAGATCGTCACGATGCGATGCATCACATGATGCATTGCAACTCTTTGCCCCTTCGCTAAACCGGGCGTGAGTGTGGCCAGCATATGACGCATCTGGCCCATGGCCCATGAGTTTGACAGCCCTGATCTAATTTATCCTAATTTTCACCTGGAAATTTGATAGGCATTCTCTCTGCTTCCTTATTCAAGTCACCTCATTTTATACCTCACTCCCAACTTGATGAGGAATTACTAATAAGCACTGCTTATTTTCAAACCAGCTATGTATCCATTTATTTCTCATGACATCCAGCCCAAACAATACATTAGCTTGCTAAAGCAGAATCACATGGGGTACCCCACTTAACACTTCACTGAAATCAAGGCATATTTTGTCCATTGATTTTCCAAATTACTATTACCCAATTGAAAAAATGAAGGATTAGTCTGACAAAATTTATTTTGTGAAAAGCCCATTATGATTTGATAATTACTGCAATGTTTTTAAAATGTTTATAGGATATCTCTTTCAGATCTGCTCTAGAATCTGCCCACGTAACAATGGAAGAATGACCATTATGACATTTTCCCACTTTTCTTTCTTTGAACATAGGAAAAACTTTCATCCAATTATCCAGCACTTCATAAGTTTTCTAGAATTTTTCAAATATAAAGCATAAAACATGACACATCAGCAAATTTCTCTAGCATTCTGGGATAGATAAATCTGTCAAATTAAAAAAAAGCAGGCCACACACAATTTGATGAACAAAATGCACTTACCTTTCATTTCATGCTGCACTGATCATTTTATCATTTTTGCCTGTAGCTTTCAGTTAATGCAAATTTTGACTTCCAACTACTATGATATATGCTTGGGCCTGGAGGGGCACAGACCTGGAGGGGAGAACAAGATATTAAAAGACACATTACAAATTGCTGTTTTCTATCTGGTAACCATTAAAGACCTTTATATTATTCCTTCATATTGGAGCAAAACTCCACAGATATACATTAAACTCATAATTGACAAGTTTTGATGTTATACCTTTCAAATGCAAACTGAATTTATCAAACAGAAAGGTGACAAACAAGCCAGTATTTGGACTATAAAAACCCAGACATGAATCATAAAATTCCGCCTTACTTATTTTGGCCATGTCATCTGATCAAACTCACTAGAAAAGCAGTTATGCTCAGAATAGTCAGCAATAAAAGGAAACGAGGTCATTAAAAACATGGTGGTTAGATACCAATAGCCAGACTATGAAAGAATTAAAAGCTACACAAGATGGATAATGTGAAGAGAACCAGTCCATAGAACCTCTGAAAATCAGACATGATTGAACAGATAGCATCATCAATGTTCCTGAATGCTGATATGAACACCATCAACCTACCAGAAATACACAATTACATATCCTTATCAATAATTTGGACATGCAATTGGTAAATAATGGCTCGGTAAAACCTTAGCATATTGTCTGCATAAATAGTTTTGGTTTAGATTTTCTTTCACCTTCATTACATGCAACAGTATCAGAACTTTCTAATCCCAATTAGTGTTTGCATTTATCTCTGAAATAGGACAAGTAATTAAAAAGCAGCACTGGGAGTAGTGGAGTTCTAGTTCCCAGTTCTTGGTCTCTGAAGCCCACCTTTAAATTTTGGGAAAACTGGAGAAGGAAATGTTTTGTATGCCATACTGAACTCTTGAAAGAACAGTAGCATATAAAACTAACAAATAAATCCCTACACTAAAATGTAAGCTATTTGGAAAAATAGATACACATCCTTAAGCCTTATAGATATTTAGTAACAAAGTTACCATTAACTATTCCTCCCTAAATGCTTTAGATTAGGACCCCAAAAAGCAGTGTTTAGAATGGGATGTTATAATTACAATATTATCAATTTTATATCCCGTCTTTCCATCAGAAGTTCAATATCACTGAATAATAACTGGCCTCAAATCATCTAGTTAATTTTCTGACTGAGAATAGATTAGAATCTGGGCCTCCCCAGTCTTTGTCCATCAACCTGTTGTACTACACTAGTTCACCAGGATGGTCCTTTTTGAGATTTTTGTGCCCAACAAGTAACAGAAAACAGAAAACTGTCCACTTGTATTATTCTACAAAAAGCCTATTTTAATTTTTAAAGAAATATTTATTCATTATAAATACCACAATACACATAAGTGTCATATTGACCAGTTTCAAAGTTAAATCCCTCCATGACTAAACTTATGAAATATATTTACAATACGCCCAGAGTATCACTAAAAAAACTACATTCTGAATACAAATATTCAGCCCCTTCATATTTTATATTAAAAGCAATGTCATACTCTTCACTGTTTTGAATAAAATCTTTAAGGTACGTAAGTTGTACTTTAACTATTTTTTTTTTCAAATGGTTCATTTGAAAATCTTTCAGCTAATAGAAAATATAAAATTTATTACTAGGTAGCATTTCTGTCAGGTCACCCTATTTTGTGAGTTCTTTGGAAAAGTCATGGTAAGTAAGACTCCAACAAAACTATTCAGAGGAATTCAAGACATTTTCAGGCACCAATTCCCGGCTGGGTTCCATGGTTGTCATATCTGGGAGGGGTGGGGGGATCTAATTTGGAGATACGTGCCATCTCTTAAAAGTAATCACATGCCTTCAAGGAAAGAGCCTAATCTAGAATATTCTCTACTGATCTAATCTCCCAGAATGAAAAACAAAACAAAACACAACTACAATTTTGTTTCATTAGTAAGGCTAATAAATATAACTTCCCATATAAGTCCCCTGTTTCTCAGCATCTGTCCCTTTAATTCAATAATTTATTTCAGCAGCTGAATAAATAAAACTCAGAAGTACTCATTAAAAATATCTACTTCAATAGATGCAGCTGCTTTCAGAGTAAGTGCTAATGAATACATTGCCTATGAATCTATTTGAAATTCAATCCCCAGCCATCTGCAGAATTCTCTAACAATTCTCTATTACTGGTACTTCCAAAAAGATCTATTCTCTAGATGTCTCAGCATTTTCTAAAACTAGTCATTACCGACTTCATAAGCTCATTGTTCCTACCATTGCTCTTTTATTCCTATTTAAAAAAAAAAAAACAGTTACTCTTACAAATATGCATATATCACTAGAAACTAAATTGAAAAGAGGAATTCAAAATGGAAAAACACTGACATAACATTGAAATATCAGTTGGAAAAATATATCTGCCTACATTTTGCCCTCCTACCCATTCCCATCCTAAATTTGAATTCCCAAAATACCAGAGGGCATGTAACAAAGTGTAATTCTGAATCCAGGGAAAACAAAAGAATAGCCACTAATCCAGTTTCTTAAAATAAAGGGACAGCCCACTCTTGGCAATATTAAAGTAAGAGATGGGTCACTATACAATGAGCAAAAAAAATGTATCAATTTGGCAAGAAAAAAATGGACAGAAAAAAAATTCTGGGGCAGGACAAGAAGTCTCAACTACAGCCTTCCTGCGAACCTAGACTCTGTAGAGATGAAAGCAGGAGCCAGAAGAAAATCTGGAGTTTTATATAGCAATGTATCTATAACCAATAAACCAAGTACAGGTAGTTCTCGACTTACGACCACAACTGAGTCCAATATTTTTGTTGCTAACTGAAACATTGAGTTTTGCCCTATTTTTACGACCTTTTGTGCCTCTCACTGTTAAAAGGAATCACCACAGATGATAAGTTAGTAACATGGTTGTGAAGCATATCTGGCTTCCCCACTGACTTCGGTCATGGGAAGGTCACAAAAGGTGGTCGCAAGATCCCAAGACAACCTTCATAAATTGGAGTCCATTGCCAAGCCTTTTGATCACATGACTATAGGGCTACTGCAACGGTCGTCAGTGTGGGAAAACAACGGTCATAAGTCACTTTTTTCAATGCTGTTGTAACTTTAGTCACTAAAGGAACGGTTGTAAGTCGAGGACTACCTGGATCGAGCCTGCATTACAATCGTAATGTTCGCGGCCCAACAGAAACTCTTCCCCCACCCCCTAAAAAAGCATTCTGGCTTTCATTAGCCATTCTAGTGGGAAATTCTTCCTTCTCAGTCGCAGAGCTCGGTGGCACCCGAAAAGCGCCGCGTTTAACCAATCTCCGCTCTCTCCTTCCAGCTCCAGCAGAAGCAAAAAGCTGCGCCTTTCAGATACGATCACCCTGCCTGGCGCCCATTATAGGTGGCACCCTAAACCAGGAGGGAGGAAGGAAAGCAGCAGGGAGCCGTTTCGAGCCTAGGTCGGAAGAAGAGCTCAAGGTCGGTTCCAGAATCCTGGAACTTGTTCTAATCAAGAGGCGCGCGCGATAGTGGTGGGCACACACTGGGCGCAGGTCCCCGTTCACCCCGCGAATGAGCCGGCCCAAAACAACTCCTTGCACCGAGTCGGGCTTCTGTCCAACAAGGCCCCGGTGCTCACCACCCTCTCCGCCGCGGCGCTTGGGTTTCCCCGCTCTCTTACCCCGGCTGGGGCCCCAGGGCCGCAGCCCGCAGCAGCTCTCGCTCCACTTCTCCCCCTTCACTCCGCCATCTTCCCCTCCCTGCTTCCGGTCACCCAATCCGATCCCGCGCGAAAGGATCACGTTGCCGACGGCTCTCCACTTCTATTGGCCCGAGCTCTTATCGGTCACTTCCCGCTTTTGATTTTTATTGGGCGGCCAACCGAGTCTTGCGCCGCCTCCGCAACACGGAAAAGCCATTGGGCAAAGCGAAAGGGGTGGGGCACGCCTTCCTTCGCCTGGAATTGTTCCGCGGTGTCGCTAAGGTAGAAGGCTCGTGGGTTGGTTCGTTCCGGACGTTCCCCAGCGCCTTGAAGGAAGAAATAGCCTGCGGGGTGGTTGGCGCCCGGGTTGTATTGGAAGCGACTCGGAGCGAGGAGAAGAAACGTCTGTCGGCTGGGCCTGCGGCTTCTCATTTCCCCGGAGAGATGCCTGTCTTTGCCTGCCTGGAGCTCAGTCGACAGCCACTCACGCATGCGCACAACGTTCTCATACCAGTGGTCCGTTTTGGAATTGGAAAGGACCGACTGGGGTTGACGGGAGGGACCGGGGTGGGGGGCGCGACTGGAAATCATGGCTTACCTTGCCGTCGTGAAACGCTGAATCGCAGTGTGGTTCTCGATTCAGCATGTGGGGTGAAGATTAAAGCCATAGATTACAGCCTAAGTCAAAGGTCTCCAAATTTGGCAACTTTAAGACTTGTGGACCAGCCAGCTATCCTATTCTGGCTGGAGAATTCTGGAAGTTGAAGTCCACAAGTCTTAAAGTTACCAAGTTTGGGGACGCTGGCCCAAGTGTTTTGTGTTTTTTTTTCATTAAACCACCGAATGGTTTCACCTGAGGTCACAGTCAGTGTAAGTTGTTCACACACATAGGCAGTCCTCAATTTACAACAGTTCATTTAGTGACCTAAGTTACAACAGTCTGAAAAAGTGACATGACCATTTTTCACACTTGGGAACATTGCTGCATCTCCATGATCATGTAATCTAAATTCAAATGCTTGGTAACTGACTCATATTTATAACAGATATAGTGTCCCTGGGTCATGCGATCACCTTTTGCCAAGCAAAATCAATGGGGAAGGCAGTCTAACTGTTATTAACCACTGCAGTTATTTGCTTAACAACTCTGGCAAGAAAGTTCACAAAATGGGGCAAAACTCACTTAACAAATGTCTCACTTAGCAACAGAAATATTGGGCTCAATTGTCATAAGTGAGGACTACCCGTACTTATTCTAGGATTGCTGAATTAACTCACCTAAAACATCTTCATAAGGCTATTACTATTCAGATGCATTGCCTTCATTCCATTAAAGGAGCAAATTTGCAGGAAGAACATACTGGTAGTTCTTACTTAAATAATGCTTACTGACTTCAAAGTTATAGTGATCTTGTGATCCAGTTCAACACTCCTGCAGTCAAATGACTGCACTTTGCTTGGGAACCACTTGCCTTTAGCACCAGTTGTAGCATTCTGTAGTAGAGTAACTGCAATTTCTTTTTTGGCAGTTTCTGGCAAAATCATAACCCTAACCCCTGCAAAAATAAAATTATAAAATTGAGTCTGGCTACATTTATCAGTGGAACAACTTCCTCCAAAGGTTATGAATGCTCCAACACTTGAAGTTTTTAAGAAGAGTTTAGATAACAATTTGTCTGAAGTGTAGGGTTTCCTGCCTAATCAGGGTTGGGCTAGAAGACCTCCAAGATCCCTTCTAACTGTATTCTATTCTATTCTACATTGGTGTCTCAGCTTACAATCATCATGACTTACAAATTCCACTCTCCGTTAGAGTTATAAGTCAAATATTGTAATACACTAGTTTAAATCATAAATCTTACATGAGGTGAACTGGCTGCCAGTTTGCTTCTGGGTCCACTTCAAAGGGTTATTACCTATAAAGCCCTTCATGGCATGGGTCCATAAAACAGCAACAGGACATATTATAAAAAAATAGGTGGAAAGAAAATGCTACTAGCTATATAATTACTAGATAATAAAAACAAGATAGTCAATTTGTTTTCTTAGATCAGGGCTGTCAAACTCAGGCAGGCTGCATCACACCCACACCCAGTTTAGCGAAGGGGGGGGGAATTCCGATATGTCATGTGATGCCATTGTGACAATGTGAGTTTGACACCCCTGCCTTAGGTTTTATAAGGACTATCATAAATTAATTCTAGGTCTCTAATCTTCTGGCTTAAGATTCTAACATGTACATAGATAATTGAATATAATGTCCTCCCCCAACCCATCACCTCAGTTTATTTATTCATCTACTTTATCATTTTATATGGCTATACAACTTGAGATTGTGATCAGGTAAAGCAGGGTTAAAAGAGAGAAAAATAACCAAGAACATAGTACAATTGAGACCAATTACTTATGCTATAATGATTTGGAATACAGTTATCATTCCCAATCATTACACCATAAGTTCGGCCAACATTCTGACCTGACCCAATGCTCAGGTAAGACAGATTTTCAAGGCCTTACAGAAGGCCAACACGGTTGGGTCTATCCAAATTTTATAATATGTTCTGTAAGTCAGGTACCATGATAGATAAGGCCAGGGTTGTCAAACTCACAGCCTGCGACCCAAATGCATCATGCACTGGCCATGCCCACACTTGGTTTAGCAAAGGAAAAAAATTGTGATATGTCATATGATGTCGGTGTGACGATGCGAGTTTGATATCCCTGGATAAGGCAGACCTCTTAAATAAAGGAGATCACAATTTTGATCACTTCCAAATAAAGCTATTGTACTCTTCCAACTCTTGAATGGAACCCTGTGATTGACTGCATGTACTGGACGGATTGCTAACTGAAATAATAATTAAACAATTTATTGAGCACAAGCAGATTGTACTGGGTCAAAGACTTTTAACATTTAATACACCTAAATTAGACTTTGATACCAGGAAATACCAATAATCACTAAGTCTCACTATGGGAGATCAGTCTTCAGTATTGTTTAACTTTCAGTATTGTTTTAGGATCATAATGCCTATGCATGTGTGTGTGTGAGAGGAAATAATAGAAAAAATAAATTTTTAACTGATATTCTCAACGTCCTTATCAAATGTACATTTTCCAGTTATTCAAAAATACACACGGTAGAACATACCAATTTAATCTTTTTTATGCTTCAACTTCACAAAAACATTCTGGCCTCTTTATCTTACCCAAGTTCCTCAATGCATTTTGTTACAATTACCTTAGCAAATGTTTCCGTAGCAACCATATTTTTTTTTCTTAATTTAGGCACATTTGACAGTCTAGCTTTCAAAGCCATGTTACAAGTGGGAAAAAACATTTACCTTTGTCAGTGTGATTATTGGCACTTTAATACTTAAAAGATTTCATCTAGATCTGTCATAGTTTTTAGCCCAAGTTGCAGAGGTTTGTTTGATGGCTACATATCTCCCTATACCTCTGCATTCTTGAGGTTAGGAAGATAAAATTGGTTATTACTTTTGCCTTTCTTTTCAATTACTGGTATGGTTTCTTCACGTTAATTTTTGTTAACACTAAACAGCAGATGGAGTAAACATTTAACTTGTGGAAAAAATCAGTACCTTGGGAGACAAAGTACTCCCTAAAGAATAGATCTTTTTTTCCTGCAGCCATAGAGATACAGATGTTCCTGATGCTCAGTTTCAGAACAGGGTGTAGCATAGCAGAAGAAATGGCTGGCCAAAGTGCAACAGGTTCTTGGCTATGCTGGCTAAAAGTTGCTTGCAGACAGTAGTGCATACTTTGATTCAAGAGGAACTGTAACCCAAATCCTATCATCATCATGTTTGGGAGAAATTGGATTTTCTTGGGAATTATTTTTTATTTAAATTGCTAAAGTAGAAAGTTGGAATATTGCAAAGAAAAGTAAAATTTATCTGAGATTAGGGAGTGCTGAAAAAAATTGCTCCACAATCCTAATAAGAACAGACTGCTCGGAATGTAGAGGGGGAGAGGTTAAAATTATCCACATTCCTTGCAGATTTTCTCTCTCTACGAAATCTTTCATATTCTTTGTTGACATAATTGTGGGTGTTTCAGTCAATAGTACATCCAATTAGAATATAACTTTATAACACTGCTTGAAATCAGTTGTAACACTTTTAGATACTTTTAGTATTTTTAGACACTAAATGTTTACAATTAAAACATCCTGCTGTATGTTGTTGTAACTCCTATACACTAATTGGAATACAATAATGGCAGTGAAAAAGTCTTAGTGAAGAGTAAACTCAACCATTTTTCTTTAAACTACTTCTTCCATACCAAATAATCTGAATTTCTAAGATAAAATTTCAGTCTTCTCCTTTTTCTCCCGACATTCCTGATACCATATGAAACACAGGTAAACTCAAACATGTTCACTTCCATCAGAATGATTAATAACATAATTGTCACTGATGTTGGTACTCAACAAAAATATACTCTAGCCGAATAAGGTACTCAAATTCATACGCACTGCTGAGTACTCTTTTTCAATGAACAAGATTTTCATTGTTAAAAAAGCATTATATTCTATTAATGTACCAGACTATCAGAGCTTTTGCCTGCACATTTAAAAGATGGTTCTTTTAAAGATTACATACTTAAATTATTTTGAAAAAGAAAAGGCTGTTTTAAAAATAAAATAAGAACATATCATTCCGTCTTCAAAATAATCTTACATTTGGAAAAGAAAGACTCTAGATTTAAGGTTTTATTTATGGATTGTTGATGAAAACAATAGATTTTACAAGGAACAATATTAGATTACAAATACATAGGCAAAGGAAGAAAGCTTATTTGAAATATGTACGTTTTATCCATAAAATTCTGTATTTGGTATTATATTCTTTTCTTTATAAAATGTCTCCATTATATGAATCAAGATACTTTATTTGAGAGAGAAATTGTGTTATTGTTCCTTGGATGTTTCCCTAACTGAAATTATTGATCTGCAAAAGCATTAATTTTTCATTGCAATATAAGAAGTAAAATAATATTTCAGAAAGCTCATTGAATTGTATAAGATTTAGGTAAATTAAATACATATGCATTTGACATTATAAGAACATTTGAACAGTGCTTCTTATTAGAATTTAGCAAACACTGTAAAAAATTATATATTTTTTTGTACTCAAACTATTTGATAACTAGTGCTATTAGTTTACTATAGCAAAGGCAACCTAGCTAGAGAATTTATTTATTGTGTTCATTTTATTGTATTCATTTTAATTCTCAGATTTTGTAATGATATTTTGGAAATATATGTCTATACAAATGCAAAAAAATAACAGATTTTCCTACAAACATTACTGTTTCTGTTGATTTCTCAATTCTGAGCTTTGACAATTTTTTGGCTGGAAAGGCAAACAATTCAAATAGGCTCATGCAGCATAAACAGTATGAATCAAGACAGAAGCACAAAGATGACTTTCATTACAGTTATACTGTAGAAATGTACTGCAAATATTTATTTAACAACAAATAATAAAAACCACAAGTATTTTAGATCAAATACATTCACAAAAAAACCGTTAAGAGAGAGACAACAGAAAAGCTTTCTATTCAATAGTCTACACTGATGAACTATATTGCAAATTACACTCTTGGCAGGTGTCCTACTTTCCTGTGGACAAATTAATAACATTTGACACATTTGAAAGGCTATAACCATTCTAGCCATTAGCCTTGTTATTCTTACCTTATAAAAGTCTTAAAGAGACTGATAAACATCTATTTAAATGAAACCAAGGGGGAGAAAAGAGGCAGTTGCTGCCATTGCAACATATACCGTAATACTATTAAACCAGGTGTTTTGTTTGAACTGTTCTCAGCTCTTCAGTGGAATTTGCCTTCTTTCTCATTAGAAGTATGTAAAATGTTACAAGCCACAGTACTTGAGGAGAAATCAATTTATGGTCAGGGAATCATTCAAGAGCTGAGAAAGAGGCCATGTCACTGCTTAATTTCCAAGCTGCATTGCAGCCACGTTCCTTTGTTCTGATGCAGAAGGAATGTTCTTACTGATGGACAAACTAGGACAAGTTTGGAGACATACCTCACATGCACCAATAGCAACACTCAGGAGGAAAGTGAGTAAAATAAGCTGTATTTTTAAATATTAGGATAACATATAAACTGCCCTTGTTTCATCAGTGAAGAAATCGGATACTCATTTTTTGTTCTACATCCACTTTTTCCAAAACCTGTAAAGAAAAAACACAGAATATTTCAGTTTCATTTCATTTTGTTTAATCTTGCTATTCTACAGAGGAATCCTGGTATTTTTCTTCACTGGAAATGCTTATGCTTTGTGTTAAGTGTGCGTGTGTGTAAAATTAGTCTCAATTAGAGGTGCAACTAACGAACAGTCCATCAAATTTATTCAATCTGTCCACAGGAGAGTTCATAACAGTAGATCCCAAAGAATAGCTGGAAAAATAACTCTTCATTGCTTTTTGACAGCTCAGGAAAATCAGGACTGGCCTGAATTTTCAGGAAACTTTATTTTGAAGCAGGACAGCCACTGAGAAGGGCTGAGCCTGTGGTCTCTATAGATGGTGCTCTCTTGGGATCCAGAATTTATAATCAATATCCCATCTAAATACCCTTCTAAATCATCCAGAAAAAGACTGCTATATTAAATGTTCTTGGTACAGAACGATGCCTTAGCTAGCTAGCTATGATTCCCTTATATATTTTATATTTGTTGTGTTATTTATTGATGAATTTATATTGCCACCTATTTGCCCATGGCAACTCAAGGTGGCTTACAGAATATGAAACCACATTTGAAACAATGAAAACAAAAAGAATCAAATCAAATAAATTAATATAGTACAATATAACAAAATCAAAATCACCCACCAACTCCCCACTCCACCCCTGCCCCGAGGACAGCAGATCACACAAGCCATTTAATGGGTTATTGATCTCCACCTTGAGTTGTAAGAAATAGGCAGTGTTCAAAAATAAATAGTAAAATAAATATGGCCAAGTATTGATAGTATGTAGGGGGAAAAACAATCTGGACAATCTTTAGAGGAAAATGTTCTTCCGGTTGTTATAAAACAGAATGACGAATATACTCTTAACACTTGAGCAAACAGATCTTTGATTTGAAAGTTGTCACTAACTTTTACAAACTCTGTAAAGGAGATTGCACTGTCACCATCTTGATCAGCCTCCTGGATTGTTCTGTCAGCAATACTACCAAGTTGTTCATCAGAGATGTTTACACCAACCATCATCCGCAAGACCTGTAATGGACAAAAGTTCAAGGAAAATGAGAAAGTAGCTTTTGTTTTAAAGTCAAACTATTAGAAAGAGTCTATCAATCTCATGGCTTGGAAAGCCACCTACCACCCATTTAAATATACTGTATAAGTGTAAGTAGAACATGAAAAGCTCATTTTTAGATGAAAGGACATCAGCCCACATCCATTTGATACCATCAATACAATCCGGTCTTTCTAAGACAAGTTATTTAAAGAGGTATTGTTACCTTGAAAATTCAATCAAAGTAATAAATAATATTTATAATTTTTTCAATGCCTGGACACAGTTCTCAAAAATAGTTAGTGTAGGCACAATGAATGAAGTGGACAACTTGCATTTCTCATTACTTAAAACCATCCTAGCTACAGCAGATGGGAATTAGCATATCTGAGGGTAGCACACTATCCATAATATACAGAAATGGATTTCAACCAAAGACTGTTCCTTAACCAGAAAGAATAATTAGCAGAAGCCTTTTACCTAAGAATAACTATGCAAAATCCTTAGAACACTTTCAGGAAAATGAAACAAATTCAAAACCACAAGGAACTACAAAATTGAAATTATAAACATAACTTTACCAGATTAGAAATGTGAGAAGGAATACCTACAGAAACAAGAGGGAGGTAGAACTCAACTACTATACTGGTTGCTTAACGACTATTTGACATTATGATGGACTCAAAAACAATTACTTGCAACCCATCTTCCAAGTTACACTGCCATAAACATATCAAAGATATCAGGTGAGTGCATTTTGGAAGTTTAGCAACCAGCTCATATTAAACTTGATTGCACCAAACTTGATTGCAGGAAATACAACTTCAGCAACAGAGTGATCAATGTCTGGAATACTCTACCTGATTCTGGTTTCTTCCCCAAACCCCAAAAACTTTAACCTTAGACTTTCTACTATTGACCTCATCCCTTTCCTAAGAGATCTGTAGGGGTCATGCATAAGCGCACCAATGTGCCTACCATCCCTGTCCTATTGTTTCTTTTTATTTTTCTTATATGTATCCTTTTAATGTATTCATAAGTATGTTTATACTTATACCTGTTATCTTATAATCGCTTGACAAATAAATAAAAATAAATAAATAAAATAAAAATTATTTATAATTGGTTGCATCATCGCACAATTAAATGACCACCATTTGTGATGTTTTTGTCATTTTGTGGCAAAAAAACATCCCTTGAATATGCTGTATTCACTTAAAGTAGTTTGCTTAACAATCACAGCGGCATGTTTACTGACCATCATAAAAACAGTCATAAAATCAAGTCAGGTTACATGGTAACAACTGCAATAACTTATGACCAAAATTCCAGGCTCAGTTGTGGTTGCAAAGCAAGGACTACCTTTATGTACATAGCATTTTTTTCCTATTGGCTTTACTACAGTATAATGTGCAAAACCACATTGAAAAATAAATATAGAAATGCCCAACTGACAAATGATGTATGTTTAGTTACCATTCAGTGTCAAGATTGACTCAGCCTTCCATCCTTCTGAGGTGGGTAAAATGAGGACCCAGATTGTTGAGGGAAATATGCTGACCCTATAAACCGCTTAGAGAGGGCTGTAAAGCAGTTTGAAGCGGTATATAAGTCTGTTGCTATTGCTATCCATTAAAAACGATCACTTAGAGATACAAAAACTTTTTTAAAAGGATAAAGTAATTTCAATCAGATTAAAGTCATTTATAGATTATGTAATCTTACTCTACCTGAAGCAGTTCATCTCGAGAAATTTTATCGTCTTTATCCAAATCATATAATTGAAAAGCAACTAGAAAATGAAATGAAACAACATTAGCATCTTTGCTACATCTGCCATATACAAACCACATGACATAATCAATATGGATTCAGTGCAATAGACAGGATCATATATAAAGGCATTCTTTTAATTTTTAAATGTTGCTAATGGATATTACATCTATGTAAACTCATTAATGAATATAAACCTATATTTCTCCAATGACAATTTATATGTAATTTACATTGTTAAATGGCAGCATAATTTTTTTATCATTAAATGGTGGTTGTATAAACCTTCACTGAAATCTTCACTGAAGGAAGATTTCAGCTTTCAAAATAAATTAAGTTGATGAATTAAGTTTAATAAATGCCCAATATTTATGTTGATTCTAATGCAATTTCTGCAATTTTGATAAGGTTTTCAATTTATTTATTCTATACTCTGATATACTTTGAATAATACTTTACAGTAATATTCTTCAGTGGACAATATTAAACCATAGAGTAAATAAATTGTACAGCACTCTATAAATCTATGCTAAAGTAATATACAGACTAAAGAAAGAAGGGCAAATCTTAAAATGAAATCCATGAGGTAGAATTCAAACAATGCAGTTTACGTGAATTACCATTAAAAATGTCTTACAGTGCAATTTGTTGCTTCGGCTGTTAAGAGGTTCTGGCCCATTTTGGTCTTTGTTTTTTTCATTATCTTCAATGGGTCGGAAGTGGGCCAAAGTTCTCATGAATCCACGGAAATTCACCTGATCTTCTCTACATATATACAATACTGATTGTTAGATTATTTTAACAATGCTTCAAATAAATACAAAATGAATTATTGCTATTTTTTGTAACTTTCTGGCCCTACTCTAATTTTCTTTTCAATGGCTAGGAATTCAAGGTAAGCTCTTGTTCAACCAAACATTTTTGAACTGCTATAGCAAATCTCTCTAAATCAGACTATTAATTAAATAGTCAAGATTTTATCAGTTACATGTTTCCTTCTCCCCTGCAGCCTACCACCTGGATGTTCAAATCCTGTTCCAAAATATCTTCCTAACTCTCTGGAATAGATATTTAGGGTACATAGGGAAATCTTATAGTGCAACAATATATTATCAAACAGGGACAAAACGCTACCTTATTTATACACTGCTCAAAAAAATAAAGGGAACACTTAAACAACACAATGTAACTCCAAGTCAATCACACTTCTGTGAAATCAAACTGTCCACTTAGGTAGCAACACTGATTGACAATCAATTTCACATACTGTTGTGCAAATGGAATAGACAACAGGTGGAAAGCATAGGCAGTTAGCAAGACATCCCCAATAAAGGAGTGGTTTTGCAGGTGGTGACCACAGACCACTTCTCAGGTCCTATGCTTTCTGGCTGATGGTTTGGTCACTTTTGAATGCTGGCGGTGTTTCACTCTAGTGGTAGCATGAGACGGAATCTACAACCCACACAAGTGGCTCAGGTAGTGCAGCTCATCCAGGATGGCACATCAATGCGAGCTCTGGCAAGAAGGTTTGCTGTGTCTGTCAGTGTAGTGTCCAGAGCATGGAGGCACTACCAGGAGACAGGCCAGTACATTAGGAGACGTGGAGGAGGCCATAGGATAACCCAGCATCAGGACCGCTACCTCCGTCTTTATGCAAGGAGGAACAGGAGGAGCACTGCCAGAGCCCTGCAAAATGACCTCCAAAAATGTGCATGTGGCTGCTTAAACGGTCAGAAACAGACTCCATGAGGGTGGTATGAGGGCCCAATGTCCACAGGTGGGGGTTGTGCTTACAGCCTAACACTGTACAGGACGTTTGGCATTTGCCAGAGAACACCAAGATTGGCAAATTCACCAGTGGTGCCCTGTGCTCTTCACAGATGAAAGCAGGTTCACACTGAGCACATGTGACAGATGTGACAAGGTCTGGAGATGCCGTGGAGAACGTTCTGCTGCCTGCAACATCCTCCAGCATAACCGGTTTGGCAGTGTGTCAGTAATGGTCTGGGGTGGCATTTTTTTAGGGGGCCGCACAGCCCTCCATGTGCTCTCCAGAGGTAGCCTGACTGCCATTAGGTACCGAGATGAGATCCTCAGACACCTTGTGAGACCATATGCTGGTGGAGTTAGCCCTGGGTTCCTCCTAATGCATGACAATGCTAGACCTCATGTGGCTGGAGTGTGTCAGCAGTTCCTGCAAGATGAAGGCATTGATGCTATGGACTGGCCCGCCCGTTCCCCAGACCTGAATCCAATTGAGCATATCTGGGACATCATGTCTTGCTCTATCCACCAACGCCATGTTGCACCACAGACTGTCCAGGAGTTGGGGGATGCTTTAGTCCAGGTGTGGAAGGAGATCCCTCAGGAGACCATCCGCCACCTCATCAGGAGCATGCCCAGGCATTGTAGGGAGGCCATACAGGCACATGGAGGTCACACACACTACTGAGCCTCATTTTGACTTGTTTTAAGGACGTTATATCAAAGTTGGATCAGCCTGTAGTGTTTTTTTCCACTTTAATTTTGAGTGTAACTCCAAATCCAGACCTCCATGAGTTGCTAAATTTGATTTCCATTGATAATTTTTGTGTGATTTTGTTGTCAGCACATTCAACTACGTAATGAACAAAGTATTTCATAAGAATATTTCATTCATTCAGATCTAGGATGTCTTATTTTTGTGTTCCCTTTATTTTTTTGAGCAGTGTATTTTGCAATTTAGAATCTTAACAGAAATCTCAAGTATCAGGGTATATTTAACTGCTGCTTCGTTTGAGCATATGCAACAGGCAGCAATTGAAGATTACAGACACTATTGATTTGAATTTAATCCAGATGATATTGAAGATCTAGTCCTTAATTGGAAACTTTATAGATTAGTATTTAAGAATACCCAACTAGATATACTCTACAAGCATTTTCTCATGGAATAAATTGAACTCAGATAACATAGAACTTACCCTTCTGGAAAAAAGGCATTGATAATCCTATCCCCCAATGGGTTAATAGCAAGTTCTGGAATGCGTTGAAAGTCTTCACGGCTACAACATCAAATAAAGGAATGTCAGCTCTTAACCAATATAATTGAAGACATCCATTTAATTTTGTATGTTTGGTACTTATAGCACTACATGTTAATAATCAGTGCTGTGAAATCATGAAATATTGAATCAAGTTTACTAAAATATCTGTATATTTATACTGTTGTGATTTTGAAATGAATAATACAATACTTTCTTTAATTTGGAATATTCAAGCTTTCCCATTAGCTCAGTATCAATTTAAAAATACATTTTTACCAAATAGAAAATCTACATTAAATATGAGCAATTTCCACTATAATAAAACTACAAAGAAAGCTTATAAGAAGGCCCATCTTCAAAGAAGTGCAAGATGGTCATTTTTAAATTAACTTTCAAGTTGCTATATTATTTAATATCCAATCACTTATCTAGATCTTTGTTTTGCCCTCTACATCGACTCTTAATCTTACTTTTTCGTTCAAATGCCACCTCCATTAACACCTTTCAGTAAAAGCCAAGAGTGCGTTAAAAAATAAATCACCATGCTCAGTTACTTTTGCTTCAACTTTGTTAAACTTTTTAAAAGCTTCAGGTCTCTGTGTATAAAGCTTTTTGAACTAGCTATATCTGCCCAAAATTATTCTAATTTCTATCAAAAAGAAAGCTCCCTTAATCAAAATGTTTTTCAAACATAACAAGATTTGTAAAGGTATAGTAATCTACAGTATTCTAATTTCTTATAATGTATACTTCTGCAATTATATTATATTTTTATTATATTATTTTAAAGATTATATCATTTAGAATGACAGGGAAAAGCACCCCTTCGGGTCTAAATGCACTTGAAAAAAAGAAAAGAAAAATAAGTCTGGAGTTTCATATCATTTCCCAGTGAGGTACAATACGTTATATAAAGATTTACTTAAAAAGATTGCAACCTAATAACTCAATTATTTACACTGACAATCCAATCCAATTGCTATTTTGCCCATCGCTAAGGAAAGCAAGTGTGTTATTTTAATCATCCTTTCTTCACTTTTGTATCCAATAAGGCCAATAAGATATTTCAGACAACTCCCTCCAATTCCTTCAACCAAAGGAATCTTTTCCTGGGCTCTTGCTGCAGTTGCAAAGAGAAAACATCATGTGTTAGGAAAAGCCTCACCACTTTTTAAGAAGTCATAGTTTGAAGATTGGATTCAGATTGGATCCTGAAACATTATCTTGGAACACACGTTATTTATCTTTATTCGTGAGTCACAGAAAGAGTCCACATGTCTACATGAGTGCTCTGATATGCTCCAAGGTACTTTTTTGTCTGTGAATCTAAAGCACAACTCCCAGAAT
Organism: Hydrophis major; assembly: GCA_033807585.1. NCBI lineage: Eukaryota > Metazoa > Chordata > Lepidosauria > Squamata > Elapidae > Hydrophis > Hydrophis major. Next base: position 78,883,574 of record CM066328.1, on the reverse strand, counting down.
CCTACCCTAAAATAAAATAAAAATTAAATACCTAGCAGCTATTCTAGAAAATATTAAGACTTTGTTTTTATTTGAATATTCTCCCAATGGATTTATAAATGGACATTTCATCCAGAATGTCATTGTGTAAAAGTTTCCCAGAGCACATCTCTAGTAATGAATCCCACTCATCCAACCATATCTAATTGTACAATCTGAATCCCACTCATTCAACCATATCTACCTGTGCAAAATTAACTAATTTACCTCTATTTATTTATTGGTTTGTTGTCCAATTTCTATAGCCATCTGTCTCACACATGTGATTCTTGGTGGCTTACGAAATTGAAAACCAGAAATTACAGTACAATATTAGAATATAACATATTTTTATATAATATATATATATATATATGTTATATAAATATAACATATAACATAACATATAACAATATATTATCATATATTATATATAATACAAAACAATATTGTATTATATATAGTATATAGTGTGCGTGTTTTTATTCAGATTCAGGTTTAAAATTTAAACAGAGAATGCCTGTCTCTATATTATATGCTTTACAGCTAAGCTTTAGGTTGAACATTAACTTCATGTTAACTACACTTTTTAAAAAATCTATTTTTGTCATGCCATTTTACCCATGAGGGGAATATTATTTACCAGGAATGTTAACTAGAAAATCTGCACAAGTCATAAAAGTAAATGAATACTGAAATGCAAGTTTCATTTTAATTAAACCTTACACTGGTTTAGGTTAGAACTTACAGGAAATGTTCGTTTCTTCCGTTTGTATGCCATTAGCAACACTATCAGGTAAACTCTACCCAAGAATAATTGTCTTTTGGACAATTGTCTTTTCCTATTACAATGTGTAAAACAAGGGTGTGAAGACAGAAAAAAAAAGGATAGAAACATGTCATAGTTGTGCATGATTTCTGTCTGACTTTAGGAACACTGATAAAGAAATCAGATGCCTACAACGGATGGATAGAATTGCGCAAAATCTTTCTATATTGCATTTATAATTAAGTAAATAATACATTCCATAAACATGAAGAAAAATGAAAATTAGGAATAATGCTAGGAACTGAAGAGATACTTTACTGTTTTATAACTCTCATTAGTATCATATTTGGCATGATGGTGACTAAGGAGAAGGCAGAAATCAAATTTTTATGGTAAAAAGAAAAGAAATACATATCTATTTTGATCAGGACAAAGAAGCCAAAAAAGTAGTACTTATTTAAAATTAGATATTTTATGAAAAAGAATGCTGAACAAGCAAACAAATAATAGACAAGTATGTCCATTAGTAAACCATTTCCCAATACACCTAAAATATTTCAAAGTCAGCAACATTATAAGTATTAAAATAATAATATAAGGACTACTGACAAATGCAATCTTAATAAATTGGAAGTGCTACTGCACTTAACACATTCAGCTTATATGTAAAGTTCCAAACAGAATTTATATAAACTTGTTATGTAAGCTTCTGCAGGCTACTGCCTTGCCCTGTTTAAGGGAATGAAAGAAATATGAGATCTAGGTCATAAGAATTCAGATAATTATTGGTTCTGCATTTGGCAAAAGAAAGCAATATTTATTCCAATGAACATCAACAAAAACATTTCTACATAAAAATTATCTACAAATAGTAACTTGTATTCATCAGAATGGTGCACCATACAGGATTTCATGCTAAGTACACAGAGGATGCCAAATCCAAATTTGATATGTATTACATATACACATTTCTGATTTAATGAGAAGTAAAATAACAGATAATTGTGAACTAGTGTTTCAGTTCAAATATTAAATGTTAAATTTCTTTACAGATTTCATTAAGGACCTAACCACATATTTATAATTTATTAAAATAGCAAAATTATCTCTTGGCATAAAAGACTATGACATGTTGTAATAAAAATACTCATATGATTAAGCTACAGACACTTTCAGCACAACCAGATATAGCTATTGTTTTTCATTGGAAAAGTATAAATTATGCCATGCCTTCCCACAGCTCAATGTGGAACAACCTGTTGAACTAAATACTTGAGCAATTTGCATGATAGGGATACTTATTACATTATAATTTTAATTTACTGAAATAATCAGGTGTACAGTAATATGTATAAAAAAATCCCACTTGAGCGGTAAAAAGTAAAGGTTCCCCCACACATGCAGTTACAATAATAGGAACAACTCAACCAGAAGTATCGATTGATCAATTGATCGATCTCATTTTGGAATCACCATCTCCTTCACAGGATTTAATAAAAAGGATCTGAAGTTTGTTTTCTATAGCAATAGTATTTAGACTTATATACTGCTTCACAATGCTTTACAGAAATAGATAGAATTCTTTATTGGCCAAGTGTGATTGGACACATAAGGAATTTGTCTTAATGCAAATGCTCTCAGTGTACATAAAAGAAAAGATACATTAATCAAGAGTCAAGAATCATAAGGTACAACACTTAATAATAGTCATAGGGTACAATAAGCAATCAAATTGTATTAGGAAACAGTCAATATAAAGCAACAAGGTTACAATCATACAGTCACAAGTGGGAGGGGATGGGTGATAAGGAGTGATGAGAAGATTAATAGTAATAGTAATGCAGATTTTATAAATAGTTGGACAGTGTTGAGGAAATTATTTGTTTTGCAGAGTGATGGCATTTGGGGAAAAACTGTCCTTGTATCCAGTTGTTCTGGTGTGCAGTGCTCTATAGTGTCATTTTGAGGGTAGGAGTTAAAACACTATGTCCGGGATGTGAGGGGTCTGTAAATATTTTCACAGCCCTCTTTTTGACTCATGCAGTATACAGGTCCTCGACTGAAGGCAGGTTGGTAGTAATTGTTTTTTCTGCAGTCATAATTATTCTCTGAAGTCTGTGTCTGTCTTGTTGGGTTGCAAAAACAAACCAGACAGTTATAGAGGTGAAGATGACAGACTCCAATAATTCCTCTGTAGAACTGTATCAGAAGCTCCTTGAGCAGTTTGAGCTTTCTGAGTTAGTACAGAAAGAAAATTCTTTGTTGTGCCTTTTTGATGATGTTTTTGATGTAAGGTGTCCATTTTAGGTCTTATGATATGGTAGAACCTAGAAATTTGAAGGTCTCTACTGTTGATACTGTGTTGTCTGGTATTGTAAGAGGTGGTAGTATGGGACAGCCCTCTCAATGCAGTTTATAGAGTCAGCATAGTGCCCGTAAAAATCTGGGTCCTCATTTTACTGACCTTAGAAGGATGGAAGTCGGAGTCAACCTTGAGCCAGTGAGAATCGAACTGCCGATAGTCAGCAGTCAGCAGAATTAGCTGGCAATACTGCATTCTAACCACTGTGCCCCTACAGCTCTATAACAAGTAGTAGAATATCTCATTTTAAATTAGCAGGTTTCAGTATGATACAGAAAACTTTAGCCCACAAAATATTAGATTGGCAATTCTGTGGCATGAGAGTATCAGTGTACTCTCAGACCAAACTAAAATACAGTTTTTGCCTCGCCTCCTTACAATTTTCAGTAAAGAAAGATTTTTCTCCTTGTAAAAATTTATGGAGATAAATTTTACTCCTACAGTAGATTTTAGCATAACTAAAACACCTTGTTGTCCAGAGGCTATGTGTATTAAGAACATACAGTACATATCTTTGAAAATTGCAAACTATTTTGGAACGTTAGTCAAAAGGGGCCAAAAAAATGAGGAAATGAAGAATTTGAAGTGAAAAACATTTCACAAAAAAGGAATTATGTTATTCCCACCAGTAGTTTGTTTTCTTTTGAAACTGCTATTTAGATATTACGTTTCATCTTAAATGCTTTTGCTCAACAGTAAAGTAAAAGCATTTGAGACTTCTGGTTTGCAGGGCTTCGGCGGTGGCAGGAATCCGCGATCGTGCACGGTTTCTGCTGCGCTCGCCGCTGGAGTGCCCCGATCCAGCTGGTTTTGGGGCTATAGTTACCCCGTAGAGGTAGCTGAAGACAGGGGAGATCCAGCAGGAGTCCGGGGGAATCACAACCCCCCTCCTCAGCTGGCTTAACTCCCTTTTCTGAAAGCGGTAGAGCGGCGGTAAGCAATGGCCGCCACAAAGAAGCTTTCATCCAGATAAGAATGTGCAGGAGGAAGCTGAGAAGTGAAAGTTTTGGTTGACCGGGATAACAAGTAACATTTAAATACCCTGGAATTTAAATTTCATTAAAGATACATCACTCCCAAAGAAGACGGAAAAAGCGGCGAATGAAAATAAAAAGGGAAAGTTTGTTTTTTCTCACTCTCCTTCCTTATGGTGATAGCAAATGAATGAGAAATCGGAAAACCCTGTTTTGGCATCAGCAGGTAATTAAACTAGAAAATTAAAGCCAAGGGAACAATAAAGATTTCTGAACATTGGAAAAAAAAATTTTTTTTATACTATAAGTGGGAAGGGAGAGGAAAAGAATTAATATTAAGATTTTGCTGGAGGAGGCTGCTTGGAATTTATAAGACTAGAGCTAAATTGTAACAAGACTTCTACAAGATACATTTTAATTGGAACTTTGCAACTGAACTGTAACCCCAGGAAGAGAAAGTGTAAAAAGAAGAAAGTCTTAAATGAAACAGTCTGTATGTATTTGGATTGCTTGGTGACTTTGGGACTTTTGGGAATTATTATTTGAAAGAGTAAAAACATTTGGGTTGTTTAAAAATTTTTTCACAATGGCATTTTTTGTCGATGAACTGAAAATGGAATTCAAAAAGTTAAAAGAAGAGGAACAAGAAGGGAAGGGCTCTTCTGGTTCTGTTTTCCATTTTTTAGAAATGGCGATTTCTACTTACCAGAAACTACAAGAACAAGAAGATTGGGATGAAGAAGAAGCCATCTTTAATGAACAAGCAACTTTAGTTGGGGAAGAAAAGGGAAAGAGGGGAAAGAGAATGGAGAATTTAAGACTTAAAAAAACCAAAAAAGGGAAAAATAAGGTGAAAAATTGATACAATGTCAGAAAGCAACAGAAAAGAGGAATACAGAAGAGGGTGGAGATCAAGAGGGTGGAGATCAAGAGACAAGGGGGTAAAAAGGCTAGATTGGAGAAGAAAGGAAGGGAAAAAGAGAAGTTACAAAGGTTTGAAACAAGATGTAAAGAAACAGGATTTATTTGGAGATAATGGGTAAAAATATAATTAAAAAAGAGATTCTGTAAAAGTACGTAAGACTGTATTGTTGTATTTGTATTTGGAATAATGTTAGAAAACTGGAACATTATATGATTATAAAATGGGATAAAATATTAAAAGGAATATGTAAAATGTTTAAGACTTAACGATAGAGTTTAATCTGCTATGGATTATTGTTTTAATTATATTATAAACTTATTATTTTTTCTTATTTTAAAATATAGTATGTAGCTTTAGAATGTACTTAGCAGAATCTGAATGGAAATTATATATTATTTTCAGCGTTAAACTTAGGGGAAAGGTATAAAGGCGTCATACTTCAATCAGTGATTACAGGATAAATTTTGTGTTAATGAGAAAAGATAATAGATAATTGGAACGGACAAAAGATATAAGCATAATGATTTAAATTGAGATGAAATAAATAAAATAGAATTAAGAGAGTGAAAAGAGGGGAGAAGCTATATAGAAAATGTAGAATGGTAAATAAGATATGAAATGGTATATAAAGTGAGCATGAATTCGAATTTATGTCTGCACAAAAAGATGTAACCCGGGACTAAGCCGCTTTCCAAAAAGAAGTTTTATGTTTTCATGTTTTGTGTTTTTGTTTGTGTATGTTTGTTTATTGAAAATTAATAAAAAAAATTATAAAAAAAATAACAAAAGCATTTGAAATAAATATTCAGCATAGCTCTGTGCAAAATCTACTTCATTTTCAATTAACCAACATAAAGAAACAAACAGTGAAGAAACATACTGCAGAGTAACACTTGGAAAACCAACCACGAAAGCACTGGAAAAATTGCTGTAATATGTATGTACCTACAAAGATTAGAATATTTCAAGCAATAGTATTCTTTATGACACTTCATGGAATTGAAAGTGTCAAGCACAAAGAACCAGAACAACACCATGAGCTGATCAAAGTTGATATTGCTCACCTGCTTACAGGGATTTCATCAGACTGACTTTGAGTTTGGGGAATTCTGGGGGATATAGTTTGTCACTTCCTGCTACACAAGGACTCTAAGCTAGCCAACCTCTTCACATCTTCCCTCTCTCTGGCTGGAGATTTCACCAGATAAAGTTGGACTTTGAAGATGCAGGATGGAAAGAATACACGTAGTCCTCAACTTACAATGGTTCATTTAGTGACTGTTCAAAGTTACAACAGCACTGAAAAAAGTGTATTATGACCATTTTTCACACTTATGACCATTGTAGCATCCCCATGGTTCTGTGGTTTACATTTGCATTCACATGCTTGGCAACTGAATCCCATGTATAAAAATTAGTGTCCCAAAGTCATGGGATCCCCTTTTGCAACCTTCTGACAAGCAAAGTCAATGGGGAAACAAGATTCACTTAACAACTGTGTTACTAATTTAACAAGTGCACTTAACAAATGTGGCAAGAAAAGTCATAAAATGGGGAAAAACTCACTTAACAAAGTTTTCCCTTTACAATGTAAATTTTGGGCTCAATTGTGGTTGTAAGTTGAGGACTACCTGTGTCAACACTTTTGGAGAAAACTCCCTAAGAATACCATGGACAGCCAAGAAAATGTAGCAAATGGATCATTGAACAAATCACTCAAGGCACAACTAACCAGGTTCAATTTATGATAATTTAGACACATTATGCAAAGGCTTTGCTCTTTGGAGAAAGCTCTAGCGCTGGGAAAGATGGAAGAGAAAAACAGCAGTAGCAAGGTAGATGGATGGATTTTGTCATCGTGGTGATGGGTACAAGGTTGTAATGCCTGAAGACTAGGTTAGGGATAGATCATAGGGAAGAAAATCTGAACTTGGAAGAATTATTTCAGGAAGAAATGGCAAAGACTATTTGCACAATTAGAAAGCTAAGAGAATAACTACTTACCTTAGGGTACCATTCTCTCCTTTGTCCAGGCTAGTAAATCGACTGTATAGACGAGTAATCTGACTATGAGAAACTATAGAAAAAGAAAAAAAATCAGTCTTAAACATAAATACCAACAACAATTAAGAGTTATTTTACAGCAGTTCAAAACTTGGATTTTGTAATATTCCAAATTTACAAAGAAATCTTAAAATTGCTCTTGCAGAATATAAAGCTAACAAATTTATTTACTTTAGATGTAAGTTTAAAAAAACATGTTTGCAATCCACGTTTGAAAGCATTATTATCTGGACAAATTTGGAAATTCTATGATTCCTAATATTTTCTTCACTCTTCCTGTTCAGAGAAGCACAGTACTCAAAATACATTCTCCCTTCCTTTGCTGCTATATTGATTTGGAAATGGCTCTTTTGACTTAGTTTTATTCCTTATCAATGGAACTCTGTTGAAGATACCACACTGCTTTCTTTCAGGCAGTTCACACAAATGGATTCTCAGCCCTTCCTTGAACCAATCACTGCTTCCCAGAAACAATTGTTGTTTGCTGTGCATAAACATTGGGAAATAAAATTATAATGAAGAAGCAATTCTTCAACAAACAGAAGGTTGTTAGAATTTCAGAAAGTATTTTAACCTACGAAAGGAAGGAAAGTTAATGGAAAAAAATCTGGGTGGAAACTACATATTAAACTGATATAGTAAAACAATAAGATTTTTTCCTCTCACCTGCAACCCTTTCATATCTTCAAAATCCTTTCCTATGGTTGGCTACCTTAGATTTTAGCAGTGTATAGTGGTAGCATGGAGGAAACACCACATCACAATCACACTACAGTATTTAAACATTAAAATAATTAAAGTAATAATAGTAATAATTAAAAACTTAGACTAAAACCTATTTAAAACATATATAAGTTAGATAGTTTAAAAATGCCACTTTATACATAGGACTAAATCACAAATGTACTGTTTGATTCAAGACAATTATTGCCTTGGAAAAGAAACTGTTTCTCAGTCTATTAGTCCTCATTTTAAGACACCTATAACGTCTCCCTGATGGTAACAATTCGAAATATATGCTTTAGATTGTAAATGCAGAATTAAAGAATGTATTTGCTCCTCCTTTCCTTCACTCAATTTCATCCCCTCTTGTTGGAGTTTCTGCATGGCTACCTTTAGGCAACTGGCATTTGAAGCCATTTGCTCAGATGGAGGAGTCACCTTGTCTGGGTCATGCTGGCTTTTTACTTTGCATGACTTTTTCATTCTCAGTAGAAGAGAGCCTCTTGATCATGCTACTGGATATTAATATAATCTTCAACCCATTTATAGTTCTCATCCTCTGAACCTTCCTCTGAGACTTTGCCCTGACAATAGACCACTAATCCAAATTATCAGGTAACGGAAGTAAAACTATGCAGATAATAGTCAACTCTTATAGTCTATTTTGGCATAATAGAAACATTCAAAAGAAGACTTCTATTACTAAAGGAATAGCATTATCTCTATTCCATGAACACTCCATTCTGTCTAATCAGAACATAAATGTGTAGAATTCAAAATATCTATGCATAATATAAAGCAAGCAGGCAACCATTATGTGCCAGTTTGAAAAATGATTGCCATGTCCATAGATTTATGCCAATAAAGAGTTACTGTGCATATCTTTGCAGAGTGCCAGTGCTAAATCAAATCAACAGGAACAGCTCTCACGTTGACAAAATGACTTCCAAGAACTAGCAGCTCAGGTACTTGTTAAATGATTGTCTGGGTGTTTTAGTTTAAGTAGCAGAAGTTCTGACAGTTCCAGATGAATGTAACATTAAATATGTTAAGAAAACCAATAGGGTGCTTACAGGAAATCCGCAAATCACAACATCTTTCACTCACTCATTCATTCATTCATTCATTCATTCTTTTATACTTAACTGCCCATCTCTTTGATTTACTTTATTAAATTTATATGCCACCCAGTGGTGGGATTCAAAAAAAATTACTACTGGTTCCGTGGACGTTGCTTGGTGGGCGTGGTGTTGCTTAATAGGCATGGCTTGATGGGCGTGGCATGGGAAGAATACTGCAAAATCTCCATTCCCTCCCCACTCCACTAACCTGCTTTCTTGTTCCGTTCTCCTGTGCAGAGCAACAAAAGAAGACTCAGCCAATCAGCTGGGACTCAGGAGGCAGAGAATAGATGGGGACGGGGCCAGTCAAAGGTGGTATTTGCCGGTTCTCTGAATTATTCAAAATTTCCGCTACCGGTTCTCCAGAACTGATCAGAACCTGCTGAATACCACCTCTGATGCCACCCATCCCCCAGTTCCCGAGTAACTTGTACTGAGATATTTCTGATCCTAGCAGCAATATATTTCCATAATGACATAGTCCTATCCTCTATGAATTTCCTCTCTTTTAAAACCAACAAAATATGTTCAGTGTTGACAGTGACTATATACTGTGTGAAATACTTAAATAATTTTAATTAAGTTGTAGTTTTATATCACACATTTTATTTAGGAGATCTAAGAGATGTACATATGTAGACGGAATGGAGAATAATAGCCTTGAAGGACAGAAGGGAGAGCCACTATCAAAGGCAACAATCAGGCAAGAGAGCCTCCAGGCCCATGCCCAGAAATGAGTGTGAGTAAATATCTCAGACAGACCTCTCCCTAACTGACATGAAGATAAAGGGAGGGGGAAGCACAATCAGATTTGCAAAGTTTTCTTACTATAGATGTTACGATAAAAGTAGTCCTGACCCGTGAGTCATTTTTTAATAAATTTATTTATTTAGCAAATAAAAATAAAAATAACTGAATATGTCTCTCAATGGCATACAATGATGAAAATATAAAAATCGTTGAATCAATTAAACATAACTAAAATATGTATTAAAAACATAAAAATCAAGATTGTGGAGAATAACAATCACCTCAATACAATACAGCCACCTCATATGCTTCCCATATTTTTAGGGCTTTCTATAAGGCAAGCCAGGGTGGTGGCTAATTTTACCTTGGAGGGAATGACAACATTTTAAAATATATATATTATTTCTTTATATATTGATTTTAATACTGATACTCCTTTTGCCTATGATCGCCCACAACAATAACCCTGTATTGGGCCGAGAGAGAAAGTAACTGCTTCAAAGTCACCCAGCCAGACTTCATGACTAAGATGATCCTAGAACTCACAATAACTTTAATCTTGGATCTCATAATGTAGAAAATTTCTTTCCTTGTGAATTAGGGTTTTTTATGTAATAACACTGGTCAACTATTCAATGATCAACAATTATGCTAGGATCCCTTACTGTATCCTTGGTATTACTTATACAGTCCCTAGTTTCAGACTGTTAATGAAAAGACTACAATCCCAGCTCCTAAAGTTTCTTTAACATTTTATATTGTAGTGAAACATGCTAACTTCATTTAAAAATTAAAATGAAGAATAAATCAGTCAAGGATTGGATCTTTTACTGCATAACAACCAAATGTGTCATAACCTTTGATGAGACTTTGCAAAATCTTCTAAAAATCCAAGTTCACAGGGTTTCCTAGTCTGCTGTTAATTTATCTGTACTAATTTAGTATCCCTATGATAACTAAAGTAGTTTTTTTTAATAATAAATATACTAAACAGTTTCCAAGGTTTACTGTTAACATTTGCTGTAGTTAAGAACTGGAAAAAAGAGACGCAAAGTACACAAGCAGTCAATTATTGCCTGCACAACCAGGAAGTTCAGCATCTTAATTGAGAAAATTGAATTGTCAGCTGTGGACTTTTGTACCATGAGATTATTTAGCATTCTTTATCCCAACGACTCCTATTGCAATAGGTCTCTGAGAGCGGGTTTAGAAGAGAAGTCTTAAGGAGGAGGAGAGAGTATGAAAATTTGTTTGTGAGAGCAGGTAAGGCAGGAATTAAGACTAAAAAAATGAAAAGGTAAAGTCTAATTAGCTGTTCTGAAACAAGACCACTACTGAAACAGCTGCAAATACAAACTGACTCCATAGGGAAACCCTGAAAATATTAGTCCTAACCTACCCCATTATCAATTAAGCAACAGATACATCCACTTCACCAAACTCCAAAGTGTTATTTATTGATTTTGTTTTTGATATCCTAAGTATAGTAACAGAAAATTTTCCATTTATACATCCCTAGCACAGAGGCTGGTATCAGTCTTTATTATACAAGGACACTATTGAGTTATAAATCATTGTTTTGAGTTCTAATATTTTTATAACAAAGCAACCCTATACTACTCGGAGAATGTAAGTTAGCTATCATCATTGATATTTAATAATCAAGGTAGTATTCACTGAATTATTAAAAGACTTCAACTATTGAGGAACACAAATTGTAGGTTTCAAGTTAGAACTAACAGTTGGAATAAAAATCTGCATTAAAAGCACCTTCATCTAATTCAGTTATGGCAGTTGTTACCTTAAAGTGCTCGATTGGCTTCTCCAACATTTTTTTTATTTATTTTGTCAATCGCTTATAAGATAATATGTATAAGTATATACATAGTTATGAATTCATGAAATGGGTACATATAAGAAAAAGAAACAATAGGACGGTAAGCACGTTGGTGCACTGTCAGACCAAACACGCACACATGCACAAAACGCTGAACATTTGCAAGTAACTTCAAACTATATAACTTGTCTTTCCTCTATTATAAGATGGCATTGCCTAATAAACCCCACTCTTTTTGAGAACAGACAATCCACATTGGGACACAACTCTTCCACAAAACTAGGCCCCGGCAACTTGATCTTTTAGCTTTAATTCCTTAACTATAAAAAGGAAATTACAATGTTATCAGGTTGTTCATCTTCATAAGATAAAGGCCTCAGCATATTTTAAGTTAAAGGTACAGCATATTAAATTATTAAAACTATGCTAAAACCTGCACTATTTTTTTCCATTTATACGCCTTAGCACAGAGATAGTATCAGTCTTTGGACTACAGATAGTAGTTTGACTATAGGCAAAAAATCCAAATTATATATATATATATATATATTGCTAATTTTGCTTTATTTATTCCAAGACAAGTCAAGGATAAATTATACTATTTATAAATATGCCAATAGTATGCATGCATTTTACATATATAAAAGCAGATATTTCTAGACTAAAGTAATAGATCTAATTCTATGGAGGAGAATAGAAATGAAAGAATATATAAGATTAATATATTGTTGTATGACTAAAATTACATTATATGGTATTTACTTTCCAGTATGTACTTACAGAACTATTCTGTTACTTAGTTATAAATTATTACATTGCATACAATCTAAGAAAAAGTACTTCATATAAATATCAATTTTGAATTGGCAACTCTGTGATTATTCATTTTAAAAAGATCAGGATATCACCGTTACAAATAATGGTCTTAACAAAGGTTAAAATATGCACAAAAGAAGCACAATCTTTTCTTAATGATTAACTAATAAATCAATGAGAGTGAAATATGCTCCATTATCACTACATGCCACCAAACAGAAATATTTTTAGAGGTTCATCAATGCTTATAATAAAGCAGCATAAAAATCCTAACAAAAAGTTAAAATGATTTATATTTATCCAATATTACAAATACAATTCTTGAACAATGAAAAATCTCCAAGTGACAATAATTCAGCAATGGGAGAATAATGTACAGCTATGTTCATATATTTTTTGACGGTATGTCAAAAAACAAAAGACAAATTTTAAAAACCTTCCAGAATTGTTCCCATGACATTATATTCCCTTATTCTAAAATGACTGGATGAGTAACTGAACTGCTATACTTGCTCTAATAACACAATAAAGAATTGAACCTACAACACTTAATAGAAAAAAAAACTATTTTTTTTGTTAAACACAAAGTAACATCTTTTGGCTGCAAGGGGGAGTACTTTTTCATAGTAGGGGGTATTTATATAAACATAATTTGGCATCTATACAACAAAAGGCTCATTCTCATGTCATCTTAACTACAGTATTAATATATATTGGTTAAAAAAATATCTATGTCCCCCATGATGCTGTCTTCCTTTCATTTCCAGGCCACAGATGAGGCAATTTAAAATTATACTTAATAATTCCAATTTTAAAGTTGTGCTTTCTGTTGTGCTTTCTTCCTTTTCTCAGCTCAATCTTTTGCTATTGGCACAGGTGGAAAACTTCAGTGACAATGTGCTTGGATAATTTTGTTAAGCTAAGATCCACCCAGTTGTTATGAGTTACCTAAGCCTGCTGTAACCTTGCCCTTTTCCTTTATCCTGACTCTTAATGCTATTTTGGCTTGGAAAAAGACTGGACACCTGACTTCTGTAGAGTCTGTACATGTGACAGATTCTTTCCAAACATTTGTGGGATCTCACACAAGATCCTTATATACTCTAATGTAATCCTCTAAAAAAAAAAAAACATTAGAGGCAAAAATAACATGGAAGCATTGTGATGCCAATCTGCTGCATCATTCTTTTAGCTTACTATTATTGCATCAGATCTTTCCCTTATTTGCTCTGGGATAGGAAGCCCTTTTTTCACCATCGCTTCGAACCAAGCCCAAACATGCAAAGCAATCACAAATAGATTGGGCTTACCAAGAGGAAGGAGACTGCTGCATATTCATATTCTCATTGGCTACTCCTATCTTCTCTTCTGTCCACTTTCAGTTGCTGGAAATGCTCAATTTACAAAATCACCACAACACCCTTATACAGGGCATGTGTGAAAACGTGTATCTGTTCTCATAATACTTTTTTGTCACCTCAATTTGTCCTTTTCACACAATTCTCACATTTACAACCTTCTCGGACAATTGCCTCAGTTCCTTCTTATGCAGCTTGTCATCTTTTCCCCTGCGGTACTCATTTTTTCATTCTTATGCCTCTATCTGCCCTGTCTCCAATCTCTTGGCTTGCTCTTTCAGGAGCCCATCTTTAGAAACTTTAGAAACAAGCCCCAGGCAAGAAGAGGGGTTGTTCTGAGCCAGGAGCACCAGAAGAATTCCCTCCTGCTGTGACCTGCTAGCTAGGCTATTTTTGGACACAGGTGTAGTGTGCTCTTTTCAAGTCTTGCCTTTCGAATTGGTTTGACTGAAACTTTACACAGGCACAAAATACTTGGACCTGGCAGTTGGGCAACTTTAATAGGTGCAAAACTCACAGTTTAAAGCCCCCACCTGTACTTGGACTATCCTGCTCCTCTCCCTATTATTAAGGAAATTGTTCGGTGATTGTTTTTCTCCACAGACAGGTGAGGTGACACTTGATAAAACAGGAAATGAAGCATGAGGAATTCACCAATTGGTTTTCTTAACTTGTTCTACATTAAAATGGACAGGACAGTCCCCATTCAGGAGGCCCTACCTGCCCCTGAAGCAAAATAAGGAATGACCATAGGAGCCACCAATTTCCTGCCGGCACAAGATTTCTGCCGACTCAAGGACCCGGGATGCATTTTAACGCGGTCAGATATCTAGCCTTCTCCCAAATGCCAAGCTCTCTCGATATCCTGTGAACGGATCTAAGGCATAGGAAGACACTTCGTTGTTCCATGAGCCGGGCCTTTTATTTATTTATTATTATTATTTTGGATACTCTGGGTCGCGCAGACGACCGATACCGGCCCTCGTTGAGCAAAGGGCTCGGGCTAGGGAGCGGGAGAGGCAGCTGAGTGGTCCCGCACTGAGCCCAAGGTGATCCAGAGACCCGAGGGAGGGCTTCGAGGCGAGTGATGGTCACGACCGGGAGAAATCACAGCGCCACCCCGCTCAATCCAGCCCCTCCGGATCGTCCGAGGAGGCGACAACGCGGAAGGGCTCGTTTGCCTCGCTCATGCCGGGACAAATGAAAGTTATTCAGCCACGAAGGAAAAGAAATTCGCCTGGTCACAATGCCAAAGGCGAAGGTCAGCGCTCTGCATCTGGCGACGTTGCCGCCGCTAATTGTTTTTTGAATCGGTACTCACAGCCCGTCTCCTTCTTGATCTCCTCGATCTCCTCGTCCCTAAGCAGCGTAGACGCCCGAGAGCCCATGGCAGCCGCTTCGCGAACCGTCAAAGGAAAGCTCCAGTCGCTTGGCCTAGAGCCGGCGCCGGAACCAATCAGCTGCGCGGACGTCGCGCGAGCTCCCGGCGATGCAACTGACAGGAACGCGCGACGCCCCCTCCCCTCCTCTTTATCATCCCGAGCTGCCCCGCCCCTCTATCGTTGCTTCTGCGCAGAGGGAGACGGTGGCGTTTCGGGCCATTGTTAGCAAGTCTCACACCCTGCGTCTTCCTTCTGGCGTCATCGCGCAGGCGATTCTCTCACTCTTGTCCCCGAAAACTACGGAATGCAGAGCACAGCGCCGGTTATACTTCGCTCATGTGTTAGCTGAGGTCAAATTGGTTTTGACCCTTTTGAACGATAATATTGAGGGTTTTCCTTGGCTCCTAACGTAGTGACATGCGGTTTTTTGTTTTTTGTTTTATTACTGTGTCCTCCTCCTTACAGTACAGCGTCTAGTATCGTGAGGATTGTATTTGGGGGCCCTTAAAGCGTTTTTATGGTTGCCTGCTTTACATTTGCTGCCCGCAAATGCAGTGTATCTCAACCGCTGAGATGCAGAAATCCTGAGAGCTGTGGATTGTCCACATATATCCACATTGTCTCCACAATGGCTTGAGATCTGATTAATGGATGGAGGAGTCTTGGGCGTGAAGAAGAAAAAAAAATCAACTTTGGTGGTGTTATTTATGTCCTAGAACTTGATTTCCCCCCACCAAAAAGCAGACTAACAGTTTTCCTACAAAGGATTTCCTAATCCTTATGTATTTAAGGGAAGATTCTTTTCAGTTTTAATAAGGAGTGGCTATACTTGTCTTAATAACCAGTGCTTCACCCCACCCCCAAGTCTTTCTAAATTCATCTGGGTGAGGAGCAGCTCTTTCAAACCAGTTTCCAGAAGAATGTGTGAGGCCTTTTCTTAGCTCCTATGTAGAGGAAATAGAAGCGGTTACTATTTTGACTAGGTTAGGTCACTGAGCACTTAACACTGAAAGGTTACTGTAATCGTAGCAGTCGCAAACATAATAGAAGATGGGAATAGGCAATCTGATGTTGGCCCCTGAAATGCCAACATCAGGTTAGTATGTTTAATTTAGAAAGACATATAGAAGTGGTAGGGAGAATTCAAAAAATAAATATGGGTCTTTGGCAGTCTTTATTGAGAGCCAGCTGGGTGTAGTACTTAAGACATGTTGGAAGAAATAATCATCTGGTTCAGTTCCAAGCTGGGAAAAAAGCCCTGGAAACATGGAGGCTGGTTGGAAAGATGGTTGATTGATGAAGCAGAACCACCAATCACATGGTTCTGGGTAGCTGACCACGTGGAGTTGTGATGAGGGCTATTTATACCTTCTCCTGGGCTTTGAACTTGAGCTTCCTATTCCTGTGCAAGAACTTGTATCGGCTGCTGTCAGGCACCCGTGGAGCTATGCAGGGGTCATAGCTGAGGTTGTCTGACCTCCCAGGTTTGGTTGAAACTTGCTGGGTGATGTAATGTCCTGAGGAGGTTGCAATACAATGGACTCTGTGTCTTCTGCTAAATGGTCCTATTATGCCCTGAAGGGCCACGTCTTAATCCCTTCACCCTGGAGCTGAAGGTCTTTTGCTGGCCCAATCTTTCTCAATGGGCACAAAAATCTGCTGGGGGGAGAGAGATTGAGTCTGCTTTCTGTCTTTTAAGAAACACATGTTTCTCCATTTCTCATTTAGGGAAATATATTCTGCCTTTTTAATATTCCTAAAAATATTTCATTCTTCTAGGAGGGGGAGGGGGAACTTTCTACAAGCATCAGCTGGGCCAGCCTTTCTCTCTTAGTCTTAGGAAAAAGGTGAAGATTTTGGAAATTTTTCCAAACAAACTCTGGGGAGTTAACACATATTTACTACAATGATGTCATTTGGCCCCAGCAGTATTCTTAGAAGTGCCTTTTAGTACAGGTAGTTCTCAACTTGCAACAGTTTGTTTAATGACTGCTCGACATTACAACAGCACTGAAAAATGTGACTTATGGCCATTTTTCACACTTTCGATTGTTGCAGTATCCCTATAATTTGATCTTGGCAACTGACTCATATTTATGATGGCTGTAATGTCACGGTGTCATGCAATCATCTTTTATGACCAAAGTCAATGGGGAAACCAAAATCACTCAACTGTGTTACTAACTTAACAACTGCAGTGACTCACTTAACAACTGTGGCTTAGATAGGTTGTATAATGGGGCAAAACTGACTTAAGTCTCTTGCTTAGCAACAGAAATTCTGGGCTCAATTGTGGCGATAATTCAAGGACTACCTGTACCATTTTTTTTCCTTTTGAAGCAGAATGTGGGCAGGCTACATTCATTCATCTGGTAGAGTGTTTTAGTTTGAGCTCTGGCCTGGTAGCAGGAAAATTGGTGGAGGTTTGTGTGGCTTAAGGATTTGGAAGCACTAAGGAGACAGGCTGGGTTGAAGACAATTTATCATAATGGGTAGGAAAAGCAGAACAAATGTGATCAAAAAATGAAACCCACATCATTTAGGAGGGAAAATGAATAAAGATAGCAATAAAGAAAATCAAAACATCTGTTTTCCTTGGGCTGTTGCTGGATGATATGAATGTATGGCAAGGTTTGTATATTACATTAAGTCTTAAGTGATTTGTGGAATATACTACAAGTAACTGAGTTCTGAAGATGGTTCGCAATAAATCCTGTTTTATGAACTACATGCTAAAACCAAAGTGATATTTCAGTGTAGTGTGCGTATGAAAATGAGTTGAAAAGATCAACTCAACTCTGTAGCTTTTAAGTGTTGAGGATGTGAATCTCTGAAAGGAAAGGTTTTGAATGAACACCATAAACTGTTGGGTTCTTGATATTCTCTAAATTAGGTTGTTTTCTTGCAGATTTTTTTAGCAAGTTAGGTAACATCAGAGCATGGGAAAGTAAGGTTTGCTGATAAACTACTATGTACAGTATAAGCAACCAGCAAGATTATTTCCCCATGTCCTAATGATATTACCTGCAGTAGCTTGGTAATGAAACATCTATGGGAAAACAGCGAAACTCTAAAAACATCAAGAACTTAACAGTTTAAATTTGTGTTACATATATTCTCCACTATTAGAAAGACAGAACTGTAGGTTCTGTGGAATGAGTATTAGAATTTAGGACCCATATCTATTTTTTATTAAGTTCTTAGATAATTTACATCAGGCGTTGGATTCAACAGGTGTAACTACCATTTGGTAGTTTGTGTGTGTATAGTAAATTGAGTCCAGATGAGATTTGTACTCTTGTAGTTCAGCGTGACTGTGTAAAGACCTATATTTTGTGGATTTTTTGTGTCTTTAAATTTTTTATTTTCTAGTTTCAGAGTGGTAGTTGTGTTAAAAAAACTGCCATACAAATTGACCAGGTTTTTAAGTCAAAAGAAAACACTGGAAAATCAACAACTACTTGTTTTGAAAGATGGTTTCTCATTATTTACAGAACTGGTTTAAATGGAATGGCAAACCTTTCAAAAAAACATAGGCCATCCATAAATTTAACTATCTTTCAAGCCTGCCTGAGGGATCAAGAAACTAGCTACACTGTTTGAATTAGATGCTCTGCATTTATATGTAAATTTTAAAGTCTAGGGGAGAGATTTAATTGTGTTACAAAATTCAGAGATAATCATGATGCTGCCTATCATGATAATGGAGTTAGATGAGAGAACAGTGCCGAAATGTTTAATTCTATTAAGTGAGGAGACAGTCTGAATTTCTGTAGATGATTAATCTCTTCATTTTAAAGGTATACTCAAATTTTCTATTATAACATAGTTCCAATAATTTTACCTCTTTATCTTTTTAATACTTTATTAGCAGCTTTAAATGAAGGGGAAAACATGTTTTACTAAACAACTTTAAATTATATAATTACAGATTGCCCAAGAAAGGCAAATGTATAGTAACTTTTATATGTTGTCATTTATTTGGAACTTTAAAGCACCATGAACTTACAAAGAAAACTAAACACAATTGTAAAAGCAACTCATACTCAGTTACAGTATATTTATCAACTTTAGACTTGAGTCTTCCTAAGTGCTATGGCCTAATGTAAGTTTGAAAGTTGTGCTGCTCTGCTGCTTCTTAAATCCCATGTCTGTGGAATTTAAATATATAATCATAGTGATTTTTTGGAAAATATAAATTCATATTCTCAGTTTGTAATATTTGGTGTTAAATTTGAAAAGAAAGCTATGAAGCAGCTGATTGCCATATAGGAAACTCTGAAGGGAAAGAAACAAGATACCAGAGGAAGAACACAAGGCCTTTTCTGGAACCAAGAGGACAGGGACAGTATAAATAATAGAATTGGTACCTTCAGCAACAAATGAAAGAGACATTACATGACAATCTCTTCACCATTTCTTCAGCTGAAGGGGTGATGAATGCCTGATCTTCATTTTAGCTTATATAGATATGAGAAACAGCCATATTTCGTTTCCCTGAATAAGCAGTATAGAGTAGAATAACAGTATGGTCTATAAAGAAAATAGAGTAGTTTGTGTGTGTGTTTCTTATATAGTATATTACAGTGTTTGTGTGTAGTGTGTGTGTGCACAGTACAATATCTTAATGTATATGTGTGTGTGTATATGTATGTATATGTATAATATGTACGCAGTAGACCATATTATATGCAGTATACCATATTACAGTATATAAATAGTCTAGAGTAACAATATCTATTAAGTTTGTTTTTGATTCACAGAACAGTGAAAAATGAAGACAAGCAAAGCAGTAGGGAAGTGAACAGGTAGATGTTCACTGAGAAGGAAGAGGAGGATTCTACTGCCTTCTTTGTTCATATTGAGAGCCAACAATAAGGCAACACTGCCAGAAGCTATTTGGCACTGTCAGGGCTGGTTTACTCCTTGGGATATCAACATAAAAGAAATATGTATGAATAAATGAAATTGGGCAGTGAACTGGACTTAGTCCATGTGCTCATAATTCTCTACTCCAGTAAGAGAGAGTAGATTAGTATATAAACCACAGCGTCTTTACAGACTGATCACTCTATTTCTCTTTTTCTGTCTCACTACATGTCTCTGTTATTTTTACTGTATTGCACATTTATTTATGAAATTTAAGCACTGCTTATTTCAGAATCCAGGTGACTCTTGGCGGTTTACAAATGCAAACCATAAAATCATTTCAAAAAGACGGAATTAAAAGCAAAATTAAAACGGTGAAAAGCAATAAAAACTGAGTTACAAAGATGAGTTAAAAGGCAGAAGGAATGCTCTCAAGCCATCAACTACCCCACCCCGCCCGGCTTGCGTGCCACTCTTCATTTTCTATGCCAATTGGTAGAGCCTGGTTTTCTTCCAGAAGGTCAAAACAGTGAGGCAAACTTCACCTCCAGGGGCAAGATATTCCATAGGCAGAAACAGTGGCAGAGAAGGCTCTGTCAATTGAAATTATGCTTGCTGGTGAGGCATAAAAGAATTATTAAACAGCTAAACACCTAATTTGAAGAAAATTGCTGATATACTGTATGTTGTTTCTTAACATTTAAATAGTCTTTTAAACAGTGGTAAATAATTTGAGACTGGAAATCCAATTGTAAGTTGTTATGGTTATAAGTCAAGACAATTAGATTTTCAGTCCTTTCAGTTACAAATTGAACAGCTTGCATATGGGTTTATTTATAGCTCAGGCAAAGCACATGTCATAATTTTTCTTAAAAATTGAAGACATTGGCTTTTCTTAAATCCAATTGGGTTTTTTTTCCAGTTGTCCTGGATCTATAATCATCATGGACATAGATTTTTAACTTCAATTGTATCATTCATTGATGACTTATTTTTTATAATTTTATATGCAAGATCATTCTACAGGTCACTTATTAGTCTGCATTTCTATGATTGTTTAATTATGTGGGCTTGTGATTAATTAGAGGAAGTCAGACAATGTATCATTTATTTCTTAGGAATTAAACTGGACTATGTATCACTGGTTGGAGAATAGGTTTTAATTTTATAATTTCCTTAGCATATTTTTATATACTTCTATAAATAACAAAAGATTTATCTTTTTAAAAAAATTTAGACTGAATGCCCAACTCCTTGGAGGAAAAAATCCATAATGGATCCTAGCTCTGATTACCACTTTCTTCATCGTGTTTTGGGCAAAACTCTACACATCACATTGAAATGTGGCACATTCCAGGGGATATTGCAACATGTGGATTCCAGTCAGTGTATCTTTCTAAACAGAGGTATTACTGCTATTTTTAAATTCAGTGTCACATTAGTGTCTTTCAGAACATTTATTTAACGTTATTTCCTTAGAGATCAAGCTCTAAGCATTTTTCTCTAAAATGTGTTTAAAAGTTCAAATCTGGAAGGGCTATGAAAGTCAAAAATGCTGGACTGAATTCCAACTTCTAGAGACCTGAAATTTGAGAAGGAAATGAATAACTCCGGTGCTCGAAGCTCTTGTGGTATGAGTTCTTGGCAGATATAGTAGCAAAGCAGCATTCCTCTCTTTTCCTAATAATTTGTTTGCTGTAATTTTTATGAACATTTGATATAGGATGATCAGCAAAAGAATTGTATAAATTATGATCAAGCTTATTCTTCCTAATGAGCGTTAAACTTAAAATATTGGGCAATCTTAAACACCACCAAGCTAAAAATTTATCCTTGTTAATCTTTTATAGCAGAACCCATCCAGGATCAACCAAGATATGTTTCATGAACTTCTAGAAATTTGACAGTGCTAAATAGGTCATGTTATTACAGTTTCCTGGGATTGTCACTAATTCATCAATACAAAGTTCTTTCTTTATATTAGCAACATTCCATCATTATAATTCATCTCCATTGATGTTAACACATTAGCAATAATTACTCCTCTGGGTCCATTAAAATTTCCTGCCTGCATCTGAGTGTAATCAACCTGATTACATTCAAATAACTCCTTAATGCTCATTAATACTTCATATTAGAATTCATTTCATTATTTAAAATACAGCAGTTACTTTCAAGTTACACTTTTATAACTCACTATGATAAATTTATTAGTGGCATATTGGAATGCAAATGGCTTGAGATTTATTTCTATATTTCACATAAAAATCCTTAGTCAATATGTATCTTGTGCAGGAGTAAGTAAGTAAGTCATTATTATGTATGTGTAAGACTGAATTTCAACAGAACCTAACAAACAAAATACCCTTAGATTTTAAATAGCTGAGAGAGGCTAATATCTGTGTCATCTAAATTACTCAATAATAGCCATCTATTGATAAATTCCAAAGTACTAACTTCACACATTGATAGGAATGAGTCATTACGTATAATATATGTATTAAAAGCTCCTCCTGCTGCACTTTGTGTGCCAGCTTAAGCTTTTTTTTAATGACAGGATTTGGTTTGCTGGAAAAGAGAAGTGCTATAAAAACTTGATTTTTTTTTTTAATAAGAGTGTGTTGCTTTAACAGTGAAAATGTTAGTGAGTTCAAGCAATTTTTAATGTATATCCTACTTTATAGATGAACATTCAATATATGTATTTTAAAACATGCATAAAATAAATATACAAAACCTAACAAGTCTCAATTTTCAGATTAAAAGAAAATTCTATAATTATATTAAATACATTTTGAAATGTTTTTTAAATAAACCTTATTTTAAAGTTTGTATCTTATCTGCCTTTTAGGCTTTTTGGCTTTATTTACAATTATTTTATGCTTAACTATTTTGAAGTTTCTACGGAAAAGTAACGTATACATAAATAGTGAGCTTGAAATAACAGACTGGGTTTTTTTCACCATCAATATAATAATTAAATCATGTGCTTGAAAATAAAATTCAGCGACGTTTTACAGTTTTAGGGCCAGAAGCTATTTTATTAGTAGTCATCTGTCCCATCTCAGAGGCAAAGAAGATTCCTTCCAGCGTAAACCCTAACAAATGAAGACTATTGATATGGAAGAAGGTGGTCCTTCAGATAACTTAATTTGATGCATATAAGTGGGAATACCTTATTTGGTGTTCAAATTGCAGCCTGCTCTTCTGAAGCTTCAAGCACATTAAATGCCACTGATTCTGTGACAGCAAGGGTAAATACAACGGACCAACATTCAAGTCAAGGCAGTATTTCTGCAGTTTTCTACATATATTTCTGGATTAATCTATCAATATTTTAAATTGCAGAGAGACTGCAAGTGGTATGAAGAACTTAAAAATATTAAGAGCGGAGTTCAAATTAGTCATTACTATACTTTTAACACGATAAAAGCTAAACACATATACTCATCCTGCAGAATCAAGCCAAAGAACCTACTAATTGGATCACTTTGGGAATATTTTAAGCAGAACAGCTATTCTTGAATTATTAAACCCTTCTTTAAAAGCAATTTATATTGGTGATCATTGTCATATGGGATGCAGTGAATTATTTGGATTAACCATGCTTTGCATGAAGATGTGCTACTACCTATTGATCTAGAACAGAGGTGTCAAACTCACATTGTCACAGCAGCATCACATGACATATCACAATCCCCCCCCCTTTGCTAAACTGAGTGTGGCATGGCCAGTGTGTGATGCATCTGAGCTGCAGACTGAGTTTGACAGCCCTGATCTCAAATCTCTTCATATTTAATTTCAATGGATGACCCTCCATTTCATCAGTTGAAAGAGAGAGAAAAACTTGTCTTTGACCTCATTTTCTTCACCTTTGTCTCACCCATACAAGCCTTTGCTCTAAGCTGAAAAGTACATTGTAGCCTCAGAATAATTTTAGTTATCCATTCCTGCATATTGATTCCAAAGCCTTTGTAATGTATTTTTTAATGTATTTTTATAATATGTATAATATTTTAGACTTGGTGTGTAAAAGATTGCTTGCGAAGAAGAAAGCTTTATCAAAAGTAACATTAGTGTATATTTAATTAATTAAAGAATAGAAGTTCATGGGAGGGAACTTACTATTTCTGAATAAATTATAACTATAACTATTTAAAGAGGAAATAACTATTTCTGAATATTCTCACCTCCTAATACATTATATTACAGTATTCAAAGATATTTTATTCTTCTTAGAATTGGTTTATTCTAACCAATTTAGAATTGGTTCTAAATTTTAGTATTAAACTGAACTTTTAATTTATCTAAACAGAATAATTTTTTATTTTTATTTATTTATTTTTTTAAATGCTTACAATAGAAATAAAAATAAATATAAGTTTAAATATCAGAAATAGGAACTAATCATTGGGGACAATAGGACAGGGATGGAAGGCACGATTGTGTGCTTATGCATGCCCCTTACAGACCTCTTAGGAATGGGGTGAGGTCAATAGAGGTTAGTTTGAGGGTAAAGGAGTAGGGGTTTGATCAGGTGACAACAGAATCAGGTAGCGAGTTACAGACATTGATCACTCTGTTGCTGAAATCATACTTCCTGCAATCAAGTTTGGAATGATTTACATTAAGTTTATATCTGTTGTGTGCTCTTGTGTTGTTGTGTTTAAAGCTGAAATATTCATTAACTGGTAAAACATTGTAACATATGATTTTATATACTATGCTTAAGTCCAATCTTAGCCAGTTTAATTCAAGGTTTTCTAAGCCTAGAATCGCAAGTCTGGTGGTATAGGGTATTCTGCTGTGAACAGAGGAATGTAGTACTCTTCTGGTAAAATACTTCTGGACTCGCTCAATTGTATTTATATCTGATATACAGTGCGGATTCCAGACAGCAGAGCTGTATTCAAGTATTGGTCTAGCAAAGGTTCTGAATGCCCTAGTGTGCAAATCAGTATTACCAGAGGTAAAGCTTCATAAAATTAGATTTACAACTCTTAAATCTTTTTGGCAATACTGTTGCAGTGAGCTTTGGCACTTAGGTCATTCGATATGAGAACTTCAAGGTCCTTGACAGAATGAGGGTCATCAACA
Source organism: Hydrophis major (assembly GCA_033807585.1). Taxonomy (NCBI): domain Eukaryota; kingdom Metazoa; phylum Chordata; class Lepidosauria; order Squamata; family Elapidae; genus Hydrophis; species Hydrophis major. The sequence goes on along the minus strand of CM066328.1, from coordinate 78,858,509 downwards.
AGGTCGTATCTGCCTAGCTCGTATTTGGTGTATTGATTTTTTTTACCAATATGTAGGACAGAGCATGTGTTGGTCAAGATTTGGAGTTGCCAACTGTTAGACCATTCAGACACATAATCAAGGTCGTATTGAAGGATGGTAGCATTGTCGGTGGTGTTGAATAGTTTTACATCATCAGTGAAGAGGATGCAGTTGCATATAAAGTGATCACAAAGGTCATTTATATAGAGTGTAGAGAGTGTGGGTCCTAGAACGCTCCCTTGAGGGACACCACTGTTAACTGGTGCAGGGTTTGATAGGGCATTTCCTATTTTTACTAGTTGTTGCCTGTTGGACAGGAAGGCAGTAATCTGCTTGTGAAGGGATCTGGAAATGCCTTAAGTATTTAATTTTAATAGTAGTTTGTCATATACAAAACAGTAGTTTGTCATGTCAAAGGCTTTGCAGAAGTCAATGTAAATTACATCTATTGCTTTGCCCTGGTCAAGTAGTGTAGTCCATATGTTTTTGCAGTGTAAAAGTTGCAAATTGCCGGACAGTTTCTGAAATAAATTGTTTATTGAAGAGTAAGTTGTTTGACTCTAGGTGGAAGGTTATGCATTGATTAATAATTGATTCCATAACTTTGCATGTGACAACACAGTGAAATTGGTCTGTAGTCTTCAACCAGGCAGGGGTCACCCTTTTTGAAGATAGGGATGACCGTTGCTAAAGACCATAGGCTTGGTAAGGAGCTGGTTCTGAATGATATCTCAAATATTATGCTTAGGGGTTCTGCTATGGTAGTGGAGAGTTTTTTAAAGAAGTATACACATAAGCCATCAGGGCCAATAGATAAGGATGGTTTTAGGTGATGTAGGGCATTTTCTACGTTATTTTCAGTAAAGTCAATTTGTAAATCACTGCAGTTAAGTTGTCATATGATTAGGAAATGTGGGACATGAGCCATTACTGTTTACAAAGACTGAACTGAAGAACGTGTTGAAGAGGTTTCCCTTAACAGCTTCATCGCTATAGTCTTTCCCATTAGGTCCTTTTAGGGGTGGGATGGTTTTTGAGTCTTTAAGTTTGGTGTTTACAAAGTTATAGAAGGCACGGGTGGATTTTGTGCATAGAAGCTTTTCCTCTTGCTTGCAGTAGTGATTAGTGCATTCTGCCTTTATCTGTTGGCATAAGGTGTTGTATCGGTTTTTAAAGTTAGCTACGTATTTAGTTTTGTTTTTACGCTATAAGGATTTTTTTTTAGATTGAAGTTTCCTTATATTTTTGGGTAAATTATTTTTTTGTTTTGGGGGTTACTAATGGAACATATAGTTTAATGACTCTTTTGAGTTCAAGCAAGAACACTTTATAATGCTTATTTTGTTTGTTTCTTTCAGTTAAGAATTTGGAAAATGGCAGAAATGTACCTGGAATAAAGAGGTTCTTTGGCTATGAAATTGTTAATGGTGAGAATAGTTTATAAATACATTCAGAAAATATTTGATATAATGTTAACTGATACTTTCAGGACTTCATATTAGTTCGGAGTATTTTTTTAATCTCAGATTTTCAGCTGACAATGTTTACCATATATTCTTTGATACTGACTGAAGTATGAAAGATGTTTTAAATATATTTTTGAATATATTTTCATTAGATCTTTGATTTTATCTTAAGCCTTAGAAAAGAACGGTGAAATGAATTATTATAAAACTAGTTATCAAGAAATATTGCAATTCTATTGCTTTGATTTTATTGAATTGATTTTTATTTATAAATCAATTACATATAAAATATTTTGGATCCATTAGAATCTATAGATACAATCATTCAGTCTTCACAAAATACTTTGTAAGCCTATAGTAAGGTCTGTTGGGTAAATTCCGATATTTTACACACATTATTTCTAAAGTTTATTGAGACCCAGTTAATCTTCATTTCCTTTAAAGCAGAATGTTCTGAGATGAACAGGATTTGAAAGCTAACCTATCAATCAAAGCAATTAGGTCTAATACAATGCATGCTAAGGGCATTTTCATGTGAGGATTTTGTATCAGCATTCCCAACCAGTATTGAAAACCGAAGTGGTTGGTGCTCTTTTCACAATTAACTGCATTACAGGCAGTCTTCGACTTGCAACTATAATTGAGCCCCACATTTCTGTTGCTAAGCAAAGGAGTTGTTAGGTGAGTTTCACCCCATTTTATAACTTTTCTCACCACAGCTGTTAAGCAAAACATTGCAGTTGTAAAGTGAATCTGGCTTCTTCATTGACTTGGCTTGTCAGAAGGTGGCAAAAGGTGATCCCATGACCCCGGGATACTGCAACTGTCATAAATATGAGTCAGTTGCCAAGGGTCTGAATTTTGACCATGTGACCATGGGGATGCTGCAATGGTTGTAAGTACAAAAAACATGCTTATTGACCGTTGTAACTTTAAACGGTAAGTATTAATAACATACGGTGCTGTTGTAACTTTAAATGGCCACAAAATTAACTGTTGTAAGTCAAGGACCGCCTGTATAGTTTCTTTTTTTCTTTTTCTTTTTGCTTAAGATCTTCTGTTTCTCACATGACACGGAACTCTTGTCTCATCTTTCATTTCATCTTCTGGTTTCTGATCCTGAAAAGGAAATGCTGGTTTTGGATTTCTGTCTTTTGTAGCCTAGATCAAACATGCAAAGCCCCCAAGACTCAGCTGGCAGGGAAGAGGGTATATTTTCGCTTTAGACGGTATAGGACTGAAGGGAGCTTCGCTGTTGGACCTGCAGCAGCTGGAGGTGGGAGAATGACTTTTGCTTCTTGTTCAGGTCAGCAGATAGCATTTCAAGAAGAGACTGGATAGCCATTTATCTGGAATGGTTGCTTAAGCATAGGGTTGGACAAGGTCCCTTCCAATCCTGGTATTCTATGTTCCATGTTGTAATTATGGATCACAATAGTAGTAGTGAGAAGTGTCTTAAATCAGGGGTCTCCAACCTTGGCTACTTTAAGCCTGGAGGACTTCAACTCCCAGAATTCCCCAGCCAAGGTTGGAGACCCCTGTCCTAAATTGAGCTAGAAGTCACTGGGAGTTTTTTCTTCACATTTTTAATCTACTGGTATCTGTGCTAATAAAACGGAAGCCAGTTTATTTGGAAAAATATTTGGAACTGTATATTATTTGAATATATAAGCTGCATGAAATTGCTCTGAAAATTGTAAATTATCTGCATGTAGTATTTCTGAATCATGCCTGCTTGTTCTCTTCCCTCTCTGCTATTTCTAATTTATCTCAAAACTTTGAAAAGTTCCAAGGTACTCTTCTGAACTTGCCATATTTAAGAAGATCTTAAACAACAAGCTGCTATTGCAGATATATAAATGGTGTAATATGAGCTTCTTTGAGAACAAAGCCAAAATGGTTTTAGGAGAGTTAATTCAGAATAAACCATTGCAGCCTATATTCTATTTGCATAAAGCTTGCGTGCAAAATTATGTAATCCTGTTGTGGTATGTAACATGCACATTTCATAGTTTGTTGCTACTTGATTAAACCTATATTCTATCATGCTCTAATCCTGGCAGGTTTACTGTGTCGGTATTCACTTTTAACTTATCTCATCTGGTTATTAAGTACACTGGTTGAACTTTAAATCTTTAATAGGAACTGTTGATCTATGTTTCAGTGGAATTGCTCGATGACCTAGAACAACCTGCTGCAGAAAGAAATTTCACGCCTACTGGATCCAGGTACACATGAGGTTTTCGTTGTGAGAAATGACTGAGATCCCTGGGTATGAGGAAAAGCTATTCTCAGTGGAAAGTCTTATTTGTATACTAGTGATGTATCAAACCCAAGTGGACCAGGAATATAAAGAAATTAAGGCTGCCCACTATTATTTCATTATGTGCATGTGTATATACAGTATATATAGTATGTGTAGCTATAATACATAATATAGCCTTCTCCAATTTAGTATTCAAGTTCTACACCATTATTTCCGGCCAAAGTAATGCTGTTATATACCATCATACTACCAGTATAAATATGTATTTGTCATGAACCTATTTTACTTTAATATCAATAAGATAAGGATGACTGTGCATATTGTTCTGCTTTCAAGGTCCTTACTCCAAAATTATGTAAATTATTGGCTAAGAAGTCAGACAATTTCCTAGTGTCCTGTTTTAGATCTCATCTCCTCCATATCCTTGTCAGAAATAATAAATTATAATGAAATTAGCTGAAGTAGAGATTCTGCCTAGACTCAGACATTGGGCTAAGTCATGTTTTGCTTAATCATGATTGAATCCACAAGTGTTGGATGAAGACACCCATTTTACTGTGGGGTCCTTGGTGCTCTCTCAGCTTTGTTGTTTTCTTGCAGACATTTCATTACCCAGTTCAATAACATCATCAGTGTTAGAGAGGAGTAGCATTATGCTCCGTTCTTATATACTAGTGGCTTACCCTGTCAGCGTTGGTGGGAATGTTCTTGGTGGTTCCTTGATTAGGCTGTTGTTTACTGTTAGCTCCCACCAAGGAAGAACAACAGAAATCAAGGTATAACAGGAAGGTCTTCACTTTGCAGGACAGTACTATAAAACCTTATAATAAGTAGTCCTCGACTAATCACTGTTCATTTAGCAACTGTTTGAAATTACAATAGCTAATGACCAGTCATCATTTTAGGACTATCGCAGCATTCCCAAGGTCACTTGATCAAAATTCGGGCAGTTGACACATATTGACAACAGTTGCAACATCCCAAGGTCATGTGATTGCCATTTATGACCTTCCTAGCTAGCTTCTGACATGCAAAGTCTGGGAAGCCAGATTTGTTTAATGACTGCATGATTCCCTTAACAATTGCAGTGATTTACTTAACAACAGTGGCAAAAAAAAAGGTTGTAAAATCAGGTGCAGTTCACTTAGCAACTGCCTTGTTTAGCAGTAGAAATTCTGATCCCAAATGTGGATGTAATTCAAGGACTACCTATAATGAAGCTTATCCATCCATACATCTGTGGAGATAAAAGCAGTTCATTGTGAACTCCTATATTGTAACTTCTATAGGAATATTTGGGATAATTACATTAACCCTCAGTGCCCAGGAAGGTCAACCCAGGAAGGATGGATAATTATTTTGTAAACCAATTCTTACAGATATGAAATTACTTATGATGATGAAATTATTTGTGATAAGCTAAATTTTGTCTTACTTTGATGAAAATGAGGCAACAGTCGATACAAGTCTTTAGTAGCTTTCTAAAAAAAACACAAGAGGATGGGAGCCAATCTAACATTGGAAGCAGTGCTGTTCCAGAGAAGGAGGGGGAATTTTCAACTGATGGTTGCATTGAAAGTGCTATTTACTTCCCAAATTTTATCTTTTTCAAGATTTTGTAAAATATAAATAAGAAAATTGTAGGCCATTTATTTCACATTCCTTTGTCTTTGGGACAAAGTCTATATACGTACTTAGATTGAATTCCTTGGATCTAACTTTATTTAGATCAGAATTAGATCTGTTCCATTACCCACTAGCCATGCCTCAGTTGCTGCCTTATTTGATACATTAAAGTTCTTTCTTATCATAATCTTTATGATTGAGCTTGCCTTTGGTAATGCATTCAGCTAAAGCTGAACCCTTTTTTTCTTTTGAATGATATTTGAGTAACTAACTGATAAAGCAAGATTTAAAGAACAGTTAACATCTGTAGCCAAAAGCATATTTGACAAAAAAAACCCTCATAACTATATATAAAACATTTTTTTTGGGGTAGGCTAAAATGTAACCAGCATCCTGTCAACAATTTTACTTTTATTAAATAAAATTCAAATAATATCTTCTACAGGGAATCTCCACTTACTAAGTTGTCTGAAATCAGCCAAGGATCACTGCTGGATCAAAGCATCCATAGAGCTAATCTTGTTTCCCCACTGAGCCAGCAACTCTGTTTGGGTAATGTTAAGTATAAGTTTCCTGATAATTATTAAACATTCACTTCAGTACTTAATTTGTAAGTCATTTATGTCCTTCACAATGCATGAACATCCATGGAATGGGATGGCAACCAATGGTGGGATTCAAATATTTTTACTAACGGTTCTGTGGGCATGGCTTGAGGGGGGCGTGACAGGGGAAGGATACTGTAAAATCTCCAGTCAGAGATGGTATTTGCTGGTTCTCTGAACTACACAAAATTTCTGCTACCAGTTCTCCAGAACTGGTCAGAACCTGCTGAATACCACCACTGTGGCAAATGATAAAATGTGTGTGATGACAATGGCATGCTGATATAGAGGTACAAATATGTAATGGCAGCATTTGTCTGAGGACATTACCATAGTTCACTGAGGAGATTGCTGATACCACTACTACTATCATCTAGTGTTTAGATACCTCTAGAACCATCCAAGACCACATATTGCAATGTGCTCTACATGGGGCTGCCCTTGAAGAGCATTTGGAAGCTCCATTTGGTGCAAAATGCATGGTTTGGTGCAGACCGCGGTGTACAAATATATCACCTCTCTGTGGAGCTGCATTGGTTGCTGATTTGCTTCTGGGTACAGTTCAAGGTGCTGGTTGTCATCTTTAAAGCCCTTCATGAATTGGGACCATCTGAGGGACCATCTCTTGACGATCACATCTACCCGACCCATCAGAGTGGGGAGGCAGGGAATGTTGCAGGTCCCATCCCCAAGGGAGATACATCTGGTGGGACCCAGAACAAGGGCCTTCTCCATGGTGGCTCCCTCTCTCTAGTACATAATTTCCCCAGAGATTAGAACAGCCCCCATTCTAATACTCTTCTTGAAGGCACTGAAGACTTGGTTCTGCCAGTGGGCCTGGGGAACCCAGAGTGGAATGGAGCCCATTAAATGGCTCGTGTGATCTGCTGTCGCCAGGATGTGGGGTGGGAGTTGGGAAGTAATTTTGTCATATTGTATTATATTAATTTATTTGATTCTGTTAGTTTTTATTGTTTTAAATGTGGTTTTATATTCTGTAAGCTGCCTTGAGTCGCCAAGGGTGAATAGGCAACAATATAAATTCAATAAATAAATATTACTGAAATTTGGCGGCAAACCTCTATATAACAAAAAAGGTCTCATCTGCTGAGACCCAGGAGGTAGGCATTTCTGCTACTGCACCTTCTCTATGGAACAACATTCCTATCAAAGTCATGTTGATGATTATTCCAGGAGAGCCAGAAAACCTGTTTTGTCTTATGACCCCAGGGATCAGAGAGTGGTGCGGAGCTCATAAAATGGCTATACTGTTCTTGAGTATCTATCTTCTTCTGGTGACTTCCTCTAAGACTTTTCATTCTTAACTGGACAATCCGTGATCTGTTGGGTTATCCTTTCATAAATATTTCTTACCCAAATAAAGAAGTAAAATGACAAAGAGTGGGCACAAAAGCAATGGGAAGAGAAGTGTCACACCCCCGAAACAAAGAGAGTTGACTCTTCCTTACTTTAGTTTTCTTTACTGTTCCACAGCTGTAAACAGAAACATGCAAAACTGAAGCACCCTACTTTCTAAATCAAGCATAACCTCTGATAACTGTTAGGGAGGGACTATCCTCATCTACTTGGTCTCATACAAACTGTCTGAATTGAACTGCTGCTTATTCCTCTGTAATGCACCTCCTCTCCCCTAGAAATCCTGCCCACAACGTACTACTATGGGATGACTTCTGACTTCCTACTGGCTTCCCCATTGGTTTTGTTTCTGGGAAAGCTGGCAGGGATCATCAAAAATCATGATCACAATGACTTCAAACTTGGTTTGAAGATGCTTGAAATTTTAATTACATGGAAATAATAAGCCCTGGATTTTGTACATATTGTATAAGTTAATGGGCTTGAGTCCCAGATTTTGTATGCATTCTGTAAATTAGTGGATTTGAGTTACCTGGATTCAGATTTCTGCACAATGATGCCCAGTTTGGGCTTATTGAAGATTGCAAACAAACAGTGTTTTAGTAGTTATATATGTTTTTATTGTTTGTATGGGGTTTTTTTGTTTGGTAATGTTTATGTTTTAATTGTAAACTTCTTAGAGTCATGAATGTGAGATGGGCAACTATATAAATTGAATATATAAATAAACACCTCAAATATTAATTTCATATTAGCATAAAATATATCCGAGCAAAAGCGGACATTGATTTTCAACTACCCTGGCTTCTACTGTATACTATTAAGTATAGGATTAGAACCTAAAATAGTATTTTTTAAAACATGGAAAAAGCAAATATATATTTTAATGATGTTTATAAGCATAGGACTCCATTTGTAACTGAAGAGAAAAATATGGCATGTTCCTGTACTGTATATTAGGAGTTATTTATGTATTTAGCATATGATGAGAACATGACAAAAGTGAAGTAAATATATACCACACAATCCACTAAATTATATACAAAACTAATATGGGGAAATGGCAGTGGCCTCATAACTTTGCGTTGTCCGGGTAAATAAAGAAGGCCTTGTTCAACATCTTTGACCAGAGCCAAAGGAGAGCTTGTTGTCTTCTAATGCAGGGCCGGTATGATATTGCTAAGTTTTGGTAACTAGTGCAGAGGAGTGGAATGCAACATGCCAGAGATGATACACATTGTCTGGTGGAATTCGATATCAACCATTTGGGGGTGTGGCTGATGTTAAGCCACACGCTAGCACAATATTCAACTGTTGGAATAAAGCAAATCAATATTAAGAATGAGGTTCAACTTGAGGGATTCTTTGGATTCTTTATCTTGTTAAGCGGCTAGCAAAATACTGCTTATCAGAAATCCAACTGAATAATTTGGTCTTGGGGGCATCTTAAGGGAGGATGCTTTCAAAAAGCACCTTTACTATCTAAATCAGCTTTATCTTGATTGGTTTGATTTATTAATCTTAGTTTATCTATCTTTGTAAAGGAAGAAACATCATATATATTTGGAAAGTACTTTAGGAGATTATATAGTGATTACGGGTAAAGTTAACACTTTCAGAGGTTGTTTTAATTTTATTACAGATGAAGATAGCGGGGAAGACATAGAATATATTGTTATTAATCAATTCCAGAAGACATTTGGTTCTGCTGTAAGTAGTTGTTTCTTCTCAAGGGTGTTTTTATTATTTTGCTATATCCCAGGGGGCTTAAACTTGAATAATCCCAAATACCTCAAGAGGATTTGTTCAAGGGCTGCAATAGTGAAGCCCTTTTATATGTAAATTTCTTACATTAAAAAAATCACACATGAAAAAAGCCAATTCCAATTTAAAGCTTTCCACTATAATTAATGGAGAAACGGTTGTTTATGGTTTTGAATCATATTTGAGCCTAAATATGGTAACCAAATTATTCCAGTCCTTTCTTTCTCTTCCAGATCCCCTAATCAGGGTCCAAAATTCATATAATCCACTTACTTAGAAAATTGTATTGGGATAGAAATTTTGATTTTTTGTTCGTAAAATGCTTTGGTAGATTAGTCTTGTTGCAGACCAAGAAAAAACTGAAGTGTGCCTTCAGAGATCTAAAATTAAGATCTGATGGAGACAAGGAGGGAGGAAAAAGGAGCTTCCATCTTGCTAGCAGCACAGAGAATAGGAAATTTCTCATTCAGTGTACACATAGGAGGGAAGTGACTGCCAGAAATAGGGCGCAGCTTGCCAGTTTAATCAGGCACTATATATCATTGCCTGGCAAGAAACAGTTCTGTTTCTGGGCAGGGCAGGTAAGAAGCAGCTGAATTCCTAACTTCAGAGTATCATCACAGCTAAAGCATGGTCTGCTCTATAGTCACCACCCCTCTTTATGGCTGTAAAGTGAAAAGTATAGCTCTATATCCAGGCAGGGCAAATTGAAGAGTAGTTGCACTCTTGAGTCCTACATTAAGATACTAGTAATGCCCTGATCTGGAGCTTGGTATGCAACTGTCCTTTGGTCAGTCACATTTGAGTGGCAAAATCTGTATTGAACTTCCCTATATTGCAGCTTCTCCATTTCCAGCAGTGGATCAAAGTTAATTCCCCACCTAACCCCTCACCTCCAAAAAGTTGTCATATTTGTGGAGCTAAGTTAAGAATAAACCCAGCTGATACAAGATGACCCCATTTTTGGCACACTTTTTAATTGCTTATGGTATGTGAGGATCTGTGTGCTCTCTCAGCTTGGTTGTTTTCTTGCAGACATTTTGTTATCAAACTAGATAACATTATCAGTGCTAGAAGGGAGTGGAATTTACCCTCATTTTATATAGCTTGCCTTGTCAGTGTTGATGGGAGTGGTCTAGACAGTTTCTTGATTAGGCTGTTGTTTACTGTTAGCTTATTCGGTGGTTCATTGATTGGGATATTGTTTACTTTCTTGATTGTTGGTCTAATGTAAATCTCTCATCTGGGTATTGATTGCTGGTGAAGAGGTGTTTTGGTCTTCTTTTTTTTCTTTTGGGTTGTCTCTTTTGAGTGGGTTGTAGATGTTATTTATCTCTACGTGCCTGTTGATGGGTAATTTGTCTGAGTGCCAGGCTTTCAGGAATTCTCTAGTATTTTTTGAGTAGGTTTGGTCTAGGATGCTCACAGTTTCCCAGTTGAAATTATGATTGTCTGACCATATGTTGTGAAATGAAGGGGTTTTCATCATGTCTTCTGACTGCTAGCTGGTTTTCATGAATGTTATCTATGTACCTGTCTAGAATCTATAGCACTTCCAACCCAAAGTATGGATCTGGTATGTTGATGATATTGTCACACACTGTGCTTATCCAATCTTTTTAAATCTTCCTACATTTAATTATGCAGTTTAACTTTGTATTCAAAAACTAGTTTCATGTTGTTTTACATGTCTTCCATCCTGCTATATTTTTTGTTTCCTTATTAGATGATGCACATCAAAAATCAAAGGGTATGTAGTATAGCAGCAGAGGGTGTACATTTGTGCCGGCATGGAAAACTTTCTTGGGTACAAGTAAGAATACACAATATGCCTTACAGTTTGGAATGTAAATGTAAAAAAATATGATAGTTCTCTTATTAGCAAATATAGTCTAAGAATAAATATATATCTTTGTCTTTCAGTGTAATTCCTCATTTTTGCTGTTTTATATTTTGCTCTTTTTATATCTGATGCCCTTCATAGAATTCTCAATTTCTATAGAGAGATGTTTGGGTTGTAATTTGCTTTATTATGGAAGGTGTTAGTTAGAATCAATCCATATCAGATGCATCAATTTAAATAAACAAAAATATTGCCACTGTGACATCTTTAGAATTAAGATAAGTCAAAAATATTGATACTCTAACTATATTCTAGTATTAATATTTGAATTACAGTAAATCCATAATTTTGTTCTTTTCTGTATGTATTTATTATAGGTTGCAACAAAACATCAGGTTTTCTTATTTGATGTTTTTATTTTGGGAGCTCAAGTGTTCAAGAATGGATTACAAATGATACTGGAGGACCAGAATATTTTGAAAGTATGTATCTATGTAAAACAATTATCCAATAACATATAGAGAGGTAACATAAAGTTATGTTTTTTAAAAAGCCAGAAAATGTGTTACTTTTATTATATTCCTTGATCAAAATGATCTTGCTTCTTTTTCATATTTCTTAGGTTATCCATGATTGTCGCTGGCTCTCAGATTGTCTTTTTCACCAATATGGAATTGTGCTCTCCAATGTCTTTGATACACAGGTAGCTTGTCAAATACTCTTGTATGTAACCAGGTTTGAAGGGAAGTAGCTTAATATGCTACTCCATAAAGTAATGTTTTGGCTGAAATGTATCTGTCCTTCATAATGCATAAAACATTCCATACAACTTAAGTTTCTCAGTCAAGATATTTATTTTATTGCCTTTCTATTTCCTAATAACATATCACTGATTTGCAGAAAAATATTCTTAAATCTACAAAAGCTATTTGTTGGGTTAATATTAAAATGATAATGACAGAAGAATAATCTATATTCAAGTTTCTTTTTGTGAACTACAGAAGTGACTGATCCTCTCACTTTTTCTCCCGTAGGTTGCTGATGTATTACGGTTCTCAATGGAAACAGGTGGCTACCTTCCACACAGGATCAGCACCTTACAAGAGTGTTTAATGCGATATTTGAGGCTGCCTGACAAATGTGTTTCTTTTCTGCAAAGCAAAGAGCAAGCAATGGAGGTAAAGATGGTTCTGATGGCATCATGGTGTGAGTTGAAGCAAATCAGATCTGCTTGTATCCCGTTATCTATTTTATACCTTTTTCAGGTTGTAATAGAAATTCTGTTGAAAATAGCATACACTTAATATTTATCATAAATACTAATCCATGATTTTTCTTTCAATTTGCTATAGAGCTAGATGTTGCAGATAACACGGTAGAATTTATATGTGAAATATTTAGTAGCCCTTTCAAATGAAATTTTTTGTTGGACTGTACCTGCAATTCCATGAACAAAGTCAATTTTGAGGAATACCGAAAAAATACTGTTTTATACTTTTTCATATAGGAAGATCCTGAGGTCTGGTTTGTGAGACCCCTTCCACCTGTATTGTTGAATGTATTGGCCCTGGAAACAGTGTATCTCCTCCGTCTCCGTTTGCTGCTGTTTGATGAAATTATGTCTGATTTAACAACATTAGTGGATAGTTACTTGAATGCATTTCGGCAAGGATCTGCAGATCCCCTGGGGAGCATCAAGGTAAGTTCAATCTCAGTTGTACACTGTTGGGTAGGATCATCTAATTTATTAATGCTATTAGCACTAATATCACTACTAACTACTAAAATACTTTATTGGCACTGAATCCTGCATTAGTGAAGCTTTTTTTAAAAAAAACAACCTTTGCTGCTATTCTGTTTTAAAGAATAGTAGTTACAAAACTTTTTAGTACATATCTTATTTTTTAGGGCATTAGCAAAAGAGAAAGTTCATTAATATTAAATAAAATGTAATAGTAAGTTAAATCAATTAAAAATGGATGCCAAATAATGTTAATATTTAAATATCAAATAAAATTGGAAGTACTAACAAGTAAGTGTTCACCTCGTATCAAAATAATAGTAGTATTGGAACAGGAACTCCTGTTTTTAGAATAGAATAGAATTCTTTATTGGCCAAGTGTGAATGGACATACAAGGAATTGTCTCCAGTGCATAAGCTTTCAGAGTACATACAAGCACAAGTGATATTTTAATGTATCTAATGATCAGTGGCTTAATATTTTTGGGAATATTGGGGAATTTCATATTGAAAATATGCAGAAAATACTCAAGTGTGTACAAAGGATGCAAAACATGTAGTCTGCAAGCAGCTGCAGCTTTGAGCTTTGCTTATACATGTGTATCCATGCAAACCTCATTTTAATGCTGGGATGGAAAGCCTGGCTGTGTGTGGCCAAACACATGCCAATAATCATGTGTGAAGTTTTTTCAAAGAACAGAGCTGATTTTAATGTTTTGAAAATAGGGCTTTAAACAAGCTTTGCCAATTACCTTTGTCAAATACTTTGCACAGCCCTAGTAAAATCTCCTCAAACATTTTAGAAAATATTTTAAACATTCCTTAAAATAACGAGGGAACTTCTGCATTCAGTGCAAAGTACTGTATTCTTCATATTTACCTCATTCATTGATAAAACATAGCACTTCAAAGAAATAATGATAATTAAGTGTTGCTCTCATCTGTTTGTGTTCCTATGTTAATCAGATATCTTCTATGGAGTTACCAGAAGAACTACGACAACTGGCAGATCTTTATAACATCCGAAGAAAAACTGCAGTGCAAAAGTTCCAGCTCAATGAGGAAGGTTTCCTTATCAGAGGAATGGGGGCAATAAGAAGAAAAAAGGCAGAGAATGAACCATATCCTAAAACATACTGTCCAGGTTCTGGACAGGCAGTTATAAAAAAGAAGAGATAGATAACCATAATAATTAAAAGCCCATAGTTGGCAATGATGAGATAGGCTCTAAAATGGAAAGGGGACATTTCATGTATACTGGCATTGGAAGAGACTAAAACAAAGGGGAAAATAACCACAAATAAAGTTTAGTTTTTCTCTAGAAAAAATTGAGGCAGCTCTTCTTCAGCTCTGAGAAGCTTCTGCATAAGAAGCAAAATATCTTCAAAGGAAAAAAAAAAAAGAAAGAAAGTCCAGTTGCCTTTTGAAAAAAGCACTTTTGGGACAACCATGACCTGGATGACTGAGAATCTCTGTAGATTTAATATTAATCTTCTTTCTTTAATCTGTTCTGTCTAATTTTCAGAAAACATAACATTCTTTTGAGTTTTTTTCCCTTCAGTAAAACAATTTGAATGTTCAGTTTAAAATAAAACTTTAGATTTGTTGTTAAACTCTTTGTGTAGAATGGATATAGTAATAAAATTCCTTATTTCCAAGGGGAATAGTGCAACGGATCTTTGTGTTATTGTGTGTGGTCTCTCTTTTAAAAGAGCTGGATCCAGCAGTGGAATTCAGCCAGTTCAGGCAAACCGATGGTAAAAATTCTGGCTGGCCCCTTCCAGGGTTCCCGCCCCCCATGCTCCGTTTTGGCTCCCAGGAGTCTACAGGGAAGCCTACTAGGCCTAAAACGGGGCATGAGGGGCCTTCAAGAGAGAAGGTAAGTCTCCAAGGGAGGGAGGGAGGGAGGAAGAAAAGAGAAAGAAAGAAAAGAAAGAAAAAGAAAGAGAGGGAGAGAGGGAAGGGAGAAAGAAAGAAAGAAAGAAAGAAAGAAAGAAAGAAAGAAAGAAAGAAAGAAAGAAAGAAAGAAAGAAAGAAAGAAAGCCAGAGGGAAAGTAAAGTAGAGATTGGGAGGGAGGGAAAAAGGAGAAGGAAGGACCACAAACCCTGGCACTAGATGCAGTTTCAGAGGATGCTATGAGACAGCACAGCAATCCAGGGCTGGAAGGGACCTTCGAGGTCATCTAGTCCAACTCCCTGCTCCAACAGGAGACCTTATATCATCTTGGTTATTTTGGTGCCTCTTAATACAGAGGAGAAATTCCCAGAAATCCCCAGGTATTGCCAACCTCCCTCCTAGTAAAAAAATAACCTAGAACAAAAACTTCATGCAGTATTAAAAAGAACAGAAAAGGGGGCTGTTGTGTATTGTTTAATGGAATGCTAAGTTGGCAAAATTGACTGCTAAATTGGCCATGCCCACCCAATCACATGACCACAGCCATGCCCACCAAGCCACACCCACAGAACCAGTAGTAAAAAAAAAATTAATATTAACACCAATTGGGACCAGCCTTGGAGAAAGGAGCCAAACCAGTGCAAGACTGTGTCGCCCAGCTGCAGACTCTGTAGCCAGAGTTGATGGTATCAAAGGCTGCTGAGAGAGGAGAGCAAGGGTGATTTTTATTTTATTTTATTTTAATTTTTTAAGTTTTATTTGGGTTTTCACACAAACAAAATACAAGTAAAACATCCTTTTTAAAAATATCATGATCCCAGTATACACTTCTTTTATATAGACACAAACTCAATTTCTTGACCATTTTTGTGTTCTATTCCATAGCTTATTACTATTTTGCATTTTCTATATAGTTTTCCCCCTTTTAATTTTCTCAACTTTATTTTGATTATCTCATCTCAATTCAAATCATGTTTCTACTATTGTCTATTCTGTTTCAATTTCATATTATCTTTTCTCATTAAACAAATTTTCTCCTGTAGTTACTAATTGGAGTATGACACCTTTATATCTTTTAATTACATCCATTCAGCATATATTTAAACTTCAATATATACCTTAAGGTTATGACCTTCAATATAATACGTAATACATAACTTCCAATCGAATTCTGCTTGGTACATTCTTATAATACACACTATATTCTTTTTTTAAAAAAAGAAAGATTGTACATATATGTAATTATAAACCCTCATTCCATTCCAATTCAGTTCTATCATTAATATTCATTAAAGTCTTGACATCTTTAACATTTCTTTTCAATTAAATATTACACTTCGGGGACACGTATAATCTTTCCATAATTAATTTTTCCCCTATTTCTCTTCACTTACGTTTTATAAATCATTGAATATTCATTTTATTACATTTATTTATTAACAAACATTCCACTAAAGTACGATAACTATTTTATCCATCATTTTGATCATGCATTGTTTCATATTTTCTGAAATTATTTCTATTTCTAATATAACAATACTATCTTATGTACCTTTGCAGAATCCCTTTTTCAATTAGATTTTCACCCATTATCTCTAAATAGGCCCTGTTTCTCTATATCTTGTTTCTGTCCTTTATAACTTCTTTTCCTTTCTTTATTCCCTCTCTTCTCCCTCCCCTTTTTACTCCCTTGTCTCTCTACTTCTAATTCTCTCTTCTGCATTTCCCTCTTCTGTTGCTTTCTAATTTTATACTTATTTTTCAAGCTATACTTTTTGGGGGGGTTTCCAAATCCTAAACTTTTCATTCTCTTTCCTCCCCTTTCCTTTTTTACCCCACATAAAATTACTTGTTCATTACAATGGCTTCTTCTTTGTCCCAATCTTCTTGTTCTGCAGGCATTTCTTGTTGTTTCTCATAGTTCCAAATCTCCATTTCTAAGAACTGAAATACGAAGCCAAAAGAACCTCTCCCTTCTTGTGCATCTTCTTTGTACTTTTTAAGTTCCATTTTCAATTCTTCTAAAAGTGGTGCCATTTTAAAAACTTTTAAACAACCACCCAATTGATTTTAGTCATTCAAATGCAGTTACCAAAAATCCAGAAGTCACCAAGTAATCCAAATACTCCTGAGCTGTTTCTTCTTACTTCTTTTTTCACTTTCTCTTCCTGGGGTTTTACTATTTTGTTGCCATGTTTCAGTTAAAATGTATCTTTTAGAAGTCTTGTTGAGATTTTACTGTGTTCTTTTTAATTCCAGGCAGTCTCCTCCCTTCCAGATCCTGCCCTTTTATTCTTTTTCTCTCCTTTCCTGTTTTCAAAAGCTTTTGAGTATCCAGCAATCTTTATTATCCCTTTGACATTTTATTTTCAGCTTAAATGCCTATTGATGTCAAAGTAGATTTTTTTTCTCAATTTCTTGCTTAAGTCTCTTAGCTGTCAATTTAGGGAAATGAAGAGGAGAGGAAAAAAACCCAAATCCTTTCCCTTTTTTCTCTCCTTCGATGCTTAAAAATCTTCTTTGGGAACAGTGTTATTTTTTTTATAGTTTAAATTCCAGGGTACCTTATTTGTTGCTTTTGCTGTTTGACCCGGTCAACCAAAACTTTCTCTTCTTCTTCCTGCACATTCTTTCCCAGTTGAGTTCTTTGGGGTGGCCATTTCTGACCACCGCTGCAACCGTCTTCGGGAAAGGGAGTAATGGCCAGCTGAGGAGGAGAGATGCAGCTCTCCTCAACCCTGCAGGCAGTCTCCCCTCTCTTCACCACCTCTACAGGGTGGCTTAGCCCTGAAACCAGCCGGCTCGGGGTGCTCCAGCAGTGAGCACAGATCGAAACCATGCAGAGACACCGTTTCAGTCTGTCACTGAAGCTCAAACCGAAAGGCCTCTGCTATTGAGCTTTTTGATACCTGAAACTAAATGATTTGCAGGGTCTAGTAACGAAACACAATGAGCACAATAAAATTATGATACTAAGATTAAAGAAGATTAAAGAAGTACAGGTATAACAACCAGACTTCGAATTGACAATGAAAATATTGAAGTGAGAGCTAGCTTCTGCCTTTTAAGATTGACTATCAATAGAAATGGAATGAGTAATCAATACTCTATACTACACTAGTACTTTGCAAAGTAACAATGATGGCATTAGAAAATATATTTGCATGCTGCAGTGTCTTTTGTACAAGGAGTCATGCAGAAAATAGTTCTTACTTGGTGGTTACTTACATGCTAAAGTTGAAATTTGAAGAAACAGAACAAAGATTTGTACACTTTTGAATATTGATTTGCAGAAAACTCTCAAAAATACCAAGATAGCCAAGAATCCAATGAATCACAGAATAAACCAAATGACTATTCTCACTTGGGGAGCAAATATAAAATCTTACACAATATTGTAAGCCACATAGCCATGCATTTGGTGGCACCTAGAAGGGCTGTCTTTATTGTGACTCCTTCCCTTTGAAACATCATCTCTGTAGAGATTAAACCAGCTTCTACTTTGACATTCTTTTGCAAAGCCCTTAAAGACCTGGTTTGCCAATGAGCCTGGGGAACCCAGAGTGGGATGGAGCCCATCAAATGGCTTGCTTGATTGCTTATCACCATGGGTCGGGATGGGTGGGGGTGTTATTCTTTTTATATTGGGTTTTTTATTGTAGCCACCCAAAGTCACTGAGTGAGTGGTCATGTCATAATAGCAATAGCACTTAGACTTATATACCACCCCATGTGTTTTATAGCACTCTCTGGGCAGTTTACAATATCAGCATATTGCCCCCAAGCAATCTGGGTCCTCATTTTACCAACCTTAGAAGGATGGAAGTCAACCTTGAGCTCATCAGGATTGAATGCCAGACTGTGGGCAGAGTTAGCCGGCAATACTGCATTCCAACCACTGTGCCACCAGGGCTCCCATAAATTCTCTCAATAAATAAAAATATGTGAGTGGAGCAGCTAAATAAATTAAGTAAATAAAATGACAGCTCAAATTAACATACTTTGGACGCAAGCACTACATGGAATGAACTACATGGAAGGAAGCACACAGTGGGGTACCACAAGGTTCTGTCTTAGGCCCAGTATCTTCAACATCCTTCATAAACCATTTAGATGAAAAGTTAGAAGGGGAACTCATTAAATTTTCAGGCAATACACAGCTGACCCTTTTACAGCATAGGTTCAAGATCCAGAAGGATCTTCACACTTGAACACTAGGCTCTATCCAACAAAATGCAATTCAATGGTGAGAAAAGTAAGGTTTTACATTTAGGCAAGAAAAACCAAATGCACAGGTACAACACAGGTGGTACCTGAGTCAACAGCAATAACTGAGAGGGAACCCACAACCATGAGCCAGCAATGTGCTCCAGCTGTCAAAAAGGCCAATGCTGTCTTAAGCTGCATCAAGGGCTAGTATCAAGATCATATGAAGTGTTACTACGGCTTTATACTATTTTTGTAAGACCATACTTAGAATACTGCAACCAGTTTTGATCACAATACAAAAAAAAATGATGTTGAGACTCTAGAACAGGGCTGTCAAAATCCTGGTCCACAGGCCGGATGCATTACATGCTGGCCCCGCCCTGCCCGGTTTAGCGAAGTGGGGGAAAGTCCTGATATGTCACATGATGCCACCGTGATGACATCAGTTTGATGTCTTCTCTGTACTCTAGAAAGAGTACAGAGAAGAGCAATAAACATGATTTGGCAACTGGAGGCTAAAGCATATGATGATTGGTTGCAAGAACTGGTTATGTCTAGTCAGATACAGATAATCAGAGTTGGGAGGGACCTTGTAGGTCATCTAGTCCAACCCCCCGCCCAAACAGGAGACCCTACACCATTTCTGACAAATGGCAGTCCAATCTCTTCTTGAAAGTCTCAAGTGATGGCACTCCCACAACTTCCGAGTGTAAGCTGTTCCATTGGTTGATTGTTCTCACTGTCAGAAAGTTTCTCCTTATTTCCAGGTTAAATCTCTCCTTGTTCAGTTAGTCCACAGGTGTCAAATTCGCTGTGACATTTTGTGACGTTTTTTCCATTTGCAGAGCTGGGGTGGGCATGGCCTGCACGTAATGCAAACAGCCTGCCAGTTTGACACCCATCATCTAGTCTAATAAAGAGAAGAACTAGAGGTGACATAAAAGTAGTCTTCTAATATTTGAGAGGCTTTTATAAAAAACGGGGTTCAATCTATTCTCCAAAGCACCTGAAGACAGGACAAGAAGTAATGGATGGAAGCTTATTAAAGAAAGATCCAACCAATAACTAAGGAGAAATTTCCTGGCAGTGAAAATAGTTAAATCAGTGGACTGGCTTGCCTGTGGAAGTTGTCAATGCTCTGTTCTAAGGTGGTAAAAAAAAGATCAGTCAGCCTTTAGTCCTGAATGATCTAGGGTCTCCTGCTTAAGCAGGGGGTTGGACTAAAAGATCTCCAGCGTCCCTTCTTATTCTGTAATTTATTAAAACGAGCTCTCTTCAAAATCTATAATTGTGAAAGGTAGAAGGAAGACAATCAACAGCAAGTCAGATAAACTTGATTATGAAGGCAATGGCTGAACTTTTGGAAGACCGAAGGTCTCTGTTGAAGACCAAGCATCATGGAGAAGGTCTACCTACTGACATCAATTTTATGGCACATTAGTAATGTGGGATTTATTAATCTCTTTCCTGTAATGATATGCCCCTTATTAGTGGAAAGACATATAATGATGACACACACCCAAGGCAAAACCAGACAGCCAATTTGGTATTAGGTTAGAACCTGGGATACTTTGAAATTTTAATCCACCTTGGGCATGAAGCCAGATAGGTGACTTTAATCCAGTCACTTTGCCTCTACCCAGAAAAGGCAATGGCAAATCACTTCTGAAAATGTTACCCAGAAAGCTGCAAAGACTTATCCAACCAGATGCCAGTACAGGTAGTCCTTCTCTTACAATCACAATGGAGCCCAAAATGTATGTGGTTAAGTGAGAATTTGTTGAGTGAGTTTTGTCCCATTTTATGACATTTGTTGTTAAGTGAATCATTGCAGTTGATAAGTTAGCAACACGGTTGCTAAGTGAATCTCCCTTCCCCACTGACTTCGCTTGTCAGAAGGTTACAAAAAGTGATCAGATGAATCTGGGGTGCTGCAACAATAGTAAGTATGAGTCAGTTGCCAAGAGTGTGAATGTTGATCACCTGATCATGGGGATGCTGCAAAGATTGTTAACTATTGTTGGAAGAAATATCCTTCTGGGTTCAGTTCCAAGTGGGGAAAAAGATACTGGAAACATGGAGGCTGTTTGGGAAGATGGTTTAACGGTGGACAGGATCACATGCCTGGGAGCTCCTAGGCAAAAAAGGCAGAGATGCTGAGAATCCCTTGGTTTCATACCCTCTGTTGGGTCCCACCTTAGTGTTTCCTGTTCCTGTGTAAGAAATGTTTCCCATTGACTGTCAGACTCTCAGGAGTGGGGGTCTTAGCTAACTTTGTAGACTTTGTCTGGACCAGGGGTCTCCAACCTTGGCAACTTTAAGACTTGTGGACCTCCAGCTGGCTGAGGAACTCTGGGAGTTGAAGTCCACATGTCTTAAAGTTGCCAAGGTTGGAGACCCCTGGTCTGGACCACATGGTTTCACCTGATTGCTGGCTAATGCAATCTTCCCAGGTGAGATGGGTAATCCTATCATTTCCTGGGGGTCATCCCACCACCCTGGAGCTGAAGGGGAGGGCAGGGAGCTGCAGGAAGCTGCTTTGTCTTTAAAACACATTTCTCCTTTTCTTCATCCAGGGAAATACAACATTCTGCCTTTTTAATATTTCCTAGAATATTTCATTCTTCTAGGAGAGGGGTGGGTGCTAACTTTCTACATTGTGAAGAACGGTCATGTCACTTTTTTTTCAGTGGCTTTGTAACTTTGAATGGTCGTTAAATGAACTGTTGTAAGCCTAGGACTATCTGGAGTCAAGGCTGATTTGAACACATCCCAAAAAATCCCCAAAACTATTTTTTGAGAATCTCCGCTGGAATCTATAAAATGGAAATAATATTGCAGTTTTTGCCAATTCTAAAATCATAATCTTTAATACTGAATGGGTGCAAAGTCAGAAAAAAAATAAATCTAAAGCATGTCAGGTATGTTTTCCGACACAGTAAGTTCTAAAGCAGCATCTCCAGTCATTGGCAAGCGAGAACACTAGGAAAAAGGCCCGATTTTAACGTATCTGGAAGGGTGGTGAAGGTTTTTGAAGGCGTTCATAAGCCTCCTGTCCACATAACTGGAGACCTAATTACCCGAATCAAAGTTGAGGCCTATCTGGGCCCGCGACTTCTCCTTACGCCTCGCTAAGATTAGGAGAAACTATACGTCACTTCCAGGGAGATCCCGTTGGAATCGCAGTCTCGCGACTCTTTCCTGAAGTTTCGCGCGAGAACTGCTAACTCACGCTACTTTCTGGGAGCCGAAAGCACTCGGCAATTTCCGTCACTCTCAGACTCAACCAATCGAGTGATAAGCGAATCGTTTCTGGATTACTTCTTTTGGGTTCTGTACGGGGACCGAACGTGGGATATGAACTTAAAGTCCGCATGAAAGTTGCGGCAAAGCCCATTGGGGAATGTTGGTGTGTCTGTGCTCAGAGCACTAGCTGAGGGTGCCGCTTTCGATTATTCTGGCCTGGCTATGGCGCCTCTCCTCCCCCCCGCCATGGCTCCCCGTGTCCCTGCTCCTCTCCTCTCAGTGAGCGAAAGTGGCCGCCGCCGCCGTCCCAGCGCCCGCAGCCGCCGCCTCCTTCTCAGCAGCAATAGCGCGGCCGCCATCTTGTCGAAGCAGAAGTCGAGGGCGCCGCGGCAGGACACAGGCACCGCCAACGCAGTAAGAGGCGAGAGGCCGGGAGGGAAAAGCGGGGCGGACAAACTCAAGACTTACTCTCGGCCTAAGCCGAGCTACGCGCGCAGGTGAGGCGCCGTGATGCCCGGGCCCGGGGCAGGTAACAGCAAAGCGGGGACCGGTTAGACCAGGCCACGGGAGCAGCCCCCGGCCGACCACTCCTTCGCAATCCCCCGGCAGTCACCCCAGCGGCCGGGCCTACTCTTAAAGGGACAGGATGTTGCCTGGGGGGGGGGGGGGAACCATCCGCTAGTGGGGAGGGTGCTGTACTCTGGGGGTCTTTCCTCCCCCCCCAAAGGCTTCTTGCAGGGCGAGGGAGGTTCCTCAGGCGATGCCTCGCTACCTTCTGGCTTCGGGCAGCATGCGGTGCGTGTGTGTGTGGGTTGGTCACACCCAGTCCACGGTCACACGTGCGCAACTTGCTTGCTCAGTGTCTGGCAATGGAAAACGAGGAAGCCGCCAGGCCTTTCTCTGAGATACGGGGTTTCTAGCTGTGGGAATACCTGGGAAGAGATTCATGTTAGTATGTTGAATGAATCTGAGATCCAGGTATAGCCGTTTATCAAGGATGAAATCCAAGAAAAGTGGGCATGGAGTGTCAGTGTGCATCTTTGTCATCTTAATGAAAAATCTCTGCGTATTTATATATCTTAACCAGGATACATTTTTAAAAAATGCTTCTTCGTGGAATATATCACAGGAGTAGTTGATGCCTCAGTGGCTTTTGGTATTGATTGTTGTGTCAAAGGTCTGATCTTTAATGTTTTGTACACACTAGTAGACCTTTAATGGATAGCAATTTTGCCTAATTATAATTTTGGAATTATAATTGACTTTGTATATTTCTTTTGATTAAATGTACGAGTTGACCAAACGCTGCAGTGTAGCATACAGCACAATAAAGGTGATCACTTTTTAAACCCCTTTTTGCTTCATTGTCTTCACATCAGATACATTCTTGTGGTAACTTGATTGGTAGGACTTGAGTATATCTGATCTTTAAACAAATTTGAGTTGAGATTGTGGAATGTAAGGTAGAATTAGTAAAGCTGCACTTGAGAAATCATTTGGAAAAAGGTGATTCAGAATGCCTGGAGTGCAAACTCAACACTGTGAACTCAAAAAAAGATGTGGTTGCAGACAGGTACTCAAGTTTTGTTCCTATGTTCTCCAAAGCACATTTTATGAATTGTTTCCCAAGTCTTCCACAGACCTAATAAAATGTTTATTTGCTTTCATAAAATCTTTCATAATATTAAATCAATTTTATTTTGATGAAGCATTGAAGCACTTTATCCAGTGATGTTGAATTAGAAATGTTGTTTGGTGTGTGATGTTTTGTATGATAATAAAAAAAATCTGTGGATAAGACATATATCATCAGGGTGTTATTCCTAACCTAGACATTCTTCTACATGATTGGCATGTACATTGGTCATATATCAATACATATTTATTGATTTTTATTGATTATTTATATCCTGTCTATTATTTTTAGAGCTAATTTAAGATGGTGAACATATCCAACACACCTTATTCCTACTTTCTCAAGAAAGCATGCCAAATATTTGTGATTATGTCTAAATACCCAACTAACAAAACATTGGTGTTTTTTCCTGAAAAGGAAATATGTTAATTCATTATTACGCTTGTTACCTTTGCAGTTACATATAAGGTTTTGGTTGAGTTACTCCTTTTTCAAATATACTTTTTTGCCTTCTTTAATTTTTCGAATACAGAAGGTATTAGAGATATAAAAGCACAAGGAAAAAGTTTTCTCAGAAATTCTTGTACACAAATCAATTATAAATAATAAAATAATAAAAAATAAATATATTTTTATTCTGAACTCATAAAATGGTTAAATGTGAAAAATTGAGCTACGTTTGAAAATATATCAAATAAAAAAAATCTCGAACATGAAATAGAGTTCCAAATTTCAGTAATTCATGAAAATAGGGGGGGAAAAAAGATCTAAAATATAGAATACCAGCATTTCATATGTAGAAAATGAGAGTGATTGTAAAACTTTTCCTTGTTGCAGAATATGCTTTTATAACTTATTTCCCTGAGCCCTTTCTCAGTGTTCTAAATGTATTTTTTGCAGAGAAAAAAAATACCCACTTTTATATCTTCTTTTGTTTTATTATAATATTGGTGGACTTCTGTTTGCATTTTTAATTTTGCCTGCCTGCTTCTATTAAACATCCAAAAATAAAAAGGTCGCTTATTTCTCGGAATTCAGCAAACATGCATATATTTTTATTTTTTCTAAATTTTCAGGTTCTTTCTCCAAATACATTCTTTTAACAATATTAACATTTCTGGAAATTTTAAAAATGCATAATTGAACACAATTGAATGCATTTCTGATCATGAGTTAGAGTAGGAATTAGATGCTTTGCAGCATGCTGTTTCTGGAGGCTTATAATTTTCATTTCCTGAACTTGTGCTAGTGTTAAGTAGAAAGTCACATAATCTTCCAAATAATATTTTATATAAATTCTGTCGAAGTATTACAAAATTTGGAATATTTTACCTATGCTTCTGACTATAATCCAGGATGGTACACTGGCCTGCCATGATGTCTGAATATCACCCAAAATATAGATTGTACAGATAATTTGTGATTCAGTATATTGCATGATCATGTTTTGTGCTAATACCACTCATGATTTATGATTTAGCCTATCATAAGAAAATAGAGTTCCATGAATAAAGTATGATTGAGGTTTCTATGTATATAATCCTAGTGCAGCTACAAGTACAAATCGCCATATGCTATTAGGGGCCATTGACATTAGTGAGCTAAAATGCTATATGCACCTAGCAATAAAAGATTAACAAACATGCCTATTTTAATTAAAATAGCAACACTGACCCATTTCCTTAGCAATACAATTGACTTGAAACAGTTATTGTAGCTTGATGATATTTTACCCAAAGCTATAAATTGCAATAAATTAGTCAATGTAAGATAATGATGGACTGTATTTGTAATGTCACCTATGTCTCCTTACCCCATCATCATAATCTCGCCTGCAGCTGCAGAGATCCTGTTGGGTCCTTAATACAAGTACAGTATTAAGCATGCGTGCAGAGTAGCATCTCTACAGGTGGTTCAAATATTCTTGGATTAAAAACATGAATCATTTATACAAATGATTGAAAAGTGGATGCACAAAGCATAGACATTTAAATTAAAATAAATAATGATCTCTTGTACTTAATTTAGAAGACATAACAGAAAATGCATTTGAGAAGAGCAGTTTTGAATACATAGTGAGATGTAGATGCTTTTTGCCAGAGATGGGAAGAGGAATTACTTATTGGAAGTTATAGTAAGCTCAGACAGAACAACTTTGTTACTTGCCTTAGGTCAAGGGAAATGAATCTTGTGATATTTCTCATAGCAATTGCCTATTTGTCTTATGTGTTTGAAACATGTTAATTAACTGCCAGAATGCAAAAATCCTATATTGGCTATCAATTCTTTCCAATGGGAAAAAAGAACTAAATAAAAAAAAGAACCTTGTTTAACTAAGTGCCAACCTCATTTGCTTGACATTATGCTTCGTCTCCTTTATCTTATTCATCTATGACTGACACATTTATCTGGCTTGTTCCCAATATGTTGATGATGCCAGGCCTCCAGACTTTCTAGAAGTCACGTGAGAGGACTCTACTGTCGCCCAGCCTCTTGAGCCACAAAAAATGCCCAAGAATCAGAGTATGTTTTCCTCTTCTTTTTTGGAGGCTGCAAGGCCACATAAGACAATTCTTTGAAGTTTCCAGGCCTTGTGCAACCTGGAGCTGCCTGCGATATGACTTTTTTAGGGAAAAACCTATTAACTATTTATTAAATACTATACATTTAATTTATTACTCTTGATCATGAATTGTTTCTCTTCTGTCTGGAGGAAGGGGGTGTTAGCAGAGTCAAATTAGGCATTTTCTGAACGCACCAAGTTCAAGAGATTTGTCATCATTGTTCTAATACTGTTGGGAAGTATTCAGCCTGGCAGGAGGGTAAAGCATGGAGCTAACTTGGAGTCACTGCACAACCGCAAAAGACTAGGTCTGACACCCCTCCCCAAGTACTCTGGAGCTTTTTCTACCTGTTCCCAGAAGTAGGCTGCCAGACTGGATAGATTCCTGTATTATAGGGAGAACATCATAAAGCAGTTACTGTATTTTTCAGAGTATAAGACGCACCGGACTGTAAGACGCACCTTGGTTTAAAGGGGGAAAATAAGAAAAAATATTTTGCCTCTGCATCCTGTTTTGCTCTCCCTGGCATCCAGAGGCACTCTGCAGGCCAAAAACCTGCCCAGGTCCCAAAAATGGGACCCGCAGAAGCCTCCGGAGGTCAAATATGCACCCATTTTTGGCTGACAGAGTGCCTCTGGATACCGGGGAGGGCAAAAATGACCTGAGGAGGCTTTGGGAGGCCAAAAATGTAAAATGTAAATGTAGATAATATGTAAAAAATGCCATTCATTGGTTGGTCAACAGTGGTATTACAGAATAATTAGTACTATGGAGGTTATTGCTGGATTATTTCTGAGTCCAAGTTGCTAATTTATACCTCAGGTCCTTGCCATCTTCTGAACCAAGTGGCACCTGTCTGTCCACTATGTTTGTGTCAAGAGAATAGACTGTAACCTCTCTCCTTGAGATGTTGTAGGGAGGATGTTCAGAAGCAGCTCCCTCTTTTGGAATAACCCTCTTCATAAAGTGAGGGTAATCCCTTACCTGCAAATTTTTTGAAAGGCATGAAGGCCTTCATAGTGCAAGTTTGCATTTAATTAAAGGTAGTCTTTGACTTACGACCCCAATTGAGCCCAAAATTTATGTTGTTAAGTGAGACATTTGTTAAGTGAATTTTGTCCCATTTTACAATCTTTCTTGACATTTGTTAAGTGAATCACTGCAGTTGATAAGTTGGTAACATGGCTGTTAAGTGAATCTGGCTTCCCCATTGAGTTTGCTTGTCAAAAGGTTGCAAAAGAGATCACATGACCTTGGGAAACAGCAATGGTCATAAGTATGAACCAGCTGCCAAGCATCTGAATCTTGATTAAAAGATCATAGGGATGCTACAAAGGTTTTAAGTGTGAAAAATGGTCATGTCACTTTTCGATGCCATTGTAACTTTGAACAGTCACTAAACGAAATGTTATAAGTCAAGGATGACCTGTATAACATTGTGTCATATGCTAAATATTTTAATAAGAATATAGTTGGCCAACTATCTGCCCAAGGAAGCCCAGTAGTGACCTGGTTTATATTATCTTACCGTATCTAGCCTAAATAATTCTGAACGACCTATGAGAAGGCAGCTTTCCTTATTTCTTTGCTGTTACCTAGATTTTTGCATCAAATTTGGAATCTCTAGTTTACACATCCTGTGCCATAACATGATTTGCTTTACTTTGGCTTAGGTTTAGTATGTTATTAAACTACTCACTTATATGTAAACCATGGTTTCTGAGTTATAACATTAGATTAACTTGCCAATTATAGTTTATTCACTGTGCAAACCCAACTATAAAGTATGTATCTAGATTTATGTATTGTGCTAATGACATTGATATACAATTTATGGAATAAATTGCATGTTGCTGCATTTATTCAGCAACATGCAATTTATTCCATAAACGTAAATTTGCTGAAAACCAAATTATATTATGGCTTAATATAACCAAGTCAGCCCATAGCAAGGACATTCATGAGGAGAATCAGCAAAATCAGATGGCAGTTACGACTGCTATATTGATGTCTGGCCCTTTTGTATTTGTACCAAGGTCACATGCACATGAAAGGGATAGGGCTTCGATTGTGTACCATCTTCACTTTCCTGATTATCCATCCCTGTGCGCATAGTGCTAGCTCCTAATGTTTCAAATTTGTAGTAGAAACAAAATTATGAAAGTTAAGAGTTTTCAGTTCCTGTTGTGCCTTGGCCAAGTCTGCTCAGTTCTCTGAAACTGCAGGTTTTGGTGCATATATCTATAAGTTTGGATTCTGCAGGATGAAGGCCTTATTGTTGACAGTAATAGGTCATAATTACCATACTGGTCCAGTTAAGGGTTATTAGATAGATGTTTTTCAATTTCCCAGTCTAGGAGAAGCCCAAAGACACCTAATACCTTCCATGCCTAAGGAGGGACTAGAACCTGGGGGACCTGGCACCTGCTTCAGCACCTTAACCAATATTTTGTTGTTGTCCAGTCATTAAGTCACATTCAACTCTTTTCCATAGCAGGCCAGCCCCTAGCCCATCCTCTACTGTGCTGTAGTTTACCCAAATTAATGTATATTTTATCGATGACACTATCTAGCCGTCTAATCCTCTACCATCCTCTTCTCCTTTTGCCTTCGATCTTTCCCAACATCAGGATCTTGAATCCTTTCTTCTCATTAGGTGACCATAGAATTTGAGCTTCAGCTTCAGTGTCTGTCCTCCCAAGGAACAATCAGGGCTGATAGATTTGATGTCCTTGTAGTCTCAAGGGACACCACAGTTCAAAAGCATCAATTCTTAGGTGTTCATCCTTGTGGTCCAACTTTCACATCCATACATTACTACTGGGAAAACCATAGCTTTGACTGTATGGATCTTTGATAGCAAGGTGATGTCTCTGCTTTTTAATATGCTGCCTAAGTTTGCTATAACCTTTTCCGCCAAGGAGCAATTTTAATTTTATAGTTGCAGTCACCATCTGTATTGAGCTTGGAGCCCAAGAAAATAAAATCTGTCACTGCTTCCATTTGTTCTCCTTCTACTTGCCAGGAAGTGATGAGACTAGATGCCCTGATCCTAGTTTTCTTAAGGTCGAGTTTCAAGTCAACTTTTGTATTTTCCTCTTTCATCCTCATGAAGAGATATTGTCCACATGTTTGAGGTTATTGATATTTCTCCCAGCAATCTTAATTCCTGGTTGTGGTTCATCCACTAGCATTTCACATTATGTACTCTGTATATAACCTAAATAAGCAGGATGGCAATATATAGATTTGTTGTATTCCTTTCCCTATTTTGAACCAATCAGTTGTTCCATGTCCAGTTCTAATTGTTGCTTCTTGACCTGAATACTAATTCCTCAGGAGATAGGTAAGGTGGTCTGGTACTCCCTTCTCTTTAAGAACTTGCCATAATTATAGTGATCTACACAATCAAAGGCTTTAGCATAATCAATGAAGCAGAAGATGATTTTTTTTTTCTAGAACTCCCTTATTCTCCTTAGAGCCGCTCGGATCATTCAGAGAGTGGGAGGTGCTTCAGTTTGCGTCGTTGAAGGCTGAGCTTAATTACTAGGAACGCTCCACCCTTCATCACGTAACTCCCTCGTGGCGTTCCCCAGTTTATGCTCAGCCTCCGTGAGAATAGGCTGTGTTATTTCCTACTCCTTGGCCGATTCAAGATTTCCTTATTTTCAGGTTTGACTTATTCTTGTTTTTCCTTCCTTAGCCTCTGCGCATTTGGGGTGTCTCTGTAGCAAGGGGAACGCGTTCCTCGCCCCCAGGGGGGATAAAGAGTGGGCGGTTTTATCAGCGCTCCTGCGCTAACCCCCCCCCCGATTCAGCTTGTATTCCTGCCGCTTCTCTACGCTGCCCTCATTGCGGCTTGATCTGATCGCGCTTCTAAAAGCACAGCTGGTGTTCCCCACCACCACAAACGCCGATCGCCCCAGGAAGGGGCGATTTTTTCCTGGCTGCCTCTCTCGGCCTCTAAACTTGCCGGAGAGGCCTAGTTTCGCTCTGAGCGGCCCGATAATACGGAGACTGTGGGCAGCCGCTGCGTGCTCGGGTGCCATTTTCCCGGCCTCATTACGTCTGCGAAGGAGCTAGCGAAGGAGCCTTCCAGCCCGTGAGAGCTGTTACTGTGCTGTACTGTGAATTTAAGTAAAATTAGCAACTTGTTGGCTTTCCGCAGCAGCGCTCAGGGCAAGAATTAGCAGCCTATCCCTCCCGGTTGTTGTCTGGGAGCTCTAGCTGCTAGAGGCCTTATTTCCAGCCTCAGGCGTTCATTTGGCGAATTGGATCCTAATAATAACAATCTCTGGGGTCACTCCCTCCTGGGAGCGCTGAACCAGTTCACTAATTAGATATTTGTTAATTAAAAAAATAAAAAAACAAATATATATATATATATATATATATCAATAATAACATTACCAATATTAATAGGACTATACATTTATTTATATGCAGATATGTATATGTATATTAATAATAATAACAATAATAATATTATAAACTATATACATTTAAATTCCAAAAGGGGGCAGGGCCAGCTGAAAGGACACCCGGCCTTTGTTGTAGGTCGAACCCTTGGCGAGCCAACTGCCTTTAGAATTTTATATACAGTCCTTACTTCTAAAATGGCAGATGACAATTCCGCTAAAGGCCCTTCTTTGAAGGCCAGATCTAAGTCCTACCACTTGCGCAGACAGGCTAAGGAAACTTCTAAGGAAACTTCCAAGGCCTCTCAAAGAGATGCCCTAAGATGCCATAAGGCATTGGAGAAAGAATTCGACAGGCGATCTAGAGAGTCACAACCGGTGCCTCTAGCCTTCCCACCCTCCATTCCCTCCACTTCCAGACATCCCCCCTCCTCCAAATTGCTCTTCCCTCTTCAGGCACAGCTCATCCCAGGGGCATCAGGTCCCCGAACCAATGACCAGACGGACGCCCAAAGCTACATTCACGGCCACTGGTCTGCGCCAGGAGGAGCCCGACACAGTGGAGATCCCTGCATAAATGAGGGCATGGATGGAACAGGCTATCCGCCAGGGGATTGCAGAAGGCCTCCAACAGATGTCCAGGCCCGGTCCCCTCTCAATGGCGCCTGAACATGAGTCGCTATGAGTCAGGTCCTCGCCTAGATCGGACCATCCTCATGGTCAGGTACCTTTACAGAGGGACAGCCCTCTCCCAGAAGGGGAACTGGAGGAGGCCATAGAGGACCTGGATCAGTTCAGGGAGGAGGAGGAATTTGAATGGGGGTCTACACACCACGGTGAGCCCCTATTGGAGATAGACCCTATGGAAGGGGAATGTCCGAGGATGAGGGTCTTACCCCCAATCAACCCACCTTTGTGGGTTTGTTCAAGCCACACATGTTTAAATTGCTCCTATTTAAGGCCAAGAACATATCTGGCCTGTCTGTACAGTCTCCCTCTGCTCTCCCTTCCCCGGCGGAGGGACAAGAGGATGCCATTTTTAGGCAGCCCGTTGTGGAAGCGGAGGTTATTCCGGCTCCATCCATCTTTCACGACCTAGTCTCAAACCAGTTGGACTCTACAAGGGCCCCTCCTGCCTCATCCAGCCAGGACAAGAGGTTCTTTAACCTCGATTCAAGCTTCTGCAACCTGCTTAACACCCTCGAGGTAGATGAGCCCATCGTTGGCTTAGTATCCTCCTCCCCTAGTGATCCTCTGGAGGCTCGCAAACCCGAGGACAAGAGGTCCGAACTAGCCTTATGTCGGGCTCACCAAGCCGACGCTTGGACCATTAGATCGGCCACAGCCGCCTCCTTCTTCACCAGGTCTTCGATCCGGTGGCTCCGCCAACTAAAACAGCATGTCCCCCCCTCTAACACAAGGGCACATCAGGAAATCGCCAAACTGACGGCCGTGACAGAATTCTCGGCCGATGCCACCTACCATGCGGTTAAGTTCTCCACCCGAGCAATAACCTCTCATGTTACAGCCCGCCACCTGCTCTGGCTCAAACACTGGCAGGCGGATATAAAAAACAAGGTTAAGTTGGCCACTGCCCCCATCAAGGGGGACAAACTATTTGGCACGGCCCTAGAGCCATTGCTAGCCGAAACCCGAAGCAAGAAAAAATTTCTGCCTTCTCTTTTTTGGAGGTCAGAGCCAAGACCCCCTCAGCCATTTCGGAGAGGTTCCTCCCAATCTTTCTACCAGTTATCCTTCCCGCCCAGGTATCCGAAACCCCCCTCCTTCCGGCCATTTCAACCGATCCGGGTGACAGGAACAGGAGGGGTGGCAGCTACAAGCATCCCTTCAGGGGTTCAGGAGGGAAGCCCTTCCGGCGCCCCAGATAGATCCCGTCCCTCCCTTCCCATCAGCGGACGTCTCAAGCATTTCACCGACCGATGGGACTCCTCCACTTCCGATGCCTGGGTCCGGGACACCATCAGATTTGGTCTCGCTCTTGAATTTCAGCGCGCCCCCCCTGACTTTTTTATGGCATCCCCCTCTCGAGGGATTCCCATCAACGCAGCTTGATGGATTCCGCTATCCATCACCTCCTCAACGTACAGGCTATCCAACCCGTCCCACCCTCCCAACGAGGGCAAGGCTTTTACTCTCACCTTTTCATGGTTCCCAAATCCTCAGGTGGATGGAGGGCTATTCTAGACCTGAAACGCCTTAACCATTACCTGATCCACTGCAGGTTTAAGAAGCACACCTTACAGTCCATTCTACTGGGCATCAGGCAGGGGGACTGGCTGTCTTCTATAGACCTTTCAGAAGCGTATCTTCACATACCAATCCGACCCTCCCATTCCAAATTCCTCAGGTTCTGTTACAACCACCACCATTTCCATTATGTGGCCCTTCCCTTTGGGTTGGTTTCTGCCCCGAGAACTTTCACTAAGGTCCTCGCGGCTCTAGCGGCTCACTTCAGGAACCTCCCGGTTCGTCTCCACTGCTACCTGGATGAGATCCTCATCCTGTTGCACTCCAGACACCAAGCAGAGAAGGATATCAGAGCTACTCTCTCTGCCCTCCAAGACCATGGGTTCCTAGTAAACTGGCAAAAGAGCCAATTGTTACCATCTACCTGGATAATCCACTTGGGGTCCGTCATTGACTCAGTTCAAGGAAAGGTCTTCCTTTCCTCGGAAGGATTCCTTAGCATCCAGGAAACCGTCAAACATATCAGCCGATCAAAAAAGGTAACACTTTTAGAATTGTCTCAATTACTAGGTAAAATGGTCTCATGCATTTCCATTGTTCCCTGGGCCCGTTTACACACCAGATCCCTACAGTGGTTCCTGCTCCCGATCCAAAGGTCTGGCAGAAGCAATTCAAGCGCCACGGTCAAGGTGCCTCCAAGGGTCCTCACGTCTCTCCTCTGGTGGACCAGTTCCGCCATCAACAAGGGCCATTGCTTCAAGGAGCCCCAATGCTTCACCTTCACCACAGATGCCAGTCTGTCCGGATGGGGCACTCACATCCACTCGCTCACGACACAGGGAAGATGGTCGCAGGCAGAACGGGCATGCTGTATAAACTGGTTGGAACTCCACGCCATCCACCTGGCCCTGTGCAACTTCCTCCCTCAGGTACGCAGGCGGCATGTCCTTATACTCACGGACAACGTCACCGCCAAGGCTCACGTCAACTGACAAGGGGGCACCCAGTCCATCCGCTTGATGAGAGAGGCCGAGCGCCTCTGCTGTTGGGCGGAGCGCAATCTCCTCTCCCTCAAAGCCGAACACATCTCAGGGGACTCAAACACCCAAGCGGACTGGCTGAGCAGGACCACGGTTGACCAGTCCGAGTGGTGCATCCATCCGTCACTGTTCAGGGAGGCGACCACGATGTTTGGTCTCCCGTCAGTAGACCTCTTCGCATCCCCCAACACACAACTCCCCAGGTTTTTCTCGAGGTACCCCTCCCACGGGGCCGAGAATTACAACACCCTCCGTTGCCCCTGGCCCACAGGGCTTCTATATGCATTTCCTCCATTAGCCCTAGTCCCCAGAGTCATCCAGAAACTGATCTCTGAGAAAGCAGAACTGATTCTAGTGGCCCCCTGTGGTATCTGCCATCCCGCATCTGATGGGCGGCTCATGAAAGGGAGCGAAGGGAAGAGAAACGACAGGAAGCGAAGTTTTCTCTTGATGAGCGCGCCCCAAATGTCTTGGCACACGCTTTTTTATTGTGCTTTTTTACAAGAAAATGATTTAATCAGAAAGCTCAAGTCAAACATGGTAATCTCATCAGGATGTGCATGTTTACAAAGCTGCATACCGGACAGATTATTTACAATGTGGATAAGCTTATTAAGGATAAGCTTATTAACAAACGTCTATCTCCTTGTCTCTTGTACGTGCCTTGCAAAGGTCACTGAAGAGACAGAAGTTAATGATTACACGTGAATGATACAATGTTGCAAATGCATGAATGATACATAGTTGCAATGATACATAGTTGCAAACACATGAATGATACATAGTTACAACATCTCCTCTGTTTTTATTATTTATGACGAGTCTTCTTCCTCGTCCGAGAAGACAGGAACCATTTTTCTGAAATGTTCGCCGTCCCCGTCATCTAGGCAAGAGTGCGACCCGTCAGCGTCAGGGTTGTCCAAGGAGCGGTAACTCAGCAATGACATTTTTTCGTCCGGTGTTGAGGATATAACATGAGCTTGCAATAGCACATTAACATCAGCAGAGGATAATTGATTTTTCAAAAATTGCAATATTCTATTAAAACAACAAGGTCCTATAATACATATCAATATAGTGATTATTAATGATCCTGCCAATGCAGTTAAAAAGGTTGTAAACCATGGCGAAATAGAAAACAAGCCCCCCCCCCCCTGCTATCAGCATAAAGACAAGATTCTTCTTTAAGCGCAGCACACAATCCCTCTTGTTTTTAAAAAATAACAGATCTAAATCTTTACGATTTTGCAAAAGGGGGTATTCCATGGGTACTTGTAGGGATATAAATTCATCAGAGTTATACACACAAGCCATACTTGAATGCAAAATGATTTGGATTTAACAATTTCATCCCCGTGGACACATTCCATGAGACCGGTGGAACAAGTCCAAACAAAATTATTGCCAGGGATAAATTACATTCCTTTCAGGCGTGATGTTAAAGTTCCTCCTGAAGTGGTGTAGATTGCAGGATATCCCCTGGTTGTGTGGGTGCGTCTGCCAAATCGAATTGAAGTGGTGGGTAGAAGTCTTCTATGCAAGAAAAATTGGTTGTAGAACTTAAACGAACGCCTTGAAAGTCAGTTATAGTCCAAGCAATATTATCTCTTCTATGAGGCTTCTGCGGATCATCATGGACAGTTCTTTTGAAGCGTCGTTTGTTGACAGGATCAAAGTTTGGGTATATAAAAGCATGACAAGTAGGAGAGAGAGCTATGGACAAGTTAGTTGTAGAACATTTGCGAAATGAGGAGAGAATGTAATTAGTAGAAAAAAGATAATAATTACAATAATGACAATAAAGATTAATTTGGTAATTCATCAAGGATGTTAGTTGGGGTGGGGAAACCCATGATACAATATAAGGACATTTAGGTCCCCCTAAATTTAGATTGAATGGAGGAAAAGATTTTAAGGTTCCTTTCCATAGGAAGAGTAAAGAAGGAACAAAAGAGCGAGTGGTAGAGTGTTCTGTAAGTAGGATACGAATAAGGTAGAAATTGCAAAGAGGATATAGGCAAGAATATCAGGAAGAGTTTAAGATGCAGATGTAGCGGAGGAATTCCCATGATAGGGTCTTACTGCCCGACCAGGGATCCAGCAAGTGGTTTTGTCTGGCAGTAAGATCGCAGCGTAGCCTCGTCCCCAAGTGAGAAGCTCAGCGGGACCCTGCCAGGCAGGATCTGGCAATCTGCGATAATATACCAGAGGTCTGTTAGGCGGGGGCGAGGGGGAGGAAAAATGACGCGAAGCAGCAGAAGTGGGAGGAATGCCAGTCAGATTGAGAAAGTTTAAAGTGTAAAGACAAATGTTAAGAGAATTTTGCAATGCTGGGAGGTTCGGGGGTTTTTCCCGCAACGAATATCAATCAAGAGCACATTTCAGAGACAAGTTCGCTCGTTCCACAATAGCCTGCCCCTGGCTGTTGTAGGGAATCCCAAACTTGTGGGTTACATCCCATCTGTTACAGAAGTCCTGGAAAGCAGAACTTGTATAGGCAGGTCCATTGTCAGTTTTGATTTCTTTTGGACGTCCCAGCGAGGCAAAGGTACGAATTGAATGATTGATGACATGTTTTACAGTTTCTCCCCTTTGAGGAGTAGCCAGAATAAACCCTGAATATGTATCTATTGAAACGTGCAAATATTTCCAAGGGGCAAAAGGTGGATACTGAGTTACACCCATTTGCCAAATTTCACAAGCTTTTAATCCTCTAGGATTTACTCCTATGGGAATGGAATGTCCTTGCTTACTACATGTGGGGCATTGTTGAATAATGGCAGCAGCTTCTGCCTGAGTTAGAGAAAATTGAAAAGTTATCATAACTTGGCGGGGGAGATTCAAACATACTCCCTGCTTCTATTTTATAATGGACTTTTAAAGCCTCCATAATTTTCCTCCAAGTGACCAAAATGCCAATAGGTACACGAGGAGGACTATGGAGATGTTCACCAATTTTTTGCCAAGTGGAAATTTTTAAGGACCCTTCCTCTGAATAATTGGGACAATGTTGCCACACATAAGCCAATAATGTAGCAATAGGTTTCTTTTTTACAGGCGAGCCCTTTAAATTAGCAGAATATTTAGAAGAAGCGACTAACTCCCTCAATTCCTTCAGATGCTGCGTCTTGTTGAGAAAAGTTTCCACCCATACTTACGAAAGTCGAGACCGTGTTTCAGATCCGATGATGTGCAATTCGCTTCAGGCCTGGCAATGCACAGCTCCCATCGAGCTGATAAGATATGGGCGCGTCGCAACATATCCCCCTTAGGGAATCACGTCGGGGTCACCAGAATGCAGTATCTGCCATCCCGCATCTGATGGCGGCTCATGAAAGGGAGCGAAGGGAAGAGAAACGACAGGAAGCGAAGTTTCCTCTTGATGAGCGCGCCCCGAATGTCTTGGCACACGCTCTTTTATTGTGCTTTTTTACAAGAAAATGATTTAATCAAAAAGCTCAAGTCAAACATGGTAATCTCATCAGGATGTGCATGTTTACAAAGCTGCATACTGGACAGATTATTTACAATGTGGATAAGCTTATTAAGGATAAGCTTATTAACAAACGTCTATCTCCTTGTCTCTTATACGTGCCTTGCAAAGGTCACTGAAGAGACAGAAGTTAATGATTACACGTGAATGATACAATGTTGCAAACGCATGAATGATACATAGTTACAACAGCCCCCTACTGGCCCAGATGCCCATGGTTTGCGGACCTCCGCAACTTATCGGTGGCCCCTCCCTGGAAAATCTCCCCAAACAGGATATCCCTTTCTCAGGGGCCCTTCCAACACCCGGATCCTCAGTGGCTCCAGTTAGCTGTTTGGAGGTTGAGCAGGAACGTCTAAGAAAGGAGCAGTTTTCTGACCAAGTTATTGATACCATTTTAGCCGCTAGGCGGCCCTCAACAACCTGAATATACAACGCCACTTGGAATAGTTTCTGCAAGTGGTGCCATAGTTTCCAGGTCCACCTGCTTTCACCCTCCATCGCTCAAGTTTTGGAATTTCTCCAAGAAGGTCTGAGGAAAGGACTTTCCCTGAACACCCTGAGGCGTCAGGTCGCAGCCCTCTCAACCATCATTGCGTGTGACAATCTGGGTTCCCTTTCCCTCCACCCTCGCATTAGGGCATTCCTCAGAGGAGCCACTAACTTGTGCCCCCCAACCGTTCACCGATATCCTACCTGGGACCTCAATAAGGTCCTTGTGTCCCTCACTAAACACCCCTTTGAGCCTCTCAGGAATCCACCCTCCAGTTTTTAACATTCAAAGTCGTGTT
Organism: Hydrophis major; assembly: GCA_033807585.1. Taxonomy (NCBI): domain Eukaryota; kingdom Metazoa; phylum Chordata; class Lepidosauria; order Squamata; family Elapidae; genus Hydrophis; species Hydrophis major. The sequence continues at coordinate 78,820,298 of CM066328.1, read as the reverse complement.
CCTGGTGGCCATTACTTCGGCTCACCGAATATCGGAGATAGCAGCCTTGTCGGTGAGGAAGGACCTTTGCATCTTCCATGGTTCTCCGGCCGGACCCAACCTTCTTGCCCAAGGTCAACTCAGCCTTCCACAGAGTACAGGAACTCACGCTTCCGAACTTCTGCCCCAATCCCTCACGGGAGAGGGAGAAGCTTTGGCATACCCTGGATGTGAGACGTGCCTTCCGCATTTACATTAAGCATACCCAGCCCTTTAGGAGGTCCGAATCCCTATTCCTTTCCTTTTAGCCCAAAACATTGGGCCACAAAGTGTCCCCTTCAATCATCGGCCACTGGATCAGAGCTACTATTTCCAAAGCTTATTTGTCTCAGGCTCTGCCGGTACCCAGCGGAATAACAGCACACTCCACCAGAAGTGCAGCCACCTCGGCAGCTTGGGCCACCCAGGCTCCAATTGCTGATATTTGTTGGGCGGCCACCTGGGCCTCCCCGTCTCCCTTCATCAGGCATTATAAGATCGATATATTTGCCTCGGCGGAGGCTTCGTTTGGCAGACGAGTCCTTCAGCGAGTCCTCAAGGACCCGCGGAGACTCCCGAGCCAGACGGAGTCCCTCCCGTAGGACAGCCAAGCTTTGGTATGTCCCACTCTCTGGATGATCCAAGCGGCTCTAAAGAGAATGGGCGTTGGTCCTTACCTGACACGCCATTTCTCTTCGAGCCGCTCGGATCATCCAGCCCCACCCTTATTATTTCACCGCTTGGTGGGGTCTTGTTTCAGCCAATGAACCCTTAAGTATAGTCAGATGAGAGTACGAACTTCTCTTCACTCTCGACTTCGCATAAACTGGGGAACGCCACAAGGGAGTCACGTGATGAAGGGCGGAGCGTTCCTCAGTAATTAAGCTCAGCCTTCAACGACGCAGACTGAAGCACCCTCCCACTCTCTGGATGATCCTCGCGGCTCGAAGAGAAATGGCTTGTCAGGTAACGACCAATGCCCATTTTCTTCATAATCTAGCAGATGTTGGCAATTTGACCTCGGCATCTTCGAAACTCACTATACTGACTCATAGTCATGGAAAGGATAAGCTGGTTATCTGTAGTCTGGGGTGTGATCTCTCTTTGTTGGAAGGCCTTTTTCTTTTCATTAATGATATCATCAAGAAGCTTCTAAAGAGCCTTTGGTTTTCATAAGACTATTGGAAAATCACGTCCCTTGTTGAACTGTGAGAGATATAGTGCATTCTGTTATTTGCTACCAGTACAGGTGGTCCTTGCTTAATGGCATTCATTGGAACTTTAGTCATAAGCCGAAAAACAATGTATCTACGCTACTTAGCAATTGCAGTTCTAGCAAGTCCTGATTGCTGCTATTAGCAATGAACTATGAGCATCTCACCTGATTGGGAGTTGTGACTTTTTTCTAGTTTCACCATTGATTTTGCTAATGGGAAGCAGAAGGAAAAGTCACAAATTGTGATTACGTGACTGATGAGAGGCTGCAGTGTAATCCTGAGCCAAGCACTTGTTTTAGTTATGTGACCGTGGGCATCCTGCAACAGCTCTAAGACTGGTTCTAACTACTATTCTTTTCAGCACTGTCATAGATTTGAACAGTTGTTGAACAAGGACTATTTGCATGTTACATTAGATGTATGTAAAATTATTAGCATGTTTAGAGTAGTTTGCAATTCGACTAATATGTACAATAACCTGTATTTAAGGAAATGTCATACATCATACATATTAAAGTAAAGTACACATAGAAATTCACTAAACCATGAAGAAAATGTTTGTAAAAATGCAATATATATCATGTGAAATTCAGTATGTATCATGAGAGAAGAAAAAAAGAATTGAAGAAATCATTTTGAAAATGAAAAGGGCAGACTTGACTTTTCTTTTCATTAAGAGAAGTCATCACAGAATGGCCTACAATGGGGGCTGTCAAACTGGATTTCTTTCAGGGCCAGATCAGCATTTTAGTTCTCTGTGGGCTGGCAGGGGGTGGATCAAGATGGATGCACCCTGCAGCATCTTGCCAGCCAAAATGGGGCACAGGGGGTCCATGCGTGCCCTCATGCCTCATTTTCGCCCTCCATGGTCTCCTGCAGCAGTCTGCTCAGCCATTTTTGGCCTGCCTTTCCACCATTTTGGACCCGTTTTCCAGCCTGTTTTGGGCCCGTTTTTCAGCCCATTTTTGGCCCATTTTCAGCTAGCAGAGTGCTGCAGGAGGCCATGGAGGGTGAAAACAAGCCCTTCCCCAAGCCTGTTTTAGCCACCAGAGGCATTGCGGGCTGGTCCTTTGATAGTTCCAGGCCAGCCCAGCAAGCCAGATTTAAGCACATCGTGGGCTGGATCCAGCCCGTGGGTCTTCAGTTTGACACCCCTGGCCTACAATTTAGTAAAGAATCATAAAACTTCAAATAAATTTGTCATATACCAAAATTCATCTCCTAAATTAATCTCTGCAAAATTCATTTCCTAAAATGTTTTCTTGAAAAAATAACATTTTTACATATCCAGTTCATGCTTGGCATGAGATATTAGAGGTAATCCTCAATTTAACAACCAGAATTGAGCCCAAAATTTATATTGCAAAGTGAGAAATTTGTTAAATGAATTTTGCCTCATTTTATGATTTTTCTTGTCACATTTATTAACTGAATCACTGCAGTTGTTAAACTACAAACATGGTTGTTAAGTGATTCTGGTTTCTCCATTGACTTCACTTGTCAGAAGGTTGCAAAAGGTGATGATCACAGCATCTACAACACTGCAACTGTCATAAATGTGAGTCAATTGTCAAGCCTTCAACTATAAATCATGTGACTATGGAGTTGCTGTAATCACCATACATGTGAAAAATGGTCATGTAACTGTTTCCAATGTGGTTGTAACTTCAAAGGTCTATAAATAAACTGTTTTGGACTACCTGTCTTCTGAAAAAACATTTTTGAGATTCCCCAAAGATACCAGATTTTTTTCAGGGAAGATTTAGTTTGAACAGGTTTATACTATCGTATCGTCCACTATTCAATTGTCTGTTTGTGTTTTTGTTGTACTAAATTCAGTTGATTAGGAAAAAATAATATTTTTAGAAATGCACATCGGGTTTTTTTGACTTTAAGTTGATAAATTATACAGTACTTGGTTGCCATTCAACAGAGTTGAATATTATAGACTAACATTTATTTTCTATACACATATTTTTTCTCTTATAACTATTCATTTTCATGTAATTATGTCCCTCTTGTCATTAGCCATTGCAACTGGATTCAGAAATTTGTTTGAGATCCATATCAAGGTAATGCTGTTATCATGAGAAAGAGTAGGAGTATAGGAGACTTTTTAGAACTTTATTTGGACCAGAGATTATAACACAATTCCATTAAAGCAGATATTTGTTTGTTATGACACTAGAGGCAAAAGATAAATCTAAAATAGACAGGATGCAACCGCTGTATAGGGAGATATACAAAACGCACTATACATTTAATCAATATGGCAGACAATTTTTGAGGGATTATGATTTGTGTATTAGCAAAGATACACAAATAATTGGATAGTAATTTTTCTTTGGGAAAATACCTATGGGGAGGATGTAATTTAATTGCCTATTGCAGCACCATCTCCATATTTTCTCTTTCAGGTAGAATTAACTTTATGTAGAATCAGTGTGCAATTGTGCAACTTCTGATTTCTTAACTCTATTCTGTTTGGGCTTGTTATGTGTGAAATGTGAGGTAGGAAAACAATGCATTTTCTCCAGCCACTGGAAAAAAAGATCCAGAAAATAGGTATGATATGTTAAACTACTACTTTCTGTTTCGAAACAGCTGTCCACTAGGAGACATCTTTGCATGAAGAGAGACTTGTTCTATGGCCTCAGAGCTGGGTTCAGGAGAGGATGGCAACTGCACAGAGCTGGCAACGCCTCTCTATCTGCGGTATTTGGAGAAAGCTTTGCGGTTGGATCACTTTTTACGACAGACCTCTGCCATCTTCAATAGGACTGCATCCAGGTATCAAAAATATTTTGATGTGGACTCAGTTAAAAAAGGCAGTCATTTCATATTCCAGCTATCTTAATTCCTAACATTAGTTTCAATAATGGAGGTGAATGAGCTCCATAAGGATGGGGACCTGCACATAAATCAGCAGATGTCAGCTTCAGATTTTAATATTCAAAAAGGAGCAGAGTATATACCCAAATATCCACATGCATATTCTTGTGCTGCTGTTAATGCTTTTAAAAGAATGGGAGATGTAACCAGAACTTATGTGTTTATTTTTCATTTAGTTATGAAAGCATAGGGTATTTAAAAATACACATACTAAGTTTGCCAAAGTCATTACTTCTTTTCTAATGTGAACTGGAAAATTTGAAATAATGGAAGAAGAAAAAAGATTTCTAGAAAAATGGAAGAAAATTAAAAATATACAAAACTTAAGTTCCTATACAATACTGAATGTGGAAAAATGTACTTTATATAACAGCATTTTAAATTGTATTGCGTTACCGTATATACTCGAGTATAAGCCGAGTTTTTCAGCACATTTTTTGTGCTGAAAAAAACCCCCTCGGCTTATACTCGAGTCAGATTCCCCTCTGAAAAAAAAATGGTGTGGAGCTCTGAAGCTGGGCAGCCGCTTCCCTGCTTCCGTGTTTCCTTTGCAACTTTTAAGCATGGGAGGGGGAGGCTTTTCTGAGCTCTAGGCTGAGAAAGCAACGCAAGTGGAGGTAGCTCCACTCAGTTTCATTTCCTCAGCTCCAGCTGCTTTCAGTCCACGGGGGAGGAGGGGGAGAGAGAGAGAGAGAGAGAGATCATAAGAACGGCTCTTGGTTTTTTCTTGCAAGGGAGAGAGTGACTCCTGCCTATCACTGTCATCATCATCATCTTTTGGGTTAGTGAATCAATCAAACCTTTCATGATAGTGAGATCGTTTCCCAAATTTCCCTTAAATCAGGGAAGAAATCAGAAACAAACCTTTGGGCTGAGAATAAGCCTGTTGCTATGATGCCATTTTTGTTCACTTCAGTGTGAAAAGTGTGAAAAAACACACTTCTTTTTCTTCATCTTCTTGTTCCCTATTTACTGGTCTCTTTCAAAGAGGAAATTGTGAACATCAAACTTATTCTCAACTGTCCTAGTGAAAGTTTTTATTGGCATCTATTTTTATTTTTGAAATTTACCAGTAGCTGCTGCATTTCCCACCCTCGACTTATACGCGAGTCAATAAGTTTTCCCAGTTTTTTGTGGTTAAATTAGGTGCCTCGGCTTATATTCGGGTCGACTTATACTCGAGTATATACGGTATATATTTATAAAATCATACCTGATTTTATGTTATTCAAACATCTAATACATTATATCCATCTAGGGTTAATCTATGGTTAATCTTTTCAGCACCAAGTGCCCAAGGCACACGCATTCATCCCCAAAATGCAACGTGTGTGCACGACCCCCGTATATGTGGCCTATCCTCCACACATGCATGCTTCCTGTGCATGCGCCCTGCGCATGCATGTGTGACTCCCACATATGTGTGACAGAGACCCGAAGACCAGCTGGCTGGGGGGAGGCATACATGCATGCACAGCGGAACTGAATTGGGGTGATGGCTCATGTGCCCAGAGAGAGGCTCTGTGTGCCACCTCTGGCATGCATGCCAGAGGTTTGCCATCAAGATCTAGGGTTAGAGCAGTAGTCTCTAACCTTTTATGGTCCGTGGACTGGGAGCGGGGGGGTGGGAGATAGTTTTGTGCACCAAATGAAGCTTCATGCGCTCGCCTACCACTTGCAAGGCCAGATTCTCAGTGGGCCGCAGACTGGTACCGGTCTGTGGACCAGGGGTTGGGGACTCTTGGGTTAGAGTGTCAGGCAACAATTGCTTAAACTTGCCTGAGTATGGAAACTAAACAGAGTTGGGCATAGTTAGTATCTGGAGACCACAGAGAATGTCAGGGTTTTAGGCTAGACTGAAGTTTAACAAATATTCAAGGCAGTGGCAAACTGCTCTATTTTATTGCCAAAATATCTTCAGTATATCAATGTATCCACAGCATTTGAAATCAACTTCACTTCCTTCTGATGTTAGAGTTGAGGAAAATGAAAGTTACTCTGTAGCATAACCAATTTTTACAGCATTATTCCTCTTTTATTATGATAAAATGTATATCTCTATCTTTCTTGTAGTGATGAAAGTGAGGATGGATTGGATGACAATCCTTTGCTTCCTCAGCCTGGGAGTCCCTTGATGCAAGTGAAGGAGGAGCCTGCAACCTCATTACTTGGAGAACCTTCTGGAGCAGGAAGTTCAGGATTGTTGAACACACATTCACTCAATGGAGTGTTACAATCTGGTAAGAATGTTTTAAAAATAATTTTAGTTCTCTTTGATGATAAATATGCGAGCTAGTCTTGCAGATCACTTGGATCCAGGAACAATTGGGTTTAATTAATAATTCATCAAAAATGCAATGTGCTTATAGGCTAACAGACATAATCAGAAGATTCCTTTTTTTGTAGTTCAGATTACAAAATGATTCAGTGGTAATTCAATTTGGAGTAAATGCTTTCTCTGTTGAAAGTATCTTTAAGTTGAACTGTTTGCACAATATAAGTGTTTTGATATGTTCTTTAAACAGAGCCAAAATCAGAAAAAGGGAGTCTATATAACTTTTCCAAATTGAAGAAAAGCAGAAAATGGCTAAAGGTGAGTTTTTTGTTACTGAAATCCAGATCTGTTCTTAGTGATCCTTCTATTACCTTATTCTGATCTATCTGATAAACTTATGATCTATAAAAACTGCAACATTTTCTGAAAAACAAAAATGCCATCCCTCTTAACATTTTATAGAATTGATGCATGTGATAAACATTACAGATTTTTAATACCCCCATGTTCTCATGGTTTGTAATGCACAGCATCAAGCTTTGTTATCTTAGCTTTCCTCAGAACTCCCTGCCCCAGAGTTTTCAGTTGTCCATTTCCTGGTTTTACTCTTTCATCTAAATGCTAAACCCGAGGTAAAAAATCCTCATCTTTTCCTTTCCATCCCTTTTGCTGATCTAAATGGGTTGACCAAGCAGCAGTGAGATGGTCTGTGGCAGTGTTATCCTTTCAGCGTTCTTGTTCCATATGCAGAAGTTAACAACGTAACTTGCTCCCTTTTATTTTCTGTTCCTTTCCCACTCCACTCCAGATGATAGCAGCTCCTTCCAGCACCATTCAAAGAAAGCATAGCTATTAGCTGATTCTCTACAGTGTATTTGTAGCTTAAGTAAGTGGGGCTGGGGGTGGGGGAGTTTGAGGATGGGGGAACATCCACCATGATTACAAGTTGTCCTCAACTAGTTGGGACCAGAATTTCTGTTGCTAAGCAAGCAACAAATCTACCTATATAGGGTAGATTAAGTGAATCCTATCCGGTTTTACAGTTTTTTTTGCTATGGTTTTTAAGTGAATCACTGCAGTTGTTAAATGAATCATGTTAAGCTAATCTAGCTTCCCTCATTGATTTTGCTTTTCGGAAGCTGGCTGGGAAAATTGCAAATGGCAAGCACATGTGTCCCCAAAATGCTGCAACCATTGTAAATACTTGCCGGTTGCCAAGCACCTGAATTTTAATCATGTGACTATGGGGACACTTATAAAAGTTAGGGATGGCCATAAGTCACTCTAAAAAGTAATTTATGGTCATTAAACGAATGATATAAGCTGAGGACTACCTATATAGGGTAGATTTGTCAAGAGTTTACTAACAATGTACACTAATGCAAACTTGTAGAAAAAAAGTCCTTACCCCAAAACATTGGGCTTCTCTTCTTCCAACATGGCCAGAAAGAAGACCACATTTGTAATGTGTCACTGGACCATACATGTGGATTATCACTAAATTTAATTTCAACAAGTCGACATCCCAGTTCACTTTGCCTGAACATAGAGAACAGGTCACTGTTGAAACATTGCAAGGAAATTTCCCACTTGCTACTGATAACATTCAGAATGTGATGTTACTAAGGCTAAAGTGGAGGTCGCCTGGCAGTGATTTTGAGAAAATGTATACATGAAAGCAGTAAAGGAGGAAATCAGAAATGTTTTGTGCGCACCATCCACTGAAGCAGCCTCAAAAGATTCCATGAAGGTTAATTCTATGGTAGGGGAAGAAACAGTAGGAAATGCTAAACAGTGAAACTGTTCTATGTGTGTAAACATTATTAGGTTTTTTTTTTTTCTCCCCCTTTTCAGAAGCTTTAATCCCACTGGCCTGTTTTCAGAAATTCTTATTTCCTGTTCTGGTTATTTTGCTCACTGTTGTTGAATTGAAATTCTCTCGTTGGCAGAGCATTCTCCTGAGTGATGACTCCAGTGACAGTGAATCAGTAACTGATGAAGATGGGGAAGGAGAAGAATTCACTCTTTCAAGAGAAGAACTTCACAATATGCTGCGATTGCACAAGTACAAAAAACTGCATCAAAGTAAATACAGCAAAGACAAAGAGGTAAAAAGGCTAGAAAGAAATTTGCAAACTAAATTCAGTAGCAAACTATAGTGAGGGGTAGATCAATTTGGCTTTTTTTCTTATATACATATATTCTTATATCCCATACTTTCTCTAAGATGCTCAAGCAGCATAAATGGGGTTATTCCACATTTTTATCCCCCAAGCAATCTTGTGTAGTAGATTGGGTTGACAGGCTCAATATTATACAGTAACTGGTTTCCTTTGTTATAAAAACGGGTAACACTAGCAAGAGGCATTGATTTCACTAGAAGGAGGCATTGGTATTACTTTCTTCCTATTTTTTCCCTCAAATTTTATATTATACCTTACCATTTTATAGCTGAGCGTATTATGTTAATATACTTAGTAATTACCAAACATAAAAACAATCTAGTAACTTGAATGTTTTATGCAGCTATATTTCTTACTTAAACAGGACTTAATTTTTAAAAAGTAATTATTGTTTATGTCTGCTTCAGTTACAGCAGTATCAGTATTACAGTGCAGGTTTACTGTCTACATATGATCCTTATTATGAGCAACAGCGTCATCTTATAGGGCCGAAGAAAAAGAAGTTGAAAGAGGAAAAAAAATTAAAAGGTGCATATCTATGCTAACTCTTTTTTCTGAGCATTGATTTGTATCATGTATTTATCATCAGGCTGTGAAATTTTACTAGCTGTATATTCCTGTCGCCCTACTGCCATACCAACCATAGATGCTACTATTAACTGGGGGTTCAAAGCAGTTATCAATATCTTGTTGAAATCCTGTAACTAAAGTGAAAAAGAAATGCTAGAGATTGAGTTGGACATACTAAATCACACTGAACCTAGTGAAAGATCCTAAGACCTAGTCTGGGCAAATCTATTATGCAGAACATAATGAAGAATTCAGAATGCTGTGGTGCAATTTGCCCATTTGTCTGCCATTATAATTACACACACTAAAAATCCAGTTATTGAAAAGGTAGAGAAAATGCTTTCACTATATATAGAACATGAGATAAGAAATAAAACATGCTTAAGTAACTGTTCAAGAATAAGGCTCTAAAACTGCAAGAGCATGTTTGTCAAAATTTTATCCATACCACAAGACCCTTTTGTTCTGATTCAGCATCTCACATTATGTGAGATTTTGGGGGTATATAATCCTAGCATGAAGAGGGAAACCTGTATTAACTACCCTGGAAGTTACTGCTATACAATCAGTGACTTACTGCATTTTAGAAATAAATCATAAGAGTGATCTTTCTGAAACAGTTTTTTTCCAATCTGATATGCTTTCTCTAAAACTGTTTTATACTTCCTCTTTGCCATATTGTAGATTTCATCTGCGTTATTAGAACTCAGTTTTATTCCTTTTTCTTTATTAACTATGTTCTCAAATATTTGAATAGCATTTCACTTAAAAAAGAAACTGTAAGTGACAGGGTTTTCACATTTTGATATTGCTTATAGTCATTCTATTTGAATGATTTAGTGTTTCTTTTTCCTGCAGATTCATAGAGAATTGAGAAATTAATTGCTACTTTGAATTGGTTCCATTATTGGATGGAATACATTCATAGGCTACGAGTTAATGGTATGAATTCAAATGATTATGGAAGGAAACTGATCATATTCTGTGCTGTCTTCCAGCAAAATTGAAAAAGGTGAAAAAAAAGAAAAGAAGGGATGAAGACATTTCGTCTGAGGAGTCACCGCGACGTCATCATCACCAGATCAAAGTTTTTGCCAAGTTTTCTCACGATACCCCTCCACCAGGGTCTAAGAAAAAGCATTTATCCATTGAACAATTAAATGCACGCCGGAGGAAAGTATGGCTGAGCATTGCTAAAAAGGAGCTGCCCAAGGTAGGCTTTGCAAACTAAAATATACTACTAGTGGGAATACAGAAATCATACGAGCTAAAATTATATTCAGCGGCAAATTATATATATATATAAAAAAATTCCCCCTGAATCAATGTTTTCTACTTACATAATCTAGTAAACTGGTAGAAGGAAAGAGACAGGAAAGCTATTTTATTTTGGTTGTTGGTTGTGATTTAAGTCACCAGTCCCCAACCTTTGCGGCTTGGCAGCCCAGTAGGAGGGGGCAAAGAGGAACTGGGCCACGAAAGTGGCAGGCCTGCATGCACACAGCCTTACGCAAGTGGCAGGCTGATGCACACAGCACAACTTCCTGAAATGGGAGGCTAGCTTGCATGCACACAAGTAACCACTGGCCCGCCGTTCATGCAAGTTGAGTGGTGCATGCATATGCTCTAGCCAGCCACTCACGTGGCCCAGTGCTGAATAGGCCACGGTCCAGCAATGGGCCACAGCCCAGGGGTGGGGGGGGCCCTGATTTAAGCAACAAATTCAAATGAATATCATTGCATCTTCGAAGCATGTTTATAATTATATTTGATATTTTTAGTTGTATGAAAAAAATTCATTGTGATAGTATGACGTAATATTGTATCCTTTCCCCCCCATTTTAGGCATACAAGCAAAAAGTCTCTGCCCGAAATTTGTTCTTGAGTAATAGCAGAAAGGTATACTATGCAACATTTTGTACCATACTGGGACTGAAATAAATTGCTTTTTTAATGTTGTTTTAATATTAAAATAATTGATATCTTGTCCTTTCAACTACAGTAAATTACCTATTTTTGGTACTAATAGCACAGTGAAATACACCTCCAGGCAGAATAAAAACATATTGATACGGTCTAATATCAAGTTAGGGTTAAAAATGCACTTAAAACATTTTTAATCATCAGAATTTTAAAGATTAAAAATATTTTTATCAACTTAAAAATGAAAAATAAGTAGAATAGAATAGAATACTTTATTGGCCAAGTGTGATTGGACACACAAGGAATTTGTCTTGGTGTAAATACTCTCAGCATACATAATGAAAAGGTACATTCGTTAAGAATCAAGAATCATAAGGTACGACACTTAATGATAGTCATAGGGTACAATCAACAATCAAATCATACTAGGAAACAGTCAATATAAATAGTAAGGATACAAACAACAAAGTTACAGTCCTACAATCACAAGTGGGAGGTGATGGATGATAAGGAGTGATGAGAAGATTAACAGTAATAGTAGTGTACACTTTGTAAATAGTTGAACTGTGTTGAGGGAATTATTTGTTTAGCAGAGTGATGGCTTTCGGGGGAAAAGCTGTTCTGGTGTCTAGTTGTTCTGGTGTGCAGTGCTCTGTAGTGTCGTTTTGAGGGAAGGAGTTGAAATAGTTTATGTCTGGGATGTGAGGGGTCTGTAAATATTTTCACAGCTCTCTTTTTGACCCAACAAAGGCACTAGGAAAACTTCAAAGGCACTAAGAAAATTTCACAGCTATGTATTATAACAGCCTGCCTCAGATGGCAAGGAATCCACAAATAGACTTTAATAATTAGCTTAGTATACAGATAGGCTTATGTAGAGGCAAAGAGAAATCACTCCTGGAATCACAGTTCCAGGAACAATGGTCCTTGAAGGTCAAAAAAAGCATTTTGAATTGGGCAAAGAAGGAGAACAGCGAACAGTGAAGCTGGCTAAACAAGCGAGGGCTGCCTGTAATTCTTTGAAAATGAAACAGAATGGGACCTGATCCTTTGGAACCTCAACAGTGAAAGATAAATTATACTGACTTGTCTGGAATGATTTTGGGTTTTTTGGCACACATGTCCATTGTGTTACCCAGACATAAATTCATTAGGAATCTATATTTGCTGTGATTGTCATTTTTAAATAGGAATAATATATTTGTACAACTATATCTGTACTCACGGTTTTTCCCAATTCAACTTCCATAATCTATTTAGTTCCAATAAGAAGAAAGCATCATTTCCATCAGAAGGATTTCATTTACAAAGAAAGTATTTCATATATATGACCCCAAAGTATTATTAAAGCAGCATTTGTAAATTTCAGCTCTGGTACAAGGAGATACTCAAGAATACTGTTTCGAGTGTAAGGCTTGAGAATATAAACTTCTCTTGCTGGTTTTTCTCCCTTTGCCTAATTGTAATTTGTCCCCCTTTTCTGTTTTAGCTGGCTCACCAATGTATGAGAGAAGTGCGCCGAGCAGCTATTCAAGCCCAAAAAAATTGCAAGGAAACTCTACCAAGGGCACGTCGGCTTACAAAGGAGATGCTTCTATATTGGAAAAAATATGAAAAAGTGGAAAAAGAGCACCGCAAAAGAGCAGAGAAAGAGGCATTGGAACAGCGCAAATTGGATGAGGAGATGAGAGAAGTAAGTTGTTCATTTAGGGAATGAAACCTAGATATTAACACAGCAGACATTGCAGCAAACAATCAGACAGACTGGGACACCTTTTCTGACATATTTCACTAAGGCATAAACTCTTTTGAACTGAAGCTCACTTCATTAGATTCAACTGATGTGCATGCCTTTGATGAAGTGAGCTGCAGCTCACAGGACATCTTATTTTTTGCCACCATTGACTAATATGGCCCTTGTCCTATGGAGTCAGTACAATATACGGTATCCACTGTTTTTTTTCTTTCTGGAGATTATAATTTTTATTTAATTCTGAATTTTGAAATCAATTTTCTAGAGGAAGGAAAGGCAATCCTTTGGGCTGGTAGGCACCGTTAGAATTCTGAGGGCTGGTACTGAATGCTGTCCCAAAATGGTTATTGTATGGTTTTGTTTTTTATGGATCGGCCATTTACCATGAACAAAGTGACAAATTTGCTTTTTTCTAGCTCCATGTAGTACTCTCAACCATTCCCACTTTTTTTTTCCTGGACAGATGTACCTATCTACTATTCTTATTCTCTAAAGGGATCTATGTAAGAACCAGAAACATTTCTGTAAATAAAGATGATGCTAGAAGCTAGGGATTGAGTTTCCATTTTGCCAGTTTCCCATTCATTAGTTTCTTTTTTAATTAAATGAATCTGAAAATACATTAAGTTAGGGCAAGGTTCCTGTGAATAGATACAGATACCTGGGACTGTGCAAACAAGCATATTATTGCCTGTGAACATCATGTTGACTACTCCAAATCTAGACTGCAAAATTCTAGTAAATATTACCCGTGTCATAAGTTTAATATTAATCTAAATTATTTTTAAAATTTGCGTAACAAATGTTTATGCAGTCTTAGCATGCATGACATAATTTTCCAAGCTGAACCTACACTTAAAACACTAGGATTCTTCTTTAATTGAAAAACAGGATTTTCTTTTCCCCTCTCTGAGTGCAAAATACAAGATTCGTTGTATGTTTTATTACCTATTAAAATTATTGTAACTTTTGAATGTGCTCTCTTCACATTTCATTTTTTGATTTTGTAAAGTTAGACTGATCTATTTTATAATAAGTTTTAATAAGTTTGTTTTTAATTAGCAAGCATGAGTAGGTTGGATCTTTCAGCTAGTTAGATATTTTGGGAGATGTATTTTTTATTCAATACATCAAAAGCCATCATTCAAGAAATCATTGTTTTAGGTCCTCAGTTGTGAAACTATTCTGTGTAAATCTTTACTGTGAAATTATTTATTTTATTTATTTATAAATGACTTTAGGCTAAAAGACAGCAGAGAAAACTTAACTTCCTGATAACCCAAACGGAGTTGTATGCCCACTTCATGAGTCGAAAACGAGATACAGGACATGATGGAATTCAGGAAGAAATTCTGAGGAAACTTGAAGATAGTTCTATCCAGAGGCAGATTGATATTGGTGGAGGAGTTGTTGTCAACATTACTCAAGAGGATTATGGTAAGGATGAAACTAAATTCTAGTAAGATTTAAGAGAAACCTATCATTGCTACATTGGATGCTTATCCTGAGTTGTGAACTAGGGCTGATTGTTTAATGAGGGCCATTGCTTGCAAATGAAGTGCCTCTCTGAAACCCTTAATTAAAGGCACAAATAGTTTGACAAAGAGAGCCACTTTTCTGGATAAGTGAAACATGTTAATCAAACAATCTGTTCAGCTCTATTTCAAATGTTTAATTTTCAGAAATTTGTGAATAGCTTATAAGTAGAGTTTTGTAATTTAATCCTTGTTTTATTTTCAAATTCTGCTTTATTATCAGATAGTAACTATTACAAGGTTCAGGCTTTGAAGAATGCTGAAGATGCTTTTCGAATTCATCAGGCCCAAGTAAGTGTGTACAGTAAAGTATAATTAAATTGGAAAGTATTTTAAATTTTAAAGTGTCTGGAATTGGCATAGCAGCTTTTCAATACTTCTTGTAAATTACTAGTTTTATGCTTAAAAAATAAAGATGTCCAGGTAATGTATTTTTTAAGATTAATCAGAATGGCATAGATTTTAAGTGAATGTTATCCCTTTGAACTGTATGAAGAGTAGTCATAATAAAGTATATCAAGTATTTCAAGTTCAGAATTTGAATCGGGAGTAAAACTTAAGATGAAGATTGCAGACTGTATTAGTTTCTATTACTTTAGTTCTATCCTTCTCATATGTATGAGACCAAGTTAACAAACAAAAGATGGATGTTGTCCCATGTGTTTTTATTCAGCTGTAAACTTGGAATTTGGACTTGCTAATTTTGTGTAAGATTACCCCTCTAACCCTCCCCCCCTTTGTTTAGACCAGGTCTTTTGATGAAGATGCTAAGGAAAGCCGGGCAGCTGCACTTCGAGCTGCCAATAAATCTGGCACTGGCTTTGGAGAGAGCTACAGCCTTGCCAATCCTTCCATCCGGGCAGGAGAGGACATTCCACAGCCTACCATTTTCAATGGCAAATTAAAAGGTTACCAATTGAAAGGCATGAACTGGCTAGCCAACCTTTATGAGCAGGTGTGCTTGTTTTTCTTGAAGCAAAATCTTTAAAACAAATTACTTCTTGGCATGACTCCAAAAAGAGGACTGCACTAAGGTTACTTATATTGTTTATCCCTACTCCTAAAATTAAAATGTCATCTGTGGAAATGAATGCAAATATATTTTTAGAGGTGTTTTCTGGAAGGGAAATTACAGAACTTTCCAGAACTATGATTTCATGGTCTTTGAAAACAATGATGAAGTTTAATACTGAATTGATTTTCAAGGTACTATATATTCTTATTTTTATGCCTTACTCAGATAGAAGTTTTCATTTTCATTCTTTCAGGGCATCAATGGTATCCTAGCAGATGAAATGGGGCTGGGTAAAACTGTGCAGAGTATTGCCTTATTAGCTCATCTGGCTGAGGTAGGTAGATTCTTTGTGCTTTAAACCTCTGGCTCCAAGCAAGCATCTACATTATATGATTGAAATGAGGCCCATGTCTATGTAATGTGACTGTGTAGGAACATTTCCTTTCTGTGTGCATTATTGAATTGAGGCATTCATTTCTTTCATTTCAAAGTCCTTTCTGGTACTCAACATCTCTTATGCTTCTTGAGGCTAATTGATCCTCCCCAGACTTTTATCTCTACTACAGCCTTACTCAAAAGTATTCTTCTTTTGCCTTTGTTTTTTCTGTTTTGAACTGCAAGCCCAGGTTGCCCATGAAGAGATTTGTGCCACACTTATACCACATTAGATATCCTGAGTTACACAAATATAAGTTTGCACTGAAAAAAAAGGAAAGGTTGCTGGGTATGCATATTACTGCCATACCTACGTTAAAAGAATTATTTAGGGTTTTTTCCCCTTCTTTTTTATCTTATTTTATGAATAAAGAAATCAATATAAATTGCATGCATTGCTTTGCTTACTCATCATATTTGATATTTATTTAAAGATTGTATTAAACATTCTTTAATTAAAGTTTTTTTTTTTTTGCTTCCAGAGAGAGAACATCTGGGGACCCTTTTTAATTATTTCACCAGCCTCCACATTAAACAACTGGCATCAGGAGTTCGCCAGATTTGTTCCAAGATTTAAGGTGACTGCAGACATGATCATTCCATAAATTCAATTTTCCTAAGTTCTTAAAAGAAATTGTAGATTTATATTACTTCCTATTCTCCTAACTGTTTCTGCCATGTTCAGAAGCCTGATGTAAAAGAGCAGAAATCTGAATCTGATTAACAAGGAATGACAGAAGTCTGAAAGAACTAAAGGACTCCTGTATAAATAATAAGTACTTAATATGGGCTGTTTTTTATATATTGTAGGTGCTACCGTATTGGGGAAATCCCAATGACCGAAAAGTGATCAGGAAATTCTGGAGTCAGGTATTATTCCTCTCAATTAACTAAAAAAAATATGTATTTTTATCTTTCTGTAATAGATTTGGGAATATTTTTAATAATCAGCTTTCTTAATGTTTGTCTTTCCTTCAATATTTTCCCTACATCTTTTTCTTATAATATTTATATTTAAGGTCCTAAAACCCCAACTCTTAATTGTCCCTATCAACTCTTATTTTCATGTACACATAAAGTCTTCCCTTCACATGTGAGAATTTCGTTCTCTCTGGCTAATGATTAGAATTAGAATTTGCAAAATGTTTGGCTTTTACTATTTAAATATATTTGAGGACTAATTGAGTGATTATCTGAATGCATATAGATTTTTTTCCTTAGTGATTTAACCTCATCTTGTGGTGTAATAAGAATAATACAGAGCTCCAGTCAAGAGAAATCCATGTTTGAAGGAAGTATCTGCTGCTGGAATGCTTGTAAATTGAACTGCCATGAAGATTGTAACCTTCTACTTCAATCATATGCATATAAATCTGCCTAATCATATGTCAGAATTTTAAATAGATAACATAAATGTCGAGATAGAAACAAGCTGCTCGTTCAGCTTGGAAACTGATTTTAAAATTATTGTATATATTCGATCAATTTTATTCATGGAACTTTATTTTTTTCCTCTGATTACAGAAGACTTTGTATACTCAGGATGCTTCTTTCCACGTGGTTATCACCAGTTACCAACTTGTAGTTCAAGATGTGAAGTATTTTCAGCGGGTGAAATGGCAATATATGGTGCTGGATGAAGCACAGGCACTCAAGAGTAGCTCCAGGTATCTTATGTTTAATGATTTTATCAGTGAAGAAAGGAAGTTTAGATGTAGTAATTAATTGTAGTGTTAAAATGTTGTCACTTTTTAAAATGTATTTTAGTTTTATTCATAGCTAGAAAGATTCCATGATTTTTTTTTTTTTTGTAAGTAGTTAGGTTGTAAGTCAGTAGAAGCACCGACTGTGTTACGTTCCATGGGCCCCGCCAGGATTATTTCCAGTAACAAAGAAGTTACAACAACCAGGTTTCTCCTTATTTCCCATTGTTTGGGTAGCGGCTTTGAAAAGCTATCAGATGCTCTTCTCTGGGCAAGCAAAGGTGGCCAAGGAAGTAGCACGTGCAGGAGAGAGTCAAAAGAGAAGAAGGAGTGCCATCAGCTGTGCTGCTTAAGACCCAACTTGACTGAATAAATTGTACTTTTATAGTTATATTTGAGCTGCTTACCATATTTTTTGGAGTATAAGATGCACTTTCCTCCCCCCAAAAAGTTAGTGGAAATGTCTGTGCGTCTTATACAGTGTATATGGACCCATTTTTGGCCTCCCAAAGCCTCTGCACGTTGTGTTTTTGCCCTCCCCGGCATCCAGAAGCTCTCTGCAGGCCAAAAACCTGCCCGTTTTTGGCCTCTGGAGGCTTCTGCAGGCCCTGTTTTTGCCCTCCCCAGCATTGGAGGCCAAAAACAGATGCATTTTTGGCCTGGAGAGGGCAAAAATGGGACACGTGGGGGCCAAAAACTATTCTTTTCTTGTTATCTTCCTCTAAAACCAAGGTGCATCTGATAGTCTGGTACGTCTAATAGTTGGAAAAATACAGTATAAATTGTTCATATCACATTGTAGAAGCGCTTTTAGAGACAGATGAAATGGAAGTAAAATCCGTATAATATTTTATTTTTCATAGAGGTCTTATGAATTAACATTATAAACACAAAAGTAGCAATGTGTTCCTTTATTGCCACTTGCTAAATCAGTTTCTTCAAAATCTCTCGGTATTTAGTGTCCGCTGGAAAATTTTACTTCAGTTCCAATGTCGAAACCGACTATTGCTGACTGGAACACCCATCCAAAACACTATGGCTGAGGTATGCATATTTTTTTCTCATTGGTTTCTATAAATAGTAGAAATCTAATTTTTTCACACATATGATTGAGGTATAATGTGAATTCTTATAGTCTTGCCTGCCTCTTTCTGTTTACTTTGTGTCCAAAGATGCTCAGAAAATGGCATTCCTCAATCTATTATTAGGTTTTGATGTAGTGCTTACTGTCATCGTTACTGAAAGGTTTTCTGAATTATCAGTCCAATTGACTCATGTTGACATTTTTGGAAAGAAATTTCCTTGAACCTATTCAATATATGTAGGAAATGAGTTTTAAGATGTATTATTTTGTGAGTTATTTATCACACTTCTTTGCTTTTGCAGCTCTGGGCTTTGCTTCATTTCATTATGCCAACATTGTTTGACTCCCATGAAGAGTTCAATGAATGGTTTTCTAAAGATATTGAAAGCCATGCGGAAAATAAATCTGCTATTGATGAGAGTGAGTATGCATGATTCAATATACTTTGCATTCAAATTCTACAACTTGAGCAGAATTGCCCACATGTCTTAACCAGTTGTTACAGGTTGTTTAGAACATTAGAAGAACTCCACTGAATCAAAGTTAAAGGCTCAGATAGCTTATTGTTCTGATCTCTCAATAGCAAACCAGATGCCCATGGAAAGTTTATAACCATGTCATTCATATAATAGTGCTGTTCCATTCACCTTCTGCAGCAATTAGTATTGCAAATATACTGCTGCCAATATTTGAAGTAACATTTAATAATGATGACTCATTGCTCTGTTGTAAGTTGTTGATGGTTTTTCAGTCACTTCTGACCCCTCATTACCCAATGGACATTAATTCTCTTCCAACTGTTTTTGATTTTTTTCAAGTACATAATCTTCTCCAGTGTCCCTTTCCTTTCTTTTGCTTTGTGTGTCCAAAATAAGCTTTACCTTCACTGTTAGTGCTTTCTGTGAGCAGTTTTACTTGAGTTACTATTTTGAATGATTTGCTTCTTGCTGTGTACGATATTGTCAACCATTTTCTCCAATATCACAATTCAGAGACATTTGTTTTTCTTTGTTCAGCTGTTTTGATTATTCACCTTTCACAACCACATTTACTGTTGGGAAAACCATGGTCTTGATAATATATACCTTTATTGTCAATGTGACATATTAATATTTTGACTATATATTATGTTTAGACAAGATCTTCCCATTTTCAGCCCTAGTTGTGACTGTTTCTTTTTTCATGGCTATAATCATTATGAACACTTGAACCTAGGAAGATAAAATTGTTCATTGTCTTCCCTGCAAACATGCATTGTGTTGGCATAACCTGTCAACATAATCTTGGGACTTTAAAAAAAATGCTGACCAATAGACAAGCTTTCGTGCACCCCTTTTCACCTTCAACATAAGATTCCTTAAGATTTCTTAAGTCTTCTTCACTTCCAGATATCAAAGTAGAATGTTCAATATGGCTGACATTGTTGATGTTTCTTTCATCAATTTCAATTCCAGTTGCTCTAATTCTAGTTACTATTGTTCTGTTCATAGGGTAAATAAAATGCCAGTATATAACTATGGCAGATTCTTTTTCTAGTTTTGAGCCAATCACTTAGAACATTTTAAACATTAGGTAAATGATTATGGATTATTTTTCTCTCAATTTCAGATCAACTGTCACGTTTGCACATGATCCTGAAACCTTTTATGTTGAGAAGAATTAAGAAAGATGTGGAAAATGAATTGTCAGACAAGGTGCCAATCAAAATAATAAACTTTTTTGCCTTCTTGGGGTTTTTCCCCCATTATACATCATTGTGCAATTTTTCTAACTGATGTGAAATGAGCATTCTTAAAAATGCTTATTCAATATCTATTAGATTTGAGCTAGATATCCCTTTAGCTAAATAATTTGCTTTCTTAAAAGAAGAAGGGAAAGCTATTTTCATTTATTTTATATTTCCCCTATAGTTCCTCCGAAAACTGGTTCCAGGGAACTCTGGGAATTGCAATAGGGAAAAATTGGTAAAAAGTACATCATTTGACCAAAGTGCATCTTGGGATCCATCGTTTTTAGAGAAATGATAATATTTCTCTATTTTCAGACTTGTATATCTGCATATATAAATATATTTGACCATAAAATTAATAAATTGTAATAGCAAACACTTAAAATCAAAGATAGTGATGTCAACAACTAATCCTTTCAACCCAGAAGCATTCAATGCTCTGGACAGGACTGTAGTAATGGTAGTACTACTTCTGAGTGTTTGTTAGGTACTTGATTTTTCTTTGCAGTGATTATCATTGCAGTGCAATGGTAATATTTTACATAATTAAGTTTTTAAATAACTTTTAACTTATCCAATATATGCACAGTTTTGATCTTTTAATGTCACATATGATGATTATTACATAAATGATACCCTTAGCGAATTCTTGATCCATGAACTGAATGCATTTTATATATGATATTTTGCACTTGTTCTACTGAAGTGGGGAGAAAAGTGGGGCAAGGTCGACAGAATTGACACTAGTTGACCACCTCCCAAGTTGGACATAAACCTCGTACAAAATCCTCAGGATGTCCCAATACTTTGAAAAGGATTCACAATTGTAAAGTTTGTAATGAGAATAATAGCAAGCCAATTCTGCAAATTGAGAAGCAAGAAAAATCATAAGAGTAATAAAAGAATTGTGGAAAGAGAAGAGGGAGCAAAAATCAGTCAAATGAACAAAATCTCCATCCAGTTCCATGGATCAGTAGCTGAGAATATTCCTTGGCTTTATACCTGTATCCTGTTCTGAATAGTACAAATAATGTTTGTATTTTTCTGAGTCAGTTTATTTTGTAATCTTCAGAAAATGTATCAGTCATTTATGAACATAAACTATGATACACAAATCCATAACAAAAACTTGTCACTTGTAGACTAGGCTAAACCATACAAAGCTGTGAAGAAGTAACTTTGAAAGTATCATTCCAGTTTTTCCTTAAAGAGAACTCTTACATCTCATTACTGTATGTTATATAGTAATATTCTATAGATTTTTGACAGGGTTCTTCCTATCTGTATATTTGTAGCTAGGAATATTAATTCTGCATCCCTGACATTACAATGAAGATTTCTGGGAAAAACTTATTCCCCAAGATTACTTATGAATTGTGTTTATGAACTGGGATTTAATATAATAATCTATTGCCAATAGCTTACTCTATTTTCCTCTCTCTTAGATCGAGATTCTTATGTATTGCCAGCAGACCAGTCGACAGAAATTATTATATCAAGCTCTGAAGAATAAGATTTCAATTGATGATCTTTTACAGTCCTCCATGGGCACAACTCAGCAAGCCCAGAACACTACTAGTAGCCTCATGAACCTTGTCATGCAGTTCAGGAAGGTGAGTTTAGGAAAGCCTATCATTCTGAAACACTTGTCTCAAGAAAACATTTGTAGTTTTTACCCACATTCTGTAATGAATGATTAACAGGTTGCATTTGGTTAACTTTACTTAAGTCCTTCCTCCTTTGTTTTATAATTTGCAATGATAAAATTGCTACTTTGTGTAGTACAATTTATAGTCTGTTGGAAAATTGAGTATTTTGGCAAGATAATATACTGTATAAGAATGGGGAAGGCCTGTACTAAAAGAATGTATATTGCAAATTATAGTTTACAAATTGTTCACAACAATTAGTGGTTAAATGTTGAACTATGACTGGAAAGACTCACATTTAGATTTCAATTTGGTTGTGAAGTTCTCTGAGTGACTATGGCCCAATATCTGGACAGATTGCACTGCCTTGTTCAGAATTGATTCGTAATTCGGAATCTCATGGATTGATAGCTCCTTTTGTAATCCAACCTCTCAGTTGGATTACTCTAGTTTGCAGTATGTGAGGCTGCCCCTGAAAATCATTCAGTAGCTACAGTCTCCAGAAGGCAGAGAATCAAGAATTTACAGCCACTTCTTGCTTCAGTGGCTTAATACTTTTACTCTGTGAGTTGTGTAGGTTGACAGTTGGCTTTGAGGTTCAATTTAAAGCATTGGTTGTCACCTCCAAAACCTAGATATCTTACTGCTCTCAGCATTATTGGCCCTTTCAGAAAGATCCAGATAGAGAGGGCTCTCTTTGGGATCTTACTTTGAGAGATGCTGTCTTCAGGAACACAAAAGTGAACTTTCTCTTTTACTGTCCCCTTCTCTGAACAACATTCCCCCCAGAATTAAAGAATCCCCAAATTTATCAGGATTTTGTAGGTTTTTCTATGAAGCCTCTCATACTGGACATAAATATGGATTCCTGTACAATAAATGGTTATTTATATTATTGTTTTATGAAGTGAGAATATATGATGTTGTTAGATATGTTATTGTTGTTTTGCATTATTTTATTCCTTTTTACCGATAAGGTATATTTTATTTGTGACTGAAGTGGCATTGACTGATGAAAAAATAGCTATCTCTTATCCTGTTCTGCTTTACAGAGTAACTATGACGATAGATAGAGAGATAATCATGTGCTAATGTGTCTGTTTTGAGGAAAAGCAGAGCAAAAGAATAAACCCTGAAAATTGTTCCTGTATTTTTCTAAACAAATAAATGTCGAATAATTATTTTTGTAATTTTATCACAAAATATTACATTATTGTTGTTGTTGTTGTTGTTGTTGTAATAATTATTACATTTCCATACAGGTCTGCAATCATCCAGAGCTCTTTGAGCGACAAGAAACATGGTCTCCATTTCACATTTCATTAAAGCCATATCAGATTTCAAAGTTTCTCTATCGCTACGGGCAGATAAGGGTGTTTAACCATTCACGGGACAGGTAAGCCATATTATATTCTGTTCATTTTTTTCCAATGCAACCTATAGAGTTAGGGGAACCTCTTCAATTATTGCTCTTAACAAGAGATCTGTAGCTCCTTCAGCCCCTTCTAATGTTATGCTAAAGTGGGCTCATAGCTTAGCTGAATAGGAGCACAGTATATACTTCCAGGCATCTCAAGAGAACGATTCTGGCTAATAACCCAAAGACAACAATATCTCACAATTCTTAGAGCGAGAATAGGTGACAAAGTAAGTTTGAATTCAATTTAATTAATATTTACATCCTAAGATTTTAAATCTTAATTAATTTCCAGGTGGTTGCAATTTTTACTTTCTCCTTTTGCACCAGACTACATTCAACAGTCTCTGTTCCACAGAAGAGGTAAGTTGATAGACTGGGAGAACATTAGGATTAAATTAATTCATATCACTTTACCTAAAATGACAAGAATACATTAATTTTCAGAAAGCCTTAATTTTCATAATAATCTCAGGCTCATGTGATCTTCTGCTCTAGAGAGAAGGTACAATACAGATATTCTTTAACTACCATAGTTGGGACCAGGAACTTGTTGAGTGAAGCAGTCACTAAGTGAAGCCACAATTGGGCTTGTGGTTTTCCTTCATCATTCTTTTGCTTTAAAGACCTGAGAATGTCCTAAATGCAAGGATTGATTGCAAAATTACTGTTTCATCACTGTCCTAACTGCGAATGGTCCACTAAATGAGGACTACCTGTAATTGACTGGGACAAAGTTGTAATTAATAGTCCCTCTTACATCTTTTTTGTCTTTTAAGCAAGAGATTGTTCTAATGATGAAAGATAAAAAATGTGAGACAAGGGAGAGATGCAGGTATTCATATACAAGACAGTTTTTATAAAGTCAATGTGGCAGGAGCCCATTTTAATCATTATTATATGTTACAGGTGCTGAGAAAGGGAGTTGTTTCTCTTTCCTACGGTTTATTGATGTTTCTCCAGCAGAACTGGCAAACCTCATGCATAAAGGACACCTAGCCAGGTGAGAAATCTTGAACTATTGGCATATTTGGTTTAAATAATTGTAAGAATAAATTTAAAAAAAAAAAATGAATACAGTCTATTGCAATTTGGGTGGGGGGAGAAATATCCATTGCATGAACAATATTTATTACCAATATCTGGATATCATTTATACTCTCGTTTCCTATACTTTAAAATGTTGTATTTGAATGATCAATTCTTGAAACTGAACAAATATGTGTATAGCATGAATGTAGGCCAATTATACCAGTTGTGCACTAATGTCCCTGTAGATCTTAGCAAAAAAGGAATAATTTACACTTACAAGAAACTATCCTGCATAATTTCTTTTTAAATAATTAAGCTTCCAGGCTTTTGCTTGGGTCAGGCTAAACCATTCTGTGTCTATTTGTTATCAAATATGTACTGTTGTTCTCTATAGAACTATATGTTAGCTTAACAATATTAATCATTCACTATTTGCTAGTTTTAAAATCACCTTTCTGCTTATAATACATGCATATAACTTTTGGTTGGACTTTAGAATTAAAGGGCAGATTGAATGGCTAAACGTTATGCCAAAATAGCTGTTCTAAATTCATGTTTTAAAAATAATGATTCGTTAAGTAATTCCCCCCCTTTTGCATATATTTAATACTTGACTTAACAACGACAATAACTACTGCAAACTGTGTAGCTCAAGTCCCAAATATCTGTTGGAAGACAAGGCAGTTGTTAAGTGAGTTTTGCCCCATTTTATTGCCTTTCTTGCCACGGTTGTTAAGCAAATCACTGCAGTTTTTAAGTGAATCATATAGTCGTTAACTGAATCTGGCTTCCCCATTGATTTTGTTTGTTGGAAACCAGTTGAGAAGGTTACAAATGGTGATTACATGATCATAGGAGACAGCATAACTGTCATAAATACATGCCATTTGCCAAGCTTCCAACTTTCAATCACTTGATTATGGGGATTCTCCAATGGTTGTAAGTGTGAAAACAGGTCAAAAATATTTTTTTTCAGCGTTGTTTTAATTTCTAACCAACTATACAAATGATTGTAAATTGACTATTACATTTCTGTTCAAAAGGTGTGAATGTATACTTCTTTCCCCCAGATGGTTAGCTCTTTTCCTGTCTCTGAAAGCCGCCTACAGGCTCCACCATTTTCGATTCTGGAAAGAGTCAGAAAAAGAAGACCAGCATCAGTCTCGATATTTGAAGAATCAAGATTTTGTGCTGGATGTCAGCTTCCCACTCTCCCCACCCAACTTGCACAGCTGCACTTTGCTGCAGGTGTGTAACATCTTCATTTCTGTGCAAGGGAAAATACTTTTAATTCAACTAACCATCAGGAATTCCTGCTAAAGTGAATATCCTCTAACAATCTTAAATTTTTCCCTACTCATCGATTTAAAGCATTCCAGAAATCTCAGAATTAAATAATCTGATCTACAACTCTTGTTTCAATATTCAGTATTCATCCTTTAGGTGTCATGCTCCCTTGCAGCATGGAGCATGGGAGCCAAGGCACATGGAATGACATTATGAATCACAACTCCCTGCTATCTATTTTAATGCATATGTACTAAAAATATGTTTCTTAAAATTGTATTTAATTTCTGTGCAACAATCAGAACTGCATGTTGTACCAAAGAATCCTAATATTTTTCCTATCAGGTTTTTTTTTTTAGGAATGTTGTATTATAATGTTCCATTTTTTGGAGCTCTTCATCTCCTATAAAAAAAGAAATATAAACAGAGACCAGTGACCTTAGAATGTCAGAGCAAGATAAAAGTTTCATACTTCAAATGAACACATTTGATCATTACTCATTTTTGGCATTTCTTAGAATAGAATTGCTGTAGTAAAACATTGTCCAAATTTTGGAAACCTTTTTGAATTTTATCATTTTTAGGGCCTTGTATTCGCAAGCCACTGTAAAGCAGTAATTGGCCACTCAGATTACATCGTTCATCAACAGCCAGCTACCTCATGGAAACAGTATTGTCAAGTCACAGAGCCGCCATCCTTTCTGTCCATTGTGAGCCCACGGGTAAGTCTTTGTTAACCCTTTCTGAACCCATCTTGAAATATTTCTATGTGAGGAATTGTCTACATTCAGCGCTTTTAATCTCAGAATATAAACTTATTAATGTTCTTCAAAAGACAGCTGCCTCATTCTTTTGATTATTTTATGTTCCTCTTCCTGCTCTGAATATCCATTCAGACAGGCCATATAGAGGTCACCATGTGATTTTTTTTAAGGGTACTGCAGTCATTCTGATACTGACATTCTTTTTTTTTAAAGGCATTCTGTAATAGGCTGACCTTTTTCATAACAATCTCACAGACGCTTGATACTTTTGTTGGGATACTCAGCTAAGTTATAATTTGCTCATTTTTCAGCAGCAAACTGCAAAGTTAGCATGTGTAAAGACTATGGCTAAAGTCATGTTTTTATGCACAGCTGCAAATATAGAAGTTTATATTAAGTATCTTTAAGTTTTTAACTTCTGCAAATTAGGAAAATAGTGCACACAAATTTCTATAAGATTCAGGATCCTTTTTAAGGCTTGTGTCTGTGTCTAATTATTATCAATCATCATTGAAGTTTTTAATAATTCTTAAAATCTGAAAAGTATCTACTTAATTCACATGTTATCTCTGTTTGTTTGCTACGACAGTTTTAAATCAATTCCTGAAATAATTTTTATGACTGAAGCATTTAACATTGTACCTAGTTAGCTCTTTATGTCAATACAATTGAAGTCCTTAATCTGCTCTGGAAGGATAGTTCCATTTAGAGGGGACACATGAATAGAATGGAATGGAGAAGGAAGGAGCTGGGTGCACAAGTGGCCCTCAATTATACCCAGGCTGGAGGTGGCTACTCCCAGGCAGGGGTGGGTGCATAAATGCCCCTTGAGGTTGTGGCAGGGTTGGAGGTGGCTGCTGTCAGGTGGATGAGGATTTGAGCAACTTGTGATCTTCCCTGCCAGTTTCCCCATTGACTTTGCTTGTGGGAAGCTGTCTGGGAAGGTTGAAATGCCCATAAGATGTTGTAACCATCATAAGTGCAAGTGGGTTGCCAAGCACACAAATCATGAGTACCTGGGACAGCTGTAACTTTGAGGACTGGTCATAGGTATCATTCATTCATCACTGTTGTTATTTTGAATGGTCACTGGATGAGTGGTCATGTATTGTTCTTTATGTCCTGTCTTGAGCAAACACTTGAGCATTCCTGTTTCAGATGTAATCTCTGTTCATTCACATAGGTTGAAAAAACTGTGATGTTGAAAAGAACGATTCTTTTTTCATAGTGAAAAATGGGATAGCATTGTTCAGTTGGAAAATTGTGTTCTTAATGCAGTTTGTGAAAGCTGTTCTAATTTCTTAGCTATAGATGGCAGTATTGCATTGTATTGTCAGATGCTATACAGGTTTTTTTTTTAGTCCTGGATTTAGAGTCAGAAGTAAATTTTTTTTTCCATTTGGAGCTTATATGCAATTTTAATGAAAATGTGTTTATATACTCTGCCTCATTGGTATTGTATTTTCTCAGCAAAATAAGGAGCATCAGTATTTCTTCTTGTACTATATTGTCCTGGCAGTGTAGTTAAACATATTGTGCCTAAGTAAAGGTAGGGTAGATCCCTTCCCTGAAATTCTGCTAGTTAGTGGGACCTTGGAAGTATGCCTTTTCTCTGGTTGCCCCTAACCTATGCAACAGCCCCCCTCCACATCATTTGGCAGATCGCTACCCTTTTAGCCTTTCAGAAGACCTGGCTTTTTACCAAGACATTGGGATAGGACAGGAAAAAATGGAATAAGGATAATTGGATCTAGCTCCAGAGCATCCTAAGGGGATGATTAAGACACAGGTTTTTTGTTTTATCATTTTATTGCTTTATGCTTATGTTTTATATTTTCTGTTTTTATTGCTGTCATGAGCCATCCAGAGTTGCTTAAGAAAGGTAGCAATAGAAATCAAATAAATCAAGCAAGCAAGCAAGCTCCGTTATTAGAATAAATTACAGTAATGATTGTGAGTAGTTTTTTTTTAATGTATTGATTTTGAAGAAGAGATTAGACAATTATTTGTCTGAAATATTATAGGTATAGAAGGTTGTACTGGAACACCTCCAAGGACTCTGTTATTCTGTTAATGGACAGAATCACTTTTTCAATTATTGATTTCACATGTGAGTCCCTCTTGCATTCTGTTTTGATTATCTCTTCCTTACATTATTTGGAATAGGAGAAAAAATTGCCCACCTAACTTTGGCTCTTTATTTTAATTTTCAATAAATGCTCACCTCTTCTATCTCCCTTCATAACATGTTTCTGTGAACTTAAGAAGGTATCAGAATTCTGCTTCTTATCCAAATAACTGAATGATATGTGATAAATTCTTTTAATTCTAGTCCTTAGTGTCCTTTATTTTGTTATATGTAAAATTGAATAATTTAAACAACAGTATTCTCAAATAGGGTGTTTATGTCAGTGTTATGACATATAAACAAGGGACTCCTTTCTTGTTAGTAAACTTTTGATGAATAGCAGAGTTTTATATGAGAAACATACTTTGCTTTTGCTTGGCTAATATATACATATAGATAGTCCTGATTGCAACTTCCACTGTTCCCTTTATCATTGTCATTGCATCTTATGTCCATCTTGTTGTTGTTTTGGCCTTCAGCTTTGAAAATATATGTGTTTGGGAACAATAACATGTTGTACAGGATGATATCACAGACTTGCTGTTTAGCCTGTTAAAGAGAGATAAGAGAGGTGTGTGTGTTGTGTGTGTGTGTTTTCAATAAAAGCAATCTTGTCTGCTGGAACATATTCCTTATCTGGAAACTATTCAGCTTGGAGAGTTTGCTGTTTGCTGCTATCTGGATGAAGCAGAATGTTAGCCAAAGATTAAAATGATGGAGATGGTCCAAGATGGTTAGCTTGATATAAAGTTAGATTCCTGTGTTGGCAATATATTTACTTTAGCTAAATAATTTACACTGAAGTTGTCAGCGAAGAAAGTTGTAAGTACAGGAAGATAAACTTTTGTTCCAACTTATTTATTTATTACAGAGATTTAAAGAACGGCCGATTCTATATGATTTTGGGTGCTTTATATAATTACTCAGAACAGTAAAATAGAGAAACAGATGATTCCCTGTCCCCCAAATGAAATGGCATAAATTTGTTACCACCCTACCCTGGGACCTGGGTGAATAGCCAGGTTTTCGGTACCTTGGAAGATAAGGGTAAGAACCAAACAGGTCAATTAAAACAGTATTTGCAAAGTTATGGGAGATAGATAAGTACTTCCCAAAGATTGCATAATAGTGTATGATCACTTGGCAATAAATAATAATAAGAGCAGTGTTGCTGGTACTTTATTTACAAAAGTTTTGTATTCATAAGATTGTTGGGTTTTAGAAAGTTCATTGCAGCCAAGACAAAGATTTCTTGCTGTTTATTGACTGTTTCATACTCAGCTCAAATCATAGTTACGTAACATGTGCTTTAAGTGGAATTAGTGTCGTATTAAAACTATGGCCCTACCCAGAACTGAGCAGAGCAATTCAGGATCCTAAATCACTGAAGTATTCTTAGTTGAATAACAAGATATTCCTCAGGAAACAATGTGTTGACATATGTCATTCCTGAAACCTTTCTTCCTCTTAGGCTTCATGCAATTTTACTCAGTATTCCCATCAGTATCATCTTTTATGCTCAAAGTAATTTTCTTCTCTTTTTATTAGATCTCACTTTATGCTATTATCTTGCTATTTAACATGTTGCTCATCAAACTCTTTTCTTTGTTCTGTAGTTTTTAGTTTATTATAAGATCTATAAGCAAGAGATATATATTCTTGGATTCTGTTCGCTTATTTATTAGATGCTGAAATCTCATAAGCATCAAATAAAAAATTCCATAAATAAAAAATTCCATAAAAAAAGAAAATACCTTTATTAAGCCTTAATCTAGTTAACTTTGTCATATCTCTTGCTTGAGCTCTCACTTGAAAGATCTAGAGGGCATTCAATTATCTCATAA
The DNA here is from genome assembly GCA_033807585.1 of Hydrophis major. Classification (NCBI taxonomy): domain Eukaryota; kingdom Metazoa; phylum Chordata; class Lepidosauria; order Squamata; family Elapidae; genus Hydrophis; species Hydrophis major. Next base: position 78,789,845 of record CM066328.1, on the reverse strand, counting down.
TTACTTTGCTTCTGCATTCTGTTTCTAAGGACCAGTCAGATTTTTTTTTTTTCATAAAATCTAGAATAACTTTAGCCTTTTGATTCACAGGTAACAGCTGTTCCTTTGGATTTCTATTGCAATGATCGCAGTGCAGAGTATGAACGTAAAGCACTTAAAGAAGGAGGAACTCTTGATGCAAAGCAATGTGTGTTTTATGGAGCGCCTGAATTAGCAACTAGCTGGCTAAAACGATGCTCTCGGTTGTTTCCTGAAGCCCCAGGAGGACTATTGGGGCTCAAACCTCCAAACGGCTGGTCTTTCATCAGGATACCAGGTGGTTTTCAGTTTTGTAATTCAGCATATACTATTATCGCTAAGAAAAGAAACTATTGCTTATACCATAACAATAACTGAGTTAGGAAATGATATATTTTTTTTAGGGAGAGGCTTCTTATAAGAATAGGAAAAATATGAAAATAACTTCATAGGTTATTCTCTTCTGACATTACCATTATGAAACTATAACTCTTTTGTCATTCTTCTGTGCTTCAGTTTATCCCGTTTTCTGGCTTTGCTCTTGATGATTTTGCATCTGCCATTTTATTTTTATTTTAAATTGTGGTCAATAAGGATTTTGATATAGAGTATTTTCTTCATCTTTGGCAGATAAATCTGTAGAACAAATAAAAGTGTATTTTGTTTCTAACTTGCACATGTATCGGTATGTGCAGATGAATTGTAAAACAGCATGCAGTTCATTCCATTCCATTTTATTTATTTTGCCATTTGTACTCTGTCTTTCCATGCCGAAGTCTACTCAAAGCTTTATATAGAATAAACATTGCCTTGGGCAAGTATACAATGAATTTGAAAAGAGATATTTCTTGATGCACATTCACATACATACCAATGTTAGTAGATCAAAGGTTGATATATTAATAAATTTGTTATGTTTTTTGTATTGTCAAATTACTCCTGCAGCTTTTTAATCAGTGCAGACCAATGAATATATAATAGCTGATTAAGGTGAATTGGGAATAAGTGAGTTTGAATAATGATCATAGATGTAAAAACAAGAATGGAATAAATGTATCTTAAAAGAAAAAAGAAAAATTTAAAAATGGTGCACAATATTAGTTCTAATTCATTGCTGGCACATTTTGGATGGTATTTTTTTTAACTGAGACAAAATATCAGGCGTCAGGTTGGTAGCACCTTTTCCACCTAACAAATTCTGTTAAAAGACAGTACATTACAATAAATAGTGTACATTGGGAAGTCTTATTTCTGTTTCATTGAGTAAAATACAAACTTTATACAAATTCTCCAGCCATATTTTCTCATGATATTTCAAAACATAATTGTAGTACAAAACTAAAATAAGTAAAACTGCAGAGAAAAGAAAATAAACAGCAAGAATACTAAGCTAGAACAAATTGATATTAAGGTAATTTATGGGTGTTTATTGAGAATTGTAAAGAACCATTAAGAAAGAAGTAGTATTGAATTAAATTCAGGTATCAGTGGGGGATTATGCTTGGTATTGAAATTGAATCAATTCAGTATACTGTAGATTTTTAACTCAAGCTGCAAAGTTGCAGTGATTATCCAGGGGAGCAGCAAAACAGCTGCTGTTGCAGTTAACTCTGCCCTTCTCTCTCAATCCCTGTTCCCTGTTACGATCACTGTGGGAATCTCTTAAAGCCTTTCCTGTTCTTTGAAAGAAAAATGGTCTTAGATTAAATGGCAGGAAGTGTCTGAGTCCTTTTTGCATCGATAAAAAGCACCAACTTCACTGGCTGTTTACTATGAGAGCTAGCTAGTTCCTCACTGACCCCATTGTGCCCTGCGGACCACTATGAAAGGAAGGCAACTGCTGGAAGCCAAGTTTTAGCATTTTAGCATTTATCTATTTTTACATTATTCTTAATGGTGTTTTTTGCACAAAGAAAGCCTAATTTCTCCCTAATTTGACAATCAAGTTTGATTTAACCCAGCTAAAATTCTTCCTTTGAATGAACTGAAGACAGACTGAGTCATTACTTAATAATACAAATTTGTGTCATAAGGCAGATAGATTATCTTTGTTAACTATTACAAGTATTGTACAGAAAACAAAAGGTCTTTGATTTATAATGTATATTTTTACACTGAAAAATTACACACAGAAGTCATTTTTACTGGAAGCAGATAAAATAGGGTCAAAAGGATAAAACCTTCCCCAGATAGAAGGTTTTTCACTCATTGAAGGCTAACTCCAGATTTAAGGCATGATTTTAGTAAACCAAATTGAATTATATGTAACAGGACAAAAAATCATGTAATATTTTCCTTTCTTCCTTTAGACAAAGAGAGCTTGATCACAGACAGTGGAAAGCTTTATGCTCTTGATGTTCTATTGACAAGGCTAAAATTTCAAGGACACAGAGTCCTTATCTACTCTCAGATGACACGGATGATTGACTTATTGGAGGTAGGATTATTACCTCTCCAGTGGGAATGATAGACTTCATGGCTCAGGAAAAGAATAGTGATTTATGAGCAGAATTATCTTATTTCTAGGACAGAATTAGTACCGGTAGCTATTAGAGTGGGATTAATAGTATAGGTAGGTAGTCCTCAAGTTACAGCCATTCATTTAGTGACTGTTCAAAGTTACACCTGTAAAAACAAGCTTATCACCATTTTTCACACTTATAACCATTGCAGCATTCCTATGGTCATGTGATCAAAATTTGACATTTGGCAACTGACTCATATTTATGACGGTTGCAATGTCCCATAGTCATGTGATCACCCTTTGCGATCTTCTGACAAGAAAAGTCAATGGGGAAACCAGCTTCACTTAACAACTATGTTATTAACTTCACTCCTGCAGTGATTCACTTAAGAATTGTATCAGGAAAGGTCGCAAATTGGGGCAAAATTCATTTAACAGCTGCCTCACTTAGCAACAGAAATTTTGTGCTCAATTATAGTTGTAAATTGACCTGCAACCATAACTATGTTTCATATATTCAATCCTGGCTGTTTTCTTTTTATTAAAGAGCCAATGAATTATGTTCTAAATGAATTGCTTTGATGAACATTCAGGTATTTATCTTTGAGTTGAATATTTGGGTAGTGTACAGATTTTATTGCCTTTGTCATTCCCAGTGGATCAGAGGATGACTCAGTTTTTTAGTTGCCTCAGTAAACAATTTTTTTCCACTTAAGATGGATTTTATTATTTTACAAGATTAGTGTTTCTAATGTCACAGTGACCGCTTCTGCTCCACAGGCTTAGTGAAAAGATGTCCAAGTGATTTTAATAGAAACATTCTATTAATATTTTATTGGTATCTCTTTTTTCTATTATTTTGGCAAAAGTTCTTAAAGCAGCATAATTACTGTTTTGTTGTTAAGATCCTGAATAACTAAATGTTTTTTTTTAAAAAGTTCAATACCCTAAGCATTTATTAGTCCATATATTGCAGAAGAGCTAAGATACTACATTAAGTCTTGATTAGCCTCATTCCTTTTCTTTACTCCATGCCCATATTCAGTTCATTTAAGATAAATTCCTCTTTCCTCAGAGAAAGCTTAACATATTTTCTAATAGGTGATAAAAACTTTTGGAATCTGTAAAACTAAACATTGACATGCAGTGCCTACCTTTTGGACACTATTCCCCTGGAGATCCATCTGACCTCTTCCCTGATTCCACTTAAAATTAAAATCTGGTTTTTCCATCAGGTTGTGGTTTAGGGCATATAATGAACTATTTAACTGATTCTACATGTAAATTTGAATGGGTTTTTTTTTTCTGTTCTCTGGAGTCTCTTAATTCTTTAATTTGTTATATTGGTTCTTTCTGATTTTAATGTATGTTGTTCAGAGTTTTTATGTAATCAGACAACCTTATAAGTTTTATAAACTTATATTTGCTAGGTGATATGCAATAATTACTTAGCCAGTATCTCGGGTCCTCCAGGAACCAAATACATACCTTCCCTTTACAAGAAAATGACTAGGTTTTATTCGAGTGTTAGGAAAAGAGCACACGAAGAGTACTTGTTGTGGTCCTTGGTAATGGTAGCACTAAAAAACAGCTTCAATTGGCAGAAATTTGGTTAGCTGTGTCAGTGAAATCCTGTATATTATCCAGTATTCTGTTTTATTTATAGGCAAAGTTAATTATTAAAATGGATAATTTTAAAGCAAATCTACTTTTATAAGTAAAAAATTATTTTCAGTCCAATCTTGTGGTTCTGATTTTAAAATAAGAATTTGTTTTTATTTTGGGTTTTGGTTTAGGTAACTTAAAATATGAGCATTTCATAAACTTGACCTTAAAAATGTTTTTAAATGTACCCTAAACACCATTAATACGAGTTTTTTCATTGAAGGATTTTTTCAAACAATAGAACATGTTCATCTTCTATGATCATTCATTTAAAGTACATAAAATACAAAATAAAAACTATTGTGTTCTTGGCAGTGAGGTTTCATTTTGAACATTTTTAAAATAAGTGTTGCTTCCCAACACAGATACTGTACTCATAATATTTTATGCAGCTCCATTCTCTAGGAACAACTATAAGCATTACAAACTTCAAATGGACTAGAGCTTCTTGTTTTTTGTTGTTTAGGAATATATGGTTTATAGGAAGCATACATATATGCGGCTAGATGGCTCCTCAAAAATTTCAGAAAGAAGAGATATGGTAGCTGACTTTCAGAACAGGTATGTTCCCCCTCCTCCTATTTAAATATAGTAATAATGTGTTGACAAGTGCTTACCTAACTCCTAAGGAAGAAGCTTCCACCCTTTACATAACATTTTTGTGTTGAGACTTTTCTATTTTGCTGAATGGGCCAAAGCTCATTGTTCTATTTCATTAACATATAAAGGACTTCTCTTTCCCCACTTTTATTACATTAACAATCATTCTAACAACAAACATGAATATTGTGACTATTGAGAGCCTCTGAAAAGGAGGAGAGGAATGTCAGCATATTAACAAATATATGATTTGCAGAACTATAACTTCTTGTAAAAAAATGTCATGCAGCCAAGATCCATAGAGCAATCCAGTGAGGGTAGTTGTATAACCACTATAATAGTGGCACAAGGAACATTTTAACTTCATGCTACTGTAAATTTGAAATGCTCCATTTCAAGGTTCGAGATTGTTGTTTTGAGCTTGCCACAAAAGCTTGATGACTATTGATTTGGGCAGTGCATTTCTCCCCCCTGCCCCATTTTTGTTACTGTTAAAATAAGAAAAATAAATGTATTTTGCTCTGGCTCAGCATATTTACAATGTTTTGTATCTTGAATTTTCCACCAGAACCATAAATAATGTGGAAACATAGGAGCCAACATTTCAGACTAGCCACTCTGTTGATATCACTGCAATGTCACTGTGCTGCTTGCAACACTTAAAATCCCCCCCTCCCAAAAGTATGTTTCATCGTGGGAATTCAAGTTATAAAGCAATTAATGAAAGACACTACAATAGTTATTCATTGTATTAGGATATGCTTTCAATCTAGTGTAAAATTTGACAAAAAATCACAGGAGGAGTTAAACCTATTATTTGAGTTAAACCTGTTGTTTTAAACTATTACTTGAGATGGAGAGAATATTTGCTCAGAATAGATGCATTCGCTCTGTTGAGTGTTTTCTTTCCTAATTGGGTTTTCAGAAGTTAAAAAATTGCACTGTTGAAAATACTCATTGTGCTGCAAAATGATTTTAAAATGTGGGCCCTTTTAGAGTCACAGAAATGGATCTAGGAATCACTTGTCCTTAGAATTGATCATTGCCGACCTTTGCTTTACATAATTGATGCAGAAATCTGTTTCTGCATTAAATGGAGCTTACTCCTTTTTACATGTATTTAGAACTCTAGCCTATACTGTTTTATTAGAAGAAATATAAATATATATACTATTTTGATTCCTGGCTGTCATGATGTAAGAATGCTTGTGCAGTAAAGTGATTATTACAGCTCTGTTTCTTTTCCTTTTCAATAGGAATGATATTTTTGTTTTCTTACTAAGCACGAGAGCTGGTGGTTTAGGCATTAATCTTACTGCTGCTGACACAGTAAGTAAACAGATTGGTTCAATAATTTTCAATAATTGCACTCAGTTGACATTAAAGTAGTCTGCACCCATTAATTAAGGGTGCAGACCTAGATTTTTCCAGATAAGAGCTGGAATTAATCTCATTAGTGTAATAGCATATTATTTCTACTATAGTTTTATGTGAATGATAGTATCAAATTATACCAATACTAAAATCGAGAATTTTAATATGAAAAGCACTGCCACACAGAGGACATCTATGCATTCAGTTTACCCAGTTCTCAGTAATAACACTTCTTTCTTTAGCATTTCTATTATATTATTACAAGTTATATTAAGGCAAAATAAGATATTTTTTTTGCTTGTGATGAACAAGCAGGAACAACTTTTCAACATTTTCTCATAGAACCTGAAGAATCAACATAATAACAAAATGTTTAATATCTAAGAAATAGCTATAATAACTTCCTTTCTCCTGTTTATTTGTACTATTAGTTCCAACTAACTTTACCTTCTTCAAGGTGAAGAAATAAGTAATGTTCTGGTGATCTTTCACACCAGTAAGTGATCACCAAAGATCATAGTCACATGCCCTTCTTTTTCTTCCATTGTTCATGTTTTGAACTGATAGAAATTCTTTACTGACAACAATCACAGATCTGCCTTGAATTTTTTCTGAAGTCATAAATATGTCAAAGCCAAAAAAATAAAAGATGTGTAACAATTTGCATCTTCCATGTATTAACTTTAAGACAATAAAGTTTCATCCTAAAAACTCAATAAATAGGCCAGTATCCTTGTGACTAATTTTAAACATAATCCCTATAGTGAATTGTAAGATTGAGTTAATTTTGTATATGTAACTTGTTTAAAAAAATGTCCTGACAGGTCATTTTCTACGATAGTGACTGGAATCCAACAGTGGATCAACAGGCTATGGATCGAGCTCACAGATTGGGTCAGACAAAACAAGTCACTGTGTATCGACTGATTTGTAAAGGCACCATTGAGGAGCGCATCTTGCAAAGGGCTAAAGAAAAAAGTGAAGTAAGAGAGCAGAATATTAATTATATATGAGATAGCTGGGAAGTGGAATTCTGGCTATTGAGATGGAAGCCATTTGTCTCTGGTGAGAGGAACTTATGTCCAATGGGAAGACAATTACAGTATGAAGAAAAGTATATTCATTTATTTAAAAGTTCTGACTTACATAAACAGCTGTGCAGAAACCCATCATTTGATAAAACCTTGTGGCTCTATTTGTAGACAGTTTTCTCTATAAAGTAGCCAATAACTGCAGATTACAAGAGCTTAGGCTCAGGAACCTGTGGCCATTTTCCTCTTCCCACAAGCTATTCTTCTCATAATGGTCAATTTCCCAGGTATATCTACCCTTCCTTCTTGCTCAGTTGTAGATTTTACTATGTTTCCTAGGCTCTTTGTGGCTTTTTCGTGGCAGCTTCTACAGAGTGACTTGCTCAGCGGGTGATAAAGGGAGTCAACCTAGTTTGTTACTAGCTCATGTTGCATCTGGTATATATAACTCTTTCATGGTCTTGGTGAAGGAGCCTTTCATTTATGCTGTTAAAGCTAATGTTACTTGCAGATTCCAAGCCGAAAGCATGAGGCAGGATTATTGTCCAGCAGGCCTCTTCATCAGAGATTGCAGAAAGCAATCTGGGTGGCATGGGTATCCAGTGACGTTACCAAGAGGCCTTTCTATAGGGATTGTGAAAGAATTGTGCAGAGTGGAGTTGCCAGAAGAAGCCATGTAGCACAAGCAGGATAACACTCTCTGTTACCATAAGTAAGTGAGTCACTGAAGAAGATGGCCAATACTATGAGATTTATAACAACACTGATCCAACAAGATCTGCTGTGACTAAACAAGAAGGAGAAGCAATATGTGTACTTTACAAAATGAACATGGCAGTTGCCTGGACAAATTCATGCTGTTTTCTTGGCAAGAGTTTTGACACGACCTTCTTCTTAGGTATGAGAAAGTGACTGACCGAATTACCCAGCTGGTTTAGTGCCTAAGGCAGAATTAGAACTTACACTCTCCCAGTTTCTGGCTCTAACTACACCATACTAGTTCTCTTGCACAAGCTATCAAAGTCTTAAACAATGTGTATTATACATGTGCAAAAACAACTCGGTCATTTTGCATATATGGAATATTTTCATATATATGTCAAGTAACAAAAAGACAAGTCCAGAACCAGAGAAACAGAAACAAGATGTGTTCTCCAACAATTTTTTCTCTATTATTTATATTTATTAATATATATTTGTTAGAAATGTTGAATTGGTATACATCAGGGGTGTCAAAATTGCACCCTGCAAGCCGGATGTGCTGTCCCTGCCCAGTTTAGCGAAGGGAAAAAATGTCCCGATACGTAATATGACATCACATGATGTCATTATGTGATGCCGTGAGTTTGACAACCCTGATATACATATATAACATTCTAAGGTTGGATTCCAATTTTGACACTGATCAATTTGGAACATATTTGATTTTAGTAAGGTGGGTTGCATTGTACCTTTAAGACTATTCCGGATTTACCACAGTCTGATGCTTTTCAGTTGTATTGAACTCTAATAGCCTTTGTTTCCTTCAGCCAGAACAACCGATGTGATGATGGGAAATGGTGATAGGTACAGTCCAATGTGTATTATGAATAGGTTGTTTAGAACCTCAAAGTCCCATTGTTTTTGTGTTGTACGCCTGTTTTCCTTTAAAGCTGGATTCTTCTTAAGACTAGAATGAAATTACAGGCTCATTATTCTAGTAACGAGAAGGAGATCTTGCCAAGTACCAGAATATTTTGTTTCTTCCTGTTTATTGGATTTCTCACAGTGGTCTCACAATTGTTACTGACTTCTCAATGCTCTGTCTCCTTTTATTTTTATTTGAGCCTGAATTTAGTCATAGATGTTTATATGCATATTTGAATATATATTGATAATCATAATAGTAATAATATATTTATTTCAAATTTTTATTTTATTTATTTGTATCCTGCTTTTATTATTTTTACAAATAACTCAAGGTGGTGAACATATCCAACCTTCCCTTTTCTTCCTATTTTCCGCATAACAACAACCTTGTGAGGTGGGTTGTGAAAGTGCTTGGCCCAAAGGAGAATATATGTTGATAAACAGTCTAGTCTACAATACATTTAGAAAGATGCTTTGTTATGTTATGGTCTCTAAATACTGCCTTAAAATTCAAATGCTTTCTCCAATATTAATAACCTGGTTTGTTGGTTTGTTTGTTTGTTTTTAAGATTCAAAGGATGGTGATTTCAGGTGGCAATTTCAAACCAGACACCTTGAAACCAAAGGAAGTTGTTAGTCTACTTCTGGATGATGAGGAGCTTGAAAAAAAATGTATGCTAAATCCTCTTTCCTACCTAACACATCTGTGTGACAATGTTGCTACTTTTACTTGGCATTTTGAACTAGAATTTGAGGTGGATTAATTTTACTTTAATTTGCTGCAGAATTAAATCTTATTTTGGCATTTGATCTTACTATGCATTCAAGCACTACTGTGGAATATTTCTGCATTTGAAACAATGTGAGATTTCCCTCCCTTCTGTCTAAATTTCATACATTTCAAATACAGAAGAAGGACATTTGCTGCTGCTGCTTATCTTGCTAAAATTTAACAATATAATACAGCCAGAAAGATTCTTAAATTGGCATTGTTCTCATTTAAAATGTTTAAAAATAGAAGAAGTAGCAGTTTTTCCAAGAATACAGTAGCAAGAAAAAGGCTGACACTGTAAGTCCATCCTATCATTTGCATGTTGGTAAGAGGCATTTTGCATCTCATAACAGCTAATTAAAACATTATTTTCTTGGACGAACAGATGAGCTATATTTGAAAGGGATATAGTTAAGGGACTAGGATAAATAATTGCAGAACTAATACAAACCTGTTTTGCAAACATTAAACTGTGTTCCACTATTTTACAATTCTACTATTTTACAATGTGCTGTTCATGACATTTTCCTATATTTCTGAACACAGTGCGTCAACGTCAGGAGGAGAAACGACAACAGGAAGAAACAAATCGTGTCAAAGAGCGTAAACGTAAAAGGGAAAAGTATGCTGAAAAGGTATTTTGAATATTCCTTCTCCATTGCTTATATTTATAGCATTAAATGTTACTTTTATCTTCAGAAGCGTATATTGTTTGTTCTATTCAGGTTCATTTTTTTCCTTGTGCTTAATAGCCAGTAACTCAGCCAGAATGTATTTTGATATAAAATCATCAGGGGATGGAAATCACCAATAATTTTTAAAACATTTTCTATCATGTATTACACCATGCACTCCAACCTCAAGATTTGTGAGCTCCTTCATAGAAAGGGGTAAGAGTCTGGTTATTTTCATTTGATTAACACTGCAATCTAAAGACAGCAAGAGAGAGTGAAGGAAGAATTTTCAGTAAGATCAATTTTGGTGTTTGAATGGAAGTTTTCAAACAAAGCTTGCTCAGCTTTAGAGTTAACTTAAGATTTGTACATTGGCAAATAAAGCATCTTGTTATAAAATATTTTTCATGCAAATATTTTTATTAAAATGTTAGATACGGGGATTTAATTGTAATAGTAAATTATATCATAATATAATCTAATATTAGATATGGGACTGGCAAAATCCTTGCTTCACAATTCTAATTGGGACCAGCATTTCCACCACTAAGTGATACAATCGTTAGGCGAAAAATAATGGGTCACTTAGCAGTGGCAATTTTGATAGTTCTAGTTCTAGTTGTTAGGCCAGGATTTCATGCTTCTCCTGCTCTTCCATGCTCACTTTGCTTTGACTCACCTGACTGTGTGGGTGCTGCGATAGCCGTAACCTTGAGGACCTGGCATAAATACCATTTGTTCAGCACTATTGTAACATTGAACAGTCGCTGAACAAATGGTCGCTAAGCAGGGGTGGAATTCTACCATTTCGCACCTGTTCTCTACAACAGGTTGTTAACATTCTAAGCAGTTCAGAGAACCGGTTCTTAGGAGAAATTACTGACCTAATCCTGGAAGGAAGGCAGGAAGGAAATATTCTGGTGTTGCTTACAGAAACTGCCTTTCCGTTAACCCTTATTACATTCTTGGCAGGACTAGACTTCCTGTCTCAGGAACATCTGGAGTTTTTCCCCCCTCCTTTGCGGGTACTTTGCTTGTGTGGAGTGACCATTTAAAGTTACAGTGGCACTGAAAAAAGTGACTTATGACCATTTTTCACACTTACGACTGTTGCAACATCCCCACAGTCATGAGAGGCCAGGCAAGGAGATGCGTGCCTCGATGTGAGTGATATTGAGTTGGCCACACCCAGCCAATAACATGACCACCAAACCATGTCCACCCAGTCTCATAACCACCAAGCCACACCCACCACCTAAGCCATGCTCACAGAACTGGTTGTTAAAAATTTTGAATCCCAGCCCTGTCGCTAAGTGAGGACTATCTGTACTAATCAAAGGCAAATAATCATGATACATGTTTTTTTCACACTTAGAGGTTATATCCCTTAAAGAACAGTTGCTAGGGATAAAGTTTGAGGTCTGTTTTTTCATGGACTATTGGTAAGTTTTTCTAGTAGTACCTTGTCCCAGCATGGGATGTGGAACACGGTAGATTATTTGGTCTGATCTACCTCCTACATTAATTGTTTTTATCCTACTGCTTTGTATTGTGTTGGTGAACTAGCATATTTTTAGCTTAATTTCTAAATATATTTCCAAGCCTCATAATTTCTTTTTATAATTTAATTGCAGAAAAAGAAGGAAGATGAGTTAGATGGGAGAAAAAGGAAAGAAAGCATCAATCTTGTGGTCCCATTTGTTCCATCTGCAGATAATTCAAATCTTTCAGCTGATGGTGATGAGTCTTTTGTTAGTGTAGAGTCTGCAATGCCCAGTCCTTTCAGTGAGGTAAGGATCTCTTGAGGAAACAACTAGGCCATTTCATAAATAACTTTATTAAAATTTATAAACAAATAAATATATAAATGTATTAGAAAATACATATATATTCGACATGTAAGTAGAACAAACATTTATATGACTCGTTTAGGAACAAACTGAAAATAAGAAACAAAAGCAAACGTAAACAAGAGTAATAGAATAGATGATGGGAAGCAAGTCCACTAGCTTGTCTTTTGATGAATGCATATTGTGTGGTTTACATAAATCACTGTGGTGAGCCTCCTCATCCCATGAGAATCACTGTGAAAGCACTATCATAGCTGTGGTGGTGCAGTGGTTAGAATGCATTATTGCAGACTAACTCTTGCCCACAGCCTGGAGTTCGATCCTGATGGGCTCAAGGTTGACTCAGCCTTCCATCCTTCCAAGGTCAGTAAAATGAGGACGCAGATTGTTGGAGGCAATATGCTGACTCTGAAAACCACTTAAGAGGGGGCTGTAAAGCAATATGAAGTGGTATGTAAGTTTAATTGCTATTGCTATGGCCTTTTTGAATTCCAGAAGTGAATTTGTTTATTCTTCCCACTTATAAAGCTGCTTGTGTCAAATACAGAACATATCTGTTTACTTTTAGATTAAATTCAGAAGTTGATGCAAGAATTAACTTACAAAATAGCTAATCTGTGTTCTTTAAAAGTAGTAGGTAAAGTTCACTGAAAAGTAGATAAGAAGTAGTGGCTAAGGAAAGCTAAACTAGGTTAAAACATTGGTGCTCAGAGGGATGTGTTTGGCGCAGAGGCAAGTTGTAGAAAGAAACTTTGAGTCACATGTTGTCAGAAAGCATATTTCATTTACTAGAGTAATTTAAACTAACATACATGATTTTGTTTGTGTGTGATTTAGATTTCTATCAACAGTGAGTTGCACATGGGTTCCATCCCCCCTGATGAGAGCAGCAATGACATGCTTGTGATTGTAGATGATCCAGCATCTTCTGCACCTCAGTCAAGAGCTACCAACTCCCCAGCTTCCGTCACTGGCTCTGTCTCTGATAACATGAATGGTTAGTTTTTATCTGTAACCTTGGGCTAAGAATAAATATTCTACGTATATATTGCATATTACTATGAGATTTGCAAAATATTAGAGAAGAGGCAATTCAGAAAAGAATGTCCTATTCAATTATGTTAGATCAGTAAAATGGTATGTCCTGACCAATTCTCTGTCTTTGAGATGTTTACTTGTAAATTAAATTCAGAAGTTGATACAAGCATCTACAGTGACTTACAAGTGGGAGCTGTGATTGGATTAATTCCGCAACTTGGTGCCTTCTGCCAAATCACTTTCTCTTCAACCTCAGTGCCATATACACTAATGAAAAGAATTATAATGTCCTAGCAGAGCATATATGAGTGAAGATACTGTATTTGAGATATTATGTAACTACTTACTATGGGCTGTTTCCTTGAAGAACATCTAATGTTTTAGATGGGGTGGGTGGGGGATAAATTTTAAAAAAAAAAACCCGTCTTCCTGTCCTGTTTCTCATGCTGTATATGGTTTTATACACCTCAATCATACGCACAGCCAACTTTTCATCTAAGCTGAAGTGCCCAACCATGGTAGCTTTTTTTTTTCACGAGGAAGGAGTGTCAATTCCTTGGATCATGTTTGGTTCCCCTCTCTTGTACTCTATAAGTTCCTTTTTCAAACAGATAACCAGAATTGTGCATTTAGATTCGGAGATTTGTATAAGAGCATGACAGTATTGGTAATTTTATTTTCAGTCCTTTTGCAAACGATTCCCAATATGGCATTTGCCCTTTTTTTGAAACTTCGGGCATTTGGGTCAGTACCTCTATTGGGCCATATGATATGATCCTAAGGGTTCTTGGGGTGGGGGGTTACTTATAGCAGCCGAGACTTCATCAGTATAGATAAGAAATTAGTAAAAAGAATATTTTTATTGAGACTGTTCTTTTGAAAGGAATATTAATATTTTGGATTTTTTTAGGTCTACATTTATTAAGCAGAGTGAGCTAAGCTTCTATGCACAGAACTAATTAATTTTGGATACAAATCTTGGGTTCAGATACAGATCAAGGAAAGGTGGTTGCTGAACTGATATAAAACATTTATGGAATATTATATTACAAAGATAACCCATGCAAACAAGGGATTCATTCACTGTCCATATAAATTTAATAACAATTTGTAATGAAAATAGTATAGGGATGAAGCATTCTTATCACAAAATGTTTTCTTAACTAAGAATGTGGTGTATCTGCTAACAAGCTAGTTTGGAGAATGACATATGTTTAATAAATTATACATTGTTTATCCATAAAGGAAGATCTGATTAAGCTCGTTAGAGACTATTCTGATACAGTGCTAGATGCTTACACATTTTCTTTTCTTTCTTTGTTTTGTTAAGGAATTTCAGTACAAGATTTGCCTGTCACAGGAAGAGTTCATTCAGGTAGAAGTCGAGGTCGGCCCAAAGCTACAAATAGTGGATCCAAAAGCACAACAAAAGGCCGGAGCCGAAAATCAACTGCAGGAAGTGCAGCTGCCATGGCAGGGGCTAAAGCAGGAGCAGCTGCTGCCTCAGCTGCAGCCTATGCAGCCTATGGGTACAACGTGTCTAAAGGTAGGCTCTGCACTTGGGGAGTTATCAAAGGAGACCCAATCATGTCTTCCTGAAGGAATCCCTAATATGCATATAAAATTCAAGTTTTGATTCCTGAGAAAAATGCAGTTGGGTACAACTGCCTAGTCTTCCAATCCATATCATTTTTTTATTACTGTATTTTTTTAATTGGAAAGCATCTTTCACTGTGGAATCACCTTGCACTGATAACATTTTCTGTCAGCGAAGTAGACAATGGTTGAACAGACAGCATTTGTAGGTTTTGTTTTTTAATTGCATTAAAAGGAATAGGCTCAGATGCTTCACGCTTCATTAACTATTCTTAAATCTGCTTGGGTTATCGAAAAGTCAGCAGTTGTCTTTCTTTTCACTGAAAGTCATAATCAGTTAACATGCCTGCAGATTTAATGCTGTGTTCACTTAAACAGTTATGTTTCAGGTATAATATGTTGAGAAAGTATTTACTATTACTACTATTACTTTGTTGTGCTCTTTTTCCCCCCCGGCTAGGTATGCCTTCAGGTAGCCCTCTCCAGACTCCACTTATACGACCTGCTGGACTTTCAGATTTTGGATTATCAAGCGCCTCTTCCTCCTTGAGCAAAGGAAACAGTGTCTGTGGATCCTCTAAGAACTTAAACTTAGCCAGCTCCTTGGCACCAGAAACCCCTATTAGAAAACAGTATAAAGGAGCCCATATTTCAGGTGGGCGGTAGTAATTTCGAATCCCTGGAACCTATTATACATGTTCATACTGGCTTTCAAAGTAGCCCATGCCTACCAGCAAAAGGGTATATAGATGATGCCTTGTTTTCATCCCATGGGGGTGTGAAGATTACTGCACTACTTGTCAAGAGGTGTTTTATGTGCACTTTCATGCATAGTCCAGATTTACTACCCTTTGCAGAATTGTGAGGAAGAGGGTCTGAGACACAGGGGATGCTTGGGCTTAATTTTTCCATTGAGGATTTTTTTTGGTAGCATCCTACAAATCATGCAGGGAAAGAATCCAACTTCCATATGAGACTGGCTGCAAGATCTCCCCCTTCATTCCTACTCATACCAGCACCCTCTGCCCTCATCTTTCAGGTTTCATGGAATTCAGTTTGGTTTTAAAATAAAAGAGATCAGCATATAAACTTTGGAGGTGCTCTGCAGATTCAGAGGAACCTTCTGCTCTGTCTTTTGGAAGAAGCTGTGGAGAAATAATTGGATGGTTCTAATGTGATGAATAGTGAGATACCATAAAGAATAGAATTCAGGTAAAAGGAGAGTTTTGCACTGTATCCTAAAAAGGATTTTTGTCAATATCATGCTTCTGGATTACTAGACTACTGTTTTATTAGTCAGCCCAGCAGTAAAACAGGTTAGAGCTCTTTGTAAAAGCATTGCCAGCTGTCTAATCATAGAGTGGGGAAAAAACGTCAAGGTTGTAATATGCAGGAGTCAGATTCATCAACATCTTTTAAGCTCCCTCAACCCCAAATGTGTTTATATGGGTTCAAAGGTTTTAAAATGGAATGACAATTTGTGAATGACTGTAAACAAGAACAAATCTGAAAGATAGAAAACATCACTATTTCTCTCCTCATTGTGCCAAAGAAGAGCTTTTGGACAATGATTTAAGTACCACCGTTCACTGTATTACACAAGATGAGCAATGCTGTTTTCTTTCCGTTCTGATCCTAGTTAAAAGTAAAACGTCATTCATTCCAAGTCATTATGTGTGTATGCACACATAGCTGGTCTTATTTGTCAGCAGTGTCCACATCCTTCAGTAGAGTTGAGTTGTCCCACTGTGGTGATCTGGCACTGTATGAATGCTCTGTAAAACTAGTGAAGCTGTGAGAGATTAATGGTGCCATTTGTGCAACTCTGCTCTGGTATTCCATTCTGAATGCACAGGAACCCTCTGCTTTAGCATGATATGTATACAATCCTCATTGCACTGAGATGAAGGGGGAGGCAGTTCTCTTTCCTTCATATTGACAGTAAGTGGTTGTTGTTTTTTTCTGGGCATTTCACCTTTCAAGGGAGAACCAGGTTACGAGGTGAAGATCTTAGCTAAGTCAGCAAAGGATTTTTCAGTCTCATGCACCTTGCCTGGCATCCCTCGGTGTAGAGCAAGTGCTTCCTCTTGACTTTGCTTCTGATTTGCACACCTGAAAATAGCAGAAACGAGTTCAGTTAGATTGATTTAAAAAAAATATTTGGAGGGATTAATTGGGGTGGGGAGGGATATTTAAGTTAAATCATGAAGATTTTACCCCGCCACCCTCAGATTCACATGTGTATATACAGTGTTTAGAGGGAATATCAGAAAAATGCCAAGCCTTTTTTTTCCTCTTTGAATGTGCTGTCTATTTTTATAATTGAACTTGTATATATGTATAAAAAGAGACACATCTTTCTTTTACTAACTGGAGAAAAGAATCTTAAATAAAATGGAGCAAGATAATTTTATGTAAATTCTGCTTCTGTGGTTTATTGTTTCTGAGGGGAAAATGATCTGGTGATAGATATAAGAGGATGCCTGTTGTTGACTGCTGCTCTCTTAAATGTATCTAAGATTTTTTTTGTGGATTAACTCAAATACTTTGCAGATTATAAACGTAGCAATGTTCTTTGCAAATGTTTTTGTTATTTAACTATTTGCCTTTTAAATATATAAACAAATGACCATGTGCAGAAGAATATTTTGGCCAAGTATAGGGGACCATAGATTATTTATTATTGCTGGTGAAATGGAGTGACCTGTGGCTCCAGACCTGTTAGTGACTTTCTTCTCTGTTCATCTTGGCTAGATAATATTCAGGATGAGGGTTCCCCCATTATGAAGTTTTAGGAGGATTATAGAGGTTAGAGAATACTAGGAATACTTGTGTTCATTGTCAGATCTATTCATGT
This sequence comes from Hydrophis major, assembly GCA_033807585.1. NCBI lineage: Eukaryota > Metazoa > Chordata > Lepidosauria > Squamata > Elapidae > Hydrophis > Hydrophis major. The sequence continues at coordinate 78,772,277 of CM066328.1, read as the reverse complement.
GATTGTGTGCATTCTCTTTGCAAAAGTGTTCTCGTAAAATCCAATTTAAAGCATCTCTGAAAAAATGTTGTCAGATCTCTGCTTAAACACATCCAGGAAGATGAGTTTTTCTTGGTAATTAGTTCCACTATTTAATACTTTATAATTAATATTGAACAATGACACCCCTTCAGATGCCCTGTGAAGAGTGCTATTTTTTCTCAAAACTTTTTATTTTATTTCTTTAAAATATAGAATATATTTTAAAAGAATATCAGAAACTCCCAAAGAAAATACAGTCAATGCATAAATAGTACATATTAGAAAAACAGCCATTTTTAAAAAGAAAGTATTAAATCTTGGCTCTACAAAATAATTTTGGTCAGTCTCTTCATTATATGAACATATAGATGAGCCGCATGGCCTTTGTCCCAATCGTGACAAAGTTCCATGACACATCTTGAGAAGTGAAGAAATAATTTTATTGTAATAATCCTGACTGAAGAATAAGAGTGCGGCTTTTAAGTCTAGTAAATAAAGAAATCCATGTTTAACAAAAACTTGCTCCAGATGTTTCCACTGTACCCTGCTTTTTCTACATCCAATGCCAATTTGAGGTTGTTTTAAAACATATGCCCATAATATCATTTAGTGGTTTACTATTACCCAATGTTTGACGCATTTTATAAAGCCAGATTGCACCAAACAAACATTGAAGATGATGATGTTTGTAATCTACAAACCCAAGACAGTTCTCAGAATTTTTGAACCAGTATGTAACAAAACAGGCAATAACTTAACAGATTCAGCAGCATCTTTATTAGATTTCAATATTACTGTTATGTTTCAGGCTTTTTTTAAAAAAAAAGTTGGATACATTATTAAAAAAATATCATTACAACCAACAAATATAGGGCCAAAAAAATAAAACATATCACAGAATAGACAGCATCATATTTTTCTCTCTCTTATAGTTTTAATAACATGTTTCTTTAAATAATAAGGGTGGAACAAAATAAATAGTTCTCATGGAATATTTAGATCAATATTTTTTTGAAAAATGATTAATTCCTCTCAATGGCCTTTAATTCATCATTGTACATGAAAAAAAATAAAAATACTGATTTATTAGATCAGATTGTTGTATAAATTTTATTAAAAGTATTAAGAATAGCAAAAACTAGAGTAAAGAAAGGAAAAGGTGCAACAAGAAAAGATAAAAAGAAATTCAAGTTTCTGATTTCTTTTGGAAATAAATAACTGATTACCAGATTATCTCTTACTCTATAATTACAAAAAAATATGCCCTTTTTTCTATTATCTAATGTTTTCTAGTCATCAAAGCCACAAATTAAATGTTCAGATTTTTCTGTTTCTTACTAAAGTATATTCAGGTAGTCTTTGACTTACAACCACAATTAGAACTGGAATTCTTGTCGCTAAGTGATAAAGGTGACTTTACATGACTATATTGTTTAGCAAGGGCACTCCCCATCTTTGTTAATGGAATCCCACCAATCGTTAGCCAAGGATCCACCTGAATTCAAACAATTCTGGGCTTGGTCCCTCCCATCCACAACCCTCAGAAAGATCAGGAAGTGCCCCCCCACATGCACCTATTTCCCCCCCCCATCACTGCCCTTTGAACTGCCCTGCACTTTGCTGTGTGAGGCAATAAACAGCCCAGAATTGCACATTTTGGGGGGCTGTTTCCAACACTGCAGCTAAATGGCTACAAGAAGCCCCCTCAGCTAAGTGCAGAATCTCAGGGCCCTCAGAAGCCCCAAAGGCATGGTGCTCTGGAAAGCCTCACCAGCATGGCACAAAGTCATAGCACCCAGGAAAGTCTCAGCTGTCCCAACAACTGCCTTGTGATGGGCCAGGCATGGCATGCTTGTTCAGCAGTGGGAGCAGAAGAAGGTCAGCGAGACCAGCAGAAGGGACAGAGTGTAGGACATAGATGAGACCAGGTGAGTGGAGGAAGTTGAAGCACCCATGTGCTTCAATCCCGGGAACAGTCACAAGAATTTTGATCGTGCGACCAAGGGGGCGCTGCAATAGCCCTAACTTTGGGATAAGTCGTACATTCAGCACCACCGTGATTTCAGTCATAAGTTGAAGGCTAGCTGTCAGGAGTTTCCCATCAACAACAAATGTAAATATTGTCTTTTCTCTAATTTGACAACAAACAGTTGAGATAAAAATTTGTTATTGCCTTAGGTTCCTCAGTTCATTTTAATATACGTTATGATCTATGTAATATACCCAGAGAAAGGAATACTGGTACAAAAGTATTGAACAATGGAAAGGTTTAACTCATTGCTGCATCCCTTCAAACTAAAAGGAATCTTCAGGAACTTTTCACTCATCTTTAGCAGTTTCAAACATGTAGGTTATTGTCCTTCCTTGTAAACTGTTCAAATGTTTAAAAGTTTATTATTTCTGCACCAAGCAATCAAGGTTTAAACATGAATTTTGTTTGTAAATCTCTGAATCTTAACTTGGCAACTGTTTTGATACATAGTACCCCTTCAGGTGTCTGTAACCTTCTAATATAACCTACTTTCAGTGAACTTTCCCCTCTTTGCCTGCCTGCCTAGTGATTTCATTAAGTATTGCTGCTGGTGTTCTATTTCTAGGAATAGGCAATTTTCATAGCAGACTGGATAGCTAATCTTTTGGCTGACTGAAGTCTGTAGAGGGTCTAGCTAGTGATATAGTGACACTATTATAGATAGCAGAGCCAACTTGTTAAGCTTTTGGAAGGAAGGTGAATGAAGGAGCAAAAATAGTTATTTAACTCTCTTGAATGTTCATTTTTAACAGATTTAAGAGATAATCAGTTGGAAGGGACCTTGTAGATCATCTAGTCCAGTGGCCCCCAACCTTTTTTGTGCCACGGCCCGGTACCGGCATCACAAAATGATCCGCGGCCCGGTACCGGCATCAGCATGCATGACAAGGCAAGGCGAGCCAAGCGACCGGCCAGCCGGCTGTCCCCCGCTTCTCGCCGCCACCTTCAATCCTCCTTTGTACCTTTGTCAATGGGCTTCGCTTCAGGACGGCTTCAGGATGATTGCTCGGCTTGCCTTGCCTTGGATGCTGAAAGAATCCTCGCGCCTTAGTTTCATTCGAAGCCCCCCCCTTCGATGAAACTAAAACGTGAGGATTCCTTCAGGACCCAAATGCCGCTTTCCAACCGGAAAAGCTCACCCGGAAGCACTTTTTCGTCAAACAAGATGGCGGCACCAGCAAACCAGCGGCCTGGTAGGAAATGTTCCACAGACTGGTACTGGTCCGCGGCCCGGTGGTTGAGGACCCCTGATCTAGTCCAACCCCCCCGCCCAAGCAGGAGACCCTACACCATTTCTGACAAATGACAGTCCAATCTCTTCTTGAAAGTCTCAAGTGATGGCGCTCCCACAACTTCCGAGGGTAAGCTGTTCCATTGGTTGATTGTTCTTACTGTCAGAAAGTTTTTCCTTATTTCCAGGTTAAATATCTCCTTGTTCAGTTTCCATCCATTATTCCTTGTCTGGCCTACAGATGCCTTAGAAAATAGCTTGACCCCTTCCTCTCTGTGGCAGCCCTTCAAATATTGGAAGACCGCTATCATGTCTCCCCTGGCCCTTCTCTTTACTAGACTAGCCAAGCCCAGTTCCTGCAACCGTTCGTTGTATGTTTTAGCCTCCAGTCCCTTAATCATCCTGGTTGCTCTTCTCTGTACTTTTCTAGAGTCTCAACATCTTTTTTATAATGTGGTGAACAAAACTGGATGCAGTACTCTAGGTGTGGTCTTACTAAGGCTTGATAGAGTGGTATTAGTACCTCCCTTGATCTTGATTGTATCCCTCTGTTAATGCAATTTAGGATTGCAATAGCTTTTTTGGCCGCTGCTGCACACTGTTGGCTCATATTTAGCTGGTTGTCCACTAAGACTCCAAGATCCCTCTCACAGTTACTGTTATTGAGCCTGGTTTCACCCAGTCTATATGTGTACTTTTGGTTTTTCTTGCCTAAATGTAGGACTTTACTTTTCTCTACATTGAATGTTCATTTTGAACTTTCTTCTCCCCTTTCTTCCACTCATGCTTAATTCCAAAAATATTAAAAAGTTTTAATCTTTTGTTAGAAAAATACGTATCTGACTAACTACTTGTTTTATGCTATCATAACAGATTCTGGCATGTGACTACAAGATTTCAAGTTTCTACAATGTTACAAATTTGTAATAAATGGAAGATACTGCTAGGGTTATAGCAGAAACTTTCTGAGATTATATAAATCACATTTGATTGATCAAAACAATTTTAAATCCAGTTTCTAACAGTACTACAAGTAGTCCTTAACTTACAACAGTTTGCTTAGTGACCATTTGAAGTTACAATGGCACTGAAAAAGGTGACTTATGACCAGGGGTGGGATCCGACAGGCTTAACTACCGGTTCAGTGATTTACGAGGTTCGGTGATTTACGATATGCTTCCCTGCACTCTGTCCGTGCCTGTAAATCGTCATCAACTAGCTGCATGCAGAGAAGTAGCCTTTAAAAAAGCACTTTTTTCCTGCTTTTTAAATTGCAGCTGTGCCTTGCACGGCAGCTGAAGTTGAAAAATCAGGAAATAAAGGTCAGGTAAGAGCCCAGGCAGGCATGCGGGCAAAAACATCAGCAGACATAGAACCGGTTCTATGTCTGCTGCTCTTCAGAACTACTGGTTCTACAGAGGTGGACAGAACCAGTAGAAACCCACCCCTGCTTATGACCACTTTTCCCAAGTGGGACCATTGCAGCATCCCTGTGATTTATGTGATTTATATTCAGATGCCTGGCAACTGATTCATATTTATGACTGTTGCTGTGTCCCAGGGTCATGTGATCCCTTTTTTGCAACCTTCCGACAAGCAAAGTCAATGGGGAAGCCAGATTCATTTAACAACTCTATACTATCAACTGCAGTGATTCACTTAACAAATATGGCAAGAAAAGTCGTAAAATGGGACAAAATTCACTTAGCAAGTTTCTTACTTAGCAACATAAATTTTGGTCATAAATCGAGGACTACCTATATATAGCTTCTGAGCAAGCAAGCAATTCCATGAAAAAAAAATTACTTTTAACTTTAGCATTTTCAACCTAAACCACAAGGGCATAGTCACACAAATTACAGACTACTTTTTCCTGGCCATTCTGGATTAAATTATACAGAACAGCTTGTACAAGGGCTAACTTATTACTTGAGAATACTAAGCTTACAACTATGAAATATTTAAAGGTTGGGAGAGGTTTCAATGGCTTTGCTAAGAGTGATGTTTCAAAATAAAATTATTTTGGAACTCTGTAAAGATGGGCAAAATGCTTTTGTTTCTGCTAAACGGAATAAAATGACTAGCTATGCTAATATATTACCCCAGATAGCTAACTATCACATTAGAGAGTAGGATTGTTCCTGTCTTTCCCCCCCAAACTAATTGTGTCTTTTTACTTGGATAAATTACTTGTACTTGTTTTAGATCTGTATTATAAATATAATTTTCTTGAAGGGCTTTTATCCCAGTATTTAATTTTATGTGAGAATGTTTTTATGTCATATTCACACTCTTCCTATGAGAAGATAATTTAATAGCATTACATCCAGTGTACTAATGTCTCATTAATTGTGATACAGTGTCATGATAAAATAAGATTATATTTGGGGAGACCCCCTCCAACTACAGAAAAGTCGGTGAAATGCATTGAATTTTCTTGAGAAACCCTTAACTCTTATTCTGATCTATCTGATTCCCATCTATAGTGATCTAAATATCCACATATACCATTATAACTTCATGGAATAGGGAAAGAACTTGGTTCGACATTCATTCACAATGAATGTCAATAGCTCTACATAAAGCTAGAAGGAGATGTCTAGTGCAGTGGTTGTCAGCTAGTGGGCCGCGAGAAAATTTTGGTGGTCCACAGAGAAATGTCACCCCCGGAGCACCCCCAAAGCAATTAATCCAGGCTGTGTGGGAACACAAGGCTGCACCACCCACTCTTTACCTGGCAAATTTGCCTGCTAAGTTGCTATTTTTCCTTTTTCTTTTTTCCCTCAACATCAACTGTTCTGCTGTGCGGGAGATTTAATTAGCTAGAAAGCAGGAAATCCTTACTTTCCTGCTTTCCTGGATTCCTTACTTTCTAGCTAATCTTTAAATCTTCGGCTCTGCTTTTAAACAGAGCCGAACCTCCCTTAGGACCGAAGGTTCTATTATTCAGTTGCAGACTCAGATAGCCAATGGCAGAAGCACAGATCTCTAAATGAATCTGTGATTCTGTGAGCAACTCAATCTGCCTGCCTGCTTTGCCTGGTTTGGGGTAAAAGTTGCATTTTTAAAAAATAAAAAATTCAATATTTACATAAATATTTATTTACATACGAGTCATGCCAGCCAGTCACATGACCACTGAGCCACACCCACAAATTAGGCCACGGCCAAGAACCGATTGTTAAGAAATTGGAATCCCACCCCTGCCTCTGTGTGTGTTTGTGTGTGTATACGTGCGTGTGTGTGTATGATAGAGGGAGAGAGAGATGTTAGATCAGATCACTCTCTCTCTCCACCAACATCAGCAAGCCACTGTCAGTCAAAATTCATATTAGTGGTCCCCGAGATTTAAAATTATGAGTTTGGTGGTCCCTGAGGTCCAAAAGTTTGGTGACCCCTGGTCTAGTGTACATAGTGTCATACCATTTGGTTCCAATTCCTGAGTATTTATAAATTATTTGGAATGGTTAGAAAATACTAAATTTGCAGCCAACAAAAGAAGGGGGGGAGACAGCAAACAGCTTACATGACAATATTAAAATTGAGAAGTATCTTGGCATGCTGGAACAAGTGGCAGAAATCATCAGCAAGAATTTCAGTTTGAGAGAAATGCAATGTCCTACACTGGATAGAAAAGTTAAAAGGTATAATTGTAGAATGGAAGGATCATACTGGACAGCCAGACATGCAGGAATAATTTGGGTGTCTTGATGGATCACAAGTGGCATTTAAGTCAACAGTGTACTTGAAAGTTTGTTAAACTGAAGATGGGACAGAACTGTATAGACTTGTTATAGGAGACAGGACAAGAAACTTGTCCTTGCAGTTGAACTTAGTCAACTTTGGTTTGGTCAGGAGAAACAATTACTACTGCTAAAATTCTGTTGAGGTTTCAGTGTTTGTTTGTTTGATCCAGTAGCATATCACTTCTAGCTAAACTTAGCTTCATCTTTTCCATTTCTTCCATCTGTAAAAACATTTGTTCAGTATCATTATTGCCTTTCATGGCTTCTATGTGTATAATCCAAAATTTGTATGGGGATTTAGCTACTTAAGTTCATTTTCTTATCATTGTAAGATTATATGATATATGAACAAGCTAATGGAAATCGGTATAGCTAGGAAAAGATTCATAATAATCATTTGAAATAGGCAGAGTTCTCTAGATATAATATACTGCAGAAATTTGGCTTACAGCTATAATAAACTTAATTCTCCAAGGAGATCCAAGTTTGATATGCTGAGTGTCACAACCATGTGGCTGCCCTAAGAATATGCAGGTGGTGGGCTTGAGAAGAATGTATGATTACCATTATTGCAATTGAATGCTTAGACACGCCAGTCATTTTGCAATCCTATACCTAGTTGTCTTTTGCACAATTACATCTGCTATGTCAGTTGCAACCATACTGGTGACTTCTTGATTTTATTACAACTTGAATGTACCTGTTTTGTGGGATAATCTGACTGTACCTGTTTTGTGGGATAATCCTGAAAGCTGCAGTTAATATTTGCAGTGTGAATATATTCATTGTAGTGTACAATATTAATATCTGTCTTGAAAAATCTGCACTACTTTTCAAGCACAATGTAATAGTCTTAAATTGCTTGAGACTTAACTGTTTATGGTACTGATATTGCAAACATTATTAAGTCCCTTTTGAAGATTGCTTATCTGCACAGATCTATTCCTACATTATTCAGGTCTTCGGAACTATATTTTGTCCACAATTTAGCATTTAGGAAATGTATCATTTTCACCAGGCTTTTAATTATTAAATTATTTTACTGCCCATTAATATTGTTTTTTTAATATGCTGGGGTTATTAGCTGCCTAATAATGTTAACAATGATAATAATTAAAATTAAAATTGAATTAAAGATGTAATTTTTAGTCAGATAAAAAGGCTTAATTTGGAATTGTTCTATTGAATTAGTGGGAATTATTTTTAAATAGATATATCTAGGAGTGCATTGTTAAAACATTCAAAGGAACCATTAATATGTTGATTTTTTTTTTTAGAAAAGGTTGAGTGGTATATGGCTCACAGCCTAGTCATAAGCATAAGCCTATTTAAAACTTGCTGCTTCCAAATAACCACAGAAAATTTAGGCTATAGTGTTACACTTAATAGGAAGCAAACTATTTAAAAATAAACGCTTCTGATTATATATTCTGATTATAAACGCTTCTGATTATATATATTTTTGTATTCCAGAAACAGCAAATTTTGACTATTGTAAAATAGTAAAAGCCACTAGGTCTGATGTTGTGTGTGTGTGTGTAAAATCCTTAGTTTGATATATAGTAAAAAAATAAATAAAACACCATTATAATTGCCCTGTTCTGTAAAAAAATTTTTGAAGATGGAAGCAGTCATAGGATTTGTGTTCCTTACTGATTAGCTTCAGATGTTTACTGCTGGCTAATACATGAGTGAAATGCCATCTTTATATTTCCTTACTTATTTAGTATAAATCAGATGCTCATATCACATGCCCTTATTTTTATGTATATTATCACATTTCTGCCTAAGAGATGTTTTCCTGATGTCCAATTACCACTTAAATTAGCATTGTCGCTTTGGTGACTCTTAGAATTCCTTTAAAAGGAATCATTGAGTGTCAATGCTATGACTTCAGATCTCTCTGTTTGTAATTGCTTTAAAATGATGCAAAACCTATTGTGACTGCAATTATTCCCTCATACCACGATGACTGGCATGGATTAATACATTAAATGGAATGCTTGGAGACGCACACCTTCCATTTCTCACGCAGGTACTTGTGACATCAAGGCAAAGCATCTAAGATAAACAGCTCAGTGAATTGTCACAGAAAACTTGGCTTCCAAGTGAAAATATTCTAAGCTGAGAAGGACTGGGCAAGGCAACCATCTGATCACATTTTAACATGCTTTGAAGATGCATTTGGTAATGTCACAAAATAGGTGACATTAGGATGATGGTTTGGGGGTTGGTGACTGGCTATTTGATCTTTCATCGTCTACATCAGGGGTCCCCAAACGTGGCCACTTTAAGACTTGTGGACTTCAACTCCCAGAATTCTCCAGTCAGCATAGGTGGCTGGAGAATTCTGGAAGTTGAAGTCCACAAGTCTTAAAGTTGCCAAGTTTGGAGGCCTCTGGTCTACATTTTGATTCTGTACTGATTTTTAAAATCACATCACCAAAATTTGATGATATACGGAGAAATTGCAGTAAAAGCATTTGGGCCTGACCATTGCCCATTCTGAAGAAGCCCCAGTGCCTCTTAATTCACTGGCCCACCTCACTTCACCCTTAGCAGCCATTGCCCATATTATTGTCTTTCAGATTATATCACTACACAAAATGGCTAGACTGATAATTTTGGAAGGTATAATCCTTATAGAGCTAGAGTAAAATCTAAGGAAAGCTAATGTGCATATTAATGAATTGTTAGGGCTCTTGTACTTTTGCTTAGGCATTAAGCATGATACTGATAATTTGTGATATGTACTGTAAGGATTTCATAGATTCTTGGAGAATCTTTCCAACGCAGGTTAGAAATAGCTTTTTCTTGAATCTTTGTTGTTGTTTTTTTACTGGTACCAGGTTTTACATCAAGACACTGCACATACTTAAAATCTTATTTAGAAATGGGATTATTCGGGAGAAAACTTTTAAACCAAACCAATCCTTTCTGGATTGGAAATTACTGATTGATTCGATTGGAAATTGGAAATTACTGATTACCTTGATAGATTCAGCCTTTGGAAATTACTGATTACCTTGATAGATTCAGTCTTTACAAATTGCAATTGACAGACTTGTACTTACACAAAGGATAAACATAGTATAGGAATTTTCAATCTGTTGTTTTATTTCATTCCTTTCCCTTGAATCACTGCTCTCTAATTTTAGAAATAGTGTTATTGCAATACTTGTTTTTCCTGACTCAGTATATTCTGTGAACTTGTAATACCTTTTCCAGTTTGCACTTGTAGCAGTAACAGCTTTGTCTCTATAAACTGTTTGCCAGCAGTAGGTCAGACTCCCAGCAGCCCATGTAATGTATAATTATATATATAGCCAGTCTATAAATAATGTATTGACTTCTTAAGCCAGCTTTAAATCTACATTACTTTTGGTGTTGACAAGTTACTGGTACAGTATTCAATGTAACTATAATTACTCATTAGTATCTAGTCTAAATGTTTTAATTACTCTATCCTCTTAGTTAAGTTGTTACTGTTATTTTCTGTTTTCTTTTGAAACCTTGCTTTGCGGTACAGCTTACTGAGATTGCAAAGTTGAATCATTTTTTATCTGAGAATGGTTCTGAGATTTTTGTTGGTAGAACAAACTTTAAACCATGGGCAATTCTGCCAAGCAAATACCAGTGACCAGAAATACAGATGAATGAAGGAAATGGTGTCCCTTTGGGGAATAAGAATTAACCTAATCAGTATGTGAAGGCCAAACTAAAGACATGGCAATAAGTCCATGTGATAACCGACATATAAAATAAAAACTGGGACAGAGAGCAATTTTATGAAACCCTATTGATTGCATATGGTTTCATTATTTTCCATTGTGCTTTTCTCCTTGGTTGGATTTCAGTGTCAGAAGTGAGTTAGTCAGAAATTTTTTTGTGCAGAAATGTATAGGGAAGAGGGTTGATAATGTCCGTTTATATTGCAGGCTCATACATTATAAAACTCTAAAAAATAACTATCCTAACTTTTCAGATGATTGTAATAGATATGGATTTAACCAAAGAGTGGGGATTTCTCCAAATCATTTCCGTAGGATGATAATTGTGATAAGATTAAAGCCTTTTCTCTGGCAGACGTGATAGGATTCCAAGTGGAGCCACAGGGAGGCATCAGAATTTCTTTGAAGCAGCTCATATTTTGGACTCAACAATAGTCTGTGTGTGCTGTTGTAAATGAATATCCATTCACCCACATCTATAAACATTTACATATTAATATGCATGCAATGGAAGAATAAAAAGATAAAGTAGGTATTTGACATATTTCAGTGGAGAGGGTATGCCAGAGGAGATTGAAGGCATCACTGAAAAGGCCCATTATCTTGCTGCTGCTGCTGCTGTTGAAGGTTGCTATTTTCCATCCCTAGAGTCAAGCCTGGGAAAAAATATAATAAATATCCTTCTAGGTCAAGATTCCATTGATGTCTGATCCTCCTTTCCTAGGCCTAAGTAGCAACATAGACCACTTACTCTACCAGCTTTTCCATCAAGTTGTGATAAGGTCCTGTATAATCATCCACATTGCTTGATTCTTAAAATAAGAGATTGCTCAAATCAAAATGGTAAATGCCCTCCCTGTCAACATACATTTTGTCTTGTTCCTATCAAGTTGTCTTCATCACATGACACCAGGTTATTCTCAACTCTTAATACCTCAAAGCAGAGAAGAACAAGCCTTTCATTGTTTCCTCTGAGGAAACAGTGGAGGAATATTTCTGCTTCTGTACCATTTCAATTATTCTCTCCTTCACTTCTATGAAGTAAGAAAGGTGTTTCTCTGCAACTTAGCCACTCTACATGATGCATTTGGTTATACAATTTTTGCAGCTTCTGCCTCCTCATCTTGGTCTATTTTTGCCCTGTTTGCTTTCCATGGGTTTATTTCACATTACTGTCTAGTAAAATCTCAATTTATAACAGACTAATAGGTAGATGAGGCACCTAGTAAATTGAATTGTTTGTCATTGTAACAATTTAGTATCATTTGCATAATGACATCATTTAGATGTTGCAGTTGATATACAGTAATTTGCATTATTTGCATAATATTATTTAAATGGAATAAATTGCAGGGGAATTTGGACTGTCCCATGAAAGACTTGAACTAAGGTCTGATAAATCAGGCTTTGACTTCTTCTTAATTTAGGCCATGCAACAGGGAATGTAAGGCAGCATTCACAGGCTGGCCTAAGGAAGATATTACAGTGATCTGAAGAGAGACACAATCCATCTCTGATTTTTGGATGTATCCTGTTTTGGCTAATGACTGAAAAAGAACCACAAAGCCAAAGGGATAAAACAGATCACTTTGTAACACAGAAAAATATTCAGCAGCCATCAGGAATTGCACCCTAGAAATAGGATAACGATTAGCAACGGGGATAATTTGTAACTGATCCCACCCACCTTCTTGTTGGTTCTCTTCTTCTCTTTCTCCCTCCCTTTCCCAATGGTTCTTTGCACAACATGTCTAAAGGCATGCCAATAGAAAAATGAAAAATATATAAGCCATAAATTTGTGTCTTTAAAAATATAACTATTATTCATGATCAGAAAATTAAATGTTCATTGGGAGAAAATGAATGATGTATGCAATATTGAATATACTTAGGTTCCCTCTGGCTTCTACTATTCCTAGTTCTAGATTTCAGAAATTAAGATATTTGTGTCGTCCCAGATTCCTCTTTCCTATTGTCAATTTTTTTAATATAACATCTTGAGATTTCACAGAAGCTGTTGTCTTTCAGCCTGATAAAAGCTAGTTTCATTATTCTAAGGAAGAGACCCTCTGTAAAATGAGAAGGTGTTGAAAAGGCACACAGGAGGTTGATAAGTCTTACGACATAAATAAACTGGTTAGGAAGTTAATGGCAAAACCACATCTATTCTGATTAACTATATGTGTTATTAGCTAAGCCTATTAGACAAATAGAGATTTTACATCAATCATCCAAGTGCTAATACATGAAGTCTATGTTTCAGTGACCTGGAAAAATGTCTATCCTTGATCCTCAGTAAAAAAAACACTCCCTGACTGACTGAAATTGCCTTTGATATGATCTCAACTTTAATTCCATCATATTTGAAAAGCTTGTTGGATAGAATTTAGGAATCTAAATGCAAACATTAAAACAATTAACAAGAAATTATTTTCTGGGAGTGCAGTGAAATAATACAAAAAGCCCCTAAGAATAATAAATCTTCAAACTGGGATCAAAGTGAAGCAAACAATCCTGGAAGAATGTGTTATTAATTTCTGAATTACTTCGACCACAGTTCTAATGGATCCGTTTTTATTCAACTTAGAAAAATTGGGTGGAAGTTAATTTTTAACTATTATAAAATACTGTGTAGAATCAACTTAACCATAGTAATCTAATTGCTAGAATGCTAATTTAGCCCCAAATTAATGTCTACCTTCAACCACAGAATCTCATTGGGTGACTTGGAACCAGTCATTATTACTCAGCACAACCTTCATCACAAGGTTTTTCTGGGGATTATTTGGAAAAGGATATATTACAAACATTATATCTCCTTAGTATGAAAACATAGAACATAAGTATAGAACAAATTTTGAAGCTGAATATTGTTAGGGAACAATATTCAAATAAGTTATTATAGATCTCACATCACTTATTAATACTTCATTATTTAATTATGCCTGGATCATACCCTTCCTGAAAAGATAATCTTTAAGTAAGCATCTAATGGCTCAAGTTATCCTAAAACTGCCTTTACAGAACATTCCACTATATTTGCATTCTTATCAAAAACAAATCATTAAAATGTTTGTGTATTGTTACTTTGTACATTGTCGGCTTTTTTTCTTTCATTTGTCAATACACTCAACAGCCTAGATTTGCATTATTTCCTCATTCTAGTTGTCAGCTTCAATGCAACCACTTCGTATTTATCATCACTGAAATTTATAGATCACATGACTTGTCATATGCTTCTACGGTGACATTTGACAAAGTGCCTTTATTGAGTCTGTATGACTAGCATGTGTTCTTGAAAATAAACATTTGTTCGAAAAATATTGTAATTGAAAAAAGTATTTCTGGTGTTGGAAGAATCATTTTATATACACGTAAAACTTATTTCTTTTGTGCAGTTTTTCACTAATGTTTGTTCCAGGTACCAAGAAAGTTAAGCAGTTAGTGTGTTCTCCTTTCCCGTTATCCAGGTCCTCCTCTGCCTGTTCAGATATCTGTTCACTATACTCTTTTTTCTTTCATTCAATCATGTCTGATTCTATTTTATTTAATTCATTTTAATTTAAATCATTATATTTGTATTTTTTGTCCATTCTTTCCAGATTATCCATTTATCTCATTCCCTATAGTAAAAAAAAGAATTTCTCCTGAAATCACTGATCAGAGTATGATGCCTTTCTATCCTCCCCCTAAATTAATATTTAAAATAACACCTCATACCCAATCTGATTTTGCTTAGTACATTCTACCTACTAACCTTTAAAGAGAAAAAATAATAAATTCATAATAATTAATATAATTAGATAATAAATCTAAATATTAAATCTTATAACATTCCGATTGTCTATTTCAAAAAACAAGTGCTACAATTTTATTAAATTTTAAAATCTATCATTACTAAACATTTCAATATTTTAATCTTTTATTAATTCTTATAACATTCTAGTTTTCTATTTCTAATACATAATACCATCTTATGTACCTTGCAGAATCTTCTTTTTTAAAGAAATTATACCTTACCCTTTATCCCTAAAAAAATATATCCTTTTTTCCCATCTTGTTTCATTCCTTTGTGGCTTTTCCCTCCCTTTTCCCTTCCTTTCTTATCCCCCTGGCCTTTTTACCCCCCCCCCCCACCTCTACTAACCTCTGCCTTTTTAGCTTTCCCTCTCTGTTGTAATCCTTTCTCCTTTTGCTCAGTAACATTGAGTTGGTTTTGCATCTTATTTTTTCCTTTCTTAAGTGTTTTTTTAAGTCTTAAGTCCTTCATTTTCCTTCCTTTCTTTCTCCTTTCTCTCTTAGTTAATTTTTTAGATTCACTGAAGATGGCATCTTCTTCTTCTTCTTCTTCTTCTTCTTCTTCTTCTCCTTCTATTTCCTCCATCTGTTGTTGTGTTTGCTGATAAATAGCAAGCGCCATTTCTAAAGAAAGGAAAGCTTCTTTCACAGCGTCCTTACTTTCTTGATATTCCTTTCTAAGTTCATCATCAGATAAAGCCATTCTTTGTTCTTCTTAGAGCAACCAAAATGTTTCAAAAGTTAAAACAATTCCTCAAAGTCCCAGAGACATCAATCAGTCCAAACAATGTGCAAAGTTCTCACTTTCTCTTCCTGGGGTGGTATCAGTAAAAGGGAAAAGAAAAAAAGCCCAATCTGTATTTTACAGCCTTGTTGCAATCAATTTCTAGTCTCAAGATCTTCAAGGCATCTCCTCCAGCAAAATCTTTATATATATATATATTTTGTCCTCTCCCTTCCCACTTATAACAAGAAGCCAAGTTTTTACCTTTTATAAAAAACAACAGGTTTCTCAATGGCCATTTGTTGATTCCATAGGGAAGGAGGGTAAACTTTCCTTTCAGCACCTCAATTTTGCCGCTTGAAATCCTCCTCTGGAAACCAAGTATTTTTCAAAAAGTCATAGTTCTCAGGATTAAACGCCTCTTAAAGTCCTGGATCAGCCAAAAAACTTTCTCTTGAAAACTCTCCCCTCTTCCTCCTGCTCAGTCTTACCCAGCTGCCGGCTTCTTTGTGGCGACCATTACAGACCGCCGCTTGACCGCCTTGAGAAAAGGGGTTTTTGCTGGCTGGGGAGGGGGTCTGCAACACCCCCAAACCCCTCACCAGCTCCCCCCTATCTTTGGCTGCCTCTGCGGGGCAGCCTTAGCCTCCAAACCCGTCCAGATCGGAGGCACCAAAACGGCTAGCGCGGCAGGGATCGCGCAGGATCGTGGAACCCTGCCGCTGGCGAAGCCGACAAACCGGAAGTTCTATCATGTCTGATTCTCAGAGACGGCCTTTGACAAGTCTTTTCAGTTTTCTTGGCACGGTTATCAGAAGTGGTTTGTCATTATCTCCTATCTGGGGCTGAGAGAAAGTGATTGACCCAAGGTTACCCAGCTTTGAGCCTAAGGCAGGACTAGAACTCTTGGTTCCCTGGTTTCTGAATAAAAAAGAGAGAGAAACACTATTATACAGAATTATAATATCATTTAAAAGATAATCCTATTTTCTTCCTCTCATGATTTATTCAACTTTTCATTTTCCTGATAATGTGCACTCCTTGGCTTCTCTTCCATATCATTAATCACTTCTGAAAAAGCAAGGAGAGACAAATTACAGTGATGTCAGGATTCAGGGAAATTGTATTAGGCATTACTGCAGGATTGGAGGGGCTTTGGGCCTTCCAGTTGTCACTAATAAAATACAAGCTGAATAGTCAAGACCTTGTTGAGGATCCAAACTCTGTCAAGGACCTTGGAGTACTCATCTCTAATGATCTAGGTGCTAGAGCCCACTAACTACATAGCCAAAAAGGCATTAAGAGTTGTTAACCTAATCCTATGTAGTTTTTTCTCTGGTAATATCACACTACTAACTAGAGCATACAAAACATTTGCTAGACCAATACTTGAATACAGTTCATCAGTCTGGAACCCACATTACGTATCTTAATTCAGTTGAGAAAGTCCAGAAATATTTCACAAGAAGAGTTCTCCACTCCTCTACTAATTGCAGAATACCTTATGCCACCAGACTTGAAACTCTAGACCTAGAAAACCTAGAACTACACCACCTTTGGTCCAATCTAAATATAGTGTATAAAATCATACATTGCAATGTCCTACCTGTCAATGAATACTTCAGCTGCAACCATAACAAAAGAGCAAACAGATACAAACTCAAGGTTCATTGCACCAAACTTGATTGCAGGAAATACGACTTCAGCAACAGAGTAATCAATGTCTGGAATACTCTACCTGACTGGTTTCTTCCCCAAACCCCCAAAACTTTAACCTTAGACTGTCTACTATTGATCTCACCCCTTTCCTAAGAGGTCTGTAGGGGGCATGGAAAAGCGCACAATGTGCCTACCATCCCTGTCCTATTTTTTTATTTTTCTTATATGTATCCATTTCATGTATTCATAACTGTTTTTACTTATACCTATTATCTTGTAAGAGATTGACAAATGAAATAAATAAAATAAATAAAATCATCTTCTATTACTATTTTGGTTGGAGTTGCTAGAACAGGGGTGTCAAATTCAAGGCCCAGGGGCTGGATGCTACCCATGGGGTGCTCAGATCTGGCCTGCAGAGCTGCCCTGGAAACTGGTGCCTCTTGCCAGTGAAAACTGAGGTTGGGAGGGCCCTACAAGGAGCTCTCAGGCTCTGTTTTTGGCTATGATGGCCTCCTGTAGCCCTCTGCCAGCAAAAATGAAGCTCCATTTTTTTTCTGGCAGAGGGCTGCAGGAAGTCATAGCAGCCAAAAATGGCATCCAGGGTGGCCCACCCGAGCTCCATTTTTGCTGGCAGAGGGTTGCAGGAGACCGTCACAGCTGAAAATGGAGCTCAGGAGCCCAGTTTTGCTGGCAAAGTGCTCAGGCTACCACAGGCACCCCTGACACAAGTAAAGACAAGTTGGCCAGGCCCATCCTGGTCATGCCCATGTCAGATCCTGAGATCAAACACAACCCTGATGAGGCCCTCAATGAAATCAAGTTTGACATCCCTGTGCTAGAAGATGAACTTACTCAAGTTGTTCTGTTTTTCCTACCAAGAAGGAAGGGAGGATTCAAGGAAAGGTGCTGATTTCTGCAGCAAGTTTGGGTTCTTGAAGTTATAGCTTTGTTAAGCCTGGGTTCCCCAACCAGGGTTAAGGAGACAAGCTAAACAGAATGTGCAGCGTTAGTCAGATAGGCACACAGATAAATGAGTGAGCTAAGCTTCTATGTTTATTAACATACAGTAAAAATAACAGATACGCTTGTGCTATCAAAAATATAGTTTATTCCATTTATAGCATAGTCAAAATAACAGTCCATTAGTCATGTATCATTTAGTCAGTCCATTCAAGAATATTCAGTTAGCAAAGTCTGTGTAGAATATCCTATGTCAGTTCACTTACAAATCAGTCCTTTGTCTCTCTCCCGTAACGCAGTCTTGAGTCCATGCAGTAATTAGGGATCATCAAAGCCAGAGAGAGAGCAAGCTATTGTCTTGCTTCTTTTAAAGTGCTTTCACAACCACTCCCTTAATTACATTCCTATATTTAAAGTTGCAGACACTTTAACATATAAACCATGATAACATATTTATTATTTTACCTAAACCAGTTAGGGTAAACAATGTTATCCCTAACAAGCTTTAGTCTTGAATGCACTGTTTTCATACTCAGAAATTAATTCTTGAAGATTAAAAATTACCCTGAGAGGATAAAGAGATACTTTGTTTATCCTAATGTGATTTAATTAAATATAGGCTGCAATTCACAGCATACTTCCTGGAAAGTAATTTGATTTAATTAGGACATCGAATAGACATATTTTAAAATTGCACTGTTACTTTTAATGGCTTGGTAAAATCTCTTTACACCAGACTAGTTCCGCCTGATGCTCATTTCAAAATACTGATGTTTAAAAGATCTGTTTCTCCCATCAGGTCTAATATAATTCTATTGAGGGGATTCCACCCCATACTCTGTAGCTGCTGTAGCTACTCTGTAGCTGCTGTCTTTATCAAGAACACTTGTGAAATCTGTTTGTTGTTCATTTCCTTTGTTGTTGTTTTTAAGCATAACATTGATCAACAAAGATGAATTCATTGCGTGCATGGAAAGTACTGAATTACTTTAAACAAGGACAGATAGCTAAATCAAAGAACAAGGGGAGAAGTGCCTTGTTTTGGTGTCCCCAGGAGAGGGTGAAAATCTCAAACGCTCAGTAAACATCTCCCTGTCGCTGAGTTTGTCTGATTTTTTATTTTAGTTCTCCAAAGGTCAAGGTACTGGCAGTACATTTTAGGAACTGCAGAGCATAAACATACATCCCAGCCATTCAGTTGGCAGCATGGATGAGCAACTGGAGAGATGACAAGGTACTGAAAGAAAATATCCCCTCCCAACGTTAACTCCAAATTTGGGAAGCATGTGTGTTGTGTGCACGCATGTGCGCTGATAAAAGGCCGCCATGGCTCACGCAGGAAAATGCTCCTGAAATCTTGATTTCTGATATGGCTTTTGCCATTGCAAAAAACAGACCCAGCATTGTCTTGCTGTAGCAAATGCAAATATTTGGCCATGCTTTCTCATAATGTAGTGGTGCATGCCTCTAGATCCTTTACAATAAAAGGATTCATGGTAGCAATTGAAGGAAGATATCTATTCTAGGTTTAGAGGCTACAGAATTTAATTCAGCTTTTGCCTTGAAATTACATTATTTTGTAGGGTATTATATGAAGTATTGCCTACCCAAGCTAAAATACGAAAGAGAGCACCTATTTTAGGCATTTGTTGCTCATCTAAAACTGTATCTGCTGCTTTCCTCAGACAGCAAGAGAGAGATCCTTCTTAAGGCCAAGGATTTTTTTGAGTATAAATTAAGAGCTTTTTAACGTTTATTTTATTTCATTTATTTTAATATGTATCAACTCTTTTGAAGAAGAATGCTTAGTTGATGACACTTCCACACAAACTCTCTGCAATCTGACTGTTGGTTGTCAGGGAAATCAAGGTGACAGTGAAAGTGAGTCATACAGCACGAAAGTTTGGTTTTTCAGTGTCAGATCAGTTGCTGATGAAAAACATCTGTTATATAGAGTTTATTCCTGGATGAAAGTGCTGACTTGGTGTGCATTACAGAGATCTGACTGAGAGGGGAGTATGTTGATGTGCCTTGTTCACTGCATCCTAGGACTGGCAGATGGGAAAAAATGGCATGCCATTTCACTAATCAAAAGTTTGAACTAATGATGTATTGATTTTAAATATTACTGTGGCTGGGACAAAATAAAGATTCCCTTCGTGTACAATTCACTCATTACACAATTATCTGTCTTCCTGAACTAGTCAGAATGGTGATAGGTAGACTACTCAACCTTGTCCTTTTGGACTTAAAAGCTCATTCTGAGCTTGGCCAGTCAAGAGTGGTTTAAGATGTCACATTTCTCATAAGAATCATGGACTTGCACTGACTGGCATTTTGTCCCACACACAGCAAGGTGTATACCCTGAATTAGGTATTCTGTTTAGCTAGAGGGCAAGCTCTCTATAACTCTGGTATCATAAACATTTTCTAAGTCTTGGACTGGCATCTGTTATAAACCTCTGTAAGGTTGATTAAAAGTCAAACCTGTGTGCCTGAAGGGTTTTCTACTGCATTTCAAAAAATTTCTGGTTCATCTATTCATGATGCTACGGAAGCCCTTGCCTCAGTGAATAATCTATGCTAGAAACCAGATAGAGAAAATATAACCCTGTTAGTTCTTCGAAACCTCATGGTGGCTTTCAGTACTATCAGCCATGATGGCCTTTTATCAGGCATGGTATTCTGGTTGTCTATCAGAGATGACCTTAGGTGAACTGTTTTGCTGTGGTTTCATTCCTTTCAGTTGGAATGTATCCAGAAGGTGATGCTGCAAAACTACTGTTTAATATCTAGGTTGTTCATCTATGGTGTCCCACAAGAATCTACCTGATCCTCAGTAGTGTTTAAGTCTACCTGAACCTGCTGGGGGAGGTCATTCAGAGATCTGAAATGGAATGCCATCAGTATGCTGATGTTCAATATCATAACCCTAAGGAAGCAATTAGTACCTATAAACATTGCTAAATAATGAGCTGAAGATGAAAAACAAGCTGAAGTTAAACCCAAAATAGACAGGTTATGTTGTTGTTGTTCAATCATTAAGCTGTTTCCAAATCTTAGTGATCCAGTGGGATATTAATTCATTAGAATTGTCTGTCACCACTTCTTTGAGTTATGAAAAGCTCATGCTTGTGCCATTTATTTAATACTTTAGGTATTTTGTCTGTCAATCTTTTTCAAAATTGTCCTTGTTTTTCCAGGCACCACAATCTTCCCCAATGACTCTGCATTATGTTTACAAAATATTTAAGCTTTAGCTGCTTTGTTAGTGCTTCCAATGATCACTTTTTCAGTTTATTTCATCTAATATTAAATTATTTTTCTTCTTTTGATCCAAGTTATTGTGAGAAATTTTCTCTGGCACCATAATTCAAAGACAGCATTTTTTTCTTCATTCAGCCTTTCTAATGTTCCAGCTTTCAGAGCCATATATTACAGTTGGGAAAACTACTGTATATACTCGAGTATAAGCCGAGTTTTTCAGCCCATTTTTTGTGCTGAAAAACCCGCCCTCGGCTTATACTCGAGTCAGCCGCTATGGCACCATGCCTGGCCTGCGCTGGCGTGGCTGCAACCGATCGCGCCTCCAGGGCAGCATCGCCGCCGCAGCTGTCTACCCGCTGAGGGCCGCACAGGTGACCCCAAGCGGCCTCTCCTTCTCCATTAACGGGCGCCCGGGGCCCCCGCGAGCTCCTGCGTTGCGCGCTTCCAGCTTCGCCAACAAACCGCCAGGCTCAGGCAGCCTCCTCCGCTCCCTACCCTAGCAGCGAAGAGCTGCTCCGGGGGCTCCCGCCATGGCGCAGCCAGGCACTTTGTCTCACTGCCCCCGGAGCAGCTCTTCGCTGCTAGGTTAGGGGGCGGAGGAGGCTGCCTGAACCTGGCGGTTTGTTGGCGAAGCTGGAAGCGCGCCCGTTAATGGGGAAGGAGAGCCCGCAGCTCCGAAAGTCTTTTCACCATTGGGGACTGAACAGGAGAGCCGCAAACGCCGCGCTCCCCAGGAAAGGGTGGCCCTCTTCCTCTCGGTGGCTCCCGCCACGGCGTAGCCAGGCACTTTGTCTCATTGCCCCCGGAGCAGCTCTTCGCTGCTAGGGTAGGGGGCGGAGGAGGCTGCCTGAGCCTGGCGACCCCAAGCGGCCTCTCCTTCCCCATTAACGGGCGCGCTTGCAGCTTCGCCAACAAATGGAGCTGCAAATCTGATAATCGCTTGCGGAGCCTCGGCACAAACCCCCTTTCCCCGCACTCCCCCCCCGCACTCCTCTGGCAGCAGCAGGCGGAGAAAGCCCCGCTTCCCCCTGGCTTTGATGGCATGCGTGAGTTGGCTTCCCACTCTTTTTTTTTTTTTAACTCTCCTCCTCCTCCTCTCCTCTCCCCTTGTTGTCTGGTCTTCCCTAAGGAAACTCCAGGGCTCACACTTCCAGGTGTTTCTCCCTGTCTTTCTCCCTGTCAATGATCTTTTCTTCCCTTCCCTTCTCTCAGCCCCATCCTCCTTCATCTTTGTCACCACAATCCTGAACAGATGAAGTTTGTACTTCTCAAGAAAGGTTGGATGTTCCTTTTGAGGAGGGACCCTAGTGTGACATCTGTATGTTGACCTACTACTGAGCCATGGCATGTGTGCACATGCAATGGAGGCATGAGGGAGAGCTGTGAAAGAGATGGTGGCTCTCCAAAACAGGATGTACATGCAGCACATACACATGCTTTTTTCTTGCAAGGGAGAGAGTGACTCCTGCCTTCCACTGTCATCATCATCATCTTTTGGGTTAGTGAATCAATTAAACCTTTCATGATAGTGAGATCGTTTCCCAAATTTCCCTTAAATCAGGGAAGAAATCAGAAACAAACCTTTGGACTGAGAATAAGCTTGTTCCTATGATGCCATTTTTGTTCACTTCAGTGTGAAAAGTGTGAAAAAACACACTTCTTTTTCTTCATCTTCTTGTTCCCTATTTACTGGTCTCTTTCAAAGAGGAAATTGTGAACATCAAACTTATTCTCAACTGTCCTAGTGAAAGTTTTAATTAGACAATAATTCCCTCCCGTGGCATTATTATGGATTATTTGAGAAACACTGCCATGGAAAAATGTTAAGAATGTGAACATGTTTGATTTTAAATGTAATTCCAGTTAAGATCTAAAGTTTCCTAAGAGGACTTTCATCTGTCAGGCACTTCATCTGTCATGCACTAAAAAATTAGTTTATGGAAAGCGAAACGGTGTGCATGTGTGTGTGAAACTAACCTCATTTACATTTTAAAGCATTCTAGCCTGAATGAATATCCACTTTTGTCCATAAATATAACATACAGATGATGAGGAGGAATCCAGTTTGAAGGATTTTAACTCTTGTTTTTTAGCTTGGTTTCTGATTGAGCTAAGGTTTTTGTACTTTTAAAGTTATTGTTGATACCATATTGGTTTTGTTGGCTCTCTTTTCCACTTACAGAGCTAGTTTACTGTTTTTCTTTGAAATAAATATTCAAAAACATTTAACCTACTGATGCCTCAATTAATGTAATTTTATTGGTATCTATTTTTATTTTTGAAATTTACCAGTAGCTGCTGCATTTCCCACCCTCGACTTATACTCGAGTCAATAAGTTTTCCCAGTTTTTTGTGGTAAAATTGGGTGCCTCGGCTTATATTCGGGTCGACTTATACTCGAGTATATACGGTATATCATTGAAAATTTATATCTTTGTCGTGAGTGGGATCTCTCTGTATTTTAACAGTTTGTCTCTCATAATTTTTCTCGCAAGTAGCAGACAATTCTTTATTTTATATCTATTATCACTGTGTATATTTTGGAACCTAGAAAAACAAAGTTTGTCTTTTAACTCTCAACTATTTCAATTTCTTTAACTGTTTGCATTGGGTTGGCATTGCCTGTTGATATAATCTTACTTTTAGTCACAGGCCATTTTTTTACACTGTCATCTTCTATAAGAGGTTTCTTAGACATTGTGAATGTCAAAGCTTTTTATAAAGTACAAATTAAGAGAATTACAGATGAAAGAGGAGAATATTCAGACTATTTCCCTTCAATTTATGAGAAACGTTTTAAATGATACTCAGTGGGTCTTTTGGAACATATGTGTAGCACTCCCTGGAGTGCTACCAAAGTTTAAAATATCTGGGATCTCTATATGCTAATGAAGACATTGGCTTTAGCTCACCTCTTCAGTTGCTGGACTAGGAAGTATCTGTGTATTGTTCTCCTTATTTTAATTGTTAATGTTACAATTATTAATTGTGATAAAAGGCTTCAGGGAACAGAATGGAATAGAATAGAAATTGAACAGAACGGAACGGAACAGAAGAGAAGAGAAGAGAAGAGAAGAGAAGAGAAGAGAAGAGAAGAGAAGAGAAGAGAAGAGAAGAGTTGGAAGGGACCTTGGAGGTCTTCAAATCCAACCCCCTAGGCCAAGAAACCCTACACCATTTCAGACAAATGGTTGTCCAATCCCTTCTTTAAAACTTCCAGTGTTGGAGCATTTACAACTCCTGGAGGCAAGTTGTTCCACTGGTTAATTGTTCTCACTGTCAGGTAATTTCTCCTTAGTTCCATGTTGCTTCTCTCCTTGATTAGTTTCTGCACTGCTGACCACCAAACACTGATCAGCTCATCAACATTGCTACAACAGACTCCACACCTGCTGCTAGCGGCCTCCACACCTTCAGCGTCCTTCCCCTTATTTGCTTCATTGGAGTGGACAACTCTCCCTCATAATTTTCAAAAGTATATGGAAAATGTGAACATATACTTTTTTATATACTTTTATATATTTTTTATTTTATATTTTTATATACATATACTGATTAACTATTGCAATCTGTCAGTAATTGAAAAGTGTTATTTTCAAATAGGATTCCAAATAAATTATGGATTTATTTATTTATTCATATTTCTTAATTACCCATTTCCCTATTAATGATAGTGTTGTGAAATATTTAATAGGACTTAAACAGACTTTGAACCATTTGTCTTCATATCTGCATATTTATTTTTCTCCTGCTGAGACTGTAAAAACATTTAAATTTTGTAAAACTCTGGCCTGACATAACAAGTTCTAGAGCATTGCCAGGATACGGCTCCTTATTTCCCCAGGCTATTTATTCTTTTAATTGCTTAATCAGATTGTGGTTCTGGAGCATTTCCTGTTATCCTAGATATATCTCCTTCACCACAGTCTTGGGTTTGCTGCTTAATTGTGGTAAATATTTATTCCCATTTTTGTTTATAGCAATATCCTGTCATTGAGAAATTTGGCACTGTAAGTGTGTGTGGCATTCCTTCCTACTCTGATGCTTGGAACAAATATTGGTGCTGTCATTTTATACCAGGATTGATCACTGATCTCCCTGTTTTTTGGAATGTTACTTATACAGTTTGTGAGGGATTCCACAGGATTCTGAGCATTGATTAAAGGATCTTGGAGGCAACTGGATAATGACACTTCAGAAGGAATTGGGCCATGACAGGTACAAGTCTTCTCTTGAAAAATACTAATATTAGAAGGAGAAGGAAAAGAAGAAAAATCAATTCGTAAAGATGACTATAAACAACCTGTTATGTTTGGAGCATGGGCGACAAAGAATGAAGACAAGCTTCTGAACGGTGAACTTCAGCTCTTTATTTACATAGTGACTTCTAGCCTCTATAGTAGTTTTAACCCGCCTTATAGACAAACCCCATAACTATTAACCAATAACCAACGAGGAGCGCTAGCTCTCATAACCAATAGGAACTCTCTGTTAAGGGCCAATCGGATTCCCCGGAGCGAGCCAATCCGATCCAGCCGTTTAACAACCAATCAGAAGTGCAGGGCCAGAACCCTGCACTTTACTCCAAGCTCACGCTTTATTAAAATGAGGGTTTAATAACACAACACAATCCTCATTCAAAGCTAATTCAAATTTTGATTTCAGGCTGTTTGCTTTTGATTTTGTTAGAATTAATTCACAGTAGTAATTGATTAATCCTACTTTTCATACTTTGTTTTATGAGTGATCTGGTAAAACCACTAGCTGCTTTGCAACAATACAGGTAGTCCTTGACTTACAGCCATTTGTTTAGCCACATTCAAAGTTACAATGGCACTGAAAAAAATGAGTTACAACCAGTCCTTGCACTTAGCATCTCATAGCATCCACACAGTCATGTGATTGAAATTTGGATGATTGGCAACTGGAAATTCTGCTCCCAATTGTGGTAGTAAGTCAAGGAATTACCTATAATAGAGATCAAACTGCCTTATTTTTATTTCTTGCAAAAATGATCCTACTGCAAAACATGAAATGCACACATCTACAAATAAACTCACATGATTGGATTCAGAAAAGGACAGACAGATAGATTTTAAAAGGGGGCTGCCCACTGTTCAGCGAGCAGACTGCCAAATCTTTGAACTCAGAAATCATACAGATGAATTTAACACCATCCTTGTACTCAAGTCACCTGGGTATAAGAGTTGCACGAGTTAATCTTCTGTTTTCCTTTTTTGTCCATCTTCAAAAGATGTAAATGGATCTATATTGTTTTAATTCATTTGGCTTAGAATGAAAGAATGCAGCTACTTCATTTTTCTAGCAATTTCTTTCAAAGAAAGGTTTTGGGAGCTTCTGTTTTAAATTAAATCCATTCAAAAATACAAGCCTTTTTTATATTTTAGAGATAGACTTCTTCTTCACGTGCATATCACATGAAGTGTATCTCTTGCTGTGGTGGTCTCCCATGGAAAGAATGAGACACAGAGATTGGTGTACTTGGGATGGGAGTCTAGAGCAAATTCTAGTGCCCCCTTTTATTGAGAAATTCGTACATAGTTACCATTCACATTGTGGATTACAATAATTAGATATAGCACACAAAACTGTTTACAATTGTCTGAGCTGCTTAATTGTTTCTGGTGTTTGTTTTTAATTTCCTTGCTTATCTCAGTGACCCTTAGGCAGACATGTATGTATAAGGTCTTAGACTAATCATTACCCAATACTGAAGTCAAAGTTTATTCCCACATCTCCCCTGTTTTAGTTTTTTGATGATCGCGGATGCCTCGGTAGCTTTTTGCCATCTGCAACAACAGTTCTCCTTCCGTAGGCTTCACCCGACACATTCCTAAAAGTCCAAGGAGACATTGGATACAACAGCATACACAAAGAGAAAGTATAAAAAGCAATATCACTCCAACAATTAGGTGACGAATCCATGAACCATCTGGCAACCAGGACCAAAGTGCAGACCACACGTCTAGTCCCTCGTCCTCCGATTGTAATGGATTCTCACTCAGGGTTTGTTCCATATGCTGTATAGTAGCTGTTTGGAGAATAATCAGAGATATACATGCAACAATGTGTATGAATCACAGCGCAAACTCCCCCTTGCGTAGCCAAAATAGTGTCCACCGCATATCTGGTTTGCAGGACAAAGTCAAGGATTTTTCCTTGTTCTTCTTCAAGCAGCTTTAGTGTTTTAATGGTGTCTTTAAACATAGTAACTGCCCAGTTGTTTAAACGATGCAAATCTCTATAGTTCATCATGACTCCTAAAGGAGGAATAACTCCCCTTGATATCTGTCCAGTACTCATGATTCAAAACAGAGTTTACTTCTGTTGCGGAACGCGCATTGCGGATATGAGCAGTCCCCAAATATTTTAAAATGACATGAGATGGGATTACTTTCCCAAAGGTGCAGACTCCTTTCCATCGTGCTGGCATGCGATCATAGGCCATCCATCCACACAGCAACCATAAATTTGCTCCCAGGAGATGGTTAACCGTATTTGGTTCAGCATAGATTAATCGTACAAAAGATTCCATTAACATAGCCAAATAAGTGGGCGGTGGTGCGTATTTCCCATTTGCACATTTGGGCAGCTGGTTTTCTATCATGATGGGACAACATGTGGCAGGGATAATTGGACACCCATTTTCATTGATCAAAGATATGATATCAAATTTAGAAATATGTACAAAGTAAGTGAGATTTTTAGTTTTCATGTCATCCGGATAAACCCGATTTCCATTGCCAATAACAATTGTTTTGTTGCAAAATGGATATGTTCCCAAGTAAGTCATATTCTCTACTGTCTCATTGTGAGTCCAGCAGATTCCCGCCACCTCTTGGATTCGGCTTCCAAGATGCAATGTATTTATGTTACTTTTAGTCCAACTGTTAGACCACATCCCTGAACAACCATAGCATTGTCCCTTATACCAGTCACCTTCGCCAAAGGTACTGCAACCATTGGAAGCCCTGATGTTTTGTGAGTTGGCATGTGCATACATACCCAACAATCAGTTTTATTATGAAGGTTTGCTAGCTTCCCCATGTCCTGGATCAATGTGTTTCTTTTCCATTCCCCCAAATCCATCCCCTTGCCCCTTTGGCTGATGATAAGGATGCACACAGTGAGCAGGAACCCAAACAACTGTCCCCTCATCTTCAACAGCAGCGTATCCTCGGCCCCAAGTTATCAGAGGGACAGGTCCTTTCCACGTTGGATCTGGTAGTCTCTTATACCGAACTTTTGGTCTTGGCATACCTGCAGAAGGGGAGGAAGCAAAATGCCTACTGGCTGCCGTAGCAGCAGGAGATCCTGTCATGTTTAAAAAATTTAAAGTGTATAAGGTAATATTAAGAATGTTTTGTATGTAAGGCAAGCCATATCCATCCACTTCCCCCCGTTTTTGTTTTTGTGTGAAGGAGTGCTTGTTTTAGCGTCTGATGAGCTTGTTCCACAATGGCCTGACCAGTGGAATTGTAGGGAATGCCAAATTTATGTATAATTGACCATCGATGACAAAATTCCGCAAAGGCGGTGCTAATGTAAGCAGGGCCATTATCGGTTTTGATCTCCGTTGGTGGCCCCACATGTGTGAAGGTACGGAGGCAATGGTTGACTACATGTTTTGTAGCCTCTCCTCATTGAGGTGTTGCCATAATAAATCCTGAATAGGTATCAACAGTGACATGCAGATGGTGCCATGGTTTGAAGGGAGGGTGTTGTGTGACATCCATCTGCCATAGTTGACAAGCAGATGTCCCCTGAGGATTTACTCCTTGAGGAAGAGCAGTGGATTGAGCACTGCAACTAGGACATTGTTGAATAATAGCTGCAGCTTCTGCAGCAGTGAGACCAAATTGTTTACAAAGAGCTTTGGCATTTTGATGAAAATAGCTATGTGAGTCCCATGGAGTAACAGGAGAAAGCGAGAGACAGGACATGGCCGAGGCCGCTGCGTCAGCCACGTCATTCCCTTCCTGCAGCTCCCCGGGAAGTGGCTGGTGGCTGCGAATGTGTGCGATATGTAGAGAATGTGTGCGAGAATGAAGACAGTTTTGCAGAGCTAGAAACAAGCTCATAAGATTAGCATCAACAGATGGAGAAAGATAAGCAAATTCAATGTTAAGTATCAATTGATAAACGTAAAGAGAGTCCACAATAAGATTTAGCGGTTCTTGTGCAAATTCCTGTAAGGCCAAAATAGCAGCAGCTAATTCAGCCCTTTGTGCTGATTGCTGAGGAGGGGTAATTTTTGTTTTCTATACCCCTTCCTGTCTCCATGCACAAGCGCCATAGGTCTTACCACCGTCCGCATAAACGGTCACTCCTCCAACTGGCTGCTTAGCAATAACTGAATTAAAATTTACAGATACGTTTCGAAGCAACTGGAAACGAGGGTCACTGGGGGTGTGGCAAGAAATCTTCCCTGGCCAATTTTCAAGAGCAATTTGCAATTCAATGTATTGACTATACCAAGTTTCCCACAGAGTGAGGGAGATAGGTAAAAATAACTGAACTAGATCTATGCCATATAAATGCATACTGCGATTTTGGCCTTTGATGATTAACTCACTATAAAGCATAGTCATAGTAGAAACTGTTTTTCTGGGAGTATTCTGCAAATGCAACCATTCAATGATATAAACCTGAGCTTCATGTAATTGAAATAAAGCTGCAGTAGGCAAGGCTGGAGTTTGTAAAATTGCCAAAGCAAACGGAGTATCAGGAATGCATCGATCAACCCAACGCTGCATTAAAGACGCATTAACATGTGTCAGTACCTTCCTTTGTTCTGCTGATAAGGTTATAGCATAATCCGGTCTCGCAGAGCCCTTTAGGGCCAAGAACAAGGGCTGGAGTACTGCTGTAGTTAACCCCAGGTAGGGTCTAACCCAGTTAATTGTTCCTAGTATTTGTTGTAATTTTACTAGAGAAATCTTTTCCTCAATTTTGATTTCTGGAATGACCGGATGAGCATAGGTTGCAAGGACCTTATGCCCTAAGTAGGCATATGGCGTTTGACTTTGAATTTTTTCTGGGGCAATATGAAGTCCAAATTGTAATAATACCTCTTTAAGGCAAGGTAACGCTGCCTTAACTGTTCCCGGTGGGCCGGGAGCTGCAATTAAAACATCATCCATGTAGTGGTAAACCTTCCACCCAGGATGAGAGGTTCTGAATGGAGCCAGAGCCATTTGAACATATGACTGGCACATCGTTGGACTGTTTAGCATTCCCTGTGGCAAAACCTTCCATTGGTAACGAAAGGTAGGTGCATTGTTATTCAACTCAGGTACGGTAAAGGCAAATAATTTCTTGTCATCTCCATGCAAAGGGATAGAAAAGAAGCAATCCCGTAAATCTACTACAACTAGATCCCAATTACGTGGGATCAGGTTAGGGTTAGGCAAACCACATTGTAATGCTCCCATTGGTTGAAGGATGGAGTTAATGGTTCTCAGATCATGCAAAAATCTCCATTTTCCATTTTTCTTTTTAATAACAAATACAGGAGTGTTATATGGACTAGAAGTAGGCTCAATGTGTCCTAATTGTAGCTGCTCAGCTACCAATTGATGTAAAGCTGTAAGCTTTTCTTTTGGAAGTGGCCATTGGTCAATCCAGACTGGCTGAGAGGTTAACAATTGTAATTTTTCCATTATCCAATAACAATTTTTGTGCGAAATTGTGACAGCAAATCTCTACCCCACAAGTTTATATGTAGGGGCAACACAAGAGGTTGAATCCTTGCAGTCTCACCAGTTTCTCTATGCAATGCCTTCAACCAATGTACACTACTTCTTGCAAACTGCATACCACCGACTCCACGAACAGCCGGAGAGTCCTCAAGCGCCCATTCATTTGGCCATTCCTTTTGGCGTATCACAGAGACATCTGCTCCGGAATCTATAAGGCCAGAAAATGATTTTCCCTGAATTTCAATTGTCATTTTTGGTTGATCTGTAGTCAAATTTTTTGTCAGCGCTAGCAATTCTGCAGCAACTGGAGAACTTGCCATTTCAGTGGACCCAAAACCACCAGTTCATGGGATCCGAATTAAAGGATTTATAGGGATGTATGGAAGCAATAATAACTGGGCAATAGAGTCACCGGCCATTAATGATGCAGGAATATCAGTGTACAATTGTATCTTAATAACCCCTTTATAATGTTGATCAATAACTCCTGGAATAACAAAAAACCCTTTTTCTGATGCAGAAGACATGGGAAGTACTAATCCCACTGTTTTTTCTGGCAGTGGCCCATGCAAATGAGTGTCCTCAATATACACTTGATTAGGAAAGGTCACATTAATTGAGTTCAACATTTTTAAACCCAAACCTGCACTCCCAGTAATTGGAGGCGATGCTTTTGTGACAGCCTTGGGAGCGGGGCTAGCTGCACGCCCCAAATTTAATTTCCCGGATTTTGGTTCTGATTAGAGCGACATTGATTTGCCCAATGAAACCCTTTTTTGCATTTTGGACAGACTGATTTTGGACGGACGTCCTTAATTTTGTTTTTGTTAAATGCCACCTCCCCCCCCCCCCAGGGGCACGACACTGGGCTTTAAAATGGCCAGGCTTTCCACAATTAAAACAATTCCCTGTAGGTTTCATCCTTTTTGCAATGCCATAGCCAAAGTCTCCATGTTGTAAGCCTGAGAACCCACCACTGCACATGCTTTTAACAGATCAGCCAGAGTAACCTCACCTCTAGCCACCAAGGGCTGCAAGATATGCTTGCAGTCAGCGTTTGCATTTTCAACTGCCAATTTCAGCAAAAGTTCTTTTGCAGCTTCCTCATTAGAGATTTGCCTGGTAATAGCCAATTGTAGCCTTTCCACAAAATCATTATAAGACTCAGATGCTGTTTGCTTAATTTGAGAAAAAGACCCTGCTGGGGTTCCCACATCCTGAATGCGGGACAACGCCCCAAGGACAGCTGCCATAACCACTGGAAATACGTGATCAGGCAAATTAGCAGCTTGATCTGCAGTGGATTCAAACAAGCCTGCCCCATAGATTTGGTCTGGTGTATACAGCCCCCCCAGAATTCCTTCCCCTAGTGACAGCCTCCCTTTGGTATTCTGAGTCAAAGACCACATACTGAGTAGAGCTCAATATCATTCTCATTAAATCTTTCCAGTCACTAGGAATCATGCGTGAGGTAGCCAAACTTGTCAGGAGCCCCTTTGTAAAAGGACTTTGAATACCATAATCTTTAACTGCTTTTTTAATTTCCCTAAGAACTGCCAAAGGAATCGGAACCCATTCAGTCTGCAGATTGCCTTGAGCATCCACTTGCCTATTGACTGGAAACAAATTCATCTGGGTAATCTCATCAGGCTCTAATTTCCCCTCATTGAAAGCCTGATGCATCATGGCTTGAACTTTTCCCATTTTTGATTGGATTTTATCATCCACTGGAGTAGGCGTTGTTGGAAATGATAAAGCACACTCCAGTTTTGGAGAAGGCGGGTACAATACAATTCCTTTATAAGGAAGAGATTCTACTAAAATTTTTAAAAGAGGTTGTTGCTGGGTCTTTAAAGCAGTCATAACAATCTTCCAAAATATCAAAATTTCAGCTGTTGCCCGTGGCTCTTCATGAAGGATATTTCCAATTCTCCTCCATGTGTCTAACTTTAAAGAGCCTTTCTCTGGATACCAGGGACATTGCCGCCAGATCTCTTGCAGCAGCTCTCTCACATTATCTTTTGAAAGAACTATTTGCTCCCCCCCAGAGGATTTAAAGATAAAGAAGTTTGTCCTTATTAACTTCAGCAGCTCACTAACATGCCATTCCTGTGGCTGAGAGAGTTTTCCTCCCATGCTCCCTGAATAATCCTATTGTCCAGCAATAGTTAAGTACGTACTTTACCTATTCCAGGCGAGGAAACACGGAGGTCCGGACACATACCACCTGCAGTGGATCACGTCGGGGTCACCACTTGTGGTGGTCTCCCATGGAAAGAATGAGACACAGAGGCTGGTGTACTCGGGATGGGAGTCTAGAGCAAATTCTAGTGCCCCCTTTTATTGAGAAATTCGTACATAGTTACCATTCACATTGTGGATTACAATAATTAGATATAGCACACAAAACTGTTTACAATTGTCTGAGCTGCTTAATTGTTTCTGGTGTTTGTTTTTAATTTCCTTGCTTATCTCAGTGACCCTTAGGCAGACATGTATGTATAAGGTCTTAGACTAATCATTACCCAATACTGAAGTCAAAGTTTATTCCCACACTTGCCAGCAATATTTTATAGATAGCGAAGGATGCAATACTAGTAATAGTTATTGGAAAACAACATTCATTCAAGAGTGGTAGCAAAAAACAATAATTCTGAGGTAATATGAATGAATTGTTCTTTGAAAGCACTAAAACCAAATGTACTCCAATGTTCCCATTCCAAGACATAACAAGTTTTTCTTGGAACTAGTTCTGGCACAAAGAAAGAATGGAAAGTGTCTGTTCAGCAGCAGCTCTATTAGTTAAAAATAATAATTTTCAGATGACAATTAGATGTAAAACCTACCCCAACCTCTTATGCCAAAAGACCTGATATCCAAGGAACCGTTTTCCTTCTCTTCCCAAGTTTGTTACTGTAAATGGGTTGTCAAAAAAAGAGATGGCTTTTTGGCCACTGGAAGAGCCTGAATCTTTCCTTAACAAAAAGTGAATGGCCTTGAAAACTAGAGGCCATGGACTGGGTGGTGGTGGCACTTAGCTTTAAGTAACCAATAAGAGCAGGGTGAGTCCCCATCTTACTTACTTCACAACAATTCACTATAGACTGACTGTTTGGGACAATTTGTGCTGGCAGAAGCTGAAAAACTTTGGAGCAAGAAAAGATGGGCAGAAAGTGCCTTCACTGTGGACTGGGATGGGTTGAAGATGAAATTGGGCACTCATATTCTCAACAAATGGATACTGGGGCATTTTTACACAAGAATAAGCAGGATATGTAGATGAGTTCTTGAACTAAAATATTACTATTGCAGCCAAAGTCCAGCCTGATAAAATGCTTAATAGTACTGAGCAAAAAATAAAAAAACTGTGAATCTCTTATTAAAGAATATACCACCACAATCTGTATATAACCGGACACAAACATTTATAGGCTAAAAGCACTCTAAAACAGGATAAAAATTAGATTGTACTTGAACAGTCCACAGACAAATGGCTAGTTCAAAAAAGTGGTTTAGATATTCTTGAGCTGGTCTCTGCATACTATCACACTGTTCTGGTTCTCTGGCAGCCAGTGCGGACAGCAGAGGTATCGGACAGTGAGGACGAAAGGGAACCAGTCAGGGAGCCTGGAGACGACTTGGACGACGGTCCTGCATCTGATGCAGGGATGGGGCCAGGACTATCTGAGAGTGGGGTGCTGCCTTCAGAGCCATTGGAGTCTGTCAGCAGCAAAGCAGAGGAGCCCAGGGAGCCTGTTCCCAGTGTGCATGTGCATAGGGCTGCTAGGAGAGACCAGCTGAAGCAGCAGGGGCGACTTGGGAGTAAGGCTGGGAGGTGATTGCCTCTCCCATAAGGGATAAAAACCAGCCCTCGGGGATGTGCTCTTTGCAGGAAGCAAAGAATTTCATTAGATTCTGATTCCTGATCGCAGCCCTGCGGACTCTCATTTGTCTTTGCTGGAACTTCTGTCGGTTTATCTGCTAATTAAGGGAACGTCTGTTTCTTGGCAGCCTTTTACAACCCTGAAAGGCGTGCTCTTATCTCAGACAATTGTTTTTAATGAGTTTTGTCTGGGAATGCAAATAATTCCCAGCATCGCATTAAAAAAGGTTTGCTTTTACACACAGCGTGTGTTTTCTTAATTTGAATGAAGCCTGGATCAGAATACACACAACATTTTGTGACATTATATGTAATAAAGTACTTTTTGTCTGATAATTGTAGGGAATCCTAAAACTGATTGGCCTGGAAGAAAAGATGAAATGGGGAAAGATGGGAAAGGTGTAATGTATTTTAGGTGTGCTTATAGTTTCTATAAAATATATAATAAAATAAAACATGAACATTTTCTATCATTCCTCATCCGGGAAGGTTGAACATGTACAGCTAGGTCTTGATTTACAACCACAATTGAGCCCAAAATTCTATTGTTAAGCGAGACATTCATTAAGCGAATTTTGTCCTATTTTATTATCTTTCTTGTTAAGTTAGTAACATAGTTGTTAGGTGACCCTGGCTTCCTCATTGATTTTGCTTGTAAAAAGGTACCAAAAGGTGACCACATGAACATGGGGCACTGCAATTGCCATAAGTAGGGTCAATTGCCATATGTCTGAATTTTGATCACATGACTATGGGTATGCTGTAATGGTTATAAATATGAAAAACAGTTGTGTCACTTTTTTCAATGCCATTGTAACTTTGAATGGTCATTAAATGAACCGTTGTAAGTCAAGGACTCCAAGGACTGTATGTTCCCTATATGGGATGACTCAGAGTCTGCTCTGCACATAAATCTTATTTTGGTCTTGAATGTTTAGGAAGAAGAAGAAATGAAACATAAAGTAGTTGACAGGTTTTCCTTAGAGATCTGCTAAACTGCTAACTTCCTCTGTGAATCCAACTCTTATTTAGGACTCTTTTCCTCAATTTGCTACCTTATTTGGCTGGGTTATGATGTAAGGAAATAAAAATCCTGGGAAGAAACCAAGGAAACATATCTTGAGGGGGATGGTTTCCTTCTGCCTCAAGGACGAACCCTTAATCTAATCAGTCACTGACCAGGTTATATTCCTGATCATTTGGTTTGTCAACATACAATCATGTTAATAAATGAAGAGACACTGTCTGAGGGAAGACAGGCCCACTTTTGCCTCCCATGAGTCTTTGTACCAGTAGACCATTAGCAATGGTCTCTTCTCCATTGGGCAGGCAGGATGTTATGTGGGTAAGCAGGAGTGTGTTAGTCCTTGTCAATGAATCTGTAATATAAATCCTGCCTCTCTTTTTCTTGGAATAGTTATTGGGAAGGAAATTCAAGGGGAGGTATGGTGAATTGGAAATAAGGAGAAACTTTCTGACAGTGAGAACAATCAACCAACGGAACAGCTTGCCCTCGGAAGTTGTGGGAGCGCCATCACTTGAGACTTTCAAGAAGAGATTGGACTGCCATTTGTCAGAAATGGTGTAGGGTCTCCTGCTTGGGTGGGGGGTTGGACTAAATGACCTACAAGGTCCCTTCCAACTCTGATTATCTGTTATCTGAATTGAAGATGGTTCTGAAAGCAGAGTCAATGACCAAAGAAAAAGCAAGGAACTGCTGAGTAGAACTGTTCTTTGGAGAATCTCAGAATAAAGAGAGCATGGAAGTTCACTCATGGGTGCTCCAGACGGTTGCTTCTCATGAGGAGACTGCAGGACATTGGTTTCTGTGGGTTTGAGCATTGGGAAGTGGCAGAATTAGCCATCCTGCTTGTAACCATGATAGAGATATTTAAAAGATACTAAGTTTGCAAACCTCACTTTCTAATCACTCTAAAATTGCTCATTAGCTACTTCTATGCTATTAGAAACATTTGGTCTGATAAGTCTGAAAATGCCAAGTGAGTCTGTCATCAATCCTAGATGAAATAACATTTTAAGCATAAGCCTAAGAATTATTTCATGAAATAACCAGCTAAAAGCTAACGCAGATTTTGAGCTTATAAAGTTATCAACAGATTAAAGGTCCAGGTAAATTTGAAATATTTAAACTTTTACAGTATGATTTTGAAATTAATTACAAAGAATAAAAAACTTCTTGTGGGAAATAGCTCCTGTTTTGGTATTTACAAGACAAAACAAAGATCAGACAATACTGAATGAACCAAAGTTAAAAGGTTTATGGTTAGAAGTAAAAAGAAATATAACGTTTGTTTATGTGATCAAAATTAAAACAAAATATGTTGTTTCATCTGACAGTCCTATGCACTTTCTGCTCATATCAGATCTGGGAAGCTGATGTCTTATTAATTTGTTTACAAAAAGGAGATGGGATATGGGATAATCAGAAAAATGTAGCCTGAGAGAGTGAAGAGTCATTAAATTTGTTTATAGTCAAGATAAGGTTGGAAGTCACTTCTTTATTTCTTTTCCGATGATATTCTTAGTTTTTCTTGTTCCTCCTTTTTCCTGCACTTTTTCCTCTGTTCTCTTTTCTTTAAGTTTAGTTTGCATGTATATGGTTTATACACACACCCTAACATACACATATATACTCTGTGTGTGTGAGAGAAGGAGAGGGAGAGATCCTATTCCCCAATTTGGCAATTTTTTTCTGCTCCAGCACCTTCATGGTAAATATTTCTTAATAGGCTGAATAGCTGTTCATATCAGTGCTGAAGCTTGTGAATTGAGTGCTTTTAACTCTTGAAAACTTTTAAGGACTCATTTTCTGCCTGTAGACTGTAAAATGAATACTGTAATGATTTTATAGGCAGTTTGTTCTACAGGGACTTCAGTTGCTGTTTGTGGGCCCACCATTTAGTGTTTGGGAAAACAGATGTATCACTTTTCACATAAGCAGGAAGATGCACAGCAAGGCACTTCCCTCCTCCCACTCTTGTTTCTTGGAAATTCCTCATCACCCTCCTGCAAACCTTCCTTGGCATCCTTGTCAGGATAAAAGTAAGTGTTTGAACTTGACCTCTGTCCTCAAATGACTGGCTCCTGAAAGCACTTGTTGGAATCCTGCATCAGACAGTTGAGAATGCAACTATGCTATGAGGGAGACGGGCAGTCTCTAAATGTGATACCTAAATAAAAAAAAAAATAACCTATGGTTACATCTGGGATATTTCATATGGAAAAGTAAACAAAATAATTAGGAAGTCACATAAGTTTCTTTGAGCAGAGGCTCAAAGAACGCAACCTTGTGATAATTCCATTGAATTATAATTGACGCAATGTGGGGAGGTCGTTTTTAAATATTTTAAGGGGGAAGTATGAAATTGCACACCAATGACCTCCTTTCTTTTAATATAAGCCAGCCTGGTTGAAGCAGGTCTGCCTTAGGGCACTTACGGACCAGAATGAGGTAGTGAGGCAGATCTCATTATTGTGATATGGGCCTCAGAAGAGTGTGGCTTCACTAAGTTCTAACTCTCAACCTGCAAAATGCTTAGGAAAAAAAAAAAAAAAGAGAAGCTCCTGTCCTTGCTTCCAACATTCAAAATGCTACAAACACTGCAAAGAAACCGAACTCTTTATTAACGCTCTAAAAGGAGAGGTTTTTTTAAAAAAAATAGAATAAAAACAGTTATTGATGGTTCTATTTTGGGCTCCATGCCACTTCCTGCCAGTGTCAGCTCCTTTGGGTAAGATGTCCCTGGGTGACCCGTTTGCTCTTTTCTTCCGGAAGACCTCAATTGAAGTTGAGCCAGTGTGCCTAACCTCAGTTCCACCCCAACTTCCATCATTCCTAGCCAGCATGGCCACCCATTACCATAGCATGAAGAATGCCATAGTAATTGGAAGCCCAAATGGTACTTCAGCCACATGAAGGAGTCAGCTTTGTCTCTACTGCTTGCACATTTGGAAAGGGCAGGTGATCAACCACAAGCAGCAGCACAGCCAAGAGTGAATGGCAGGAGGTGAATGGCAGGAGGTGTTACTGTTGTACAGCAGCAATGTGGTTGCTTTATCCAAAGGCGATAGTGCATGTACAGGGAGTCTGTTTTCATCACTAGTTCTGATCAGTCTTCCAGGTTTCAATTTAGAAAGCTTAGATGTAGTCTAAAACATCTGGAGAGCCTGAAGTTGGCATAAGCAAGATGTATGCATGCTACGGCAGTGCAGGGTATTGCAACAAGAGCTACACAACTCTGGGGAAACATACAGCTGTTTTAAAGTTGCAAGAAGAAGCTACTTAAGCTTGCACCCTTCAAATAATCTTCAGAGCATTGCACAACCCTAATAGACATATTAGTGACGATGCAGCTAGAAGCAAGTTTTTTTTTTAAAAAAAAGCATGCTGCTTTTCAAAACTAGAATCATTTAATGCAGGGGTGTCAAACTCCCGGCTCAGGATGCATCACGTGCTGACCCCACCCCCATTGGTTTAGCAAAGGGAGGGAAGTCCCGATACATCACATGACACTACTGTGATGACGTGAGTTTGACACCCCTGATTTAGTGTGATTCTGTTCCATCCTGTTCACAAAAACTATAGGAAGTTGTACCTAACAGATTTTAAAGCTATGACTTGGGTACTCCTGAGGCAAAGCTTCGGAAATAGTTTCATAAACACTGACAGTTACTCACTATGAAGGTAATTGCAACACCTGTTGTTAAACTAATTTCAGTTTTCTACACATTTACATGAAATTCCACAATTTTAATAGTTAAAATGCAAAACCAAAGGGGAAAAATTCTGTTCAAACAATATTTCAGACTCATTTATTTACAGATAAAAGATATACAGTTCCTTTTAACAGTAGTTGTCCATTTTGTTCTAAGAGCTGTTTACAAAGTTATTCCAAGATGAAGTCTCTCCCAAAGGCTGCATCAGAAAGCAATCATTCTTATCGGCTTTACTAAAATGTCTCTTTCAGACTACAATATTCAGCACAGATCTTTCTTTCCATGAACACATTTAGTATTCTCAGAAACTTTAATTTCTTGTGGTTTTCAGGGAACCAGATATTACATGCCTACTTCATTATTTGAAATGAACAATAACATGAACTTGAGCATGGTATGCCAAGAGATATACACCCTACAGATACATAAGCTGACACAAAAGATTACTGCAGTGTAAAAGCATATATACTGTGTGTAAGTAGCTCAAAAGCTGTCTCGAACAAGTAACCTTGTAAGCAGCTGCCCTGATCTGAAGCTCCCCTCTAAGAGGAAAAGAAATATCTAAAACCAGAAGACCCAATCTCCCCTGCCAACTTTCAAGCTAGCAATCTGTCCCGCTCTGCAGGACATTTGGACACTTCTCTCCATGAAATATACATCTTCATTACAATAAATACATTTCCAAGTTATAAAAAAAATAGTACAATAAGGAGGTTGGCCCCAACAAAGTCTAAAATCAAGTTCATTTTCCACTAAAAGCCCAGCGTATGAGCAAACACGAAGATACTATGACTAAGGCTGGAGGAGCTTTTAAAAACCTTTATATGGGCAGCATCAACTTGTGAGGTAGAGCCAAGCTCATAGTATTGTAGTCATGGCCTTGCTTTGGATGAAACATGCAAAGAAAAACCTATTTTATCTTTATTTCCCTTCAACAATTCAAAGAACACTGTTAATTGGGCTAAAAGTGCAAATAGCAGCAGCCCCACTTGCCTAAACTCTAAAGTAAGCCCTATTAAATTTAGTAGGACTTAAATCTCTGGAGTGTACAAATGAGACTAGGAAATATTTTTCAACCAGCTTTGAATCGCCAGCAGGTGGTAGAATAGCAATGGGTCTCTCTCCAATTTCTACTCAAGACTA
This sequence comes from Hydrophis major, assembly GCA_033807585.1. Taxonomy (NCBI): domain Eukaryota; kingdom Metazoa; phylum Chordata; class Lepidosauria; order Squamata; family Elapidae; genus Hydrophis; species Hydrophis major. Next base: position 78,731,620 of record CM066328.1, on the reverse strand, counting down.
GAAATGTGGCTGGAATCCAATGCTACTTAAACTGTAGTTATATTACCGTTGCTCCACTACTCTTCTCTCCCAAGGTCTACATCTACAGGTTTTTAAACCTGGATTCAGTTGCTCATGTAGTCATGCATGTCATCCTTGGTTAAAAAGTGTTCATCCAATTCATTTTGGTGAATACTGTCAAATTCATTATTGTACCAAGGGCTCCTCAGCAGGATATATACAGGGCAGGATAGAGATCAGAGCTTCTTCAATCGAGAACAGATGTTCATCCTCTACTTGAGGGCAACGGTAGTGCATGAAGTCTGCCAGCTGCAGAAGGTACTCAATGTTGTGGCCGGCCCGCCCACTGGAGACAATGATTTGAGCAGCAATATCCTCTTCAGATGCTGGCCCCAAATAGGAAGGATTCTGGGGGGTTGCAATATAAACAAGAGCTAGAACAGGTTCATCTGCCTCTTCTTCCTGGGGATAAAACTTCACCAGCTTGGTGACATAGCCTCCAAGCACGGCTTCCCGTATGTTCAAATACTTAAGGACAGCAGCAATCTGAAGCCCATGAAGTTCATAGCCAACACCCCACGTGCACCCCTGCAATCAGAAATCAAATTACAAGTTATTTACAAATATCTGCATCATTAAACGATTACTTATCTCCATAACCTATACAACAGGGGTCTCCAACCTTGGCTCCTGGAAGCCTGGCGGACTTCAACTCCCAGAATTCCACAGCCAGCTTTGCTGGCTGTGGAACTCTGGGAGTTGAAGTCCGCCAGGCTTCCAGGAGCCAAGGTTGGAGACCCCTGCTATACAAATAAGCAAATGCAAAACTAAAAAAAAAAATGTTTTCTGCCATGTTTCATCACATTTCTAAACAGTATCAGATCAGTTAGGTTAAAAGTCAGGCTTGTGATGAAAACGAGTTCTGAAATAGCTACTCGTTCCTTCCAAATGAGTTGTCCACACACACACACAGCAATTGATACTGTTCACTTTTGCAAAAGGGCCAGAATGATCCACATCATAGCCATGTGCCAAATTCTTTTCAGCAGTTGCTACCTTAGCATCTCCAAAATTGTCAAGATCTGAGTTTTCTTTTGTCATTTCAATTATATTCACAAATATTGGCTAGTCTCCTAGATAAGCACTGCTCTACTGACCAAATAACCACTCATCCAAATGATAATTGGATAATTACAATTGAACTGCAATTGCTGCAGGTCAAGTAACAGAATTACAGAACTTCTAGTTGCAACGATACAATTCACTCTCCATCTTTCCCCTACAGCTAAACAAGGTGGGTAGTTCAAAATAAAGGTAGTGCTCGGCTCACAACAGTTTGCTTAGTGACCGTTCAAAGTTACGACACTGGGAAAAAGTGACTTATAACCATTTTTCACACTTACAACCATTGTAGCATCCCCATGGTCACATGATTTACACTTGGATACTTGACAACCAACTCACATTTATGACGGTTACAGTGTCCAGGGGTCTTTGCGACCTTCTGACAAATCAACTCAATGGGGAAACCAGATTCACTTAAGTGCCATATTACTAATTTATCAATTGCAGTGATTCACTTAACAAATGTGATAAAAAAGGTCATAAAATGGCGGCAAAACTGATATAACACATTTCTCACTTAGCAACATGAATGTTTGGCTCAATTGTGGTCATAAATTGAGCACTCCCTGTAATTACTTGGTTTTTTAAGCCTTCTCCCCTCCCTCCAAAAAGGAACTTCGATTAGGCTTAGGCTATTGATATGCATGCCAACTGCTTAAGAATGCAGGCACAAAATACTCACATTATAATCTTCCTGAAGGGTGGCCACTCTTCCAGGCTAAGGGGAGGGAAAGAAAGAGGCAGTTTTAATATGTAATACTGTACTCTTTTGCAGACCAACATCAGAAGCACCACTTCTACCATCTCAAGGAAGCAGCACTGATGTGCACAGTCCAGAAGTTCCCTATGCCCTGGTATTAAAAACTAATGTGGGAGGCTCTCCAAATTCTGCACAACAGTGTCAAGCCAAGGGTTAATCAATAGACTCCACAGCTGTGGAACCACATCAGTTGAACCTACAAATTTATTTTTTTATTTTATTTTTTGTCAAGCAATTATAAGATAACAGGTATAAGTATAAACATGGTAATAAACACATGAAATGTATACAAACAAGAAAAAAGAAACAACAGGACAGGGACAGTAGGCACGTTGGTACGCTTATGCACGCCCCCTAGAGACCTCTTAGGAAAGGGGTGAGGTCAATAGTAGACAGTCTAAGGTTAAAGTTTTTGGGGTTTGGAGAAGAAACCACAGAGTCAGGTAGAGTATTCCAGACACTGACCACTCTGTTGCTGAAGTCTTATTTCCTGTAATCAAGTTTGGTGCAATTAACCTTGAGTTTGTATCTACTGTTTGCTCTTGTGTTGTTATGGTTGCAGCTGAAGTATTCATTGACAGGTAGGACATTGTAACAGATAATTTTATGTACTATACTTAGCAGGAACACAACAAATTCTTGGTTTCTCTGTTGTTTTTCCCGGCCCCACATCCCATCCCACCATCCCATTCCACTGTATGGAAGGGATCTCTCATCCCAGGAGAAGCATCTCATCTCTTAAAACAAGGATCTCCAACCTTGGCGACTTTTAAGCCTGGAGGACTTCAACTCCCAGAATTCCCCAGCCAGTTGGCTGGGGAATTCTGGGAGTTGAAGTCCTCCAGGCTTAAAGTCGCCAAGGTTGGAGACCCCTGTCTTAAAAGATACACATACATATAAAATCCCCTCAGGATCAGCCTCTGTCCTTAGCCCCACCCACTTCGTCCCACCTGGGAAGAAGAGCCCTTACCGTTTTCTCGTTACCCCGGTGGAAGGTGTCTCCTTGCCAGAAGCGGCGGCTGTAGCCCCGGATGTAGCCCACTTTGCGGGAAGTGAATTCGAAATCGGGTCTCCAAACCAGCGACCCGTAACCGAAGACCCAGAGGGGAGATTTGGGCGACCCTTCCTCTGTACCAGGGGGCTCCTCCTCTTCCTCGTCCTTCTGAAGCCTGGACGGATGCTCCGTTCCGCTGGAAAGGTGCCGAGGATGCGGATCCCCCTTCATGACTCCTCCGCAGGAGGGAGGAGGTGCGCTGGTGGGCTCTGATCTCCGGGAACGGACTTGAACCGAAGGATAAAGCTCGACTAGCCTGGGGTTTGGCACAAGAGACGGCGGACCGACCCTTCCCACACAAAGCAGGACCCAAAACTGCAGCGCTCCCGAGATCTCCAGCGTTTAAATACCAGCTTGCCGGTAAGACCCCGCCCAGTTGTTACGGTATCTCGGTTCCCGCCGTCTCTTGTCCAATCAGCGCTTTCAGAAGCAAATAGTGCCGCCTGGAGAACAGCTTACGAAGATCGGATTGGCCAAGGTGGTCTGTCACATATGAGCAAAGCACGCCCGCCGATTGGTTGTTACTCTTCTTCCACTGTCTCAAAACCAGATGATGCAACTCGCCTCGGAGCTTTCGAAGGAAACAGAGGAAGCGGATTGCGTCAGGCAGATCTCGCTTCGGGCGCAGCTTGGTGGGGAAGAAGAGGGAAGGGTTCGGTTGGAGGGTTCGGCAACGGGCTTTGTGAGTTGGGCCTGCAAATTATGTTTATATTGGCTCCGTCGGGCATTTGGAGAGTATGAGTTCCTTCAGCTTCCTAAAGGTGTGAATGCAAATAAGATATTACATGTCTTATATTTGATCTATGTGTGTAATGCGTGCATGCTGAAGTGGATTCCTTCCTGATCGTGAAAGCAGGACTGGAGAAGGGAAAAAAAACTATCAAAATATTCATTTGAAACCCCAGAGGTGAAAACGGGTCTTATCAGTGAAGATAGAAATAATATGCTTGTGCAGGCAGCAATGGCCCCCACTATGTCTAAGGAGATTCTCAGTCATCCAGGTCACGGTTGTCCCAAAGGTGTTTTTTCAAGAGGCAACTGGACTTTCTGGTTTTTCTTTGAAGACGTTTCACTTCTCATCCAAGAAGCTTCTTCAGCTCTGAAAAGTCCAGTTGCCTCTTTAAAAAGTACCTTTGGGACAATGGTCCCTCTACCCACTGGACTTTTCTCAGACTTAGGCAAAAGATCAGGCTCCACCTGCCAAGACATTAAAGACAAATGAAGGGGTTAAAGGATCCTGAAGAAGTAGGTTCTACTTCCAGCCAGCCAGCCTGCCCACCAGGGGTGGGATTCAATTTTTTTAACAACCGGGTTGTCTGTGGGTGTGGCTTAGCTGGTGGGCATGGCTTGGTGGTCATGTTATTGGCTGGGTGTGGCCAACTCAATATCACTCACATTGAGGCACACATCTCCTTGCCTGGCCTCTCATGACTCTGGGGATGTTGCAACAGTCATAAGTGTGAAAAATGTCATAAGTCACTTTTTGCAGTGCCATTGTAACTTTAAATGGTTTCCCCTACAGCTAAACAAGGTGGGTAGTTCAAAATAAAGGTAGTGCTCGGCATAGATCACTCCACACAAGCAAAGTACCAGCAAAGGAGGGGGAAAAAACTCCAGAGAAGTTCCTGAGACAGGAAGTCTAGTCCTGCCAAGAATGTAATAAGAGTTAACAGAGAGGCAGTTTCTGTAAGCAACACCAGAATGTTTCTTTCCTGCCTTCCTTACAGGATGAGGCCAGTAATTTCTTCTAACAACCGGTTCTCTGAACTGCTTAGAATGTTAACAACAGGTTCTAGCGAATAGGTGAGAACTGGTAGAATCCCACCCCTGCTGCCCATTAATGCGGTCAGGGAGATGGAACTAGAGGGAAAGAAATGAAGTACATCCATCATCAGTTATCATTTCTCTTTTCTTTCCCATATTTTTTTCTTCTATTTGTACACCACCCAGAGTATCTTGTCTATCAAATGGGCATCCATATAAATGTGACAAAATAAATAAATCCTGTCTCAGGATAGCTTAGTGATGTGCTTAGGGCTTCTTGGGAAGGGCGAGGTTAAAAAAATAGATGCCTAGGAGGAAGGGCCCTTTAGCCTAGAACCAGCCTATCCCTAAAATATCAACATCTGCCTTCTGCCTTGTACTACCCTTCTTACTTTTCCATTTCAGCTTTACAAGGTGCAATTAGTAGGGTGCCAGTTTGGTGTTAGTGGTTAAGACACCAATCTAGGAACCAAGGACTAGTCCCTCTTTAGGCACATAGCAGCTGGGCTACTTCATGCCAATCGCTCTCTCTTTGCCCTAGGAAGGAGGTGTAGGTCAACCGCTTCTGAAAAACCTTGCCAAGAAAATTACATGGACTTGTCAAGGCAGTTGCAAGGAGTCAAAAACTGACCTGAACACATTAACAAAAAGTTGCATTGGTGAGAACTGTACAGTAATGTTAAAGGCAATGTCAAGCTCTGATCCTGCTAGTAGTGGAATTTCTTGCATATTGCTATTGAGAGACACTTTTCTCACCTGGGGGGGAAGGGTAGTGATCAGTGAAACTTGCTTGATGGATTGAACAAAATGTTTACAATAAACCATGCTTACAGACTGCTGTACTGTCAAAGAATTGATATAGACCCATTGGCACACATTCAGTGTAGGAGTGCATTTAAATTTAGAAGGGACTGCTGGGCTCCATGCACCCAAATTCATCAAAAATTATACTTCTGTACCAGAGTGAGAATAAATCATGGCAAGACTGGGATGTTTCATGCATAGTTCTTGACAAAGTTATTCAGGTAATCTTTGACTTATGACCACAATTGAGTCCAAAATTTCTGTTGGTAAGCATGACAGTTAACGGAGTTTTCCCCCATTTTATGACCTTTCTTGCCACAGTTGTAAGGTGATATCACTGTGGCTGTTAAGTGAATCTGGCTTCCCCATTGACTTTACTTATCAGAAGGTCACAAAAGGTGATCTACTTAATCCCAGAATGCTGCAACCATCATAAATACATGCCAGTTGCCAAGCGCCCAAATTTTGATCATAGGGATGCTACAGAAGTCCTAAGTGGAAAAATGATCATGTAACTTTTCTCAGTGCAGTTATAACTTTGAATGGTCAGTAAATGAATGATTGTAAGTCATGGATTATCTGTACTTCCCTCTATGGAGCCCATATAGTTGAAGCTTCTTCTTGACTCCCATCATTCCTGGTAGAGTCTATGGCCAAGAGAGTCTTTGATAGCTTTGGCCTTTCCTGGACTAGGAGGTGTTGACAACAGTGATCCATGCCTTTGTAATCACCTCCTGGCTAGACGACTGGAATTTAGTTATATGAAATTGCTCCTAGAGGTCATCTGAAAATTGCATCTGATGCAAAATACAACTGCCTACCTGTGGAAGATAGAATAACCTCTCCTGACCTGCCAATAGGCTTCTGGGTCCTATTTGAGGTGCTGGTTATCGCTATGAAGACCTTTATGGCTCAGGTTGCCATTGTCTGAATTTTCATACCCAATAAATATTACCTGAGAGGAAGGCAATACTGTAGATTAGCTTTGTTTCCACATGTATTTGAACTACAACTATCATAATCTCTTGTCACTGGTCATGCTATCTAACATTGATAGAAGTTACAGTCTAAAATCTCAAGGGTACCAGCTTACCAACCCCTTTATTCAACTTTCCTAATCTAATTACTCAAAATGTTATCCTTAAGAACTGTATCTCAAGGAGCTCAAGCTTTGCTCACCAAAACAGATGTAACAAGGATGTCACATATGTTTCACATCATTTAGAGTCCATTAAATCAAATGAGTTTTGAACCATTTTTAAATGCGTCATTAAAAAAAAGTTATGAGCTTAATTTATGAGCCATTTAAAGTTGTTTAATTAAAATTACAACCAAGATGATTTTAGAAGTTATATTTCCCTTTCAAATTGGACTTAAGTATTTAATTTGGAAATTGCAGAGTTACTGGTATGTACCCCAACGGTTCTAGCGTGGTTTGGGGAGAAATTACTCATTCTCTCTCTGTGATTAATTACCTTAGAGATGTTTACGAAGAACTAAAGTTGAATGTGTAAAGTTCCTGAACCAATTAAGTAAAGAGGGAACCTTTAAGGCACATTAAAACTGTATCCTGGGCAGGTAATTAAAGGAGAGATATGGTTTCATTTGTTCCCTTTTCCCAGCTGTGATTGTCATGTGGAATTCAGCACATTGACTTCTTGTATCTCATCTGCTTATATCATGCAAGGTGGGCAGTTCTGGTGTGTTCCAAATTTTTGGTATGCTGAGAAGCACCAGCAGCACCTTCAGGTTCCTGCCAAGCTCTTCTGCCCAAATTGAAGACCATGGCCAATTCTTATTATTTCTCCTCCACCAACTTTCTTAAAATAAGCATGCAAAATAGTTGTGAGGTAGAGCTGTATTCCTTGATTCTATTTGGGATCAAAGACAGAATCACAAACGGCAGTGGAAAAGATCCTGTCAGAAAAGAGCTTCTGCAAGTCTATAGTGGGAATGGCTAAAATGCTCAGACATGTCAGCGATGTATTTTACCAGTCAACCTACAGCAGTTGTAGTATAAAACATTGGTTTTTATACCACTTCGAGTTTTGTTTATTCTTTCCCCAAAACTGAAGCACTGCATGGGGGCAATCAGGGTGCAAGAAATTCCCTGGTCTCGCACTGGACTCGGGTTTCCACATTTCTTCAGAAGAACTAATTATTTAACCAGCTTATTGTGTGTGGAATTATACTTTTTCATTTCCGTTCCATGACAAACTCTCTGTCCACCCTCAAAATACATCATGGAGAGTTAAGTGTTTTAGAATAAATGTGGAAGGAGAGCTTGTTAAGATGTAAAAGAGGACCAGAAATTCTTGTTCCATAAGCAGAAGTTTTTCCTTACACAGTTTGGTAGGTTCAAAATATTAATCTCTCTACCTCTCTTTTACTGAGCTTTGGAATGATGGAAACATCATTTTTACAGTTTTTTCATCCTTCCTATTACATCTGATTTAATTCATTTGAAGGTCAGACACTTAGAAGGAAGGAGCTAAAGATTACAGGTAGAGTAATACTTAAATTTGATTTCACTAATAACAGAATGGAGAAAAATATTTTAACATTGTACATAGATATTTTTGGAACAATTAATACAAAAGTTAATTTTAAGAATGTGTTCCTCTATAGATAGACTATTTTAAAATGATATGGGAAAGGAAATTGTTTTACTGGACAAGATAAAGTGGATTTAAAAATGACAAACTACAAGAATGATGTGAAAAGGATGCAAAACAGGTCACACAAAAGAAACCAGCTGATGTGTTAATAATTAAAAGGAGTATACAAACAACAAACCAAGACAACGGCCTGGAAATTTTTTCCTATATTGGATTTACAAAAGAGTCTTGTTAAAGCTTTGGAGAATTTTGTGAGAAGGGCAAAGAAAAACTGAAAGGAAATCAAGCTCTAGTCTAGAACATTTGAAGGGATTAAAAGATCAAGATTGTAATAAAAAAAGCAATATAAAGTAGGTTTATTTGATCAAGATTGAAGTAGATATGTTGCTATTTTTGGTAACCCTTAATGAACTTTTGCTGATCAGGACACGGTTATCAACTTCCAGAATTTTCAACCACCATGATAGCTGGTGATTGGTGATAACCAACATCTTGAATTGGACCTGGAAGCCAAATGGTAACCAGTACAGCATGCATAGCAGTGGTGTCACGTGGGCAGAGTGTCCAACATTAGTTGTATCATTGTGTTCTGCACCTCCAAATGAGTACAAGAGTCCATCCTGAAGTGAGTAGGGCATGAGTGAGGTACCTTGTAAATAAGGGGCCACAGATTTGATTTGTTCCTCCATGTCAACAGCAACTGGAACCAGCTGAGAAGAAGGAAGGAAAATCACCACCAAACAATGCCTCCACTCCCAGTCCCCACAGCTGCTTTGGAAGGTTACCATGATCAATGGTATCCAAAGTACCAAGACAGCAAGGAGCATGAGGTTGGCTAATCTTAGGCTGTTACATGCAAGTGTGTGCTATTGAAGCAGCCCTCTGAGACTGTAACCAAACAGCTATTTTTAAAACCAGAACGCTTCTTTAATACTTCAAATGGCAGGAGTGCATCTTTCATTTGCTAATATGGTCTCAGATCATCATCATATTCAGATTGGGGAAAATATTTTACATTGAAATGGCTGTACAGTTACAGTCTAGGTATCCTCAACAAGTGGGGATGATCAGCATCAGGAGACAGTACTGAGGTGTCACTGTAGTGTCACTAGCTTTTGTTTCTTAAGCAGAATAAAATAAGATTATCCATCCTAGTGCTCCTGCCCAGAATTCAGCTTTGCATCATTCAAACTATAAAATATGTCATACATTTTTCTAAATGTAACACATTACGAGTTTCTGAAATAAAATGTATGATAGATAAAGAGACTTGGAGGGAGGCATAAGAAAGAATGATTTTTTCCAGGCAGAAATTGTATGGACAAATAATGCCACCACACCTGCTTAGTAAACAAGTGATCCCTCCAGGGTGAATATATTGTCTGTTAGTCTCAGATGACCAGAGCATATGCACAGGTATGGTTTCTTTCAGTGATGAGTCACAGTCAAGCCAGAAGGTCAATTGCAAAGCAAAGGTGATACATAGGAACAGACTGTATTAAAGGCAATGATCTCATTTCAAATTCTGCTGTCCTGTTAACTATACAAGCTGGAAAAGATGTCTTCTGTCTTGGAAATTGCTGTAGCCAAAGGACTGTAGGGATAAAAATAAAATAAACAAAATATCTGAAACAACACACCACATGCTAAATTCTCGGAAAGGTGCAGTGCCAGCTAAACTCAAAATGGCTTGCTTGTCTTGTACCAGTTTTCACTGAGATGTTCAATCCTTTTTAAGAAACTATCCAGATAAAATACTTTGCTTGAAAATTACTTTGCTAAAATTCCATTTTCTAGGTTGGCGTTGTTTGGACAATAGCATAAAACTTTCTGGAGCCAGTCTAAATGAAGTTCAGGAAGCCTCATTATTTCAGAAGTTGTTGTTGTGACAGCAGTGTTAGCAGTGTTTATAAAACTTCACTTCTGAGAACAGTGTGTGTATGCGTGTGTGTACGCACATGCTATTTGCAAGCTAGTCAGGATTATAGCAGGTTCACATAGGCCATTTTCAGGGAAGGCTTCCACAGATGCCCAAAACATGCCCCCATCATGGATACTCCAAGGAATTATTGCAATTTGGAAAATTATCTCATACATTCAGACTCACTGGGGCTATCTCTAATAACGTAGCAATGAGGCAAAATATTGTATCTCTCGTCAGAGTTACTATCTTCCTCTGACATTAAAAACAGAGCTCTTGGACTGAATCCTGCCTCATATTAGTTTTTGTCTATACTTGTTAGGTTCTGCCATGAAGAATGAAAACTGTTTCATTCTGTTTCATGAGCAACACTCATACATGCATTGCATTGTACCAACTAAACAATGCAAAAGAGCTATTGGCGTCTCACATTTGCTTCAATTGTATCGCCTGAATGACTCTATGTGTGTTGAACTGAATGACTAAAACATTTGCAGTTTGTTCGCTAATCTGCATGTACAGGAACGAAGAAATCCTGTTGCAGATTTTGGAAAAAGACAAAGAAAAGGAGCATGATGAAAAGGCAAAGTTCAACAAGATTCATCTTGGAATGGTATATAATCTACTAAAACCTGGATGACCACAGTATGACTTTCTCTTTTTCTTTTCCTGCATCAAGAAGTCATTTAGAGTTTTTTTTACAACTTAGATGTGGTAGACCTAAACTCAGGTTTGGCCAAATGTAAATTGTGATGGAAAAGAGTTTTTTTATTGCCTGAGTAAACATCATTATAATTAGAGTGATTAATGCAAACTCCTAAAATCTTTGTAGAAATTGTGCCTTTGACAAGGGTAAGATTGTCATATTTTCAATTTTTTTAAAAAAGGCAATGCTTTGAAGAAGGAGATGGATAATATACAGGTGAAACTTGAAAAATTAGAATATCGTGCAAAAGTTCATTTATTTCAGTAATGCAACTTAAAAGGTGAAACTAATATATGAGATAGACTCATTACATGCAAAGCAAGATAGTTCAAGCCATGATGTGTCATAATTGTTTTGGCTTACAGCTCATGAAAACCCCAAATCCACAATCTCAGCAAATTAGAATATTGTGAAAAGGTTCAATATTCTAGGCTCAAAGTGTCCCACTCTAATCAGCTAATTAAGCCATAACACCTGCAAAGGGTTCCTGAGCCTTTAAATGGTCTCTCAGTCTGGTTCAGTAGGAATCACAATCATGGGAAAGACTGCTGACCTGACAGTTGTGCAAAAAACCATCCTTGACACCCTCCATAAGGAGGGAAAGCCTCAAAAGTTAATTGCAAAAGAAGTTGGATGTTCCCAAAGTGCTGTATCAAAGCACATTAATAGAAAGTTATGTGGAAGGGAAAAGCGTGGAAGAAAAAGGTGCACAAGCAGCAGGGATGACCGCAGCCTGGAGAGGATTGTCAGGAAAAGGCCATTCAAAAGTGTTGGGGACTTTCACAAGGAGTGGACTGAGGCTGGAGTCCGTGCTTCAAGAGCCACCACACACAGACGGATCCTGGACATGGGCTTCAAATGTCATATTCCTCTTGTCAAGCCACTCCTGAACAAAAACATCAGAAGCGTCTTACCTGGGCTAAAGAAAAACAGAACTGGTCTGTTGCTCAGTGGTCCAAAGTCCTCTTTTCTGATGAGAGTAGCTTTTGCATCTCATTTGGAAACCAAGGACCTGGAGGAAGAATGGAGAGGCACACACTGCAAGATGCTTGAAGTCCAGTGTGAAGTTTCCACAGTCTGTGTTAATTTGGGGAGCCATGTCATCTGCTGGTGTTGGTCCACTGTGCTTCATTAAGTCCAGGATCAATGCAGCTGTATACCAGGAGATTTTGAAGCACTTCATGCTTCCTTCCACAGATGAGCTTTGTGGGGATGCTGACTTTGTTTTCCAGCAGGATTTGGCACCTGCCCACACTGCCAAAAGCACCAAAACCTGGTTCAATGACTGTGGGATTACTGTGCTTGATTGGCCAGCAAACTCCCCTGACCTGAATCCCATAGAGAATCTATGGGGTATTGCCAAGAGAAAGATGAGAGACATGAGACTGAACAATGCAGAAGAGCTGAAGGCTGCTCTTGAAGCATCCTGGTCTTCCATAACACCTCAGCAGTGCCACAGGCTGATAGCTTCCATGCCACGCTGCATTGAGGCAGTAATTGCTGCAAAAGGGGTCCAAACTAAGTACTGAGTACATATGCATGCTTATACTTTTCAGTGGTCCAATATTGTTCAATGTACAATCCTTGTTTTATTGATTGCATGTAATATTCTAATTTTCTGAGATTGTGGATTTGGGGTTTTCATGAGCTGTAATCCGTAATCATCACAATTATGACAAATCACGGCTTGAACTATCTTGCTTTGCATGTAATGAGTCTATCTCATATATTAGTTTCACCTTTTAAGTTGCATTACTGAAATAAATGAACTTTTGCATGATATTCTAATTTTTCGAGTTTCACCTGTATAGCTGAATCCTTCCTTTGAGGAAGAAGTCTCAAGAAAAAGGCACTGGAGGGGATTCTGGGAATGCTCTTTATTGTTGTAGAGTAAAAAAATATCATCTTAAAAGCTTATCAGAGTTTCTCTCCACCCCATCTGACTTACACTAAATCAAGTCAGTTCTCTTCCTTTAGGACTGAGTTTTCTTTCTCACAGTTTGTTCATTCCTTCCCCATTCCTGTGGTCACATCTACATTGCTTCACAATAATACACAAATATCATCTTCTATTTACTTTTTTCCCTTCCTGTTTCATGGAAACTGCAAATGACTGATTAATCTTGTCGTGTCCGCAAAAGAAGCCAGGAGTCGGTGACTAAGTTTCAAGCTCTTTATTTACTAGTTGTGAACCGAACCGGCGAAAAGGAAAAAGCCCGCGGCTTTTATCCTTTTCGCTGCGGCGGCCGCGGCCAATGGCAGCAATTCAAGTCTCCCGCTCTTGGAGCGAGCCAATCGCGGGAGACCCCAATCAGACCAATGAGCGCGGCTCACCTGGCCAATCAGAAATCCCCGCGCTTTAGCCAATCAAAGCGCGGGGATTTCAAGTATTCAAATTAAGGACAGAACACCCCTCCCCTCTTGGTATAGTCCATCACGTTGCGTAATCACGTAGGTAGGCGGGGCTCTGTCTAGTCCTACTTGACCTGCGCAACTCAGTTGCAAGCTGGATTTCGGTCGGAGCGGTCATGTTCTTGGCTGCTCCCTCTTCTGTGCGAACCGGCTGGATGATCGGGCCGGTTCCTTCTCCGTGGCTCCCACCTGGGCCTTCCGGGTTGGTTGAGCTACGGGTTTCGCCGCTCCCGCTTGGCTTCTCCGAGTCGGTAGAGCTGGCTGGGTGGTTCTTCTCCGGTGGGGACTCGCGATGGCTGCGTTCCGGTAAGTACTGCTGGTTTATTTTTTCTTGCGTTTGTTTATTCGGGTATTCCCTCCCCCCTTGGTTCGTGTTTTGGGGGTTGAGGTCTGTTGCAGTTCGTGACCTGAGCTGGTCTATGTGTCGTTTCCAGGCTCGCCCATCGGTGGTTTGGAGCCGGTACGACCGTGGACCTGTGATTTGAGTGATGACGGCTGGGATCCATAGGGGGTCCCCCATCAGATTTTTTGCGTACACTAAGTCACCGGGGGCAAAGGTCCGGTATTTTGTACTGGAGTCTGGGGGTCGCTCCGGGTTATATGTTGGGTGTAACCTGTCGAGCGGGGACCTCAGCTTCCTACCCATCAACAACTCGGCTGGGCTTTTGTTGGTAGTGGTGTTTGGGGTGATGTGTTGTATAAAGAGGAGTTTATTGATTTTGTCGTTGATCTCCCCGTGGTCCATTTTCCGGATGGTTTTTTTGGTAAATTGGACCATCCGTTCCGCCCTACCGTTCGCCGCCGGATGCGCCGGTGCTGTTAATGCGTGGCGGATGCCCCTCTCCGCCAGGAACCTCTCGAAGTCGAGGGAAGTAAACTGGGGCCCGTTGTCTGAGACGACGACGTCTGGGAGGCCGTGCGTGGAAAAGAGTTTGCAAAGTTCTTTAATAACGGCCTCCATGGTAGTGGATTTCATGTCGCTTACCTCTAACCAGTTAGAGTAAGCGTCAACTGTGATCAGAAAGGTATGTCCATTCGTGGGACCGGCAAAGTCTAAATGGATTCTGGACCAGGGTCCCCTTGGTGTTTCCCAGTCCAGGATGGGTGCTGCGGGTGGGCTGGGTCTGGTCTCCTGGCATCGTTGGCATTTGGCTACCCATGCCTCTATCTGCTTGTCTATCCCTGGCCACCAAGCGTAACTCCTGGCCAGGGCTTTAGTTCTGACGATGCCAGGATGCCCTTCGTGCAGCATCTCTAAGACCCTTCCTTGCAACCTGTCCGGGATGACCACCCTGTCACCCCACAAAATACATCCCTTGAGTAGTGAAAGTTCAGTCTGGCGGTTTCTGAATATCTTAACGGATTCGTCACTGTCCCTTTCAGGCCAACCTTTTTCCACCCAATGTAAAATTCGCGCCAGACGCCTGTCCTTGACAGTTTCCCTGGCAATGTCTGACGCGGTAATGGGTAGGTTGGGCAAGTTTTCGATGCTAAGGGTGTTTGTTGTTGGTGCTGGGTCAGGATCAGAGTCTGGTAAAGGCGAGCTGCTTAAAGCGTCCGCGTGCGAAATTTTCTTACCTGGCTTGTGTAATAGTTCGTAGCTGTAGGCTGCCAGGAATTCGGACCACCTTGTCATCCGGGGTGATAAAATGTTCGGGGTGGCTCGGTTTCCAGCGAGGATGCCCAGCAACGGCTTGTGATCTGTCACAATGGTAAACGGGCGGCCATAAAGGTATTCGTGGAATCGCTTAACGGCGGCAACTATAGCCAACGCTTCTTTGTCCAGCTGGCTATAGTTCCGCTCCGGTTTAGTTAGAGTCCTGGAAAAGAAGCCAGGAGTCGGTGACTAAGTTTCAAGCTCTTTATTTACTAGTTGTGAACCGAACCGGCGAAAAGGAAAAAGCCCGCGGCTTTTATCCTTTTCGCTGCGCCGGCCGCGGCCAGTGGCAGCGATTCAAGTCTCCCGCTCTTGGAGCGAGCCAATCGCGGGAGACCCCAATCGGACCAATGAGCGCGGCTCGCCTGGCCAATCAGAAATCCCCGCGCTTTAGCCAATCAAAGCGCGGGGATTTCAAGTATTCAAATTAAGGACAGAACAAATCTCTGGCAATTTAATTAGTCTTTGCAATATCAAATCACTAATTTCTTTGAATGAAGCCTTTTTTTTGTGTTGTGAAATCACAAACTTCTTTCACTAAAGCAATAAGATTGGTACTTGGAATTATAACTCTGCTAGTTAAACAATGTCTGGCACTGAAACAAATATTTATCTCTCAAATAAAATAAGAAGCAGCGGCCATATATTACCCTAAATCTCAGATCACGCCTTCTGATTCCTACTGGCCAACAGCAATTTATTCATGTGCTAACACGTCATTGACATGGTATTTTAGGGAAATTTTGCCCTGAAAGGAGATTTTTGAGACTCAGAAAAACTCTTCATCGCTTTTTCATCAATTGGTTCAACTTTTGAATATTGTAGGGCTAAGCCGCGATATTGTGAATCAAAATGTATTCATAATTTGTTCTTGGCAATTATAATTTAATCATAATGTAATCAATTGTTAAATAAAACGTATTTGTCTGGAATTGCACCTTGTGCTAAGGCTTTAGTTTATAGTTCACAGTGGCTGGGTTCAGACATTACTAAGACATTACTACATTCACTAAGCAAAAAAGCAAGCAACCATACTTTAGCTTAATGTGGTATATTAATGAGCTGCCTATAGATGAGATGGGCAGCATATTAAATAAATAAATAAATAAATAACAAATAAATAAATAAATAAAAACTTATTTTCTTTTTCTTTTGCCTTTGGAGACTGTACATTGTAAATATATTTGATTTGTTACAATATATAGTGTCATTATTTTCCTTTCAAAGAAGAAGAATGTTACAGCTTGTTGCATTTTTTTCTTTTTGATGGTATCTGTGATATCCTGCCAGTTTGCCAACCATTTTCTGAACAGATGATTATTACTAGGATGAATCATATTTTCTAAGGCTGTCCTGTGGCATCTAAACCACAGTAATGGAAACAACAGAGCTTGCAATGAGAAACATTTCACTTCTCTGCAAAACACTGCAAATATTGGAACACATTCAGAATCTTTCCCTTGACGTCTAAATGATGGAAAGGATTCATTTTAAAGTCAAAGTTTGGGCTACATAATGGATCTGATAAATTTATGTGAAGCACTTGTAATATAAATTTCCAGGCATCTTCTCAATTTTTTTTTAAATGTATCTATCGTGCCTTTATTGTTGTGCTGTTAAATTTTAAAATATAACACAATATTGGACTTGTTATTTTACCATTATTTTGTTGTCATTGTTATTTCTTGATCTATTTTTTCTTTAAAAATAATGGAATGATCTTGCATAGGCACAAAAGCATAGACCATTGCATAACAAGAATGGGAGTTATTGTTCTGGCATGTCACGTGGCTCATTTTCATAAGTGTCACAAGTAACATGAATGGCTTAGAGGTTGCATCAGTCTGAAAAACATGGGCCCAGCTCTTAAACAGCGAGAGACGTTGGATTAAAGGCATAAAGTACAGCTGAAGAAGCTTTGTTGGCATATACTCCTCTATGAGACAGGAGAACAGCATATCAAGGAAATACTACTTCCATTATGAGGAAATAGTTTTGAATGTATTGTTAACTGGAGGAGGCCAGAAAATTGGCTATATCTTCTGTTAAGGTCTGTTTACACCAGAAAAGGCCTCCCCAATGTGGATATGATATCACAAGAGATGGCCCATCAACTTGGATAGCTTTGAAAGAGCAAGTTCACGAGGAAGAAGGCTGGTGATAGTTCTAATCTTAGTGGTGCTTCCAAACTTAAGAAGCTGAGTCCTGTTCCTCAGCTTCTCATAAAGATCTGGTTGGCTTCTGATGTAAAAAATGGAGGCCAAGACAAATCTTTGGCTGGATCCAGCAGGGCTGTTCTGATGACAAGGATTGCAACAAACAACCAAATTCGAAGAATGCCAAAAATTCAACTGTTGGAAGAAAAAATAGTCAGCTCTTGCTAAGGCTCACTATTGTTGACATATTTTCTTTTTTATTAATTCAGTTTATGGTGAGCTTGTTTTCAGCCATAGCTTTCTGCTGGCTGTTCACATATTGATGCATCATGCAGACACCCAAACAAATCAGGTTGCCTTTGTTTTACTGATAAGAAATTGAGAGTAAGTGTTAGTCTAGAGCAGAGGTAACAAACTTCTTTGTAGGGCTGGATCAGCATTGTAGTTCTCTGCAGGTGTGTGTGAAACAGGATGGACACCTCCTACAGCACTCCGCCAGCCAAAATGGGGTGGTGGGATCGCACATGCCCCCCTGCCCCCCATTTTGGCTAGCAGATTGCTGCAGGAGGCCGTCCAGGCAAAAAACAGAGTATGGCGAGCCTGTGTGCCCCCCCGTGCCCCGTTTTGGCTGCCAGAGACACCACAGGCCTTTGCAGGCAGGTCTCATGGGCCAGATTTAAGCACCCCACGGGCCGGATGCAGCCTGCGGGCCTTGAGTTTGACACCCCTGGTCTAGCGACTCTGATAGGAAATAATTCTCACAAAAGCAGTGGGGGACTGGAAATATCAAATGTTTATCTGCCCACCAAGAAGATTTTGGGAAGAAGCAGCATTGACAAAGAGATGATAAATAGTAGCTAACATGGCTTACATGTACTAATAAAGAAGAATATTTGTAGCTCAGGGTTGACATGAGGGGTCCTTGGTGCTCTCTGAGCCTGATGGTTTTCTTGCCGATGCTTCATTAATAGCACTAGCACCAGCACTGATGATGTTACCTAGTTTGGGTAATGAAACGTCTGCAAGAAAACAAGCAAACTCAGAGAGCACCAAGGATTGCTCTTGGCTTACATGTATTTGGCTTTAGGAGTTGTTGAAGGTGGACTAATGGTTTTGGTCCAGAGCAAGGATGGCTAGTCATTCTAATATGGGTTATGTAATGTTTGTGCTGCTAACGGCTGCTTAGTGGCCTGAAGTCTGTAAAGTATTCAAGGGCATTGTCTATGGAAAGAGTACTGAAAGGGAAGAGGATTGGGAAGGGCGGTACTGTTGTTTGCAGGAGCTTTCTGCTTTTATCAGAATGCTGGAAGCAGCATTGTGTAGTTAAATCACAAGCTCTGCCCCCTTTGTGCATGGCTGTGACTTTGCAAGACATAGAAATGGGCTCGCAACATTTCTTTCCTCTCTCTTTGGAAAAATGGAGTGGAACCTAAATTACTCATTGCAGAAAACGTCTGATGGGGTTAACGATGGCAGAAGAGAGAAGAGAGGAGGGGTTTGCTGCTAAAATATCATCACTAAATCAATCTGGAAGTTCAGAAAATCTTGCATCCACCCCCTTCCTTAACTCTAGAATGAATATTCGGCTACAGTTAGGCACAGATATGTTAGCCTTCTATATACTGTAATTTTTATAGCTATAATTTGCTAGAATTGATTAAATCAACTCTAGTTGAAGTTCAGGGAAAAAAAATGCTCTCAATTTTACTTCAGAAATTTTACTTTAGGAGAGGGGCTTCTGCTTACCTGGTTACATGGAACAATTAGAAGTTGTAAATTGTACTTTCAGAGCTTTGCTGGAAATGAAATTTCTGCTATTAAGTCCGGAGTTTAAAATTGTCTAACTGGATGGCATCAGTGAATTGAGTAATTAATTAATTAATTATATGTCAGCAAGTCATTTTTATCCCTAGCAATCACATTGTTTTGTGGAGGAAAAAGAAAAGGAAGAAGGTGTCTTAGATATATTTGCTGTGGCTTGAGATATTTTTAAAAATAATAAAGGCAGGATACAAACAAACAAGTAAATATAGATTTTCTCCATAATGATCTATCCCTAACCTGCCTTTTTAGGATTCCCAATGGTGTACATAGCCACTGTAGCCTGAGCCCATCTATCTTGCTGCTGGCCGTCCTCTTCTTTGCTTTCATCAGTGATATTACACCTGAATTCCTGAAGCTAGTGTCCCTTGTATACAGTGGATTATACTGTGGTTCACAATCCCCAGCCCAAACAGGCAGGGGGATTTGTTTCTACTAGGGATTATAGGCATCTTGGTAGTTTAAAAGAAGTAGATAGGAAAAGATTGCTTAAATTGTCACATATAATCTCTCCTTTGGGTGTTTAATTCTGCGAAGAGTTCTGAGACTCTCTCCTGTTTTTATAGAATAGTGTTCAATTCTAGACTGAGGATCAATGATCACTGCTTCTGCTTCTAAAAAGAAAGAGGGGAAAACACAAATCAATGAGATGAATAAAACAATAATAATATGATGCCAGGAGTCGGTGACTTAGTGCAAAGCTCTTTATTAGCAAGTTGGAACCGAACTGGCGAAAGGAAAAAAGCCCACGGCTTTTATTCCTTTCGCCGCGGTGGCCGCGGCCAATGGCACCGCTTTGAATCTCCCGCGATCCGAATGGACCAATCGCGGGAGATTCCTAGCGAGCCAATCGGCACGGCTCGCCTGACCAATCGGAGAGCCCCGCGCTTTGGCCAATCAAAGCCCGGGGATCTCGAGTATGTTAATCAAGGACAGAACACCCCTCCCCTCTTGGTTCAGTCCTTACATTGCGTAGTCACGAAGGTAGGCGGGGCTCCGTCTGGTCCTACTTGACCTGCGCAACTCAGTTGTAGGCTGGATCCCGGCCGGTTTGGTCGGGATCTCCGCTGCTCCTGCTGCCGTCGTGGGAACCGGCTGGTCGATCGGGCCGGTCCTTTCTCCGTAGCTCCCTCCTGGGCCTTCCGGGTTGGTTGAGCTGCGGGTTTCGCCGCTCCCGCTCGGTCTTTCTGGGTCGGTCGAGCTGGCTTGGCTGTTCCTTCCTGGCGAGGGGTCGTGATGGCTGCTTTCCGGTGAGTACTGCTGGTTTATTCTTCTTTGGATTCGGTCCCCTGGGTATTCCCTCCCCCCTTGGTTTGTGTTGTGGGGGTTGGTTTCGCTTGTTTGTGCGTCGGTGGTTTGTTGGTTGGTAGTTCTCGACCTTAGTTGGTCGATGTGGCGTTTCCACGCTCGTCCGTCTGCTGTTTGTAGCCGGTACGAGTGTGGGCCTGTTGCTTGTGTGATGACGGCTGGGATCCATAGCGGGTCTCCCGTCAGGTTCTTTGCGTATACGAGGTCCCCGGGTGCGAAGGTTCGTTGTTTGCTGTTTGAGTCTGGGGGCCTCTCCGGGTTATACGTGGGGTGTAACCTGTCGAGTGGGGACCTTAGTTTTCTGCCCATTAATAGTTCGGCTGGGCTTTTATTGGTTGTGGTATTTGGGGTTATGTGTTGTGTGAAGAGTAGTTTGTTTATTTTTTCCTGGATCTCCCCGTGATCTATTTTCCGGATGGTCTTTTTAGTGAATTGGACCATCCGTTCCGCCCTACCGTTCGCCGCCGGGTGCGCCGGTGCTGTCAGCGCGTGGTGGATGCCCCTTTCCGCTAGGAATTTTTCGAATTCCAGCGAGGTGAACTGGGGCTCGTTGTCAGAGACGACGACGTCTGGGAGGCCGTGTGTTGCAAAGAGTTTGCAGAGTTCCTTGATCACGGCCTCCGTGGTTGTCTTCATGTTGCTTACCTCCAGCCAGTTGGAGTAAGCGTCAACTGTTATGAGGAAGGTGTGTCCTTTTGTGGGCCCGGCGAAGTCTATATGGATCCTAGACCAAGGTCCCCTTGGGGTTTCCCACTCTAGGATGGGTGCTGTGGGTGGGCTTGGCCTAGTTTCCTGGCATCGTTGGCACCTAGCTACCCAGGCCTCGATTTGTTTGTCCATCCCTGGCCACCAAGCGTAACTTCTGGCCAGGGCTTTAGTCCTCACGATGCCAGGGTGCCCCTCGTGTAGCAGTTCCAAAACCTTCCCTTGTAGCTTTTCCGGAATGACCACCCTGTCCCCCCATAGTATGCACCCTTTTAACAAAGAGAGTTCCGTTTGGCGGTTTCGGAACGTTTTGACGGACTCGTCGTTGTCCCTTTCCGGCCACCCTTTCTCCACCCAATGCAACACCCGCGCCAGACGTTTGTCTTTATTAGTCTCTCGGGCAAATAACTCTCTGACGCGGTTATGGGCAGGTTGGGTAGAGTCTCTATGCTGAGGGTGGTCGTCGTGGGTGCTGGATTGGTGTCGGGTTCCGGTAGCGGCGAGCGGCTTAAGGCGTCTGCATGGGAGATCATCTTACCCGGTCTGTGTATGAGTTCGTAGTTGTAGGCTGCCAGGAATTCGGACCACCTTGTCATTCGGGGCGACAGAATGTTCGGGGTGGCCCGGTTTCCTGCAAGGATTCCCAGCAGCGGCTTGTGATCCGTTATGATGGTGAAAGTCTGGCCGTAGAGGTATTCGTGGAATCGTTTTACGGCGGCAACTATAGCCAGGGCCTCTTTGTCCAGTTGGCTATAGTTCCGCTCCAGTTTGGTGAGGGTCCTTGAAAAGAATGCGATGGGCGCTTCTTTTCTGTCGGGAAGGGTATGGCTGAGGACAGCGCCGACGCCGAAGGGTGATGCGTCGCATGTGACTGCCAGAGGTAGGGTCTCGTTGAATTGTATAAGGACGGCGGAGGTAGGGTCTCGTTGAATTGTAGAGGTAGGGTCTCGTTGAATTGTATAAGGAGGTGAGGAGGTCCTTCGTTCTTTGGAAGGCGTCTTGCTCGTGTTTCCCCCAAGTCCAGGTCGCCGCCTTGTCCAGGAGCCTATGCAAAGGCTCTGCCGCCGTCGCCTTTTGGGGTAGGAAAACATTGTAAAAGTTCAGTAACCCCAAGAACGCCTGTAGCTCAGTCTTTGACTTGGGTGTGGGGGCTTCTTTGATGGCCTTGATTTTTTTGTTAGTGGGGTGAATGCCGTGACGGTCTAGGAGGTAGCCCAGGAATTCTACTCGTTCCGTGCATAGCTGGCATTTCTCCCTCTTGACTTTTAGTCCGGTCTCTTTAAATTTGGTTAGGACCTCCCTTAGTCGACCCTCAATTTCGGCTTGGCTGGCTGCCGACACTAGGACGTTGTCGAAGTAAGGTACCACCCCCTTGATACCTTGCAATAGTCTCTCCATTAGGCTTTGGAATATGCCTGGTGCCATGCTGACTCCGAATTGGAGTCGGTTGCATTTGAATGCCCCCCGGTGGGTGACTATGGTCTGCGCTTCTGCTGTTTGCTCGTCGACCGGCAACTGTTGGTGTGCCTGGGCGAGGTCGAGCTTGACGAAAACCTTGCCCCCTCCCAGTGAGTGCAGTAGGTGTTGCACTACTGGGACGGGGTAGGCGCTTTGTTGCAGCGCGCCATTTAGGGTGGCCTTATAGTCCCCACAGATCCTCACCGACCCATCGGGCTTGATCGGGGTGACTATGGGGGTCTCCCACCGGGCGTGGTCTATGGGCTGTAGAACCCCTTGTTTGACAAGCTTGTCAATTTGCTCGTCTATCTTGGGTTTTAGTGTGAATGGCACCCGCCTTGGTTTCAGGCGTTTTGGGGGGACGTTAGGGTCTAGGTCGAAAGATATAAGGGGCCCTTGGTACTTGCCTAGGTTTCCGTCGAAGACCTCTTGGAACTCCCGGGCCAGTTGTTGCTCCCAGCTGTCGTCGGTGACGTGGTCGACTCCCTTGAGTGCGATGTCGAGCGGGGCGAACCATTGCAGTCCCAGTAGGCTTGGGCGGTCGCAGTCGACGATCGTTAGGGGAAGTCATTCGGTGCGCCCCTTATACGTGATGTTAAAACTTTTGGTGCCGACTACCGGGATGCAGTTTCCCTGGTAGTCCTTTACAATGAGTCTCTGGCTGTCTACGTTCCTCCTTTGGAGGGTAGGCACCAAGCGCTTTATCTCATGCCATGCAATCATGGAGAGGTAGGATCCGGAGTCCACCTCCATTTGGCTGGCCCTCGATGCCTACCTCCACGTGGACCTTCCGGGCGTCATTGTTGATGGCGTGGCCGATGGTGACCGTCTGGTGGGTCTCCTCTCTCTGCCGGTTGTCGCCGCCTCGCGAGGATCGCCCGTTCCGGTCCCATCGGCTGTCCGAGGGGCGATCTCTGGTCCGGGGTGGTGTGCTTTCTCTCCTCCGGTCGCTCTGGTCCCATCGTGCCGGGCTGCGATTTTTCTTCAGGCGGCAGACACGGGCGATGTGTCCCTTCTTGTCGCAATGCCGGCAGATCGATTCGAAAAACCGGCATTCCGACCTGGGGTGGTCGCCGCCGCAGCCGGCACAGTTGGTCCTCGACTTACGACCTCACCGGTTCCGTGGGTCGCGCCCTGTCTGTAGTCGATGGATATCCTCCTCGTCATCGGAAGTGCCCGATGCCGAGTGGAAATTGCCCTGGTGGGTGGTCGTCTCGGGTTTGGGCTCGGTCGACCTCGCCGGGTTGTTGTTTCCGCTGCGGTCCCCAGCGTTCGGTCTGCGCATGCGGTCGACGGAAGTTCGGGTTGCTTCGGCGGCTGCGGCTGCGGTGAGGGTGTCTGCTAGGCTGATGTTGCCCTTGGCCATCAGCCGGCTCTGGAGGACGGGGTCCCACAAGCCGAGCACGATTCGGTCTCGCAGGGCGTTGTTTAGGTTATCGAATTTGCAGAGCCCCCCTAAACGCCGCAGCTCGGCGACGAAGTCGCTGAAGCTCTCACCCGACCTCTGGTCCCGCCGGTAGAACTCATTGCGCCGGATCAGGATGGGTACCTCTGGAGCGTAGTGCCGCCGAAGTATGGGTTCGAGGACGTCCCAGTCCATCGCGGTGGCATCGGCGGGTTTGGCCAGCGCTTTGGCCATCTGGAAGACCTCGGTCCCGCAGTGGGTCAAGAAGACGGCGCGTTTCATTGGGCCGGAGGCATCCTTTAGGCCGGTGCACTCGAGGTACATGCGGAATCGGTCGGCGAACGATTCCCAGTCCTCGGTGGCGGGGTTGAAGGGTGCGGGTGGTGCGATTTTCGCCATCTCGGTGGTTCGTCTGGCTTCCGTCGGACACGTGGTTCGGTTCAGGATCTGGATCCCACCTTCGTCGCCAGTGTTGTGTCCGCGAAATGATGCCAGGAGTCGGTGACTTAGTGCAAAGCACTTTATTAGCAAGTTGGAACCGAACTGGCAAAAGGAAGAAAGCCCGCGCCTTTTATTTCTTTCGCCGCGGCGGCCGCAGACAATGGCACCGCTTTGAATCTCCCGCGATCCGAATGGACCAATCGCGGGAGATTCCTAGCGAGCCAATCGGCGCAGCTCGCCTGACCAATCGGAGAGCCCCGCGCTTTGGCCAATCAAAGCCCGGGGATCTCGAGTATGTTAATCAAGGACAGAACATATTTGCTGGGGCTTGAGATATTTTTAAAAATAATAAAGGCAGGATACAAACAAACAAGTAAATATAGATTTTCTCCATAATGATCTATCCCTAACCTGCCTTTTTAGGATTCCCAATGGTGCACATAGCCACTGTAGCCTGAGCCCATCTATCTTGCTGCTGGCCGTCCTCTTCTTTGCTTTCATCAGTGATATTACACCTGAATTCCTGAAGCTAGTGTCCCTTGTATACAGTGGATTATACTGTGGTTCACAATCCCCAGCCCAAACAGGCAGGGGGATTTGTTTCTACTAGGGATTATAGGCATCTTGGTAGTTTAAAAGAAGTAGATAGGAAAAGATTGCTTAAATTGTCACATATAATCTCTCCTTTGGGTGTTTAATTCTGCGAAGAGTTCTGAGACTCTCTCCTGTTTTTATAGAATAGTGTTCAATTCTAGACTGAGGATCAATGATCACTGCTTCTGCTTCTAAAAAGAAAGAGGGGAAAACACAAATCAATGAGATGAATAAAACAATAATAATAATAATACGCCAGTTATGTTGGTATCGCCTAGTTACTTAGTTTACTTTATTGTCATTGCACCTCATACAATGAAATTAAATACCATCTTCATTATTACCTTTATTGTCAGAGTACAGCATGTGTACAATGAGATTGGCTGAGCCTCCCTCCATGCCCCCAGCCCCCCAATACAACTCACAGTGAGGACAGAAGTCCCTAACCCAGTCCCAATCTTATTACACTATGTCACCTTGTTGCACAATGCACCGGCTCTGCAAGTCTATCATACTATGTTGGCATCAAGTTATTTTCCGTTCAGAAGTCTGACAGCCTACGAGTAGAAACTGTTCTTCAGCCTATTGGTGCGGCTGGCTATGCTTCTATATCTCCTACCCAATGGTAGGAGAGTGAAGAAGCGCTGACTTCAGTGTACATTATGACTGAAAATAAACACAAACACACTTCCTTCACATTCTATACATTGAATTGAAAACCCCGGATATTGCTTTAATATTGCACTATGACCTGGGATAGAAGCTCTTTTTCAGCCTATTTGTCCTTGTTTGTATTATCCTGTACCATCTGCCAGATGGTAATAGTTCAAAAAAAAAAAAAAAAAAGGGTTCCTAGGATAAGATGAATCTTTGAGAATCTTTTGAACTTTCTTAAGGCAGCTGGAGCTATAAAGCTCTTCCAAAGAGGGGAGAATTCAACCAATGATCTGGGCAATGACATTAATCCTCTTCTATATAATTCTATATAATAATCTATAATTCTTCAAAATTATAGAAGAAACATGTTAGAAATGTGTTTCATCTCTGAGTGGCAGTGGAGGTATGGAGTGGGAAATAGAGTCAAGCTAAAGAAGGAGAAAGCCCAAAATTATTACAATTCAAGGAGTTGGAATCTTCATGTTTGACTGTGCTCATCTATAACAAACCAGAAATACTGTATATACATTCTGACCATCAGTGCACATTCCAGAATTGTATAAAGTCCCAATTGTTCTAGCATCATTGAGCCTTCTCTTAGCTAAAACTAGGCCATCTAATTTCTTTGTTCATTTACTGAAAGAGGAAACTCTTGGGGAGACACTACAGCTTTTGCTGTGCCATCTTCCCAACATTTACACATACACATATATACATACATTGAATTGTTGCCATAGTTAAAGTGCTGGGTGGGAAACGTCATATTGTGATTTCTCTCTACTTGTTCACAGTACCTGTGGAATGATCCCAGGCTAATCTTACAGTGAGGTGTGAATTTAACACCTACAGCAAACTTAGATTAGACTTTAGCTTCAACCTAGAGCAAATGATAAGCTCTGACATCCATCAAGCCATTTAAAGTTTTGTTAATGTTTGACTTGAGACCATGTGCTACTTAGGCGTCTTGAAAATTAACCCTCTTTTCCTTCTGGGATTGCTCAAGAAAGTGGCCTCTGTGGTGGGAGTCTTAGTTTCCCAATTGCCTATATTTTCTCAGTGAATAAAACTGCATTTCAATAAATCAGAGCTATGTTTCTTCCTCTTTTCTTTCCAAGTGGTTGAGCGGGGCAACTAGAGCAATAAGAATAACTCAGATGTTTCATTCTTGGGTGGATGCTCCTCTATTTCGTTTCACCATATGATAAGATTGGACAGTAGCTCTGAAAAGTCTGAAGGCCCACTGTGCCAAGGTCCGCTTTAAGCTTGTTGACCTACTCTGTTGACAGTAAGAAAAATATTACAAAGGGTGTCCTGTTACTGAAAGACAGGCTTCCCTTCTATTTTAACTTCATCCTTAGCTGAACCACAGCCACTGCTTTCTAGGGAGACTAAGGCAAAAGTGAATGCAGTATTACAATATTACAAAGATTAGCATAGAAGGAAACCAAAGGATTGGTTATAAATCTAATGAAAAGATATACATACATGAAGTTTGTTTTTCTGAATATCTCTTACCATGTAGCCCTTGGCTTTGAAGTCTGGGCATCATTCTTCAAACCCAGTGTCCCCAGCTTTGAATGACCTCTTGCCAAGGAATTCAGCTGACTGGGTTGTGTGCAGAAGAAAACAAGAGTCACAAAGTTAGTATGATGGGCTTTCTAAGCTTAGCAGGGTTGATCCAGGAGAAAAGAAGAATGTAGACATGATGCCAACTAGTTGTGTACAAAAGCATAAAAAGATTGCATAGAATGCATGGCCTGCAAAAATACAGAATAAAGTATCTTGTATCATAGACTATCATAGACCATCCTTGCCATTCCCTACTGTCACCCCAGCATTTTGTTAACTTGCATGCACCAGGATGGTGAAGTTTAGTTATATACAGAATAGTAAATAACCTAATATGGGAAGCAAGTTAGCAGGTATACAGTAGATCAGTTAGCTGGCCCACTTATTGGAAGAGCCTGTTTTGAATTTGAGGGCAGGTGGTGGTGGTAAGCAGTAGCATTTTCTCTTGTAGTGGTAGGAAAAAAACAAAGATTTAGCTCTATTTTGGGGGCAGGATGGTGAGGAATAAAAGTAAGCCGCGTAGCTTTTCAATTCTTACTAGCAAATAAAACAAATATTGCCTAGGATGGAGGTCTTCATATTCTTCAGCTCATTGACTCCCCTTTAGATATTTTCAGATAGTTCATCAACCCCCTCCCAACATTTATTGTATGAAAATAATTTAATATTATTTTAAATAATTGTACAATGAATAAAATAATAACAACATTGACCATTGGGGGGATCAATATTGATCATTTTGGAGAACCTTGGTTTAGAACAGACCTGAGCATTTTACAGCCCCAAACCATATCTGACCCTTGGATTGTTCAAGCATGTGTGAGGTCAGTTGGAAATTAGAAATCAAATGTAAATAAGCACACCACAGGGGGTAGGAGAAGCAGCCAAGTTGAGTCCACCTCTGCACTGGGGGCCACCAGCGGGCAAGGAGAGTAAGTTCTTTTCTGCACCTATTCAGCGCCCACCTCTCGCCTGGAGCAGCCTGAGGAGGTAGAAGTGGCTCTACGCTCCCTTCTCCCTCAACATGTCTTCACTGGTGGCCAATGAGACCAAGAAGGAGCTCAATTCCAACCACGACAGGGCTGAGATTTCTGACAAAAAGCAACAGGAAGCAGTTGAACATATTGATGAAAAATAGAATGAAATAAACAGACTGAAGGTTGTTACTTTTTGTATAAAGTCAATTAGTTGCTGGTCGTTAGCATACTGCAAAACATATACATTTTCAGAATTGTTTTTGTGAAGGTTAAAACTGTTAAAAATGAAATGAAACACTGATACGATGATTGGCATTTTTACTATTTTTTGTATTGCTATGTTTGAGCTATTCCATATTGTCATAGTTATATTGTAAATAGGCATTCTTACCAGTAGCATATAATTCTTACCAAAAGCATATAATTTACTGGTTATCATAAAGTGATAAAATTAACATTGAGCAGAATTAAGTTCAACCTATTGGTTTGGCCCTCAACAATAGTCCCAGTTTCTTATGTGGCCTCTTGGGGAAATTAATTGCCCACCTCACAGGGACAAAGATCGCCTCCCCTATTCTACAGTCAGTGAATGCATGGTGTTTTGGAAACACAGCTGGATTCCTGCCTGTCTCCTACATTCTGAGCTGCCCCCTTAAATTTTAATTCCACATTGTAAAAAAAAAAAAAATCACCACTTGCCGTTTTGCATGTTAATGAACCTTTAAGAAACCAAATGTCATCTGTCCATCCTTATTTCTCTCCTTCCTTGCAATCTTACCATTACTCCACCAACATTTTAGCTGGAAGATAATGATTTAAAGTGACAGGACACTTTAAACTTTGCGTATGCTCATAATGGACTATCAGTCACAACACAAACAAACAGCAAGCATAGCATTACATAACAGCAATCTTGGAATGTGTTGCCTGAGCATATGGATGATAGTCCTGCTTGCTGGGCCCAGGTGACACAATAGAGTCAGAATTGCATCATGTTATGATCCTAGATAGTCTCCCAAAGGTACCTTAGCCTGGGGCAAGCATTGAATCCAGCTGAGTTAATCTTTTGCTCGAGAGTAGCTTTACTATATATGCACAGTTCTTCCAGGACTCAAATTTACAGGTCAGCAAAAAGAGATGTTCTCCTCTCAGTCTATTGGGAATCAATTCCAGCCTTCAATTATACCAAATGTAATCTTAACTTACTGAATCCCATGGCAACTCAATACCTCATTTTAGTTTGAAGAGGAATACTGATATGGACTAACTGAGTACAATTCCAAGCCAGCTATGTATGCATTGTAAGAGGACATCCATGTTAGTGTATGATAGACAGCGCATCTGATGAAATAAACTATAGCTTGCAAAAGTGATGTCTTTAAAAAAGAGTTATAAGTCAGAAAAAAGTGCTCATTCTGATTTTGGCTATGTGTCAATTTAATTGTTTAGCCACCCAAATGACAATGTTATGGAAATATTTTGCCATTGCTATGCTGAAATCAAGATGTATTAGGTCCATGACATTTCTACGATCTACTTAAGGAAATTATATATTGAAAGAACGATAATCTCCAAGCTTGTTCTGCTGATATTTGAAATCTGTTATTTAATTTGAGGGGTTTTTACATTAATAACTCTAGAATTTCCCATGTATCAGGCTGATGGGGAAAAACTAATTTAGAACAATTCAGTGAAGTGATTAATACTCTCATTGTGAAATGACAGCAACAGTAGTGGGCAAGATAGTTTTTATGTTTATCTAACTTCAGTACCACCCAACTCCATGTTTTTCCTCATGCCATAAATTAGACAATGTTGTTCTGCTTTTTTCCTCACCACAAAATCATAACTACCACAAAATTGCAGAGGACAGTGAAGGCAGTAAGGACAAGTACACATTATGCTGGTAACCGAGATCCAAGTTCCTCTGAAGTTTGTTTCTGTGGAAAAGCTCAAGAGCTGAGAGTGAGGCAGTTGAGATTTTCATGGCTATGATTATATTTTAATTAACGCTTCTATCTTCCTGCAGCTGCTTCTTCTAAATATTCTACAAGTTCTGAGTTACAAGTACAGCTCCCAGAAGTTTACAGGTGCTTTCCAGGGGTGGGATTCAAATTTTTTAACAACCTGTTCTGTGGGCGTGGCTTAGCTGATGGGTGTAGCTTGGTGGTCATGTGACTGGGTGGATGTGGCTTGGTGGTCATGTTATTGGCTGGGCGTGGCCAACTCAATATCACTCACATTGAGGCACGCATCTCCTCACCTGGCCTCTCATGACTGTGGGGATGTTGCAACAGTCATAAGTGTGAAAAATGGTCATAAATCACTTTTTTCAGTGCCATAGTCACTCCGCACAAGCAAAGTACCAGCAAAGGAGGGGGAAAAAACTCCAGAGAGGTTCCTGAGACAGGAAGTCTAGTCCTGCCAAGAATGTAAAAAGGGTTAACGGAGAGGCAGTTTCTGTAAGCAACACCAGAATGTTTCCTTCCTGCCTTCGTCACAGGATTAGGCCAGTAATTTCTTCTAACAACTCATTCTCTGAACTGCTTAGAATGTTAATAACCGGTTCTAGCAAATAGGTGCAAACTGGTAGAATCCCACCCCTGGTGCTTTCCTTCCCTTTTAATTTCAGCACTTGTCTGAATGTGTATTAGGACAGCGGTTGCCATCCAGTGGTCCGTGGTCCACTGGTGGGCCTTGAGAAAATTTTGGTGGAAGTGTGTTCCAGCTTTTTTACAGCATTTTTGTGTTCATCTAGGCGGGTACTTATTCTTCTATTGGTCTGTCCAATGTATGTGGTGGGGCATGATGCACAGACCAATAGAAGAATAAGTACCCACCTGGATGAACAAAAAAATGCAGTAAAAAAGCTGGAACACACTTCCTCACTATTCCAACACATGAAAGCCACAGGTCATAGCATCGACTTCAATGGCACCAAAACCCTAGCCACTATAGAAAACCCAAGCTACAGAAATATCAGAGAAGCCATAGAGATTGAAAAAAGAGCTGAAAGCATGAATAGAAGAGATGATTCCACCAGACTGTCAATCATTTGGAAGCCTGCACTCACAAACAAAAAAAATGTCCACATCACAAGCCAGCCAAACACCTGGGCACAAACAGATTCCCCCTGATACCTCCAGCTCAAACACACCCCAACCAGGCACCCAGATGAAACCTAGCTTCCTAATAAGTGATAGCCATCCATTTACTGGAGCCAAGCTGCACTAAAAGCCTCCAATGCAGGAAACACAATGTTGCCAGCCTATCAAGACAAAAAAAGCCACAAAACAGACAGAAGATATTAGAAACACCAATCAAGCAGAACACAGCAAACTCCAAGACCAATAAACACAGACCAAGACTCCCAACCAATCAGGATGATGAAAAAACCATTCTGACACAGCAGTAGGTTAGCCCCAAATTTAAAACTGAAACGGCTGTGAAAGTCTGACTCACAGACGAACACAATACAGAAGCGTGATGATGTCAGATGAGATTCTGCCGAAACATCACTACAACTTTAAAAGCATAACTATAATGATGTGGGAAAATACCCAAACAAAGCTGAATACCATACATGTAAGTACCCACGAAAACTTAAGAAAACAAATATTTATAATGTTTACATACAAGCCATGTCCAGCCAGTCACATGACCACCAAGCCACACCCACAAATTAGGCCAGACCCACAGAACCGGTTAGTGGTCCCTGGGATCTAAAATTAGGAGTTTGGTGGTCCCTGAGGTCCAAAAGGTTGGCGACCCCTGTATTAGGATCTTCTAAGTCAATGGGCCATAGCCCACCAGTTGGCGACTGCTGTTCTAAGTAATTGTCTGATTTATGCATTGTCAGATTTTGAACAAGATGCTGTTTTATTACCAAGAATGCATGAATTTTCTTCACAGTATTGATAGACTCAACCCTCTACTGAATACATTCAGCTGTACTTTCTGTTCTCAGAGCTGGTATTATGCCTGCTGACACCTTTCTTAGGGCATCAAATTCCCCCATCCATATTGATCAGATTCTTCTATCTGAAGCACGAATGTGAAGTTAGCTAATTGGAAAGCAAAGTATTTGCCTTGGCATAATCTCCATTTGCAGCAATGCCCCATGGTTCATACACATTCCATAGCTATCCTTGTTGTTCTTTGAAAAATGGTAGGTAGCCATAACTCAGGACTTTGTGTCTGAAACTGCTTAGAGAATAGAGAAGATGGGGAAAACTAAGAGGAGCCAGGGCACAAGATAAGTAGCTCCTTTGCAATTTGTCCTTCCCATCATTTCATATGTGAATGTGACCACAGTTTAATCGAAATGTCAAATATGCCTACTGATCCACAAACTATGATACTAAGATACAAAAAGGGCACACTGGAAATGGTTTCAGCCAATTGAGAGCCTACATTAGTATGGTTTTAAGCAATCAAGGTTAAAACTCAGAAGTAGCTGCTCTGAAAGAAAAATGAGAGCTCGTGTTCTGAATTTGGAATATTTCTCCTGATTATGTGATATATTGCGTGAGAAAAAGGGGGAAATCTTTTTATGATCACCTCAGAAACAGGCTCCCTTTTAACATCTACTGCAGGGGTGTCAAACTTTCATCGTCACGTTGTCACCACGTGACATATTCCCTACCCCTTAGCTAAACTGGGGATGGGCGTGGCTAATGCGTGACGCATCCGGCCTGTGGACCATGAGTTTGACACCCCATCCTGTCTACTGAGAAGTAAGCTCCATGGATTTCCTGCTGCTTACTACAAAGAAAGTAGATTCAAGATTATCATGTCGATTTCATTCGGAGAAACTTTATAATAATAAGAGCAGTTGAAGCATCATTTTTCAACTGGAAGAGAAACAGCAGTTATGAACACAGTCCTTTTGACAAAGTAATGCATGGCAGGGTATTTTCAGGAGCAAAGTAAAACATTATTCCCTTGGACAAGTCCATTAGTTATTGTTCCATAGGATATTTTAACTTTGGATGTCAAACATCAGTTTCACATCAGCAAACTTATGCTATATAAGTTTATGTACTCACAAATAAACTTCCTTGTGTTCAGTAAAGTTTAATAAGGAATATGTATCCCTTCAAGAGGGAGGACAACTATGAGAAGCTATCAAAAGATTCAGCAATGTCTGAAGAACTAACTACTCTAACAGAAGAAGAAAAATATCATTTTACTTTGCAGCCACAGAAAGCAGAATTAGATATAAAGGGCTTAAATGGCTAACAAGGTAATCCTATACACATCTACTGAGAAGTAAGCTCTGTGGAGTTCCTTTTGGTTAGTGCAAAGAAGGTAGATACGAGATTATCATGTAGATTTCATTAGGAGAATCTTTTTGATAATAAGAGCAACTGAGTAATGCAACAGGATTACATTACTGGGACTAAGAGGTGCATGAGATCTTGCTTGAGGTTTTCAGGGATTGATTGACTCATAGTTTCTTTTCGATTTCCTGGAGATTAAATCAAGGCTCCTCCAACTCTATGAGTCTAATGGCACATAAAACAGTGCAACCCTTTGAGATAATTCTCAGTTTATAAACAAGAGAAGAAATCCTTAAAGTTTGTCCTTATTGTTTGACCTTACAAAAATTATCCTGACTGAACTAAGACAGACTACATCTTTAGGGCAGTAATACTTTGGGGAAGTTTTCCAGCCAGAATGATGAGCTTAGGATCCTTCAAATATTATTTGTATAACTTCTGTTGGCCCTGATTGTTTTTCATGCTGACTAGGGCCGATGGGAGTTGAAGTTGAAGGAGCTTATAGTGGATTATAGAAGGAACAGATCAGACATCCAGCCCTTGCTTATCAAGTGGCCAGTTTTTAATTTCTGGGTGCTACCATAAAAGAGGACCTGACCTGGGGTGTCCACATTGCAGCCCTGGTCAAAAGGGCCCAACAGAGATTAGGGATAACATTGTTTACCCTAACTGGTTTAGGTAAAATAATAAATATGTTATCATGGTTTATTAGTTAAAGTGTCTGCAACTTTAACTGTAGGAATGTAATTAAGGGAGTGATTGTGAAAGCACCATAAAAGAAGCAAGGAACATCAGCTTGCTCTCTCTGGCTTGATGATCCCTAATTACTGGATGAAGACTGCGTTTTTCCCTACTGGAACGGGAGAGAGATAAAGGACTGATTTATATTGTAAGTGAACTGACATTGGATATTCCACACGGACTTTGCTAACTGAATATCCTTGAATGGACTGACTAAAATGATACATGACTAATGGGCTGTTATTTTGACTATGCTATAAACTCTAAATGGAATAAACTATATTTTTGATAGCACAAGCGTATCTGTTATTTTTACTGTATGTTAACAAACATACAAAATTATCTCACTCATTTATCTGTGTGCCTATCTGACTAACGCTGCACATTCTGTTTAGCTTGTCTCCTTAACCCTGGTTGGGGAACACATGGCTGTTGGGTATTGGCAGAAGCTGAAGAGGATTTATGTCCGAGATAACGTTGGTGCTCACATAAATCTAACACGGAAGCTTTTCAGAATGCATCTCCAGATGAATGGTGATATGCTTAGTCATTTGAATTCTATACAAAGCATTTTTCAAGAACTGCATGAGAAAGAGCTTATTTTCTCTGAACTACACCAAGTCTACATGATTCTATCATCACTAAACGAAAGTTATGGTAACTACGTCACTTCCCTTGAAATTTTGCCTAAGGAAAGTCTAACTTTAACTGATATAACTGGCAGATTGATTGAAGAGGCAAGAAGAAGACTTGAAAGAGATCAGTTAAGGAGGGAGCAACCTCAAAAAGAAGATAATGAATCTCCTACTGCATACGCAATTAAAAAGTGTTTTAATTGTGGAGGAAAAGGACATTTGGCAAGATTTTGTAAAAAAGCAAAGCGCCAGAACGCTGGCCAGAATACTAAAAGTCATCAAAAGATAAATAAAAATTTAGAGTTAGCCATGTATACTAACGGAGCTGTAAAAAATAATTTATGGGTGGTTGACAGTGGAGCATCCCACTGTATAACAAATGATAACAAAAATTTTATTAAAATGTCCCAGAGTACACAGCAGATATTGTTAGCCAATGGCTGGAAACTGAAAGCTAAAGGTCAAGGTATAGCATATTGTTCTTTCATAAAAGAGAATGTAAAAATGTTATATGTACCACAACTTAAGTTTAATTTAATTTCAGTTAGAAATTTGGTTAAACTAGGATATGTAGTTACCTTTAAAGGAGATAACTGCATAATTGAAAAAGAAAATAAGAAAATTACTGCATCTTTAAGAGGTGAATTATATGTGTTAAATGATAATGGTTTAGAGGTGGCTAACACAGTTTATGATAATAAGAAACCTCATGATGAATGTATTCACTTGTTACACCAACGGCTAGGGCATTTAAATTTTAAAATGCTTAAGAGAACTGCACAACTATCTAAAGGAATAAGTTTGAAAACTTGTAATAAGTATTTGCAATGCTTTGCCTGTAATCAAAGCAAAAGCAGGGTCATACCGGCTAATAGAGTTGATGGATTTACTACCAAAGAGCCTTTAGAGGTAGTATTTGCTGATTTAATAGGTCCAAAAAACCAAGTGTAGGAGGAGCTCGATACATACTAAGTATAATGGACCACTATTCTAGATATGGGTTTTGCTATTTAACAAAGAGCAAAACTGAAACGTATCTAAATCTCTTTAATTGGATAAAATTTGCAGAAAGAAAAACTAAAAAGAAATTAGTAACTCTTATAACAGATAATGGTGTGGAATTTACAAATAATAAATTCCAGAATAGACTTAGAATGTTAGGTATTCAACATAAAAAGTCTGCACCAGATAGGCCACAACATAATGCCTTTATAGAGAGACGAGGCCAAACATTACAATCAATGACACGAACTATGATGTCTGATTCAGGATTACCTGACAATTTATGGGGAGAAGCAATAATGTGTGGTAATCATATATTAAATAATGTTGTTAATTCAACAACAGGTGAATTACCATTCACACTGTGGCATGGTACAAAACCTGATTTAAGTTACATGCACACATTTGGAGCACCAGCATGGGTGCATATCCCTACACAACTTAGACAAAAAGAACAGCATAGAGCTAAAAGATTATTTTTTGTAGGATATAAATCTAATCATAGATCTTATAGATTCTGGGAACCAGGTACATCTAGAGTTTACACCAGTGCTAGTGCTAAATTCCTAGAACATGTAGGATGGAATAGATTAGAGCAAGATTTAAATAACGAAGTAATTATTGAACCCTACAAAAGGCAGAAAGAACAGACTAGTTACAAGAAGAGTCCAATTAAAGAAGAAGTCCACGAAGAGCAAATAGAACAAGAGGAAACAGTTGATCAGGAAGAGTTAGATAATCAAGAAGAGTTAATAAATGAAAGTCCACCTGTAAGTCCTGTAATACCTAGATGTACTACACGTATAACTAGACCACCTGATAGGTATCAAGCAAGTATAGTTTGCCAAGTAACTAAAGTTCCAACTAGTATAGATGAACTTAAGATGTATCCTACTAAGGATCAGGAGAATTGGCAAAAGGCAATGGAAAAGGAACTAAATTTATTAAAGGTAATGAAAGTATATGAAGATGCTAAATTACCTCCAGGAGAAAAATCCATTGGGTGCAAATGGATATTTAAAGTAAAAACTGGAAATGATGGGACTGTTACCCATAAGGCTAGGTTAGTAGCTCAAGGATTTAATCAAACTGCATCTGATTACAATGAAGTTTTTGCACCAAGTCTTAAGGCAACATCTTTGAGAGCAGGTTTAGTGTGGGCAGCTAAGAAAAATGATGTCATTAACCATTTAGATGTAGAAACTGCTTATTTGCATGCACCATTGCAGCACACTATATATTTGAAAAAGCCAGTTATTATAAAAGACAATAAAGTAAATAGTAATGATTGTTGGAAACTAAAAAGAAGTCTTTATGGATTGAAACAATCTAGCTATGAGTGGAATCAATATATTGTGAAAGAATTAAACAATATAGGTTTTAAATCTGGTTTAGCAGATCCATGTGTGTTTAAAAGAGAAAATAATGGAACGGTGTCATTATTGTTATTATTTACAGGATATTGCTTTGATAATTAGACTAATAATGAAGCTAGATTATATCATTATTATATCATTATTAGCTAAAAAGATAAAATTAAATTATATCATTATTAGCTAAAAAGATAAAATTAAAGCATTTAGGTGAAATTAAAAAGTATCTAGGACTGACAATTAACAAAACAAAAAATGGATTTAAGATATCTCAAGAAGATAAAATTTGCCAATTAATTAAAACGTATAAAATGAAACTTTGTAAACCGGCAAAGACTCCAATGAGTCAGGAAGTTTGCCAAACTGATGATCAAAGTCCCAAATTTGATAAGTCCATATATCAATCTTTGATTGGCAGCTTATCATATATAAGCAATTGGTCTAGGCCAGATATAGCTTATAGTGTTAATCAGCTGGCACGTTTTAATTCAGATCCACATCAATGTCATTGGCAATCATTAAAGAGAATTTTAAGATATCTTAAAGGAACAATGAACCATGCATTGTATATAGAACCAAAGGGTGATTTGAGTCTTAGTGCCTATGCAGATGCAAGTTTTGCAACTGACATAAACACTAGAAAATCAACATCTGGGATGGCTATATTATTTGGTAAGACACTAATAGGGTGGAGGTCAATCAGACAACAGCATATCAACTTGTCCACGATGGAAGCGGAATTTTCATGTCTGTCATTACTATGCACTGACTTAATTTTGTACAAACAGTTATTATTAGACATGGGTATAACTGTTAAAGATTCCATTATTGTGTACGAGGACAACCAGGCAGCCATAAAGTTAGCTACTAGTATTGCTGTAAAAACTAGATCAAAGCATACTGATTTAAGATACTTAAATGTTAGAGAATCTGTAAAGAATGGGCTAATTAAATTACCCAAAGAATGGGCTAATTAAATTGCATGACAGAAGAAAACATTGCAGACCAATTTACAAAAGCTCAAGGAGTAATTAAGTTTAAAGAGAGTTGTAACAAATATGATTTAAAGATGTAAATAGTTATTAGTTATATTATTATTATTTTCCTAAAAGGGGAGAATGTTAGGGATAACATTGTTTACCCTAACTGGTTTAGGTAAAATAATAAATATGTTATCATGGTTTATTAGTTAAAGTGTCTGCAACTTTAACTGTAGGAATGTAATTAAGGGAGTGGTTGTGAAAGCACCATAAAAGAAGCAAGGAACATCAGCTTGCTCTCTCTGGCTTGATGATCCCTAATTACTGGATGAAGACTGCGTTTTTCCCTACTGGAACAGGAGAGAGATAAAGGACTGATTTATATTGTAAGTGAACTGACATTGGATATTCTACACGGACTTTGCTAACTGAATATCCTTGAATGGACTGACTAAAATGATACATGACTAATGGACTGTTATTTTGACTATGCTATAAACTCTAAATGGAATAAACTATATTTTTGATAGCACAAGCGTATCTGTTATTTTTACTGTATGTTAACAAACATACAAAATTATCTCACTCATTTATCTGTGTGCCTATCTGACTAACGCTGCACATTCTGTTTAGCTTGTCTCCTTAACCCTGGTTGGGGAACACAGGCTTAACAGAGACCGAGTGGAGCAAGTGGCCAGTTTTTAATTTCTGGGTGCTACCATAAAAGAGGACCTGACCTGGGGTGTCCACATTGCAGCCCTGGTCAAAAGGGCCCAACAGAGATTATACTACCTGAGACTTCTCAGAAAACAACAACTGAATGAAAAACTGCTGGTGACCTTCTACCGCTGCACCATAGAGAGCATTTTAACCTACTGCACCTCTGTATGGTTTACCAATTGCACAGTGGCAGATAGGACAGCATTCCAGAGGGTTAATGTCATTGCCCAGAAGATCATTGGTTGCCCTCTCCCCTCTTTGGAAGAGCCATATAGCTTCTGGTGCCTTAAGAAAGTTCAAAACATTCTCAAAGATCCATCTCACCCTGGGAACCCTTTTTTTGAACTATTACCATCTGGCAGACAGTACAGAATAATAAAAACAAGGACAAATAGGCCGAAAAACAGCTTTTATCCCAGGGCAGTAGCTGTTTTGAATTCTGCTGTTTAGTGCAGTGTTGGTGCAGTGTTGGGGGTTTTCGATTCAATGTGTGGAGGGTGAAGGATGTGTGTTTGTGTTTATTTTCATGGTCATGATGTGCATTGAAGATGGTGTTTGATTTCGTTGTATGAGGTGCAGTGACAATAAAGTAAAATAAACTAAAGTTCAACAATATCTGAAAAATCTGGGATTCTGGAGATGCTGCTTAAGATACAAGTACAGTATCTCTACTCTTTGAAAAAGAGTCAGTAAAATGACTTGACAGTTTCTTGCTTAAATTAGCCCTCTCCAACCTTTGTCCATGTTCGCTGTAAGCCACCAGATTGGGAAATGCTGGCTCAGTTTCAGATGTATCTGGCAGTAGTCCAGCAATTTATAACAACCTGCAATTAGAGCTAAAGCAATATTGATGGAAGGATAAGGCCTGGAGGATAGGGACAATAGGAAGCTGACAAATTAGGTCAAGTAATACCTTTTTGATTCTGGGGCTTGATTGCCTTTTGTTTGTGATGGAATGTGTTGAAGAAGCATCTGTGGCAGCCAACACAATTCTGCTTTGAGGGCTAGAAGAATTTCTTCTCTTTCAAAGGACGTGAATATAAACTGCTCTGCTAGTTGCAGGATGCTTTTTGGTAATGAAGAAAGTGGGAGGCCACTCAGCAGATTTGTCTGGATTTCTTACCTGTCAAAGGCTCCCTTCAGGCCCAATCAGTTAGAGTACCTCATGATAGATTTTTTATTTTATTTTTTTATTTTTGTCAAGCATGTATCAGATAACAGATATAATTAGAACATGATTATGATTATATAAAATGGGTACGAATAAAGGGACATTAGGACAGGGACAGTAGGCATGCTGGTGTGCTTATTATGCACGCCCCTTACAGACCTCTTAGGAACGGGGTGAGATCAACAGTCGACAGTCTAAGGGGTTTGGGGAAGAAACCACAGAGTCAGGTCGTGCATTCCAGGCATTGACCACTCTGTTGCTGAAGTTGTATTTTCTGCAATCGAGTTTGGAGTGGTTTACCTTGAGTTTGTATCTATTGTGTGCTCCTGTATTGCTGAATACACAATGCACTGAAGCAAAGGAATGGGAAGGGCCACATCCAAATGTGAATAAGCGTCTCGCTTATTAGTTCTATGAGCCCCCTTCATTTTCTCTTCCAACACGTCTTCTCAATTCCCGAAGCCACCAGCATGGAGAAAAGAATAGTTCACTTTTACCAGGAATCTGAACTGATCTCTTGCAGTCTGAGGGTAATGTGCAGCCATGGGCTCATTCATTTTTAGAATGATGGAGACAGAAAGGGAAGGAGGGACATGGTTTCTACTTTGATGCAGTACAGGACAGTAAAATGCACTTTCCCCCCTTTTTCCATCCATTTTCTCTCTCTTGCCTGTTTTATAGTGTGTCAAGATAACCTTTGGGACAGCCATGACCTGGATGACTGAAACTCTTCATAGACATCAATGTAACTTAAGAGATTCCAGCCTATAAGAATGAACTGTATGTGAACCAAATGATTGATTATTATTATTATTGATTAATATAGAAAGGCAATCAACAGTTGCAGTGAAGGTTTTTATTGGAATCCAACTAGCTGTGGTATGCAAGAACCAATTAACTGTATTTGATAAAAACTCTGGGGACTGCGTTGTAGGGTAAGACAGAGAAGGGTTCCTCTTGCCCAAATTGGAAAATGCAAACAACTGGCATTATTAGTGCTTCATGAGTGCCACAAGTGGGTCTGGAGTGCCCTCTACTGGTTCAAGGTTGCAGTATAAGTTGCTTCTTGGGCCTGGAGAGACTCTAAGGTCAAACTAGATGTTGTTTGTGTGTTAGAAATCAAATCAACCTGGAGTCCAGCTTGAAATCCTATATCCTTCTAACCACAGGTCACCCTCCACATTCCTGGATATTTATGAAAACTGGAATGGCACAACTAAATATGTCAGAGGGTAAATGCAACAGTACAAATGAATATTTCCTGTGCTCTGCATAATGTTGCTTTGCCCCCAAAGTATATATAGGATTATTGATTAATATAGAAAGGCAATCAACAGCTGCAGTGAAGATTTTTATTGGAATCCAACTAGCTGTGGTATGCAAGAA
Organism: Hydrophis major; assembly: GCA_033807585.1. NCBI lineage: Eukaryota > Metazoa > Chordata > Lepidosauria > Squamata > Elapidae > Hydrophis > Hydrophis major. The sequence continues at coordinate 78,690,418 of CM066328.1, read as the reverse complement.
CCAAATAGTTTTTCAGAGTTATTTTTTTTCTCCAAAACAACCAAGTACCCTTTTCAAACTGGATGCAAATCACAACATTCAAGCAGAGATTTTTTTTTCCATTTTGAGGGAAAAAAAGATGCAGGTACCCAGGTGACCTCATGTGTTTCTCCCCCCCCCAAAAAAAACAATAGGTTTAGGATATCAATTTCAGGATATCCTAAATGGAAAAGCACCTTACAACAATTCTAGTCCTCTTTTCAGCACTTATCATTCTAAAAAAAAAATGTGGAACGTGGACCTTTTTTTTAGTTGTTCTGCATATGGATGTGCATTCAGAAGACATATGGAAAGCTGGTATCATCAAATCAAAACATCAGTATGCCTAAATTCGTTTTTCCTTCAGCCTTGCTCATTTATTATGTTGATCTTGTCAATCTCAAATCACCTTTGTAGGAATGATGGTTCCTTGGTCTTTGCTAAATATGCTTTCATGGAGGCTCGTTCAGTTCACCATATTACCCGAGACGTCACTTGAAATTAACTGTGTATTACAGGATCACTACTCTTTCATAAAAGCTAAAACCATCTTTGTTTAAGATTGACTAATTCTTCCAAAAATACCAGTCACACCTTACACAGGTAGGTGTGGTTGCGGAAGCCAGAAAATGTTATCAGTAACATCATTGATAAAAGTGTCCTAGATCCTATTCACAAGATTTGTAGCTGGAGAACAGAATTTTTTTTTTTTTATAAATTTTATTTGAGTTTTCACAAAAAAATACAAATAAAACATCTTTTTTGAAAGTAGCGTAGTCCCGGGTTACATTTCTTTGTACAGACACAAATTCAGTTTCATGCTCATTTTTATGTTCTATTCCATATCATTACTGTTTTATATTTTCTGCATAGCTTCTCTCCTCTTCTAATTTTCTCAATTTTATTTTAATTATCTCGTCTCAATTCAAATCATTATATTTATATTTTTTGTCTGTCCTGTTTCAATTATCTATGATCTTTTCTCATTAAACAAAGTTTCTCCTGTAGTTACTGATTGGAGTATGACGCCTTTATATCTTTTAAGTTTATCCATTTAACTCTTATTTAGGGTTCAATATATACACTAAAGTTATAACATTCAATATAATACATAACTTCCATTCGGATTCTGCTTGGTACATTCTTAAAATACGCACTGTATTCTTAAAAAAAGAAAAAATTATAAATATATGTAATTAAAACAACACATTCCATTCCAATTCAATTCTATCATTAATATTAATATTTATTAAAATCTTAACTTCTTTAACATTACTTTTCAATTAAATATCATATTTCTATAGGAGAAATTATAAGCTTTCCATAATTAATCCTCCCTCACTTATATTTTATAAAACATTAACTAATTAAAATGTTCCCGTCCCTTCCTAATTCAATTTTCTCATTTATTTTATTTCACTTATTTTATTAACAAACATTTCACTAAATTACTCTATTTTATCCCTCATTTTAATCATACATTGTTTCCAATTTTCTAAAGTTATTTCTATTACTAATATAACAATACAATCTTATGTACCTTTACAGAATCCCTTTTTCAGTTAAATTTTCACCCATTAAATAGGTCCTGTTTCTCTATATCTTGTCCAGGTTCTTTGTAACTTCTTTTTTTTTTCAAATTTCTTTAAAAAAAAAAAAACAATTTTTATTGATTTTAAAGACAAACAAAACATAAGACATCAAAGTATAAAACCTCCTTTCTCAAAAATTACTTATAAGTTTTAACAAGGTAAATAAAGCATTATTTTTTAAAGCATAGTTCCACATTATCACATTTCCATTTAAACACACATATATATATTTTCCAAATTTCTCATTGTTTCTCCCTTCACTTTTATTCAATTATATTTCTTTCTATCAAGGTTTTATTAATTCTCAATTAAGCATAAACACACAAGATACAAAACATAAAACAAGACATAAAAAGATAAAACCTCCTTAATTATCATTTTATACATGTCTTTTCCAAATTTCTCTCCCTTTAGTTTTATTCCTCCAAGGTTTTATTAATTCACAATCAAAACATAGCTAACCAAAACACAAAACATAAAACATAAAACTTCTTTTGAAAAGTGGCTTAGCCCCGGGTTACATCTTTTTTTACAGACCTAAATCAAGTTCATGCTCACCTTATATGCCATTCATATCTTATTAACCATTCTATATTTTCTATATAACTTCTCCCTTCTTTTCACTCTCTTAATTATATTTTGTTTATTTCATCTTATTTCAAAATCATTATGTTTGTATCTTTTGTCCGTTCTTTTCCAATCATCTATTTATCTCTTCTCTTTAGCAAAGAATTTCCCCTGTAATCACTTTTAAGGTGTGACGCCTTTCCCTAAAGTAACACTTAAAATAATACATAATTTCTATCCTGATTCTGCTTAGTACATTCTACATGTTGCATTTTGAAAAAAAAAGAACAATAAACTTATAATATAGTTAAGTATATAATTTCCATTCTAATTCTAATTAATAGTATAACTAAGCATTAATCATTTTACATATTCTCTTTGATATTTTATTAAATATTGAAATCTATCATTATAAAACATTTTAATATTTTAATATTTTGTTAAATCTTATAATATTCCAATAGACTATTTCAAATGCAAATACTACAATACTATCTTATGTACTCTTGCAGAATCTTTTTTAAATTATACACTATCCTTTATCCTTTATCTCTAAAAAAGATATCTTGTTTCACACCGTGGTTTTTTTTTACCTTTTTCCCTCCCTTTCTTCTCCAGTCTGATCTTTTGCCCCCCCTCTCCTAACCTCCACCTTTTTAGCTTCCCCTCTCTGTTGTAATTCTCTTTTCAATTGCTTTCTAACATTGTACCTTTTTTTCACCTTATTTTTCTTTTTCTTGGTTGTTTTATTGAATCTTAAATTCTCATTTTTCCTTCCTCTCTTCCTATTTTCTTTTTTAATCAAACTTTTTTGTCCATTAAAAATGGCTTCCTTTTCTTCTTCTTCTTCTTCTCCTTCTTCCTCAAGTATTTGCTGGTACGTAGAAACCGCCATTTCTAAAAAGTGGAAGACAGCTCCCAATGAATTCTTGCCATTTTGTTCTCTTTCTTTTAATTTTTCATATTCCATTTTTAGTTGATCCACAGATGGTGCCATTGTAAATTTTTAAGAACAACCCAGATGTTTTTAATCTTAAAGTAATTTGCAAATGTCAAAGTTATCAAACAATCCAAACAGACAGAAATTATTTCCTCTTCTTCTCTTTGCAACTTTTCCGCCTGGGGCAAAATCTCAAATATATTTTAAAGCCATATTACAATTAGTTGTTGGTCTTATAATCTTCAAAGCGTCTCCTCCAACAAGTTTTTAAAGATTTTTTTTTAGTCCTCTCATTCCCACTTATAACAAAAAACTTGTTTTTACCTAAAAGAAGCAGGTGTTTCTGTGCTCATTTGCTTTCTCTGTAAGGAAGGGGAGTGAACTTTCCTTCAGCACTTTCGCCGCCCGTAACAACTTCTTTTGGAAACAAATGTATCAATCCGAAAGTCAGATTTCCAGGGTGTTTTAAAAGTAACTTAATGTCCCGGTTCAGCCAAAAAACTTCTCCTTCTATCTTCCTCCTGCACAGTCTTATCCGGTTGAAGATTCCTTTGTGGCTGCCATTTCTGACAGCCACTCCACCACCTCAGGAAAAAGGAGTCTAGCCAGCTGGGGAAAGGGGGTGCAATATCCCCAGACCCCTGCCTGGATCTCCTCTGTCTTCTGCTGCCTCTTCGGGGCAGCGACAACCCCTAAATCCAGTTGGATTGGGGGTACCTCAGCGGCGAGTGCAGCAGGGACCCGCAGAAAAGCGGATTCCTGCTGCCGCGGAAGCCTTGCAATCGGAAGTCCAGGTTCTTTGTAACTTCTTTTCCTTTCCTTCTTCCCTCTCTTCTTCTCTCTCCCCCTTTTACCCCCTTGTCTCTCTCTACCTCTATTTCTCTCTTCTGTATTCCTCACTTCTGTTGCTTTCCAGTATTATACTTATTTTTCGATTTATTTTTCTTGTCTTTGGTTGTTTTTTTAAGTCTTAAATTCTCCATTCTCTTTCCCTCTTTTCCTTTTTCTTCCCCACATAGAATTACTTGTTCAGTAAAGATGGCTTCTTCTTTGTCCCAGTCTTCTTGTTTTGTAGACGTTTCTTGTTGTTTCTCATAATTCCAAATCTCCATTTCTAAGAATTGGAAAATGAAGCCAAAAGAATCCCTCCCTTCTTGTGCATCTTCTTTATAATTTTTAAGTTCCATTCTCAATTCATCCAGAAGTAGTGCCATTGTATAAATTTTTAAACAACCACCCGATTAATTTTAGTCATTCAAATACAATAACCAAGAATCCAAAGATCACCAAGTAATCCAAATAACCGCAAGCTGTTTCTTTTTGCTCTTTTTTTTCACTTTCTCTTCCTGGGGTTCTCCTGTTTAGTTACAAAGTTTCAGTTAAAATGTATCTTTTGGAAGTCTTGTTGAAGTTTTACTATAGATTTTTTTTAATTCCAGGCAGTCTCCTCCCTCTTTCCAGATCTTGCTCTTTTATTCTTTTTCTCTCCCTTCCTGCTTATGAAAAAAAATGTCCAATGTCCAGAAATCTTTACTATCCCTTTGACATTTTGTTTTATTTTCACCTTAATTGCTTGTTGATGTCAAAGCGGATTTTTCCAATTTCTTATTTAAGTCTCTTAGTTGTCAGTATAGGGAAAGGGAGAGAAGAAAAAAAAAACCTCAAACTTTTCCCTTTTCATTTTCCCTCGCTGCTTCCGACTCTTCTTTGGGAGCGATGTTATTTTTTTGTAAGTTTAAATTCCAGGGTACCTTAGTTGTTGCTTTTGCAATTTAACCCGGTCAGCCAAAACTTTCACTTCTTATCTTCCTCCTACACATTCTTTTCCAGTTGAGTTCTTCTTTGAGGTGGCCATTTCTGACAACCGCTTCAACCACCTTCGGGAAAGAGAGTAATGGCCAGCTGAGGAGGAGAGATGCGGCTCTCCTCAACCCTGCTGGCAGTCTCCCCCCTCTTCACCACCTCTATGGGGTGGCTTAGCCCCTAAACCAGCCAGCTCGGGGCACTCCAGCGGCGAGCCCAGACCGAAACCACGCACGATAGCAGATTTCTGTCTGTCGCCGAAGGAAGTCAAACCAGAAGAGAACAGAATTTTAAGGACTACAGTGGGTAGTTTTATAGTCCTTCCTAGATTGAGGGCTGCATAGAAAAACCTGGGGACTCCCTTAAAAAAAGTCTTAAGTTGCATGCTTTTGACATAGATCTTGCTCACAGTATCCTTTCTAGTTACATCCACAACTGGAAAGACATTTAAAAATATCCTATTGTACGAATATATCTATAAACCAAATTTCCAATTAAAGAAGCAATTTTTAAAAAATTATTACATTTTGCTTTCCTGTTCAGAATTTTAATTGAAATATGTTTTATTGCAAGTTATGTTCACTAAAACATGTAATGAATAGGAAATAGTGTAACTGTTATTGAGTTAATGTTGGCAATTGAGTAGTTAATTGAGGAAGTTGCATTTTTCTTTTGTCAGAATCTCCAGCTACAAATATATTTATTATAGTATTTTTGTTTAACAAGTAAGGGGGAGGGAGAGTGGGAAGTTGGTTAATGCTTGAGAAAAACAGTTGGCAGGGATTTAATCAAACAGGAAACAGGAAATGATGTCATTAGGTAACAAACAGGAAACAATGATTATAACACAATGAGATCTCTTTGCTTTCAGTTGGAACTTAAAGGGAAAAAAATATTCCTTACCATAAATACAAAAAGAGGGAGCAATATTTATTGCTTTCTGGAAAACAGATTTCAGTTTACTGTGGTATACTTGATTAAAGTGTATAATGTAGGCTTGTTTGTTACAGAATATGAGCATGGCATGGCATGGCATAGCATAGGTATGAGCCAGTAGTTAAGGTGCTAAATTAAACTTTTAGAGACTAAATTCTGTTCCTGATTTAAGTTTGGAAGCCCAATGTGTGACTTCATACCAGTCATGTCCTCCAAGCCCTGGAACAAGGAACTGCCAAAGCCATTTCTCATAGCAACAGCACAGATATATTGCATCACAGTGTTTTACAGCCGTCTCTAAGCAGTTTACAGAGTCAGCAAATTGCCCCCAACAATCTGGCTCCTCAGTTTACCGACCATAGAAGGATGGAAGGCCGAGTTAACCTTCAGCTGGTGAGAATCGAACTTCTGACAACTGGCAGTCAGCAGAAGTAGCCTGAAGTACTGCATTCTAACCACTGCACCACCGCAGCTCTTCAAATGTCACCAGAAGTACTGCAAATATTTGCTGCTGTAGCCACCAGGACTTGGGATTACTAGGGAGGACAAAGGAGAGGGGGGAAATTTATTTGTAGGGGATCATTCATGCATAATGACATTTTTTCAATAATTTACTGCACCTGCACATTAGCATTCTACACAAGGGTGGTATTCAGCAGGTTCTGACCAGTTCTGGAGAACCAGTAGTGGAAATTTCGAGTAGCTTGGAGAACTGGCAAATCCCACCTCTGACTGGCCCCACCCCTATCTATTCTGTCTCCCGAGTCCCAGCTGATCAGCTGGGTCTTCTTTCGTTGCTGTGCACAGAGCAGGGGCAATGGAGGCCAACGGAGCTGGAAAGCAGTTTAATGGGTGGGGAGGGAATGGGATTTTGCAGTAACCTTCCCCTGCCACGCCCACCATGCCACACCCATGAAGCCACACCCACAGAACTGGTAGTAAAAATGTTTGAATCACACCACTGATTCTACAGTATTATGAGTCAGAAAATGATGATATCGTGGTGCATTACCAGAATTTTAAAAAGCAGTTTGCAAAGAATTTTTAGAGTTTTGCTATAAAATTCTCAGAAACAAATTCCCAAATTTCAATATTGTTTCAGGTAGTCCTCAACTTGCAACAGTTCCTTTAGTGATCATTTGAAGTTACAACGGTACTGAAATAAACATGACTTATGACCGTTTTTCACACTTACAACCATTGCAACTTCCAACCACACTTACAACCATTGCAACTTGGTCACATGATCAAAATCCAGATGCCTGGAAAATGACTCACATTTACGAGGGTTGCAATGTCCCAGGATCATGTTATCAGGTTTTCGGACAAGCAGAGGCAATGGGGAAGCCACATTCAATAAGCCATGTTACTTATTTAACAACTTTAGTGATTCATTTAACAAAGGTGGCAAGAAAAGTCATAAAATGGGGCAAAACTCACTTAGAAAATTTCTCACTTAACAACATAAATTTTGGGCTCAATTGTCATAAGTTCCCTGTACAAAAACAGTACCAAAAATTGTACAGTTAAGTTCCTTTGCCTCATTATGAAAATTATTCTTAAAGAATGGTACAAACCTTGGGGGAAAGACCACGGTTTGTTTATTTAATCGATGCGTATGACCACCCAACTCAGATTTGTGACTCTGGCCAGGGGCTAGAAAAAGAAAATACATACAGTAATCACTAAACAAGCAGTAAAAAATAAAAGTATATACCACAGTTTATTGAACGAGGTTCAAGATGACAAAAACGCATCCTGACGTCATACCCAGAGGAGCTAAATAAATTTGATTAAGAAATAAAATAAATGCCCAGAGGAACATCCAGGTCTTGAATGCTTTGCAGAAAAACAAGGGAGGGTGGGGGCCATGCAAAGCTTGGGGCGGTATGGAGGGTGAAGGGGAGAGTGCTGTTTCAGAGGGCGTACAGAAAAGATATGCTTTCTGGGTCCTGCCAGATGGCATTATCTAATAAATGGGGGCTGGAGCATGGCCACTCGGTCAGATTTGGTGGGGCAGGCAGGATTAATTGGAGACAGGTGGTCTCACAAATCACCTGCCCTGATGCCATAAAGGCTATGCAGATGATAACCAGGACGTTGAATGGAACCCAGAAGTCTACTGGGAGCCAATGCAACCTGGGGAATGGTGGTAGGGAAAAACACCTTTCGAGCTGCTGAAGTGACAGATCAGAGGCACGAGGTAGCAGGCAAGCAGTGCCAGGAAATCTCCCTTCTGTTTCATTCACCCCCATGCCCATCTTGACCCATGAAGGGAAAAGCAAGGAGTGATGAAAAAGTGAAATGGCAAGAGAGGCAGCGTCTGGGCATAGTTCTGGAAGCATCTGGACATGGTGCCTGGAAGAGGCACAATAGCAGAGGTGCACCAAAATTAGACCCAAAATTCGCCTAATTTCAGCAGGTTCTGACCACTTCTGGAGAACTGGTAGCGGAAATTTTGAGGAGTTCGGAGAACCGGCAAATACCACTTCTGACTGGAGATTTTACAGTATCCTTCCCCTGACACGCCCACCAAGCCACGCCCACTGAACCGGAAGTAAAAAAAAAAAAGAATCCCACCACTGCCTAAGTTACTTGTTTTTTGCCAGCTTGCCAGCACCATACAGCTGGAACTGGAAGTTAGCATTTAGAAGGCCAACCTCCTATTTATGGACCTGGAAGAAAAAAGCCACAGAAGACTTATTGGAAAAACAGTCGTATATTGGTAGCCTGAACTAGTAAAATGCATCCAGAAGAACCTGTCTTTCTTTCCTGGTTCAAACTGAATTTATATGCTTCATAGGATTCTCCAGAAAATGCTAGATGTTGTTTTGAACACAAATCTAGCATACTTAGTGCTGATTCTAAGGGCCTGGAAGATCTTTCAAAAGATCTGTTAAATCTAATATATAAAGAGGCTGGCTAACGTGAGACCTGCCCTTTCTGAACCATCAGCCAGGCATTATATGTTCAACCATTCCTAGACAGGCCAGCTTTTTCCCGCAGCCCAAATCACAACAGTCACATGGAACAGGACCCAACTACTGGAGGAGGTGGAAAGTTTCTGCAGCACCCTAAAAATATGGAGTGACATGACAGCAGTGTTCCAATATCTCCGGGGCTGCCATAAGGAAAAGGGAGTCAAGCTATTCTCCAAAGCACCTGAGGGCAGGACAAGAAGAAATGGGTGGAAACTAATCAAGGAGAGAAGGAACTTAGAACTGAGGAGAAATTTCCTGACAGAGCAATTAACCAGTGGAACAACTTGCCTCCAGAAATTGTAAATGCTCCAACGCTGGAAGTTTTTAAGAAGAGATTGGATAACTATTTGTCTGAAATGGTATAGGGCAGTGGTGGTTGACCTTTTCGGAAACCGGAAGAGCACCAGAAACTGGAAGCTTATCTTTCTGGCCTGCACATGCGCACCGGGCACCTGGTCTTCTGGTTTCTAAAACAAATATGTGCATGAAGACTTCTGGTTTCTAAAACACATATGTGCGTGAAGACCAGCATTCATTATCTCAATAAGGCAAACACTGAGTAACATTGAATATTTCTACTGGGAAAAGCTATAGCATACAAATGAAATTGTAATTTAGATAAAGCAAATGGCATTATTTTTCCTCCCCATCCCTCATAAGGACAACAAAAATACAGGTGCCAGACTTGTGGCATAACATTGCCATCACGCAACAATACAAGAGCACACAACAGATACAAACTCAATGTTAACTGCTCCAAACTTGATTGCAGAAACTACGACTTCAGCAACAGAGTGGTCAATGCCTGGATTGCACTACCTGACTCTGTAGTTACAGCCACAAACCCCCCCCCCCACTCCTTTACCCTCAAACTATCCACTATTGACCTCGCCCATTCCTAAGAGGTCTGTAAGGGACATGCATAAGTGCACCATCATGCCTCCCATCCCTGTCTTATTGTCCCCATTTAATTGTCCCTATTTTCTGTATTCTTACTCATGTTTATACTTATACCTATTATTTTGTAAGCGATTGACAAATCAAATAAATAAATAAAATAAATAAATGTTTTTCCCTTTTGCGGAGCTGGAGTGGGCATGGCTTGTGCATGACACATCCGGCCCGTGGGCTGCCAGTTTGTCATCCCTGACATAAGCCACCTTTTTTTCCTTAGTTTGACTATAGGCTTTCCCAAGCTGGATCCTTCCAGATGTGGAAGATGGAAAATTTAGACATTTGCAAAACCAACAGAGCTGACAAACTGGGTTCGAGACCCCAGCTCCACACAATGGGGTGAGCTCCCATTATTGTGCTCCCATTACCCCTTTGCTCTATAGCAAATTGCCTTTTTACTTTTGGGAATAATCTTTGAGGAAGATTCCTGCCCCTTCCCCCAATCTTTAACAACAAAAAGCTCCCAATAGATAAATGAAGATAACTTAAATGTTTCTAGACTGAAGTGAAATGTAGCCATTTGGATATATTTTTCACCTAACTCAAGAATGACTCAGGAAAGTGTACAGATCAATTTTGAATTATGTTTTATGTAGCTATATACAGTTATGGTAGCCAGAAGCAGAAATAAATCAATGTTTTGAAAAACAAACTCTGATCATCCCCACCCTGAACTTTACACTACATAGCCAACAACAAAAATAAAAAAATACAGATCAGGAAAAAATGAAGCAATGAGCCATATTGCAAAGCAAGTCAGTTTGGAGTAAACTAAAAGATATATAGACTTCATCATGAAAAAAGAGCCAGAAAACAGAATTTTTACCATCCTTCTTTACAAATAGTTTTGGCTTAATAAACTAAGTACTCTTTGGGAAACAGCAAAACGTTTTGAGGGAAATATACTGCCCTTCACCTGATTTTCTGAAGAAACTAAAAAAATTTCAGCTAGGGGAAAAATGTGTGTGACAAGGAAGTACAATGACAAGGCATCTTGAAGTCTTGAATTACCTGAGAAGTACCTTTATGAGTTCTAATATAACATTCTAACAGATAATCAGAGTTGGAAGAGACCTTGCAGGTCATCTAGTCCAACCTCCCACCCAAGCGGGAGACCTACACCATTTCTGACAGATAGCAGTCCAATCTCTCTCTGAAAGTCTCAAGTGATGGCGCTCCCACAACTTCCGAGGGCAAGCTGTTCCATTGGTTGATTGTTCTCACTGTCAGAAAGTTTCTCCTTATTTCCAGGTTAAATCTCTCCTTGTTCAGTTTCCATCCATTATTTCTTGTCTGGCCTACAGGCACCTTAGAAAATAGCTTGACCCCTTCCTCTCTATGGCAGCCCCTCAAATATTGGAAGACCGCTATCATGTCTCGCCTAGTCCTTCTCTTTACTAGACTAGCCAAGACCAGTTCCTGCAACCATTTGTTGTATGTTTTAGCCTCCAGTCCCCTAATCATCCTGGTTGGTCTTCTCTGTACTTTTTCTAGAGTCTCAACATCTTTTTTTATAATGTGGTGACCAAAACTGGATGCAGTACTCTAGGGGTGGTCTTAGTAAGGCTTTATAGAGTGGAATTAGTATTTCCCTTGATCTTGATTGTTTCCCTCTGTTAATATAATTTAGGATTGCATTAGCTTTTTTGGCTGCTGCTGCACATTGCTGGCTCATATTTAGCTGGTTTTCCACTAACACTCCAAGATCCCTCTCACAGTTACTGCTATTGAGCCTGGTTTCAGCCAATTTATATGTGTACTTTTGGTTTTTCTTGCCTAAGTGTAGGACTTTACTGTTCTCTACATTGAATTTCATTTTGTTAGATTACAGCCCAGTGTTCAAGTCTGTCAAGATCCATCTGGATCTTGAGCCTATCTTCTTGGTTGTTAGCTATTTCTACCAGCTTAGTATCATTTGCAAATTGGAAGAGGAACTTACCAAATTTGCAAATGATACTTTCTGCAAGTTTCTCACTCAAAATATAATATTTTAAATAATATTTTTAATTGATCATCAGTCTGCTTCTTAAAACAAGATATAGGGCAGATATCTTGTTTTAAGAAGCAGACTGATATTTAATTAAAAATACTATTTCAAATATTATTTCTACATAGCTCATATTTTGAGTGAGAAACTTACAGAAACTTGTATTATTGACATCAATTATTTTGAAGATTTTAATGGTCTAGTCAGAAAGTCCAAAATATATTTTATCATACAGTATAAGTTATATCACAGGAAGTATATATGTTTCATAATTAAGGGGTTTATTCATGAGTTCAGATATAATGGGGTCGATGTGTACGCTATTCAGCCTGTATCTGAATCTTTTCTTATACAGTTTTTTAAAAAATATTTTCTGTATATGACTCATCATTTCTAAAATTTTGTGACTATATATCACTCATTTGAATACTGGTACTATAATAATTCAGAAATTACCTTTTTCACCCTTAAAGGACTACTATAAAATCCCCCAAAGAGTGTGTCATTTAAGGTTTTGCTTCCTTGGCACTTGGGAGCAGAGACTTAATATATTTCGGAATCAAATTTGTACATCCAAATTCCAATTCTCATATGATCCTCTTGGAAACCAATGCTAGCTGGAGCTTGTTTAATTATTTATTTCCCCCTTTTAAATAGTGTGCTACAATATTATGAAAACTGGGGATGGTTCACAAATGTAATAAAACAACATTCAAATCCCTGAAGATAACAATTTAAAAATAAAAATTAAATTTTGGAATACATCGGGTTGAAATTGCTAATGAAAAGGATAGGGTATCCAGTTTCTAAAAGATGGCTGGAAAAGCCAAGTTGTAATGGTTTCTCAACTCTGAGGAATGATAAGCGTAAATGCATCTAGGTCTCAGGGGAATTGTTTAATCATGAAGGCCAGGAGTGCCTCATGGAAGCTCTGCTTTGCAGGATCCACTGTCTCACCTCCAAGCCAAAGTACCAACTACATCTCCTCTCAAATTGATAGAATAAGCCAATGAGAATCTACTTGGAGGAAATGAGACACTCTGAGCCCAGATTTAAGTAATCTTGAATTTTTTACTGTATGTAGTTCTTAATGTGTATGTATGCTTTTCAATTTTTTTGGAGAACCATGCATGAAAGCATGTTTAAGAATATAACTACCCACAAATAATTTTTGCAGGCTTTGGCACATATAGATTTCAGAGTTTGTGTTTCTTATCATTCTTTCTCCTGAAACTCCAAAGCCATGTTTAAATCCCACTATTGCCTTTTTGAAGCTGTGGGAAGATTTCTCCGACTCTTTTCCTATTTGTCTTGTTTTTTTGTTTGAAGAACAACTCTGCATTTATGTGCTTGTACATGTGTATAATCCATGAGTTCAATTAAGAGAAGCATCTGTTGAGTTTATTTCTCATTGCCAAGAAAAAGCTGCAAATCAGGGGCATCTGCTCTGCTTTTTGTCAATGGTTTTTCATAATTTGTTCTACAAGACAAATGTTTAGGGACAGGAGGGTTCTATTTATTTCTGAGTTCCATCTTGATGATTGTTTGCCTCAAATGGTTGTCAAGGAGACCGATTAGGATTTTCAAATGATTTTCTTAAGAAAAGAATTAAACAGGAAAGTACACATGCGTAATGTTTTAAAAGGTAAACAAAATTGCATATAATTAAAACAAGAGCAAGCTAAACAGGTCCTTTGCAATTTTGTTATTACGGCTGCCATTAAAAAGACAAACCAAGAAAAATTGCATTATTGCCTTAAAAATAGAGTTTATAAATTAGTTACACTAATTCTATGGGCTTAAATCTATATATTCCTGATAACTGGGCAGCAGTTCAAGCTGCCCAGTTATCTTTCTTCACTTCCATAATTTTAAAACTGAATGTTTTAACAAGCTAAGCAAATCTAAGTCACATTTATAGATTGACAGTTGAACTTTTTAACTTGACAGAACTTTGCTATGGCAAATAGGTCAACATTTTCTGCTGTCAAAATAAATGCCCCAATATTGTAGCATGGCTGGATACTATAGAGAAAACCTAGCAATGGCAACACCAAAACCTCTAATCTCTTTTATTATGTCCGCTGACAAACAGGAGTCTGATGACTCTTTTTAAAAACCAATCTGACGCCATGAACTGTTGTAGATGTTGTCCTTGTTGCTGTCAGAGACAAATATGGCTATTTTCCGGAATTGTATTTTCTGCCAATATGCTATTTGTGTTGGTGGAAACAACAGTCTGGAAACACTCTCAGATAAACAGCAACCAGATGTACAGAATCAATGCAGAAAACAATGTAAAAATAATTATGTTTCTTATTCTTTCTACACATATTCTACACATCGTTCTACACATATAGACTGGGTGAAACCAGGCTCAATAGCAGTAACTGTGAGAGGGATCTTGGAGTCTTAGTGGAAAACCAGCTAAATATGAACCAGCAGGGTGTCAAAAAAGCTAATGCAATCCTAAATTGCATTAACAGAGGGATACAGTCGAGATCAAGGGAAGTACTAATACCACTCTTAGTAAGCCTTAGTAAGACCACCCCTAGAGTACTGCATCCAGTTTTGGTCACATTATAAAAAAGATGTTGAGACTCTAGAAAAAGTACAGAGAAGACCAACCAGGATGATTAGGGGACTGGAGGCTAAAACATACAATGAACAGTTGCAGGAACTGAGCTTAGCTAGTCTAGTAAAGAGAAGGGCCAGGGGAGACATGATAGCGGTCTTCCAATATTTGAGGGGCTGCCATAGAGAGGAAGGGGTCAAGCTATTTTCTAAGGTGCTTGTAGGCCAGACAAGGAATAATGGATGGAAACTGAACAAAGAGAGATTTAACCTTGAAATAAGGAGAAACTTTCTGACAGTGAGAACAATCAACCAATGGAACAGCTTGCCCTCGGAAGTTGTGGAAGCGCCATCACTTGAGACTTTCAAGAAGAGATTGGACTGCCTTCTGTCAGAAATGGTGTAGGTCTCCCGCTTGGGTGGGGGGTTGGACTAGATGACCTACAAGGTTCCTTCCAACTCTGATTATCTGTTATCTGTTATTATCTTATACAAATGGCTCCGTTACTTGCTCCCCTACATTAAATCTATTTCAGAACAGATGTTAACACAAGCACACCATGATTTCCAGTTAAGTGGAGAAAAGCAGGGAAATCACTTAAAGAAGTTGCATTTATAGAATATAAATTTGAGGTGTGTTTTTATTAACAATTTGGAGAACTTTCCCATTACTATTTCTATCAAAAACTATATATGGGAAGATTTTACTCATCTTGTAAGATCTTATTTTTTAAAATCTATTATGGTTACAGGTTAAATTTGATATCAAATTGAACGTTCTTTAACTCAAATTACACATTGAGTTCATTTACTGAAATACTAATATTAGCAATAATAAATGTATGTTATCATGCAAGCTTTGTTGTCTGTAAACACTGCAAGATCATGAATCTAAATTGTAACACAAGAAACCACACTAAAAGTTTGCAGTAGCAAGAAGGTATCTTCATTATTTGAAAAAAAAAATAAAATTCAAACTTTGTCATCACATAAAACATGACATATGTAATAAACATATTTACACTTCTGTTTCTGATTATAAATATACATTATATACAAAATAATGTTACAAAATGTAGAAAGTTCAGTGCTTCTGATTTTTACTTTAAATTATTGAAATGCTAGGCTTCAAAATAAACTACAGACAGACACTAATATAAACCATATTATTGATTTCTGAAGCTCCTCTTCACAATGGTCTTGTGTGGTCAGACCAAAATGTCAGTAGTGAACATGCCAAGCAAGAATTTGATTGCACAGTTCAAGGCTGGAGATGGATTAATCCAGCCTGGGATTTTCAAGGTCAGGAACATTGCTCTTCCATCACAAAAAACACGATCCCAACTTCCTTGAATGAAAATTTGCTTCCTCTCTCTGCTTCCGCCATATTTTCTTTCCCACAGTACTTGTTTATCGCTATGAACAGCACTTCCTATCTGAAATGTCTATTATTATTGCTGTAAATGTACAAGAGAGTCTATATCAATTCTGAATTTCCAGTTCAGAACTGCTCCTTTGGATTCAAAAACTTAAGGATATTCCTTTCTTTGTAGCAAAGTGAAGAAAGAAACAGAGCAAACTAAGGGCTTTAAAGTTCCCCCTTGCCACGTAATGGATTTCACCACCACCATCACCAAAGTCCCCTTTGTAGCTTAGTCTTTGTCAGGTGTTTAGAAAAAAAACACAACTTAATCAGTGTGGGAGTTTCTGCAGCAAGTAATAGAAAGGCAGGATCATAAACGCTTGCCTGGTACAATCTTTCAGATTATCTACAGTCGAAAGGTGGCACCAGATGGAGATCTCCAAGAGAAAAATCCTCTCCTTATACATGTAACACAGAAAAACACACTTCTGTTTATGGTGACTAGTAGTGCAAAGGTCATGCTGATTGATTTTAAACGCACTTATAAGGCTTTCAGGGAGCTCTGGGTTTCAATTTCCTCTTATGAAAGAGAAAAGTCATCATTCTCTCTCGGGTCAGATTATGTCTGGGGAAATCGCTGTGATTCACAAAAAGAACAAATCCCAGTTCCTGCTCAGTTCACCAAACCAGTATCCAAGGAGGCAAAATGCCAATTCAGTAGCCTTGTTCCTTAAGTTGTCTGTGAGTAATAAATGGGGAGGGGGGAAAGAAGGGGTTCAATACAGGCACAACAAGAGTGGCTAAAAGCCACTCCTGGACAATACTGCTTGGTTGCTGGAGGGGGAAAGGCTGATGAGTCTTGATTTGGGCTCTCTAGATTCTCAGATACGCATTTAGGCACTTCCAAATCCAGAAAAAAAATTGTTATATTTATTCTGTATCCTTTTTCTGCATAGAAAAATATGTTTCTTCATTCTTCTCACAGTGATGTTGATTAACTCTGTGATAATGTCAAGGGCCTTTATGCTGACAGGCACCTTTCAAGACTTAAGTTCTGTAAAGTCATACAACTGTCCATGAGCAACTGGCATGTCCTTTCAAAGTTTACTACGAGACATCTTCGTCTCTCCCCTGCTAGTAGTCAGTTACATTCCTCCTATTAGACTTCAAAATAAGGAAACAGGGGGCAAAAAGGTATATTGCATCTTTTAAATTCACAGTCTGTCCAGTTCACCCACTTTCATCCACTCTTCCTCCTGAGAGCAGCAAATTGCATATAATAAAAAACAACCACCACCAAGTCCAATCCAATTTTGAATTGTAAACAATGTAGTAAAATGTCCACTTCGTGGCATCTCTAGAACTGAGGTGAAAACAGAAGAGCCTTCACTTTTATACCTGCCACAAACATAGGTGAGAGAGAAACAGATTTCAATTAATCCAATATAAAAGTAAAATTAAATATAATAGATATAATACAATCATTAACCTAAATAGTTTGAATGTACTATTTTAATAACAGAGGGAGGATCTTTATGATCTGTAAGTTCAATTTCACCTGTGTAACTCTTTAAGTCAAATCTTATATAGTCAATGCTTTAATTTGTTGAATTCTTGTGTCCTTATTATCTATGCTCTGATTTAGAACCTTAGATTCAAAGATGGTGTTGTATAACAGTTATTTCTGATCACACAAGGTTTCCTGGTTTCCCCTAATTTCCTCTTTCTGCTTTGACCTTCTTGGGTCACATCCCTTGCAATTCTGAAGATCCCCCCAATTACCATCCTCAATTTTTCATGGGTTACAGGATCCCACACAGGGGCATGGAAAAAATTATTCCATGATCACAGAATTTGAATTTAATACTTTGTTGAATAATTTATTGGGGTGATAGCAATATTTTAAATTTTCTATTTTTGTAACCTTCTATGTAATTTGTCACATGTATATGCCTGTCTACGTTAAAAACACCAAGTTGCATTGCTCACTTTTCGTTCTGAATGTCACATTTCTGAACATTATTCAGAGCAAAGATCACATTTCTGCAGACAATGTACGTACCTCTGTAGCTATAATACATTCATTCCTCTCTTCTGTTATTACAAAAACAGACTGGTACATTGAATCCCTTGGAGAGCATATTGCTGATATTCTACATTCTGGCTTTTCACTGTTGAAAAATAAAATACATGTTGAAAATTCAGAACCAATGTCAAAGCTTTATATTGCAAGATGTGAAAAAAGGATATTTTAGGAAAGTTGTGATTGAAAGAAAAAAAGGCACTGGCATGAGAGACAGCAGATAATAAGAGCAACCAGTTCCCAGGCACTTATGGTTTCTATCAATACCCCTTGTTATATATGACAAATCAACAGCTGTGAACTTAGACACACTTAAGACTAAAACTTGTTTCTCTTTTCAAAACACAAGATCAATAAGAATAAGGAGTAGCTGTACTCATCATTGAATGTCCTTGAGTTTACCTTTCATACACAAAAAAGTGACTGCAAAGGACTAATTAAAAGGAAAACACTTTTTTTAAAAAATAAAAAGACTGTCTAAACATGTGATATACTGTAGCCCAGCTCAAATTACAGGAATGTCTTGAAGGAGTAACATTGTAGAATGTAGACTTTGGGAACTTTTGTAATATGGAAAACTCCTATTTAAACCTACACATAATCAAAATGATAAGATTAGTACAATAGTAAGAGAAAAACTATAGTCAGCAGTTCAGATTATTACTCTGGAAAATAGATTAACCTCCCTTCAATGTTAAAAAGAGGATAGAATTTCACCAAATTTGGTTTACAGATAGTCCTTGACTTATGGAAGTTGGCTTAATGACTGTTTGAAGTTATAATAGACTTCAGAAACCTACTTACACCTCACCTTACAATTGTTGTGCATAACCCTGTGATCACTTTACTCACATTTTGGGCACTTGGCACTTAGGTCACATTTATGACCAATTTTAAGATCTTACAGTCATGTGACTTTGATTTGCAACATTTTTTGCCATTTTTTCAGCAGAAAGCAGCAAAAAATACCCAGTGGATATACAGGCTTTGCTTAATGACCACATGATTCGCTTAATGATCAAATGATTTTTGAAGGACCACAGTGACTCACTTTATGATCATAAAAACAATCATAAAATCAAGTCCATCCACTTTTCTGCAATGAAGGACAGGGAAGGGAGAGGTTTTTGTGAAATGAATACATCACCCCTTGTTTTATTCTAGTTCTGCTATGATCCAGGGAAGTAGTGAATTTCCATTCACAGCAGTATCGTTTCCAAACTAAGATGGGCTATAGTATAGCAATGCCATTATGTTAGCTTAAACAGAGATGGGATGAGGACATAGAGAAAGAAATACCAATAAAATAGTATTTAAAAACCAATATATTAGATTCAAACTTATACAGAATATCTTCTCATATCGGGATTATTTCTTGTTCTAATTAGAAAAATAAAGTATTTTCAAAACATGGCCAATTAATTTTCTTGTAATAATGAAGAATTAGTATACTAATTAGCATACAAAAATTAAAAAATATCAAAGACAGATATTTTCATCAATATTTTCAGACTCATTTGCTCCTTTCTGAGACTTTTACACTAAAACAAAACTTTTATTCTTCATAGTTTTAACATTGCAAATAAATTCATCTTCTAAAGGAAATTTCCATACCTGCATAGCCAGAAAGGTGATTTCTCTCCTATACACTTCTCACTTTTAAGGTATTTATCTTCCTGAGGTCCTCTATTTGTCAGTTCTTTCACTAGGTTATAATCCAATGAATGGTTTTTAAGTTTGTAGTTTGATTTCTCCAGTACACAATCAATTTCAAGGTCTTTATTTTTATTGGTGTTTTTAAGTTGAGAAGCTGGAATGAGATTTTCCTTCTGGAAGTCAGACACGTTGTTCATAGTTTCTGAATTTTGCTCTGGGTGTCTCTGCATCTGTCGGATAACAATGGCTATCATGCAGCACAGGATGAGGAGAGCTACTAACCCAACTCCCATAGATATAGCCACCCAGGGAATTGGCTTAGGAAGTGGTGGAAGGTTGCTTGGAAAGGGATTCATTGCAAATTCACAGTGGATACCAAAGAAGCCAGAGGGACAGTGGCAAGCAAAGCTTTTAGTATAAAGCCCAATGTAGCATGTCCCCCCATTTTGGCACGGTCCAGAAGAACAATCATCTCTAGTTCTAATTTCACAATTTTTGCCAGTGAAGCCTGGCAAGCAAGTACATTTGTAATCATGGGTAGCATCAAGATCTTGACATGATCCTCCATGGGAACAGGGATTTCTTGAACATCTGCTGATGTATATCTCACACGTCTGACCAGAGAAGCCTGGACGGCAGCGACATACATGTTGTTGGCCCATTACAAAACACTGCCCACCTACAGAAGGGAAAAAGCCTTTTTAGTGCTCACAAAGCATTGCAATGATTACAATAGTGCAGAGTAGGAATGTCCAGCTACAAACTAACACCAAGCTAGAATACTCAACTTTGGAAATAACTATTTAAAACAAACCAGAATCCCCTTCCTGTTCTGTCTTAAACTTTTCTCCTCTTTGCATTTTTAAACAAAATCTTCAAAAAATGAGTACACATATAATTTGGTCCTACAGATTTTCTTCTATGATGTTTCTGTGTGTCCTGTGTATATTGTCTTGGTTTCACTAATCTGTTACTGAACATGCTTCCTATCCTACACAATTAAAATGAACAAAGGCTCTCATGAGATGTAACTGTATTGCCTAAGGACTTTTTGGAGAGTTAAACTTAGTTTAGGGGAAAATAGGATAAGTGGCAGATCTATGATAGAATACAAAGTTGAGGGATATTTTATTCTAAACATCTTTCCTTGAAGTTCTTCAGTGAGGGTAGAATTAGAAATGAACATCCTGTTTCATTTAAAGACATGTTTATTTTAAAAAACCCACTTGTCCAAATTTAACAAAACTGTACTTATGTTTTATTTGTTCCTTGACATGGCTACTATAGCCTAATAAATGAGAATTTTATATATGTACAAAGTTACAAACCACTCCTTTACCCCTGTTAATTATCTGTTAATTAAAAATATCTAAAAACATCCATGGAAGGTAAGGATTAGCATTTTGTCAACTTAGAAAATTCATAAGGAATGAAAATAAAACTGGTGTGCTATAAATTAAATTAGAAGCAAACTAAGGTTTCTTTCATGACCATCCTCAAAAATTAAGTCCTCTTCTTACCATTAGCACAGGGATTGTTGCTGCACCTGTCTACTTTTTTCTCACAATTGGATCCAGTAAATCCCATGGGGCAAAGGCATGCATAGCTAGTTCCTTTTTCTTTTTCCAGGCATGTTCCACCATTAAAACATGGAGACTCAAGACAAGTCAAGGTAGTATGCTCACAGTTAATGCCATCATATCCTGGGAGACATGTACATTTGTATTCGTTTCCTAAATCCTATAGGAGTAAGCAAACAATATATATAAATTTTAGTTCTATGAAGCAGCAGTTGTTTTCAGACTACAGCTATTTTTGCATCTAAGTCAAAGCAAACAGAGACAGATGAAGCTAGATTGCATGGGCACATATAACAGTTTAAAATAATTAATATACAAAAAACTGCCTAACAATGACATACTTATAGAGATCCAGAAACCAGTTATTAATGACTCCAATGATTCACACTTAAAAATAATCCTATGAAAAATAATTCATTGTATTTTATTTATATTAAGATTTGATTGTAATTTGATGACGAGTACATTATATTGTGTATATTATATTGTTTGCTATGAATGTAAAGGTAAAATTTCTAAGGTTCTGTTAATCAGAAAAATGGATACCTTAATGTTACATGACAGTACTTAACACTAAATTCCTATCAATGTGAACTGCAGGAGAGAAATGTTTTTATGCTCAATTTATCCTTGACAATATGCATTATATATTTAGCTAATATTAAATATTCGAAATGAATACTGCTGTAAGAATAGTAAATTGGGCACTCAGAATAACCTCTATTGTCCTTGCAAATTATTGGTGATAACATCCTTCAGGTGTTGGGGTGTCACTATTCCCTCTATTAATTCTACACTGCACAACAGAATCACAGTATATGCAGGAATTGTTGATTTAAAAAAAAATCTGCAGGTTTTCAAACTAGTGAAATAAAATTGGACTAAAATATGACTGACATAAAATATTAAAGATCCCATGTAGACTGAAGGAGGTGCACACAAAGACAGAGTTATTGTTATATATGGTAGTAGCACCTTCCTGAGTGCAAGGAAAATAGTTGTAATAGGAACTGTGGTTTGTGTGTACAGTTCCTAAGGCTTTCTGCAACACAACAAGAATGCCTTCATTTTTGCACCATTTATATTTGCAATACTTTTTGCAGGCCAGAGTATTTCTTTGCCATTTTCCTTCCTCAATAATTAGGAAGAAACTCCAAAATGGTTCACATCACTAAGTCTCTGGCATGAAGCTTTGGGGTAAGCAATGGCTGTTGGAGAGACTCCTATTTCATCCTATCTCCTGGCTTCTGGGATTTTTCTCTCTCCAGAGGCCATCTTGAAACTATCTGCACAATGGCAATTTGTATTTTTCCCCCTTGTGGCAAAACAAAATAGGTGAGGAAATGAAGAAAATGTGGAAAGCATTAGCAAAAGTGGCAACTGTGCTCTGCCACTGCCCAATTCTGCAAAATGGAGACTATTTCATACAGCTTTGGAAGATCCTTGGCAGCCAGAAAATGAAGACAGTAATGGAGTTGTATGAGTGGATTGGGAAGGCTTGAGGGCAAGCACAGTGGCTGTGGGGGATATGTCAATTTGACAGTATATTGTTATTAACATAACTTCATGTGTGCAATCCGGCTATCCTTGAAAAAGGAACTGGATAAAATAATGCCATTTTTACTTTTATAAATTAACTATTAGCATATAATTTGTCCTTACTTTGCAACTACCCCCATTTTTGCAGGGGCTGCTATCACATTCACTAATATTCCTTTCGCAGTCCTTGCCAGTGAATCCCTCTTTGCAAGAACAAGTGTAGCTTCCTTGACCAGTGTTCATGCAAGTGGCTCCATTTTTGCAAGGTCTGTGATGGGTACAATAATTCAGATCTGACAAGAAACAAAGCACAGAAGAAAACTATCAGTCAATGAGACAGAGAAGACACCGCAAAGAAGAAACATGAAAAGCACAGTAAGACATAATGAGTTGGGCCAAAATATATTTGCCTGATAGTTTGTTGTTTAGCTGTATATGCCTTCACTACTGTTTACTGGGACTACAGAAAATGACTAAAATAAACAAACTTGTCCAAGGTTATTGTCGTGTCCGAAAGGAAGGCTCTGAGGCAGTGACTATCAGTAACAGCTCTTTTTATTGAAGACGTGAACCGAACCGCAAAAGAGAAAAAGCCTCCGGCTTTTATACTCTTTTGCCGCGGCGGCCGCGGCCAATGGCAGCGATTCAAGTCTCCCGCTCATGGTTTCAGCCAATCGCGGGAGACTTCAATCGGGCCAATCGGCGCGGCTCGCCTGGCCAATTAGAAATCCCTGCGCCTTAGCCAATCAAGGCGCAGGGATTTCGAGCAGTCCATTTTTAGTACACAACACCCCTCCCCTCTTGGTAGGGTCTTTCACGTGGTGTAATCACGCAGGTAGGCGGGGCTACGTCGGGTCCTAGTTGACCTGCGCAGCTCATTCTTCTGTTGTAGCTCGGCCGGAGCGGTCATCTTTTTGGCTGCTTCTGGCTCTGTGGGTACCGGCTGGATGGTCGGGCCGGTGCTCTCGCCGTGGCTCCCGCCTGGGCCTACCGGGTCGGTTGAGTCACGGATTTTGCCGCTCCCGCTTGGCTTTTCCGAGTCGGTAGAGTTGGCTGGACGGCTCCTCTCCGGATGGGATTCGCGGAGGCAGCGTTCTGGTGAGTCTTTACTTTTTTTCTGCGTTTCTTTTGTCGGGTCTTCCCTCCCCCCTTGGTTCGTGTCTTGGGGGTTGAGGTTAGTTATTGCCCGTGACCGGAGTTGGTCGATGTGTCGCTTCCAGGCTCGCCCATCGACGGTTTGGAGCCGGTACGACCGTGGGCCTGTGGTTTGTGTTATGACGGCTGGGATCCATAGGGGTTCCCCTGTCATATTTTTAGCGTAAACCCAGTCGCCTGGTTGAAAAGTCCGGTACCTGGAGCTTGAGTCCGGGGGTCGCTCCGGGTTATATGTGGGGTGTAGACGATCGAGTGGTGACCGCAGCTTTCTGCCCATCAGGAGCTCTGCAGGGCTTTTGTTTGTTGTGGTGTTAGGTGTGATGTGTTGTATGAAAAGCAGTTTATTAATTTTTTCGTTGATCTCCCCGTGGTCCATTTTCCGGAGGGTCTTTTTTGTAAATTGGACCATCCGTTCCGCCCTACCGTTCGCCGCCGGATGCGCCGGTGCTGTCAATGCGTGGCGGATACCTTTCTCAGCCAGGAAGCGTTCAAATTCGAGTGAGGTGAATTGGGGCCCGTTGTCTGAGACAACTACGTCTGGGAGGCCATGTGTCGAGAATAGTTTACAAAGTTCTTTAATGACAGCCTCCGTGGTGGTGGATTTCATGTCGGCCACCTCTAACCAGTTCGAGTATGCATCTACTGTGATCAAAAAAGTGTGTCCATTTGTGGGGCCAGCAAAATCTAAATGGATTCTGGACCAGGGTCCCCGTGGTATCTCCCAGTCCCGGGTGGGTGCTGCGGGTGGGCTGGACCTGGTTTCTTGGCACCGGTGGCACCTTGCAACCCATGTTTCAATTTGCTTATCCATCCCTGGCCACCAAGCGTAACTCCTGGCCAGGGCTTTTGTCCTGACGATGCCAGGATGCCCCTCATGTAACATTTCCAAAACTCTGCTTTGTAATTTGCACGGAATTACCACCCGATCTCCCCACAGGATGCAACCCCTTAACAGAGACAGTTCAGTCTGGCGCTGCCGGAATTTCTTAAAAGTCTCGTCAATGTCCTTTTCCGGCCAACCTTTCTCTAACCAATGCAAGACTTTCGCCAATTGTCTGTCCCTACTGGTTTCCCTGGCAATATCGGATGCGGTTATGGGCAGGCTTTCTATGCTCAGGGTGTTAGTTGTAGGAGCGGGGTCAGGTTCCGAGTCCGGCAAGGGCGAGCGGCTCAAAGCGTCCGCGTGTGAAATTTTCTTTCCTGGCTTGTGGAACAGTTCGTAGTTGTAGGCTGCCAGGAATTCAGACCACCTAGTCATGCGTGGTGACAAGATGTTTGGTGTGGCCCGATCCCCAGCGAGGATGCCCAGCAGTGGCTTATGGTCGGTGACTATCTTGAATGGGCGGCCGTACAAGTACTCATGGAAACGCTTGACGGCGGCAACTATAGCCAAAGCTTCTTTGTCCAGCTGGCTATAGTTCCGTTCCGGTTTTGTTAGCGTTCTGGAAAAAAATGCAATAGGCGCTTCTCTCTGGTCTGGGAGGGTATGGCTGAGGACAGCGCCGACGCCGTAGGGCGATGCGTCGCAAGTGACAGCTAGGGGTAAAGTCTCACTGAACTGTATTAGAACGGCGTCGGAGGTGAGGAGGTCTTTGGTTCCCTGAAAAGCGGCCTGTTCTCGTTTCCCCCAAGTCCATGCTGCCCTCTTGTCTAGGAGTCTATGCAAAGGCTCCGCCACCGTTGCCTTCTGAGGTAGGAAGACATTATAAAAATTTAGTAAACCTAGGAATGCTTGTAGTTCTGTTTTGGACCTCGGGGTGGGGGCTTCCTTGACGGCTTTAACTTTTTTAGCTGTAGGGTGGATGCCCTGTCTGTCTAGGAGGTAACCCAGAAATTCTATTTGCTGCGTACACAGTTGGCATTTTTCGCGTTTGACCTTAAGTCCTGTCTCTTTAAATTTTGTCAAGACTTGTCTTAAACGGTTCTCTAATTCGGCTTCGTTTGGCGCCGCAATTAACACGTCATCGAAATAGGGCACCACCCCCTTTATGCCCTGTAGCAAACGTTCCATTAGACTTTGAAAAATGCCTGGTGCCACGCTGACTCCGAATTGGAGTCTGTTGCACTTGAAGGCCCCCCGGTGTGTCACGATTGTTTGGGCTTCTGCCGTTTCTTCGTCCACAGGCAGTTGCTGGTATGCCTGGGCGAGGTCAAGCTTGGCAAAAATTTTTCCCCCTCCCAATGAGTGCAGTAAGTGTTGCACTATGGGCACTGGGTAGGCGCTTTGCTGTAGCGCGCTATTTAGGGTGGCCTTATAGTCCCCGCAAATCCTCACGGACCCGTCTGGCTTTACTGGGGTCACTATAGGGGTCTCCCATCTGGCGTGATCTATAGGTGTTAATACCCCTTGCTTGACGAGTTTGTTGATTTGTTCGTCAATTTTTGGTTTTAACGCAAAGGGTACCCTCCTAGATTTAAGTCGCTTGGGGGAAACCCATGGGTCTAAGTCAAAGGAAATAGGGGGCCCCTTATACTTGCCCAATCCTCCATCGAAGACCTCCTGGAACTCCTGGACTAACCGCTGTTCCCAGGCTTCCATGGAGACTTGGTTGACACCTGTCAATGCGATGTTCAGTGGGGCGAACCATTGCAGGCCAAGCAAGCTCGGGCGGTCACGATCGACTATCGTGAGTGGAAGCTGTTCGGTTCGGCCTTTGTAGGTTACGCTAAAGTTTTTGGTGCCCACCACTGGCACGCGATTGCCCTGATAGTCCCTTATGATGATTCTCTGGGCGGGTACATTTTCCTTCTGCAGGGTGGGCACTAGTTTTTTTATTTCGCGCCATGCAATCATGGAAAGGTAGGACCCGGAGTCCACTTCCATCTTGCAAGGCCGACCTTCGATGTAGACTTCAACGTATATCTTTCTGGCGCCGTCGGAGATGGCATGGCCGATTGTCACCGTCTGGTGGGTTTCTTCTTTCCGCCGACCGTCGCCGCTTCTCTGGGATCTTTGCTTCTGGTCCCATCTGCCTGCTGGCTGGCGCTCTCTGGTTCTTGGCGGGCTCTCTCTCCTTCTATCCTGCTGCTCCCATTTTGGCGGGCTGCGTGTCTTCTTTTGGCGGCAAACTCGGGCGATGTGGCCCCTTCGGTCACAATGCCTGCAGACCGCGTCAAAGAAACGGCATTCGGACCTGGGGTGGTCGCCGCCGCACCCTGCGCAGTTGGTCCTCGACCTACGACTGTTTTGGCTTCGCTGGTTTCCGCGACCCGCCTGCATGCGATGTGTGTCCTCCTCATCGTCTGAAATGCTGGAGGCTGACTGGTAACCGCCGTAGTGTGCGGCCGCTTCGATTCTTGCATCGGCCGACCTTGCGGGGTTGTTGTTGTTTGCGCCTTTTGCCTCGGCTCTCCGCATGGTGTCTGCTGACGTGCGGGTTGCTTCTGCGGCCGCGGCTGCGGTGATGGCATCGGCGAGGCTGATGTCGCCTTTGGCCATAAGTCGGCTCTGGAGTGTCGGATCCCAAAGTCCTAGCACGAAACGGTCTCTTATGAGACTGTTCAATCCCTCAAACTCACAGAGCCCGCCTAGGCGCCTTAATTCAGCGACAAAGTCGCTCAGTTTCTCGTCCGGTTTTTGACATCTCCGGTAGAATTCGTTCCGCCGAATTAGGATGGGGACCTCGGGAGCATAATGGCGCTTTAGTATGGGTTCGAGGACGTCCCAATCCATGGCAGTCGCGTCTGCCGGTTTGGCCAATGCCTTGGCCATCTGGAAAACCTCTGGTCCACAATGCGTCAGGAACACGGCGCGTTTTAGCGGGCCCGGGGCGTCCTTCATGCCGGCACACTCTAAATACATCCGGAATCTGTCTGAGTAGGACTCCCAGTCCTCGGCGGCGGGGTTGAAGGGGGCGGGCGGTGCTATTTTCGCCATTTCGTTGTCGCAAGTTCGTCTGTGGACACGGGGTTCGGTTCAGGGGCGAGATCCCACCTTCGTCGCCAGTGTCGTGTCCGAAAGGAAGGCTCTGAGGCAGTGACTATCAGTAACAGCTCTTTTTATTGAAGACGTGAACCGAACCGCAAAAGAGAAAAAGCCTCCGGCTTTTATACTCTTTTGCCGCGGCGGCCGCGGCCAATGGCAGCGATTCAAGTCTCCCGCTCATGGTTTCAGCCAATCGCGGGAGACTTCAATCGGGCCAATCGGCGCGGCTCGCCTGGCCAATTAGAAATCCCTGCGCCTTAGCCAATCAAGGCGCAGGGATTTCGAGCAGTCCATTTTTAGTACACAACAGTTATTACTTCAGTTATTTTTACTCTTTTATTCTTCACCTTGCCAACAACATTTTCCAAGTATAGATAAGTAAGTAAATTAAATAATTAAACAAAAGACAAATGAACAAATAAAGCAAGCAGGCACGCACACGTAAGGAACAGCTTAGTTTTGAAGTCTTCATTTTTGCCCCAGATCAAATCCCAATATATAAAGAGACAAGGAAATAGAGAGACAAACAGCAGTTAGTGCAATTAGCATATCCAAGGTGAGATGGCATCTGGATGGTCCCTTTAATAATGAAAACAGACAAGAAGCATTCCATCTGCTGGAGCAAATCTTAACAATAGAAGAGGACAGTCAAAGCCAACATAAATGTCTGTGTAGCTCCAAAGACGATTTAATTCTGAAAACTATCCCTAAACTGGAAAAATTATATAAACATTAGAGTTACACCAGGAGCTAATCTTTACTTCTGTGTATCTTGACTGATTTGCAATAATGGAATTTAAAGATTTCATTAAAAAAATACCATCGTTAGTATTTTTTTTCTTAGTATTGTCTGATTGGTTGTTTATTTTTTTTATAATGTAAGACACTTAAGTCACATAACAAAGCTATGAATGCATCAGTCACTTTTCACATAAGCTTGATGTTGATTAGGACCAAGAAGAAATTAATGGACAAAGATGATCCCCTTGGTTTCCATGCCTGAAAGAGAGTTAGAACCTGGGTCTCCCTACTTCTACTCCAGCACTATCACCACACTGGCTCTCAAATGCCAACAATATCTGACTCATAAAAATCACCTATGAGGTCATATATACTTCAACAGAACAAACTTTCCTTGATAATGTTTCCGGGTATATTTCGGAGTAGTTCAAAAAGATTGGACAAGGACCAAGCCTTGTCTTTAGGACAAGCAAGCTACAAATGCTGTTTGATCACATGTTGCTCACCCCTGCAAATCATACTATAAATTGCTCTCAAACAAATATTTAGTACAAATAATAGCTTGATCAATTCACTTTTTCTCTCAAATTCAGAGTTCAGACAACATACTACATCTTCTAAATTATCTGTTCCAGGTGATCATGCAAGCATAACCCTTTTCAGTCTTTCAAAATATCCAAGAAAATTAGGATTATATGAACCTTGTTTGCTAAAGATATAATAGTCTGATACAAGGAATAATAAGCAGCATTATTGTACCAGTCAACCTGATTCAAAGGGCAAACTGAATTAAAGAGGGTGACAGAGCATATCTGAGACCAGTACAGATTGATCATTGGGAAAAAAAGTTTTGAAAGCCAAAGAACTGAAATTGTCCTTGTCAATATCAGAACAATTGGAAGCATGGGATCTGAAATTAAAGGAAGTCTAGCAGAGAGAAAATACTTAGAAGAAGATGAAGTGGAATTCAATCTCAGCTGTGAGAAAGGGAAGAAATGTCTGGGATCTACAACAGTATTTTTCTGACCGAAAAATGTCTGCATCACCAAACTTGCTTTAGAATTTGTCAGAATGAGTATACTAACATGAAGATTAGAGGCTTATCTGCATCATTATATTGTCCCATCATAATAAGAAATGCCCTCCAATCATTTTTGGAGGATGACATCATCCTCAACTCCTTCCAGTGTGTTTTCCTGTTCCATGTTAAAAAGTATTGTTCTCCATCTTTTGCAACTCAAAAGCAGTTTGTCTGCTGCACTTCACTTCCTTGTAGGCCAGTGGTTCTCAACCTGTGGGTCGTGACCCCTTTGGGGGTTCACAGGGGTCACCTAAGACCATCGGAAAAGACATATTTTTGATGGTCTTAGGAACCAAGCCATAATTTTATGGTAGGGGATCACCACAACATGAGGAACTGTATTAAAGGGGCGTGGCATTAGGAAGGTTGAGAACCACTGTTCTAGGCAATCCCTCACTCTTTGTTTATTGCATGTAGTGACAGGAATATCCTCTTCACTGGGTTTATGGTCACTGCCCTGCAGCTCCCTAACCTTGTCCGAGACCCCTGTTAGCAATGGTGGTCCAATAGTAGTGGTTATAACCTTTGCCTGATATGCAGAGAACAATTGTTTTAAATTCTAATTTGTATACAATATACAACATATGAACTATCTATTTTTCTGTGGGACTATGTTAAACAATGCACCACTGGAGTGCGCCTCTTTTTTTCCACCCAGTTCCCAAATGGCTCATTAATATTTAAAATGTCTTAGAATCCAGTCAGAATCAGCATGGATTAGGAACACTTCAAGGGGGTAGCTTGTATATGCTTTAGAACCATGTTTCCCAGATCTGGCAAATTTAAGATATGTGGACTTCAACTTCCAGAATTACCCTTGCCAGCTTGTTGGCTAGGAAATTCTAGGAGTGTTGAAGTCCACACATCTTAAAGTTGCCAGGGTTGGGAAACACCGCCTTAAAATACAGTTCAGCTTTGGAATAGACTTTGGTAGAAAATTGCAATTGCTAATTAACCCATGACTATGCCCATGGCATGAACATAAATTTTAAGAAATTATCCATGGTAGAAAAATAACTTGGATTGTAAATGGAAGCACATATCAATCATCTTGAAAAATGTATCATTTTTTTAGCCAAGGACAAGTCATATAATTGTGCCAAAAGTGTCATTTTAAAAAGAATCTTCATAGTTTATTAAAATATAAAGTTAAACTTGTTGTATAAAGTTATTTCCTCTTAGATAACATAGGTCATTATTGAGTTTGTTGCTTTTAATGGAAGTTTTTGACAGAAATGTTGACAACTTAGTTATGCTCAAAGTATATATTTATATTAATATAAAAGTTTATATTAAGTATATAAACATACTTAATCTGCTTATAGAATTAACTACTATTCTGAGTGCTCTTAATTGATATAAATCATGGGCTACATTCATATCATATATTAAGCTGCAAAAAAAATCCATCAAAATTAACACTAACCAAGATTAACATGTTGTATGAATGCAGCCATTCAATCTTTTAGTCACTTGGCTAAGGCAGTTATATAAATACAACTCAGATAGAATTTTTGTTGTGGGAGAAGGCTGAATGCTCAACATCTCTATTTTAAAGAAATGGGATTATTACAGCTTTGGTCAACTGTTCAAATAGTGGAACTTTCCCTTCCTTGCCTCCCTGCAGGCAGTAGCAACCCTACATATGCTTCACAGGACTCCCACTTCCAGAACATAGCTGGGAGCCAAAGAAAACCAGGCTCCCATCCCATCCGTTCTCTTACTTAGATCCCATCCAAAATATTTTTAGAAGGCATATTGTTAATAGAGAAAATGAAAGAAGGAACACTTGTCATCACTTTTATCCACTATCCACTAACCTTGATCACAGAACAGGCCACCCCAGCCTTCATCACATAAGCATTTTCCTGGTTTTGTACACGTACCATGACGACAGCCCACATGAGGAACACATTCATCACAATAGTGGCCCCGCCAACCACTACGACAACTGGAAAGAAATGGAGACGTTTTAAGATACCTGCAACAACATTTAGTCCCAAGAAAGACAAAGGTTTTTGCATGCTGACAAGTGGAAGGGGGAAAAAAAACCTGGGATTTATACTTGAATTTTGGCTTTCAAGTTTAATACTTACATGCATTCTCCTGGATTTCTGCAAAATCCACTTTTTTCTGAACACCCAGCTAAACACATGGCTAGGAAAAAAAAGATTCAAAACTTCTTTCAAGGATGACTTTAATGCATTTGAAAATATACTTAATCTGTGTTCTGTTCTTTTCCCTGTGAACTCAACAGAATTTGTCCTCCCCCCTCCTTTTCATTTTTATAACAACTCTGACAAGTCAATAGCTGAGTAAGGGTATGATTTGTAGTTTTATCCTGGGGGGAAAGCAGGGGAGGGCTTTAGTGCAAAATTTTAGTTTTGCACTAAAATTGAAGTCCCAAAGGTGGTTCTCAAAAGGCAGCTGGATTATTATTGTTTTGTTTCTTTTCCTTGAAAACAGTTCACTTTTCATCCAAGAAACTTGTGGAATATTACTGTGCTGTTCTCAGAATTATGTTCGTCACCACAGAGTCCCAAAGAGTTTTGTTCTACATAAAACTGCGTACTTATATGCAAATTGTAAATCCTACACTGCATTTGATTTTTCTGTAAAGATATCTTCAAAAAACACAGCACCTGTATTGCTAGTAAATATAGATTTCCTTCAGCCCTGAGAAAGTACTGTTTTCACAACAAACACAGACTTGATTTCCTCAACCCAGCTAAGTAGAACTTGATTGTAAGCTGCACAATTTCAGCAACAGCACTACAGCCACTAGCTTTAGAAGACTGGTGAGAACAGGACTGCCCACTTAGACTTTAGCTCTAAATCTAAATGTTTTTAGCAATCAAAGCGAAAAAGCCCAAAGTACAACTGTCTTCTTGGTTAGGAATATTTAAGAAACAGCCTACATATCTTTCTGTAGCAAAATATCAACAGTGTTAACTTCAATGCAATAGAACATCCTACATGGCTGAATCCAAATCCTCCTTATCCCCAATGAAACTCCTTCAAGCTCCTCAAAGGTGTTTTTTCAAAAAGCAAATAGACTGTCTTTTTGTTGAAGAAAATGTTTCGCTTATCATCCAAGAAGCTTCATCAGTTGTGATGTGGGGGATAGCAATAGCAATAGCACTTAGCTTTATATGGACTTAGCACTTAGACCATACAGGACTTACAACAATTCATTCAGTGACTGCTCAAAGTTACAATAGCCATGAAAAATGGGACTTATCACAATTTTTCAGTTACAACCTTTGCAGCATTCCCATGATCATGTGATCAAAGTTCAGGCACTATTTACAACCCTTGCTGTGTCCCAACAGGCATGTGATCAACTTTTGCGACCTTCTGGCAAGCAAAATCAATGGGGAAGCCAGATTCACTTAACAACCATGTTACTAAGTTAGTAATTGCAGTGATTCACTTAACAACTGTGGCAAGAAAGGCTGTAAAATGGGGGCAAAATTCACTTAACCAATGTCCCACCTAACAGCAGAAATTCTGAGCTCAATTGTGGTTGTTAGTTGAGGACTACCTGTAGACTTATATGGACTTAGCACTTAGGCAACAGCTGGAAGGATAGGTACTGTCCTTCCAGTACTGATGGACCTTCTTGGATGAGAAGCCAAACATTTCCTTTAAACAGATTAAATAGATTAACAGAGTTGGAAGGGACTTTGTAGGTCATCTAGTCCAACCCTCCCCCCCTCCAAAAGTAGGAGACCCTACACCATTTCTGACAGATGGCTTCTTCTTCCTCAAGGAAACAAGAAACCCAGTCCAGTTGCCTTTTGAAAAAGCACCTTTGAGACAGCTATGACCTGGATGGCTGAAAATCTCCACAGCCATCCTTCCAACCCCCACAACAACTTTCACAAGTCAGAGTGAAAGTCCCTCCTGCGCGCGCTTCCCTGGCGACCGACAGCAGGCGGGCCCGCGCTTTCTTCCTCCCCCTCCCGCCCTCTCTGCACGCGCCGACGGCAGCGTTGAAGCCACGCGCAAGCACCAGGGGGAGCTCTTTCTCCTCGCCTGGCGCTTCCCGCCAACAACTCGTCCGCGAACTGGGGGCAGGAGGGGGTAGCGAAAAGTTACTCACCCTCCGTACAGTAGTTTCCAGTCCAGCCCGCCATGCAGACGAAGCTGCCGTCAGGTTGGCAAACGTAATGTCCGAAGTGGTCGTCCCGATTCCTGCAGATACGAGAGCAGTTGTCCCCGTAGTAGTGCTCGTTGCAGATCACTCGGTAGGAGTAGCTGAGCTTGGCGCGCTGGTTGCTCTGCTCGTCTTGGGACCAGTCCTCCCCCACCGCCAGCGAGCGCTGGATCGCCATTTGGCTGATGAGCCATTTCCGAGCTGGGATCTCGGAGCCTGTGAAGGATACATTTGTCATCTAGAGGCAACCAGAGTGCCGCTCCCCCTTCCAGGAGATGCCGCTTTCCCCCAGTTTTCCACTTTTACTTGTACAATTGCTCCAAACTCCTCGGCATTTCTCCCACATTGATCCCTAGAAGGACATCCGACCAGGAGTGTCTTTACCAACTGCATCATTGGCAGCAGTACAAGAAGAAATTATCCTTACATTCTCCACGCTGAGAGTTGCTTCTCTCTCTTAACTTCTCCCTCTCGAAGTTAAGTTACAGCAGCTCTTCCAGCAACAAGTGGCAATTCCTCTCAGAATTCCCTCAGAAGGTACCCAACGGAGCTACTGAGCTGCTTTACTAATATAGTAGAGCTACTCTGCCATTAAACAGGGTGCATGCTTCAAGAGCTGGGAAGGGACGAAGCAGTGTTGAAATCTAGCTTGTCCTGCATTCTTCCAATAGAAGACAATGAACCCTTATTAGTACTGCCAATGCCAACCCATGCTGGCTACAGTTCCTTTTGTCCTTTCCCTTGATGAATAACATATGGTGGGGCAGCCTTAGTCATATTACATTATCCTGACAATGCTCTCTGCTAACACATTGTTTTAATTTATTAGAACTATTTGCCAATTATACTTCGCCTTGTATGCCTTCTCCAGGGTCATCTGTAACACTCCTAGTGTCCAGATTTTATGCAACATGCTCCATCATTTGATGCCTTCCAGTTTGCTTTTTTGAAAAAAGTTTTCCAAATGGGATGTCTAATATAATTTAAAATGAAGAGTCTGAAATCCTGGTAATCCAATCCTTGTGATTTCCAAATAAAAAGAATCAACAATTCCAAGAGTGGGGAAACTCCTTATAGTTCAAGCAACAATACTCTGTAAAACGTTTCTTGTTCACAACAGAAATATATAAAATTCATGAAATATGTAGGACTCAGCTACTTGATTGCAGTTATTTTAGAGAAAGGAATAAAGAATCCCTATTTTTTTTTTAAAAAAAAATAAAGCCAGTATTTTAAATTGCGTTTAGTATCCACTTTTCTCAGAGAGAGCTTTCAAAATAAGAGCTGTGCTGCTGTTGAAATATCCTTTTCCTTTATGTCAGAAAAACATCCCAAAGCCATTATTCCTTTTCCAAAGGGCGGAATTTGAAAAAGGTGTAAAATACAGGAAAAGGCAGTCAGGACTTCTTGGCAGCCTTGTCGTTTTCTCACCAAAGAGCTCCTTTCTTTCCCACGCCAAAAATAAACGGGAGGAAACACAATTGTGTGGAGATTAAGTCCAGGACAAAAATCAAAGCAAAACCGATCAAGATGTAGGGAACACAGCTCTGGCTTGCAAACTAAAACAAGCACCAGAACGATATCCAAAAATTCTATCTGCACTCAGATGTATTTTTTTAGCTTTTAGTGACAGCTGTTTTGGAACAATACCCCCACCCCCACCCCAAAATAACTATTTTCTGGGAGTTATTTTCAATGTAAAGTACATGGCTTCCCCCTAGCGACCGCCGAGAGACAAAGTATTCACCTGTTGGATAATAACCTTCAGGGGCATGCCAGGCTTCAATAATCAGCGAGAAAGTTCCCTGTTGGACGAAAAGAAGCAGTGAGAAAAAGCGGCGAATGGAGGGGATCGGAAAGGGGCTGTGTAGGGCTTGGGGAACCCAACTATTTGCAATTTCTCTAACGGCAGGTCATCTTTCTCTAACGGCAGGTCATCTATCCCTCCACAGCCCCGGGATGCGCGCTGCGAATGCCATTCCCGTTTTGACATTTTCGCTCGACCCACGCATTTCTAAATGCCTTTGCACCACGCGGCGGCAGTTTTTTGGCAGGACGCGGAGCGAAGGAGAAGGCAAGAACCGCAGCGACGCGCCTTTGCCTCTCGGCCAGCCGGGCAGCTGCTTCCTCCCCTTCCTCCTCCCCACCCTACCCTCCGTTCCAGGTCTCTTGGAGGTGAGCTCTCACCGGCCAGGTAAAGTTAAACGGCAACTTGATGGGACTGCCGAAGCCCTCCGTCTCTTTGATGGCGAAAGAGTTGGTTCCCAACACCGGGGTGGTAAGGGTCCCGAAGGTACAGGCGCCCGGGGAGATAACCGCCTGGAAGTGCTTCAAGCAAACGCGAAAGAAGGTCCTGCAGCCGGCCCCGCACGACTCTCCGCTGGCCAGGAAGCCCTGCCCGTTGACGAACTCGCGCAACTCCAGCTGGAAGACGCCGGAGCCGCAGACCCGCTGCACAAAGAGGAGAGAGACACAAAAGAGCCCGGTCAGAGCTTGCCTCCCCCCCACAGCCGGCCGAGCCTTCGCGCCTCCCCCCCGCCCCGGCCTGGGCCATTACCTGCAACGGGAGCGCCAGAGCCAACGCAAAGCCCAAGAGACGCAAAGCCGCCATCCTCCTCGGTTGCTCGCGGGAACTGACGGCGTCCACCTTCTGCTGCTGCTGCTGCTGCTGCTGTGCTGGCGTCCTCGCCTTATTATTCCTCGGGGCTTGCAAAGATGCGTCTCTGGTCTCGGCCCCAAAGTCGTCGCCCGCAGGCCGCCCCGTGCAGCGGCTTCTCCCTTCCCGAACACGCCCCAAACTTCGGCGCGGGAGGAGGGCAGGCGGCGGGTATAAATCCAGCTCTTGAAGCCAGCCGCGGAGGAAAAGATTCGCCGACGGCCGCCTTTCGATACACTCCAGAGGCGGGCAAGAGGGAGAGGCGGTGGGGTCCCCGGGGCCGCGGCGTGCTGGTACCGGTAGCTCCTCTTTCCCCGACCTCGCCGCGCTAGCTCAGCAAGTAGGCGACTCGCTTCCTTTCAGCTGCATATATAGCTGTGCAAGCTCATTATGTAAACTGCCAGTCAGACGCCGGAGATCCCTCCCACTTTTCATCTTTCTGGAATTGGAGTCAAATGTGTGGCCTTCAGCCCGCAGATGCCGGGGGACTCGTGTCCGTGTCCCCCCCCCCACCTCCCCAGTTCTCACCCCGAGGAATCCAGCTGATCGTTCGCCAGCCCAGCCTTCGTGGGCTTGCTCCTTCTTGAGGCTGGCTACTTGAGGGAGGGAGGGAAGACCAGCCAAGGGCAGAGGTGTGTGTGTGGGGGGGGGGGGGGGGGTGTCAGTGTGGTCTTGCCTATTCCCGTTCCGTTTCCCGGGAAAGTGGATCCATTTGGAACTATAGTGCGGTTCCACCAGATAGGTGCGACTCGACCTGCAGCGCCCGCGCTCACACCCCTGCTAGGAGGAACGGAGCGGGTCGACGGTTCTGCGAGGAAGACTCCCCACCTGCCCTTGCACGCATTGGCCGAACCTCCTTCGGGGCTTCCTACTCTTAGCAGCTGGAAGCTGCTGGGCTCAAAAAGAGCTCTAACCACTGCGCGTTCTCCTCTCCGGATGGAAATTGGCAAGCGAAGCGAGGCTTGTTCTTGCAAGCGCTTGGCAGCCCTTCGGAAGCGTTTGCGGGAGGAGCGAGCGAGCGGGCGGGCGGGCGGAATTCACTGCCGCTTTCCAAAGCCACTTTCTCCGGCGTGCGGGAAGCTCATTGCTCCCAGAGCGCGATCATTGGAAAGAAAAAGAGCAGGTGAAATCCGATGGTTTGGCTTCCTGGGGAGGGAAGAAGCCACGGATAGGCGGCCGCCCTAGGAAGAGGCAGCAGCAGCAGCAGCAGAGCATCCCCGCTGACGCCGCTCTCCTCGGTGAAAACAACAGGATGAAGGCTGAACCCGGAGCCCTCCCTCTGGCTCGTGCGAAACCGACCTGGGAGGCTCAGCCCGTTCTCCTGGCTGCAGGCTGCCAGCAAAGCCCCTCGGTCTGCTTGCAATGTGTGCTTATTGTTGAGTCGCGTGTCCCTCATTAAAGCCAAGCACAGAGGAGGCCTTTCATGTGGCTTTTATTCAAGCTAGTTGTTAAATAGGGAAGGGGGTGGTGGAGGAGAGGAAACAGAGAGGATAAACCTTCAGCTGTATGATAATGAGGTTTTGTCACCTTTCTCCCAGCCCTCCGTTCAGGAAGGTCCACCGGGCCCTTCCTAGTTCAAAATAAGTGAAGCAACCAGTTGGCGCGTTCTTTCTTTAGCTGGTATAGCTGTTTGGCAAAACAACCTTGAAAGAAATACCCTTTTCCAATTCCAGCCGAGCAAAGAGGAGGTCTTTTTCTTCAAGCCGGGAGTCTGAAGAAGGGCTCCCGGCGGCTTTGATGTGGAATGATCGCGCCGCAACCCGTCGGGAGAACCAAGGGCCAAATTTTGGGAGAACCAAATTTTGCCCTTCCCCAGTGTTTTCACTGGAGATGGTGGAGACCCGGGAAGGGCAAAATTTGGGCAAGCCAGATGGCTGTTGGTAAGAGGAGGAATCGCTCCCCTGAAACGTTTGTCAACTTTCGGCCGGCTCTTAGGCGAGTCTGAAGGGGTTTTTTTTTTTTTTTTAAAAAGCCTCGTCTATGAACTTGCTTGAACGGCTGCCAAAATGAGTCCCGAGATGGGCGACATATACGTGGAATAAACAAACGTAAAAAGCATTTGTAATCCATCGCAGGCAGGGCCACACTTTGCAAGGATTTGGTCCCTCGCTGTGATTTTCTGTAAGGCAAGGATTCCCCCCTCCCCTCCACTGAGTAGGTGGCCTCCTTTCTCTTTAAACGCTTGGGGCAACCACTTTATCTAACACCTTCCCCCCCCCCCTCCTCTGTTCCTTCTAATTCTCTTTTGAGAACTCCTGGCCAAGCGACCTCTTGCCTTTGGGACAGAAGAGCAAAGGCTCGGGGGAAGTAGAGAGGGGGGAAAGGGGAAGATGCGAAAAATGCGGCACACGCACTTGATCTGATCGCGGGTTTTTTTTAAAAACAACAACAGCAACAACAACAACAACACACACACACACAGAGGGGTGGGAGCTGCCTAGAAAGCCCTTGCCCAGGTTCTGGGAGGAAAACCAGTGCCGTTGACAATACCGGAGCCTTCTTCTGGAGGAGAAGTAGCTGGAATCGAGTAAAGGCTTGTGGAAATAGGGGGATCATCCGGCGTAAGGCAGGTAGAGAACCGCTGTTGCCTTGCTAGCCTCCCTCCCTCTCTTCCCTTCCTCCTCCTCCTCCTCCAACTGTCAAAACTGATGCGAAGAGCTCCGGCACTAAATAAAACGAGAAGCCAGATAGCATCAGTGCTGATAAATGGTGATGAGTTTCTAGCCTCAGGGAACAGAAGGGCGGTGGGGGCTCTTTAATTCATGATTGAAAGGCTACGGTGGGCTCTAACAGATGTTAGTATGTGCGTGTTTTTTGATTTTTTGACTTGTCTCGGAGGTTGATTTGGCTAACCAGAGCCACCCCGCCCGGCCACTTTGGCCCAGGCGCCATCTGGCACAAGCTGGGCGGCATGTAGGAGCAGGGCATTGCCCGGGCGGCTGCAGATCCACAGGCAGCATCTACCATATGGACTCGCTCTGTTCTCTCGGGCTAATGTAGGTTACAGCCAGAGAGCTGCTCCCTTTCGCGCGCCCGACCCAGCCAAACCTCCTCCCACCCTGCAACCAGGCTCCGCGGAGAGGGGTCCTTTTCACCTGTCGCTTGCACGCTTCCTCCGCGCCCTCGATCCCCACCCCCACCCGGAAAAAATTAATAAATAAATAAAAATACGATGGCGTGTGCAGCGCCCGACTCCGCCCTTCTGAAACCAAGCCCTCCTTTCCCGTTCGCTCCGGGGATCGCAGTGGGTTTTTCTCTCGGGGGGCGGGGGGCGCTTTCCGCTTACTTTTCCTCCCTTCCCAGTTCCCCCACACCACCCGCGGCTGCCCCAGAATGACTGACGGAGCACAGCACGCGCGTCTCTCCTCTTCCTGGTGGTAAGCAAGCAGATGTGAAATCTTGAAAGTCGCGGGCATATACATACTGTTGGGATTGTAGCTATTAAAGCGGCCGCAGTAAAATAATAAACAGAATGGACCATCTGTTTTGTGTTTGCCAAGGCAAAAAAAAAAAAAAAAGACAGAAAGAGACAGAAAATACAAGACGGGGCAGCTGCCGGATCTGAAAAGTTTGCAGGACTCTCCTTTTAGCATTTCTGTCTCTTTACCTGGGTGTTTTGTTATCAACCATTTGGGAAGCACTGTGTGCTGTAGTGGCTTCAGCCGTTTTGCTGGTTTGTCAGAATCCAAAGCTGCTCTGGTAGAATCACCCATCTAACTTCTGATTCTGCAACAATTCTTAACAGAGGCTAGAAATATATCTGGCCATTGCCTACATTTAACTAACTATATTTAGTTATATTAAATTAATTAAATATACACAATAGCCAGAAATATTTAACAGACCTAAAATATTTAAATGTTTTCTATATATGTGTGTGTGTGTGTATAAACAACTTAACTATATTGAAGTGGGGGCAGGGAAAATAATTACTATATACTGAGTTATGCTATTATCTGAATAAACCCTTTGTTTATCTGTTCCAGCTTTTCACAGCCTTATGCCTTTCAGGTGTATTGGTGTCCTTTAAAATAGAACCCAATTTACTCAAGCCAGGATAAGCCAAGATGAATGGGAACAAGAGTTAGTACAAGAGTTGTAGTCCAACACTTATAAGATGTCACCAAATAGGTGAAGACTTATCTTCACAGACTGCAGAACTGCGGCCTTAATGATAAGGGGGAAAATAATGATCTAAATCTTTTGATTGGTAGATTGAGTATGTATATCAAACTCTTAGCAACCAGATAGATATTATAGGCTGTTCCTAACTCTGTCCTCAGCTGTCCTAACAACACTTTCATCACCATTATAACTGGACTCCAGCCACCATGCTGGTGATTGTTTCCTTCTTCTCTTTACTTTCACCCTTCCCAACATTAAAGCCTTTTCCAGAGAATTAGATATTTGCATAATGTATCCAAAACAAATTAATTTGAATATGGTAATCTGTCTAAATCTTTTATGAGAATCAAAATAAATGTTTTTCTGCAAAACAAAATCCCTTAAGCATACATAGAACCAAAGCTATGCAGTAGTATATCCCTACTTGTAATTTATGTGGAATAATGTATCATGCCAAAGTAATTGAATTTTATAAGTTGGTTTAACTAGTTTATGCAAATTCATGAAAACTGAAACAATATTGAAGATAAGAACAGAGAACTTTCTGTAAACTTTATTGAGCAGATTTAAATTGCATGCTGATAATTGAATTTCTATACTTTTCTCAGTGTTTTATGTAGATTATGAAACTATATGTTGCTATGTTAATGCTTAACTCCAACAAGCCTAAATAAATAAACTAGCCATACCTGTGATCTTTGGGCATAGGCCTCCCTTAAGAACAGAGCAGCAAATCTGGGTTATTCCTGATTTCAAAACTGCCATATGGCAAAGGAAGTTGCTGTACCAGAAACACAAAATCAGCTCCCTGTAGTTAGAAGAGTCCTTATGCAGCCCACTGCTATTGCTATAATAGGTGGAAACATAGGACAATTAACTAAGAACTGAAACAACAGGGCATGGTTTGGAATAAAGCTAAAGAGAGTAATATAACTCTCATGAACTTTTCACTGAAAATTAAACATAGGATACTTTTGCTATTGAATTAGGGACAATCAGCTTCAAAGAACATAAGTTTTACTCAACTACAAGATGGTACAATACAATTTGACAAAAAAAACTCTAGTACAGAATATACACATTGTGTTGACAGTTATGATTTTTTTATTAGCACACAATGGTTTGTTTTCTTTTGCCTACAATGGTTTATTGAAATCATAATTAAAACCCAGGCCATAATTTAAAATACAAATCTTTTATGGTCCCCTTCTCATTTCACATATGGTAATCACCTGGCACAGTAGTGAAGGCTAGTAATGGGACAATAATCTCACCATTACCAGAGGCAGGGACTCCTATAAGATTTTGTCCTTCAGTTGTCTAAAACAGGGGTCTCCAAACTTGGCCACTTTAAGACTTGTGGACCAACTCCCAGCCAGAAGCTGGCTGAGGAATTCTGGGAGTTGAAGTACATAAGTCTTAAAAGTTGCCAAGGTTGGAGACCCCTGGTCTAAAACACTTATCACCCAAAAGAGGAAAACATTGCAATGTCTTGCTTCTCCTTCTGAGGCGATCATCTCAGTTTAATCATACACTTGGCCTTCAAGCACAACTATGCCCCAATCCACCCCCCCTGCCTCACCATCCCATCGTGGACAGGAGTCTAGCATACTGCAGCAATGACATGTAGTTCTTCCAGCAAAACATAAAGTTAATTTTACAATTTTATTGTACATCATTCTTTGAAGGAGATGGGTGGTTCAGAAATGTAAAAAATAAATAAAACAAATAAGGCTCCCAAAATGGGGAGTAAGGGGAAGCTTATGAATGCCAGGGCCTTAATGCAGTGAGCAGATTGATTGGGTAGAGTAAAAGTAAGCCCTGGAATTTGACAACCCTCATGCCAAATTTGAGTGTATTGATATTCTGGGAAGCAAGCAAACGTAAAGCACGATTTCTCTGAAGCAACCAACTTCCATCCCAACTGAATGAGAAAGTCTTTTGAGTTTGGAGCACTTTGGAGAGCTTAAAAAAAAAACCCATATCCCTCCTTACTTCTACTTCTCTATATATGGAAAATAGGCTAAGAAAAAGGCAGAGGTAAGGAGCGATTGACTGGCCTATCTTGTAATAGCAGGAATTGATTTATCAAAGCTCTCCAATCGATCAAAGTATCTACAGGAAGGATATAGAGTAATATGCCCTTCTCAGCTGTGATTCTATGTTTTGGTAGCAGCTTCTCAAGTGGGAGGTTATATTTTAAAGAGTTTGATAGTATTTGTAGATATTTCCACTCCATTCTCCACAATAATGCCTATAATTTGAGATTATTATTTTTTAAATGAAGCAATAGTCCTACAAAGTCTATAGTACTATTAGGAACCCAAACAATTTGAGGTTTAAGTAAAACTTTCACCCAACTCCCACTGAAAACAATATTTTTTGAAAAGTTCCACAGTGGCTTTTTTTCTGAAGTTTGGTAGGATTCTACTCCCACAAAACAGTCAAAATTGTCTGCAAATGTTTTCTGAGCATGATCAAAATTAAAATAAATGATTGTTTTTTTTAAACAATAATATAAACAAATATTACTCTTGACCCCTAAATCAGAATTGATATTCTCAGGTATCTGCAAAGTTCACTTCATTTTTTGTTGCCTTTGTTTGTAGCTTCTCTATTCTAAGCAATAGGAGACTCAGTCAGTCATTTATTCTTCATTCTAGATTTTACATCAGATGTAGTTTCCAGTTGGGCAGTTTCTGTTTTGGCTTAAGTTTAAAGTGATAGTTTTTGAATCACTGAATGACATGATGTACTATACATCCCTAATTTGAGCAATTAGGACCATTGTTGGACCATAGAATCAGTGACTGCAATGCCAAACACCTCTGCTTTCAGCTACTTCCTGATCCATGAACTTGTCACTGCGGCTGCCTCCATCTAAAGCCTTCCTATATTACTCTTTATATTAGCTGTACTGGGCTAACAAGGCAACCAACTTCTTTACTGCTTGTGGTAGTGGCAGTAAAGCTTTCATGGGTTGTTAATCCAGATATCTTTTTCTTTCATTCTAGTTCCATTTTAAGTGCTCTTTAATCAGATCTTAGCTTCCTTTTCTCTTAATGTTATGACCCAAAGTTGATAATTTTCCCAACTGAATGTAGTAAATAGAGATTTTGGTTTTTACGCAATGGATAAAAAGCTACAAGGAATCCTGGGAGACCTTTTAGGAATTGCTTCTTTTTGGAAAGGAAGGTATCTCCACCTTCCACTGACTCTCAAAATAATCTATTTCTTACTGGCATTGACAATGAAATATAAGTATGAAGTATGAATATACTGCATATTGGGGTTTATAAGCAAAAACCAGTAATGTGTGAATAGCCAGTTTATTTTGAGAGAGAATTAATTCTTGGATAAATAATTATTCTCAGCACAAGCACAAATTCAAAATAGGGGAAGGGGGAGCAGGTTCTACCTGAATGCTGTGTCAGGGAATGGTGATTAAGGTTTCTTGCCTCTCTTTATTAATCCATCTTCATATTTCCCCCCATTCTTTGAAATATTTATAGACTTGAGCCTTATCCTCATGTAGTGGTTCAAAGTACCACCAGCTTTTATTTATTTAATTTATATTGCTGCCTATTCACCCATGGTGACTCCAGGTGGCTTACACAATGTAAAACCATATTTAAAACAAAAAAAATAAATGGTATGTCTAGTTTTTTTTAAAAAGCCTGTTGCCATAAATTGGGTTACCCAGGTTCTGATCTCTAGCCTCTAATTAAAAAGTGTTACTCACCAACTACTTCATTCAAGCTAGGCACCAGGTTTCATTCAGGGATTATTCAGTGGGGTATGGTTTGTACCATACATCTGTATCTGTACACTGCCCG
This sequence comes from Hydrophis major, assembly GCA_033807585.1. Taxonomy (NCBI): domain Eukaryota; kingdom Metazoa; phylum Chordata; class Lepidosauria; order Squamata; family Elapidae; genus Hydrophis; species Hydrophis major. The sequence goes on along the minus strand of CM066328.1, from coordinate 78,646,167 downwards.
GAGCCACTTGGATAATGAGATGGGCTGTGTCTAAATTTGGCAAACAAACAAACACCCTTCTGGCCAAGAACTGCACCTCCTACCCACAAAGAATGGATAAATTATTTTTTCCCTCCAATTTTTGTTGATGCTGTGAGAGGTCCTTGATGTAGGAAAAAAATAGTGGATTTCCAGAATATGTCCTAGGCTGAGGAAAAGGTAAAACCAGCTCTGGAGGGAGTCTGGGGTTGCCAGGGTGATCTGACCACAAGGTAAACAAGGGGAAGGAGATGATCTTTGTAACAGTCTTGAGGTTGCTATGGCTGGAGCAACCCTCCTGCAGTCTGGTCCCTTACCATCCACATTCATCATCTCCAAGTAGCAGCTCCCTCAATGCCTTCTCCTCACTTGGGGCTAATGGGAATTAATAGTCGAGCACATCTGGAGGAGCCAGTCTGGGAAAAGAGAAAACACAGCATTGCCAGGCTGATTGCTTTTGAATTATTTCCCTGCTTGGTACTCTCGCGCGAGTTTCTTCAGATTGCATAAACTTTCCCACCCCGCAGTTTAAAAACAGGACGGACCCCAAAAGTCCCCTCCCTCCCCGTCTTTAAGTTCAGCAAATTTAACTTCTGCAAATATGGGGAAAATAAGGCATGCGCGATGCCCGGCTTGTTTGCTTTCCAACAGCAACACCCGCTCCCACGCCCTTCCCTTCCCCGCCCCCGCGCGCGCTTTTGGGAGAGAGGGCGCTGAGGGGTGTTAAACGCGGTCGATTTGGGAGCCAAGTGCTTGGAAATATTTCCTGATCTGCACAGGAGGAGGGGAGATTTGCAAACTGTTGCTGCCACATGGCTCCATTCTCATTGTAATGAGGTTGGCGCGTGCCTCATCTGCTCCAGGGGAGAGCTGCCACGAGCCAGCCAAGCGCACCGCCACGTGCCAACTGGGACAGGGAGGCCCAGCCCGGCGGCCTCCAGACACCCGCAGTCGTCGCATCCAGGGGCCGGGGAGCGCACAAAAGACACCTGCTGCAAGCTCCGGCAAGGCCTGCCTCTCGCCCAGGAGCCGCCGAGCCAGCGCTTCCTTCCTTGGCTCGGGCGCAGCAGCACGTGGCGCGGATTCTTGGTTGGCGTCGAGGGCCGCCTTGCGGCGCTGGAGTTGGAACGGGGCTGGGGCTGACTGGAGGTTGGACGGAGGGAGGGCAGGGCGAGAAAGCCCTCCATAAGCCCTTTAGAGGATCGCAGCGTCGGAAGACCAGGGAAGTCTTGGTGGAAGAGCGTCGTGTGACTCAGCTTCTCAGGATCGGGAAAAAACGGTAATCTGAGCCAGCTCAGCGTCTCGGATCTTCCGCAGGATCCTTGCTCGGGTGGGGAAATCACCGTGTTACTCCTGCAGGAATTTGGCCCCAGAAGAAGGTTACTCCCGTTTTACAGGAGGGGTCAGCTAAGGCTGGGCGAACGGAGCTTTGACCCGGGGACACGAGGAGGCTCCGCAACGTGGAAGGCGCGCTGTGTCTTGCAGAGTCACGGAATAAAAGGCCGTGGTTTTTTTTTTTTTTTTAAAGCTTTTTGCACAAGAGCAGCCCAGGGGCACCTGTGAAAAGGTTTCCCGCCAGTTGCGTACTCCAAACGTGTGTTAAGGACTTTCGCTCTACGCACGCTCCTAGTGGGCAAATGCAATGGGATGTGGACTCAGACCGCCGCTCCGACCTTTCCTCTTTGCAACTCCTAGGAACATCTGCACCGCCGGTTTCTCCAGAAGCCTGCGGGGGATTCACACCCGGTTCAGAAGGGGGATCCCCATCGCCTCCTGTTGCCCTTCCAAAGCGGGTGGTCCATGCACGCTGCCTTTGGGCCCCGCTCTTTCCGAACCGAACCCTGGGGCGGCAAAGGACAAGTTAGCGCATCTTTTCCTTGGCGGCGGCGGCGGCACTGGGTGGAGGGAGAGGGTGTTAGTTGCAATCCGTAAAAGTCCACCTTTGTTGCTCTTGCTATTTAGCGTGCAACCCACAAAACAAGGCCTTTCCTCTGAAATCGGATAACAACGACGACGATTGGCTTCTCGTGCTATATCGATTGCTTCTTTGCCATGCAAATGCCTGTTTATGCCTTGAAGTTCCCGCCATCTGTTTGCTTGCGAACACCTGCCGTTCAATAAATCGATTTTCCAATTTAATGTAGCAGCTTCATAAGGCATTTTTTCTCTTCCTCCCTCCCTCCCCTTTTTTCATGGCAAGCCAGATGCCGTTGCAACCCCATCCCCAAAGCCCAAGCCAGCTCGGTGCTCGATCGCCCAGTCGCTGCTCGTGAACAGCAGAGCGCTGTTTAGCTTTTTCATTTGCGCCCAGCGCTGAAAACCAGAAAATGCGCATCCTACTCTTTCATAAGAGCATTCCCTCTTAAAAGGAAAGTTGCAAAAATGGGGATTTCTGATCCACCATGCGGCATGCCCCCTAATTTTAATGTCTGAAGGCAGGACAAGAAGCAAAGGATGGAGACAAATCAAGGAGAAAACCAACCTGGAACTAAGAATACATTTCCTGACAGAACAATTAAGCAGTGGATGGAACAAGTTGCCTCTGCAAATTGTGGGTGCTCCAACATGGAAATTTTAAAGAACAGATTGCTCTACCATTGATCTGAAATGGTATAGGGCTTCTTAGGGGTTGGATTGGAAGACCTCCAAGGTCCCTTCCCTCTCTTATTCTATTAATTATTCAGTGGTGAGGGGAAAAAGCTGCCTATGTACAGAGCAGTCTTCTACTGCTCCAAGTTTCTCATGTATGGTTCTGTGGCTGAATCCTGACTAAATCCTGATTAAAACATAATCCTTGTTGGGTTAAAAGTGGATGAATCAACTGGTGTGCACCAGGTGGGGAGATATTTAGCAATACTTAATGACATTCATTAATGTAAAAGATTCCATTCATCCATGCCTTTATTTTGATATGGATTTGAAACACTTAATAGGGCAGTCCCAAGTTAAGATGGTCTGTCCAGAGCAGTAGCATTCTAATACAAGCTATGTTAATGAAGGTTAGATACACAATCCAGGGGTTGGGGGAAGGAATAGGAAAACCAATAACTCCTAGCACCAGGTGGGAAGATCCCAACTCAGTCCAATATAGTCGAGTCTTCTGGAAAACTCCAAAGCAAGTACACAAGCAAGATGTAGTGTAGAATTTGTTTTTGTTTTTTTTAAAGTTAATAGGAGCACTACTTAGTCTTATTGCCAGTAATATCATTGAAATATGATCTTAAGATCTCACTCAAGGGAGCTTGTTCTTAGGCAAAGATGCGCAGAAGAATTCCCCTTTAACAGAAAGTTGCCTCTTGCTGGATCCAAAATTTGCAAATTTTGGGAAGTTTCAAGAAGATCCTATAGGGTTGCTCATTTTACAGATAGGGCAAAATGAACGGAAGAGGCAGTAACATAACGGGGGCATCATCCGTTTCTCAGAAAGAATGAACCTGTTCTCTTCCGCCAAATCTGTATATAGGGGAATGCACCCCTTTGTTTTCAGGGGACCCAGATGTTTGGAATTGCTGCCAATGATCCAGAGGGAAGGAGATTCCTATCCTCGCAGGAACGAGGCATAAGATCAGGCGGATTCTTGCTCAGAGGTAGACGGACGATTTCCCCGTCCTTTTGCTCTCTGTGGATCCGTCCTTAATCTAGTGTTTGGATGGGCTCCTTTTCACTTACACATAAGCTCTTGGGAATCGCCCACCTTTCCCCTCTTCTCCCTACATCAAGTTTCTCCACTTCCAGACCTTGCCGATCCTCCAAGCCGCGGTCGGAGAGGCTGTTCGGGGCCTCTCTTGGGTGCATTTGGCGACCTTATCTTGGGTGCATTTGGCGACATTTCCTGTTCAATAAGAGCAACGATGAAGCTTCTCTTGGCGCCAGGTTATCTCTCCGCCAAGCTCTCCTGTTATCGCTCCTGGCGAGCCCTTTTCTGCTAACTCTTCCCCAGTTTGAGCTTCGCTCACAGCCCCGCAGCGTTTTATCTCACAGTTGGTTAAACACCGGAACAAAAGAGGCGGGATTCTCGCAGCCTGTACCTGCGAGGTCTTGCCAACAGATTTAAGAAAGGCGGCAGTGGCAGCAGCGGCGAGAACCAAGCTAGGCAACAAGATTAAGCCGGCGGGAGTCTTCCCTAAAGTTGCCTCTGCCAAGATGGAACTCGGAGCCTCACCGCCCTGCCGTCCCTGGCGTTTAGTTAATTGCTTTCCTGCCTCCTGGGAAGCCTGATGCCTGATGGGCAACAGAACTTTTTTTTTTTTAAAAAAAGAATCTTGTCACAATTTAATCGGATTCTTATTGTCCACTAGTGATCCTCATAGCTGTGTCCACAAAAAGGGGCAGTCCATTTGAGGATCAAATAACAATTATGGCTGTCATTACAGGCCTTCCTATTCAACACCCACCAGTTTGGTCTCCTGGAAGCCTGGCGGACTTCAACTCCCAGAATTCCACAGCCAGCTGGCTGTGGAACTCTGGGAGTTGAAGTCCGCCAGGCTTCCAGGAGCCAAGGTTGGAGACCCCTGGTCTAGAGTCTGTCTGACAATGAATTGAATCAAGGATTTATTGCCTTGGCTGGTGAATTCTGGGAGTTATAGTCCCAACCTACTCGGAGGGCATCAAACTGAGGAAATGTTTTCTAAGGAAATTATTAGACAGTAGTGTAGATACATTAATTTATTAAATATTTATTTATTACAACACTGACCTAAAAACATTTTGTAGGAAAGCATGTAAAAACCATAGTAATTATAAAAACTGGTCAGGGTATGACATCTTTTATAAATAATTTAAAAAGCCACATTTATTGAAATAAAATCACTGATGGGATAATAGCTAAATGAAATGGATCCAGTGATCTGGAAATCTGATTAGATGGGGAGTTGTTTGTTACAACTGAACACCTTTTGAAATGGGAGCAATATACAAGAATGTGGGTTTGCTGTTCAGGAACTTCTTCACTACAGGAGCAAAACCTTTGTTCACATGGGATACCCCGAATTTTCCTCTCAAGAACAGCTGTTAGGATGGAATTAGGCCTTTTCTACATCATTCAAGCTGGTTTAAATTATCTAACCAGCTTCAAAGGAGGTGAATGACTGTGCAGGAGCACAGCTGACTGGACTCTCAAATCCTTGTTCTGGTATTTAAGGGCTGTCTCTGCACATTCATATCATAATTAGGATTGCATTAAGTGAGAGACCACAAACACTCCAGTTTCTCTTGCACTATCCTACCCAATTAGATGCATTATTACAAGTATCTTTCCTGAAATAATATTTCTTTATGAGATGTTATTGCCAATTGGTGTACTTAATTATCTGGCTGCATTTATAGCTAAATGTTGGTTCAGAACTTAGAAAAAAAACTTGTATTCCTAGTGCAAACACATTTGATTAGATTAAAATCACATTAGTTGATTAGAATCACAACAAAATTCACTGTTGACTGGATTTATGTTTGTACATTTGTAGAATTTTCAATGTATTTTAAAACATTTTTACAAGTATTGTGGATTTGCAAACTTGCTGACAGTTCCATCCAGGAGAATATGATGCCATTTTAGGTCCCTAAAGAACGGTGCTCACAGTCTGGACATTGTAAACAAAGGGAAATATTCTTAGCTTTCCCACATAATTACAGTGTGGATCCACTGAGAGATAGAATGATTATTAATCCAGTTTATTACGTCGCTACTTAGCCATCACAAGCCATTAAATGCAACATTGAGAAATATGAACACAATGAGGTACAACCAGAGTTAATTACTGACCAATTCTGAAATGAACTGCTAGGAAATCTGTATTCTATAAAGATCCATGCAGCAAACTGTCCACTTGAACTGGTACACAACAGATTGCAATACTACATGAGATCAAAAGTCCATGTTGTCTAACATTCTTTTATGATATTCCCCAGTGAAACACTCCAAGCAAACCCCACAATTAGCCAGGCATAATGCCATTAGACATTTTGCACTATTTGTCTGCAACATCTGTTAACCAGGGTCGAAACATGTTTAAGCTGTGCAAAGAGATTTGTTAATTTGGGAAGCCAATTGCCTAAAGCAGTTACTGGTTGACCCAAGTTCTAGGGTATGCAGGGTCAAATGAATAATATTTGTTTTTACCATTATTTTATGTCTTGTTGTACATTCATAGTACTTTAACCGTCCTTTTAATTTTGGCTATTAGTCATGAGTTAATGTTTTATAATAAGCAGAACTACAATCCCTAGTCCCTATAGTGGGGGCTACAATTTGCATCATCCCCAGCAAATTGGCTGGAGGATGACAGAATCCAGATATCTGATATGGAGTTCAGATATCTGGAATCAAATTGCATTAAATTCTCCAAATGATCACAAACCAATTAAAACCTGCAAGATCCACAGATGTATTAAATAGGGATAAAAGCAGTGATGACAAAATGTCCGCCATCTTGAGTATTATCATAGCTTTCCAAAGAATTGTAGTTTGGGGTGGGTAGTCTCCTTAGCTTCTTTTAATTTTAGTGACATTTATTTGCTCATCCTGGTTCCTACTTCCCAAAACTATGGCATGCTACTCTGATTTATTTGATAGGGAGCCATAGGAGATACATCTATCTTATCTAGGTAGTCCTGGATTATATCTTTCTGTGGGAATCTCAGTATTTCCTCTGAAATATGAAGTTTTGCAATTACATTTTCATGACTTCAAAGCAGCTCTAGGAGAAAAATGGAGAATAAATGCTGCACTTTTTACAAGGTTAATATAGGGCAAGGTTCTGTTCACTGCTTCTACAATTGTTCACTGCCTCTACTACTTTTTTTATCTCCAACCTGGAATTCATAATTTTTTTTTGAATAGGTTTTGATATAACACAGTTAACCAGTCTGCTTGTAAGTGAACTGTGGTGTATTTTCCTCCTTGAAATTTTAGCACCTGTTCTGGGTTCCATAAGAAAGAATGCAGGTTCAATCTTGCCATCTTCACATAAGGGTGGAAACTGATGATCCATCAGTGTTAATATTATTGGGCAAGATAGACCTCAGCTTCTTCCTCGGTTTCTGCCAGGCCTAGATGATTTTCTATAATACAGTAAAGGGATATAATTATATCTACCACTTCCTGTACAGAGTGATGTGCTAAATATATATAAAATATCCTGTTTTAACACTAGTCTACTTTTAAGCATTGGTGAGAAAAGGGGAAAATTGGCATGGATTCCATTGCAATTACACTTTGCCATCATCTCCCTCTACCTGCCCCCAAATTAACCAGAATCTGTACATTTTTAAAATAAGATTCAGGATGTGGAATGTATAAATAAAATAAAATGTATAAACTAGCACAAAACTAGCACTGAATATTCTAACCTATTTGATTTTAATAATGGTATATTTCCTTTGTATATTCTGTCTTTCTATTTTCCATCTTTTTCCTGAATCCTCATACATATATTCCCATGCTTGCTTTTGGATTTTCTTGCCTTTTCAAGTATAACTATAAATATCTGCCATTTATCTGCTCTTATCCATCTTCAGTATGTTCTTCCTCCCAGACATAAATATACACAGATATGTCTTATGAGACTTTGTTTAAAAAAGCACTGAAAATTTGCACAGATAAAAGGACAGAATGCAGAGGTTGGCTAACTCTCTCATATTCCTCAAATATGCAACCACAGAGAAATATATCTATGGGATTGGGGAAGAAGCTTTTATGGTTGTGTAATATATGACTTTCTCTCTAGCTCTTTATAGTTCTATTCCACATGTGAATAAGTAATTTAGTTATTTAATGAACATTACAAGTTATTTGACTGAATTATCATGAATAGTGGCTGTAAGTTTTGGTTTGCAATTAATCTACTTGGGTAAGGCAAGGAAAAATTCAAGTTCTGCCATTAACCAACAAGAAATGTATGCCTCTTTTTTTTGGGGGGGGGGAGGAGTATTACTTTAAAAACTGTCTTCATACAATATACTAAGCTACAACTGACAAATTATATTTTAACCTAACATTTTGTGTCAACCCAGCCATTTTGGTTGGGTTAATGGTTCAATGAGTCATACCGATATAGAAAATTGGATTAAGTAAAGTCAAGTTCAGTTAACTATGTATAATGTGTTGTGCAAACACAGCTAGAAAGTAGTAAAGTTTATCTTAGAGTGAGTCTATTTTAGCTTTAATCAACAGATATTAAAAAATAAAAATTGTAGTTGGGTGAGTTGATGAGAACCTCAGAAACAGATGTCTAGTGGTGTATAGTTATGGTAGAATCAGGGTTGATTTGCAGGGTTTATTTATTTATTGATTTGATTTGATTTGATTTGATTTGTCAATCGCTTACAAGATACAGGTATAAAAATAAACATAGTTTTGAATACATGAGGTGGATACTTATAAGAAAAATAAAAAGAAACAATAGGACAGGGATGGTAGGCATGATTGGTGCGCTTATGCACGCCCCCTACAGGCCTCTTAGGAAGGGGGTGAGGTCAATAGTAGACAGTCTAAGTTTTTGGAGTTTGGGGAAGAAATCACAGTCAGGTAGAGTTAGAAAAGTACGGTGAAGTACAATGCCATAAAGAAGAGTGGGTCAACTTTTTCCCCAAAGCACCAGAAGGCAAGATAAGAATCAATGGATGGAAACTAATCAATGAGAGAAACAACCTGGAATTAAAGAAAACTTCCTAACAGTAAGAACAATTAACCAGTGGAATTAACCAGTAACAATTAACCAACTTGCTTTCAGAAGTTGTGGGTACTTCATCACTGGAGGTTTTTAAGTAGAGACTGGACAACCACTTATCCAGAGTCTCAGGGTTGAGCAGGGCATTGGACTAGAAGATCTCCAGCTCTATTCTGATTGATTGAAGATGTATTAAATCAATCATAAGAGGGGCACATTAGAAAGAATGTGGCCAAAGTAATATACCACTGGATTAAAAACTATTGGTAGTTTTTAACATAATCAGTAACAGGTACAATAAGATAAAAATAAAGTGAGTAACAGCTAAGACACAGGTGTCAAATTCACAATGACACATTGCTGCCATGTGACTTATTGCAATGTTTTTTCTCTTCGCACAGCTGGGGTGGACGTGGCCTGCGTGTGATGCATCTGGCCCATGGGCCCACCAGTTTGACACCCCTGAGCTAAGGTAATAATAAAGTAAGCATGGTACAAGCCCTTAGCTGATAACAATAAGTCTTCAAACATTTACGGAAAAGTTCTAACTTTTCTAGCCTTCCTAAAAGATGGCTGGGTAAATGACATTGAGACCTTGATGTATTCTATATATAACTCAGTTGAATCAAATAATGAAACAAACTCTATCTGACAATTCTCCCCTTCCAACAACAACACAACCAAATCAACCATTTGATATCAGCATAAATTTCTAAAGTTCCTAGTTCATCACCATTTGTAGTCCCCAGACCCCAGGACAAAACCACGTTTGGGGGGTCTTCGAAAAGCAACAGAATGGTGGCCACCCATACCTTGGATAGAATGATGCTCCAGAGAAAAGAGGCCACCGCTGAGAAGACTCTTTCTCATTGTCCCAGCAGATACACATTCCTAACTGATGGGACCCCTAATATACTCTGTCTTCCTGTCCTGGTGAGCCAGGTGGATACATCTATATATATGCAAACCAATTTAACAATTTCATTGCAAATGTGGAAAGCCATGATTTAATACATCAGCCTTCTCCAATCAGATGAATCCTACTTATGTTGGTTTACAAAACATGTAATGTTCTATCCATACTATTTTGATTGCGATAGCTAGATTTAATGAAAACTGCAGTGAAACACATCACACCTGAGTGATCCAGTTATAAATTTATCTTTTAATTTCTATAAAAATCACCTGGAATCCTGGGAACTAGGAACTTTAGAAATTTATGCTGATATAGTAAAAATAAATATATTGTTTTACTGCTTTGTACATGGCACAAAGCAGAACTGATTTTATTCAATGTGAAAATTATAGATATGATATATATGAAAGGAAGAAAATTGCCTTATGATTTGGTGGTGTCAATAATGTACTATATTAGCATACTCCAAATCCTAACACCTGATTGGTCCATGCGGACCGCGACCGGATCGGCTGACTGAACGGCCATGATTGGTGCGCTTTGAATCTACCGCGATTGGTCGAGCAGATCGCGGGAGATTCAAAGCGCTGTCATTGGCTGCCGAGCCATGAGCAATCCCTATATGAGGGGTTGCCACGGCTCCAAGTTTTCGTACTGAACTTTAACTACATAAAGAGCGTGGTTTTGGTGGCAGCAGGAATTCGCGACCGTCCGCGATTCCTGCTGTGCTTGCCACCGACGTGCCCCCGATCCAAATGGTTCAGGGGGATATGGCTGCCCTGTAGAGGCAGCCGAAGAGAGAGGGGAGCCGGACAGGGGGTTGGGGGTGTCGCAGACCCCCTCCTCATCCGGAAAAACCCCTTTTTCCTGAGGTGGTGGAGCGGCGGTCAGTAATGGCCGCCATGAAGAAGCCTGCAACCGGGTAAGATTGTGCTGGAGGAAGCAGGAAAAGTGAAAGTGCTGGCTGAGCTGGGCTAATCAACATCTCTCAAACTCTCTGGAACTGAATTGTTTGAATTGCTGGTGGATACATTGTATCCCTAAGAAGATCGGAAAGCTGTTAAAGGGAAACTTTTTTTTCTTCACTCTCCCACCCCGTAGAAACAGCAGATGAAGATTTGAAATTTATTTGGGCACTGAAGGTGAATTATTTTGAAAGTTAAAGTCAAGGGACAAAAGATTCTTTGGACATTGGACTTAATAATTTAATAATTTAAGAAAGCGGAAAACCCTTATTGGAGGTATGAATTTCTGATTATTTAAAAATTGTTGCAAGTGGGAAGGGAGAGGAAAAAAATTGGAGCAGAAGTTGAAAAAGGAGGAGATTGCCTAGAATTCTAAAGAAAGATATATGGTACTTGGACCTCTTTGATTAAACAGTAACCCCAGAAAGAGAAGTAGAAGAAGGAAAAAAAAGTATAAACTTTTGGAATCTTTTTTGAATTATTCTTGATTAAAAATACTTGGGTGGTTGTTTTGGGAAAAGTTTCTCTTTTTATGATGGCATAGCTTGTGGATGAATTAAAAACTGAATATAAAAAATATAAAAAGAAAGAACAAGATGGAAAAGATACTTTGGGCACTCTATTTCAATTTTTAGAAATGGCGTTATGCACTTATGAAAAGTTGACTATGCAGCAGAACGACTGGGACAAAGAAGAAGAGGAAGAAGAAGCCATCTTCGATGAACAATGGGTTTTTTCTGGGGAGGAGGAGAAAGAGGATAAGAAAAAGGGGATTTTAAAGTTTGAAAAAACAACCAAAAAAGAGAAAAATGAGATGAAAGGTGGATGCAAGGTTAGAAAACAATGGAAAGGGAGTAAGAAAAGGGAGGAGGAGAGACAAAGGGCAAGGAGAAGAATAAGCAAGAGAGAAAGAGGGGGAGGAGAAGCCTTAATGGTGGGAAGCAAGATTTAAAGAAAAAAAGCTTATTTAAAGACAATGGGTGAATCTAATTGAAAAAAAAAGGGGGATTCTGGAAGGTACATAAGATTGTGTCTTTATATTTGTATCTAGAGTAAAATGCTTAAGATAAAAATGAGTATTAATATATACGATTAGTTTTTTTTAATGATATGGATAGTGCTTATAAAGGATTTTATTTACCTATATACTCGAGTATAAGTCGACCCGAATATAAGCCGAGGCACCCAATTTTACCACGAAAAACTGGGAAAACTTATTGACTCGAGTATAAGTCGAGGGTGGGAAATGTAGCAGCTACTGGTAAATTTCAAAAATAAAAATAGATACCAATAAAATTACATGAATTGAGGCATCAGTAGGTTAAATGTTTTTGAATATTTATTTCAAAGAAAAACAGTAAACTAGCTCTGTAAATGGAAAAGAGAGCCAACAAAACCAATATGGTATCTATCAACAATAACTTTCAAACAGGATAAAAAAATAAACTTTGAAAACTTTTGAACAGTATGCATGCACTCATATTATTTATGGACAAAAGTGGATATTCATTCAGGCTAGAGTGCTTTAAAATGTAAATGAGGTTAGTTTCACACACACATGCACACCTTTTCACTTTCCATAAACTAATTTTTTAGTGCATGACAGATGAAGTGCCTGACAGATGAAAGTCCTCTTAGGAAACTTTAGATCTTAACTGGCATTACATTTAAAATCAAACATGTTCACATTCTTAACATCTCAAATTTTTTCCATGGCAAAGTGTTTCTCAAATAATCCATAATAATGCCACGGGAGGGAATTATTGTCTAATTAAAACTTTCACTAGGACAGTTGAGAATAAGTTTGATGTTCACAATTTCCTCTTTGAAAGAGACCAGTAAATAGGGAACAAGAAGATGAAGAAAAAGAAGTGTGTTTTTTCACATTTTTCACACTGCAGTGAACAAAAATGGCATCATGGGAACAGGCTTATTCTTAGTCCAAAGGTTTGTTTCTGATTTCTTCCCTGATTTCTGATTTCTTCCCTGATTTCACTATCATGAAAGGTTTAATTGATTCACTAACCCAAAAGATGATGATGATGACAGTGGGAGGCAGGAGTCACTCTCTCCCTTGCAAGAAAAAAGCATGTGTATGTGCTGCATGTACATCCTGTTTTGGAGAGCCACCATCTCTTTCACAGCTCTCCCTCATGCCTCCATTGCATGTGCACACATGCCATGGCTCAGTGGTAGGTCAACATACAGATGTCACACTAGGTTCCCTCCTCAAAAGGAACATCCAACCTTTCTTGAGAAGTACAAACTTCATCTGTTCAGGATTGTGGTGACAAAGGTGAAGGAGGATGGGGCTGAGAGAAGGGAAGGGAAGAAAAGATCATTGACAGGGAGAAAGACAGGGAGAAACACCTGGAAGTGTGAGCCCTCGAGTTTCCTTAGGGAAGACCAGACAACAAGGGGAGAGGAGAGGAGGAGGAGGAGGAGGAGGAGGAGGAGGAGGAGGAGGAGGAGGAGAGTTAAAAAAAAAAGAGTGGGAAGCCAACTCACGTGTGCCATCAAAGCGGGTTGCTATGGTATCCAGGAAGGTGTTTTGGGGAGCCAGGAGGCCCCTCATCACTGGCATTTTAAGACTTGCTCAAGGACATCGCCATTGTCCAGTTGGAAGGGGGAAAAACCCAGAGGTATCTGAGAAGGACGGGAGCCGAGACGGGGCCCTACGCTTCCTCTCCCCGAGACAGGCCAGGGGAAAGCGGGGCTTTCTCCGCCTGCTGCTGCCAGAGGGGTGCGGGGGGGGAGTGCGGGGAAAGGGGGTTTGTGCCGAGGCTCCGCAAGCCACCGCCGCCTCCTCCAGACAAGCACCCTGACGATCGCAGCCGCGACGGCAGAGACCGTGAGGTCAGACAGAGATGAGGGGTGCCCCCGAAGAGCTCTGACTGCAGCGAAGGCGAGCGGCCACCACTTCCCCTGTGCACGGCAGCGGGGCAACTCCTGGTGCAGACTGGCCCGAAGTCCGACGTGACTCGCTGAGCCCTGCAAACGGCTGGCCGAAAGCCGAGAGGAGGACGCCCAGGCAGCTGCCGCCCCTGGATCCTAACTGGAAAGACCCCACCACCACTGCTGCCTCCCGCTCAGGCAGGGTCCCCATTCCCCTGGCCGGCCAGGCGCACAGCCGCTCCCCACTCCCGAACAGCCCGGGTGCCGCTAGTCAGCCTTGCTCAGCGCCCAGGGCGGCATTGCAGGCACAGCCTTTTGCAGAGCCGAGCCGGGCCCCACCTCACCTCCTTCTCTCGCTCTTCTTGCAAAGCGCCGCCGAGCTCCAAGTTGCTCGACGTGGAGGCGAGCAGCTCCTTTACCCACCTGTTGTATGGGAGCTACCGCGCTCGCCTCTGGAGCAGCCGTCCGCAGTAACTTTCAAGTTGAGGATGCTGGGTGCTGCTGCTGCCGCTGCTGCTCCTCGGGGCTCTTAAAGCTAATCCTGGTTTGTTCGTTCCCGTTCATTGGAAAGGAGAAAATAAAAGACGGTGGGGAGGGAGGGGGGCACAAAGCAGCCCAAATGCGTAGCAGTGGAAGGAAGGCGCGCTGGTGCAAGGAAGGGAGAGAGAGAGAGACACACACACACACAGAGAGAGACAGACAGACAGACAGACAGACACACACACACACACTCACTTTGCCACTTTGCACCTTGCAAATGCAAAATCCTGGGGTTTTTGCATTTGCAAGGTGCAAAGCGGCGGGGGCGGATCCCGCGTGCTGGAAAGGGCTTGACTGTATTACGGGGAGAGAGAGAGAGAGGGAGAGATCATAAGAACGGCTCTTGCTTTTTTCTTGCAAGGGAGAGAGCCTTGCTTTTTTCTTGAAAGGGAGAGAGCTGCCACCACCACCTCCTCCTCCCCCTCCTCCCGAGTGAGTCTCCCCCTCAGTTTCCCCTAAAGGATCTTCCGTCGCTTTTGCCTTCTCCCTACATCTTCCCTTTGTTAAAATCCCCCCCCAACACACACACTTATTTTCGGTCGGATAGATTTCGTGTCTGAGCATTCTCACATAGCAGTGGGTCATTTTTTTTTCAGAGGGGAATCTGACTCGAGTATAAGCCGAGGGTGGGTTTTTCAGCACAAAAAATGGGCTGAAAAACTCGGCTTATACTCGAGTATATACGGTAGTTATTGCTGGGTTTTTACCTTCTTTATAAAATTTATTGTGTAATTTTAGAATGTACTAAACAGAATCCCAAGATAAATTAAGTGTTATATGAAGTAATTTTAAGTTAGGACAATGAGTTAAAGGTGTCACTCCAATCAGTGTATAGGAGAAGTATATTAAAAGAAAAGAGATGAATGGATAGTTGGAAATAGAACAGACAAAGAATGATATTGAAAATGATAATAAGATATGGAAGGATATATAAAGTGAATATGATGTTTGAATTTGTGTTTGTGTGAAGAGTTTCAAGCCGGGATCAAGCAGCCTTCAGAAAAGATGTTTTAGGTTTTTTTTTTCTTTTCTATGTTCTGTGTTTTGTATGTTTAAGAAAGGCAATAAAATTTTAATAAGCAAGAAATATAATTTGGATAACTAGAATGAAAAGGAGATGTCGGGATAAGATATGAAGTTAAATAGATAATGTAAATATTGATATTACAATTTGGAATTATTTTATATGTTCTATTGGCTTTCTTCTTTAATTATTTTTTTTTTTAGAAAAGATTTTTCAAGTTGTTATGCCTGGATTATTTGTGTACTGTTTTTGTAAAATTAATAAAATTTGTTATAAAAAAAAAAAAGAGCTGAACGTTACTGTTGTTCTCTCGTCTCTTTGGGAACCGATCTACCCGATCTAACACTGGCGACAAAGGTGGGATCGTGAGGCAAGAGACCAACCGAGCATGTGGTGAAGCCACGCAGCACAACCGACAGCATGGCCAGCAGTACCTCGCCACCCGCACCCTTCAACCCAGTTGCTGAGGATTCGGAATCTTACACCGATAGATCCAGATGTTCCTGGAATGCAGCAATCTCAAGGATGCCAACCGCCAGAAAAAACGGGCCGTCTTCCTGACACACTGTGGGCCCACAGTGTTCAAGATGGCCAAGGCCCTGGCCAAACCATCTGATGTCAAGGAAATGGACTGGGACGATCTCGAGCCCAAACTGCAGAACCTTTATGCCCTTTCCATACCCATCCTCATTCAGAGGTACGACTTCTACTGGCGGGACCAGCAGGAGGGTGAGGGCCTCCGCAATTTTGTGGCGGCACTGAGGGATCTCGGGGTCCTGTGCGACTTTACCGACCTAGACGAGGCCTTGCGAGACCACATCATCCTAGGACTCAGGGACCCCATCTTACAGAGCCAGCTGATGGCAAAGGGCAACATCTCCCTTGCCAATGCTCTTGCCAAGGTAGCTGCCGCCGAGGCAACCAGAAAATTGGCCCGGATGCAGCAGGCAAACACAGCGGACCGGCCAATGGCCATTGAGGTGACCCTGGCACCGGAGAGGCACGCAGAGACCAGCCACCAGTCAACCACCACCACCCACCATGGTGACATCGACTCATTCTCGGATACCAAGGACGAGGAGGAGGAAATCCACTGGCTCCAGACAGCACAAGATCGGCGGGAACCGAGGGGATGTAAGTCGAGGTTCCAGTGTGCCAGCTCTGGAGGCGATCACCCCCGCTCAGAATGCTGTTTTCTCGATGCCATCTGCTGGCATTGCGATAAGCAGGGGCACATCGCCAAGGTATGCTGGAACAAGTGGAACTACAGCCTCCGGCGACGAGACGGCACCCCCCGACGACAAGAAGGTACCCCCCTCAAGACCAGAGACCGCCACACCGAGAGCTACTGGAGCCGGGGATGGCTGAAGCAAGCGATTCAGCGAGGTGAGACTGAGGGAGGAGACCCATCAAACGGTCATCATCGGCCATTCCTCAACCATCGACGCCCGGAAGGTACTCATGGAGGTGGGCATCGAGGATCAACCATGTGAGATGGAGGTGGATTCCGGGTCCTACCTCTCCATGGTTTTCTGGTGCAAATTCAAACGCCTGGTGCCTACCATCCGCTGCCACGAGCTGGAAAGCCAGAAGCTAACCCTCAAAGACTATTAGGGAAACCGTATCCCTGTAGTCGGAATCGGACATTTTAAAATCACATTTAAGGGGCTCACAGAGGTGTTGCTGCTCACCATCGTAGACCAAAACCACCCGAGCCTTCTGGGACTGCAGTGGTTCACACCTCTGGGCATAGAGGTGACCGGCATCCACCACATCGATGAGACGGACTGGGAAGCTACGCTCGTGAGGGACTTCCAAGAGGTCTTCGACAACGAGCTAGGCAAGTACTGGGGGTCCCCAATTTCCTTCAACCTAGACCCTAGCATTGCCCCAATCCATCTTAAACTGCGGTGAGTGCCATTTGCGCTCAAACCCAAGATAGATGAGCAACTAGACAAGCTCATCACTCAAGGGGTGTTAGAGCCAATTGATCACGCCCGATGGGAGACCCCATAGTCACCCCCATCAAGCTAGATGGGTCTGTGAGAATGCGGGGACTACAAGGCCACCCTCAACCACGCACTCCAGCATAGTGCCTACTCTGTCCCAGTGGTACAGCACCTTCTGCACTCACGTTTTCTTCGTGAAACTCGACCTAGCACAAGCCTACCAGCAACTGCCGGTCGATGTCGCAGAAGCTCAGACCATTGTAACCCATCGAGGGGCCTTCCGGTGTAACCAACTCCAATTCGGAGTCAGCGTGGCGCCAGGGGTTTTCCAGAGCCTAGAGGAGAGGCTACTTCAAGGGATAAAAGGGGTGGTGCCCTATTTTGGTGATGTATTGGTGGCAGCAATGAACAAGACACAATTGGAAGCCAAGCTAAGGGAGGTACTGAAAAAATTCAAAGACTCTGGATTTAAGGTTAAAAAAGAAAAATGCCAGCTGTGCACAGAGAGGGTTGAGTTCCTGGGGTACCTCCTAGACAGGCATGGGATCCACCCCACAGAGAAAAAACTCAGGGCCATCAAAGAAGCCCCCAGACCAAGAAACAAAACTGAACTGCAGGATTTTCTGGGGCTTATTAACTTTTACAATGTTTTCCTGCCCCAAAAGGCGACCGCGGCGGAACCGTTGCATAGGCTGTTGGACAAAACAGCCACCTGGACCTGGGGGAAGTGGGAGGAAAACGCCTTCACACAAACAAAAAACCTACTAACATCAGATGCAGTTCTCATCTAGTATAGCGAGACCCTGCCGCTGACTGTGACATGCAACGCGTCAACCTTTGGTGTTGGAGCCATCCTCAGGCACACGCTACCGGACGGAAAGGAAGCACCCATCGCCTTCTTTTCAAGGACACTTTCCAAACCAGAAAGAAATTACAGTCAGCTGGACAAGGAGGTCCTAGCAGTCATCGCCGGCGTCAAAAGATTCCACGAGTACCTTTACGGTTGGACTTTTTCTATTGTCACCGACCACAAGCCACTGCTAGGGATCCTGGCAGGGAACAAGGCCACCCTGAACATCCTGTCACCAAGGATGACAAGGTGGTCCGAGTTCCTTGCCGCCTACAATTACCAGCTGACACATCGACCCGGCAAGGACATCTCACACATGGAAGCATTGAGCTGTTCCCCCCTGCCAGACCTGGAGGACGACCCGGCACCCGGCACCCACAACGACAACCCTGCAAATAGAGACATTGCCCAACCCACTCCTGACTGCGCCAGACATTGCCAGAGAAACTAATAAAGACAAACGGCTGGTGTGGGTCTTGAGCTGGGTGGGAAAAGGGTGGCCGGAAGGTGACAGAGCTGAACAATTCAAACCCTTCCGGAACCGACAAACCAAACTCTTTACGCAGAAGGGTTGCATACTTTGGGGGGGACAGAGTTGTAATTCCAGAGACTGTGCAGAAAAGGGTTTTGTCAATGTTGCATGAGGGGCACCCAGGTATGGTTAAAATGAAAGCCCTGGTCAGGAGCTACACCTGGTGGCCAGGAATGGACAAACAAAAAGAAAACTGGGTAGCCACATGCAAAAGGTGCCAGGAGACTAGACCTAGCCCCCCCTGCACCGCGATCCAGGACTGGGAAACTCCAAGGGGCCCCTGGTCTAGAATCCACATAGACTTTGCAGGGCCAACCAAGGGACACATGTTCCTAATCACCGTTGATGCTTACTCCAACTGGCTGGAGGTAAGCACAATGGAATCAACAACCACAGAAGCCGTCATCAGAAAACTGAGCAAACTCTTTGCTACACATATCCTGCCAGATGTGCAACTGTCAGATAACAGTCCACAGTTCACCGCACTAGCCTTCGAAAGATTCCTAGCAGGACAAGGGATATGCCATGCATTAACTGCGCCCGCTCATCCAGTGGCGAATGGGCGGGCGGAACGCATGGTTCAATACACAAAAATACCATACAAAAAATTGAAACTGGCAACATACAAGAAAAAAATAAATAAAATGCTTTTGATGCAACACATCACATCCAGCTCAACCACAAACAAAAGCCCAGCAAAGTTACTAATGGGCAGGAAACTAAGATCCCCATTAGACAGAATGCACCCCACTTACAACCCCGAGAAACCCCCAGACTCATCCAGCAAATACAGAACATTCAACATCGGAGACACCATTTACGCAAAAAAATTCACAGGGGACCCACTCTGGGTACCGTCACAAATCACCCAGATAACGGGCCCCCAGTCCTACCAACTGCAAACCACCGACGGACGAAGCTGGAAGCGGCACATCGACCAGCTAAGGTCAAGACTAGCCGCTGACAGCACACAAACAACCGACCAAGAAATCAGAGGGGGGGGGGACCTTAAACCATGAGCAAAGAAGAGAAGGAAATCCTAAAGCGCAGGCAGAACACCCCCCCACCCAGAATAAGCCAACCCCATATAAGCCAGCCTTACTCACCGGTAGACGTCGGACCAATAGACCACGAACCACTGGAAGCTTCACCTGGAAGGAGCAGCCAAGCCAGTTCAACCAGCCGGAAAAACCAGGCGGGAACGACAGAAACGGCAGCTCGACCAGCCCGAGTAGACCGGGAGGGAGCTACCAAAGAAGGCCCGGCTCACCCTTCCAGGCGGTTCCATCCCAAGGAACCGGAGCGACAAAGAGTTCATCCGAACCAGTTGAGGACAATGCTGAAACTGAACCGCGCAGGTCAACTAGGCAGGCACGAAGCGCCGCCTACCTGCGTGACTATGTGACTACGCTCCGTCAGACGAAACCAAGAGGGGAGGGGTGTACTATATTAGCATACTCCAAACCCTAACACCTGATTGGTCCATGCAGACCACGACCGGATTGGCTGACTGAACGGTCGTGATTGGCGCACTTTGAATCTACCGCGATTGGTCGAGCCGATCGTGGGAGATTCAAAGCGCTGTCATTGGCTGCCAAGCCATGAGCAATCCCTATATGAGGGGTTGCTGCGGCTCCAAGTTTTCGTACTGAACTTTAACTACATAAAGAGCTGAACATTACTGTTGGTCTCGCGTCTCTTTGGAAACCGATCTACCCGATCTAACAAATAATAATTAATTTAAAGGTAAAAATGGGGTAAAGCTAAGATGTTTTTGGATGCAATTATGTCATTTCAAGGTTACTTATTAAATAAACTTCCTCTCTGGCTGTTTGTAAAGTTGGAAATATTATGTGAAAGATGGAATATTTGGCAGTAATAAAGAACTTTGAAAACAACAATACAGCAAGTACTTAAAGAACACAAGGATGTGAAATATAGGGCACTCAGTAGAATCTTTAAGCTAAAGGAAAGAATAAGGGTATTTCCTGAGTGGGAAAAATATTGTGTTTAAAAATGTCCTTCCTTAAAAAAATGATAAAAACTCCCTAAAACCTGGAGATTTCCAGATTTGAAATTATATTTACTGGCAAAAGCCTTGTGCTGTTTACAGTATACAGAGTGCATAAATCAACAGATACTGAAATGCACTGAGTATTTGGATACATCAAAAACTAGTAATACTTTTCTTAATTTCATTGGGATAAGTATATTGAGGATTAGAGTGGGATTTACAGAATGGTTCAATATATTTGTTCAATTTATCTAGAAGAAGTTTGCTCTGGTGATATTTCTCCTTTTTGTCAGAGGTTACAAGCAGAGTTTCTTGAAATTGTGGCAAATGTTGATCACTGTTGGATACTCTTATTTTTCCATAAGGTTGAATGGCAAAGCTAAGTTGTAACATATGGCTTCACCAGGTTCTAGGAGTTTGCTACCTCTCAAATGCTAAAAAGAACAGCAAATATCTGCTCTGAGTTGTGGCCCAGTTTAGCAGACATCAGGCGATAAACAGATGGTGTTTTAATGGCCTTCTTCATATTGTTCAATAAGCAGCAACAGAAAATGATGAATCAGAGGCAGTAGGCTTCAGTATAAGTTGCTGGAGGACTCAGAGTGACGAGGAAATTACTATTGAACTTCTGATTACGTCTTTCCCCTAAACATCTGGTTAAGGAACAAATATTTATAAACAGAAGCCTGGAGTTTGAACTATTAAAAATGTTTGGTTTGATCTTACGGTGATCTTATGTTTGTATGAGGCACCAATGATAAAATCTGATTTTGTGGTGAGACACGTCCTCTTGCAACAGACACTCTTGCTCATGTTGTGTTTATTAAAATCCGTTCAATTCCAATTCCTTCTGACATATCTGTATGCTGACAAGGTTTTTTCTTTATTTTTTGTCTCTCATTTCTATTCACTCTTTCCTTTCTAGAAATCACTATTCTTCCCATTTTCCAAAGAAAATGTATGTCAAAATATGAACATGCTGTCATAACACAGCTCTGCCTCTTTTGTACAAGTGTGCAATGTTACAATACGCTTAGGAAACAAATGGAGGTTGCACTACAACAGCACAGTGCTCATTTGGTTGTTTACTCCCCTTGTGCTCTGATATCTCCAACTGGAGTTAATGAAACCATGGTTGGATGGACTTATTGCCTTATGGACTTATACCCCATTTTTCCTACTCTGATAAGTTCTCAAGGTGGCTGAATATTTAAAAAGGAACAAAAGGAATTTTAAAAAGGTAAAAACATAGATAAAATTAATGAAAATAGGCACAAAATTCACTTAATAATTATGGGTTTGATGAAAATCCTCTGGCTTTTAGTTGCTCCTAATTGCTGAAAGTAACATGTTTATTTTAAGGAAACTGACTTAAGTATTCCTAGATTTAGTCTACATAGAGACAATATGATGCTCTTCAAATGTTTGGACTCTAAGCTACAATCTGTGTGGCCAGCTGTAAGGGCTGTGGGAGTTGTAATATGAAACATCTAGAAAATACCAAATTGCCTACTCTTGCTCTACTCTCATGCAAAATGTTTTTGTATGTTGCATTGCTCTTATGTCATGATGTCTTTAAGGCACCCTGATCTACTTTTTTAAAAATATTCTTTTAATTTAAAAAAGTGGCGTTACAAAAAAAAAAAAATAGTCTCTAACATCATTATTTTCAAGAAAGCTTCTGGGGCCTACACGAGTTTTATATCAGATTATTGTAACATGGGGCAGCTCCTGAAAAGCATTTGGAACCTTCAAATGGTGCAGAATGTGCAAATGTGCAGGTGGTAAACAGTGCCAGATATAGGGCACATATAACACTACTTCTGAATGAGCTACATGGCTTGGGGGACTGCTCTTTTTGCAAGAATCTCTACTTGTCCAACCTGATTCTAGTGGAATGAACATGCTGCAGATTCTGTAAACCAGAGTGTTGTCTTGCAGTGGCCCCTGCTCTATGGAGCACCTTCCCTTTTGAGATTAGAATGGCCCCAATCCAGTTAGCCTTTCATAAGGCTTTAAAAACCTGGCTATGTTCTTGAGCCTGTATACTGAATGTGATCAAGATCTTGTTTCTGGGCTTTCTATTCAAGTATTTTGGCTGCTCTGTATGTTTATTTTGAATGCAATTTTGTTTTGTATTGTTTTAAAACATTTTGGTGTTTCAATTGCAATATATTCCTTGAACTGAAATCTACCCAGAATGATTAACTGAAATGGGCAGCTACAGAAATGGAATAAATATATAAGCCTTTTTAAAAAATAAAATTGGTAGATGGTTCACTGTTTTTTCCACTTTTAAATAAGTATTTGTGCCAGGTCACATTTACCTTAACAGCCATATTATTAATTAGCAAGCTTCTTTTAGCAATTATTTTGTGACAGCATCTGCTTATTTAAAGCACAGGTTTATTTACAAAAGTATCATTAGTAGGGAAGTGTTATGTATTAAAATGGACTACTCGAAATCCCCGTGCCTTGATTGGCTAAGGCGCGGGGATTTCTGATTGGCCAGGCGAGCCGCGCCGATTGGCCCGATTGAAGTCTCCCGTGATTGGTGCAAACCAAGAGCGGGAGACTTGAATCGCTGCCATTGGCCGCGGGCGCCGCGGCAAAAAGGTATAAAAGCCGCAGGCTTTTTGCCTTTTGCCGGTTCGGTTCAACTATTAAAAATAAAGAGCTTTTACTGAAAGTCACCGACTCTGAGCTTCTTTTCGGACACGACACTGGCGACGAGGGTGGGATCTCGCCCCTGAACCGAACCCCGTGTCCACCTAAGAACCAGCGACAACACTAAGATGGCAAAGATAGCACCGCCCGCTCCCTTCAACCCCGCCGCCGAGGACTGGGAATCGTATTCGGATCGGTTCCGGATGTACCTAGAATGTGCCGGCATGAAGGACGCTCCGGGCCCGCTAAAACGCGCTGTCTTCCTTACACACTGCGGACCAGAGGTCTTCCAGATGGCTAAGGCATTAGCCAAGCCGGCAGACGCAACCGCCATGGACTGGGACGTCCTTGAACCAATACTGCGGCGCCATTACGCCCCCGAGGTCCCCATTCTAATACGGCGCAACGAATTTTACCGCCGAAACCAGAAGCCAGACGAAAAATTGAGCGATTTCGTCGCAGAGTTACGGCGCCTAGGAGGACTCTGCGAGTTTGAAGGTTTGAACAGTCTCATAAGAGACCGCTTCGTACTAGGCTTATGGGATTCGATACTCCAGAGCCGACTTATGGCCAAAGGCGACATCAGCCTGGCCGATGCCCTCACCGCGGCAGCAGCCGCAGAAGCAACCCGCACGTCAGCAGACACCATGCGAAGATCTGACGCGAAGGGCGGAAACAACAACCCCGCGAGGTCGGCCGACGCAAGAAACGAAACAACCGCACACTACAGCGATTACCAGTCAACCTCCAGCACGTCAGATGACGAGGAGGACATACATCGCGTGCAGACGGGACGCGGAGACCAAAGAAGCCGGAAAGGTCGTAGGTCGAGGACCAACTGCGCCGGGTGCGGCGGCGACCACCCCAGGTCAGAATGCCGATTCTTTGACGCTATCTGCAGGCATTGTGACTGAAGGGGCCACATCGCTCGAGTCTGCCGCCAGAGGAAGACCCGCAGCCCGCCCAAATGGGAACAGCAAGACAGAAGAAGAGAAAGCTCCCCGCCCAGAGCCAGAGAGCGCCAACCAGCAGGTCGGTGGGACCAGAAGCAACGATCTCAAAGAAGCGGCGAAGGTCGGCGAAAAGAAGAAACCCACCAGACAGTGACCATCGGCCACGCCATCTCCGACGGCGCCAGAAAAGTACACGTAGAAGTCCACATCGAAGGCCGGCCATGCAAAATGGAAGTGGATTCCGGATCCTACCTTTCCATGATTGCATGGCGCGAAATAAAAAAACTAGTGCCTACACTACAAAGAAGAAACGTGCATGCCCAAAAGATCATCATAAAAGACTATCAAGGTAATCGCGTTCCGGTAGTGGGCACCAAGAACTTCAGTATAACCTACAAAGGCCACACCGAACAACTACCACTCACAATAGTCGACCGCGACCGCCCGAGCCTGCTGGGTCTACAATGGTTCGCCCCGCTTAACATCGCGCTGACAGGTGTCAACCACGTCTCCATTGAAGCTTGGGAACAGCGGCTAGTCCAGGAGTTCCAGGAGGTCTTCGATGGAGGCTTGGGCAAGTATCAGGGGCCCCTTATCTCGTTTGATTTAGACCCAAGGGTTCCCCCTAAGCGGCTTAAACCTAGAAGGGTACCTTTCGCGTTAAAGCCAAAAATTGACGAGCAGATCGACAAACTCGTCAAACAAGGGGTATTACAACCGATAGACCACGCCAGATGGGAGACCCCTATAGTGACCCCAGTAAAACCAGACGGGTCCGTGAGAATCTGCGGGGACTATAAGGCCACCCTAAACAGCGCGCTACAGCAAAGTGCCTACCCAGTCCCAATAGTGCAACATTTGCTGCACTCACTGGGAGGGGGAAATTTTTTTGCCAAACTCGACCTCGCCCAAGCATACCAACAACTACCTGTGGACGAGAAAACGGCGGAAGCCCAAACAATTGTGACACACCGGGGGGCCTTCAAGTGTAACAGACTCCAATTTGGAGTCAGCGTGGCACCAGGCATCTTCCAGAGCCTGATGGAACGTTTACTACAAGGCATCAAGGGGGTGGTGCCCTATTTCGATGACGTGTTAGTGGCGGCACCAAACGAAGCAGAATTAGAAAACCGACTAAGACAAGTCTTAACAAAATTTAAAGAAACAGGACTTAAAGTCAAACGCGAAAAATGCCAACTTTGTACAGAGCAAATAGAATTTTTGGGCTACCTCCTAGACCGGCAGGGCATTCATCCTACAACTAAAAAGGTGAAAGCCATCAAGGAAGCCCCCACCCCGAAGTCCAAAACAGATCTACAAGCGTTCCTAGGCTTACTTAACTTTTATAATGTCTTCCTACCTCAAAAGGCAACGGCGGCGGAACCTTTACATAGACTCCTGGACAAGAAGGCATCCTGGACTTGGGGGAGACGAGAGCAAGCCGCCTTTCAAAAAACCAAGGACCTCCTCACCTCCGACGCCGTTCTGATGCAATTCAGTGAAACCTTGCCCTTAGCTGTCACTTGCGACGCATCACCTTTCGGCGTCGGCGCTGTCCTCAGCCATACCCTCCCAGACCAGAGAGAAGCACCTATCGCATTTTTCTCCAGAACTCTGACTAAACCGGAACGGAACTATAGCCAGCTGGACAAAGAAGCTTTGGCTATAGTTGCCGCCGTTAAGCGTTTCCATGAGTACCTATACGGCCGCCCATTCAAAATAGTGACTGATCATAAACCGTTGCTGGGCATCCTCGCTGGAAACCGTGCCACGCCAAACATCTTGTCGCCCCGCATGACAAGATGGTCTGAATTCCTGGCAGCCTACAGCTACGAACTGCTGCACAAGCCAGGTAAGAAAATTTCGCACGCGGACGCCTTAAGCCGCTCGCCCTTGCCGGACTCTGACCCTGACCCTGCACCAACAACAAACGCCCTGAGTATTGAGAATTTGCCCATAACCGCATCTGACATTGCCAGAGAAACCATTAAGGACAGGCATTTGGCACAAATCTTACATTGGTTAGAAAAAGGCTGGCCGGAAAAAGACAAAGACGAGACTTTTAAAACATTCCGGCAGCGCCAGACTGAACTTTCACTGTTAAGAGGATGTATCCTGTGGGGTGATCGGGTGGTAATTCCGGACAAATTGCAAAACAGGGTCCTAGAGATGTTACATGAGGGTCATCCTGGCATCGTCAGGACTAAAGCCCTGGCCAGGAGTTATGCTTGGTGGCCAGGGATGGACAAACAAATTGAAGCGTGGGTCGCTAAATGCCACCGGTGCCAGGAGACCAGATCCAGCCCACCCGCAGCACCTATCCGGGACTGGGAAACACCACGGGGACCCTGGTCCAGAATCCATTTAGACTTTGCTGGCCCCACAAATGGACACACTTTTCTAATCACAGTCGACACATACTCAAATTGGTTGGAGGTGGCTGACATGAAATCCACCACCACAGAGGCTGTCATAAAAGAACTGTGTAAACTGTTTTCCACACACGGCCTCCCAGACGTCATCGTCTCAGATAATGGGCCCCAATTCACCTCCATCGACTTCGAACGGTTCCTGGCAGAGAAGGGCATCCGCCACGCATTGACAGCACCGGCGCATCCGGCGGCGAACGGTAGGGCGGAACGGATGGTCCAGTTTACAAAAAAGACCCTCCGGAAAATGGACCACGGGGAGATCAACGATAAAATCAACAAACTACTCTTCATACAGCACATCACGCCAAATACCACAACTAACAAAAGCCCTGCAGAGCTCCTGATGGGCAGGAAGCTGCGGTCCCCACTCGACCGTCTACACCCGACCTATAACCCGGAGCGGCCACCAGACTCCAGCTCCAGGTACCGGACTTTCGAACCAGGCGACTTAGTCTACGCCAAAAACATGACGGGGGACCCCCTATGGATCCCAGCCGTCATAACGCAAGTCACTGGTCCTCGGTCATACCGGCTCCAAACCATCGATGGGCGAGCCTGGAAACGACATATCGACCAGCTAAGGTCACGAGCAATGACTGACCTCAACCCCCAAGACACGAACCAAGGGGGGAGGGAATACCCGGTAAAACAACCGCAAGAAAAAATAAAACTGAAAAACTCACCGGAACGCAGCCTTCGCGAGTCCCATCCGGAGAAGAGCCGTCTGGCCAACTCTACCGACTCGGAGAAGCCAAGCGGGAGCGGCGAAATCCGTGACTCAACCGACCCGGTAGGCCCAGGCGGGAGCCACGGCGAGAGAACCGGCCCGATCATCCAGCCGGTTCTCACAGAGGCAGGAGCAGCCAGAAAGATGACCGCTCCGGCCGAGTTACAACAAGAAAGTGAGTTGCGCAGGTCAACTAGGACCCGACGGAGCCCCGCCTACCTGCGTGACTACACCACGTGAGGGACCATACCAAGAGGGGAGGGGTGTTATGTATTAAAATGGACTACTCGAAATCCCCGTGCCTTGATTGGCTAAGGCGCGGGGATTTCTGATTGGCCAGGCGAGCCGCGCCGATTGGCCCGATTGAAGTCTCCCGTGATTGGTGCAAACCAAGAGCGGGAGACTTGAATTGTTGCCATTGGCTGCGGCCGCCGCGGCAAAAAGGTATAAAAGCCGCAGGCTTTTTGCCTTTTGCCGGTTCGGTTCAACTATTAAAAATAAAGAGCTTTTACTGAAAGTCACCGACTCTGAGCTTCTTTTCGGACACGACAGGAAGACTAAAGCAGAGATATCCTGAGTCCTATAAAGAATGAATATTATTGCATACATACATTCCCATCTTTCCTTTAGAGTTAATGTTTTATGAAGCATGGGAAAAGAATGAACTATAGTAAGCAAAAGAAATGAAACACAGAAGACAAAAGAAATTTGACCTACCGTATATACTCGAGTATAAGTCGACCCGAATATAAGCCGAGGTACTTTCACTAGGACAGTTGAGAATAAGTTTGATGTTCACAATTTCCTCTTTGAAAGAGACTAGTAAATAGGGAACAAGAAGATGAAGAAAAAGAAGTGTGTTTTTTCACACTTTTCACACTGCAGTGAACAAAAATGGCATCATAGGAACAGGCTTATCCTCAGTCCAAAGATTTGTTTCTGATTTCTTCCCTGATTTAAGGGAAATTTGGGAAACGATCTCACTATCATGAAAGGTTTAATTGATTCACTAACCCAAAAGATGATGATGATGACAGTGGGAGGCAGGAGTCACTCTCTCCCTTGCAAGAAAAAAGCAAGAGCCGTTCTTATGATCTCTCCCTCTCTCTCTCTCTCCCCGTAATACAGTCAAGCCCTTTCCAGCACGCGCGATCTGCCTTCGCCACTTTGCACCTTGCAAATGCAAAATCCTGGGGTTTTTGCATTTGCAAGGTGCAAAGCGGCGGCGGGGGTAGCGGTTGTTTGGAAAATAAGATAATGATCTTAAAGTTTATAATGGAAAGGTGAATAGGAAGACTCTCCCCCCCCGCCTTTGCTCTCTCCCGCTCCGAAACAGAGAGGAGGGTCTCGTATCTCGCTACTCCCGGAGTGGGACCTTTTTGGAAGGCGAGGACGCGCCAAGTTTTGAGTTGCTTTGGAAAGCACCAGAGCCGGAGGACCGCACGAAGACCCCCCACCCCCACCGCTACAGCCTCTCTTCGGGCCCCCGTGGTTGCATCTGGACTCCCCAAGTGGGTCCCTTTCAATTGGCGGCTCTTTTTTTTTTTTTTGCTCCGATTGGCCCCCGTGGCTTTCGTTCCGTTCCTGAGGAGGGAGCCCACGGGGTCTCCTCCTCTCGCCAGCAGGGGGTGGGGGGGACTCCTCCTCCATTATCGTCCGGGGAACCATCCTTTCCCACCTGCGATACGCTTGGCTGCCCGGCCCCACCTGATCGCCCTCCCGGTCCGGGCTTGCTTCCACAACCCCTTCGGTGGAAGTGCCATCCGAGGATACCGAAAGCCCTTCGGGAGCCCTGGGCGGGCGGTTTGGGGCTGAAGGTGGGGAGGGAGGGAGGCCGATCATTTCCTACCATGATTTTGCCTGGTTTTAATCCTGATCCTTGAGGGCAAAACCACGTCTGGAAGGGGTTGCGGCATCATCGCGGGGCTCTTGAAGCTAATCCTGGTTTGTTCGTTCCCGTTCATTGGAGGAGACCGTGGCTTGGTCGAGGTTGTGGGGGGGGAAAGAGGATCGGGGATCTCGGGCTGTTTATGTCACTGGAAAAAGTGACCATGGCAGCATCCTTGTGATCACGTCAGCAGGATTTGGATGCTTGACCATTGGTTCATATTTGTGACAGGTACGGTGTTCTCCCCAGATTTTGTGAACACTTTTTCAGACCTTCTGACGAGTGAAGTTGATGGGGGAAGCCAGATTCACTTAACAGCCAGGTTACTAAATGAACAACTGTGATGATTTCCGAAGCGCTGGCCGAAGTCAAGTGGCGGAGGAGGGGGTGTTGTTGCTCCAAGACCCTCGTTAGGAAAGCGAGCAACTCACTCCTCGCTTCCAGCCAATAAATCTTGCCCGGAGGAGCGGCAAGAAACGCTCGAGGAAGCTACTTTTCCTCCTTGCTCTTCCAACCCTTTAGGACACCTCCTAAAGGAAAGGAGAAAATAAAAGATGGTGGGGAAGGAGGGGGGCACAAAGCAGCCCAAACGCGTAGCAGTGGAAGGAAGGCGCGCTGGTGCGAGGAAGGGAGACACACACACACACACACACACACAGAGACAGACAGACAGACAGACACACACACACACTCACTTCGCCACTTTGCACCTTGCAAATGCAAAATCCTGGGGTTTTTGCATTTGCAAGGTGCAAAGCGGCGGGGGCGGATCCCGCGTGCTGGAAAGGGCTTGACTGTATTACGGGGAGAGAGAGAGAGAGGGAGAGATCATAAGAACGGCTCTTGCTTTTTTCTTGCAAGGGAGAGAGCCGCCACCACCACCTCCTCCCCCTCCTCCCGAGTGGACTGAAAGCAGCTGGAGCTGAGGAAACGAAGCTGAGTGGAGCCGAAGCAACCTCGGCTCGCGTTGTTTTCTCAGCCTAGAGAAAGGGGAAGGGGGCTCATCTGGACCAAGGGTGAGTCTCCCCCTCAGTTTCCCCTGAAGGATCTTCTGTCGCTTTTGCCTTCTCCCTGCATCTTCCCTCTGTTAAAATCCCCCCCCACACACACTTATTTTCGGTCGGATAGATTTCGTGTCTGAGCATTCTCACATGGCGGTGGGTCTTTTTTTTTTCAGAGGGGAATCTGACTCGAGTATAAGCTGAGGGCGGTTTTTTCAGCACAAAAAATGGGCTGAAAAACTCGGCTTATACTCGAGTATATACGGTATATCTAGATTTATGCTTAAACCAGGTATTTAAACAAGCAGCTCTTTTCTTAGACAGTGCTCAAACTATCAACAGTCTCATTTATTCCTGGGTCTCCAAATGGTCCAATAACTGTTTTATAGTCCTTTGGCTTGTTCCACCCATCCATTTATCTCACAAAATAACTTTTTGTCCAATTTTATTTATTCAGAAGATTATGTAGCTTTGGTCAATACTCATGCATGCTTTTTTCATTATCATTTTCATTAGAGTGTAATACGTAACCATCACTATTCACAGTTTCATGTGCAACTATAATAATATCGGGATGATTCTTATTCTTAATTTCTGTCAAAGTTTAGCTCTTTTATTTATTATCACTTCATCTCTCTCACATCCTTTCTCTAAGTTTCAGAAACACTACTAATTCATGCGTGCATGCATATATGCATGCACTTCTAAATTCCAAATAACAGACTGTCACATGCCATAACTATCACTAGATGGGCTCTTGAATATTTACCTCCAATGCCAATCATGGTTTGGTCAACTGAGGCTTTCATAAAACTCTTGATTGAGTATTTGTAATGTCCTATCTTAGTTACTCCTGTACATGCAGCATTACCTGCTAATTTTAGGGACATGAGACCAGTACATTTTGGCAAATTTAAATCAGTATGCCATTGTGCAACTAGATTTTCCCAAACATGCATATTCTATTCCATACAAAGTAGGTTAGCATGTTTAATCCAAAAACTACCTTGTGTAGTTATAACATTATAACAGTCTTACAATGTATGCTTATTGTCATGCCCTTGTTAGAGTTGGACTGTGAGGGAGAGGAGGAACAGCCAACAGGTAGTGGAGGTGTGGCTCCGGAGGTTGTGGAGGAGGCTGGGGAAGGGCAGAGGCCGGCTGGGCAGTCAGAGGAAGAACCAGGCCCATCCCCTCTTCATCCTAGGAAACACAGGAAGGAACGGAGAAGGCAACAACTTGGCTTACAAGAGAGGAAGCGGCCATGATCCCCCTCATTGGTTGCAGGTGGAGAGAATAGTATATAAGGGAGACGGTTAAAACACAGCGTTGCCAGAAACAAAGCGTGTGTTATTTTGGGCTGAAGTTATCTTGGTTGGCGTCCTTCCAAGAGACTGCCTTGTTATCTCCTTGAAGTTGGTAATTACTTATCCTGGTCTGTTGTGGAAATTCCTTCACTGTAGTTTGTTTTGGTTTTTTATTTCACCTCTATCTGCTCATTAAGTTCGGACTGTATTGTTTTCTTTTGAAGACTATTTTTGAATACGTTTTATCTCCAGCTGAGAATTATTGAACAGTGGGGCCAAGCTGGAGGCACTAAAGGACATTTATTTACGTTTTGGATTTTGTTACATTTGTGTCACACTCCAGGTCATCACACTTATTGGTCTCTATATTATATTAAAAATAGATATAATTTTATTGTTATTGCAAAGAAAGCCCAAGTCTGTTTACCAAGTAGCAATTATACATAAAAGCCTGGATAGGATGTATTGTTTTATACATGCTTAAGCCTTGCACTATTTATATTACTTCATACATTTGCATTGATTTCACAAAGCTACAGAAGGCACCAAAACTCCTAAAATGGAATGATGAACAATAACTTCTAACAATACTAGACTGAATAATCCTTCAGTTCCGATCTGAAGGAATCCTTGGAGTAATATTTGGGGTGGGGGGGTGTCTCAGCTTTTTATGGGGACATGATAACAAGAACAAAAGGTCTCTGTCCTTACAAATTGCAGCATTGCTACAGGACTCCAGATAGAGGGACTCTGCCCCAATGACAGGAAATTCCCATGGTTAGGTTTACTGATATCACTTTCTTTGGAAACTGGCAGTGACCATTGCATCATGGCAATGTATATGATGCCCTATCCAAACATAGTATAAATTAGTCGACACTCATTTTCCTGGTGAAGAGTATTGTTCCTCTTTTATTCAATGACTTTTTTGTTCTTTTACATCCTGGACCAATCAAAAGTCCTCGTTGTAACTGAGCCTTGAGTGTAGACAATAGCTTATTCCGTCTATTCTGTTTATGGGACTGTAGACACTTTGTCATGTGGAGAGTGGGGGTTGTTTAAAGCGATTTTTCCCACCATTTAGAAAGAGGCAGAATCCTGAGAGGAAAACCCTGTCATAATAATAATCTAGATCCTATTGAAGTCCTTCCACCTCCAGCTTTATAATTTAGGTGGGGCTGGAATGCAATGGGTTCACCAGCTTTTATACTGTTGAAATCAGGAGTTGCAATATACAGTATTTTGGGGCTTTCAAAGGCACACTATAGAAAATAAATTACTTTCTCTGAGTCTTCTTCACTAATGACTCACAACAACATTATCCTTATTTACATACTGTACCACTATATTTGTCCCCTGCCTGTGATTTAAATGTTCTTTTTCTTGTTTTTACTATACCCCAAACACACAACTATTTGTTTCTTCACAGCAAGGGTGAGGTTCTGCTGAGCTTTGCAAAGGAGGAAACATTCTCATTGTAAGAGGTGTACTGGGGCATCTATTAAGATGATCACCCTGTTTTTGTTGTAGATTTTTTGCAGCTCATACTAATAAAAAAGTAATAAAATGGGTAATTGGATGTGTGTGTGTGGGTGTGTGTTCGTGTGTATGATGAAGGCAGAACTTTTATGGGGGGGGAAGGGGGCTTGATGTTTTTTATTATATTTATGCCTGGGTACTATGTGGCTTGCAGTGAACTGCCTGAATTATAAGTATAAACCTAACTAAAGCAACTATGGTGATTAAACCATCTCCTGGACATAGGATAACCGGAAACAAGAAATACAGTATAGCAGTTTGGCCTTCCAAAATTTATGTTTCAGAACTTTGTTACAAAATAGAATTTGTCTGCATTTCAGTGTAGTGTGCATTATGTTTTTGTAATTTTCTTTGGATTTTGTTTTATTGAATTTGCATTATCTTCAAGACATTAATGTGGCTTTTTTTTGTTGAAAAATGCAGAATATTCATACCACAATAAAAAAAAGACACCACTGTAGATATCTCTATAAATGCATGCCAAGATCCATTTAGAGATATTCTGAACCAGCTGTGAGAATATCAGTGCTTTGCTGCACCCAGTCAGCCTTGTACTGTCTTCTCAAGACTTTACTTTTCTCTATGTTGAATTTCATTTTGTTAGATAGGACCCACTGTACAAGTCTGTCAAGATCCATCTTGACAGGTGTTGGATATTTCTGCCAGTTTAGTATCATCTGCAAATTTGGTAAGTTTCCCTTTTATTCCCGCATTTAAGTCATTTATAAAGATATTGAAGAGTATTGGGCCTAAGATGGAACCTTGTGGTACTCCACTGCTTACTTCCCTCTATGTAGATGTAATACCCTTAAGGAATAGGTCCAAATTAACACCAGTCAACTTGCTGCTAGAACCCATCGTCTTATTCTGCCTCACCAGTAATGATGGAAACAGCTCATAACCCTATTAGTTGCCTAGTTGCACCGTTTCTTACGTCTTCCAATATTCAGACTCATATATTTTGCACTGAATGTACATTAAAAAATAATTCCACAGACATTTGTTACTTTGTTAATTGGTTCTGGGCAATGGCATGATTTAATTCTGCAGATCTTGTGGACAGTGTTTGAATGCTCTCACTTGAAACACGTGTTTTTATGACCCACATTTATTAATAGTGAGTTTGAGAGAACTTATTTCTGAGGAAACATGATTAGAGTTGGGATACACACTAAACTGCAGAACTACCACTCCTCTCCCCCCTACCAATATGCTGAGTCTGTAACCAATGATGTATTAATGATACTGAATGTGCATAAGTCATTTCCTGGTATGACTTCATTCTTTCTCTCTCCCTCCCTCCCTCTCCCCCTCCCTTCCTCCCTCTCTCTCCTTCCATTGCCAACATTGGGAATAAGAGGATGGAAGGTGAGAAATGTGTGTTGAATATTTTCAAAATATGTCTTTTTTTCTCAGCAGAAGTGATGCTGTCAGCACTTGCTCTTCTTGATTACTGACAGAAAAAGAATGACTGTGCAGTTACTTGCAGGTCTCAATTATGTGCTACACACCAGAGTTCCTCCAAAAATGAACAGGGATGGTGAAGGAAGCTTAGGTTGCTGATGTATCTCAACTAGCCAAGTTTGGAAACATGACACAATAAAAGTGGCATATTCCTAGTGTCCAAAACGACATGCTACTAACTGGCTCTGTGGGTGTGACCTAATTTGTGGGTGTGGCTTGGTGGTCATGTGTCTGGCTGGACATGGCTTGTATGTAAATATTATAAATATTTTTATAAATATTGATTTTTCTTTTTATTAAAAAAGAGCAACTTTTACCCAAAATCAGGCAAAGCAGGCAGGCAGATTGAGTTGCTCACAGAATCACAGATTCATTCAGAAATCTATCTATACGCCATTGGCTAGCTCAGTGTGTCACATTAAATTTGCTTGCAAGCATATTCATAAAATTTGCTAGCAAGCAAACTCACAAAAATAACTCACAACACACCATGTATGTAAATATTGAATTTTTTATTAAAAAAGAGCAACTTTTACTCAAAATCAGGCAAAACAGGCAGATTGAGTTGCTCACAGAATCATTCAGTGATATATCTATCTGCCATCAGCTAGCTCAGTCTCTCAAATTTGCTTGCCGTGAATTTGCTTGCAAGCAAAACTTCAGTCCTAAGGGAGGTTTGGCTGTACTTAAAAGCAGAGCCGAAGATCTAAAGACTAGCTAGAAAGCAAGAAATCCAACCATTTCCTACTTCCTAGCTAATCTAAATCTTCCAGCACAGCAGAATAGATGATGGTCAGAAAAAGGAAAAACAGAAATTTAGCAGGCAAGTTTACTGGGTAAGGAGTGGGTGGGCAGGGAGGATTCCGCGGGCCATGTGGGCGGCGCACCCTTGTGTTTGTGCGCAGCATGGATTAATTCCTTTGTGGGAGTGCTCTGGGGGTGAGATTTCTCTGCGGCTTTCTCACGGCCCACCAGTGGGCCCTGGCCGCTGCTTTAATGCAAACATCCCATCTAATGTATGGATTGTGACCTACATCTCCCCCCACTTTCCAAACCAACAAAGTTCTACAAATTGCAGCTTCATGTCTGAAGGGTGACAGTATGAGGGAACCTGCAGTTTTGTATATATTATACCACAAACCCAAAGTAGGAGGTGATGTCAGCATCACAGTATATTAGTAGACTAGGAAGTGAGACAGGATGGTGATTTCAGCAGAGGATGTGAACAAAATGGTCACTTTAGTTCAGCATTGTTGGGTATTTGCTGAGTTATCCTAGTAAATGGCCCACTGCCAATCCCTGGAGTTTTCTGGCTCTATTGCTCATACTTTTTAGCACCTCTAGGCTATACAATCTTTCAGTGAGCAAACAGTGTGAGGAGTACCTTTCCCTCAGTGATGTGTAACAAATGTAGAGGGAGAGAACATCTTGTTCAAGCCCTTCTTCCACTAGGCAAAATAAAACTTTGGGACCAATCCTGTTGTTACTTTTGTTATAGACTGCAGCAGGATTCTTGGATCAAACTCATGTTAGTAATTGAGCAGGACAAAGTTTTGACACATGATGTTTCTCCATTGTTTCCTGAAGTAAAAAATAGTATCCCATCCCAAAGCAATAAACACTCTAGGAATACTTTCCCCAACCTCTTGCCCTCTGAATAAATTGTTTCCAAAGGCCCACCAGCAATCAGCATCCAGATTAACTCCAAGATTAACATCAGACCAACAATCAAATAAGCAATATCGTAATCAAGGAACTGCCAAAGAAGCCAACAGGAAAGACCCCAAAGAACCTCTACCCTCAGCAATACTGACAGGGCAAACTACTAGAATATAAATTGAGAGCAAACCACTCCTTACTAGCACTGATGATATTCCCTAGTTTGGGTAATGAAAAATATGTAAGAAAACAACACTCAGAGAGCACTCAGGACTCTCTCCCATTTGTTTCCAGAGTTTCCATCCCAAGAATAGTTTGGAAGAAGCTGACATGGGACTATCATTGAAAACAGTTCAGCTGACCTAGAACAAGTTATTGTGGTGCTTGTTGAATACTGTCATATTCATAAAAGCAAAGTAAATTTAGTTTCTGAACAGCATTTGGGCTGAGCTGACTTCTGTCTTTGAATCGCTAAGATCTGAGTCTATGAAAATAATAATAGATGTCCTTTCTTGTTTGATTTTCACTTACAGAATTTTACAATATTTTCAAAGTTTATACTAGTTGCTAACTATTTTGGGGATCAGGGATCAAAAAGCAGGATGTGTATGGTTAAAGGGATTTTTATAAGCATTCTTCAGTCTACTTTGTATTTTCTATCAGACTTTAACTTTGTTCTATACAAGCTGGGTATTGAAACCTGGCATGCCTTTCTTAACAACAAGTGTTTATCTTACATCTTTTACGACGGATGTCAGAACGTTTCCCCTTTTATTTGTACTCCATCTTTTTCTCACAGTCCAGTCATTTATGACATCATCAGCTTTTCCTTCTCTGTCCTAGACAGAGTGTTTCTGGAGCTAACCACTTCCTGAAGCAGAATTTCTAACTTATGGCAGGGATGGTGAATTTCTAACTTATGGGAGGGAAGGGGGAACAGGAGAAAAGCACACACAGAGTTTGCTTCATGTAGAAGCTTTAAATGAAAAAAAAAAACAACCCACACACAGCAACCACCAGCACCAAGGTTAAGGTGATTAATTTCAAATCTGTTTTGAATAGGTTCTTTTTATGGGTTGGCACTTTAAGTGGTTCAAGAAGTACCGAAAAACAGGAAATCAGATGGCCTCATTAGTACTTGACTTTGTTTAGTAATTAGTGGCAAGGAAAGAAAACAAGGCAAAGCAGGTGGTGAGTGAGTTGAAGACGGTCATGGAATCTGGACAGAATTGCTATTAGGGAAGGGAAAGGAAAAAGGAAAGGAAAAGGAAAGGAACGGTTATTTCATGAACACAAGATACAGGAGTCAGTTGACCTATTCTGTGCTCAGCAATAAAATAGCTTAAAATCAGTTTTCCAATGAGAAATGTAACGACCAACAAACCAGTCAATTGGATTATTTTAAAAAACACCTTTATTCCACAAAGTCTAGGCTTCTCAGAATAAAATTTCATTCAGAGTAATTAATGACTGATGATCTATTTTACCAGGAACTCCACAAGAAATGGCCATTCATATCCATTACATTCAATTAGGCTAAACTGAATACAGGTGCAAATCCAAGAGGGTGAAGAACCAGAAACCAGGGAAGATGAAGTCTGGCTAATAGGCTACCCAAGAGTCACTTATGGGTGGTGTAGAAATGTGATTAAATAAATAAATATTGGCTGCAAAAATCAATATGACCACAAGATAGTGCAAAGAGATACTGAAAAAAAAACTAACCCTTAATTGCCATCTAATCTTCATCTAGATTTTTGCAATTTTGATATGATAACCTGCAGATGAAATTTCTGTTAAGAATCTGATACTACCAGCTAAGGAGAATGTGCTGCCTGAACTAAAGGATATGATGTGCTGTCCTATTCCTAATCGAAAAACACTGGATGGCCAACTGAATTAATACAACACTGGTCATTGGTATTTCTCCTCCTCTACAGTTATATCTTGAAAGTGAGGCAGGACACTGCATGCATCTCCTGTTCAGCAGCTGTAAACTACTATTGGCAAAGTAATCTCTGGATTTGCTTGTATAGAAAAATATAAAAATATTTGGGGAAACCAGGTTTTGCTTCTTTTGTGGTTTATTGTCCAAAATGTAATAAATGTAATTATTAGGAATTTTTTTGTGTGCTCCAGTTTTAATTATGATGGCTGTCAATCTACTCTATACCCTTTGTATTACTAAAAACAAGTGAAATTGTCAATTAACTAAGGCCATGGTGGCTAAATGAAGTCAAGAACTACAGGCCCATATGGAAGACTGCAATTAAGAATGTGAGAGAAATAAATGATAAAGATCATGAATTATCAAATGAATGAATGAACAAAAATAGATCTGTTGTGATTTTGTGAAAGTTACAGAACCGGGAAAGATATAGAGCTGAAGGAGTCTAATCTTCTACAATAGAAGATTACATGCAAGAGAAAGTGTATTTTTCAATAGGGCTAAAGTGTATGATATTCAGGTGGTTCTGAATGAATGTAATGCAGGAGAAGAAATTACTTTGCTGGGTGACATGCATGATGTGTGGGAATGAGATAAGAAAATATGGAAAATGTTATTGGATTATTTGGAGAACCAAGGCTAAACAAAATGATCAGTGATTATCTGCTTAGGAAAAGTTCTGTTTCTTTTAAGCAGAAATTCATGTATATAATAGAAAAGCATGAACTGAAAATAATTATTAGTGTGATTGCTTATGAAGGAGTGAAAAAATTAGTACAAAGAAGGTAATTTTTTTAGTGATGAATAATTAAAAATCATGATTTGGTTTTCTCAGCAATTAACTATGGTGAAAATGAATATGAAAGAAAAAAGAAGGGGTACTTGTCTGGCCATTCTAGTTTAATTAACCATGGTTTAAGGGGAAAAAATTATCTATAGTATGGGTGTCAAACTCATAGTGTCACATTGTCGTCACATGAAATATTGTGATGTTTTTCTCTTTCATGGAGGTGGGGTGGGTGTGGCCTGTGTGTCATGCATCCAGCCCGTGGGCCAACAGTTTGACACCCCTGGTCTATAGGAACATCTAGGGACATAAGAGTTACATATGTTGGAAGAAACATAAGATGGGGAGAGGAGAGTTGCCATCTCCGCCAGCATTTGCTGCCAGAATGTTCACCTCATTTTGTCTAATGATTGAGCTAACTCCAATGGTTGGCAAGAAGAAGGCATTTTGGCAGGAGATGGGGAAGAAATCTGCTTTGGCTGAAACCACTATGTTATAAGCGACTTAGATCAGGAGGTAGAAGGGATGCTCATCAGATCTGCAGGTGGCACAAAAGATCTCAGATTGGATTCAAAACTGGATCTTGATAGATTGAACAAATATAAAAAAATAATAATGCTGTCCAATGGTGACAAATATAGGATTCTGCATTTAAATAGGAAAATCCAGCAGTCAGAAACAAGGCAGGTGACACTCATCCCAGTAGTTGTATTTTTGAGAAGGATCTGTGTCTACTGGCAGACCACAAATTAAGTATGAGCCAGGAATGTCCATCAGCTTCCAAAAAAGCCAATAAGGTGACTTGAAAAACAAATTCTGATTAATTAGGATGGCAATGACCTTGCGGGACACAAAGATGTAGTTTGAAAGAGTTTATATCATAGCCTTTCTCAAAATGGTACTCCTTGAAAATTTCAGACTATAATTCCATCATTCCAACCAATAATATAGCCTCTGGTAGTGGATGACAGTTGCAATGAAACATCTCTGCGTCTAGGCAAGTTTGGGAACATTGAAAGAGAAAATATTAGGTAGCAGAAAATAAGATCATTTGCCAGTATTATGACTGATGATGTCACTTAGATAATGCGTTTGCATTCTATTTATTTATTTATTTCATTTGTCAATCTCTTACAAGATAATAGGTATAAGTATAAACATAGTTATGAATACATGAAATGGATACATATAAGAAAAATAAAAAGAAACAATAGGACAGGGACAGTAGGCACATTGGTGCGCTTATGCATGCCCCCTACAGACCTCTTAGGAAAGGGGTGAAGTCAATAGTAGACAGTCTAAGGTTAAAGTTTTGGGGGTTTGAGGAAGAAACCACAGAGTCAGGTAGAGTATGCCAGACACTAACTACTCTGTTGCTGAAGTTGTATTTCCTGCAATTAAGTTTGGTGCAGTTAACCTTGAGTTTGTATCTATTGTGTGCTCTTGTTATCATTGAAGCTGAAGTATTCATTGACAGGTAGGACATTGCAATGTATGATTTTATATACTATGCTTAGATCGGACCGAAGGCGGCGTAGTTCTAGGTTTTCTAGGTTCAGAATTTCAAGTCTGGTGGCATAAGGTATTCTGCAACAAGTAGAGGAGTGGAGAACTCTTCTTGTGAAATATTTCTGGACTTTCTCAACTGAATTAAGATACGTAATGTGGGTTCCAGACTGATGAGCTGTATTCAAGTATTGGTCTAGCAAATATTTTGTATGCTCTAGTTAGTAGTGTGATATTACCAGAAAAAAAACTATGTAGAATTAGGTTAACAAATCTTAATGCTTTTTTGGCTGTGTAGTAACAGTGGGTTCTAGCACTTAGATCATTTGAGATGAGTACTCCAAGGTCCTTGACAGAGTTTGGATTATCAACAAGGTCTTGACTATTCAGCTTGTATTTTATTTTCTGATTTTTTTGCCAATATGTAAGACAGAGTATTTATTTGTTGAGATTTGAAGTTGACATTTGTTTGACCATTCTGATACATAGTCAAGGTCTTTTTGAAGAGTAGCAGTATTGTCTGTGGTGTTGAATAGCTTTACATCATCAGCGAAGAGAATGCAGTGGCTCTTAATATGATCACAGAGGTCATTTATGTAGAGTATGAAGAGAGTTGGCCCTAGAACACTGCCTTGGGGGACATCACTGTTGACAGGTACAGAATTTGATAGGACGTTTCCAATTTTGACCATGTGTTGTCTGTTTAACAGGAATGCTTCTATCCAGTTATGTAGGTGTCCAGAGATACCGTAAGATTTTAGTTTTAGGAGTAGTTTGTCGTGTACTACTGAATCAAAGGCTTTACAGAAGTCTATGTAGATTGCGTCTATTGCTTTGCCCTGATCAAGTTGTGTAGTCCATGTTTTTGCAGTGTAAGAATTGCAAATTACAGGATAGTTTTTTTCTGAAACCAAAGTGTTTATTAGAGAGTAGGTTGTTTGTCTCTAAGTGGAAGATAATGGATTGGTTAATTCTGTATTGTAATCTAGTCTTGACAGAATCCTGGCTGATGAATTACCTCCTACATCACTCCATCCTAGAATTTAATGGTGGTAGCAGAAAACAACTAAACCATTCTAATGTATGCTTAGTGGGGATTGGCAACAACTCTGTTAGCATTGTAAGCATTTAAATTGGCCTCTCTGAGATTCTCATATATAATTTTGGGGGGGAAATTTTTGGCCTGAAAGGGTTGTGCAAAGATACTGAATATTGACACCAAATTGAAATGTGGTTAATGCCACCCTCAAGATGGACTTTCATGTTGTTTGTTTGCAGATATTCAGCTTTTTACAGTTAACCTTGAAGAATGGTCTGTCCAAGGTTTTCAGCTTATTTCTGCTGTAAGTTTTTATTAGGCAGACACAATATGCTCAGTGAAGTCATCTTTGCATTTGTGAAAAAAATGCAGAGTGTTTCTTAATCTGGCAATGGAGCAAAACAAACAAAGGGGAAAAAAAACCCCTCCAGGAAATGCTGTCCTCCCACCAATACTAACATTTTCTTCATATTTTAGTGTGCTGATCACAGATCTGAATAGGCTGTCTTGGCATCAATGGGCAATTAAAAGCCCATACATATCATCACATTGATAGCTATACATTGATTATTGTTAATGAAAGTCAGAGGATTTAAGGAGTTTATGGCATTAATGAGAGGCAGGCATGAATTAGTCAGGCTAAGCATAGATTCTAGGAAGAATATCAACAGAAGCAAGAGAGTATTCTATTTCTACTGTGGGAACAAAATATTGGACCAGTTGTATTGTTGTTCAGATATATTATGGGTTCTTCTTAAATACCTCTTATTTTCCTATAGACACTAGCAAAGAGTCAGGGACTAAAAAAAGGAAGCCCATTCCTATCATCATCACCCATTAAAAAAGAACATGGCTTTTATTTAAAATTTGCATATGCTAATTGGCAAATTTGAAAATATAATTTCTATGATTAAATAGAAGCACAATGTATCTTGAAGAATGCCAAAGTTTTAATGAGATAAGCTGGGAGAATGCTCAGTCTGCAGTCCAAGTGTTAAATGTTGATGGACATCTTCAAGGCATTTGTACTCCATTTTAGGGTTTCCCTCCCCAAAAAACTTTCAGAATTAAGTGCTTGCAAACAAATGGTTATGAGTGTTACCACTCAAAAGACATTATCCAGTTTATCTTTTCTTCCTAAATGGGTTTTTTTTCCAGTAAACAAACACATGAATAGGGAGAGGAAATATTGAAGGCTTAAAAAGGGATGAGAACATCAACTTATTTCCCAGAAGATTTCCATAAGTGATGGAAGGAAGTTGTTCCCTGAAGTTCTTCAAAAACCGCAAGCTAGAACATAGGGCCACCTTAGGACAGATATCATGCTTTGCTCTAGGATAAATAAACTTTTTTTAATCAAAGTCACAATTTTTTCTCCAAGGGCCAGGTCCCCTATGGACAAGAAGAGTAACAACACAAAGTTTTGTGTGTGGAATTTTCTGGGGATTTGTTTCCTTTTTGATTTTATGGTGAAGATACTGTGTTTTTTCTTGTTGTTTACAAAAAGTGGCTTAAGTCTGTCCTACGATTTTACGGAGTTTTTTCCAAACTAAAAATGTCAGAATAGCATTTCCACTGATTTTGGGAACTAAAGCTTGGGGGTTCCATCAGAGCTCTCAACTCTTATAAAAATGTTGTTTAGTATGAGATGCAGCCCCAACATTTCAGAATTGCAATTGCCTATAACGCAGACTTCTGAGCCAAGACTTTCTCTTGGTCGCAGTCAAAACCACAAAAGGAGTCAACCTCCCTCTACCTGTGGTCTGGATTTAGCTTTTCTTGAAACTTAAACAAGAGATAATATTATATGCTATATGCTATATGTTGTGTCCGTCGTGGGAAAGGAGACTCGGAGCCAGTGACTCAGTTTCAGCTCTTTATTTGGTCCCGAAATCGGCTCGGCTTCCAAAGCGGCTTTTATTCTTTGGTCGCGGTGGCCGTGGCCAATGGCACCCCTTTGAATCTCCCGCGATTAGTTTCCAGCAATTGCGGGGGATTCGCGGCGGGCCAATCAGTGCGGCTCGCTCGACCAATCAGATCGCTGTGTGCTTCGACCAATCGAAGTAGGGCACCACCCCCTTAATTCCTTGCAAGAGTCTCTCCATGAAGCTCTGGAAAATTCCCAGAGCCACTCTGACTCCAAACTGGAGTCTCTTACAGAGAAACGCTCCCCGGTGGGTTACTACGGTCTGCGCCTCTGCGGTTTCTGTGTCGACCGGCAGCTGTTGATAGGCTTGCGCCAGGTCGAGCTTCGCAAAAACCTTGCCTCCCCCCAGTGAGTGTAGGAGGTGCTGCACTACTGGAACGGGGTAGGCACTTTGTTGTAAGGTGCAATTTAGGGTGGCCTTATAGTCCCCGCAGATTCTCAACGACCCATCGGGCTGTACTGGGATGACTATGGGGGTCTCCCACCGGGCGTGATCGATTGGCTGTAGGACCCCTTGTTTGATGAGCTTGTCTATTTGCTCATCGATCTTGGGCCGGAGTGCAAAAGGTACCCGCCGTGGTTTTAGGCATATCGGGGGAACGCTGGGGTCTAGGCTGAAAGAAATAGGGGGCCCTCGGTACTTGCCTAGGGTGCCGTCGAACACTTCCTGGAAGTCCCTTGCGAGTTGCTCTTCCCAGTCAGCATCTGTGACGTGATTGACGCCCTTGACTTCAATCCCGAGTGGCGCGAACCACTGTAGTCCCAAAAGGCTGGGGCGGTCTCAGTCCATGATCGTCAGGGGAAGCCTTGCTGTGCGCCCTTTCAAGGTTACTTCGAAATGTCCTGTTGCGACTACCGGGATGCGATTCCCCTGGTAGTCTTTAAGGATTAATTTCTGGGTTTCCAGTCCCCTTTCGTGGATCGCGGGCACCAGACAATTGATCTCCCGCCATGCAACCATGGAGAGGTAGGACCCGGAGTCCACTTCCATCTTGCATGGTTCACCCTCAATGCCCACTTCCATGTATACCTTTCGGGCGTCTGCGCTGGATGAGTGGCCGATGACGACCGTCTGGTGGGTTTCCTCTCTCTGTTGGTTCTCGCCGTTCTGTCAGCCCCGTCCATCTCGGTTCCAGCGATTTTCAGCTTGGCAGTCTCTGGGCCTGGGAGGGGTGCTGTCTCGTCTCCAGTTGCTGTGATCTCGCCGTCGGGGGCAATAGGCTTTCTTAAGTCGGCAGACTCGGGCGATGTGGCCTCTTTTATTGCAGTGTCAGCAGA
Organism: Hydrophis major; assembly: GCA_033807585.1. Classification (NCBI taxonomy): domain Eukaryota; kingdom Metazoa; phylum Chordata; class Lepidosauria; order Squamata; family Elapidae; genus Hydrophis; species Hydrophis major. The sequence goes on along the minus strand of CM066328.1, from coordinate 78,601,676 downwards.
TCGCATCGAAGAACCGGCACTCCAATTGAAGGTGGTCGCCCCTGCACCCGGCACATTGGGGTCCCAACTTATGACTCCGCTGGCCGCGCCGGTCTCGTCCCGTCTGCAGTTGATGGATGTCCTCCTCCTCGTCCGTGGTATCGGAGGCGGAGTTGAAGTCACCATGGTGGGTGGTGGTTTCTCAGCGGCTTGCTTCGGGGCGTGCCTCAGTCACCGTGCCTGTCCCGGTGGTCACAGTGCGGTCCCTGGTGTCCGGTCTCCGCATTCGAGCCGCCGATTTCCGGGTTGCTTCGGCTGTGGTGGCCTCGGCGAGGGCGAGGGCAATGTCGCCTTTTGCCATCAGTCAGTTTTGCAGGACTGGGTCTCTGAGCCCGAGGACGACACGGTCTCGCAGAGCCTCATCCATGTCCGTGAATCCGCACATGCCCCCTAGGTTCCGTAGATCAGCCACAAAGTCGCTGATGCTCTTACCCGATCTCTGGTCCCGCCGGTAGAAATTGTGCCTCCTGATGAGGGTGGGCACGGCGGGGGCATAGTGGTTTCGGAGCAACGGCTCGAGATCGGTCCAGTCCATTGCCTTCATGTCCTCGGGTTTCGCGAGAGCTTTTGCCATCTTGAACACTGCGGGCCCGCAGTGTGTTAAAAAGACAGCTCTTTTCTTCTGCCTGGTTGCATCCTTTAAGTTGGTACTTTCGAGGAACATTAGGAATCGGTCTGTGTACGATTCCCAATCCTTGGTAGTGGGGTTAAAAGGTGTGGGCAGTGCGATGCTGGCCATCTTGTCAATCTTGCTTACTCAGGACATGTGCTTGATGGGGATTAATCTTGAGATCCCACCTTCGTCGCCAGTGTTGTGTCCGTCGTGGGAAAGGAGACTTGGAGCCAGTGACTCAGTTTCAGCTCTTTATTTGGTCCCGAGATTGGCTCAGCTTCCAAAGGAAAAAACAGCAGCTTTTATTCTTTGGTCGCGGTGGCCGTGGCCAATGGCACCCCTTTGAATCTCCCGCGATTAGTTTCCAGCAATTGCGGGGTATTCGCGGCGGGCCAATCAGTGCGGCTCGCTCGACCAATCAGATCGCCGTGTGCTTTGACCAATCGCTATGCAGCGTTTACAAGTATGTTAATGACTGTACAGAACACTATAAGTATATAGCAAAACTAGGGTCTTTTTAGAAACATAGTCTTATGTTCTTTTATGTCTGGGGAAAGGGAGCTTATAAAATTTTTCAACGTTATTAAGAAACACTCTGCCTCCCCACCCCATTCCTAACCTTACATGTTCCTTCTTCCTCATTTTCCCGAAACGAGTAGCAACCTGGAGAAAGCTGGAAGGATCACTGTATTTGCAGGGTTTTTTTTTTCCTTAAAAAAATCTAGCTACATGAAACATTGTGCGTCTTTTTTTTTCCCCTTTCAATTTCAGGAAGTCCTTGATGCCCTTTGCTTGATTTTGTTTTGCTTGTTATCGGGACAACTAATATTTTTTCCTGTTAGGAGAGAAAAAGATTTTCCCAAGCAGATTAAAGATGTTATTTTACAGTGTATGAATGGTGACATGGTTCACTTTCATTGCTCTGTTTATTTTTAAGAATGGGGGAAAAAACAAAAACACAAAAAAGTGTGCTTTGATTTATTGCAATTTCACGAGATGTCCATTCTTAAGCAAAATGAGAGCTGCTGAATTAAACAGTCTCTCCTTTTTTCTAAAATTCAATTGTGGCTCCTTATCTAGGAGAATTCTGGATTAGAGGAGAAAAAAAGAATATGTGATAAATTTGTGCTGCAGCATGTATTAGTGGCTTCTGAAAAAGGAGAAACAATAGAATTTGCAGGGAGGAAAATCTCCCTGTTAAGTTGTGATAATTGGACAATGGTTTTCTCAGAATGAAAGCTGAGCTAAACAGTTACTCAAGGACAAAATGCATTTAAGTCTCCCATTGAGGAAGACCTAAAATGTTTTTCCCCTTTCTTTTTAAAATTATAAATAGTAATAAACCTGAGCTTGTGAATTAAAATGCGAAAAGGAATTAATATGTTTAAACCTCAAACTTAAAGAAAAGATTTTGGTTAGCTTGAACAGAGTCATGAGAACTGCTGGATGAGGACATCTGAATTCAAATTATTACTTGGTTATACAGGCCACTGAATTGGTAATTTCTACAAAACATAGAATGTAAACTAATGTTGACTGTGTTCAAACAGTAGGTTATTAATAGGTTAGTTGCAGTTCATGGAATTGTGTGAAAAACAGGCTCCATTGACCTATTACACTTTTTATGATTCTTAGGAGGACAAAAATAGGGGAAGATGAATAAAAAATGTGGATAAAAGATGAAATCAACATCGATGTGATAAAATTGTCTTAAAAATTACCTATAGACTCTGGTTTAGCCAGTTGTTCCTTTTACCTGGTTGGTTGGAAGTTGTCCTTCAGCTAGATAAAACTTCATTTCTGCCATAAAGTGGCTGTTTACACAATACACTAAACCAATTGCCTTGGTTCAGAAAATACACTAAACCATTCATTGTGGTTTACCAGACTGGCTGAGATTGCATAACACACTAACTATAAACAAATAAGTCTCCCCAATGGATATCATGGTGGTTCTGATCCTAATCAGAAGTAGGAAAAAACAGCAGGGAATGACAGATACACAAGATGGCTAATCCTTCTTTCTCCAGAGTATCTCCGATATCTGCTGTTTCCCCTAGTACCGAGCAAGCCCATCCAATATCCTGGAAAGAAATTTCACAGAACAGGTTCCTTATATAGCAGCTTTTTTGTTATGAACAGAAAAGTCTGTCATAAACTTTCAACATTCATTATTTCATATAGGTGACAGAGTACACTAAGGTCAAATTAGAAAAAGAATGAATAACTGGGAATATTGATCTTTCTTTGACTTCCTTCCATTTAAATCTACAAACCTGGGTCATAGGAATGTTTCCTCTTGCTCCTTCGAACCTTAGTGAATTATTTGTTATAATGGTCCCAAAACTTTTCCAAATGCCTATTAGATGAATGAATATGGAGGGAGCGGGAGTGCAACACTTGTTTTTGTGGGCGGAATCACAACTGCAAAATTCATTTGTTGGAGCTTAAGCCCATTCCTATAAGGAAGAATATTGCAACAAAAATTTGCTGGGGACTGAATGTGCTTATGCAAACTTTTCTTCCTTATGCAAGCAACAGAATATCTAGGTCTCATAAGGTTTGCTTGGAACTAGTTAAAAAACGAAACAGTGAATGGCCGATCTCACTTTTTTTCATTTGAGAAGCAGGGAGAAAATGCAGGGTCCAAAGAATTTTGAAGCTAGGGAAGTTGCATGTTGTGACATGCTTATTCTTTAGCTCTACAGTGCGGCTGTGACTGAGCAGCCATTATCAGGCCAGACACAAAAGGTAGCAACAATGACTGAATTTCCTGTTCCTTTTAAGGGTTTAATTGTGCATGACATTAAACATGTATACTGCCTATGCCTGTGTGTTTAAGTGTAAGAATTAACCAATAGTGAATGAGGGTCCATTTGGAATTTGGATTTCTACAGTTGGGAGAGAGCAATTTGACCTTTTCCTTCTTTCTGAGAACTTGAAAAAAATCCTCCTTGTAATTATTGATGCCCATGTTTTCCCCCCTTCTTTGTTTTGTTAATAAAAAAAATAGAAGGACTTAAAATTCCTCTTCTTGCTTCCGAATATATAACAGATGATCCCTATCCTCTGGATTATCTGTAACAAGCCACAGGTAATTCTGCTGATTCTTGATTGCTTAGTGGAATATACAGGTGGTCAGATGTTGGGCAGAATTGCTCCTGAGTGATCTCTCCTGGCTCACCAGAGAAGCTCCTTAATTTAACAAGACAATATGGGAACAGAAATAGCAAGGGAGACTGTGGAATGAGGCTGATTCTGTGTTCTATATATTATCTTTTTTCCAAAGTCAGAATATATACATTTTATAATGCAATATGGTTAGGCGGTATTTTAAATTCATTTAAAGCTGCTGGGATTGTCAAATTGCATTCCTGTTCAGCAACATAACCTATCATAGAATTGCACTTCCACCCTGTTTTTTTTAAGGCGTATATGGTAACTCATCCAATTCTCAAATTTCCTTCTAAGGTTCCATATTTCTCCTGTCTTCCCTCATCAAAATTATTCCCTGCAAATATATGTCTCTAGCAAGTGATCCCTCTCTTGAGTTAAAAACAACAACTATAAGATTGGCTCCTTGTAAAATAAATAATCCCACTTAGCTCCCTATCTAGTTGAGAGGGAACAACTAGATTTCTTCTGCCCCAACAAGACCGTGGATGAGGCTATGCACAGAGAAATAAGTTTTTCTTGGCAATAAGCCTCCGGTCTGAGAGACTTTCGCACATGCCACCTGCTCCTTCTTAGCAGCTTCTTCAGTGATCATACTGCACATTTCCTCTTGTGAAGCAAAATGTGAATCAGTGGGTCTTCTGGGACAGCTTGGTTTGTAGTTCCTTTGTTTTCCAGGGAGAAAGACATTGTTATTATGCTAATCTGGATTCTCTCTCCAGCCTATGGTTTTGCTTGGAAACACATCAGGGAAGAGTAATGGAAATTCTTTTTTCTGCCACCAATCTGAGGTATTTAACCATAGCATAAATGCAAGATATAATATTTTCTGTACTTTTCAACCTGAGATTAAAAAAACACAAACTAAACAACAAAGAAACCAGTGTATATTCTTGTTATCACATGGCCTTTGATATTTTCTGCCACATGGACAAACAAGAGAGAGACAGATTGGGAACTGTTAGGGGGTAGGGCAGTGCATCACAACTACTTTAATACTTCTTGAAAGCGAAAAGAACAAAGGGATAGCAAACCAGAATTTGAGGTACACAATTCAAAATACCTAAAAGAAATATATGTACAGAACCTAGCTCTAATTATTGTTTACATTTCCCATCAATTGTGTACATTTACATGCAGATTACAGAGTTTATTGTCCTGAATGTGCCAAGAAACTTAATCTAGCCCCTTGTTGTCTAAGGCAGTCGACAGCAAGTAAAGCTAGCAAGGTGGTTTGTAGATGAGAGATCCTAGCTTGCGCCAAATAGTGTGAACTTTCTTGTGGAAAAAAATGGTTGCACTTGTGGCATGTGCCCAAACTGACCAGTACAGTATGTATATACAGGTAGTCCTTGACTTACAACAATTTGTGTCATGCCCCCTTTGGAGTCTGAATCTGCGGAGCAAGATGGACTGGAACAGGAGAGCTCAGGAGAAGAGCAAGGACTACTCCCTTCTGATCCAAGAGCAAGGAGGGAGGGAAGAGAGAAGGCGAGGTCAACGCAGTTTGAGCCAGCTACGAGGGAGGAGAGTGCACACCCCCTTTCACAAGGCACACCTGGGGGAATGAGATGTAAGGAGGTGCCAGTGGGAGGGGCATTTGTTGGGAACAAGTGTTGAATCTGTGGAGCCTCGTGCGCACTCGCCAAAGCCTGGAGATTGCTGTGCTCTGTCTTGGGGGGTGTTAAGTCCTGGGCATGGGCGCAAAGAACGGAGACGAGACATCGGACGGTGACTTCAACTCTTTATTTAACAAGAAAGAATGGAGCTAAAGACCTGGGCAGCAGTAGCTCTTTTATAGAGCTTGCTGTCGTTAAACAACCAATGAACTGAGTCTATCGCTTTCACAAGCGTCCAATCAGGGGTTCCCGTTAACAGCCAATCAGACTGGCCAAACTTGACCAATCACGACTCGCTATTCACGGGCCAATGAGAATTGCAGGATTACAAGCCTGCTGTAAGACGAAGCTGTTTAGGGTTGTACCACTGCGATGGTTTAATCCATAACGCCCCTCCCCCCTTGGTTCCGTCTGAGGGGTGGGGTGACATATTCTCGCAAATAGGCAGTCCGCTTCACCTGTCTGCTCGACCTGCGTTGTTCAACCGGGTTCTGTTCTGGTTCTGGCTCTGGCTCCGGTGGGCGGTCCGCTGGGCTGGATAGCGAAGACTGTGGTTCTGGGTTGCCCTTGCTGTCTTCCGGGTTCCCTGGATCCGCCTCCGTCGCGATGCTGTCACGTGGCGAGGCTGCTCCCTGGTTCGGTTCTCCCTCGGATGGTGAGTATCCCCTGGGCTGTTGGGTTTCGATTTCTTCTTCGTCCTCCTCCATGTTCCTCCCCCCCCCAGCTGGAGGTTCCGGCGCTAATATGGAACGGAGTTGGTCTATGTGGCGTTTCCACATCTTACCATCTGCCGTTTGTAGGCGATAGGATCAGGGTCCTGTAAGTTGTGTTATTGTCGCGGGGACCCACAATGGGTCGCCCGAGAAGCTTTTTACAAACACAGGGTCCCCTTTCTGGAATGCCCGACACTTGCTGCTGAGGGTTGTTATGGCATGTAGTTTGGGTGGAGGCGATCAAGATGCGAGCGAAGTTTCCGGCCCATCAGGAGTTCTGCTGGGGTTTTGTTCATGGTGCTGTTTGAGGTTATGTGTTGGATAAAAAGCATTCGGTTTATTTTGTCGTCAATGTCATTGTGGTCCATTTTGTGCAGGGTCTGTTTTACAAATTGAACCATTCGCTCAGCCCTACCATTGGCTGCAGGGTGAGCTGGCGATGTTAAAGCATGGCGGTTGCCCCGATCTGCCAAGTATTGCTCGAATGGCAGGGCAGTGAATTGGGGGCCATTATCTGAGACGAGGACATCAGGAAGTCCGTGGGTAGCGAATAGTTTATTCAGTTTTTTAGTGACTGCGTCTGTGGTGGTGCTTTCCATTTTTTGGACTTCAAGCCAGTTTGAATAGGCATCCACCGTTAAGAGGAAAGTGTGTCCTCTTATGGGTCCCGCAAAATCGATGTGGATACGGGACCAAGGACCTTGAGGCGTTTCCCACTGAGTTGGGGGAGTCTTTGGAGGAGCGGAGCGAGTCTCCTGGCATTTACTGCATTTTGCTACCCAAGTTTCTATTTGTCTATCTAAACCAGGCCACCATGCGTAAGTCCTGGCCAGTGCCTTCATCCGCACGATGCCTGGATGTCTCTCGTGCAGCATTTTCAATACCCTATATTGTAACTTCTCTGGGACTATGACTCTGTCTCCCCATACTAGGCAACCTTTCTGGGAGAACAGTTCTGTTTGACGATTCTTAAATGGCTTGAACATGTCATCGGTTGCACTGACCGGCCAACCGCATTCTACCCAGCTGAGGACTCGTGCCAAAACAGGGTCCTTTTTTGTCTCTAAGGCTATGTCTCGAGTGGTTAATGGCGGCGATTTGAGGGTTTTGATTTGTAGTACGCTTACAGTTGGAGCAGGGTCCTCTATAATGTCTGGTAGTGGCGAGCGGCTCAAAGCGTCAGCGTGGGGAATGGTTTTCCCCAGGTGATGTTGCAATCGGGAATCGTAGGCGGCTAAAAATTCTGACCAATGTGTCATTCTTGGTGATAAGATATGGGGAGTTTGTTTGTTTCCCGCCAAATCCCAAGTAGCGGCTTGTGGTCTGTAATTATGGTAAAGGGTCTCCCATATACATATTCATGGAAGCGTTTAATTGCGGATACAATAGCGAGGGCCTCTTTATCAAGTTGACTATAGTTCCTTTTGGTTTTAGACAAAATTCTTGAAAAGAACACAATAGGTGCCTCATTTCCATTTGGGAGGACATGACTTAAGATGGCTCCTACTCCAAATGGTGAGGCATCACAGGTAAACGTCAAAGGGAGATTCTCATTGTATTGCATTGATACGGCATCGGAGGTTAAAAGGTCTTTTATCTCTTTGAACGCTTTCTCTTCACGCCGTCCCCAAACCCAAGGAGCCTTTTTATCGAGAAGTCTATGTAGGGGTTCGGCTACGGTTGCCTTCTGGGGTAAGAAAATGTTATAAAAGTTAATGAGTCCCAGGAAGGCTTGAAGGTCTGTCTTATTCCTAGGTCTCGGGGCTTTTTTGATTGAGGTTAGTTTTTTTTCGGTGGGGTGGATTCCCTGTCTGTCGAGAAGGTATCCCAGGAACTCCACTCTCTCTGCACAAAGTTGACACTTGTCTCGTTTTACCTTAAGACCCATGTCTTTGAATTTCTGCAGGACTTTTCTGAGTCGTTGTACTAATAATTCTTTAGTGGGGGCAGCTATTAGGACGTCGTCAAAATAAGGCACGACGCCTTTTATGCCTTGTAATAGTCTCTCCATTAAACTTTGGAAAATGCCCGCGCCACGCTTACTCCGAATTGGAGTCTATTGCACTTAAAAGCGCCTCTATGTGTAACTACTGCCTGGGCTTCTGCAATTGCTGCGTCCACAGGGAGTTGCTGGTATGCCTGAGCTAAGTCCAATTTCGCAAATATTTTTCCGCCACCCAGGGAATGAAGAAGGTGTTGAACCACCGGTACTGGATAAACGCTCTGTTGAAGAGCATGATTTAGGGTGGCCTGATAGTCCCCGCAAATTCTTAATGAACCATCTGGCTTCATGGGCGTTACTATCGGGGTTTCCCAACGGGCGTGGTCAATCGGCTCCAATACGCCCTGGGCTGTCAGTTTATCTAGCTGCTTGTCGATTTTAGGTTTTAAGGCAAAAGGTACTCGATGGGGCTTAAGCCGAATGGGAGCTACATCGGGGCTGAGATTAAACGATATAGGGGTCCCCTTGTACTTGCCTAATGGTCCTGTGAACACGTCCTGGAATTCCTGGATGAGAGTCTCTTCCCAGTCGTCATTTCTGGTATGGTGTATGCCGGCTAGTTCAATTCCGAGTGGGGCGAACCACTGTAACCCTAACAAGCTGGGTCGGTTACGATCGACGACAGTCAGGGGAAACGTTGCTGTGCGGTCCTTGAATGATACTTGGACGTTGCTGGAACCGACAACTGGGATTCTGTTTCACTGATAATCTTTCAGGATGATTCGCTGCATGCTGAGGTCCTGGTGGGAAATGGCAGGATCAGTTGTTTGAGGGTTTTCTATGATACCATCGACAGGAATGATCCCGAATCAACTTCCATCACACATGGTCGATTCTCAATAGTAACCTTCATGCGTATCTTCCTTGCATCGAACGATGAAGCGTGGCCGATGATAATGGTTTGGTGGGCCTCTTCTCGTCTCATTGAAAAGGCAGGTGCTTGGTTTCTGTAGTAGTAGTGGTTGTTCCATTGGTGATTCAGATGGTCCCGGTTCTCAGGAGGTTTGCCTATCTCCCGACGGAGGTTGTTCTCCTTTCGGTTGGGACTGGACTCTCATCTGCTTCTGCAGATCTTCGCGATGTGGCCTTTTTTCCGCAGTTACGGCAGAGTGCATCGAGGAATTTGCAATCCGATCGCGGGTGGTTTGCCCCGCAACCCGCACATTGGCGCGGATGTCGCTGGTTCCTTTGCTCTCGTTCCGAGCGAAGCCGGTTGACCTCCTCTTCATCACTGTCTGAGGATGACTTGAGGTCTTCATGGTGGGTAGCGGTAGCGTGCTTCTCAGTGGCGAGTGGGACCTCGTCAGCGAGTTGGCGAAGCGGTGCGTTTGCTCGGTGCATTCGAGCGGCTGACTTCCTGGTTGCTTCTGCACAGTAGCGTTGGTGATGACATCTGTAAGGCTGATGTCGCCTTTCGCCATCAGCTTACTCTGCATGTGGTGCATTTAATCCCAGAACTATTTGGTCTCTTAGGGCTTCCTCTAAGTTTGCAAAACCACAAAGGCCTCCTAAGTTCCAGAGGTCAGCTACGAAATTACCAACGCTCTCGTCCTTCCGTTGGTCCCTCTGGTAAGATTCGTGTCTTTGTATCAGTGTAGGTACTGCGGGTGCATAATGGGCCCGGAGGATTGGAGCGAGGGTGTCCCAATCCATGGTCTTCACTTCCGCTGGTTTTGCTAATGCTTTAGCCATTTTGAAAACGGCGGGGCTGCAATGAGTCAGGAACACCGCTCGTTTCTTGTCAGACGTAGTGTCTTTTAAATTGTTGGTCTCCAGGAACATCTGGAAGCGGTCTATATATGAGTCCTAGTCTTTGGTTGCTGGGTCGAATGGAGTAGGTGGTATGGCGCCGCTAGTCATCTTGCCGTCTGTTTCGTGCGCTCTTTCGCCACGTTCTCTGTCTTTGTCCGATATGTTCTAGTCAGCTCTATCGTCTCTGAATCCCATCCTCGTCGCCAGTGTTAAGTCCTGGGCATGGGCGCAAAGAACGGAGACGAGACATCGGACGGTGACTTCAACTCTTTATTTAACAAGAAAGAACGGAGCTAAAGACCTGGGTAGCAGTAGCTCTTTTATAGAGCTTGCTGCCGTTAAACAGCCAATGAACTGAGTCTATCGCTTTCACAAGCGTCCAATCAGGGGTTCCCGTTAACAGCCAATCAGACTGGCCAAACCTGACCAATCATGACTCACTATTCACAGGCCAATGAGAATTGCAGGATTACAAGCCTGCTGTAAGACGAAGCTGTTTAGGGTTGTACCGCTGCGATGGTTTAATCCATAACAGGGGGCTTGCTAGTTTGCCTGCTTCGCTGAACTTCTGGGTCTGGTTAAAGTTTGGTTAACCTGGTTTATTGAACTGCTAGCCCTGGTTAATGTTTGGGCTAACCTGGCTTCTTGGACTGCTGGCCCTGGTTGCTGTGTGGCTAACCTTGCTTACTGGATTACTTGCAGCCAGAGGCTTCTGAAAGTGCATGTCAGAGCTTTGCTCCAGGACTTGTAGTGAATGTGGGAATGCTTGGGAGCACAGTTGGAGCCATAAAAGGGAGTTAGACTTGTTCTCTTGGTGTGTTGTTTTTGTGCAAAGCCCCGGGTCATCACAAATTTGTTTAGTGACTGTTCAAAGTTACAGCAGCCCTGCAAAAAGTGATGTATGACCTTTTTCACATTCATTACTGTTGTAGTATCCTCATGGTCATGCTTGGCAACTGGTTCATATTTATGATGGTTGCAATGTGCCAGGGTTATTTGATAACCTTTTGTGACCTTCTGCCAAGCAAAGCCAATGAGCAAAGAAAAGTCGTAAAATGGAGCAAATCTTACTTCACTGTCTTGCTTAGCAACCGAAATTTGATGCTCAGTTGTGGTCATAAGTTGAGGAATGTATGTATGTATGTATGTATATATGTATGTATGTATGTATGTATTCGGTTTCTATTTCACCACATTCATTTCAACTCTTGGTGGTTTACAAATACAGTAAAACTATGATAGAAAAAAGCAAAAGTACAAAGTACAATCAATAAGTTAAAAAAAAACACTGATAGTATCCTAGCCATGGAAGAGTAACAATATTTATTTTTCTTGTCTCTTTCCTGTCAGTTTTATTTTGTGTTTGATTTCTGCATTTTGTATAATATTGCTTAAAAGGAGCAGCATGATAAGTGTGTGTATGTGTGTGTGTGTGTGTGTATGTATCATGTTATTCATACTTCTAATGAGCTGCTCTTATCTCTGAATGTTTATGCCTCTCTTAATGTGTGTGTTTTAAGATACTGGAAGACACTTTTTAAAGATTAGAATGGCAGCCATGGGATCAAAATCAGAGGAAGCAATGTCTCAGATGCTTGAACAGTGAACAAAAGGAAAAGAAGAAGAACTGACAACAGATTGTAAAACTGATGCACCAGCCCCAGTGACTGAGTTGCTGAAGGCTTCTCTTGTCTTGGAATCATTCAATAATTTTTGTCAATGTTGTGGTTGAAAGGAAATTGTCTTAAACTTTGTATATGACACTAATTTCGCTGAATTAGCCAAGACCTTAGAGAATCAAAACAGGATTCAATGTGATCTTGACAGGATGAGGAAAAGGGACAAAACAACAAACTGCATGTCAGCAGAGATAAATGTAAATGTAAACAAACAAATAATGCTATCATAAAAATGATTCAACAAAAAGTACAAATACAAAAACCATGTATTCTAAATTGACAACTAACATTATACACTGCTATAAAATTGAGTTTGGAGAAAAGAAAAAATGGTATTTAGTTTTGAAGAATCTTTTACATAAATACTCGACAGCTAACATCTGGGTTGATTTGACTGTAATATATGTCCAAAGACTCCTTTTAGTGGACTCTAGGCTGAACATGAGTCAGTAGGATAATGCAGTAGCAGTTAAAAAGACAAACGTAATTCTTGCTTGCGGCAATGTAAAAATCCAGGAATAGTATCTTGTTCTGTCCTATCTTACCAGGAATGGTCTCACATGTTCTACAGAATGTTATTTAAGAAGGATTTAACTTTAAGGTTGACCAACTGAGTATGTTTAAAAGAATGAAGATGGACAGGAGCCTGGAGTTCAAATTATGTGACAAAAGTTGACAGAAGTTTGGATGTGCTTAGTTTAGAAAAGAAATGTTTAGAAAATGGAATGATATATATTTCCACATGTATAAAATAGTTTTTTTTTTCTTATTGCTTCAGGGGAAAAGACCAAGGAATTCAAATGTTATATATATATTATGAGTATAGAAAACAGACTAACAGAGTTGGGAGGGACCTTGGAGGTCTTGTAATCCAACCCCTTGCTTAGGCAGGAAACCCTATATCAGACAAATGGTTTTCCAATGTCTTCTTAAAAACTTCCAGTGTTGGAGCATTTACGACTTCTGGAAGTAAATTGCAAATTCTCCTTAGTTCTAAGTTGCTTCTCTCCTTGATTGCCTCTTATTTACCCTCAGGTGCTTTGGAGAATAGTTTGACTCTCTCTTCTTTGTGGCAGCCCCGGAGATATTGGAAGACTGCTATCATGTCACCCCTAGTCCTTTTCATCAGATTAGACATACCCAGTTCTTTAGCCTCCGGTCCCCTAATCATCTTTGTTGCTCTTCTTTGTACTCTTTCTAAAATAATCTCAACATCTTTTTGCATCATCGGGACCAAAACTAGATGCAGTATTCTAAGATGGTCTTACCAGGGCATTATAAAAAGGTATTAATACTTCATGCGAACTTGATTCTATCCCTCTATTAATGCAGCATAGGAGTGCATTGGCTTTTTTTGGAAACTACAGCACACTGCTGGCTCATATTTAAATGATTGTCCACTAGGACTCCCAAGATCCCTCTCACAATTACTACTGTTGAGCACAATTACTACTACTACCACATATACTGTCCCTGTGCATTTTGTTTTTCTGGCCTAAATGTAGAACCTTCACCATTGAATTTTATTTTGTCCGATAGCACCCAATGTTCAAGTCTGCCAAGATCCTTCTGTTTCTTAAGCTTATCTTTTGGAGAATTGGCTATTCCTGCTAGCTTGGTGTTATGTGCAAATCTGATGAATTCCCCATCTATCCCTTCATCCAAATCATTGATGAAGACGTTGAGGAGTACTGGGCCTAAAACAGAGCCTTGGGGTACTCCACTGCATACTTCCCTCCATGTAGATGCAGTTCCATTGAGGACTACATGTTGAGTTCAGTTGGTCAGCCAGTTAAGAATCCATCTGGTGGTGATCATGTCTAACCCACATTTTTCTATTTTATCAAGTAGTAGGTTAGGGTCTACTTTATCAAATGCCTTATAAAGAAGTCCAGGTAAATGATATTGACAGCATTCCTCTGGTCCACTAATTTTGTCACTCTGTCAAAGAATGTAATAAGATTAGTCTGGCATGATCTGTTTTTAACAAACCAATGTTGGCTTTTATTTATTACTTTGTTTGCTTCTTTTCACTGATTCGTTGCTTGATCATCTTTTCCAGAATTTCCCCTGGTATTGAGGTCAGGCTGATAGGTCTGTAGTTTCCTGGGGGGGGGGTTTGCCCTTTTTTGAAGATGGGAATTACATCAGCTCTTTTCCAGTCCTCTGGCAGTTCCCTAGTGCTCCATGATCTTTGAAAAGTATAGTTTAGTGGTTATGAGATTTCGTCTGCCAGTTCTTTCACAAATGAAAATGGTAAATATGAACACTGGGGGGAATATCCATATAACCTATTAGTGGAGTACTTGCCAGAGTCTCTTAGGATTCAATATTCTGAGTATGTAAAAACTTCCTTTCTATGTAGTTGTTGTTTTAACCATCCGGTCATAACCAACTTTTGGCGACTTTATAGGCAAGTGTTCTCCATGCTTCCCTGTCAAGCACAGCTAATTTCATTTGTTGGATATTCATCCTTATATCACTTTTGATGTTATCAAGCCAGAGTGTTCTTTGCTTGCCTCTTCTTCTTGTTCCAGTAACCATTCTAGCATCACTGACTTCTCTAACGAGTTTGCAAACATGACATGGCCAAAGTAAATCAGACATAGCCTTATGATTTTGGCTTCTAGTGATGTGTCTGGTTTTATATGATTCAGATAATGAATGATTCTATGAAGTAATTGCAAGTAATTGACCAGCCATGGGGAGGTACAGTAATGGCCTTATTTTTTAAAAGTTATGTGAAAGCCAGATCCCTGAAATTCTCACCTACCTGTGGTATCTTCATGCATTGGATGTATTAGAATGCAATTTTCACCACCACAGGCCATATTGGCACTAATGGGAGTTGTACTTCAACCCGTTCAACCCATCTAAATAACACCAGTTTGAAATGATTCAGACTATGCAAACACTTGGCACATTTGAATTTGATTTACAAAAGCCCTTTCCTTCTCACCCACTCATGCTGCTTTTCAAGTCTTTAAGATGCAACAAAAGACATTATTACTATTTTGTTTCGCTGAAACTGAATTCTCAATTCTTCCTTGCTACAAAATTTCTGTGGGTCTTCAGAGGAACCTAGAAGGGAAAGGCAGGAGCTGGTAGATCCTTCTTTGTAGGAGACATCCAGCAAGGACGAGAAGCAGAAGGCTAATCCGTCATGTCCTGTGATGGCCACAATCCAGAATGAGAATCCCCTTGGTCCAAGTGCTGACCCACTGCACTCTGGTCTGGAATGTCTGAATGAATTTGAGGAACAGCCTGGAGTGATACTGGGGCAAGTGATTTTGGCTGCAATGTGGAATTGTCCTAACACATCTATTATGATACCATTTGAAATAACTAAATGATTTTGCATTTCTTTCCACTGATAATATCAATAAATCATACTAACACAGCCTCAATTTGGTAGTAAACTTCCTAATTCATATCAAATAAATAGGAATATTATAAATTTGTCCTTTGATTTTTATGAAGCAAGCTTTCCTATTGTTGAACTTAGAATCATGGAACAAAACTCAAAGATACATTTGTTTGATACATTGATAACACAGGCATATTTTTCTCTCCCCATCACATCATAATTAACTCCTAAGGTAAATATACTTTGATTTGAAGACACAATCCACACAAACTATATTATCCTATCATCTGGACAGCATTCTAGCAAAAAGATTGGGATTATATTATTAATCATTTGATTTACCGTATTTATCATAGGATGGATCATCTCCCATATATATTATTTAATTTCATAAGCACAAGAGATTATTTTGATGCTAAATGCTGTTTTCCTATTGTGAACAATATTTCCTTTAGATTGATGAATTAAATTTAGCATTGTCTCTATTGTGATGAATGTCTAGTCATCCAGATTTGTTGAACTATAACCTCCAGCATCCTCTCCCTTGGGGTTTTGATTTGGGGTATTATAGTTCATTAACATCCACAATAAAAGCAGCAACTTATACTTGGATGAGTAAATAAACTAACAAAATGTATTTGAGAACAAAATGCAGTAAAGATTAAAGTGAACAAAATTCTTTCTGTCTTCTCCCCTCTCCTATGAGTCCCTCCCACATCCTTCTGGGAAAAAGAACCAGAAAGAGGACAACACCTGCAGAACGCCCCCTGCCCCTAACCAAGACCTTTTGTGTTCCTGTTACATGTTGTCTAATCCTTGGCAGAGGCTGGGCAATTGAGAGAGGAGGTGAGATATACATTCTGTATATTTTGCCCCTCAGCATGCAAATCTGCCAGATCCCAAGGCCTCTGCCCATAATGCCAGCCCTTTTGTGAATCACTCCTCATTTGGCAAGCTGGTTCCTGCAGCTGCAGTGAAAAAGCCAGACAGGACGGGGGGGGGGAATCAGCCATAATCTGTCAACTGTCACCGTCACCAGGCCATTGGAACAAGATGGCTTCGTTACTTTGCTAGGGTAGTTGTGGGGCTGCAAAGCAACCGGGCAGGGGGCAGGGCAGAACCTGGTTGGGGTAGGATTCTGCTGGTCTGGAAATCCTTCCGCTGCTGTTTACAACCAACAATCTAAGAAGGACACAGTGGAAGGAGGAGGGAGAGAGGAAAGCAACCACTGAAATCTCCATGGAGACATTTAACCTGCTGCCATGGATGCCTTTGGGGAATTGGCACTGACCAAACTCTGAGGAAGAAAAGCTGCTGCAAAACTTCAAGAGGCCTCATTATTACCCATGTTAGCTCAAGCCGAGAAATAAAATGAAGGCAGCCCCTTATTGTAAAGAGGAGACACAGAAATAATAGCAAGGCTGGCTGGGCTCCTAGATGAAAACAAACAAACAAACAACAAAACCATCCGAGTCTCCAAATGCAGGGTTTTATATCCAAGAACTTATGGATTGGAGACTCAGATACTTGGATGAGTTGGAAATGAGGCTCTGGAGCCAGAATTAATTTATTGGATAAAGGGTTTAATCTAAGAGGCTGAGTTTTCATATCAGAGCAAATTATGTTTTTTTTTAACCATGGTCTGCATACAGTGGTAGATTTGTATGTCGTGGGAAAGGGTGGTCACAGATGGTCAACTATAGGTTTCTTCCTACATCCTTCCAGTAACAACAGCTACCATCTGTCTGCATCTTCTTCTAATTTCTCTGTATATAAACTCTCTGTCTCTGTGTCTTTCTCTCTGTCCCCACTCCCTCTGTACGTATATGTATATGAATGTAAGAAAGTGTAGCACCACCCCCGTAAAGGCCGCTGGAGTCCGGGTTCTCCTGGCCCTCTCCCATGATATAGAAATCTACCATTGTGATTGGTATGGTCTCCAACTGTTTCATGGGTCTCCAGTAATTTTAAATTAAATTGTTAATTTTGGGGAAATGCCATAGGTTCTCTGGATCTAAATTAACTTTAATGGATGCAATTTCACATTTTTTTCTTGGTGCTCTGCAATTTGGTATAAATCCTGGCACACAGATTACTAGACTGAGTAGCACTTTTCTAAATCCTGGTCAGACCAGAGAATGGTCCTATCATGAATGTGTTATAATATCCAGCCTGGATGTAAAGTGACCATGAGTCTAAAAGGGACAATTTGATATTTTTTTTCATACACGTGTTAGTGAATGTTCCATACTAGCAGGCTTGTAGGCCTGCATTCCTATTGGTCCGGAAAAGCCGGGCTGTGATTGGACAAGATTAAACGTTCTGATTGGTTCATATTCGGGCTGCCGCGATTGGGTAAAACCAAGCACGGCAAGCTCAAAAGCTTGTCATAGGCTGCCTAGCCACAGCCAACTCTATAAAAAGAGCTGGGAGTCTTGTCTCAGTATCTGATTTCCTAATAAAGAGCTGTTGTCACTACTTCGAGTCTCGTCTCTCCTTGGGACCCACCGCCCAGACTTAACAGTGAACCTCAGTGGATCATGGGCTGTAAAGAGAGTGGTGAATTGTTCTGTCTCTGCGATGCTTCATGTGATTTATTTTGTGGCCAATAAATGTTTTATATAGAAATATAGAAAATAGCACAATTCCATTTGGGAAATCAAAGCCAATATTATAGAAGCAAGAGATAAAAGTGAAATTGTTGGCCCCTTCTGCTTGTACGATATTTAATTAATTAATGAACTAAAAGGGTGCTTGGGCTGATATGCTTGATATAATTTTACCTCTTTTTTTTTTTTTTTTTAAAGAAATGGTTACCCAAAGGATTCCTCTAGGAAAGAACAACAAAAATTCAGAGACATCTTAAAAACTAACGTATTACCTCATAAATTCAGCCAGGGGTGGGGAAAGGTACTGGTTCTGCCCAGCTCTATAGAACTGGTAGCTCTGAAGAGCAGCAGACACCGAACCAGTTCTGTGTTTGCTGCTATTTGGCCTACCGGCCTGCCTGCTCTTACCTGTCCTTTATTTCCTGCTTTTTCAACCTCAGCTGCTTTGCACGGCACAGCTGAGGTTGAAAAAGCAGGAGAAAAAAAAAGGCTTTTCAAATGCTGTGCACCCGCACACAGCGCTTTTCAACTGTCCGGGCTGCACAGCTGAAAATTTTTTACATGTGCGCACAAAACATAGTCACCAAAACGGAAGTAACACTGGTTGAATTCCACCCCTGAACTCGGCTGTAGTTTATGCAAACATATTAAACACAAACATCAAATCTATCTGTTAATCTTAAAGGTGATACATCAGAGTTAGTATTTAAGGAATTTTGAGATGCTTCAGGCACAACACAATGTGGTCAATGTTCTTCAAGAACATCAAGAAACCACATCGTTTTGGGACAGCTGCAGCGGGTTAGCAAGTATCTACCAGAACTTATTAGATTTCTGTTGTAATGGTGGAGAGAGAAACCAGATCAGGTTCTTCTCTCTGATTCAAGATTGCTAATTGAGTCTCAAAGATTGCCCCACCTTCCAAATGGCAACCCTTAAGCTGAATATACAGTATATATTACAACAACAGTATAGTTCAAACTTCCTAAGACTCTCGTAGATGTCCAACTTTACAGTACTGTGTTTGAGAAGATTAAATGCTAAGTGAAACTAGGTATGAATTATTCCAGATTTTTTTAACATGAAAATATAGCCATGATGCTGCTAGAGCCAGATACCAAAGGCTCATTCAGAGCAAAGGATGCTAAGATCAAAGCACGTGTACATCTTAACAAAAACAACCCCTCCTAAAACATAAAAATAAACAGAGTCCTGCTTTTTATCCCCTGTTTTTTCCCCTTTACTAGATTGCTCTGGAGCAACAAAATGCTAAGTATAGGTAAGTACATCATTACTTGGTAGTATAGATCAGTGGTCGCCAACCAGTGGGCCGGGGACCACTGGTGGCCCATAAGAAAATTTTGGTGGTCCTCAGAGAAATGTGATCCCCAAAGCACCCCCTAAAGCAATTAATCCAGGCTGCACAGGAACACAAGGCTTGCGTCGCTTGCATTGCGAACAACACGAAGTAGTGAGGGGAGGGGGGAAAGGGCACGGGGGGGAACTTGCCCCACTCGCCCCACGTGCCTGGCCTGGCCACCGGGCTGCTTCTTTCTGCTTCTTTCTTCTGCTTTTGACTGCACACAAGGAAAACAGCAAAACTCTTCCTTTCTCTCCCCCAAACTCTGCCAGAAATGAGTCTTTGGGACCCTACAATCCTGTTCCAAGAGGCTGTGTCAGCAAAGACTCATTTCTGGCAGAGTTTGGGGGAGAGAAAGAAAGACTTCAGCTGCTTCTGCTGCTTTCCTTGCATGAAGCCAAAAGTCTCTCTCCCTCTGAGAATGGAGCTGGAGATGGCATCCTGCGATCCAAAATAAAGAATGATCAGTCGGTAGGGAAACGGGGTGGGAAATTTTCCTGAAGACTTTTTGGGGGATTTTCCCAGGGTCTCTGATTTGCGGGATTTAAAATTATAAGTCTGGTGGTTCCTGAAGTTTAAAGGGTTGGCGACCCTTGGAATAGAGAAGTTCCTTTGAAATTTAAAAAAAATGAAAGAAAAAGGCAGGAAGGGAGCAAAGGATTAAGGATTGGGGAAACAGGTGAAGAAGAAAACTGTGGTTGGCTGACTGGCTTTCTTCTGGTTTTCCCTCAATTTTGGAAGTCCTGCAGCCTATTAGTAAAAGGTAGAACACTTCTCTACTTTCTAAGCATTATTGTTAAATGAGATCTGGGTGTCAGCCTTGGAAGCCATATTTTACTTGGAAGCTTCGAGGCTGTCACCTTTAGTGCCTGGTAATTTGGGAGGGGGGATTTCATAGAGAGGCAGAAGATTAGACTCAACAACATTCTTTCACAGAAAGTCAAGGCCATGTTACCCTGTACCTGGAGAGGAGCGTTTGGAGGAAGGTCTCCAATTGGCACAATTTGATTGGCCCATGTGATGGACTTGGGTGCAGGGGAGAGATTTTTGATTTTCTTTTGGGAAGGGAAAACCCGGAGCTCTCAGATTCGGGTTTCCCCAGATGTGCCAATATGACAACTCTAATAAAATGGAACTTTGAGAAAATGCCTGTCTCGGAGTTTATTGGGTTGGAGTTTGTTCGTTGGAACGCTGAGACTGGGAGACTTTAATATTTGATTGGCATTTTATTTCATTTTATTTATTATTTTAATCATAATAAAACCAATGGGGCTTAAAAAAAATAAACACAATAATAAACTCACTTTCTGTGAGCTAGCTTTGCTATACCAATGGTGTTATTTTGAAAACAAACAAATAAAAGTAGCAAGCACAAAGGACGAAAATAGTAATTTCATTTTGTTTCACTAAAGAGTTGTTCTAGGTTCCAAGTTAGCAGTGTTGTATATAGCTAGGCCTGCTATCTGGCCTTACATAATGCTGCCTAGATCTCAGTCCAGAGATTTCTCAAACTTGCTTAGGATCAAACTGGCACAAGCACAGGACCAGAGCAGCTGAAGGAT
This sequence comes from Hydrophis major, assembly GCA_033807585.1. Lineage (NCBI taxonomy): Eukaryota > Metazoa > Chordata > Lepidosauria > Squamata > Elapidae > Hydrophis > Hydrophis major. The sequence goes on along the minus strand of CM066328.1, from coordinate 78,581,187 downwards.
GCCAAGTACATATACACCCTGAGAGCACTAAAAAAATGAACCCATCCAGATGGGGCATAAAGCCAGCCTGCTGAATTACCAGACTGCTGTAACACTTTTAATAAAACTGTGTGCATTACTCCTGTATGACAAACTGCATGACAAACAAATGGAAATCACCGAATCCACCTACAGTAAACAAAGGAAAATGAGGAAGTGAGTTAATGTAAACGTATGTGAACTTACATCGGAAAAGAAAATGACTACTACTAGAATAAAGAAATGAAAAGGAGATATGGTCTAGCAGAACAGCTCTGATTGCTTCTGTGTACTGGTATCTTAATTGATACATCCATTCTGTACGAAGTAATTTCTACAGAAAATGTGAAGCAGTAGCATTGCAGTTCTTTTTTTTCTCTCTTCTTAGCTGGCTCTCAAGAAGGATTGTTAATCTGTGAGCCTTTTAATATCTGTGAGTTGTTAATAATCCATTTCTGTGTTGTCATGTGTGATAATCAGGTCATTATGAGACATTATTATGTTTTCTTATTTTTATAACTGAAGATGGTTTGGATCACATATTTTCGCATGGTTACTTTGCAGCAGGAATTCTGTATGGAGGAGAAGGACATATATGTTATGGCCTAAATAATAGACTATTAATAGTTAAGGAGAACCCTTGAAACAAGAGGAATGCCTTTTTAATTGGGCTATTAATATATTTTTTTACTTTAAAAAATGCAATTAGGAGGAACAGAGGCAAACAAAGAATCTTCGGTCTTCGTCACGTAAAGTATTTACCATGTGTTCCTTGATCGAAATTTCTCAGGAAGTTAGTCCTTTGAACTCAAAATGAGGCTAACTTCTGTGAAAATATGAATAGAATTTCACTATGGTATTATCATTTGATTAAAATATGAATAGAATTTCACTATGGTATTAACATTTGATTAACATAATCTTTGCTGAGCACAGAGAAATGTGAGTATAAATGGAGACACGTAGCAGAAGTTTGCATTATTTTTTCATACAAAGGGCTACACCATATTTTTGAACGGCATGTTATTTAACTTTGATAATCCCCACCCATATGTGAGAGCCCAACAGAACTTGGGATAAGATCTTCAAACACTTGGCAGTATCATGGGAAAAACTCTCCTTAAGAGTGCTGAATTTTTTTTGGAGAGGACTGTTCCTGGCATTGCTGATGATCTTTGTCCAGCTAAAATGTTACTGAAAACGAATTCTAATGCCAGTGCAGACAATCTTGGTGTATTAGGAGAATCAAATGGTTTCTAGACAATCAGCAGCTCTGCATTTTTAGAACTCAAGTTCAGTTTGTTTCATCCCATCCAGACTCTTACAGCTTCCAAATATTGGGTCAAGAGTTCCATGTCAATTTGAGCTTAATTTAGAGCAGGGCCCCCAAACTTGGCAACTTTAAGACTTGTGGACTTCAATTCCCTGAATTCTCTGGGTTGAAGTCTGCAAGTCTTAAAGTTGCCAAGTTTGGAGACCTCTGATTTAGAGTGTCATAATACACCTGACCCAGAAGCTTCATACTGATTTAAATACCAGAGATTAGAGGAGCAATATCTCCAGGACTCCTAAAGAACTACAGAGAACGAACTAACTTTTCTACCCATTTTAATGTTGAGTGAAATAATCAGCTGAGGTAAGAGTAAAGCCACCTGCTTAGGAAAGAATAAAATCCTGTCTCTGATTCCTCCACCCTTGCCGGCAACCCAGGGGGAATAATGTATTAGGTTTAATGGTATCAAATTCCACCAAGAAGTCAAGTAAAACCAGGGGAGGTGCACTCATCTGATCCAGTTCTTTACAAAGGTCATCCATCAAAATGACCAATACTGTTTCAGCCTCATGCTTCTCCTGACAGAAAAGGTCCACCCTGCTTCCTCTGAAGCCTCTGTAGCTGTAGCTCTATAATACCTTCTCAGAAACCTATACTAAAAAGGAAAGACTGGAGACAGAACAATGATTTTGCTGTACACCACTTAGATTAGTATCAACTGAGGTGCAGTAAAAGCATTTGATATCAGTAGTGTTATACGATGCATTTGTATATGACTCTGAATGGAACATAGCAGCACAGCTTTAAAGGACAACCTCTTTCCATTAAGTGCTATTTACAAACTTCTTGACCCAGGAGTTATACACACCCTGCTACTCCTTGACCCAGGAGTTATATGCACACCTTGCTACTTGGAAGAGCCAAGAAGAGCATGAATCAGAACCCATAAGCTGGAATTAGTCCCAGAAACAGAATGTTGCACTCACTACTTATGATACCAATAATGGATGCTCAGGTATGTGGTGAATTTGAACTACTTCATTAATAAAATGTTGTACAAATGCATCACAGAAACCAGATGGTAGCTCTTTCTGCGAGCAAGATCCAGTGATCTTAAACAGGGCTGCATGGGATGACATCCCACTGACACAGTGATGATGGAGAACTGTAATCAGTTTGCTGATTTTATCATCATGATGTAGGCTTAAAAATCAAAGTGTTTTGATTTTCTAAGTGTTCAGTCAGGTTCACTTTTAGTTTTCCTTTGGTTTGCAGTCATTTCTTCAGATGCGTCATCTCCCAATGTTGTTTGGTAAACCAGGAAAAATGTGGTGGGAGCAAATGCATCATAACCCAGTCAACATTTGACCAAATGGTGAAGTCTGCCAGAGTGCTGGGAAAAATCAGGGCCCATTGAAGACTTCTGACTCCATAATGTGTCTGGGGTGAACCACTCCTAATAGGTCCTCTGTAATACAAAAGATTCACAAAAGTGTCCTTCATTTCCAAATAAGCAGCTGCTGCTCTGAAACAGATGTGTCCATCTGTGAAAATTGAGCCTGATTAATTGGGATAGAGTCATGGAGCCCATGAAATCTTAAGTCTTGATAGACCTCATCCTAAGAGGAACTGTAGATGAAATTCACAAATAATCAGAATAACCTAGCTCAACACAAAGGTCAAATGGCTCAGAAAGGGTTCTTTTGGGGTAGCAGGGCTCATGGTACACAAATGGGATCCCAATATTTTCCTGTAGCCAAACACATCTGTCCAGCACAGAATGGGACCTGGTCACAGCTAACTTGTCTCTATTCCTCTTTCTTGGCACTGGGATGAGTTCAGGTCTTGAAATCCAGGATAGCACATATTCAAGAAGGCTATATTGTCATTCTCATTCACAGTAATAGCTGCTAGATCTATCCACTCAGTCATCATTAAACTTAAGACACTTTCTGTCTGACACATACCAACAAATTATTCATTTTTGGAGGTTATTTACTGTGAAGAAGATGTATGTTTTACCAGAATGGATTAATTTTATTGCTGTAAAGGTTTTCACTGCTGTTTTAAGCCATTTGCCATTATTTTATTGAGCATTATTTCTCTGGGTTCCCTATTTACCCATCAAAACCCCACAGCAATGCAAATCAGCCCAATGAAACGGAATCAAAAGTGTCCTGTGTTGAAATTAGATATAACTCATTATGAATTTTCCAGTATCAGATCTGTTAGCAATAATAGGAACTGGAAAAAGGATTTCCATAGGAAATACAATCAGCAGAACTTTCAAGTGAAAATTTCCTTTTTTATATTAAGAACACAGAAGACAAAATTATAAAGTATCCCATGTGGAGGCAAGCTATTGTACTGTCTAGGCTAGTGTTGTCAACATTGATTGATTGGTCTTCCTTATCACTACAAAGTAACACCAGGGATTGTCTCTGAGCCATGCTACATATAAAGCACGTATCCCTGGTATCTGTAGGGGTAGGTTGAAAAGAAAATGGACATAACAGTCATGGCAGCACAATCGAATCCCCACCTGTTTTGCAGTGCATGGATATCACAAATATATACAAAGGGGCTGGGCTTTGGTGCATGTTGCACTTGCCACCTTGTCTTGATTCCTTCCACCTAGGAATAGCAATGTCACTTAGACTTATATAATGCTTCACAGTGCTTTACAGCCCTCTCTAAGCGGTTTACAGAGTCAGCATATTGCCCCCAACAGTCTGGGTCCTCATTTTACCGACCTCGGAAGGGTGGAAGGTTGAGTCAACCTTGAGCTGGTGAGAATCGAACTGCTGAACTATTGGCAGTCAACAGAAGTAGCCTGCAGTACTGCATTCTAACCACTGTGCCACCATGGCTCACACACAGGTTTATGAGTCTATAATTTCTACTGTTTTATTCGATATCACATAAGGACTGGTTCTCTCTCTCTCTCTCGAAAATGTAATATTCATAATGTCATTAAGTTGTTTACAAGCTTTGCAATATTACTCTTTTCTTTAGAATAAGCATTCTCACACAAAATTTCTGCAACTTCACAATGAAACTCACTCAGGACCCTGTGATCCTCTGACATCAGCTATACTTGAGAGCTGAAATGATTTACTTCTGACTCAGCTGTGCTGTATCTGAAACTACACAAACTCATTTTCTGTTACTTTTAGCACTTGAGGTCAGTTTAGTTCCTCATTTTGGTCACATTTTGGTTCTCGGCTTCTTTCAAGGAAATGATGACTTGACTTCTTCTCAGCTTTCCCTTGCAGGAACTGCTGGGATTCTATTATATGCAACCAGATACGATGATGTGGATAGGTATGCATGCAAATACCATTTATTTCCTTGTGCAAAAAGTGGGGATGTGGGGATTTCTATTACTGAATGGTCTCTGGCAACTCCACATGGGGAAGTAATTTTTGTTCCTAGTTCTCAGTGTTTTGAGGCAACAAGCTTGAAGACTGGCATAGATAAACCACTTGAAACCACTTCTCTGAAGGACTCAGAAGTGCAAACGGTGACAGTACCTTTTGTGTACTGTTTTTCCATGGTTATGTTCTCTGTAGAACTGCTGCGAGCATCCAGAGAGTGGGAGGTGCTCCAGTCTTCACTTCTTACAGGCTGAGCTGAAATTGAGGAACGCCCTCCTCCTCCAGTTTTAGCTCAGCCTTCAAGAAGCAGGCAGCTTTTTCTCATTCCTTGGCTGTTTCAGGTGATCGTTGAGAATTTGATCAGGTTTGATTTCGTTTTTTCCTCTCCCTGCAAGGCTAGTGCGATCCCAAATTTAGTTGTGGAGCGATTTCGCTCCCAGGAGGGAAGTAAGGGGTTTGGAGCCTTTTGCCCCCCCACCCCTCCTCTTCTATCCTCTGCTGTTCCAAGCGTGCTCCTCAGCTGCTTGGCCCTGCGCTGTACTTTTAAAAAGCGCAATTGCGTCTTCCCCCCTAGAATGCCTCAGAGGAGGCAGCGCTTCCTCTCCCAGCTCCTTTCTTCTCCTGCTTGAAGTTGCGGTGGGCTGGTGCGCTTCTGAGCTGTGCGCTCTGAGCCGGGCGGCCATTTTGGGCGTGCCTCGTGGCCGGCGCCATTTTGTTTTGCTGATCAAGTAAGGCCTTTCTTTTTTTTGGATTTAAGAGTGAGCTGCAAGGCCTTTGTAGGTCCTTTAGCGGGACCATCAGGCCGCGTGGAGCCTTTGATTTTACTGAGAGAGCACTGTGGCCCCGTGCCCTGTTGTCTCTCTTAGATTTGATATTGTTGGCTTTCTTCCTTGGCCCACAGCTAGTTCAGAAGCGCAGACACGTACTCTCCATGTTGTTGGGGGGCTGCCTACAGAGGCCCTCTTTCTTGTCTTGCCTTTTACAGATTTGCTTGGCCTCAGCGTTCATTTGGTCTATTTGGAATTAGGTTTTTTTGCTGTACCTTCTTGGGTCAATTTGGTTTTTCCTGACTTGAACCTGACGCTCTTTTGTATATAATTGCCAGTGTATATATTCAGGATTTTAATTTAGCTTGCTAGAATTTTTTCTGTTTTTTATTGCATAGCGTTCAAAAAAAAAAAAAAAGAAAGGAGATTTTTTTTTTTTGAATAGATAATAGTTAGTTCACTTAATTACTGTTCTAGAATAAAATTTCTTTCAAAAAGGGGGACGTGACCCAATTTTAGGAAAACCAGTTTACGTTTGTAGGCCGAACTCCAAGGCGTGCCAACCGCCATTTTTCTTTTCAATACCATGGCAGAGGCTAATCCTACTGGCTCTTCTCTGAAGGCCAAATCTAAGACGCACTACCTTCGCAAAAGGGACAAGGATTCTTCCAGCGCTTCTCAAAGAGATGCCTTACGACGTCATAAGGCCCTAGAAAGGGAGTTTAGCAAGCGGGCTAAAGAGTCACACTCTATAACACCTGCCTTTCCTTCTACCCCTCCCCTGCCGAGCCAACCCTCTTCCTCTAGGGGCGGTACTTCCACCCGAGGCCGCCAGCCCTCCCGTGTACCAGAGGCGACCTTTACGCCGACCGCTGCAGGCCTACGCTCTGAGGATCCTGCTCCAAACATTGTACCTGAGAACATCAGCGAATGAATGCAGTCTGCCATCCGTCAAGGCATAGCTGAAGGAATGCAGCAGCTGGCTAGACCGGATTCCCGAGGGAGGACTCCCGAGGCTGAATCTTTATCCGGGAGATCTCCTTCTGCACCAGTGTCACAGCATGGTCAGGTACCTCCTCACATGGATGCCCCATTTCCAGAGGGGGAGGATACCCAAGAAGAAGAGGGAGTGGGCCTTGAACCGTTCAGAGAGTACGAAGGTTCTGATAGAGGTTCCTTACAGTATTCTGAACCCTTTCTGGAGGGGGACCTAATGGAGAGAGAAATGTCGGAAGATGAGGGTCTTTCTCCTGAACAACCTGCTGTTGTGGGTCTTTTTAAACCCCATTTATTTAAGTCCTTGTTATTTAAGGCAAAGAACATTTCAGGTCTGGCCTCTCAGCCTCCTTCTGAACCCCCTCCATCGAGTCCAGAAGGTCCTGATGACCTTATGTTCAGACAGCCGACAGTGGCAGCAGACATTATCCCGGCCCCCCCCAATCTTCTCAGATCTGGTGGCAAAGCAATTGGCCTCGTTGGGTCCTTCTCCGGCCCCTTCCAGTCAGGACAAGAGGTTGTTTACCCTGGACCCGGATTTCTCAGCTATGTTAGACACCCCGGAAGTAGATGATCCGATTGTAAGACTTGCTTCCTCTTCCAATCCTACCGATGCACTGGAGGCACTGAAGCCGGAGGATAGGCGAGCGGAGATGGCGCTCCGGCGGGCTCACACCACTGATGCTTGGGCTATCCGGTCGGCCACGGCCGCTTCCTTCTTCACCCGGTCCTCCATCAGGTGGCTCAGACAGCTGAAGCAACACATTTCCCCAGCTGATACCAGAGCCCATCAAGATATCGCAAAGATCACGGAAGCGGCGGAATTTGCGGCTGACGCTACCTTTCATTCGGTTAAGTTCTCATCCCGAGCTATATCTTCCCATATATCTGCCAGATGATTGCTTTGGCTTTGTCACTGGCAGGCTGATATTAAAAATAAGTCTAAGTTGGCTTCAGCCCCCATAGTAAAAGGGAAATTATTCGGGCCCACTCTGGAGCCATTGCTCCTGGAAACCCGAAATAAGAAAAAGTTTCTGCCTTCACTTTTTCGTTGGCAGGAAGCCAAGAGTTCCCAGTCCTTTCAGAGGGGTTCCTTTCGTCCCTCTTTCCAGTCATCATTCTCTCCTAGATTTCAGGGCTCCCCCTCATTCCGGCCGTCTTACCAGGACCGGGGTGACTTGGGAAACAGAAGCAAGAGAGGGGGCAGCTACAGAAGGCCCTTCAGGGGTTCCGGGAGTAGGGCGGCCCGCCGGCCCAGGTAGCGTTGTAGGTTTTTTTACCATAGGCAGCCGCCTCAGGCATTTTGCCGACAAGTGGGAGGAATCCACCTCAGATACTTGGGTTACAAATTCAGTGCGCTTTGGCTTGACCCTGTAGTTTCTCACTCCCCCCCCCAAACATTTCAGGGTTTCACCCATCTCTAGGAATCCTACTAAACGGGCTCTTATGACCTCCGCCATCAAACATCTCTCTGATATTAGGGCTATTCAACCTGTACCCCCCTCCCAACAGGGAAGGGGTTTCTATTCACTTTTATTCTTGGTGCCTAAACATTCCGGGGGTTGGAGACCCATTTTAGATCTTAAGAGGTTAAATCGTTTTATTGTACTCCATAAATTCAAAATGCAGACTCTGCAGTCGATTTTACAGGGCATCAGAGAAGGGGACTGGCTTACGTCAATTGACCTTTCTGAGGCTTATCTCCATATTCCCATTCATTCCTCGTATTCTAAATATCTCAGATTTTGTTATAATAATCAGCATTTCCAGTATGTAGCCCTCCCCTTTGGTCTAGCCTCAGCTCCGAGATCTTTCACTAAGGTGTTGGTGGCTCTTGCAGCTCACCTTAGACAAATTCCCATGCGGATCCACTATTATCTTGATGATATCCTGATTGTATCCCCTTCCTGACATCAAGCCAAGAACGATACTAACGCTACCCTCTCGGTAGTTCAGTCCCACGGGTTCTTAGTGAACTGGGAGAAGAGTCAGCTTATCCCCTCCACTCGTATATCCCATCTAGGGGCTGTGATTGACTCTGTTGAAGGAAGGGTCTTTCTCTCTCAGGAGAGACTTATTAGTATCCGCACCACTATCAGGGATATCCGGCGGACCGGGAAAGCATCGTTGCTCTTTTTATCCAAACTGCTAGGGAAGCTAGTTTCCTGTATTTCCATTATTCCATGGGCTCGCTTGCATTCCAGATCTTTGCAATGGTTCCTCCTGCCGTATCAGCGTTCAGGAAAGAGCACGTCAAGGTTTATAGTGAAGGTTCCGCCGAAAGTTCTCGCCTCCCTCCTGTGGTGGATGCGACCATCTGTCAACAGAGGTCAGCTATTCCAGGAACCTCAAAGGGTTGTTCTCACGACAGATGCAAGTCTTTCCGGATGGGGGGCCCACCTGCAATCTCTATCGGCACAGGGAGTTTGGTCTCATGTGGAGCGAAGTCGGAGCATCAACTGGTTGGAGCTTCGCGCAGTGTACCTGGCTCTGCGAACATTCCTTCATTGGCTAAGGGGGCGCCATGTCTTGGTCCTAACGGACAATACTACAACCAAGGCCCACATCAATCGGCAAGGGGGCACCCATTCCATCCTTCTCATGAGAGAGGCCGAGCGTCTGTGTCGATGGGCAGAAGCGCACCTTTTGTCCATCAGAGCGGAGCACATCTCCGGGGCCTTCAATGTCCAAGCGAACTGGCTCAGCAGGGCAACACTGGATCAGGCAGAGTGGCGCCTGCACCCACATCTGTTCAGAGAAGCAACAGCCAGGTTCGGTCAGCCCCTAGTAGACCTTTTTGCATCTCCGCTCAACACGCAGATACCAAGGTTCTTCTCCCATTATCCCTCCAGCGGAGCAGAGAATCACGATGCCTTGCGTTGCCCGTGGCCTCCCGGGCTACTGTACGCCTTCCCTCCGCTTCCATTAGTCCCCAGGGTGATTCAAAAATTGATAGCCGAGAAAGCAGAAATCCTCATGGTGGCACCTTATTGGCCCAGGAGGCCGTGGTTTGCGGACCTCTACAATCTGTCGGTATCTCCGCCATGGAGGATTCCGTTGGATCAGATTTCGCTGTCGCAAGGCCCGCTGCTTCATCCAGAGCCTCAGTGGCTACAGTTGGCCGTTTGGAGGTTGAGCAGGAAGGGATGATTGAGGAAGGCTTATCAGCCCAGGTCATTAACACCATTTTGGCGGCTAGAAGGCCTTCTACTACTCGCATTTATGATGCGACCTGGAAAATTTTCTGTAACTGGTGCCACAAATCATTCGTTGATCCTTGCTCTCCTTCAATTGCACAGATCCTGGCCTTTTTACAAGATGGCCTAGATGGAGGTCTATCACCTAACACCTTAAGGAGGCAGGTAGCGGTGCTCTCAACGGTGGTTGCTGGCAGTCCTTTTGGTCCCCTTTCCCACCATCCTCGAATCAAGGCCTTTCTTAAAGGGGCTTCTAATTTGCGCCCGTCAGTAGTGCACAGGTACCCGACATGGGACCTTAATAAAGTTCTCCTGGTTTTGATCTCCCTTTGAGCCTCCCAGAGAGGCGTCACTTCAATTTCTTACATTTAAAACAGTATTTCTGGTGGCTATTACTTCGGCTAGAAGGATATCTAAAATTGCAGCTCTATCCGTGAGAAAAGACCTGTGTATTTTTCATTCAGATCGGATGGTTCTGAGACCAGACCCAGCATTTATGCCAAAGATCAATTCACCATTCCACAGGGCACAGGAGTTGGTCCTGCCTAATTTCTGTCCGAAGCCTCTGCGCGAGCAAGAGAGGCAGTGGCACACCCTTGTTGTTCGAAGGGCTTTGCGTATTTACATTTATCGTACACAGTCCATCAGAAAGACGGAGTCTCTATTTTTGTCCTTTCAGCCAAAGACACTAGGCTGTAAGGTTTCTCCGTCCATGATAGGCAGATGGATTAGGGCTACCATATCCAAGGCCTATTTAGTTCAAGCTATTCCAGTTCCCAGTGGGGTTACAGCTCACTCCACCAGAAGTGCAGCTACCTCAGCAGCCTGGGCTACTCAGGCGTCTATTCTTGATATTTGCCGAGCGGCCACCTGGGCTTTCCCATCTCCCTTTATAAGACATTATAAGATTGATGTTTATGCCTCAGCTGAAGCATCTTTTGGCAGGCGAGTTTTGCAGCAAGTGGTGAGAGATCCTGGGGAAGTTCCAATCCAGATGGACTCCCACCCATAGGACACACTTGCTTTGGTATGTCCCACTCTCTGGATGCTCGCAGCAGTTCTACGGAGAATGGGCGTTGGTTCTTACCTGATACGCCTCTTCTCGTGGAACTGCGTAGAGCATCCAGCCCCACCCTAATTGGTCCGTCTGTAAAGGGGAAAACCTGTTTCGGCCAATGATTTCTAGTGTTGTGGTTCACGTTGTCTAATACTTAAGATTAGAGGGTTGTTCTTGTCCTCTCGTCTTCGATAAAACTGGGGGAACGCATGGAGGAGTCACGTGGAGGAGGAGGGCGTTCCTCAATTTCAGCTCAGCCTGTGAGAAGTGAAGACTGGAGCACCTCCCACTCTCTGGATGCTCTACGCAGTTCCACGAGAAGAGGCGTATCAGGTAAGAACCAACGCCCATTTTCCAACTCAGATATTAAACATATATTAAACAGATAATCAGAGTTGGAAGGGACATTGTAAGTCATCTAGTCCAATCCCCTGCCCAAGCAGGAGATCCTACACCATTTCTGACAGATAGGAATCCAATCTCTTCTTGAAAGCCCCAAGTGATTTTCCCAGCTTGGCACATTTTATTTTCCTTTTTCACTGAGCTAACTTCTCTCAAGCATTTAATAATCTTGGCAGCTGCTACACTCAAGACCCCATCTTGGTTCTGGCATTTAGTTAACAACTCTCCTTAATTATAGGATTTTGGTCTTATCTGCTGGTATCTGTCATAGATTTTGCTTTAGACTGTACCTAATTTAATTGACCCAGGTTCAAAAAATCCACAAAAGCATTGGACCCTTGACACTGAATTATTTTAACCTCCATACAAGAGTGGGGAAAATTTTATTTGGAAAAAAATCAAGACACAAAAATGAAATATACTATTATAGGTGTGTGTTTTCTTACCCTGTACTCTTTCTTCTACTATTGCTACTATACAATTATTTTTTTGCTATTACTTTTAGCAGCATAGAGGGTTTTCTTCCTCTCAAGTCTATCCTTAATTCTTCTCTGTGATTTTTTCTGTTATTTATTAATGGACAGCTTGTAAAGTGCTTGCATCTTCCCATTTTGTGCAGCACTTTCCTATGTCTCTTTTTCTTTTGGGGAAAAAAAACCCCTTTTGTCTGTTTTTTATCTGTTGCTGGTTGCAGATCTTCCAAAGAGCACATTTCCTCCCCACCTGTTTCAAGGTTACAGCTTTTATAGAAAACTCTGGGGAGGGATGGAAAGCAGCACAGGTGCCTGCAATTTTTCCAAGTGGCCTGCTCTCCTACTCTTGCAATAGCCAAATAGTTATATTGGGATTATTTCCAGAGTATTTCTACAATGGAATCACTGGACAACTCAGCTGTGAACTTACTCTCAAAATGACTAGCCTCCTATGTCCATATCAAAGGGCAAGGTCCTTATTTCCAACTACAATCTAGAAAAAAAAATTCCAGGAGGATATTTTAGAGCCCATGTAATTAGTTAAGGAGAAAAAGGAGGGATAGGCTTCCTTAGATACCTATACAGTATGAACAGTCTAGTATGTTTTCCTACTGACTACACCTTTGTTATCCTATTTTATAAAAACAGAGAAAATATACTAGACCTTGCTAACTATAGATCTGTCAGTTTGCTTAGCACAATCAGCAAATTATAAGCTAAATATCCCCACATAAAACTACTGGACTGGGTTGAAACTGAAAACATTCTTTCTGAGGACAAGGCATGGATCACAGGGGATTGATTAACTCTTGAGAGGCTCCTGTCTTCTCTTTCCCTATTTAAGTGAGAAGTACCTTTCTCAGTCCAAAGCTTCTCTTTTTTAAACCCTGTGAATTTCAATTTAATTCCAAGGGAAGAGGCTGTGGGAAAATCTAAGGAGATCCTGAACAGAATCATTCTCATTAGCCAGATAAGTCTTAACACCACTTTGGACATCAGATAGTCTTCCCCACCCCCCAGGGACATTTCTCTGGAGCTATCATTACTCAGCGAAGGGTGAAGCAGCGGTGCCTTCTAGTCCTATTATTTTTTTATGTGTAATATTAACTCATTAATCCAGGCCCTGTTTCCATTCATCACTCCTCTGTATTACAGGAAGTCCTCAACTTATGATCATTTGTTTAATGACTCTTCAAAGTTACAACAGCACTGAAAACGCTGATTTATAATTGGTCTATACTGTACCAGCATAGGTGTTCCAGTAGGGATGCTCAGTAGAGTACATGTGCATTATATGCTCCTTCAGTGCTTCCTTAACAGGTAGTCCTGGATGACTCTCATTCTACCCCAAAGAAATTCCTTGGCAGACAGTGTAACTTCTGTTTGCTTACTGCTCTAGTCTAACTATTGTTTGGATATATCCTCCTGGTTGCCCAGACTTGTGTCTCCATATACCAGCTGTCTCTCCTTGCAACTGTAGAATGTATTAGTTTCCTTTCCTTTTAGCTTCATGTATTTGTGTGTATATGTCTGTGTGTACTGAGTAATGGTGATCTCAGGAATAATAATCAGGAAGAAATTCCCAATAGTTGGGTCTGTTTAGTGGTGCAACAAGTGATTAGCAAACTTTTAATAGCTGTATTTAAACAAAGCCACCTGTTGTGGAGAGTTTCAACTGAATTTCTGTATTGAGAGGAAAGTTCAAATTGATATCTTGATCAGTCTTTTGGTGACCTGATACTGTATTTAATTATTCATGGAGGATTGATTTAACATTATGTGTGAACCAGATCAAAATGGCTTGCTTAGTAAATGATTTTTTTAAAAAATTGCTTTACTATTATGTGACTGTAAACTATCTGAAGTTATTATTTTCCTCTCTAACATGCATAATTTATATCTTTGTGTTATATTTCATTTGTAATATTAATGCTCACTTTCCAAATTTGTCAGAACTGATTCCTATTTGCTCAGTGTTCTCAGCAGTTTTCACTATTTATATAATTTGGCATCATATCAACAGACTTGGTGGGAGGTGTGGTGACTTAATGGCTTAATGTTACTGGAGATGTCTGATCCAGTGGTTCGAGTCTTAGCACTGTGTAGCAAGGTGAGCTCCTGTCACTTGTTTCAACTTCTATCCAAAAACATGTTGTATGCAAGTAGACAAATAGGTACCACTTCAGTAGGGAGATGAATTGGTGCTCCATGCAGGCAGGCAGAATCCTGCTGGCTTTGAATCTCCCAGTTTTGGCATCAATTTATGAAGTGGTTCTGGGGAAGGGAGGGGGCTCTTGGATAACACTGAAGGAAGAGCTGCTCGCCTTTCGTTCCAAACCAACTTGCCCTCCTGTGGGAAGCATGCAAGTGCATCCTACAACAGAGCTGGTAAACTGGCAGCCAAACTGCTACTCTACATTAGCATTGTAGTGTACTATTAATCTTCTCATTGTTCCTATCAACCTTCTTTTCCTACTTGTGACAATATGACTGAAACTTTGTTGCTTGTATCCTTATAATTTATATCGACTGTTTTCTAATGTGATTTGTTTGCTTATTTGTACCCTTTGACTATCATTAAGTGTTGTACCTTATGATTCTTGATGAATGTATCTTTTCTTTTTATGTACACTGAGAGCATATACACCAAGACAAATTCCTTGTGTGTCTATTCATACTTGGCTAATAAAAAATTCATTCATTCATTCATTCATTCATTCATGTAACAATTCCATACAACAACAGCAACAACAATAGTGGTAGTAGTAATAGTAACATTTGGCCATCTTACTGCTGGTTACATTTGGTTCATTTCTGGACATCTTATAAAGCAGAGGTGTCAAACTGGATTTCTTGGAGGGCCAGATCAGCATTGTAGTTGTCTCCACGGGGCTGGCTGAGGAGGGGAAAGAGATGGGATGGCCGACCTCCTGCAGCACCCTGCCAGCCAAAACAGGGCACGGCGGGGGGGTGGACTGCACTCCATTTTCACTAGCATTGTGGCCCGTGGGCCTTGAGTTTGACACACCTGTTATAAACTATCCACCCAATAGCAATCTTTTGAAATATCAATATTTACTGTTGTAAAATTTGTGTTTTCAAGCTTAAAAGTAAAACACTAGTTATATGACAGTTACCATCTGTATTCTTAATAAAAGCCTTCTGTTTTTAAATTCTCCATTATATTTGTTACAGATCAGTCAAAATACAAGAAGCCAAATGTTCAAAAAAATTGTATTGTTTCAATTCAGAATGCTTTAATGCCAGCAAGGGATACATATGGAAACTTTCACCATGAAAATTATTTGACAGCACAGTTCCATAGAGTTGCCACATGTGGGTTGCATAAAAAAATCTGGACAAACGGGCAATCAAAAGATACAGAAAATATATTTTTGTGGACAACTTATGGGTTTTTATATTTTTGCCATATAAAATAGTGGCCATATAATTGCATGCAGAAGGGAATAGAGGTATATAAAAAAAGAGAGAATGACATCATAATTAACTCATTTTATTTTCTGGGAAGGATAAAGATCAGAAAATAAAATTAATATTTAAGACTTTTTATCATGTCAAAATATGCTCATAAATGTAATGGACAAATTATTGTTAAACAGATGAAATAATTTTATAAATTATTTATAGAATAACATGTAGTATGTCATAGGTTAACAGTAAAATAGATTACAATTTGAAGGAGTTGGGATCATGAAGTGCCAAATTATTGAAAATAAATGTACAGTAAGTCAGGTAAAATAAAATTATAAAGAGTACATTTTTCCCTAATGAATGTATTTGTTATTGAATCTCATTATTTGATTTAGATAGAGATCACAGGATACTTTGAGAATGCCAAATTTATAATACATGTGTTATTTGAATAATGGTACAAATATTTGGAAAAACTGGCATGAAGTGTATTTACCAGTGGTGGAAGTTTAAATGAATTATTTAATCAAGGGAGATGCAGTTTTATTCTGTGATGAATAAGTACATATCCAAAAATGCAATCCTAATATAATATATTTAACAGTTTGGAAAACTAGCAACAAGAAAGATAAAAGACTTTATCTAAAATATACAATATTGCCTTATTTTTATTATGGATCAGTTCCAGCATTTATAATGAAGTGAAAAAAAAATAGTCTGAAGAAAAATCTGATGCAGTCTGCATGTTTTTAAAAATACATTGAAAGGTAACTGGAAACTATTATCCAAGTGTCATTGAAAATGCAAAAGAACTTGAAATTACAGGTTCACAGAAGATTTTTTAAAAATAGAGAAATATCTCTCTTGTGTGAGGAAGGCAGCAGAAAGAAATAGTTCAAAGAGCTTATTTTACTGGTACGTTTCCATATAAGTCTCTCCATCTTCCTTATTCATTAAGCTGCATTGGGAAAAAAGTTTCAGATGTCACTTTCTATTATTAATGTTTCTGACTTTTCCTTTTGAGTTTCTGTACGTTTCCTTTCCCCCCAAACTCAAATTCGTTAAATCAAAATAGCTGCAAAACATCAGCCCTGCTTGTTAGGTGCTTTCCCTCAAATCAAATAAAAATGGTCAGTACATTTATATGATCCAAGACTATGTGCCTTCTTGTCTAAGGCATGATTCATATTTGCAAAACAGTGGAAAGTACTGTATCGCATACAATAAGGACAGAGAAGGAACCTTGTATATTTTGGTTACGTCAGTTAAACATACAGTATATGTCAGTAAATCAGTTGTGTTATAAATCATGACTCATTTTACTTGGGCAGGTCCCTATGATATGAAGTTTATTGATTATCTGAAGATTGTAGGAGATAAAACTTGTGGTTTTTCCTTCAAAATGCATACACATTGTTATTTGATCAGTTAATTCTATTCCACTGTAGTTTCATATTCCGTTTTAGTTTTGATTTTGAAGTGTATGATACCAGTGTCCAGCTGTATGAATAGCCTCTAGTTGAAAGAGCATATTGTCAGATACGGTAAAATGAATAAAAAGTGAAAGTGAACTTTTAGAATATTATACAGCATAGGTCTGCTTAGAAGAACTGAAAGTTAACATGAGTATCAATGAGACATTAATATTTCCTTCCTTGAAATGATGGGGTGTGATTCTTTTTTAAACTTTATTTTTGGAGTGGAAAACAATATTGGCAACGATGCTGCAGTTTTTACTGAAACTGTTCATTTTGACATAGGATTTAAAAGAGGGGGGGAAAGTGCAGAAGGATCTTTAAGTTTTAAAAAAGCGGGTTTTAGTTGAACATTAGGGAATCCATATTAAGGGAGATGGTGATAAGCGTCTCTTCTCCAGATGTGTTCAGGTGGAGGCTAGAAAATCATTTGTTAATTTCAGTTCCTGTAGGGAGCAGGGAATTGGACTCAGCAGCTATATAACTGGTTTCAGCTATATGATTGTACAATTCTATTAAATATTTTATTAATTTTACTTAGTCAAAATATCAAAGATAATTTTTTCTCAACGTCTTCGGTCATAATCATGGTTTTTACAGTAATGTAAAGATTGCCCCATTTTTAGAAGATGATGGAAGCATGTGATTCCATAGAACAGATACCAGATGTTGCTGACAGCTCTTACAATTAGATGATCTCAAGGGGATTTCTTGGTTGTACTCATCTGCCACTGCAAGCATTCTCAGTCATGGAGGAGAATATTCCTAAGGTTTTTAGGAACTCTTAGGATCAGTTAATGCAAATGGAGTGCTTTAATGTCTTCAAGCACTCCACAAATAGATAATATGATTGCAGAATGCCAAAGTTCTACACATCCTCATAGATTTGTTTCATGTCACCATGGGTAATGCTTAATGCAGAGGACAGCTGTTCAATCTTCCTCATAGCAATAACAATGAAAAAGATGGACTAAAAGATCATGAAAGCTTTTGCAGGAGCGGAATCTTCTAGGAAAAACAACTTCAGTTTCATAAAATAACGTAAACAATATTTTGTGAATAAATACTAAATTTCACTAAAGAAAGTACAGTCTAATCCTACCTTTACTTTTCTTTTACTGAGAAAAAGAATTCATGAAGATAGGGAAGTTGAAGAAGAAATGCAATCATATCCATATTTAATATAGTAATTTAACTGTAATTTAAATGGAAATTATATATTTTGAAATACTGAAATGATCAAATATATATTTGACTAGTTTTAGCTAGTTGTAAGAACATCAGCTAAAATGTAGATTTGTGAAAAGGAAGTGCAATTCTCTTGTATCAAGGAAGCTAGGGCTGTAACAATCATTAATTGCTTGAAATCCTAATAAGCCAAGCTGGCCTCTGAACCATTTTTCTCAGCCACTTCGAAAGCCATTAGCAAAGTATCCCTCAATTAGCAGACTGAGGTAAATTCTGAAATGACTCTTTCACTGCTTTATAGAACCGTCTTAAGACAACCCCGCTGGCTGCCTCCCCACCCCAATTGGGTTCTTATATTTAGACTGAAATTAGCACCTCCCTTTGCCAGAGGTGCCCAATTGTCTGCCCATATACCTGTGCCTGCCATGCTGTGTATAAAATTAATCAGGGCCACTTCCTGGGTGGCTACAGAATGATAAAGACCCACGAGTTCATTCGGTAAATTAAGTTTTTCTTTTCTCCTATATAGGGACACCGCTGCTTCCCCATATGGCTTTGGCAAAGCCATCCCTTGCTTTTTCCTCTAAATTAAATTTCCCTAATTAAATTTGTGTCCATTTTATCAGCTGCTGCTTTGCAGTATTTTGTGAAGCCCCTGAGGGGCCCAAAGCACGCTTGGTCAGTGTAAAGAACTGCTTCTCCCCCCCTTTCTCATTTGTCATTGTGACAACACACAGCCACAAGGAAGCGAGGAAAAGGCGGGTGGCAAATACCACCCCTTGCAAAACATCTATATCTCCAGGCATCCTAGTGACTGACCTTGCTAGAAAGCCAACTCTGTGCTGAGCCAACCTGCTGAAAGGATGCCATCTCTTTCTGTGTAAAAGTCCCCTGAGTCCCCAAGACGCAGGAAAGAGGGAAGCTACAGATACCGTCAGGTTACCCAACAGGACGCCAGATTCCACCCGCTGGGGGATTAACAGTCCTAGGCTGGGGCTCAGGGGATGATGCAGTCTTGCTGGTCAGTAGGCTGAGGGGAAGCCATGGGAAGGATAGGCTTGCCTGCATCTGGTAGCAGAGCGTGACGCGTGGCCCCTCAAAGGATTTACAACTGTGACATCTTCAGCTCCTTGCTGACTGACACCTGTGCCTTGGAGTCTCCAGCTGCCTGAGCAGCTTCTCTGAATGGCATCGCAGCAGGTGTTACTCCACTACAGGGAAATGCAAGCATTTTTATAAGCTCATTGTTATGTTGGAAGCTGGTGGTTAATAGAGGCACATTGAAGTGCCTCCCAAATATTCATTCCATGCTAGTGTGATACCATTGAGGTTAAATGAAAAGAAAAGCAAGCAAAATAATAACAATAACAATAACAATAACAATAACAACAACAACAACAACAACAATAATAATAATAATAATAATAATAATAATAATAATAATAATAATAATAATAATAATAGCTTTGTTAGCTTCTCCACTAGATCTGATGCCACAGAGCTGTCTAGATTTAAATGTATAACATGCTCTTTTACTCTGGTATGCAGAATAGAAAAATGCAGTGCAGGAAACAAAAAAGAACTATGTTATCTTAAGAAAAACGGACAACAACAATAGTAAAGAGTAACCAATAGCAGTAACATCAATCAATTCAATTAAGAATTAAAATAAGCCCAGTTGAAATACAGAACTAAAACCCAAGAATCTTCCATTTCTGAAGGGGGAGAGGCCAGAAGAACATTTGACCAATGAAAAAGTATTCTAGAACTGCAACATTAAATATCTAAAATGGAAGATCCTATCTCTCATGTCCCCTGCCCCCTTTCTCTTTTTGGCTGATTAAAAAAAAAGTTGGTTTCTTCTGCTGCTTTGAGGAAGAACTATAGCTGTCATCGTTCAAATGTGCCAGTCCATCTACTCTGAAATGTCCCCTTCTTACTGATTTCCCTCAACTGGTTTCAGCAAAAAGTATACATGTTCTTGCATAAGGAGAAGAATTAAACATGAAAATGAGGATAATGTTGTAAGAGCAGAAAAGCTGTTGTCTCATAACTCGCATGTAAACATTAATTAGCTGACCTCTCAGATTGAAAATAAAACAGCGACGAGACTTTTGCCATGAAAACTTTGCAAAAATGCAAGATACAGAATGGGTACTATTTAAAACACTGCAGCAAGAATGCTGAACTGATATTTTTCAAAATAATATCCAGAACTTGGGTTAGTAAGAGACAAACCAAACATATTAGAATGTGCAGAAGTCAGGAACTTCTGCATTGTACAGTATAAGATTCCTGTCAGTGTTGATGTGAACAAGATAAGAGCTGAGCTGCCATCTATCTTTCCTAGCTGGAGAATGGCATGGAAAGGGGGAGGAGGGAAACATTTAGAAAAAAAAAATTCCACTGGTAATAAGAATGGCTTTATCAAGAGCATCCTCTCCAGCAGCACCTGTTTGCTAGGCCCATTCTATAAACACAGAAGGTTAAGTAATGCCTGTTGCAATCTTTTCCTCCAGACCTTGAGATGGGAGGAAATTATATTAATGGGAGATGCTGTCCTTGCAGTGTTCTTCTTGCTGTGCTTCTGGAAATAGTGTCCTTGCACAAGGGCAGCAGCTCAGGAGGCTGCAGATGAAACTGCTGTGTCTTTTGTTTTCTGTATGCAGGCCTTTTAGTTCTGACTGAATGGGTCCAAAATCCAGTACTTGCTTAGATTGTCTGGGTCACAGGCACGGGTGGGATTCAGTCAGTACAGTTCTAGCAATCAGTTGGCCCTGCCCCTGCACTAGTCTGTCCTATATTTCCTTTGTTTGAAACCCAGCTGATAGGTGCGGCAGAGTGGATTGCCACGCCTCAGCTGTTTTACTCACTGGGGCTGCAGTAAAAGGTAAGTTTTAGAGCTGTTTTCAAACGCAGCGTTTGCTCGTGCACTGTGCACATTAGGTGCATTCACCTAACCAGTTGTTACACTGGTTGTATCCCACCACTGGTCACAGGAATCTTGAGGGCAGGTGGATGAGTGTTGGGGAAATGAACAGCCTTGAGAAGCTTCTTAAGATGTAGCTCTGTCTTTCACTGACCACCTTTGGCCACTACTTCACAACTCGAAGTAGTGAATGAAGTCCATTGATGGCAAGAAGTGAAAAAAATAAGCGGCTGCTCATGGGTAATAGGAAATATGGAAATTGACCAGTGTATTTGGCAGCAAGACATTGGAAACTATCTGTGGTTCTTGGCAGCGAGACAGAGAGGCAGGCAGAAGAATGAGCCAGGGAAAGCAAGTAAAGTTCAAGATTGGGTATTTCCAAGGACACCCAGATTACACATGGAGGAAGGACAATGACTATACCAGATGTGTTAAAGTTCCCACTGATGGAGCTATAGGAATGTCAGCTTCCTGAGGTTTTTAAGCCACAAAGAGTAAGATAACATTTAGAAGTGGCTCAGGCAGATACCTCCCTGATTCACAGGGGTATAAGATGGATATTAAAAAGGGAGATAAAAGCGATTACAAACTAATATAAAATAAGAATAATAGAAAAAAAGAAATCAGAAAACATCTAAAAGTGAAAAAAGGAGAGAAAAAGGAAAAATAGAAAAGAAACAAAAAAGTTATAAAGAAGTGATTTTCCAGAATTGAAATAAGAATTTAAGATGAAATAGAAAAGAGGTGAGAGATCTCATGCTGGAGGTATAAAAAAAAGAACTAAAAAGGTACAAAGCCCCCCCCTCTCTTCGTAGATTTTCACGGGTAGAGGTATGTAGGTCTAGGTGTGTTCGGGTCTTTTCCCATGTAAAATTAAGAGTATCTTGGCGACGTTTCGGCGAGGTCCTACTCGCCATCCTCAGGCTGGTGTTTTCGGCTTCGTGCCAGTACAAGTAGCGTGTGATCGGAGCTGCTGTCTCTCTATAAATACTGGTGGTGGGGGCTGGTGTGCTGGGCTAGTTGGCTGTGCTGCTGCCTCTTGATTGGTTGATGGAGTTGATGTTGGTATATTGGGCTGTGTGATGGCCTTGTGAGTTTTGTTGTGGAGATATCCTGGATCTTGTGCTGTAATAAAGATGATACCTCCTGCCTACCAGCCATTTGGAAACCCGCCCTCATTAACAAACAAGTACCTAACATGAAGAATGACACCAGACCCACACCCACGAGGACCACACAAGATGCTACCACCACACTTCCATGTAGAAAGCAGACTCACACACACAGAGAAGATGAGACATGACCACGGACCAGAAGCCGTACCGCAGCTGCATCACTACCCGCTTCAAACCCCTCTGACCCATACATGAAGCGAACTGACGCCCACCATGACGTGGCACAACCATGAACGCAAAGCCAAACAGCAGGATCACAGCTCACCAGCTCAAATCCCCCAGCAACTAAGACTAACCTGAGCACAACCAAGCCCCCACCTGAACAGAACACACCCTTAGCCAATCAGAACACAGCCAAGCCCCCAACCAATAAGAACACAGCCAAGCCCCCACCCAATCAAGTCACACCCCCCATTAGCAGTTAAAAGGAAGAAGCAGCTGCAAGCTCTCATTACTCTGAGAAGCACAGCCAAAGACACAAGCCTGAAGATGATGAATGAGACTTCATTGAAATGTTGCCTAGATACTTCCAATTTTATGCGGGAGAAAATCCAAATAACCAAACATCCACATATATATATGTTTTCTTAAGTTTTCGCGGGTACTTACATGTCTGGCATTCAGCTTTGTTCGGGTATTTTCCCACGTCATAATAGTGGTGCTTTTAAAGTTGTAGCAACGTTTCAGCAGAATCTCATCTGCCATCATCAGGCTTCTGTATGGTGTTTGTGAGTCAGACTTTTACAGTGGTTTCAGATTTAAATTTGGGGCAGCCTATTGCTGTGTCATTCTGACACAGCAATAGGCTGCCCCAAATTTAAATCTGAAACCACTGTAAAAGTCTGACTCACAAACACCATACAGAAGCCTATATATATATATATATATATATATAGATCTTTGGTTATTCGGGTTTTCTCCCACGTAAGATTGGAAGTATCTAGGCAACGTTTCGATGAAGTCTCATTCATCATCTTCAGGCTTGGTCTTCAGCTCTGTGCTTCTCAGAGTGAATATATATATATATATATATATGTTTATATCTTTTGATTTTTCTAATGTAAAATGTTTTGATTGAAATGTACGTCAATGAAGACCACCATGTTCAATTTTTTAAATGTTTATATTCAATAAAATATTTTAAAAAAGAACAGACTTTCAATATTCTTGATAGCAAATAAAGTACAATTATAAATCTATTTATTCTAAGGCTACAACCCTCTTCTTTCTATAATCTATCCTGTCTAGTCATCAAATCATATATAGTAAGTTCATTTTTTCCTATTCTAAAAGTAGTTTTAGTCTTTCTGTGGAATTGATTTCCTAGTCTGGTCTACCTAGTGGGGATGAAACCAGTTTGCTTCAACAACTTCTCATTAATCCAGGACATAGTTATCCCAAAGGTGCTTTTATTTTAAAGTTAACTGAACTTTCTGGCTTTTCTTTCTTTTCTTAAACTTCTTGAACAAGATGTTGGAGACACAAGGCATTTAGCCAAGGAGTAGAAAAAGTAGTGGCTACAGGAAGTTTTAAAGGAACACATTAATCTTAGAACCCTTTTCAATATAGATTCAGACCTGGATTTGGCAAGGAAATGTCTTTGGTTGGGGAATTGATGCAAGAGATGAGATGGAGCAAAAACACTACCTGGAGCTTCATAGATATCCCAGCAGGTTTTACTATGTTTTTCCACCTTAGGCAAAAACATAGAACAGGAGATGATAGAGCTGCATATAGTTTCCAGAAAGCCATTGGCACAGCTCCCAGAGCAATTCTAAAGGTTTTCCAAAAACTGTAATATTTATATGATAGAAAGGAAAAATACCAAAACACGAGGAAAATCCACGTTTATTATATTATTTAATGTAGTTTGATTTCAAATAAAGTTTAGATGTAATTAAATTACATTTAGTTTTAATCCTGGGTCCTTCTATTTTTGGGAATAAGGGAAAAAACTAAGAAAAAGATGGGCAGTGTTTGGGGCAGTGTTTCTGTACCCAAGGCCTATATTCTGAAAGCACATATACAGGCTTATATTCTTGCCATATAACAAAGTTATATTGTGCACATAGACACATCTATGTATACTCATACTTGGGGATATAAGAATACATATATGCAAAGACAGAAAGCACACACAATTCCCCCATAGCTCAAAAAAGAGAACTATGAGCAATGGGGAATGTATTTGTGATGGAAAGGATGAAACATAGGAATATCCCAACTCACATAAATACTTCCCAAAGCAATCTTACATTTTAAAGTTTATCAAACTTTGACGGGCTATTGGAGATGTATGGTGAGATTGCCTCTCCTCTCCCTTTTCTATATCCTTTTCCTCAGCATGCTCTGGACTTCTTAACCAACCAGCTGTGTAGGTGGTGGCTGGGAACTTGATTGTGTGGGAGATAAAGGCATACACAGTGAATAATTGTGATGGATGGGTCACAAGCAGTGGCAGGAACATGGAATCTTCATGAGGGACAGTAGAGGCAAATAGACACCTGTGCTATTTGTGTGTGTGCTGAATAATTGTGTAACTTAAAGGAATCCTGCTTTAGAGATCACATGCCTCTATTTGAAGTCCTAGTTCTTTATTTAAAGGTATCCTTTTGATGGACACTTAAATCTTTTTTGAGAGCTGGAAGGCCTCGAAAGGCAGGACAATGATGCATAGTATATAATACTTTTTTATTCTTATTTATTTTGAAGGAAGGGAGGTCCTTGGTTCATAAATAATGTTAAAGACAAAAGTGGCAAACCAATTTCATGAAGTCAAAGCTGGCTTGAAGGAGAAAATTGAAGGAACAAATCAGCACCAATTAGAGAGTTGTAGAATTTCAATGTTTTTATCTGTGGGTTTATGGTAGGATATATGCCATTGCTCTCATATATTGATACATCACAGACTCATTTGGTAATGATTAATGATAAAAAAGAAATTGTCATAGGTCAGTAAGCACGATCAACAATTGGAAGCAGACTTGTAAATATCAATGGTATCTTTTGTAGATAGAAATGAACATTCTATGCATTTGGGTTATGCAGCCAAAAATGCAGTCATGTCTGTTATTAATAACTATTTTCTTCAATTTTGTGCATGTAGACAGACCTTGTTAGTTAATGTTGATATTATATGTTATGTATTGAGCATATAAAGTTGTGTTAAGCCTTGCAAAAGTGAAACTAATATTTAGATTACCCTAACTGTTTTGGAGGGAAACTTAGAACATTCATATTTGGGTGGGGTTTTCAAGTATTATGATTGGTTAAGGCCCTGTGGGCCCAACACAATATTATATGCAGAATTTTTTACAGACAATCTTGAGCAGACCTATCAAACTCGCAGGCCACGGGCTGGATGTGTCACGCGTTGGCCATGGCCACACCTGGTTTAGCGAAGGGGAAAAAAGTCACAATACATCATGTGATGACACCATGACGACGCGAGTTTGACACCCCTGATCTAGAGCCTTCCACATTTTCAATGTGTACAATACTATGCTTTATGTATGTACAGGTTATGCATAAGTATACTTCATAAGCGTTAAGATAAAAAGGCAACAGAAATACAGGTTTTGATTCAGTTCAAATACAATCTACAATCAGGATGGCAGGAGGATTATTCTGTGTTTTCTTCTATTAGTTTCCTTTGAGAGGAATGCCTAATAAAGAAACTTCTGCAATTTGAAAAACACAGAATCCTTTCTATAAAGGCTGTTTCCCAATCATTTGGGTTTTCACTTCCCTCACTCAACCGTACAACTGACAGTAGAAGCAGAAGTAGTTTTGAGCACATGCCAGCCAGCATTTCCTAGACTGGTTGGTTTTCAGAAGAACAGATATAGAGACTATTATTCAAGCTTCAATATTTCATATATATATACATATATATATATATATGTATGTATGTATGTGTATATGTATATGTATATATTCATATATATATATATATATGTTTTCTTAAGTTTTCGCGGATACTGACATGTATGGCATTCAGCTTAATTCGGGTATTTTCCCACGTCATAGTAGCTGTGCTTTTAAAGTTGTAGCAACGTTTCGGCAGAATCTCATCTGCCATCATCAGGCTTCTGTATAGTGTTCATCAGATGAACATTATACAGAAGCCTGATGATGGCAGATGAGATTCTGCCGAAACGTTGCTACAACTTTAAAAGCACAGCTACTATGACGTGGGAAAATACTCGAACTAAGCTGAATGCCATACATACATACATACATACATACATACATGGCATTCAGCTTAGTTCGGGTATATAGAAGCCTGATGATGGCAGATGAGATTCTGCTGAAATGTTGCTACAACTTTAAAAGCATAACTACTATGACGTGGGAAAATACCCGAACTAAGCTGAATGCCATACATGTAAGTACCCGTGAAAACTTAAGAAAACATATATATATATATAATCATATATATATATATATATATATATATATATATATATATATATATATATATATATATATATATATATATATATGATCAGAGAACAGTGATAATAAAACAACTTTAAATAGTTGCACAACATAATACCATTTGGGTTGCAGTATAACACTGCTAATAACCAAGTCCCAGCACGTGTGTGTATGTATGTGTCATACATTGGCATAACTAATTTGAAAAACCAGTGCTCATGTTGCCATGAACTAGGGATGAGTCAGCTCATTTGGTAATCTGCCATATGATGCAGTGAAGTATGAATTCTTTTAGCTGAAAGGTATTATGTGTGAGATGATGTATATTTATTCAAAATAGCAATAGCACTTAACTTATATACCTGCTTCACAGTGCTTTACAGCCCTCTCTGACTACAGAGTCAGTATATTGTCGCAACGATCTGAGTCCTCATTTTACCGACATTGGAAGGATGGAAAGCTTAGTCAACCTTGAACCAGTGAAAATCAAACTGCTGAACTGCAGGCAACTGGCAATCAGCAGAAGTAGCCTGCAGTACTGCATTCTAACCACTGAGCCATCACGGCTCCTAAAAAACAGGGTATCTGTCCCTTTTTTACCAACTAGATGCTGCAAAGTGAAAAAATATGCACGTAGGGCAACAGGATTTTAGTTTTTCAGCTGTAACCCCACTGGAGGAAAAAGAGAATTCTCTTTGTATTAAGTGGGCATGAAATATTGCTGGAATCTTATGTGGTATAATACTGTAGTAACAAAACAGAGATACTAACTTCAGTTTTGATGCAATCAGGGGAATATTTAAGTTCCCAAATATCGGTCTGTCACATGCATATTAAAGATGTGGAAACTCTTACAGTCCTATCAGAAGGCTGAAGTTCATAAGGGGCAGAGAACTGGCCTTTGGATGACCAATCTGACTGTTGACTTGAATGATTAATCGTATAGAATGATGAGACCACAAAGAAGACTTTCCCAAATATATCTGCTGTATATGTAGTTGCACAGATACCACTTTGTGTTGGCTTCAAAAATGCCATCACTGTTAGAAACGAATGAGACAATCCTTCTAACCTGAAGTAGTTGCTTGAAATTACTTCGTTATAAATCTAGCCCTATCCCCAAGATCCAAGGAGCCAGGATAAAATACATGGATTATTCATTGTTTCTTTTCACAAAAATCAGTTTGTTTGAAAAAGTTCATACAGTACAGGTAGTCCTCCACTTATGACCATAATTGAGCCCAAAATTTATGTTGTTAAGTGAGTCGTGTGTTAAGTTTTGTCCCATCTTACAACCTTTCTTATCACATTTGTTAAGTGAATCACTGCAGTTGTTAAAGTAGTAACATGGTTGTTAAGTGAATCAGGTTTCCTTATTGACTTTGCTTGTCAGAGGGTCGCAAAAGGACCTTCAAAAACATGACCCCCCTGGACACTGCAATTGACAAAAATGTGAGTCAGTTGTCAAGCATCCAAATGTAAATCATGTGATCATGGGAAGCTGCAACGGTCATAAGTGTGAAAAATGGTCATAAGTGATGTTTTTCAGTGCCATTGTAATTTCAAATGGTCTCTAAGCAACCCTTTGTAAGTTGAGGACTACCTGTATAGCTTTTCAAAGTACAAGGTTCACATGAGAGGACTTCTTTAGTGCTGAAGGACTTTGATGGTTGTGATAATTTTGTCTCTACCAGCCAAATAAATCTCTTTCACATTGCAGCAGTGTGACAAAGCATAACCTTCCAGAAACTGTTGGATGGCAGCTCCAATCTTCTCTCAAACTGTCCATCCTGGCTAGGGCTGATGGAAGCTGAAGCTTAATAAAGTATAAAAAGCCAAGCCTTTCTCAAATATAATAGAACTTCATGCTGGATAGGTGAACTATCCTCCCTAACTATCCTGTCTCCAGTTAGATCGAGCTCATTTCAGAACCTTTAAACTGGAGTAAATATGTTGGCTTTAAACTCTTTGTTGGCTTTAGGTATTGAAGACGTTGCACAAGATACAGCTACTACAGTACAGGTAGTCCTCAACTTACAACAGTTCATTTAGTGACTGTTTGAACAGCACTGAAATAAGTGACTTATTACCATTTTTCACACTACTGTTGCAACATCCCCATATGCACATGATCAAAATTTGGATGCTTTGGCAACTACTTCATATGTATCACCGTTGCAGTGTCCAAGGGTCAATGTGATAATCTTTTGCAACCTTCTGACAAGCAAAGTCAATGAGAAAACCATAGTTCACTTAGCAACCATGTTACTTAACAAATGTTAAGTGATTCACTTTACAAGTGGGGCAAAAAAGGTCATAAAATGGAGCAAATTCACTTAACAAATGTCTCATTTAACAGCCTAAATTTTGGACTCAATTGTAGTTGTAAGCCAAGGACCACCTATAGTTTACTGTATAGAGACAATTATAGAACTGACCAAGTCAGTGTAGTTATCACCCTTCACTTTGAAAATTATTCTTCCTACTGGACATAGAATGAACACAGACAAATTGAAAAAAGAAAAAAAGAAAAGCTGCTTGTCAGGGTTTCAAATAATATCCCCATAGCAAGCAGAACTCTGAGGCAAGCAGGTTCCTTAAAGAACAAGTTTATTGGACATATATTGGCACAGACTGGTGAATACCGACTCTAATTAAAAGTAAAAGTTATTTCCCCTTTCCCAAACTATCAGTCACATGGTCCAATCAAAGTGCTGTCCAGTTGCTTGGAAACTTCATTCCTCCTCTTTCAGCCACCTGCAGAAGTGTCCTTGGTTCTCATGGGAAACTATTTTGTTTTGGCTACAAAACCCCAGCTATCTCTATTCCCCCCTCCCTCTCCCTCCCATCATTGTAGCAACACTGAAGCCTCCAAGGTCGCCTCAGTCAGGCCAGCTTCAGAGATGACACTGCCTAAATAATGAATACAAAGGGGGTCAAACCATTGTGTTAAAATATGCATAGGCTAACACACACAGAGAGAGACACACAAACTTTTTTTTAAAAAGGAGATATGAGGATCTTCCCCACTTTAGAGGGGAAGATTAATGGCCTGCATACTAGCTCAGTGGAGACTGTTCCCACTTTTTCTGATTCTCGAAAGGATCCCATGTTGCACCTCTTCAGTTTATCTCTTAGACCAGTGGTTGTCAACCTGTGGTCTATGGACCCCTGGGGGTTTGCTACATCATCACAGGGGGTCCATGAACGCTTGAAGAAATGTTAGGATTTAAATTTTGAATTAAGTCTTGAGTCCGTGATCGTAAGTCAAGGACTACCTGTACTTTACTTCTAGAGGACTGAGGATTGCTACTTGTAGCTTAGTGCGCAAAATACCCTTTCATCTCTGAAGTAGTAAAAAGCAATGTTCATGATCCATGTTTTGAGAGGGCAAAATTAAGCAAAAGATACTCTTTTTATCATTGCCCTGCAAATTGGTTAATGGACCCTTTTCCATTAAGCCTCCTTCTACAAGACTTACTAACTCACTGGGGCCATACTGATGCTTTCGCTATTCATTGCTAACCCATGGCCTCTCCAGCTCATTTAGAACCTACTGTTAATAACAAAGGCTTTCCCAATGCAGCATCCTCCAAAAGAAAACCGAAGCTTCTCTAAATACATCTGCAGAGGTCAAGGGCATCTTTTCCTCCACCTGTGCAGCAGTCTCCTCAGTAGTTGTTGCCCAGCAACTCCTCCCAATGTACCAGCAATACATGGCTCTGAGCTCCAGATTCTGCCTTACTTAAAGCAGGTGCATTGTGTGCTCTTGGTTTGCCCCAGGAAATTATCAAAGGTTGCTGGGGT
Organism: Hydrophis major; assembly: GCA_033807585.1. Lineage (NCBI taxonomy): Eukaryota > Metazoa > Chordata > Lepidosauria > Squamata > Elapidae > Hydrophis > Hydrophis major. Next base: position 78,551,181 of record CM066328.1, on the reverse strand, counting down.
TAGGTTTCTTTTATTTGTGTGTTTTGGGAGCCATCACGACTGCTGGATTCAACCTGGGGTTAAGTTGCACAAGGAGTTTGGTTGCAAATCAGTGCTGTTCCATTAAAGGAGATTTAGCCAGCAGCTGACCTTCAATATCTCTGCAGATAGTAGTTCACCTGCTATAGTTCTTTGTGGCAAACTGCTATTAAAAGCACACAAGCGGAGCTGAAATAAAAGAACGGAGCTATATTTGCATATTTTTTGTGGGGAGGGTTTGTCTTCAAATCAGTGTTAATTTGTGGTGACTGCCTGGATTAGTTTTCTTGCAAGAGTTCAGAAATGGTTTGCCATTGTCAGCTTCCTAGGGCTAGGAAAGAATGGCTGGTCCAAAGTCACCCAGCTGGCTTTGTGTCTAAAATGGGACAAGAACTCACTTTCCTGGTTTCTAGCTTAATGCTTTAACGGAACTTTCTCTTTCATATTTGCAGAATATTCTCAACAATGAATTAGCCAACACAGCTGTTGTGTTTGGTTTATGGTTGAGTGTGCCAGGCAACTCCAGAAAACTGGATTTATTGAATTGAATTAACCACAGATAAGTCTATTTGCAATTATAAGCAGAGTCAATCCACATCCATGAAATGAGAGGTTTGAGATCAGTAAATGCTGTTCCAAAAGCTTTGTGAAATTGAACTTTTCCAGAGTACCTTTGGGGAATAAACTCCTTAGATGTCTTAGATTTTGGAATCATTTGGCATTATTTTTTAGCATTGTGTTTTGACCTCATATTCTTGGGATGTTTTTACTATATTTTAGTATACAATAAACCACTATGAGATGTCAAAATTTATTTCATAAACAATGAAGCTTGATATAAGAGGCACTTGAAATTCTGCCTGTATAATCCAGGGAGAGCACCTTTCAAAAGTAGACTGATATTCCTAGATTGCTCAAAGAGAAATGGATAAAAAATGAATACCCAGAATTCATACCTATTCTTCGGAAATGGTCTAATATGAGATTATCAGTCTATCCCATATGGCATTGCCCATGACAGCAGCTTCCCATTGTTTCAGACATAATTTGTTCACATTCTTATCTGAAGATGCTCACAATTGAACCTGGATGGATCTGAACATGCTCACAACTGAACTAGGGTTTTGCTGCTGAATTACAGCAAATTCTAATACTTCACTTTTTCCCTGTTCCTCTTTTCCTTTTCTGTTTCCCTGTTTCTTCTTCCTTCCAAGAGCTAGTAGAAAACATATTGTTGATATTACCAGTTCAGAGAAACTAAAACAGGAGTTTTAAATAAAGAGAATATTTGTTGAAAGGTTGAAATGAGGGATCCTTTATTTTATTTATTTATTTGATTTGTCAATTGCTTACAAGATAATAGGTATAAGGATAAACATAGTTATGAATACAAGAAATGAGTACATATAAGAAAAATAAAAGAAACAATAGGACAGGGATGGAAGGCACATTGGTGCGCTTATGCATGCCTGCTACAGACCTCTTAGGAAAGGAGTGAGGTCAATAGTAGACAGTCTAAGGTTAAAGTTTTTGGGATTTGGGGAAGAAACCACAGAGTCAGGTAGAGTATTCCAGACATTGACCACTCTGTTGCTAAAGTCGTATTTCCTGCAATCAAGTTTGGTGCGGTTTACCTTGAGTTTGGTGCTTCCTGATTTGGTTGTTTTCTTGCAGACATTACACGAACTAGGTAAAATCATAAATGCCTAGTAAGGAGGGGTAAGGACCCTACTCCTTGCTAGCACTGACAATATTATCTAGTTTGGGTAAGGAAATGATTGCAAGAAAACAACTAAGCTCAGAGAGCACAAAAGACCCTGCACAGGAGTTTTCCTCTGTATATCTTATACTCTTAGTTATATCAAGCTTAAGATATAACTTTTCAATCTCATGATGGATTTATTAATTTACTGTAGATTGTCTAAAGAAACTTAATTTAACTGTATTATAAATTAGTACATTAATCACATGTGTTCTTTTTTCTTCAATCCTGACACAGCTTCCAGAAATTAAATTGCAATAAGGTATGACTCAGTAGCATTTCTGTGCAAGCAGAATTGCCAAAAATTCTTTCTTGCTGTTCCTGCTTTTCCATTTTCTTCTCTTATGTGATTACTTTTCTTTTTTTCTAGACTATAGACAAAATGTCATGTCTGACCCAAATGGAAAATCTTGCCTGGTAGACTTCATGGTTTCATAAAAAAAGAGGAATAAGAAAAAACAAACAAATGCTACAATGACAAAATAAACAGTAATAATTAAGACCAGAGTCTACCGTGTGGGGAAAATGTGCTTTATATCTCTTCTTAAAAGTTACCAGAAATGTTCAAGTTTAATCATCATTTCATAGCTATGTGATACGTAGGTGCATGGAACAAGGAATACAATGAGAAAGTTAAATGATGTCATTTACATGGATTAAATGCCTATGGTGATTCTCAGTCATCCAGGTCACGATTATCCCAAAGGTGCTTTTTAAAGACTTTCTGGTTTTTCTTTGAAAATGTTTCAGCTGAAGAAGCTTCTTGGATGAGAAGCAAAACATCTTCAAAGAAAAATCAGAAAGTCCAGTTGCCTCTTGAAAAAGCACCTTTGGGACTTACATGGATTAAGCTCTGAAACAGGTGGATCCATAGAACAATTAAACAACAAAAGCCAGCATATTCAGTAGGACCTGAATGCTAATTGGAAGCTGCTGAAAATGTATTGAGTAGGTTCTTGTCTCAGAAGGTAAGCAACATCACTGCAGCTTTTAAGTTGTTTGAACTTTATGTTTGTCAATGTTCTGTGATGTTAGACTGTTTGGAAGGATGGACCAAACCAGAGAAATATGTGAATTGCATGACAAGAAGAAGAGGGAAGAATGGGAGCAGTATACAATAAAATAATGTAAAACTGGAGTAATGCTTGCTGGCAGAAGAGAAAGCTAAGGCTCTATTTATCAATTGGTGCAGGGATTTGCTTTATTTTAGTCTGTGGTATCTCAATGCTTGTCCCAATCCAGTTGCTCTTAGAAACAAATGACTGGAAATAATACATGGCACTTTGAATTTTTTCACTGACATATAGCATTAGTAAGCATAGAGATGATAAGGCTAGCCTGGGTGGAGCTGACATTAGAGCACTGCCATGATAGTGATTTTTCTGCACGCACGTGAAACAGAAGAACTGCAGTGTTCCAGTATATCTTCTTGTGTATCTTTTTCCTCACATGCTATATTAATCATCTAATCTTGATTTGGATCCCTTGATCTTTGAAACATGGCAGTTAAGTAAAGGAATATAGGGTGTTTTTTTCAGCAAAGGCGGCTCTGTTGTGAAATTTCCTGCCCAACAGAATTACTTTGTGGGCTGTACTAAAATGCTCTATTTAATGCTATCCCACTTTTCTCTGTTCTCAGAAATGGTTTAACTTTTTTACTATTTTTTTTTTTTATACTCTCTCAAAAGTAAGTCACCCCCCATCTATTAATACTCCTAGGTTCGTGGTTTTTTTTAAAATTTGAAGTGAGAAATAAGTTTAAAAATAGATACAGTATTGCGGCAGTAATGCTGACTAAACGTTTCTTTCATTCTTTTTCCAGGGAGATCTGGTGGGATATATGTTTATGTCATATACCCATGATGGCGAACCTATGGCATGCGTGCCACGGGTGGCACGCAGAGCCATTTGTGCCAACACGCGAGCTGCAGGCAGACTTACCTCACTGTGCATATGCACACCTCACAGCTGATTTTCGGCTGGTTTGAGGCCTTTTTCGGCCTCCCAAAGGCTTGAGGAAGGCTTCTTCAGGCTTCTACAAGCTTTGCAGGCCGAAATCTAACCCCATTTCATCACTTCCTGTTTTTCCAAAAATACCTACAAATTCAGGCCTACAAAGCTTGTAGAAGCCTGAAGAAGCCTTCCTGAATCCTTTGGGAGGCTGAAAAAGGCCTCAAACTGGCCAAAAATCAGCTGTGAGGCGAAGTTCAGGTAAGGGGGAGGTGGGGAGTGGGGTGGGAGTGTGCATGTATGTGTAGGGGGTATGGGGGGGTGCATTGCCTTCTGGGTGCTGGCATGGGAGCATGAGCGTGCAAGCACACGCACAATTTTTGGCACAGGAGCCCAAAAAGGTTAGTCACCACTGTCATATACTATCTGATGGGTTGAGAAATGGCCACAGTGAAGATTTGAACCCTGGGAAAAATCTATCCAAAAGCCAGTGGTGGTATTCAGCTGGTTCGCACCAGATCAGGCGAACTGTAGCAAGAATGTGGCGTGGGTCGCCGAACCGGTAGTAAGTTCTAGCTGGTCACGTCCCCACCCCCCCACTTAACAAACATGGCAAGAAAAGTTGGACAATGGGACAAAACTCACCTAACAAATTTCTTACTTAGCAACATATATTCTGGGCTCAATTGTAATTATAAGTCAAGGACTACCTATATTGTCTTTTTTCTAAGGAACCCCAGCTTTATTTGCAAAGTCATTTTTTAATTCCTGTCTTCCTCAGTTGATTCTAAACTAATTAGGCAACAATGTTGTTTTTTACCCCCATGGACTGTAAAGCTGATGACACCATTCTAAATTTCTGTTTGATGTGAGCGCTTTCTTCGATAGTTTAACCAAACTCAGATGAGTTTTTCACAGGTCAATGCTAATGGTGCTCTTCAAACATATCTAAGTCCCATAGCAAAAAATCCCAGCAACAAAAAAAGTCATCTCCATGTATGTTTAGAATAGATCCAGATCGCTGTCTTCCATAAGAGACAACATTTCTAAAATCCAGCATGGGAGTAGGGGATGGGTTTGTTGTTATTGTTATTTTATCCAAGATCTTGCCACATAGTGAAATAACATGATGGGGTCAACCCCGATTTCTGGTTGGACACTGTAGGAAATGATTTGGGATGCTGTGACTTCTCTGCACTATTTTTATTCACCTCAAAATCAGACCTTGAAAATTTGTAGGGGTGAAGACAGGCTTCCAGGGCAAAACACCCTGAAAGAACAGTGAAAAACAGCCATTGTGGTGAGTAGCTTTATGGTTTCTCCTCCCCTTCTCTGAATTGTGTGAAGTTTATCTCTTCCACCAAAGATGATGTACAGTTTAAACTGAAGGCAGTGTAAGAAAGCTTCTCTCCAAGGAGCAGAAGCAAAGTTCAACCACATTTAAAGGACGTAAAGCAGTGCTTGCTCCTGTTGACAGATCTGTTTTAAGTTGGGGCTCATGTTCTTGGAGCCCTCAGGTTTGTTTTAGTTTGGCTCATTAATCTTTCTGAAGCTTTGCTTGCCTCAGATAATGCAAGGATTAGCTGGACAGCAAAACAAACAGAAGCCCAGATTATCACCTTTTCCCTTGCATCAGTAAAATTCAGCAGAAGATTAATAAAAGGGATACTAAATCTTATTCTCTTTGCCTGACTGTTTTATCGCTAACATTCTCACAGGATTTTATTGTGAATAATATTGATCAGACAATCACAAAGTACTCAGAAATGAGCACAAATCATTAGAGCAGCCTGTTATCTCGTGTGTGAGCGAGTGTGTGTGTGTGTGTGTGTTATATGAATAAATAAACACAATGAAAAACCCTAAAAGCATTGACGATTTGTTTTCTCAGAAACTCCAATAAGATTCTGGCTACGGGCTTTTCAGGACATAAATAATAGTACCAAGGTCCACCAGAGATAAATATGTTATAATTGTTTGCACAGTTGTAAAAACCAAGTTTGATATCTGAAATTTCACAGAAGGAACAAGTATGTATATGAGACAGATTATTTACTACAGCATTCCCTGTTCTTCTGTGAGTTGCTAATATCATTGCTAACATGATAGTGATAAAGTATACATCCCAGCCCTTGACAGAGATTTGCATGAGAAAAGGACAGATTGTTGCCTCCCTCCCTAAAGCTTTCCGTCTAAATTTAGATCATGTGAGAAGGAATGGAAGAATTAGGACTGGTTCTTCTTTGCAGCATAGGAGAGACTTTTGTTATAGCAGCAGGTTGGGAAATGTGGTAGATGGTGACCACTACCAACAGAAAATGGGCAACCATTTGATTGATCAGAGTGTGTTCTTATCAGTTTTATAGAACTGTGGACTGCAAAGAACTGGGCAGTTGTGCAAAATAGGATCCGTATATCTTGTATGTGTACAGGGTCAGATTTTTATGTATTTTCCCCTAGGTCAGGGGTGTCAAACTCACGGCCTGTGGGCTGGATCCAGCCCGCAATGTGGTTGGATCTGGCCCACAGAGCTGTCCTGGAAAATGTAAGCTTTGTCCCAGACTACCCAATGTGAAGAGGAAACATCAGGCCAGCGTGGCTTTGGCCTGGTCTACCCATGTCACTTCAGCCTGGTTTACCTGTGTTACTTTGACCTGGTCTACCCTATGTGAAGAGAAAATATCGGGCCACTAGTTTAAGGAGTAGCATTATTCTGGCCAAGCCCACCCAGCTGGCCATGCCCACCCAGTCAGCCATACCCACCCTGCCGGCCACGCCTAGTGGGTGGCATCACGCTGGCCACGTCCATCCAGTCAGCCACACTGATCTGGCCACCCAAGGTCACAACCAGCGAACCAGTTGTTAACATGAGTGCAGCCCACCTCTGCTTTGGGAAGGACTTGATAGAGAAGAGTGTCAAATTTAGTCTAAATATTTAGTTGATTACACAACCAATTACAATAATAATGTAGATCATATTCTCAGCTCATGCAAGAACAGTGCAGAAACTCATTATAAACAATGATGTAGTCACAAAAATTACTCACTAGAACATTTGGAAAAAATATAATGTGCCAGTAATGAAAAATTGGTGGAACACAGAGTTGAAAAACTAGTAAAAAATGCGGAAGTTAAAATATTGTAGGATTTCTGAATATAAACTAAGTTTTGGTGCATAACACATCAGATTTAGCTGTGGTTAAAAAGAAGTGTGGATAATTGATGTGGTGCTACCCAAGGAATAGTAGAATAGAAGACAAAGAACTGAAGAAGATCAAAATGTATCAAGATCTGAAAAACAAAATAGAAAAATTATAGCATTAACTGACCTTGGTGGTCTCACACTGGATGTTTTACCAAAAAAGCCTTGTACAACACTTAGAAAATCTGCACATTGACAAAATTTTCATCTGTCAATTTCAAAAGGCCACATTGCTTGGATCCACACATATACTATGTGGACCCTATACTATAATGACATCCTAGATACTTGAGAAGAACCTGGTTCATATGAAAGCCAACACTAGTTATAAAACTGGAAGCTATGATTTTACATTGTTTTGTGTATAATAAAAATGTTTTATCTATAATACCAATATTCTGGTTCTGCTTACATTTGCTTTGGGGGTTGTATACTTATTTACAGGGAAATATATACTCTTTGATACAAGTTTACATTTATGAACAATCTTAATCCAACACTGTTAAAATATATATATCAGTGAGTCTTCTACATTTCTCAAGGGAGGGCATGTGGACATAATTAGATTTAGGACTGATTCCTTTGAAGCCACCTCAAATTGCAAACTGTCCAAACTGCATAGAGGAATGTCCATGTTAGTCTCCAAACTGCATGGAGGAATGCACACACTTTTTGCCTCAAAAAACCACTTTGTTCTAGTGATTTTCTGGATACATTCCTAGAATCAGTGTGGGCAAGGCTGAATTAAATCAGTATTCTGTTTCAGAATATGGAAGATACCATATATACATGGCAATTTTTTTTTTATTACCGGTTCTGTGGGCGTGGCTTGGTGGGCGTGGCAGGAGAAAGATACTGTAAAATCTCCAGTCAGAGATGGTATTTGCCGGTTCTCCGAACTACTCAAAATTTCCACTACCGGTTCTCCGGAACTGGTCAGAATCTGCTGAATACTACCTCTGATACATGGGCTTCCTTTTCTTAAGAGATGTGGAGTGACAGATTGTCCAAAGTTTTAAGAGAAAATGAAAGCTTTTAGGAAGACTATACATTTTATAGTAATATATTTTAGCAAACTCTTCCCTGGTTCTTCCTGTGTATATAGTTTTTATTTAAGATGGTCCAACTTTGAAACTTTATACAATTAGATGAAAGAAAAATGTCACCATTAATATCAAAGATAGGAATATTTTGTGTGGATGCAAATTTGGGGATATACTTCATTAGGTATGCTGGCTCATACAAATACTTACATATAGAATTCTATTACATTTCACCACTTTTTTAGAACTTGATTTTCTTATTCAGAAAATTTAAGCCCATTTGTTGCTTGAAATCAACTTTCTGAGATGAAATATTGATTACTAAAATAAAATAAAACAAAATAAATTCAAAAAACAAACAAATCATGCAAAACAATTCTTGCCCACAACCATACAACTCTACCACTGATTTCTTCAAGCTACCATTTTCAAGCCAATGAAGGAGACCATTGAATTTTGGTTGCATTCACAACAGAGAGAGAAATATTTTAGAAGAAAAGGCTGTGAATGCTACAGAAGTCAAAACAGGTGGTGGCCAGAGGTTCATTAGTGATCCTGCTATGCCAGGCAGAGCCCAAACTGTTTAACAGGAGTGGGAAAGAGCTCTCTGGGTACAAGGTACAGACATGGGCCATGATGACATTGTTTATCACTAGCTTGATTTTGCTGAGAATTGCTCTTGGAGATGCCAGTTGATTGACACATTTCCTCAAATGCTCCCAATATATTTTTGAGAATGACCTAAACTATCATCATTGTTGACTCTTCCCACCTGGCCAACAAATAATCTAAGAGGAAATGCACTGAGGAAGTCAGTACTATTGATGAACCTGGGAAAGTATAACATATCAGCCTTTTTTCTAGTGCCCATTGCATCTGACTGAGAGACAAGAAGCCCATGATCTCCAGTGCAGGATGAGGTAAAATTGATCGAGGAACTAGGCAGAGGCTATAGGAAAACATAGGCCATTCAAGTATAGGTTGCGGAGGTCTAATGTGACAAACCCCTTGCCCCTGATGATGTCCTCCTTATCTTTTGATGAAGATATGCCTCTACAGTAGAGCCACTATCTCAAAGCTAGCCTGCTGCTAAGATGGGCTGAAGCCAAATATGGTACTCTAATGTGAAAATAATATTTTTCTTACACATGAAATGAAAGAACTCCAATGCAAATAGACTGGTTGGACAGAGAATGAAATTTTGGAGAGCAGTGACCTCCAAATGAGGTCCTTCTGCAGGATCTATTTTTCCTCTTCTGTCACTTGGTTCTGCACTTTCATAGCTTTGTGTACTTTGCCAACCATAAAGAGCAGAATGTCCCTATGCCTTTTCTATGGTTTGGTCAGGACAATATCAGCATTGTGAAAGACAAAATGTGAGTCTTTTATGAGGTTAATTTTCCTTTGAATGATGGCTTCAACTGAGTTTGAGGTTTACTTTTGTCTGCTAGTAAATTTAATCTGTTCCTTTCCACATCACAAACATTCCTCCTTTACTAAAAGCATGTGCTAGAGGTAGGCTGGGGTGAGGAGAGGGTGAAATTGATTGGAAAATAGAAACATCATCCATGAAATTGGAACAGCTGTACTAACTGCCTTATTGGCAAGGCACAGTAACAACAGGCTGTGAAGGCAGCACCACTTATAGCAACAGCAATAGCACTTCAGCTTATCCACAGCTTCACAGCATTATGCAGCCCTTTCTAAGCAGTTTACAGAGTCAGCATCTTTCCCCCAACAATCTGGATCCCCATTTTACCGATCTCATAAGGATGGAAGGCTGAGTCAGCTTTGAGCTGGTGAGAATTAAACTGCTGGACTGCTGGCAGTTGGCCTGCAATACTACATTCTAACCACTGCACCACCACAGTTCTTTCTTCCTTTTTAAGGAAGAAAAAAAATCATATTGGTAATTGCAGTGTGGATGAAACCTTGCCACTACCCATAATTGTTTGGGTGCCTTCCTCTCTCAGCTTCAAAAGGGAGGGATTGTATCACTTCCTGGTGGGCTTGGAACATCAAGAGTTGCTTGCAAAATGCTCTCTTGTTCCACCTGTTTGGTACTTCATCGATAATTCAAAATGTGAAGGTGTTCCCAAATCCCACACTATAAACAAAGTTCTTGTGTGTGTCAGCGCTGTTTTTCTGTAAACAACAATGTGACTATGCTATGTGGATTCAATATTCAAAGACTCTTAAGTAGTAGGGAGAGAGAGGGAAGAGTGGCATCTCTTTTCCCCATACATAGTCAAAATTCTTTGAGTCTGATGTTTATAATCTGACACCCATTGGATTTAGACTCCCAAAATGCCTGGGTTGCCCTGTTGATTTAGCCAACATTGTAATTTATCAAAAAGGCTCAATTTGAATTAATAGTTCCTCAATCCAGTCTAAGCAGAAAGCTGAAAATACATGTGTATAAACTCACATATTTTGTCATAATTGCTGAATCTAACAGCTCTTGCCTTGGTTAGGCAAATCACTGAAGGGGACATTGGTGTGGCCATTAAATCAGCAGAATTGCATAGAATCATTTTTTGCCCAGAAGCAATTGTTCACTTTGCAAGGGTTCAATTATAAATCCTACCTGGGAGAAATCTGTGAAAGTCCTTCAATCTTAAGAAAAGTTATAATTTATATTTAGCAATATGGGCTTAAATTCTCTAATGAGAGCCATCATATTTCCTGACAAGAAGTCTGAAGACCTAAAAGATCCTGCCAGGCTGGTGTTTGCTGAATCTTGCTCATCCATTTTGCCAGTTGGTTGGTCCAAATGGTTAAGCTGAGCAGCCATCTAGATCTGATGCTGGTTTACATGGTCCTTATATGAGGTGGTTTTTTTACATTTTGCAAAAACGCAAACAAAATAAATATTCTTCTATCTCCCTGGTTGTCCTGTTCCTTCCTCTTTCACTGATTTATTTTGTCTTAGATCTGAGTTTTATACTGTGAATGAATTGTGAATCCTTTCTCACAGAGGTAACACACTGAGCTACCAAACATGACATTTTATTATTCTCAGCCTGGATAATTGCTGCACAAATGTTATTACTATCTCATGGTATTTTGGTACTTCCACATCTGGTGCTAGCTGAAATCAGGAAGTACTACGGCAGGGGATAAATTTATAAATCGTGCATTCTCCAAGGTGAGACCTGATGCTGGTTTGTTTTATGACCTGTATGACTAGTATCAGTCTAGGTCTTCCCAAAGCCCTGACCCCATATCTCACTAACTTCATAAGTGATGCTTAGGCACACACAAGGAAGTAAACAAAAGAGACTCATGGGGGCTTTGGCTCCATAAAAAACAAAAAGGAAAAATGCAACGTCTGCCAAATGGAAAAGGACGAGGGAAGGAAACTTTATTGTCAACCGTTAAACAGGAATGTTACAAACAAAAGAGGCATGTGAAAAACAAACTGAAGAAAAGGCAAAGAAATGTACTAAGCAAGGAATCAACATACAATACATCCGGTAATGGTACTGATCTTTACGAAATATTTCAACAATATATGAATTTGCCCAGCCACCAAACTTCAGTAAAAATGTGTACCACCAGTACTATTTTAGTATTTTACATTTTAACTAAATCTATAGGTAAGTAAGTTGGCACAGTCTGATGGCAGGGAAGTTCTTAATCTCAACCCATCTGCTAAAGCAGGGGTCGCCAACCTTTTGGACCTCAGGTACCACCAAACTCATAATTTTAGATCCCAGGGACCACTAACTGGTTCTGTGGGCATGGCCTAATTTGTGGGTGTGGCTTGGTGGTCATGTGACTGGCTGGGCATGGCTTGTATGTAAATATTATAAATATTTATATAAATATTGATTTTTTTTAATAAAAAAGCAACTTTTATCCCAAATCAGGCAAAGCAGGCAGATTGAGTTGCTCACAGAATCATTCAGTTATCCATCTGCCATCGGCTAGCTCAGTCTCTTAGATTTGCTTGTATGAGTCTGCACTGAATTTGCTTGCAAGCAAACCTTCAGTCCTAAGGGAGGTTTAGCTGAGCTTAGCTAGAAAGCAAAATATCCAACCATTTTCTGCTTCCTAGCTAATCTAAATCTCCCGCACAGCAGAACAGATGATGGTTTGAAAATAGAAAAAATAGCAACTTAGCAGACAAGTTTGCTGGGTAAAGAGTGAGTGGGCGGGGAGGGTTTCTGCGGGCCATGTGGGCTGAGCAGCCTTGTGTTTCTTCACAGCCTGGATTAATTGCTTTGTGGGGGTGCTCTGGGGTGAGATTTCTCTGTGGCCCACCAAAATTTTCTCACAGCCCACCAGTTGGCCCTGGCCTACCGGTTGGCCACCACTGTGCTAAAGAGTCTGAAGCCTGAAGCTGAACATCTAAATTTCACCACAATCCTCAGAAACTAAAAGTGAATTAAAAGCCTACAGTGCGTATCCCGAATCTTTTGGTGAAATGGTCCAACATGTATCATCTCTTTATGGCTGAGTTGACCCTGGCCATGAGCTACACATAGATTCCCACTGGGATGTCCGTAATTGAGGGTCAAAACAAAGATGGTGACCATTTACAAAGCTCCACCCTTTTTAAAATGTCTGTTGCATGTGCAAACCATGTAAAAAGGGGCAAGGCTTTGTCTGCAGAGGTACAGCTGCATTTTTAACTTTTGTGACATCCCCATCCTCTTTATAGACATCCCTGTACATACTGGTTCCCACTTGTGCAGCAGAGGACTTATAAGAACAATAATTGAATGAAGAACTGAAGTACATCCTGAAAATCAGCAATTGGTCGAGATCAGTGGTGGGATTCAAATTTTTTTACTACCAGTTCTGTAGCTGGCTTGGTGGGCTTGGCAGGGAAAGAATACTGTAACATCTCCAGTCAGAAGTGGTATTTGCCAGATCTCCGAACTACTCAAAATTTCCACTACTGGTTCTCCAGAACTGGTCAGAGCCTGCTGAATACCCCCTCTGGTCCAGATTCCTCTCTTCTATGGAAAATATCCAGTCTAACTCAGAGCATCAGAGTTACATAAAAACTTAATTACCATAATTAGAATATCTCATTTCCATATATCCAAATTTGGAGTCCATTGAATTAAATAAAATGTACAAAATGCATGCATGCATAAATAAAAATATAGAGAAAATGAATACAATCTGCAGGAAAATGGGGGTGCGGACTACTTCCAAAAGTACCAGCCCACTCCATTCCATTTCTGAATTCCCACTTTATTACTACCACAAAGTTAATCTCAGATAATGTGGGTTGTTTTTGTTTCTCCTAAAAGCTTTAGTACTAATATTATTACTATTACATCTACTACAATTTTATCCGACCTGTTCTCCAGGATCTCTATTTTATCCTCCTGATAAAAGTTCTGCAAAGTAAGCTAAGAGAGGGAAGTAGGGTTCCCTGGTTAAGAAAAGACTCTCTCTTGGGTTAGAGTGTGTTGTTTTCTGAATGGTGCAACCCATTGGCTGTGTTGGCACATGGTACTATAATTGAACAATGGTTTCTTTACTCAACCCACTACTTGGAGTTTACATAGCACACTAGTGGGACCATAATTTAACCACACAGACTTTTCATTCAGCGTGCTATGATTTGCTACTTCAGTTGTGATCAGTGATTCTATTATGGTCAATGCTGTCAAGTCTGACCAGAAAGGTACCACAGTTGATGGTACTGAACATTGATGAGTGATCCAAGAGAAGTATTAGGTATGATTCCCATTTTATTCTAACAAGACAGCTATCATGATATTTTTGTTCCCATTCCTGGCCAAAAGGATGTTGCACAAATCAGTTTTATAACTCTTTTACTTCCAGTGGATTAGGAAAATAGGAAAATAGAACCCTTGTACAAAACATAATGCACCCTTAGCTGTTGTAAAAATGGGAAACAGGGAATTTCGTTACTGTGAGCGCCATGGCCACCACTTCTTAAATGGCTGTCATCTGAAGGGGCTCGTCCTTCATGTTGATTGCTGGATTTACAGTTTCATAGTGGATATTTCATATCCTCGTTCCCTAAGCACACGAAGCTCTGGAACAATAGGCTGGAGGTGGAAGGGGGTGGGGAGCTGGCATCACAAGATCCAAACTACAAACAGGAAACACTCTCCATGTCTTCAAAGAATTTATAAACACTGGAAGTGGAACAGGGATGAGGGGAGCAATGGGCCAGACCAAACATGCTTGTCCAGAGCGGTGTATGCATTAATGGACAGACTTTTTAAGGCAATCATCCTCTATCCTGTTTTTGTACAACCCCCAAATGTAAAGCTTTACCTGGGACTCTGTAACCTTCATTTTCAACAACCTTTGTTTTTTTAATCAACAAATTAAGATTAGTGAACAAGTTGACATGGTAGATTTGGCAACTTAACCCTCCCTGATTTTTGACTGATTCTTGTTCTAGTTTTACTGTCTATGGGGTGGGTGGGTGTATTTTTGTCATTATATTATTCTTTCCCTGATAGGTATTCATCTCTCAGTTTCATATTTCAAAAAGCTGATGCTCTGTAATGCAATTTGTATTTTGATCAATCAAAGTGTGCTGCCTGAGCACATCTAATAGGATAAAATTTGTTTGTTTGTTTATTCCACCCATCTCAATTGCCTGACTCTAGACAACTAATGATTAAAAACACAATAAGCTAAAACTATAACTAACGTAAAATAGCAGTTGTACACATAACAAACATTCACTGTCAGTGCAGCCAAATAATAGCAATAGCAATCAGACTTATATACCACTTCACAGTGCTTTATAGCCCTCTCTAAGCAGTTTAGAATCAGCATATTACCCCTAACAATCTGGGCTCTCATTTTACCCACCTCGGAAGGATGGAAGGCTGAGTGAACCTTGAGCCTGGTGAGATTTGAACTGCCAAATTGCAGCCAGCTGGCAGCCAGAAGAAGTGGCCTGCAGTATTGCACTCTAACCACTGCGCCACTATGGCTCATGGGTTCAGTACAGTCCTAGGCTGAAGGCCAAAACCAAGTCTTCAAGGCTTTGCAAAAAGCCAGCAGGTTTGGGGCAAGTCTCATCCAAGGGAAGGACATTCCAGAGTGTGGGTGCTTTGTTGGATTCCTCATATTGACATTAAGGCACCATTTACAGATTTCATGTGAAATTAATTCGAAGCATGATTTGGATTGTGCTAGTGCTATTTCATTGATTCAAAGCAATCCACAGAATCACAGATGCATAGTAAAGCAATTGAACCTGCTTGAAAGGTTTGTCCTCTGGATTTCCTCTGCTTCTTTGTTAGCTGCAGATTCATTGAAGATATGTTAAAAACAACAAAACCCACTAATTAGAGAAGGGGGAAACCTTTGTTATTGTCTTTGAGCCACTGCAGCATAAAGTTCCAGGATTCCTTTATTTCCAGCTGCTTGTTCTGAAAGCTTTTCCTTTTTAAACTTCCTGTTCACACAGGGTGGGAGGTGGGAAATGGGAGAGGGAGGTTTGGGATCGAGGAAAAGAAATTAACCATTTCCCTTCTTTGACCTTTGGAAATATCTCTATGTGAAAGTGGCACCATGTGTATCTAAGAATTATAAACGAAGCACGCAACTTGGCACTGGAGCTGGAGAGGAAAGGGAACCAGAGTATGCTCTTTGCAGAGGACAGCTCTATGGTAACAGGAAATTTAGAGTTAATCTCTTTAATTTGCAAGAATCCAGGTGACCATTAGGGTGGGATGCCGAAAACTCTGTACTGCTCTCAAGTGGTCATCTGGGTTTTCACACCCTAGATCTTGTAGCCCTAAGGAAGTCCTTGTAATTGAATTAATAACAGGAAGTTGCAGAGGCTTGAGATAGATATGGAAATAACTATTTGAGTCTATCATGCAAAGAGAATTACGGTGTGCTAACAGCAGGCTGAGAGAGAAAAAATGTCCTTTGAGGATCCGTTACTCTCGAGTTTCTATTTGATTTTTCCAGACATATTGCAAGTGGAAGACAATCTTGATTTTGCCTTAGATATATACAGTGCCAGAATTGTTTGTCTTTCTCCATATGCAATGCAACTTTAAATCAGATTAGGAAAGAAGTATCATAAAAGTACACAGGAACAGGGAAGAGGAATGATATTAATTGCATCAAAACACCCTTTCAAAACACCCTTTACCTTTCCCTGCCCTATTGAGTAATCCTAAAATCTGTTTTGTCTGACTTATTTGAGTTTAAAAAAAGTTATGACACCCACCCACCCCAATTGCTGCATTAAAATGCACGTTCACATGTAAATGTTAGGGAGAAAAACCTTCAATGCAGCTATGTTTGTTGTTGGATTTATATCCTACCTTTCTTACCAGTTGCCCAGGACAGCTTAGATGGGGATCTCCCTGTATTTTATCCACGCAACAGCAACTCTTTCAGATAAATTGGGTCAAGAGTGAATGATTGGCCCAAAGTCACCCAGGAGTTTCATGGTTGAGGGTAGACTTGAAGACGGATCTCCCCAGTCCTACCAAAAAGAATTTACCTCAGGGGTGGGATTCTACCGGTGCAGACCGGTTCTATAGAACCGGTTGTTATGATTCTGCGCAATGCGGAGAACTGGCAAATTGTGCCCCTGACTGGCCCCGTCCCTCTCCATCCGCCCCTCCCCCCTCCCTGGCCAGTCAGTCCTTATTTGCACATGTGCAACATTGTGTGCATGCCCAACATCACTGACTGCGTTCTTCCCCACCCAGTCACTCCTTAAAGTATTTCTTTTTTTTTTTTCCCTCACGACCATCACCTGTTCCTATGATCAGCTGTGCCGGGATTCCCCTCGCTTACTTACTGCTTCACCCAGGAGGCTTCCCTGAGGCCCAGGAAAACAAAAAATAAAAATAAAAATGGAAGGGGGACACAGCCCTCCCCCACACCATCCATTTTTTTCTTTCCTGGGCACCAGGGAAGCCTTCTGGG
Source organism: Hydrophis major (assembly GCA_033807585.1). NCBI lineage: Eukaryota > Metazoa > Chordata > Lepidosauria > Squamata > Elapidae > Hydrophis > Hydrophis major. Next base: position 78,534,299 of record CM066328.1, on the reverse strand, counting down.
AGCAAAAACACCCCCCAGGAAGCTTCCCTGAGGCCCAGAAGGCCCAAAACACAGTGGGGGGGTTGATGCAAAAAAAAAAAAGCCACGTCCACCCAGTCACATGACCACACCCACCTAGCCATGCCCACAGAACCGGTTGTTACAAAATTTGAATCCCACCCCTGACTTACTTTTTCACACATTGTGAAAAATACTGATCCTTAAAACATTTCCTTCCCTGTCGTGAGGGGATCAGCTCTGAAGGCCCTCCTTTCACTCACAAACAGTGCCCTCAATCCAGGGAATGATCCTTGCAGCCTGCTAAATATTCAAGTGTTTTTGTATTCACCAGAAAATTGTCTGTTTTCGTCTCATTCACCTTTGACTTTTAGGGAGTGTGCTTCTTCATTGGACAGACTGCGTCCCTGCCCTGTTCCTGCCTCCAGAAAATGATTTGTATGTTTTTTAAAAAGTGAAAGAGATGGGCAGTTAACCCTCTGCAGTCTCTTGGCAATAGATTGTCAAGCCAATGGACATGCCATGGTGGGATGTTTCAGAGTCACAGTACTGCAAGGTGCTGCTAAAGAAGATTGTTTTCATATGGCACCCTTTGTAATAACTAGGAAGCTAAGGAGTTCTCCAAACTCATTGTGAAACTCATCAGAAGAGATGTAGATTTCGTTGTCTTTAAGAACTACTTGTAAAAGTAACAATAAAGGAGGGGAAGAGAAGAAGAGGAGCGAGTAAGATAAAATCAATATTCCAATCTCTGCTTCTTACCAATGTACTGATGAGAGGGAAAAGCCTTAAAATAAGTCATATATTACATAAGTATAAATAGGATTAACATCTTTGAATCCTGTATAAAAAGGTTCAAAGCTGTGCAGGTTTCCATATAGTAAATTAGATTACATAGCATTGAAACCAGAGGTGGTATTCAGCAGGTTCTGACCAGTTCTGGAGATCTGGTAGCAGAAATTTTGAGTAGTTTGGAGAACCGGCAAATTCCACTTCTGGTCCCATCTATTCTCTGCCTCCCAAGTCCCAGCTGATTAGCTGAGTCTTCTTTTGTTGCCCTGCACACGAGAACGGAGCTGGAAAACAGGTTAGTGGGGTGGGCAGGGAATGGGGATTTTGCAGTAATCTTCCCCCTGGAGTGGGGAGGGAATGGATATTTGACAGTATCCTTCCCTGCCATGCCCACCAAGCCACAACACGCCCACCATGCCATGCCCACAGAACCGGTAGTAATAATTTTTGAAGCCCACCACTGATTGAAATGGTAGTGCTACATGTCATCAATCAGTGTCTAAAATCATTTCTCAGGCACAGTCCCAGTTCAGATCCTATCAACATCTATGTAAAGTATTTTTTTCCTCAATATGCTCCCTGTGTTGGCATTCTCCAAGAACTCTGAACATTTGGAGAACAAGACTATTATTTTCTTCTTCAGTAACTTATTCTTTCTGTAAGTTTGAAAATGTTATTTTAATTATGTTTTCCATCCGTTTAAAAATGTTATTTTTTATTTATGACTAGAACACATATTAAACTCTTTTTTTAACTTTCTGGGAGACTTTAAAAAATAATAATGTTACAGTAAATGGTTTTCAGTCCAAAACACAGAATCTCATCTTGGAGATGTTGCAGATGTTTGTGGGAATTTTCTTAATGGCCACCATCTGGAGTAAGAGATCTGTGTCTTCAGTTGATCAGTGACATCTAAAGCATCCTCTTTTATCACCAACATTAGCCTCAATATTTTAAATTCCTTTAGTGAAAACAATTTATTCTGACGCAAGCATTTGCTTTACATCTTCCACACTGTCATCTGAGCAATATTTCTTTTACTTTCATTCTTTGCAAGCTGGCTTCCAAGCCATTAACATTCTCTGGATGTTCTCCGGATCTGCTCACATCCAAGCACTGCTAATTTCCAGAATAAATATGACAATCATAATAAGTGAATTATCTAGCTGATTTGCCTTTGCATATTTTATATGAAAATTGTCCCTATCTTCTGGTTTAATATATCCAAGGATTTATAGTACTTTCTTCTCTTTTCCAGCATTATTCCTGATGCTCAATATTTCATGGGAAATATTCAGATTAATCTAAGTTTACCATGAGAGAAGGCTGACTGTTAGAACAGAGAACCATTTTCCTTCATCTTACTCAGTTTTTATGCTTGATTTAATTCTCATGCCATAGTTTGGGAAAGTAGTTCTAGTACCACTTAGTTGTCTTCTGCCACTATCATTAAGTCAAATAAAACAAATATAGTGGATATGAAACTCTCTGTCTTCCTTTTCTTTTTTCTCTTCTCTCTTCCAAAACTTAAGAAAATAAATATATAGAAGCCTGATAAAAATAATTGGCTTTGTTAAGCTTGAAGGAGCTCTAACTATCCACTTAGTGGGTAGATTCTCAAGATTGTAGAGTTGGGAGGAGCTCTTTCATCCATTGAATCCAGCCCTCCATGTGATGCAGGTACCCAAATTTAAGCACACATGACAGATGGCTTTCTGCTTACATATATCTGTGCAGGAAGGAATGTCTATAGGATATGGCAAAAATTCAACATGTTGACTGTTAAAGTGTGATCATCAAAACTGCCTGTTTTTATACATGACACATTAAAAACCCAGGTAAAGCTTCAATCACACAATCATCCCTTCCACCTCCATTTTTTTTACCACATCTTGAAACGCCCTGGGTGCAGCTTGTTTCTAGATAATTGGTTTCATAATCAAATTGTTCAGTTTTTATGAACATCAGTTGGAATCTACAGCCATTTTGTAACTTAAATCTTTCACAAGCAGTTCTCACCTAACAGCTATAATAGGGATCAGCAACTCTATCACTGAGTGACATATCACATGACCTCAGTCAACCTGCAACATCAGTCCCACAACAGTTTTAAGCATATCACCTCCAGTTTGTTAAGTGAAATATCATATGACCACAACTTGCAACATTGCCAGCTTCCTCTCTACCTTTGCTTGTTGGAAGTCAAGCATGAATGTTGCAAATGATGTTCGGATGACCGCAGAAGAATGGGTAGTGGTTGAGAAGCACTTGAATCATAGGAACACTGCAACTGTCATAAGTTTGAGGACCAGTCATAAATCTAGTTTTTCAGTGCCATTAAATGTCAACAGTTGCCTGACCAGGCAGGAAGAATACAGTCAAGGATTACTTGTCCAGTCTAGGATAATAGAAAACATGGTTTTCTTTTGTGCAATATTCTTTTACAAGTAGAGTTTGACTTATTACCACAATTGGGACTGGAATTTTGGTCCCTAAGCAATGTGATTGTTAAAGAAGTCAACATATGACCAGATCCAACTTTACAAGGATTTTTATCATGGCCATTAAGTGAATTTGGTTTCCCCAATTAACATTGATTGTGAAAAGCCAGTTGGGAAGGTCACAAATTGTAATCCTAAGACTGTAAGATGCTGCAATCATTGTAATTAACTGGTCATTAACTTCAAGAACAGGTTATAAGCAGGGGTAGGATCCTATTGGTTCGGTGATTTTACATTTCACTGCGCGTGTATGTATATCATTGTCAGCTAGCTACCTGGACAGCTGAGCAGTGCTGCGCGTAGGTGCGCAGCGATTGAAAAGGCACTTGTTTCCTGCTTTTTCAACCACAGCTGTGTCGCGCAAAGCAGCTGTGGTTGAAAAAGCAGGAAATAAAGGTCAGGTAAGAGCCCGGTGGGGCAAAAGAGCATCAGACATAGAACCAGTTCTATGTATGCTCTCTGTTTGCTGCTCTTCAGAACAACCAGTTCTACAGAGGTGGACAGAACTGGAAGAATCCCACCCCTGGTTATAAGTCACCTTTTCCAATGCTATTATAATTTTGAACCAACACTAAACAAATGGTCATAAGTTGAAAATGACCTGTGAATATTTGTGGCCTATGACAATACACATTTTCAAGCATCTCTTCTAGACCTAAACTTTACTGGTCCCTTCAATTTCACCTCAGAGCACTTAGTTTCTCCTTAGGTGTCCTCCTTGTGTTTCTCTGGGAACTGCCAGACTTTGCAGAACATGTTGAGGATCGTATAACAAAAGTATATGTGGGGTAAATGGGGTAGTTCTGAAAGAAGATCTGAGTTTTGGAGAGTTGGAAATATTAAGAGGTGAAATGGGCGCTTGAAGCTGTTGAAAACTTACAAAATTTTGGCCCCATTCTTGACACTGTGTGCACTTGTGATTGGTGTGATTTACACTGACTTTAGCAAGGTGAACTGAAGTTAAAGGCAGCATGGAAAATTGAAATTTAATTAATGTTTATCAGTAAACAGAGTCACTGTGCCGGACAAACAGAGAAACCAGCACCAGGATTTCAAGTCAGTCCTGGGAGCCACAGAATATCAAACAAGACCTTGGTGCAATTTATGAAACTGGTTGAGAGAATTGGAAAATTAGGAGCTGGAAAAATGGAGTTAGATTTATAAACTGTATTTGTGGCAATTTTTTTTTGCCAAACATGTATATTTTAGCAACATGTATACTTCTTCCTCCTTTTCATTCTCTCTTGATTGCTCTGTCATCTTTTCTTTCTATGTTGTGGGCAAATACGTCAGAATTATTGTTTCTGAGAACAGGCAGAAAAGAGTTGATGTGTACTCACTAATCGTATATTTCTTTTAGGAACTGATATACAATAGCTGGAAATATTCAGCTGTTCCTCTCAGTTGCATTAAATATAAGCTCCTCAAGTCAATGAGCACACTATCACCCTTTCCACTTCTTTGCTGTTCCTATTCTATCTCACCAAGACAAGCAACTGTGATTCCTCCTCACAGATTTATTGTGGAACATCTTAAGGAAAGCAAGTGATGAATTCTCACCTGTCAGCAGGGAAAAATGCCACCATTTTTTTCCCCTAAGGTAGGAGGCAGTTTAAAAGAGGGTTAGAACACGTGTTGGTGTTCTATATTAACATACTCCAAAAGCTGAAATCTGATTGGTCCACACAGACCGCATCCCGATTGGTCTACTGAACGGCCATGATTGGCTTCCTAAGAATCAACCACGATTGGTCAAGCTGATCGCAGGAGATTCAAAGTCCTGTCATTGGCTGACAAGCCGCGAGCAATCCCTATATGAAGGGCTGCCGCGGCTCCAAGATCTTGTACAGATCTTAACATAAAATAAAGAGCTTGAACACTGGTCTCGCATCTCTTTTGTACCCGATCTAACAGTTCTGAACTAGTTGATCCTTGTAGTTGTGTGTCCATGTGTGCTGGCGGCAGGTTGTTCAATCAAGCAGAACCTCTGCCGCATGACATACCAGCAATAATACTTCTAAAATGGAACAGCTAAATGTACTTTATCTGCATGGTATACTGTGAGTGAGATGAAGGTGATACCATGAGAACATGACCTACAAAAACAGAGACGCCTCTTCATGTCACAGTTAACAGAACCTGAAAAAGGATCCTCTTACCAATATAATGATTAGTGTTACTTTGATTGGAGCACTCTCATATTGCTGCTGTTAGCTCCTGGATTCACCTTGAGCTAAAGGATAATGCAAAACAATCAGTGTTAAAACATTATTCTGATTTTTAAAACTACTTTATAAGTCTGAGTTTTTTTCTAATAGGCACAGTAGGAGAACACTGACTTCGATAGAATCAAAAAAAGCTTGAAGACCATCCGGAGACTTGAGTTTGTCCATAAAGCAGCAGCTTGAAGATCGATGTCTAGATTTTCTGCAACCAATTGATGATAGTCAGACGTGGGCTGCACTTATGTTAACAACTGGTTTGCTGGTTGTGAACGCGCATCAGAACCCTGTGAAATAGGATATTGCTAATTATTTATCTGCCCAGGGTTTTTCTTCAGCTTGGCCTTTTTGTCTAGCATGACTCTCCTCCTGGGGAAGCCATATGTTGTTATACAACAGTCTTATTAAAAATGAAAATACTGACTAAATCTATCAAATAGTCAAATGTCTGTCTAAAGAGATGTTCCCAATGGCTCTGAAAATGAGAACAAAGAAAGTGCATTCCCAAAAAGCTGAACATCAGCAAAAGAAGCTCAGCCTTAAATTGTCAAAAGGTGACCTGTGGCAACTAGCGGGGAACTATCTCAGATAGATGTTTATTAGGAGTAGGGAATCATATAGAGCAGGGGTCTCCAACCTTGGCTCCTGGAAGCCTGGTGGACTTCAACTCCCAGAATTCCACAGCCAGCTTTGCTGGCTGTGGAACTCTGGGAGTTGAAGTCCGCCAGGCTTCCAGGAGCCAAGGTTGGAGACCCCTGATATAGAGTAAGTTAGAGTAAGCCACTTGGACCAAGTAGGGTCTACTTGGAACTTAACTGGCAGCCAATGCAAAGCCATCAGCCTAGGTATGTTCTGGTCAAAAACATTCAAATGAGAACTGCCATGGTACAATTGAGGCTCTGTCTGTTTTTTAACCATGTTGTATGTGCAAAAAGGGAGTGGAATTTCAGTCACATTGTCATGGCTGCTCTATCGATTTCTTTTTTAAAAAACATATCTTGTGGACACTGGATTGTGCTTTTGCTTTTTTTTTTCCAAAGAACATCCTGGTGATTGATATCTGTATGAAGTGAAGTCTTAATGCAGAGGAAATAAAATAGAGGAAATAGTGGTTTGAAAAAAAAGCAGTCGGCAATTTGCCAAAGAAAATTGGGAGGCACAGGTCATCCTCATTTTTTTTCCTTTCATGAAATTAGTGGGCAGAGTTTTTTTAAGCCTACAACAAACACAGACAGATTAAAGAGCTATTGATTCTACGTGTCTTCATTGACATAACAAATCTAAAAGAACAAAACATATACAATCGAAACTAAAGCCTGCATCTACAGTATTATTGATTGTTAAAAGAAGATTCCTTTGCTTGAATTTCCTATTTTTCCCAGAGTTGTAAAATGATTATGTTTTTCTTCTGTTTACCTTATAAGCTTTATGGGTATTGTACTGTCACGTGTTGCCGGAAAATAGCTGTGTTTTGAAAAACTAGCACTATTACAGTTTGCACAAAGAAAAATTCTGGTGTGTTCCTTTACCTAAGGAAAGTAGACCTGGCCTCAGTTTTCCTAACAGTAGTTATAGTCATTTGATTCAGCTGTCACAGAATGAGTCTATCAGAGGTGGTATTCAGCAGGTTATGACTAGTTCTGGAGAACCAGTAGCAGAAATTTTGAGTAGTTTGGAGAACCGGCAAATACCACCTCTGACTGGCCCCGCCCACATCTATTTGCTTCCTCCCGAGTCCCAGCTGATTGGCTGGGTCTTCTTTGGTTGCCCTGCACAGGAGAATGGGGCTGGAAAACAGGTTAGTGGGGTGGGGTGGGAATGGAGATGTCGTGTCCATCGGTAAGGAGACCAGGAGGCGGTGACTAGGTTTCAGCTCTTTATTGGTCCCCAGAACCGATCTGGCTCCAAGGGAAAAACAGAGGCTTTTTATTCCCAAGTCGCCACGGCCGCAGCCAATGGCACCACTTTGAATCTCCCGCGATTCGTATCCACCAATCGCGGGAGATTCTTAGCGGGCCAATCAGCGTGGCTCACTAAACCAATCAGATCACCCCGTGCTTTGGCCAATCAAAGTGCGGGGTTTCAAGAATGCTAATGAATGTACAGAACACCCCTCCCCTCTTGGTTTGGTCCTACGTAACATAGTCCCATAGGTAGACGGGGCTCTGTACTTGCCAACTGGACCTACGCAGGTCAGTTGTGGGTTGGCTCCCGGCCGGTTCGGTCGGGTTCTCTGTGTCTCTCGGACTCGTCGGTGGAACCGCCTGGTATGTCTTGCCGGGCCACTCGTTACAGCTCCCTCCCGGTCTACCCAGGCTGGTTGAGCTGCGGTTTTCGCCGCTCCTGCCTGGTCTTTCCGGGCTGGTCGAGCTGGCCTGGCTGCTTCTTCCTGGTGAGGTTCCGAGCTGGCTGCTTGCTGGTGAGTATGGCTGGTTCCTTTCTTCTGGGATTTGGTTTCCGGGGTATATTTGGTTCCCGGGGTATTCCCTCCCCTCTTGGTTTGTGTTAAGGGGATTGGTTATGTCTGGTTGCGTGTCGGTTGTGTTTCTTGTGGCTGTCCTCGATCTTAATTGATCGATGTGGCGTTTCCATGCTCGTCCATCGGTTGTTTGTAGCCGGTACGAGCGGGGACCTGTCAGTTGGGTTATGGTTGCTGGTACCCATAGTGGGTTTCCGGTTAGGTTCTTTGTGTAGACAGTGTCACCTGGTGCAAAGGATTGGTCCTTGCTGGAGGAGTTTGGGGGTTTTTCCGGGTTGTATGTGGGGTGCAGTCTATCGAGTGGGGATCTTATTTTCCTCCCCATTAGTAGCTCTGCCAGGCTTTTGTTTGTTGTCATGTTCGGGGTTATGTGCTGTATGAAAAACATTTTATTTATTTTGTCTTGGAACTCCCCGTGGTCTATTTTCTGGATGGTTTTTTTCGTGAATTGAACCATCCGTTCCGCCCTTCCATTCGCCGCCGGATGTGCCGGGGCTGTCAGTGTGTGTCGTATGCCCCGTTCCGCTAGAAATTTTTCAAATTCCAGCGAGGTGAATTGGGGCCCGTTGTCCGACACAATGACATCTGGGAGGCCATGTGTTGTGAAGAGTTTGCAAAGTTCCTTGGTCACGGCCTCTGTGGTGGTGGTTTTCATGTTGCTTACCTCCAACCAGTTGGAGTAAGCGTCTACGGTTATGAGGAATGTATGTCCCTTTGTGGGCCCGGCGAAGTCTATGTGGATCCTAGACCAAGGTCCTCTGGGGGTTTCCCATTCTAGGATCGGTGCTGTGGGCGGGCTTGGTCTGGTTTCTTGGCTGTGTTGACACCTTGCTACCCAAGCCTCGATTTGTTTGTCCATCCCTGGCCACCAAGCGTAACTCCTGGCCAGGGCTTTTGTTCTAACTATGCCCGGGTGCCCCTCGTGTAACAACTCCAGTACCTTCCCTTGCAGTTTTTCTGGGATAACCACCCTATCCCCCCACAATACAAACCCTTTTTGTAGCGAGAGTTCTGTTTGCCGGTTCCGGAATGTTCTGAATGTCTCATCGTTGTCCTTTTCTGGCCACTCTTTCTCTACCCAATGTAACACCCATGCCAGACGTTTGTCTTTATTAGTTTCTCGGGCAATGTCTGACGCGGTTATGGGTAGATCGGGCAGAGTCTCTATGCTGAGGGCGGTCGTCGTGGGTGCTGGGTCGGTGTCTAGCTCGGGTAGCAGTGAGCGGCTTAAAGCGTCTGCATGTGTAATAATCTTACTGGGTCGGTGTGTGAGCCAGTAGCTGTAGGCGGCAAGGAATTCGGACCACCTTGTCATTCTAGGAGATAGAATGTTCGGGGTGGCCCTGTTCCCTGCGAGGATTCCCAGCAGCGGCTTGTGGTCAGTGATAATAGTGAACGTCCGGCCATAGAGGTACTCGTGAAACCTCTTCACTGCGGCGACGATAGCCAGGGCCTCTTTGTCCAGCTGACTGTAGTTTCTCTCTGGTTTGGTGAGGGTCCTTGAAAAGAAGGCGATGGGTGCTTCTTTTCTGTCGGGGAGAGTGTGGCTGAGGACGGCGCCAACGCCGAAAGGTGATGCGTCGCATGTGACGGCTAGTGGTAGGGTCTCGTTGTATTGAATGAGGACGGCATCCGAAGTGAGCAGGTCCTTGGTTTTCCTGAAAGCGGCTTCCTCGCGTTTCCCCCAAGTCCAGGTAGTCGCCTTGTCCAAGAGCCTATGCAAAGGCTCCACCGTGGTCACCTTTTGGGGTAGGAAAACATTGTAAAAATTAAGTAGTCCCAGAAACGCCTGCAGTTCCGTTTTAGACCTGGGTGTGGGGGCCTCTTTGATGGCTTTAATTTTGGTGTCGGTTGGGTGGATGCCGTGCCGGTCTAGGAGGTACCCCAGGAATTCAACCCGCTCTGTGTAAAGTTGGCACTTTTCCCTCTTCACCTTTAGCCCGGTTCCCTTGAATTTGGTTAGCACCTCCCTTAGTCGACCCTCTAGTTCTGGCTGGTTGGCTGCCGATACCAGCACATCGTCGAAATAGGGCACCACCCCCTTGATGCCTTGTAAGAGTCTCTCCATGAGGCTCTGGAAAATTCCAGGTGCCACGCTGACTCTGAACTGGAGTCGGTTACATCGGAAAGCTTCCCGGTGGGTGACTATGGTTTGCGCCTCCGTGGTTTCTTCGTCGACCGGCAGCTGCTGGTATGCTTGGGCCAGGTCGAGTTTCGCGAAAACCTTGCCTCCCCCCAGTGAGTATAGAAGATGCTGCACTACTGGGACGGGGTAGGCGCTTTGTTGCAAGGCGCAGTTTAGGGTGGCCTTATAGTCCCCGCAGATTCTCACCGACCATCGGGCTTGACTGGGGTGACTATTGGGGTCTCCCACCAGGCATGGTCTATTGTAGGAACCCTTGCTTGATGAGCTTGTCAATTTGCTCGTCAATTTTTGGTCTGAGTGCGAAAGGTACCCGTCTTGGTTTTAGGAGTCTCGGGGGAACGTTCGGGTCTTGGCTGAAAGGGATAAGGGGCCCTCAGTACTTGCCTAGGGTGCCGTCGAACACTTCTTGGAAGTCCTGTGCCAGTTGTTGCTCCCAATTGGTCTCGGCGATGTGGTTGATGCCCATGACTTCGATGCCGAGCGGTGCGAACCATTGCAGTCCCAAAAGGCTGGGTCGGTCTCGGTCCACGATTGTTAGGGAAAGCTTTGCAGTGCGTCCCTTAAATTTTACTCTGAATTGTCCGGTTCCGACTACCGGGATGCGGTTTCCCTGGTAGTCTTTAATGATTAGTCTCTGGTTCTCCAGTCCCTTCTTTTGGATGGTAGGCACCAAGCGTTTGATTTCTTGCCAGGTGACCATGGAGAGGTAGGACCCGGGGTCCACCTCCATCTTGCATGGCTCGCCTTCGATGCCCACCTCTACGTAGAATTTTCGGGCATCGGTGGTTGATGCGTGGCCGATGATGACCGTCTGGTGTGTTTCCTCCTTCCGCCGGGTCTCGCCACCTCGTCGGGCTCTCCCGCTCCTGTCCCAATGGCTGTCGGCTGGGCGATCTCTGGTTCTGGGGGGTGTGCTGTCCCGTCTCCGCTCGCTGTGGTCCCGCCGTCTGGGGCTGTAGACTTTCTTCAATCGGCATACGCGGGCGATGTGACCCTTTTTGTCACAGTGCCGGCAAACTGCATCGAAGAACCGGCACTCGGATCTAGGGTGGTCGCCTCCGTAACCGGCACACGCGGTCCCCAACTTACGACCCCACCAACTGCGCTGGTCACGTCCTGCCTGGAGCTGGTGGATTTCCTCCTCCTCATCCGAAGTGTCAGAGGCGGAGTGGAATTTGCCATGGTGGGTGGTAGTTTTGCGGTGACTTGCTTCCGGTTGGGCCTCGGTCGCCCATCCAGGGTTGTTGTTCGTGGTGCGGTCCCCGGCGTCCGGTCACCGCATGCGGTTTGCTGACTGCCGGGTGGCCTCGGCTGCGGTGGCTTCAGCGATGGCATCGGTGAGGGTGATGTCACCTTTGGCCATCAGCTGACTCTGTAGGACTGGGTCCCGAAGCCCGAGCACGACTCGGTCCCGTAGGGCCTCGTCCATGTCGGAGAACCCGCATAGTCCTCCTAGGTTCCGCAGCTCTGCAACAAAGTCACTGAGGCTTTTGCCCGACCTCTGGTCCCGCCGGTAAAACTCGTGCTGTCAGCGGGTTTTGCTAGGGCTTTCGCCATCTTGAACACTGTGGGCCTGCAGTGTGTCAGGAAGATGGCTCGTTTCTTCGGCCTGGTGGCGTCCTTCATGTCGCTATATTCGAGGAACATGCAGAATCTGTCCATGTAGGATTCCCAGTCCTCGCTAGTGGGGTTGAAGGGAGTGGGCGGAGTGATGCTGGCCATCTCGTCAGTCTTGTTTCCATCAGACATGTGCTTGCTGGGGTTCAGAACTGGGATCCCACCTTCGTCGCCAGTGTCGTGTCCATCGGTAAGGAGACCAGGAGGTGGTGACTAGGTTTCAGCTCTTTATTGGTCCCCGGAACCGATCTGGCTCCAAGGGAAAAACAGCAGCTTTTTATTCCCAAGCCGCGGCGGCCGCAGCCAATGGCACCACTTTGAATCTCCCGCAATTCGTATCCACCAATCGCGGGAGATTCTTAGCGGGCCAATCAGCGCGGCTCGCTAAACCAATCAGATCACCCCGCGCTTTGGCCAATCAAAGCGCGGGGTTTCAAGAATGCTAACGAATGTACAGAACAGGAGATTTTACAGTATCCGTCTCCTGCCACACCCACCAAGCCATGCCCACAGAACCGGTAGTAAAAAAAATTGAACCCCACCACTGGAAACTACTCAAAACCTCATTGGGTGGGATATTCAGAGGGGGCCTTGGTTGCCAGTGTAGTTTTGGCCCTAATTCAAAGCAGTTATTCTTAATTTAATGTCAAAAATTTAAAGATTTTAAAGCATCTAGGTTCTTTCAATTTATTTCCTATAAATGTGCCTATGTTTAAGATCATTTTCAGTATGCATACAAGCTAGGTATGGTTTTCTTCCCTTTCCACAAATATATTCCCTCTCTTTCGCTATAAATTTTAAAATTTAAGTTTGAAAATGTATTAGTTGTTGATACATATTTAAGAATTATATTATGTAGAAAACCTTTTAAAATACAGTATTGAATAGAATGATACTGTAATTTTATGAAAATGTTTCTTTTTATGCCACAAGTCAATTGAGAATACATACTAAAGTATGCAATATACTGAGGGAAGCCATCCCTCTTAGAAGAATGAAATATTTTGAGAAATATTAAAAAGACAGAATATTATATTTCCCTAAAGGAGAAACATGCTCTTGGAAAGCAGCCTCCACCTTTCTTAATAGCCCCAGCAGGATTGGGCCAGCCCATTTACAAGACAAAAGACTTTCTGCTTCAGGATGATGGGATTAGCCCTCACTCAAGATCCAAACCTGGACAAAGCCATTAAGACACAATAGGAATTGCCTAACACCCTTTGAGAACACAAGCCTCTTCATTACCTCATCACCCTCAAAGCTTCAACCAAGCTTAGCCCAGACCAACTCCTATTTATACATGGCCCATGGGAGTCCCAGAACAGCCAATAGAACACATGTTCTTGCACAGGAACAGGTAGCTCAAGTTCAAAGCCCAAGAGAAGGTATAAAAGCCACCCTCTCTCAACTCCATGTGGTCCGCTGCCCAGAACCATGTGCTTAGTTCTGCTTCACCATTAAACCATCTTTCCAACCAGCCTCCATGTTTCCAGTGTCTTCCTCCCAGCTTGGAACTGAGCCAGATGGATATTTCTTCCAACCATACTATTACCAGCCACAACAACATCAGTGGTGATTGTGTGGACTTTTGCAGCCCAGATCTGGTTGCCCTAATGTCAGTCATTTGACTGGTGCAATTTGTAGTGTTTGCTAAATCACAATTTCATGGGTAGGATATATTTCTGTGTTTTGTTTTTTAAGCTCTGAAAAGCTTTTTGGAAGTTTTTGTCTGAAGGCTTTGCTCACATTCCTACTTAAGGAGGCAAGTTATTAGCTGATTTCAGCTGCATTAAAAAAAAAAAAAAAGACTCATTCCCAAAGGAGCAGAAGACAAGTATTTGTCTTGAATATAACTTATCATTTGCTTTGCGGAGCATGAGGACATTAGGAGGGTCAAAGCTGATTCTCTCCCCCTCCCTCCTTTCCAGTTACAAAGACCACTGAGCATCTGCAAAGACCTAACCAACCTGCCCTGCTCCTTCCTTCCCACCCAGACTCTTATGGCATGGCCCACTTTCGCTCTGCAGATATTTTTTTTCCAAAAGCAGCTTTTATAAGCTATGTTTCTCCTTCCTTCAAAGCAAGGAGTTGAAACACTGCAATGTTTATGTTATGCCAAGGAGTTTGTGGAACCTCAGAAGAAGAAGAAAGAGTTGGCTTGTTGGTGACATCTCCCTTAGTACACATTTTTCCATACTTGTACAGAACTGTTTAACAGAACATGTGTTGATTCCCATATTGACTATGGAAAAACCTTTCCAGACATTGTCTGGTGTAACATCTTATTTCTCAACCATTAAAAGGCTTCTCTATTCAGATGCAAATAAACTCCTTCCTGACAACAAATGTTGAGTAATTCTGACGTCAATAGCAGTAGCCGGACATTCCAAGAATAGATCTACCATTTGGGAAAGGAACAGAAAGGAAGCACTGCAGATCCTCAATAGGAGCAGTTCTTTGGAAGGTGGGAGTCAAAGGAAAGATGAGCTGGAAAGTGATCGCAAGCAACCAGCTAGATGATCAATTGCACTGGAGCAATTTCTGCTTGTAGAGGCCTATCTAAACTATTGCACGAGGGTGGAAATGCCTCTGTGCTGGGCAACTCCTAGTCTAAAATTGCTTACTATACTGTTGCAGTCCAACGCCTGAGTTTAATGTTTCTCTTAATTATCCAATTTTCAAGCAGCTCATTTATTTGCATATAAGAAAATGATATGTCTGAAGCATCGTGCCTTTCTTACGTAGCTAATATTTTTTAAAGAAACATTTCTGTACTGCCAGGTTTTGGATTTTGCTTGCCACCTTCAACAGATATATATTGTGTGATTAATCAAAGGGGTCTTCTTAGCTAATTAATTGTTCCATTTATCTGTCATCTGTTGTAACCATTCTGCAATATACCAGATATTAAAATGTTTTAAATTGTATGGATAAAATTAAAACAAAATTTCTAAATAATTGTAAGATTTTCCTGTCTTATTCAATATTTGCTATACTGATTGAAGTGGTACTCCAGGAATTTGGATAGAAATAAAACAACAGACATCTGAACCATGCTTAATTTTTGGCAAAACATAGTTTAAAGATGACAGATATTGTCAGACAAACTAACAAAAGTATTGAGGAGATTCTGAGTAATTTTTGGAGGAATATAAAGAAGACATCATGAGGGGTTCTTCCTTGGTACTTGGTTGTTTTCTTGCAGATGTTTCATTACCCAAACTAGGTAACATCATTACTGCTGGTCCAAAACTAGGTAACATCATCGTGATGCTACCTAGTATGGGTAATGAATTGCCTGCAAGAAAACAACCAAACTCAGAGAGCATGAAGAAGACATAATCCCTAATAAAATTTAGAATTTGGACTTAAGTTACAGGAAAGCAGTGAAGAAAAGTTATCTCCATAATGAATACTATTACTCTCTTATCATTTTATTGAGCCCTTACAAAATAACATATTCCATGTGTAGATTTTTATCTATGAATGACTTGCCCATTATGTAGGCAGCCACTTCTATTCTGATGCTGCAAGATATGTTCAGAATAGCATTCTTAGAATTCCTAAATAATGTAGCTGGTGATCATGCAGTCTTGAAATTCTGGAAGACATCAACAGATCATGGGCAAACCTGCCAATTGTGCAGAAAGATAAGATTTTGACAGCAGGGGTGGGATTCAAAATTTTTAACAACCAATTCTGTGGACATGACTTAGTTATGGGCATAGCTTGGTGGTCATATGACTGGCTGGGCATGGCCAACTCAATATCACTCACATTGAGGCATGCATCTCCTCCCCTGGCCTCTCATGACTATGGGGATGCTGCAACAGTCGTAAGTGTGAAAAATGGTCATGTCACTTTTTTCAGTGCCATTGTAACTTTGAATGGTCACTTCACACAAGCAAAGTACCAGCAAAGGATGAAAAAAAAAAAAAACCAGAGAAGTTCCAGAGACAGGAAGTCTAGTCCTGCCAAGAATGTAATAAGAGTTAATGGAGAGGCAGTTTCTGTAAGCAACTCCAGAATGTTTCCTTCCTGCCTTCCTTACAGGATTAGCCCAGTAATTTCTTCTAGCAACTGGTTTTCTGAACTGCTTAGAATGTTAACAACCAGTTCTAGTGAATAGGTGCGAACCTGTAGAATCCCATCCCTGCTTGACAGTCTCAAATGAATATAATAAGGGCTTCTATGACTATAACTCTAATTACCTGACCCTGTTAAGGAGACTCAATTTATTAAGCCTCTATGACAGAGATTTAGTTTAAGGATCAAAACATGTTATTAGTTTCAATTGCAACTTTTTCCAACCTATGTCCTCCAGATATATAAAACCTTAATCCAATAATTTTCTTGGAGCATGGCCAAAGGCCTTGAAATATTTGACATCTAGTTTGTTTGGCTGGCAACACTTTATGGTATTCATGATAACTTCTTGTCCCATAGCTCGAGAGGATGACTCACACACAGCCTCATTGTTACCGTGTTAGAAGCAATTAGAATAGGGAAGAGGTTTCATTTGCTTTGAGATGGTTCTACCTAAATTAGTAAGTTCTCATGATAACATTTAATGTGATTTGATAGTCAGATATGGATAATATATCTCCTTGCTCAAATCTGTATTACAGGCCTATAGAAAATAGGGCTTCCTCCTTACTAAGAGGTAAAACACAGTCCTTTGATCTTTTTTCCATCTAAATTCTGCAAAAAAAAAAAAAAAAAAGGGAGGGGGAGAAGATCCAGGACATCAGAACTCATCTACTGTCCCGTATGCCTCTCTATCTTGTTCTATAGAACTCTCTTTGATGCTGATCTAACACTAATGTAATCCAAGCAAGAAGGGTGGTTTTGCACCTTCGAAGACACTGATATGTAACTGTAGGCTACAAGATGGCATGATGCATGTTGTAAGATAATTTGTAAGAAAACTTATTTTTCACAAGACTGCTTTCAGCAGACAGTTTGGTGTTATAGTAAAGACGTTGGATTAGGATTAGATTCAAGTTCTGCCCCACCACAGAAACTCCCCAGGTGATTTGGGAAGAGTCATTCTGTCAGATCAGCTGATCATGCCAAATTTTTGTTGTGAGAACAAAATGAAGGGTAATTTATGTACCCTGAACTCCTGGATAATTGTGGAAGGTATACCTAATAAATAAGCAATTGTACATGCCATTGTCATTGAGAAGCACCATTGCTTACCAATAATCTGGTTGGTGAAATGTAATGCTGAGCTTCTTCAATGATCTCCCATGCCTTTTTGGCATCCAGTAGACTCTGAAGAAGAGGTTAGATCAGCTGTAAAAGAAGCAACACTGAAACTATTTCAGAAAAAGTTTTCCATCCATCCATACATGCATAGAAAGGCACTGAGAAGGGAAGAGGGAATCCAGAATATAAGCAGTCCTCGAATTATGACAATTGGGATTGGAACTTTCATCATTGCCTTGGCTGTTTAGAAGCCCCTTGGGAAGGTCGCAAATCAGAGGTGGTTTTCAGCAGGTTCTGACCAGTTCTGGAGAACTGGTAGGGGAAATTTTGAGTAGTTCGGAATACCATCTCTGACTGGCCCCACCCCCATCTATTCTCTGCCTCCCGAGTCCCAGCTGATTGGCTGGGTCTTCTTTTGGTGCCCAGGACAGGAGAATGGAACTGGAAAGCAGGTGAGTGGGGTGGGGAGAGAATGGGGATTTTACAGTATTCTTCCCCTGGAATGGGGTGGGAATGGAGATTTTGCAGTATCCTTCCCTGGCCACGGCCACCAAGCCATGCCCACAGAACCGGTAGTAAAAAAACCTGAATCCCACCAATGTCGCAAATAGTGATCGTGTGACCAGGAACTGCTGCAACTGTCATCAATGCATATGATGCTTGCCAAGCACCCGAATCCTGATTATGTGACCTTGGGAATGCTGTGATGGTCGTAAGTTCGAGGATCTATCACAAGGCACCTTTTTCATCACCATCATAACTTTAAAGAGTTTCTAAATGAATCTCATAAACCAAGGACTACTCTGTCTGATTGGTATCTCATTCAATAATTATGTTTTTGGTTGATTTCCCCCCCCCCCCGAGATTATAATTAGTTAAGACAGCTGTTGGATCTTAAGCTTCTGGTTAAAAAAACAAAGCAAATCCCCAAAGCTTGGAAAACTAGATTCTTTCTCTTCATGTACTAATGTGACAGTTATAGACTTATAAGGAAGTTCTCTCTTGTTTCTGGAGATTCCTACAAGTAACTGCAGAAACAAGCATGCTATAAGTATTTAAAAAGTATCACTGTTCAAAATGAAATAATATAATTTCTACATCATTTTTGTTGTCAAGGCTGTGGCCGCAGTTGCTGACTTCCTTGACACTCTGGTTACATAAAGCCAGAAGAAGTGAAAAGGCCCTCAAGGCTTATTGCTTCTCTCAGTATATTCTCATTAAAATAGTCCTCCATTTCCATGGATACAGTATTAATTAAGTAGGGAATCTCATTCACTCCTGTGAATACAGAACAAAATATATATATATATATATTTTCACTTTTTCAGTGCAACTTGTGCATATTCCTGTAGACACATACGTAGCTCTGAAAAAGAGCATATGTTTTCAAGGATTTCCCGCATCCTATTTTTGCAGATAATTTCTCTGTATTCTACTGTGGGAGACGATTAGCCCCTGACAACAAACTCATTAAAAAAAAATCTGACCTGGCTTTTGATAGATCTAAAAAAAAAAAAAAATAGTTCCTTTGGGCTTCCTGCTCACATCCCCTGGTGTTTTAAAATAGCTGTGACCTGTGAAGTCCTTATGTGCTGCTGGGAGCATTCAGCAATTTTTGTTCCTCTTGTGCCATGTATTGTTTGTGTGTTTAAGTGCAAACTCGTAAAGAAACCAAACCTGTCCATTAATGAAAACACAGAGGTGCAGCTATGGGGCTAGACAGAGAAGGGGACTCAGAAGCAGCTTCCTCCCAGGCCCGTAGTATAAACTCCAGGCCCACGTAGCCCAGACTCTATCCCTGAGCATTGGTTGGGTTTGTTTTTACTTAAAGATGGAACTTGGAAAGGACTTTGTGCAGGAAACACCTGCTTTTAACGTGACGACTGTCTTATCTGACCCAGTCACATCAGGTGGCTTCCTTGTTTACATTAGCAATAGGTCCCCAGCGACCCGCCTGCTTTGGCCATCATTGGCTGACTGGCCAGCTCCTTTTTCCAGCTTGCTCACTGATCTGAAGAGAAAAAGCAGTGGCAGGTTTTCCCAGCAAATAAGTTGCAGCTTCATTTCCTTTCTTCTTTCTTTTTTTTCCTCCTTCCTTTTACTGAAACATAGTAGTAGATTAAGAACTCTGGCAATCCTCAAAGGGAGTGGCGAGATAGTTTCAGCAGGGACCTATAAAAGGGTGGAGAGGCAGATGGAGAAAGTCACTTTGCTATCATCCACACTAAGAGGATGCCCCGAGTTTATTAAAGAAGGTCTGTTTAATGTTCGTTTATTTATGGCAGTTTTACAGCTAATAGCAGTTGCTCCCTGTGTACTGTGTATTCAGTTAAAAGACACTAAAAAATAAAGCAGTATAAAAGCCAATATAGAGAACAGCACAACACCCAGGAAAACCAGGAGCAATAATAACAATAAACACAGCATACAATCATAATCATAAAGTAGCAATACAAAGCGAGGTTTTAAATAACTTGACATGCTTTTAAAATATATGTGGGAAAATGAAACTGACCTGGCATCACATAAAATGGAAGCATTGGCAAGCCCCTCTTAGAAGGGCATCCTTTGAATCTAGAGAAGCTAACTCTTCTGGAGTAAAGCATGATACGTGGATTAGAATGGTCATGCCAGAGCCTGGAGTCTGAGAATAACAGAGTTTGAAGGGACCTTGGAGATCTTCTAGTCCAACCCTCCTGCTTAGGTAGGAAACCCTATACCACTTCAGACAAATGGTTATCCAATCTCTTCTTAAAAACTTCCAGTGTTGGAGCATATACAACTTTTGAAGGCAAGTTGTTCCACTGATTAATTGTTCTAACTGTCAGGAAATGTTCTCCTTAGTTCTAAGTTTCTTCTCTCCTTGATTAGTTTCCACCCATTACTTCTTGTCCTGCCTGCAGGTGTTTTGAAGAATAGCTTGACTCCCTCTTCTTTGTGGCAGCCCCTGAGAAATTGGAAGACTGCTATCATGTCTCAGTCTAATCCTTCTTTTCATCAGACTAGACATACCCAGTTCAGCAACTGTTTTAGCCTCCAGTGACAGTCCCCTAATCATCTTTGTTGCTCTTCTATGTACTCTTTCTAGAGTCTCAACATCTTTTTTACATCGTGGCGATCCAATGATGTATCTTGCCATGATGTATCCTGGGGTTACCTGTTCTTGCCTGCAGCAGTGACTAGTGGATGGTCACACAATATTCATGACTTCTAGTTGAAATTAGAAGTTCAATTCACTGAAGGGAAAGAAGAAGGAAAGAAGTGCAACAATCATCCAATACAATGAACAAAAGAATTGTCCTACTATAACCACATTATCCATAAAGCATGCCAACAGTATTTTACAGATCAACTGATTTTGCCAAGGCATCAGATGGAAATACAGTTGTACAAATTCAGTAGGAGAGTTTTTCAATGAACTGGCCCAGGTTGTTTTTTTGACTGAATCTGGATATATTATAGCAGAGGTCTCCAAACTTGGCAACTTTAAGACTTGTGGACTTCAACTCCCAGACTTCAATTCTGGGAGTTGAAGTCCACAAGTCTTAAAGTTCCCAAGTTTGGGGACCCCTGTATTATAGTATAAGGAGAGATAAAATTTTATTATAGTTTTAACAACTAAAAGCCCACAAGAATTACATATTGGTAGAACATATTTGGTAGAAATATAGGTAGTCCTTTGGATCCAGGTTGTAAGTCTCCATTTTTAGATAGCTTGTAACTTTGAATAGTTGCTAAGTGACTGGTTGTAAACCTAGGACTACCCATACAGCTGTGACTAGTACTTACCCAAGTTCAAAACTTCCTGCCTTCCATCTGGATGAAGTGCAATAATCATATTGGCCTTCCTTACAGAGTTGTAGAATTACTGATAAAAATTATATGGTCAGATTTTCATATTCAAACAACCAAGTATTATTTAAACTGCCCTGGGATTATTCTAGTTAACTGCACAGATCTTGTTTCTTTCCTCCTCCTTTCTCTCCAGTAAGTTGAATAACTTCCTAATTTCAACGAGAGGTAATGAGTACTGTGACCACCCATCCTTTAGGCACTGCTGCAGGCAAGAGTGGCTTGTCTAAACAACGCACTGCAGAACAATTGGCATCAACCTTCTGTCATTCTAAAAGCCATTGGCTTTTTAGCGGCAATTCACCCTATCAGGTGAATTGGGTACATCAATCTCATGGGTACATCAAGAGATAGGAGACAAATTCATCATTGATCCTCATAGATCAACAGTGAAACATAAATTCCTGGGATCATTCCTGATAGGAAACACCTGACAAATGCCTTGAAAGAATTTTGCAATGTAAAAGCTCTTATTAACTGTACTGAAAGTGGTATATCTGCTTGTCTGTCTGTTACCTGTTGCATGGATAAAGCATTTTATGTAATGTTTTCCTGAAAACCTTAGCTAAGATAGACTATTTTATGTAGAGAGCAATGGATGGATGATAGATGGATGGATAGATAGATAGATAGATAGATAGATAGATAGATAGATAGATAGACAGATATATGATAGATAGATAGATAGATAGATAGATAGATAGATAGATAGACAGATATATGATAGATAGATAGATAGATAGATAGATAGATAGATAGATAGATAGATAGACAGATAGATAGGAAACACATTAATAGCAATCATTTCCTCTAATTTTTTTATCAAATAGTCATTTTAATCATCTGAACTCCTTTCTTCTTGCAAAGCTTAAGACTGTTTTTTGCACCATCAATAGGAATAAGAGATTCCTGTGCTTTATTAATGTGCTTGAATATTCATTATGCTAATCAAATGTTAATGATTTTTAGACACTGTAGACCAATTTGGTACCCTTTTTTATCCTGCTTTCATTTTTTTCTTCTAACGGAAATGAGGGCCAGAAGTAGAAGTGCTGTTGAAGTTGGTGGAAAAAAATTCCAAAGGAAAACTGTCTAAATGAGATGGGTAAGACATACATTTAATAAATAAATAAATACTTAAGATGGTTTGAAAAATTGTAAACGTTGTTCAAATGATGAGGAATAGGATGATATGAAAGATGGTCTGGTATTAAAGGATATTCCAATTCCTTTTCTTTTTCATACTTCGTTAAGGACTAAATATAGGATTGTTAGAGGAATTGCAGCTCATATATAAAAATCAAGATCCAATTTTCTGTATCTTTCAATCTGAAAACTTGAATAAAAAGTCATCCCCAAAACACTTCATTCACTCTTGTATTTGAACTCTACCGTGTGGCCCACCCAAAAACTAAAAGGCAGCTACAAATATATATTTTAAGGTATAATGATATATAAACAATCTGATGTTACAAAGATATACCAGCCTACACAGGAGGAAGGTAAGTGGTCATAAAAGATATGGTTGGAAGTATTGTGTTACATGGAGACAACTCCCACGTAGCATATAAAGCAATGATTAAACCAGTGGTGGGATTCAAAAACTTTTACTACCAGTCTGTGGGTGTGGCTTGGTGGGCGTGGCCATGTGACTGGGTGAGTGTAGCTTCTTTTTTTGCAGCCTCCACCCGTTTTTGGGAGCTTCTTAGCCACAGAGGAGCCTCTGGGGGAAGGGTGTTTTTGCTCCCCTAAGGCTCCTCCGGGGCTCTGGAAGAAAAGGAACAGAGCATGGGAGGGGCACACAGTATCCCTCCAAGCTCCATTTTGGGAGCTTACTAGCCTCAGAGAAGCCTTGGGGGGGGGCATTTTTTCTCTCCTAAGGGTCCTCTGGGACTCTGGAAGGCAAAAAATGGAGGGGGGCTGAGCTCCTCCCTCCATTTTTGGCCTCAGCAAGGGGAATCCCGGCACAGGTGATCTTATCTACAGCTGATTATCGGGGGGGGGGGGGAAGAAAGAAATACCATAGGCGAATGTCAGGCAGGTGGGTGGGGGGATGAACGAGCAGGTGGGAGGGTGATTGGGTGGAGGGCGTGGCCAGCCAGAACTTACTACTGTTCAGCGACCCATGCCAAATTCTTGCTACCGGTTCTCCCAATGCGATGTGAACTGGCTGAATACCACCACTGGATTAAACAATATGACCCTAACCCTGAGGATGTTACCTAGTTAGGGTAATGAAACAGCTGCAAGAAAATAAGCAAGCTCAGAGAGGTCCCCTCACAGTATGCCCATTGCCAAACAGAATATATTTATACTAATCCATATGCATACTGGTCTGAATTAGTTTGGTAACTGTTCTGTGATGGATTTGACAGAATAGGAATATAATTTTGAATGCAATCTGGAAACTGGCAGCACTATAAAGTTGAAAGGGACCCCAAAGAGTTATTAAAGAATCTTTGACAGATGACAATCTATCCTTTGTTTGAGGCCTCCGGCAGAGGAAAGTCACCACCGAGTTCTTGTTTCACTGACTGACAGCTCAAAGAGTTCCTTCTGATGTCTCATCTAAACCTTGCAATTTGGTTGTGCTTATAATTTTAATTCATTGGTTCTGAGGATAATATAAAATAAGTCCACTTCCTCCTTTGCAAGACAGAATAACATAGCAATAATTTGACTAATATTTTATGGCAAATATTTGGCCACTAGCAAAATATTGCAGCTAGGATATTAACTGACACTTAATGATTATTTTTAATCATTAACAAAGCAGTAAAATATGACACCAACATCCATGCACAGATGAACTGGTTGACCTATATCTTGTGCCAAGAAACCTAGATTGCTATTAAATTCATGAGAAAAAGGATAAAAAAATTCCTGCAGTTCTGCTGCTTTGCAATGCTTATTTCTTGAGACTGTATTTTTTTACATAAAATGAACTGTGATCCATGAAAACTTATGTAATAATAAACATAAAGATGCCAAAAGATTGTTTTTTTCTCCTCCCAAAGCTGGTCTCTCTCTTATTTGAAATAATTCCTCTTTTGGTATATTTAGTATATTTTCAGTCCAAAGTTCTGCTGAGGGCAAGCATATGCTGAAATCAGTCTCTGCAAGTCAGGGACAGAAAAGTTCTCTATATTAGTGGTCACCAACCGGTGGGCTGTGGCCCACTGGTGGGTCACAAGAAAATTTTGGTGGGTCGCAGAGAAATCTCATCCCCAGAGCAGCCCCCACAAAGCAATTAATCCAGGCTGTGCAGAAACACAAGGCTGTGCCACCCACATGGCCCGCGGGAACCCTCCCCGCCCACTCACTCCTTACCTGGCAAACTTGCCTGCTAAATTGTTATTTTTCCTACCATCACCAGCATCTGTTCTGCTGTGCCGGGAGATTTAGATTAGCTAGGAAGTAGGAAATGGTTGGATTTCTTGCTTTCTAGCTAGTCTTTAGATCTTTGGCTCTACTTTTAAGCACAGCAGAACCTCCCTTAGGACTGAAGGTTCTATTATTCAGTGCAGACTCATGGCAAGCAAATTTTATGTGACAGACTGAGCTAGCCGATGGCAGATAGATAGATCACTGAATGATTCTGTGAGCAACTCAATCTGCCTGCCTGCTTTGCCTGATTTGGGGTAAAAGTTGCTCTTTTGTACAAAAAAATCTATATTTATATAAATATTTATAATATTTACATACAAGCCATGCCTAGCCAGTCACATGACCACCAAGCCACACCCACAGAACTGGTTAGTGGTCCCTGGGATTTAAAATTATGAGTTTGGTGATCCCTGAGGTTCAAAAGGTTGGTGACCCCTGCTCTATATGATCCACCTCCAGTGATGGGTCACCCAGTGAGAATGGCTTGTGCTATTCATTCTTGCAAACTATTTGACCTACCGTATATAATATTTTGTATTTTTATTTTGTATTGTTCTGAGACCAATTTGCTGCAGGATGTCTAATACATATTAGCAGTATAGAAATGAATGGATGTATAAAGGATCTTCCTACCCTAAAATAATTTAAAGCAATATTTTTTCCTGCTACACCCCAGTCTCCATATGTGTAGTCTATTTCAAATTATAGTGCAATTCTGGTGACTGGACTAACTGGAATGAACCATCCCATCTGAAGCAGTGTTCACCAACCAGTGGGCCAGAACCAGCCCATCTGAAGCAGTGGTCCGCAAGAAAATGTTGGTAGTCCTCAGAGAAATGTCACTTCTAAAGCACCCCCAAAGCAATTAATCCCCAAAGCAATTAATCTGCATGGGAACACAAAGCTTGTGTTGCTTGCATTGCGAACAACATGAGATAGTGAGGGGAGGGAGGAAAGGGCGGAGGTGGGGAACTTGCCACACTCATCCCATGCACCTGGCCTGGCCACCGGGCTGCTTCTTTCCACTTTTCTTCTGCTTTTGGTGCACACAAAGAAAGCAGCAAAAGTCTTTCTTTCTCTTCCCCAAACTCTACCAGAAATGAGTCTTTGGGACCCTGCAAGGCATCCTGCTCCAAGAGGCTGTGCTGGCGTGACAAGTGTCACTAAGACTCATTTCTGGCAGAATTTGGGAGAGAGAAAGACTTTTGCTGCTTTCCTTGCATGAAGTCAAAAGTCTCTCTCTCTCTTTCTCTCTCTCCCCCACCCTGAGCTGGGGATGGTATCCTGTGATCCCAAATAACGAATGATCGATCGGTAGGGAAACAGGATGGGGAATTTTTGTGCAGACTTTTTTGGGGGTTTTCCCAGGGTCTCTGGTCTGTGGGATTTAAAATTATGATTGGTGGTCCCTGAGGTCCAAAAGGATGGTAACCCCTGATCTGGAGGGTACTAAACTGAAAATGTGATCAAAAAGTATTTGAAAAGTTCAGATCAGAGTTAGATTAAATATTATATTAAATAGGTGCAATTGATAATCTGATTCTTTACTTCTAATAAGTATACAAATAGTCTTCAACTTACAACAGTTCATTTAGGGGCTGTTCAAATTTGCAATGGCACTGAAAAAAGTGACATGATCATTTTTCACATTTCACATTTTTCATACTTATGACCATTGCAGCATCCCCATGACCACATGATCAAAATTCAGATGTTTATTTATGACAATGGCAGTTTTCCAGGGTTATGTGATCATCTTTTGACAAGCAAAGTCAATGGGGAAGCCAGATTCACATAACCATCGTATTGAGCTGTGGTGGCACAGTGGTTAGAATGCAGTACTGCAGGCTACTTCTGCTGACTGCCAGCTGCCTCCAAGTTCAAATCTCACCAGGCTCAAGATTCACTCAGCTTTCCATCCTTGAGAGGTCAGTAAAATTGTTGGGGGTAAGATGCTGACTCTGTAAATTGCTTAGAGAAGTCTGTAAAGCACCGTAAAGCGATATAAAAGTCTAAGTGCTATTGCTATTACTAAATTAACCACTGCAATGCTTCACTTAACAACTATGGCAACAAAGATCATAAACAGAGCAAAGTTCATTTAATAAATGTTTTGCTTAGCAACATAAATTTTGGGCTTCATTGTGGCCGGAAGTCGAGGACCATCTGTATATGGAGGGCAATTACTTCTGCCCCAGCCGCCAACTGTTTGCTTTCTGAACTGTCTCACCTCATCCATTCAAGTCAGTTGAGGTTTTGCATGGGAGGATCTGGAAACATCTCAGAGAGTTCTCAGTTTCAGAATCTGCATACTTACTTCGAGGATTATGGAGGGGTAGGGGCACAAAAAAGGGTCACTTATATTTACCAAACAAAAGGAATATCATTTCTCCCATGGGATGCATTTCTCTGATCCTGCCTTTTAGGAACTCTAAAAACAGTTTGTTCAGCAGCCTCGGGGGCAAGGTCATTTGTAAACCCACATTAGATATGCAATCTTTTCATCTTTGTTATTCTTCTACAACATGTATTGTTGTTTCATTATTTCTTGATTTCTTTTTCTCTTTTCCTTTGACAATTTTTGCTTTGTTGCCTCAACTTGCTTTTGTGATTGCAACAAGCAGCTTATAAATACATGTTTGCTTGTTTGTATGCATAATCTGAGACTAAATAACAGGAGATATATTTTTGCATTTGCAAAGCAGCTAGAATTACTTCTTAACTAAAAAGCTAGGGAAGACCTCTGCTGGCAAACTTGCAGAGCTGCTGTCCTTGACAACAAATAGCTTCAAATAAAACTGATCAATGATCTGATTCTGTATTTTCAGTATCATTAAATGCTAAAAGAATGCCTTCAGTTTACACTTAAATTCAAAAATAATAATGCGTAAAGCTTACTTGCATCTCAATGGAATTAAACATGAATTGCTTTATTTTGAGCAAATGAGGGTGAAGCCTCATTATCACATGCAAGGAGTGTCAAAGCTTTGGGACTGTTTGAAACTTGATATGTCCAACTCTGCCTGTATTCAGTTCCAGATAACACCTTGGTGTCAAAGCTTTTGTATTATAGATGTGCAACAGAAAAAAAAAAAGTAGAGTAAGATAAAATGCTTAGGGTATTGAAATTCTATCCAATAGACACAATTCCTTTTTTTCTTTTTTCTTTTCTTCACAGCCACAATATCTTTTTTTCCACAAACAAAGCATCTCTTCTCTTTGAAAAAACTCGCATGAAAGCATCCAGTGTATTAGGGTTTGATTAACTGCGCTCCCTAGCACATACTGATTCAAAGACATCCAGAGAATTCAGCAATTTAATCAAGATGAAATCAGTGTTCCAAAATTATCATACAAACTTCTACGGAGTTTTCATTATAATGGCTTATTTATTTTGAAATTTTCTGCTTGTGCCTCAATGCCTGTTTTAACATGCCTTTAACTGGTACAAAGAGACCCCAGAACCTGTTTCTAAATACCAATAATCACATGAAATTTCCTTTGTCTTATTCCAGCCCAGAGCAGAGTCATCTTACTGTTTCAGTTTAAACTAATATTTTTTATCTTTTCCCAAAACTATTTCTATTAGCCACTTTAAGACATGCCATGTTCCTTTCTGGTGTCTGGGCACTGTTCTCCAGAAATATTTTAACTTGGTTGCAGAATGACCCTTCTACTAACCTGTTCCAACTCTGCTTAGCATCTGAGTTGGCCAAAACTAAAGATACACTGAGACTATGGAAATGTATCTATATCTATGGTAATAAAGGTTAAAACAATAGAAGCCAAACTTCTGATCCTTTAACAGGGTTTTAAGTGCAATCGAAATAGCTATACTTGCAGAATAATTTTTGCTTTACTACAACTAAAAGCTTAATTTATATATTTTAATGATTATATAAATAATATATAACATAAACTTATAATATATAATGTTATTATAATATATATTATAAAATGTAAGATTTTATAATTTCATATCATTCAGGTATGCTGTGTTATGTCATTCATTATTCCCAAACAGAATAAGTATTGCATCCCTACAGATTTGGAGGACATAATATCATACAACTTAAAATATTCCAGCAGTGCTTCAGTATAACATACTAGACAAACATCCTCCACACTATCAGCCCAAATAGACTGACCCCAAGGCAAAAATCAAGTGGATTACATTGGTGGCATTGTTTATGTTCTTATAGGCTTTCTTTGATCTGTCTGTGGAAATCCAGTTTCCACAGATTTGGAAGGCAGATCATAGCTGCATGTTAGGAAGCACTTCCTAATCAGAACAGTTTGATAATGGAACTAATTAATTAAGGAGGAAGTGAATACCTATTTGGAGAGCCAACTTGGTGTAATAGTTAAGGCATTGGGTTAGAACTGGGAGATATGGTACAAAGCCACTGAGTGACCTTGGACCAGTCACTCTTTCTCAACCCTAGGAAGAAGGCCATGGCAAACTACTTCCGAAAACCATGCCATGAAAACTACAAGGCCTGGTTCAGTCAATCACCAGAAGTCAAAAGTGACTCAAAGGCAAAAAAAATAAAATAATTATTTGTTGGATATGTTCGGGAAAAAACTAGCCTGACTTCTTTCAGGTTTGTGCTCATTTGAAATCCTGCACTGCACAGAAATTTGGATTCAATTGTCTCTAAACCTGTTGCAATTGTCTCTATGCCCATTGCAAGCTTTGTCTTTATACTCCTTGATTATTCTTTATAAGTATTGCAAAATAGAAAAGGATGTTGCTAACTATCTTTCTATCTTCTGCTTAAGATCTGTTGGAAGAATTATCCTTCTGGGTTCAGTTCAAGTGGGGAAAAAGGCACTGGAAACATGGAGGCTGTTTGGAAAGATAGTTTAATGGTGGACAGGACCACATGGCTTGGAGCTCCAAAGTGAAAAGAACTATCACATGCTTCAAGATGTTGGATGAAGGAAAAGAAGGGAAAAGGGCAAGATGCTAAGAGTGCAATTGTTTTATACCCTCTGTTGGGATTTGAATTTGAGCTTGTATTCTGATTGGTTGTCAGACTCCCATGGGGCCATGCAGGGGCATCTCTGTAGGCTGTCCTAAGTCCTAAGGTTGAGGCTTGCTGGATGATGATGTAATGAAAGGGCTTTGGGCAATTCTTATTATAATTCTACCTGGAGTAGATCTTTGTTATGTAAAATAGGCTGGCCTAAGCCAGAGTAATGGTCCATTAGCAAAGGTAGGGGTGAGTTTCTGTTTCTGAGTTTCTACTCTTTTTAGGGGAAATATTCTGCCTTTTTAATATTTCCTAGGATATTTCATTTTTCTAGGAGAGGGGTGGGTGCTAACTTCCGACAGATCCACATCAGATGCATATACTTTCAGATGAGAGCTATTCTGTGTCAGTGGGAAAAAGACAGTTTCACACGTCTCCAAAAATGAAAGCAAAGCTTCTGAAGAACAAGACCATTCTGCCACACAATGACAACTCAGCTTCATTAATTTCCTAAGATGATTCTGAAGAGAAATCAAATCCAACACAATGAGCTGAGGTATTAGGCTTCCAAGTGGGCCGGTTCCAGATGGAGCATCCTCTCCATTATGTGCTAATGCTTCTGTCCTCAGGATGCCTTTTGGCACTGACAGCAGTTGGCGAAACAGGCAGGCATGCTGCTACAGCCCAGTTAGCGGCCTCAACACAAAGCAGAACCAGTGTAAACATTTTTGCAACTGACAGTTCGCTTGGAATGCATCAAATCGCCTGATGGATTTCCACCACTCTGGCCTGCACGTTTCTACTTGCTTCTCTGTACTCCTTTGTGCAGGCTAACCTCTCACTGCTGCACTCTGGAGCTACCTGTGCCTCCGTGTGCAGAATCTGCCTTCTGGCGTTGGCTTCTGCAAAACTCAGCTTTTGCAATCCTTTGCAGCAGGAATGCTCTTTTTTTTTTTTTACAGCTTGTCCCTGAGATTTATTTTGGCCTAGCGAGATGCTGGTGACATCAAGCAAAGTTCAGGGCATTGCCAGAAAGAAAGGTCGGTGGCTGTTTGTATTAAAATAACAACAGTAGTTCCCACTCTGCATGCCACACAACACCCTGTGAACCCTCCTCCAAAGGGTAAGGAAGGAGGGGCAGCTGCTTCCTCTCCCCTTTCACCCCTTGCCTCTGAAGTCATGGCATTCCCAGACTGCCCCCTGATTATAATAAGCCAAGGCCATTTCGAGGCCTCTTTCTGGCTATCAAACAGGAAAAAAGAAAAAGAAAACCACCAACATGACCAGAACCAAAGGCCTTTTCTCGCTTGCCTTTCCTTGTGAATGGTGGAAACAATACTGAGGTCAGGAATCTTTAGGATTATAAATCATTTCACTACAGAGGAGCTAGACTCAGCCTAAGCAATTTGAATCAAAAGTGGTTTTCCAGGCAGTGCATTCTAATTGCATGCAAAGATGGCTTTGTGTCCAGGATAGCGATGGCAAAGTTTTTGGGCTTGGCGTAGCAAAAATTGGGAAAGTGCCCAACTTGACCAAGTTGGCATGCTACAGACACACCCTTGCACACAAAAGAAACAATTCTGCATTTCCTTCTACCACCTCCCCAGATTCTGAACAGTACAATTCAGCAGCAGCATTAAGACTGGGTCTAGAGGACCAGGCCTTGACTTCAATCCTAGGACGACCACCGCCATTCCACCTCCCACCATACCCCCAAAGTGTGTGAGCCTTGCAAAATGGTGCAATTGTCCCCTTGTCCCAATTTCCCCCAGCATTCTGCTTACCTTCAAGCAATGTTCTCTTTAAGTTCTGTGGCTTTCTCAAAATTGCTTTGGGTCGCTTTGTTCTTGAAGCAATTTCAGATTATACTCTTCTGCCACCCCTGCCGCCTCTGAAAACCATGTAAAAGCATGGCCCGTTCTTATGCAAGTGTCAGAGGCTGCAGAGGCCATGCAAGAATGGGATGTCTCTCATGTGGCATTTGGAACCTCTAGAAGTCATGCATGAGGTTGTGCTCTTTCCCAGCCTCTGGACAGGGGCAAGAATGGGATGTGTTCTTCCATAACGTCTGAAGGAAGTCATGCAAGAGTACACCCCATTCTTGTATGGCCTTCTCAGACTCCAAAAAACACGTGAAGGTATGCCCCATTCTCATGCAGTTTTCAGAGGCTCCAGAGGCTACCCAATAGCACCGCCCTTTTACCCAACTTCTGGAGGTTTTGGGGATGACAGTACATCCCATTCTTCTGAAGCTTTTGCAGCCTCTGAAAATCATTCGGGAATGTGGTGTGTGCTTTTGAGAATGATTGAGTGTTGGTGAATGCTGGTGTGAATGTTGGTGTGCAACGGTGTTTGTCCTTTGCTGAATAAAAACAAATAATAGCAATAATTGTAAACATTCATCTGAAATTTTATCAGTTGAGCAGCAAGTTGTACAGAAGATATTCTCACATGTACTTTTGATGAAACTCCATGCAGAGTTTCCTAAGAATAAGTTGTAATAACAATAGCAATAGCACTTAGACTTATATGCTGCTTTAGAATGCTTTACAGCCCTCTCTAAGTGTTTTTATAGAGTCAGCATATTGCCCCCAACAATCTGGGTCCTCATTTTACCTACTTCCGAAGGATGGAAGGCTGAGTCAACCTTGAGCCTGGTGAGATTCGAACTGTCAAATTGCAGGCAGCTGGCAATCAGCAGGAGTAGCCTGCAGTATGGCATTCTAACCACTGCGCCACTGTGGTGTAATGGATATAGAATGTCTAATTTGCACAGGATTACACTGCTTTTATCTTGCAATATTCGGGATATTGGCAGTAAACAGATAAGTGTCATGCTGCATTTTATTCATGCTCAACATTTTGGGCCAAGGATGGACAACCTGCAACACAAGACCTTTAGCACTGTATTTATGATATCTCAGTAGCCTGAGATTTTGCCACAAACTCACAAGCAAACAGGCTGAATTTCAAAATAAATAAAATCACAGTTACTTTTCTTATGGATGGGTTTATACCAGTAAGGCTGCTCTCCTGTACTTGGTCTATTTATGAAGTTTACTCAGAAGACTATTCCCCAACCCCACGAGCAGTTTATAGTATATTCTAAAATCATTATTGTGACAAAATAACAATGATGAAGATAGGCCATGAATGAAGATAGTAATGAAGATAGGCTGTTATCACTTCGGTGATACCTGGGTAAAGCTATAAAGATGCTATAAATTACTAAGGGAGAAATTGCTAGTGTTTAATGCAGTCAGCTGGATTCTGTAACTCTGAAAGATGCATATTGATCCTTGCATCTTTGTCGTTATTGTCCTTTGAAATTGAAGATTGATCTGTGTATTATTATTACTGATTTTACATACAGTATCGTAGGCATCTAAGAGGGAGGGTTGGGTCGACAGCAAAGGAGCACTCAGTTTTAATGTTTGGCATCATTTCAGTTAGATACAGGTATCCTCTGGCCTTACCAGGAACTAAATTAGAGGCTATTACAACTTGAATGGCTAATATATGTGAACAGCTGATTGATATGCATGTATATATCATGTCTTTTTTTTAAAAAAATCCTAGAGTCACTTTAAGAATTGGAATCATTCTTAGAAATTCAAATGGTATGTCACTGGAAAAAGCTTGCCTTCTGGAGCTGTGGATGCTCCATCATTGGAAGTTTTCAAAAATAGACTGGACAATCATTTGACCAGAATAGCACAAGCCTGCTATCTTGAGCAGAGGATTGGACTAGAAGATCTTTGGGGTCCCTTTCAGCTCTATTATTCTAATTTAATTAGAAGGAACTTTTAAAATTCAGGAAATACTGGTGGAGCCTGGTGAGATCCAAAGAGGATGTCTTTGGGACAGTGGTGGGATTCAATCTTTTTTACTACTGGTTCTGTGGGTGTGGCTTGGTGGGTGTGGCTTAGTGGGCATGGCAAGGGAAGGATACTGCAAAATCCCATTCCCTCCCCTCCTCACCCCACCCCACTAACCTGCTTCCCAGTTCTGTTCTCCTGTGACCCAGCCAATCAGATGGCAGAGAATAGATGGGGGCGGGGCCAGTCAGAGGTAGTATTTGCCGGTTCTCTAAATGGATCAAAATGTCCGCTACCAGTTCTCCAGAACTGGTCAGAACCTGCTGAATACCACCTCTGCTTTGGGAACATGTGAGCTTGCGGGCACCAGCATACCTAGCCAGTGCTATGTGAATGTGAAATATAAATCTACTCAATATGACAAGGCAAATACATTACAAAGGAGTTCTGTTACTGAGTGTTTCTTTTGGTGAAATTCTGGGGGGAAGGGCAGCAAGTCAATATTTAATCAGTATCACATCACCTTAACTTAAATAGGTCCCCACATTACAGAGAAAAAAGGGAAATATGTGAAGTGCCGCTTTTTCTCTCTCTGACTCTTCATGGTTCTATTTGAATTATTATATGTTAATATTTATATGTTCATACACGTTTGAGAAGAGATAGGATAGAGGCATATAGGAATTGTAAATGAACTGATTCACAAGCCAGATTTATCCTGCAAGCCACCCAAACTTGTACAATTCATTCATTCATTCATCCTTTCTCTTTCACCTCTCATTAAGAAGGCCGGACTTTTCAGTGTCCCAGCCATCAGGACAAGCTGCAACAGAGTGCAAAGTAGAACCAGCACCGCGAACTAGCAAGGTGTCAGATTGCCTTTGCAAGCTGGGTTCACTTTCCATATACCATTGTCCTTTGAGGGGAGAATTGTTGACTTTTTCCTTGATCTTAATATGCTGTGGCTTGTCCCAGCTGATGAAAGCAAAAGCAGGAGCAGGACAATTCCAAAGGCTTTGACAATCAGGAGTGGCTTATTTTAAGCCACAAAGTACACATTAGCCAGTTCTTGGTATTGGCTAGGAAGCCAAAAAATACAGATGATGCTAACCGCAAGTTTCTTTTCTCTCCTTCCTTCCTCTTCTTTTTGTCCTATCTTGCGGTAAAAACAGAGTTAGCAAAAAGTGGCAAAAAGTCAAAGAAAGGCCTTTTTTTACTTTTTGAAACTTCTAGTGCATCTATAGGGACTCAGTGGCTAAGACGCTGAGCTTGCTGATCAGTTCGGCCGTTCGAATTCCTAGCGCCACGTAATGGAGCAAGCTCCCGTTACTTGTCCCAGCTTCTGCCAACCTAATAGTTCAAAAGCATGTAAGAATGCAAGGAGAAAAATAGGGACCACTTTGGTGAGAAGGTAACAGTGTTCTGTGTGCCTTTGGCATTTAGTCATGCCAGCTACATGACCACGGACAGCGCTGGCTCTTCAGCTTTATGACGGAGATGAACACCACCTCCTAGAGCCAGAACTGACTAGCATGTATGTGCAAGGGAAATCTTTACCTTTACCTTAGTGCATCTATAGAAGTGCATCTATCTTTATAATAAGTGCATCTATCTTTATAATAAGGTGATTTCTGGAATAAGTAGGATAATTGTACAATTTGTATAGCTATCAAAACTTTTGGATAATTTTTATTGCTGCCTCAAATATTCTA
Source organism: Hydrophis major (assembly GCA_033807585.1). Classification (NCBI taxonomy): domain Eukaryota; kingdom Metazoa; phylum Chordata; class Lepidosauria; order Squamata; family Elapidae; genus Hydrophis; species Hydrophis major. The sequence goes on along the minus strand of CM066328.1, from coordinate 78,499,589 downwards.
GTTAGAAAGTTCCATCTAGAGTAAACTTGTAACTTTATACTTTCTTCCTCTGAAGGATTATCACATAGGTAATTATCATTTAGTGACAACAATTGAGACTAGCAACTTGGTCATCAAGTAAAGTGAAGCATCACAATTTTACGGTCTTACTTCAGTTTTCCTTTGTTTCATAGGCCTACAATGGTTGTAAATGAGAGGTATGTTACTATTTCACCACCATTGTAACTACAAACGATGGCTAAATGAGGCAGTTGCTAAATAAGGATACCATTATCATGTGGCTCTGTTAATGAATATGAAACACTTTGCTTGCTATCAGTATCAGTAGGCTTTGCTTGCTATTAGTATCAATGTATTGGGCTGCACTAGTCCCAAAATTGGAATTTGACTTTGTGTAAAAGCTTTATGGTACAAGAGAGGCTGCTTGATTAAAAGCCACATCTGCTAATTTGTAGATCACTGGACAATCTCTTGCAATTTTCCAGAAGTTAAGGATATAAGTAGATCTGAGAAATTGGCAAAAATAGCTTCTGCAATAATCTAACGATTAAATTCATTTACCTCAGGCTAATGCTGCTGCTAATTTTTTTTTGCTGGATGTTGGAAAAGCTGTCTTGGCTAGTTTCAAACATTTCTTCCTGTTCCCTTCCCTTAGGCCTGGCCTTTCCTTTCCATGTGACATCTTTTAGATCACCTCCTTTGTTCTCCATAATGCATAGAAAAATTATGTATTATTGTTGGAAAGTTCCATTTGGAATTCTGCTGCTTTACTGCCTACTCAGTTTTCTAGGGATGAAAGTTATGCCCAGGTCCTTTTATCAGATGGGCAGCCAACTAAACATAAGATTTCATGCAGGAAAGCATAAGTAAAATTCAAGTCACTTTCTGTCAAAATGCCAAGAGTGAAAGATTTTTCATTTTGATAATTTTTCTTTTTTCCAAATGTATATGGGAACTTGAGTGTGTATAATATGTTCATAAACCAGGAAAAAAAATCTGTTTTTGAAAAATTCTCCAGCAAAAATAAACTAGGAGAAGAGATTGTGGGCATTATGATCCAAAGCACCTACAAGACAGCAAGTTGCCTAACCCCAACTTAAAATAATATTTTCTCATTGCTGTGTTCTTTTTGAATTAAAATTAAAATGAGAAAATGAATGTCATAGAAAACTTCCTGATACTTCGCAGTGTATTATCACCGTTTTCACTCTGCTTGAATTCAATAAGTCTTTGAATTAGGATTATCTATGAGTTATTAACTTCCCCTGAAATTTCTTGGTTGTACAGCTTTATTTAATTCATCACTTCTGTCATGTAAAGCTACTCTTGAATGAGTAATAATCGATCACAGTCCTTCTTGTTTGTTAATGGGTGTTATTTACTAAAGGTTCATAATCAGGTTTCCTTGAGGCATTAGACAAGCCCTCCTACCCATTTTTTATGCTTTGTTTTCATGACATTCCTAACTTCTCATCTCCAGCCGACAGCTGAAGCAGCTTAACATCATCTTTAGCTGTAACCATAGATACAAGCTAGGATGCTACATTAACCGTATGGTTGCTGATACATTAGGAATAGGATCTATCCAACTCTTCCTGCCCCCTCTAGTATTTTCACACAAGTACAGAGTTTTGGATCAATTGAGTGTTGATGCATTGGTTGCAACTTGAACTGACCTACTAGCTTGTCTTCTGAGCCTGAAATTATGGGCTGAGGGAGTGAGTGGCTCAAAGTCACCCAGCTAGCAATTCATGAGGTAGGATTAGAACTCAACAGTCTCCTAGCTTCTAGCTTGATGTCTTAATCATTAGACCAAACCGGCACTCTAGATCTATCCAGTATTATTGGTTATATTAGTCTTGTCACTGGAAATTCCCCTCCACAATCATTTTGGGTTGCACAACAGATTGGAAATTTGACTTCTGCAGTCAGATCTGCGCACATCATGGTGACTGGTGCTTTCTGAAATGCTGGTCAGTTTTTGTTAGGCACTTATTAATATGAGTTTAGCTCACTTTGGAAGAAGTGATGATTTAAAGTTAAGCTCTCTTTAAAGAATATGCTCTCTTGACAGAGTATTATTTCTGTGCTTCCAGGAAGTCTGTTTAAAGAAGGAAAGAGCCATTTTCTGTCAACTTTGTGTTGCTGATTTTGCCACCACAGGTGCCTTATGGGGTTACTACTGTCAGCAAGATGCTTCATAAAACAGTTATATAAGAGTAGAGTGACACCATTTTACCATTTTGGCTCCATGGATACCCAGAGCCTACATATGGGTTCCAAAATGAGGCTAAAATTGCACTCTGCTAATGCAATTATTGCATTGCACACTAATGAAGAATGCAGCTTGCTCATTATGGATTGTTCTTTTCTTGCTTCATCTTTTGTGCCCTTCTCCTTGCCTGTAACCTGTTTTCTGTATTGATCTCTACAGAATTCAGAAATAGCCTGATTGGGCTTATAGGCGCGAAGCCCTGCATTTGTAACACATTAATTGAGCAATATGGCATTCCAAGTTTATGGAATTGGCTAAATATGCCATTCCAAGTTTAATTTGCCCAACATCCCACATCACATTAGGAAGAGTGATTGGTTGTTTGCTTGCCAGCAAAAGATGCTTTTCCCAAGGACAAATTATGCTGGTGGAATCCATTGATAACTTTCCTTAGGGTTTCTTGCAATTTGAGGGCTGAAGGGTAGCATTTTAGCAGTTACTTGGCTGCCCTTTCAGAATGCCCTATCTTGCCTAATTTCAGAATGCCTTGGAAGAAAAAAAGGAAGAGCCACAGCCCAAGTCAAATAAGTGTGGCTTGAACCTGGCTAAGAAACGAATTTGGGAGGAAATATATCAGAGAAACCCCTCTCTAATTCACCCAAAGATAAAGAGAAAGAGGAAGCGAGGGCATTCTGACTTGCACTGTTGCGACCATGCTGTTCCAATAAAAGTACTCCTGCCATATATGGCATTGGTTTCTTAGTTTTGGTTACTTTGTGGAGCTGACCCTGAGTGACTTGAGAGCAAAACTGTCTCTCTCTAGCCCACCTACCATAATAGCTCAAGGTTGCTATTGTAGGGGGGAAATGGGAATTGCATTCCTTGTCTTCCTGAAGAAAAAACTAGATAGGTAGAGAGAGTGAGAGATGTATAAACAAATAAGTACCTACCAAGTCTTTGCCTACACTTTCTCAATTTTTGTGTATTTTAATACTGAAATTGCACTTCCTTTCTCCATTTCCAAAATGTATGAAAATTCCCACATTAGGATATTCAGTCCTATTTAAGATCCATATCCACTTATCCCAGATTTGAAAAATAAAGTATCTTGTAATTGCCCAGATATAGGGAACACCCAAGTTTCATTTCCCCACTAGCTTCATTTTGGAAGTCCTATGGTGTGTCAACAACCTTTAAGTGGCTTTTGGTTGCTGTTCCATTCTTCTGATACAGTGAGTTGGTTTCTACTAGGACAGACAGAACAATACATAGTAAACGGAGTTATTTAACACACTATCTGAAAACAAGAGTTCAGAATATGGTTGCATGTTTGCTACCTAAGACAGGAACGGGAACCACATCTCCCTAGCCGATAAATAGCTGACTTTTGACCCTTTGTCAGAAACCAATCAAAGGATTAGAGCTGCTTATAAGAAATGGTTAGGAAGAACTGCTTTCCTCACTCTTGCTCTACCTTTTCAATCATGTTTCGAAAGAATTGGAATGGCAGCCGAGGAGAGGAATGGTATTCTTTATCATGATGTGCCTTTCACATGATCTTCCTCAAGTACATGTCCTCCAGATCAGGGGTCCCCAACCACCAGTCCCCAGACCGGTACCGGTCCGTGGATCATTTTTTACCGGGGCACAAAGCTTGGGCGCTGCCATCTTGTTTCGACGGCGCTTCCGGGTTTTCAGTTGCTTCCGGGTTTTCGGTTGGAAAGTGGCGTTTGGGTGCTCGTGTCTTATTTTCATCGAAGGGGGGGGCGGCTTCGAATGAAGAGCCGTCCCGATGGCGGTGGAGTCTCATGTTACTCAGGTACCAGTCCATGGAAGAATAAATAATCGTGAAACCGGTCCCTAGTTCAAAAAAGGTTGGGGGCCACTGCTCCAGATGTTTGGTCTTCAGTTCATAATGGGAGATTATGAGAACTGAAATCTGATATTTTGGAAGGCATCGGGTTGAAGATGATCACCTTCTGTGCAAGATCTGTTTAACTCATACATATTTTAATCTTTTATTTTATATTTTATCTCATATAGTGTGCCTTATTTTAATTGTGATGCTTCTGACACAAACAGATTTCTGTGGAATGCATTGTTCATGCCTGGAAGATTTGTCTGATATTGATTTGCCTTTTACCTTTAGGAAAATGTTGCTTTTATTTTTATTTAAACTCAGAATAGAATATTTCTATACTACTTTAATCTGTTGTTTTTAATCCTGTTGTTCATTTTTGTCTTTAATGTATTGGGTTTTCTTCATGCTGTACTAAGCTATTTTTTTTTTATATTTGAAAAAAAAAAAAAAGCATCCTGAATACTCTGTGGTTCTACAAATATCAAAATATCAAAGTTGATGAGTATAATGTAATATATGTTACCTCAGAATCTTGCCCAGAATGGAAATTTCTAAACATTTATTAAAAACTTGGACATTGATGTTGATAGTACAATTGCGAAGTGGATTTTGTATTTAGTTCTGTATATAGTTGCATTTCCAGTAAAATATTCTTTTCCAAGAAATCTAAAGAAGTATTTATGAAATATCCCCTTCATCAGGAAATGCACCGCAGATAAACAAGCAAGAGGTATAAATAAAAATGAAACTTGCTGGTTGAATAAAGCTGCATGATGTAGTAAAACAGATAATTGTATTTGCCATGTTGTCTCATGAGATATGGTCGACAAGTAGGACATATGTAAAGATGAGGAAAGAGAAAACCTCCTTTAAAGCAGAGATAGCTTTAAAAACTCATACAACCACAACATCCTTTTTCAGTCTGGGATTCCCCAGATTGTTAGCCATAAATTCTCATAATCTTCCAAAATATATACAAATCAAGAAATGATTTTTAAAAACTTCTGGATCTGATTAATTCAGTTTCACTAGAAAAGCAAATTTCAGAGAAAAGAAACACCAACAAATTTGTTTCTACTATCACAGAATATTTACAGTACATTTCTGATATAATCAGGGCACTCAAAGCATGCACTAGAATGTGTTTATCATCCAATAAATAAATAGAGCATTTATAGTATTAAGTTCTGCGCATGGGTGCAAGGAGCGGAGACGAGGCAGTGAACAGTGAACTTCAACTCTTTATTAAGCATACTGAACAGAGCAATCACCTAGGGCAGCAGCAGCCCTTTTACAGGGTTGGCTGCTGTCCTATTAGCCAATGAAAAACATGGAAGTGTTAAACCCTTGAACCAATGAGAGTTGGCCCGTTAACAGCCAATCAGATTCCCCAGAAAGGACCAATCCGATGTCGCTATTATCGGCCAATCAGAAGTGCAGGATTAAAACCCTGCTTTTTACTTAAGATTGTTAAAACTTTATTAAGCGCCTTTATTAGTTCATAACACCCCTTCCCCCTAGGTTCCGTTTGAGGGGTGCAGTGATGTAATCCCGCAGATATGCAGGTTGTTTCAACTGCCTATTAGATTTGCGCTGTCCCACCGGTTCCTGTCTGTAGTCCGGTTTCGGTGGAACATTTTTTGATTTATCTGGTACAGGCGGTTCTGCATCCTCACAGGACGACTCGGCGCCACTGATTCTGTCGTTGTTGTCCTCCGGTCTCTGCGGGCTCACCTCCGTTGAGGTATTTCTCTGTGGCGAGGCAACCCCCATTCCTGATTCTTCTTCAGATAACATGCCGGGCTGCTGACTTCCTTCGATTTCGCCTTCCACCATCTCAAATTTGGTTCCCTCGACATCCCTTCCCCCCTCAGTTTGAGAGTCACAGGAGTCACGGGAACTGGGTTGCAACCTAGAGCGAAGCTGATCTATATGGCGTTTCCATATCTTTCCATCCAATGTTTGCACGCGGTAGGATCTGGGCCCGGTGGTTTGGGTTACGGTTGCTTTGACCCATAATGGTTCGCCGAAAAGATTTTTAGCGAAGACTAAGTCGCCTACCTTGAACTTACGGCATTTTCTGCTAGATCCACAGGGTTTCTCTGGCGTGTAGGACGGGTGGAGACGGTCGAGGTGGGAGCAGAGCTTGCGTCCCATCAACAGTTCAGCTGGAGTCTTGTTGGTGACGCTGTGCGGGGTGATGTGTTGGAGTAGGAGTATTCTGTTTAGTTTGTCGTCAATGTCCCCATAGTCCATCTTGTGGAGAGTTTTTTTAACAAATTGGACCATGCGCTCGGCCCTGCCATTGGCCACAGGGTGCGCCGGCGAGGTTAGCGCATGGCGGATACCCCGGTCCGCTAAGTATTGTTCAAACACCAGGGCGGTGAACTGGGGTCCGTTGTCGGAGACTAGAACGTCTGGCAGGTCATGTGTTGTGAATAGTTTATTTAATTTGCAGATGACTGAATCGGTTGTAGTAGTCTTCATCTTGTGGATTTCGAGTCAGTTGGAATAGGCATCCACTGTAAGGAGGAACATATGTCCCTTAGTAGGTCCTGCAAAGTCAATGTGGATGTGTGACCACGGCTCCCGGGGGGTTTCCCACTCCGTTGGAGTTGCTCTAGGTGGGGCACTGCTGACTTCTTGGCACTTTAGACAAGTCTTCACCCAGGCTTCGATCTGCTTATCGATGCCCAGCCACCACGTGTAGCTTCGTGCGAGCGCTTTCATACGCATGATGCCGGGGTGACCATCATGCAATGCTTTCAAAACTGCTCATTGCAACTGCTCTGGGACGACGACTCTGTCTCCCCATAGGATGCAGCCTTTCTGCGAGAAAAGTTCTGTTTGCCGGTTTCTGAAAGGGGTGAAGTCATCAGGGGTTTGTTCTACTGGCCATCCTTGTTCGACCCAGCTGAGAACTCGCGCCAGGACAGGATCTCGTTTCGTTTTGATAGCGATATCTCTGGCTGTTAGCGGCGGTGAATGTAGTGTTTCAATCTGGAGTGTCGTGAGGGTTGGAGCTGGGTCATCAACAGTTTCTGGAAGTGGGGCACGGCTCAATGCATCAGCGTGGGGAATGGCTTTCCCCGGGCGGTGTTGCAATTTATAATTGTACGCAGCTAAGAACTCCGACCAACGAGTCATTCTAGGTGACAATATATAGGGGGTTGGCTTGTCTCCCGCTATAATCCCCAGCAAAGGCTTGTGATTGGTAATAATAGTAAAAGCTCGTCCATACACATATTCATGAAACCGTTTTACAGCAGATACAACAGCAAGAGCCTCTTTGTCAATTTGGCTATAGTTGCGTTCAGCCCTTGATAAGGTCCTTGAAAAATAGGCAATAGGGGCTTCACTACCATTTGGTAACACATGACTTAAAATGGCTCCTACTCCAATATGGTGACACGTCACATATAATGGTTAAAGACAAAGTCTCGTTATACTGCATTAAAACAGCATCGGAGGTTAGTAAGTTTTTCACTTGTCAGAATGCGTGCTCCTCTCGGTGTCCCCAGACCCAGGTGGCTTTTTTGTCGAGAAGTCTATGTAGGAGCTCAGCTACGGTCGCCTTCTGGGGCAAGAAGATGTTGTAAAAGTTAATGAGCCCCAGGAAAGCTTGGAGGTCTGTCCTATTCTTGGGTCTTGTGGCATTTTTGATTGCTCTTAGTTTGCTATTAGTGGGGTGAATTCCTTGCTTATCGATTAGGTACCCCAGGAACTCTACTTTCTCTGTACACAGTTGACATTTATTTTTTTTAACCTTTAGGCCGGAGTCTTTAAATTTCTGGAGAACCATTCTAAGATGCCTCTCTAGTACTTCTCTATTCGGGGCCACAATTAAAACGTCATCAAAATATGGCACGACCCCCTTGATCCCTTGCAAAAGTCTCTCTGTCAGACTTTGAAAAATCCCTGGGGCTACGCTCATTCCGAATTGGAGTCGGTTGCATTTAAAAGCGCCTCGGTGCATAACGATCGTCTGTGCTTCTGCGGTTTTTTTATCTACAGGCAGTTGTTGGTACGCCTGCGCTAAATCCAATTTAGCGAAGACTTTTCCGCCCCCCAGGGAATGGAGAAGGTGTTGAACCACCGGCACCGGGTAAGCGTTCTGTTGAAGGGCGTGATTGAGGGTGGCCCAGTAGTCCCCACAAATCCTTAACGATCCATCTGGTTTGATGGGTGTTACAATTGGGGTTTCCCAATGGGCGTGGTCAGTTGGTTCTAAAACACCCTGGGCTATTAATTTATCGAGCTGCTCGTCGATCTTTGGTTTTAGAGCAAAAGGCACCTGACGAGGTTTAAGGCGGATGGGAGCTACTTCAGGGTTAAGGTTAAATGATATCAGGGTCCCCTTGTACTCGCCTAGTTTGTCTGCAAAGATGTCCTGGAATTCCTGGACGAGGGCCTCCTCCCAGTCGTCGCTTCTGGTTTGGTGAATGCCAGCTACCTCGATCCCGAGTGGGATGAACCATTGAAGGCCTAACAAACTAGGCTGATCACGATCGACGACGGTCAGCGGTAGCGACGCAGTGCGGTTTTTGAATGATACTTGGACTTGGCTGGAGCCAACAACCGGAATTCGGTTCCCCTGGTAATCTTTGAGTATAATTCTTTGGGCTCTGAGGTCTTGACGCCGGATGGCAGGGATTAACTGTTTGAGGGTTTTCCAGGAAACCATCGAGAGGGATGACCCTGAGTTGACTTCCATCACGCAAGGTTGGTTCTCGATGGCGACCCTCACTCGGATCTTCTTTGCATCTAACGATGAAGTGTGACCGATGGTAATGGTTTGGTGTGCCTCTTCCCGTCTTGTTGAAGTGGCCAGTGTTTTATTTCTGTAGAAGTGGTTGTTCCATTGGTGGTTCAAGTGTTCCCGACTCACAGGACGATTCCCTGTGGTCTGGCGGTAGTTGTTTTCTCTCCGAATTGGGCTGGATCCTCGCTTGCTTCTACAGACCTTCCCGATGTGGCCTCTTTTCTCACAGGAATGGCAGAGCGCTTCGAGAACTTTGCAATCTGATTGGGGGTGGTTTGCCCCACAACCCGCGCATTGGTGTGGTAGTCTTCGATTCTGCTGGTTGCGTTGGTTGCGTTCGGACCGGAGCCGGTTGACCTCCTCCTCATCACTTTCTGATGGAGATTTGAGGTCCTCGTGGTGGGTCACTGTTGTGTGCCTCTCTAGGCGAGGTGAGGTATCATTGGCGAGTTGATGGAGCGGTGTGTTGGTGCGGCGTATTCGGGTGGCCGACTTTCTGGTTGCTTCTGCTGCAGTAGCTTCTTTGATGACATCGGCAAGATCGATGTCCCCTTTGGCCATGATCTTGCTCTACGCCATGTGGTCATCTAATCCCAGAACTATTTGGTCTCTCAGAGCTTCTTCGAGGTCTGCAAACCCACAGAGGCCTCCCAGGTTCCGGAGGTCCGCAATGAATTCTTTGACGCAAAGAATTTCCATTGGTCCCTTTGATAAAATTCATGTCTTCGGACAAGCATTGGTATGGTGGGTGCATAGTGAGCCCGTAGAAGAGGCGCAAGGACGTCCCAGTCCATGGATTTCACCTCAGCTGGTTTCGCTAGTGCCTTGGCCATCTTAAAGACGGCTGGCCCGCAATGGGTCAGGAACACTGCTCGCGTCGTAGTTGCATCTTTCAAGTTGTTGGTCTCCAGAAACATCTGGAACCGGTCCATGTACGAGTCCCAGTCTTCTTGTGCCAGGTCAAATGGAGCAGCTGGTATGGCGCCACCGGACATGGTTTCCATTGTCAATGTGCCTTCAGCCACGTGCTCTGTTTGGTGCTCTGTAAGTGTTCAGTCAGCTCTGATGTCTCCGCATCCCATCCTCATCGCCAGTGTTAAGTTCTGCGCATGGGTGCAAGAAGCGGAGACGAGGCAGTGAACAGTGAACTTCAATTCTTTATTAAGCATACTTAACAGAGCAATCACCTAGGGCAGCAGCAGCCCTTTTATAGGGTTGGCTGCTGTCCTATTAGCCAATGAAAAACATGGAAGTGTTAAACCCTTGAACCAATGAGAGTTGGCCCGTTAACAGCCAATCAGATTCCCCAGAAAGGACCAATCTGATGTCGCTATTATCGGCCAATCAGAAATGCAGGATTAGAACCCTGCTTTTTACTTAAGGTTGTTAAAACTTTATTAAACGCCTTTATTAGTTCATAACATATAGATTATTTGTTAATCCTAAATATAAACTTTAATCAAGATCAAACCAACAGCTATAAATACAGGTTTTGTCACTTTCCTGAAACAAAGTCAGAGTGGTTAAAGGTGATTCAAATTTTAAAAAAAAAACACTAGTAAATTGGCCAGCTGGGTGAAGAAAAGTACCATGATTTCAGAATAAAAGTAGCTTTTCTCTTCTTTTAGTGTAATTAAATTCTAAAAGAATATACCAACGTCTTAATTCACACCCAGATTATACCAATGACTAAAATTGAATCTTTGTGAAAGATTGCTAAGGAGCAACGAAGTTCAGAACCTATTTCCAAACAAACATAAGATTATGCTAAATTTACTGCAAACCTAAAATGATGACTGGAAATAAGCCATGTTAAACCCAAAACAATTTCTGACTAAATAAATATAGTATTATGTTAGGTTTCCCTTTATATAAGAGTTAGATAATATGGATGTACATAGATAATAAGCCTGTCTCAGCAATTGCATAGAACCCTCTCTGAGTGAGATGGGCAGTTAGGATAAATAAATAAATAAATCTAAATCCCACAAGAAAACGTATGGCTCCTTAAACATCTATATTATTCCTAAAAACCATCATATGAAAATTGCCCTTATGAAGATGAAGCAATAAAGCCACATACCAGTATTTTCATCTAAATGGACTTAGCTGGTCCATAGCAACTTTTTTTTGATAAGTATAAACATAATAAAATAGTGTTTATTTATTATATCAAATCTTTCTTTCTTTCTTTCTTTCTTTCTTTCTTTCTTTCTTTCTTTCTTTCTTTCTTTCTTTCTTTCTTTCTTTCTTTCTTTCTTTCTTTTTCTTTCTTTCACAAATAGTATCCAGCAATTGATAAGTATAAGTATAAGTGATTCTCATTCTGATTCCTTGTTTTTTCAGTTTGTCATCTTCTCTAATTTCTTATTTGTGTACATGTGTGTGTGTGAAACTGACAGAGTGGTAAAAATTATTAAGTTAGGAGAGCAAAAACTAGGGCAATTGTCTTATCCCCATGATGTATGAAATTGTGACCATTTCTTGTATATTATCACTTGACATAAAGTAGCTAAGCATACATATGATTATCTACTGACTCTCTTACTTTTTAATGAATGTTTGGCCTTTCTCTTTACTGATCTTTTTTGCCTATGCACTGAAGACCACAATAAATCACCATTACATCATTATCTCATGCAGTGAGATTCACTGAGTTTACTACACCTAAATTGCATAGGATTGAATCCTGGTATTTCAATGTACCACCAGATGTGTTGTACATACAAACATAAACAGAAGTGACAGCATTGCATGTGAGACTACATCATCTTACTTTCTTTTAAGCTGAAGCTGCCTTTCTCGATGTACAGGTATCCTTTTATTGGATCTTAGCTTCCTAACCCTCATATTCACATCAAAGTTTTCAACTGCTCTCAATCAGATGTTTTCCAAATCTTTCCAGCCAGTTGGTTCCTTCTATCTGTTCACTGTTTTGAATTATCTCTTGAAAGAGTTTATGAGCTTATTTGGATCTGAAACATTATTGGATCAATATTTATTTTAATTACATTTAGACAAGATTAACGATCCCCAAGCAGTGATGAAATTTTGGAATGAATGAAGGTGGCCATCAGAAAAGTAGACCATGCTCATTTACCCCAAAGGCTCATCACTGTTTGATTGATGTCAGCCATGAAAGCTTATGCCACAGTGGTGGGTTTCAAAAAAATTTCCTACCGGTATGGTGTGAGTGCACGCTTTGTGCCAAATGCATGCTTTTGCAAATGCGCGTGCAGTGTTTGCAACTCACCTTATGCTACAAACCCTGTGTGTAAAACAGCTGATGTGCAACAATCGGCTGTGCTGTGCAAAGCAGCGGAGGTTGAAAAGAAGGAAATAAAGGTCAGTATAGAACCGGGGTGGATGGGAGGCCCAGCAGCTGATAGTCAGAGTGAACTGGTTTGCCCACAGATGATCCTCAGTGCTACCAGTCTGGCTGAACTGGGCTGAACAATAGAATACCACCACTGTTATAACAGTATTTTAGTGACACTGTGTATTATGCTTATTTTTCGTTCGTTCAAACGTATTCAGTTATTGGAAACTTCTTGGACAAATCCCTTCAGGCTTTGTGACAAGGGTTTCAGAAGTGGCTTAACATTGGTCTCCTTCCTAGGGTTGAGACAGACTGGTCCAAGGTCACTTAGCTGGCTTTGTGCTAAGGCAGGACTAGAATCCATGGCCTTTTCTTTTAAATCAAGGTAATTATCTGCATTGATTTTTGTATATGGCCAATATCATTAATCTCTCATAGCTGTCTTATGAAAAGATACCAGAACATATCTGTTGTGAACTAATAAAACGCTTAAATAAAGTTTTATCAAAACCTTTAGAAAAAGCAGGGTTCTTATCCTGCACTTCTGATTGGCCGATAATAGCGATGTCGGATTGGTCCGTTCAGGAGAATCTGATTGGCTGTTAACGAGCCACTCTCATTGGTTAAAGGGGTTAACACTCCACGTTTCTCATTGGTTACTAGATCAGCAGCTTGCCTATAAAAGGGCTGCTGCTGCCCTAGGTTTTTGCTCTGTTCAGAATGATTAATAAAGAGTTGAAGTTCATTGTTCACCGTCTCGTCTCCGTTCCTTGCACCCATGCGCAGAACTTAACAATGTCCTTTCCAGGTTTTTGTTCTTTTCCATCTTTTGATTTCTTCTGGCCCCAATGGGTATTGTCATGCTTTTAACCAGGGGTGGAATTTTACCGGTTCTGTCCGGCTCTGTGGAACCAGTAGCTCTGAAGAGCAGCAGTCATAGAACTGGTTCTATGTCTGATGCTGTTTTGGTCTGCCTGCCTGCCCGCCCGCCCGGGCTCTTACCTGACCTTTATTTCCTGCTTTTTCAACCTTAGCTGCTTTGTGCAGCACAGCTGTGGTTGAAAAAGCAGGAAAATAGTGCTTTTTCAAATGCTGCGCACCCATGCGCAGCGCTGGTCAGCTGTTCAGGCAGCATAGCTGACAATGTTTCACAGAGCGTGCAGCGTGCGTAGTGCAAATCGCAAATCACAAAATCACCGAACCGGTAGTTGCACTGGTCGGATCCTGGGGTGGGATTCTGCGCACCTATTCACTAGAACTGGTTGTTAACATTCTAAGCAGTTCAGAGAACCAGTCGTTAGAAGAAATTACTGGGCTAATCCTGTAAGGAAGGCAGGAAGGAAACATTCTGGTGTTGCTTACAGAAACTGCCTCTCTGTTAACCCTTATTACATTCTTGACAGGACTAGACTTCCTGTCTCAGGAACTTCTCTGGAGTATTTTTCCCCTCCTTTGCTGGTACTTTGCTTGTGTGGAGTGACCATTCAAAGTTACAATGGCACTGAAAAAAGTGACTTATGACCATTTTTCATACTTACGACTGTTGCAGTATTCCCACAGTCATGAGAGGCCAGGTGAGGAGATGTGTGCCTCAATGTGAGTGATGTTGAATTGGCCACACCTAGCCAATCACATCACCACCAAGCCATGCCCACCAACTAAGCCACACCCACAGAAGCTGTTGTTAAAAAAATTGAATCCCACCCCGGTCGGATCCCGGCTTTTCACCCTGGCATTGGTTTTTGTTTTTCCCTTTCCCTAAAATCTACTGTAACTTCCTCTCTGCTTCGCTACAAAAAAGCAGTCTTCATGTCTTTTCTACTATGATATCCCCGTTGTGATGCCGAGAAGGACACTTTCCCTTTTCATTTCTTGATGCCCTGCACAGCCACATGTTATGTATGGTGGTTGAATTATCAGCTGCCTGGCAGATTTTTGAGCGGGCAAATTGTAAGAGAGAAGGGAGTCAACGTAAGAATTTTCTGTGAACACTGCAAACTACAGTATATTTATTTAGAGGAATGAAAGGGGTAAACATTGATTTGCCACTCCAAGTTGATTTCTCAATTATGCAGAACTGTGTAGCTAAGCAGGAAATTCAAACAGCAAATTAAACATTGTGAAGTCATTCACAATTGTTTGGAAGTTTAAATCTGTGGTTAAGTAACAGCTTGGTCAACTATCCAAAAATAAAGGGCAAACCATATTTCCTGCCTAGAATGTCTTTCTAGGGAATAAAGTTGCCAAATCTCTGATTTAATTCAAACCGTTGCTTTCAATGATAACTTCATTTTGAAATCACTATGTAATAAACCCAAGACAATTACTAATGGTTGAAGCAAAGCAAAGCAAGACTACAAGTTGGTGAATTTATCATACGGTACACAAGTGAGCTAGATATAGCAGTCCTAAATTAAAATCTAATATAAATTGCTCCTGTTTTCTTCCTGTATGACAGGAGTCCCCAAACTTGGCAACTTTAACACTTGTGGACTTCAACTCCCATTGCTGGCTGGAGAATTCTGGGAGTTGAAGTCCACAAGTCTTACAGTTGCCAAGTTTGGAGACCTCTGCTCTATGACCTTCCTCTTCCTAGACCCAGGAAGGCTGCAAATAACTGTTTTCCACCCCCTCTAGAGCGGGAGGGTTTTCTGCATGCTAGTGACTATGTGGCCTGCTATGTAGTCACTCTTTATTTTATTATCTGGGAAATCATTAATCATCAGCTTTGAGACAAAGAAACTGGCTTAACTTATAACTCATTGGAAAAAGAAAGGTTTTCTCAGCTCAGTGGTTTGCATGCACGCATGACATAAATGAGCAGAAGTTTACTTCTTAGCAAATAAATGCAGTAAAATAAGAGGATCCCTTTGCTTTATAGCATGGGTGTCAAACTCACAATGCCGTCATGTGACTTTTGCAACGTTTTCCCCATTTACAGAGCTGGGGTGGGCGTGGCTTGCACATTATGATGGCCTATGGGCCGCCAGTTTGATACCCCTACTTTATAGCATTTCCTAATGTTCCTAAACCAAGGACGGCAATGTTTGGCCTTCCAGCTGCTATTAAGCTGCAACTCTTATAGTCAATTGTAGCCAGCATAGCTATTAGGAAAAGTAATGAGAGTCACAATGGAGCCATAATTGGGAGGCCACACATCACTTTATATTGCTGGAAATCAAAGAACCACAGGCTTATTTTTAAAATCTTAATTCAAGAATTGGAAATTTCCCTGAGGATGAACTATGTGCTTTTCCCACGCAGACTTGGAAAGCCACCTTCTGATAGCTATTGTACACTCATGCTAATGTGCATAAGGAAGCTACAAGTCAACTGGATCAAATGATTTTTATTCTCATTTTACTTACCAGTCAGGAGTGAAACATCATGGGAGGTTGGTATTCTTAATCCCCCAGTGTCAAAGTACAGCAGGAGAAACCACCTTGAAGAGAGGGACACTGCCATTTCAAGAATAAAGTTGACACACATGAATAACAAAAACACAAGAGCACACAACAGATATAAACTAAATGTAAACTACTCCAAACTCGATTGCAGGAAGTACAATTTCTGCAACAGAGTGGTCAATGTCTGGAACTCACTACCTGATTCTGTTGTCACCTGCTTAAACCCCCACTTCTTTACCCTCAAACAAACCTCTATTGACCTCACCCCATTCCTAAGGGGTCTGTAAGGGGCATGCATAAGCACACAATCGTGCCTACCATCCCTGTCCTATTGTCTCCAATTATTAATACCTATTTCTTGTATTTAAACTTATGTTTATTCTTGTTTCTGTTATATTGTAAGCTTTGGACAAATAAACAAACAAACAAACAAACAAACAAACAAATAAATAAATAAAAATAAAATAATACGAATTTTCCATTATGTCTTTATTTGCAACACCAGACCAAGAACTGGTAATTATATTCTTCTTAATCACCTATTTCCACTTAAAAGCTAGACCAGATGCCAAACTAAATCTGGTAGGAGAGTATACTTCCTGTTTACAAAAATAGCCTTCCTGAGAGGAAGGGACCCCTTCCTGTACACACTTGTCTCTTCGTATCGTCTGAAATTCCAAACCAATTCCATGAGACTAGATGACTTCCCAAATTATTTTTTTTAAAAAACTAATGGGCAAAATCTTGTGAGATCTTCAAGTCAGTCAAGAACATCATAATATCATGAGTTAACAAGTTGCAACATCAGTATTTTAACAATTTATCAATCTCATGAGATTAAAGCCATTTAATCCCCCCCCCCCCATTATTTTGGTGGGGAATACTTGGAGTAGCTTCATAGATCACTACTGATCAGGAATTGATCTAGAAAAATATGTGCCCTTGATAAATGATCTTGTTTTTATCTTTGTTATTATAGCATGCACTTTTGGAGGCTTGTACAACTTCTCTGGTTGCTGCAGAATTGGAAAATAAGCAGATATGATGCAAATTGGCAGAGTTTGCCAGGAGAAGGAAATTAATTTGATGCCAAGATTCTGATAATAAAGGTCTTTAATTCAAAGAAGGCAGAATCAGCGGAAATAGGATACTCACAGAAGGTTCCTGAGTTTTACTGTAGTAGAAATAATAGGAAGTTGAAAAAAGTTTCTAATAAGACAGCTTGAACTCTAAAAAAATTGGAATTGGGGACTTCTACAAGGGAGAATCTCTCTCTCTCTTTCTCTCCCTCCCTCCCTCCCTCCATGTGTGTATGTATTTACAAGCCTTCATACATTGTCATTAGAACAAATCAGAGGTGCTATTCTGACCAGTTCTGGGGAACCAGTAGTGGAAATTTTGAGTAGTCCAGAGAATTGGCAAATACCATCTCTGACTGGAGATTTTACAGTATCCTTCCTCTGCCACGCCCATCAAGCCACACCTACAGAACTGGTAGTAAAAGAATTTGAATCCCACCACTGGAACAAATATGTAAATCCAAAGATTTAGGGAAGTTATGGTATTTGTCCTTCATTGTAGTAAAACAGCATCTTTTAATCATACACATTCCCACACCCAAGTTACCAAAATACTGCAACTAGATTGACAAAACTGACTAAGTCAATTTTAGTTAAAAACAAGGTCTGGGTTCCATATAGTGGCCTAGTTTGCCCAATATTAAACTATGGTTGATAATCCAGAAGTCACAGGCAACTGTGTGCGCATGAAATCTCTTGATAGCTGATTTTATTTAAAATTACAAATGGTCCAAAACTTATGATATCTCAAATATTTTTGGTAACTTGGGTGTGTGTATGGTGTGTGATTAAAGTCAACATGTTACATGAAGTTTTGTAAGATTTCAGCATTCTTAGAAGGAATAACATGACTTGTCTCACATTCCCAAGAAAGACCAACCTGGATGATACTCCTCTGCAAAAATTTTCCTTCCAATAATTAGGCTTATCATCCCAAAGGTGCTTTTTCAAGAGGCAACTGGACTTTCTGTTTTTTCTTTGAAGATATTTCGCTTCTCATCCAAGAAGCTTCTTCAGCTCTTTATACATAGCACATTAGGTTTATCAGATTCAGCCTACAAAAAACAACATCTGGATAGCCATTACATTGCAGCAAAGAGTCAGAAGTATGTGCATGTCTGCTTCCATCTAGTGCTATCTAGATTTTTGCAGCCTAGATTTAAAAACCCTACAAATAATATATTTACAATCTGCTATTCCCAGCTGCCAGCACCATTGAAAGAGGTGTTGATACGTCCCCTTCTCAAGGACCCATCACTGACGCTGTCCCAAACCATTTGGATCTCCAGCTGGTTCCCTGATGAACTGGTTCCACCATTCCCATTTTCTGCCAAATCAGACAGAAAGAAACATTTACATTGTTCAGTGAGTAGCATCCAGGATTGGGTATAGTATCCAGATGCCTCCTGTGAATTATTAAAGAATTGGATAATCTTATGTAAAATCAACCTGAAAAAGCTGCGTAATGCAGCACTCAAGTTGCAGTGGTTTTCTTAGCCCTGGAACAGAAAAGAATTGCTTCCTCCTCCAATTTTTCCTCACAATTTTCATCATTTTCCTCTCCTTTCCTGCAACAAAATAGAAAGGCAGTGGTAGTAGGCCTCCTACGGTGAGGTCACTTTCCCACTTGCAGTGTCTGCTGGAATGAATAGCTAATTAATCTGCTATCTTTCCTTTAATCACAATAATTGTCCTTTTCTGTGATTTCTTGCTTTTGCATGGGGAACTGGTGACCTCATCATATTATCATTTATCATTTTTACTGCCATATAGTGTCAGGACGTTATTAGCTTGTGGAAAGCAAATCATACTGACTAAAAAAATCATGCAGATTGATTGGATAACATGGACTTGTTCTCTAGATATTTGTAAAGTACTTATTGGCAATCATTTTAATCAACATTAAAGTATACTGTTCTACAATTTAAATCACTGTTATTTTTAAATTAGCCTTTATACACATGTTTTTAAAAACTGCAATCTACTTTGACGGCCATTTTATGCTATGACACAGGGCAGGGTTTAAAAAAATATTTTATCTATGTTGGAAGGATTAATTTATTTCTATTCTTTCCAAGTTGATTGAAACAAATCAAACATTGTTTTTTAAAAATTAGGACAGAATTCAGCGTGAAGCGTATTTAGATCCTGTAATCTTCATGAAAATAATTGCAGACGCACTCAATTCCCAAACTGAGAAACGGGAACCTGAAAGCATTTTGTGATTTTGAAAGTAGTTAACGCTGTATAAAAAAAACAATATCATTTACAAATGGGATTAAAGTGTAGTGGATAAATTAGCAAACAAATACAATATTCCAATTGGATTATAAGTGAATGCAGTGGGTTTGAATATATTATAACATTGGGGAAGGATAGATCATAGATGTAACACTCTTCTTATCCGGTGTTGCATGATTATTTTTCTGTCTGGTTTTTCATTGTTTAAATCAGTGGTTCTCAACCTTTTCTTCACTACAGACCCCATTTAAATACCTTTTGTGGCCACAGACCACCAAGACTTAACTCTAGATTTAAATCATAACATTTCTTCAAGCCTTCGTGGACCCCCTGTGATGACACTGCGCCCCCACCCCAGGGGTCCGTGGACCACAAGTTGAGAACCACTGACTTAAGTGGTTTCTCCTGGCAGAACTGATCCTCCCAACTGAGAAGGTGAGGCAGGAAACATTGAATGGCATGAAAACACTGTAAATTGTCCCTCATTGTTCTGTCTGTTTGGTACTGAGGAGGAGGAAGAGAAGATGATGGGGTTTCCCATTCTAGGTACTAGAATAACTTGTCTATGCATAGCCTGCACCTTGACATAGTAGGCTACTTCTAGATGACAAAACTTCAAGCCGCTTAACTACAAACATTTCCTCCTTAATGCCAGTGTTTCTCTTTCCGTTCTGCTGTTACACATCAGCTTGAGCTGCGGTGCTGAAGACGGCTCCTGCATATTCCTTGGGTGGCAAAGGTGACCAACAAGCAAGTACTGGAGCACATAACATGTCACTTGAAGGAAAAACCACAAAACTGTGTTCTCACTTATTTACTTATACTCACTTATACTGTTCTTTCTCCTGCTACTGTCCTAAGCTTACCAATTAAAATAGTTTGGGAGGCCTTCTCAGACAATTCATGAAATCAAATTAGCTAATGGGGTTTGAGACAGGGGTGGGATTCTACCGGTTCTGTCCACTTCTGTAGAACCGGTTGCTCTGAAAAGCAGCAAACAGAGAGCATACATAGAACCGGTTCTATGTCTGCTGCTGGTTTGGCCCACCCAGCCTGCCCAGGCTTTTACCTGACTTTTATTTCCTGCTTATTCAACCATAGCTGCTTTGCGCAACACAGCTGCGGTTGAAAAAGCAGGAAAAAAAGGCTTTCCCAACCATTGCACACTTGCACGCAGCACTGCTCAGCTGTCCGGGCAGCTCAGCAGGTCATAAATTGCACTCGCGCGAGTCACGCGACTCATGCATGCACGCGTGATGCAGAGCAACAGAACTGGTAGTTATACCGGTCGGATCCTGTCCCTGGTTTGAGAAACTTGCTGATAATCTTTGGAGGTCTCGGGATGGGGATGGTAAAACTGTCCTGGCTCTCCTAGATTTTTAGCAGCTTTCAATACCATCAACACGGTATTTTTCTGGATTGACTTCAGGGACTGGGAATTGGTGGCATCATTTTGCAGTGGTTTTCCTTCTTTCTTTGTGGCTGGTTCCAGTTGGTAATGAGTGTATGAGGACAGATTGAGCCCTAGGCCCCTGCAGTGAATAGAAGAACTTCTGTCCTGAAGGCTTGTCCACACGATCTGATTGTCCCTTGCCAGACTGAGCCAGCAGTCATAATCTGTGGGCACACCTTCAGGGCAGTGGTGGGATTCAAATTTTTTTTACTACCGGTTCTGTGGGCATGGCTTGGTGGGCATGGCAAGGGAAGGATACTGTAAAATCTCCAGTCAGAGATGGTATTTGCCGGTTCTCCGAACTATTTAAAATTTCTGCTACTGGTTCTCCAGAACTGGTCAGAACCTGCTGAATACCACCTCTGCTTCAGAGCTTTTTGGGTAACCACAGTAGACCTGAGAAAGATATTCAGGATCACATAAAGGTAGCAAATTACAGGTTGTGTCTCCAACTCTTATTATTTTGTCATAACGAACTTAATGCTAATAGCAAATTGTCACATCTTATACCTCATTCTGTGCAGACGTTCAGAGACTGTTGCATTGAATGGAGACAAAACAACCTGTCCCCTTGGCCTCAAGAATTGATGTGGTGATGACTGATTGAAAGGAATTTGTTTTCCTCCCAGCTATATGCTTGATCAATGAAATTAAACAACAATATATTATTGTTTTCAGCTAGTCAGCAATCCAGCAAATATATAAACATAAAAGCAACTCAGATATTGGAAGCATCTGATTGAGAACTTTCCTTTTTTTGTTCATAGCTATTCTTTGTTTCAGTGATACAAGGATTTCATTAAATAGCACAATTCTTTTTTTAAAATTCCTTTGTTTCTGTTCAAAAGTTCCAAAGTCCATAGGTTTCTGTTTCTAATCTTTATCTCTCAACTCAGCTGACATCTGCATACAGATGGAATTTGCTCCAAAGTGAAATAAGCACTTTAATACAGCCTTAGCAATTAAACTGTTAAAGCAGGAAGAAACAGATTGACTTGGCTCTCAGAGCTAACTGGGTGACTGAACCATCAATTTATGATCAGCCCAAACTTCCATTATAGGACTGTTGTTTGGGAGAAAATTGAGAAGAATACCATGCATGCTGTCTTAAACCCCTGGAGGAAAATTGATAAAAATAAATGTATAATAAATGAAACATTCCTGGGCAGATACAATGCTTCTGACCTTTGTAGTTTTGACAGTAAAATACTTGAGCTGTGGAACTGAAGTTTCATTTTACCAGAAAAAACCTTGATAGCGACATTAACTTTGTACTAGTGAACTTTGGTTCTATTATGGCATCAGAGTTTTCTCAAGGCAAGACAGAAGAAAACAAATGTTTCCTACTGAAAGTACATTGATCTCTGAACGTTTTCCTTAGGTTGCTGGACGTGCAGATCAGAGTTTTAGCTCACCAATGAAATTCCCTAGAATCCCATAATTTGTAAATTTCACAAGTTTGTTTTCCAGGGTTCAGAGAGAAGTTTATCTCCAATTGCTTTATACTGAACTAAGATGGTAAGTACCTGAATTACAAATAGCCATCAGGTTATTCCAAATACTGTATGTATTCAGTTGTGAATTCTAAAATGTTAGTAGGGTTTCCAAGATACTATGCTGTTCCTCTATTACAGGGATGTCAAACTCATTGAATAGAATAGAATAGAATAGAATAGAATAGAATAGAATAGAATACCTTTATTGTCACTATCCACGTGTACAATTTGCATCATACGCATACACAGTGAAATTAAGCGACTCGTCCTTCAGTGCAACATACACACCAGAAATATACATAAAATCTCTAAAAAAATTATGATAAAAGAATAAAAAGAATAAAAGAATAAAAGAATAAAAATACCCTACTGTGCCTGTCCCAGTAGGAATTATTGCACATGCCCGCCAACACAACAACAATAGTGATCATATTGCACAAAATTTGTTCACAATTATTTACAGTGTATCTGGCAGTATTTAAAATCAGTGCATGTGCAAATTCAAGGTAGTTATGGCTTTCGGGAAAAAACTGTTTTTAAGGCGGTTTGTCCTTGACCAGATGCTCCTGTAACGCCTCCCTGAGGGCAACAGATCAAACAGTCCATAACCAGGATGAGAGCTGTCTTTTATGATGTTCACAGCTCTACTAAGACAGCGGGAAGAATAAATGTCCGACAGGGAGGGAAGAGGGCAGCCGATGATCTTCTGAGCTGCTTTGACTACCCTCTGTAATCTCTTCCTGTCTGCCATGGTACAGTTGCCATACCACACTGTGATGCAGTATGTCAACAGACTTTCAATGGACGCACGGTAGAAGGTAATCAGCAGGTTAGAGTCCAGATTGTGCTTCCTGAGCACCCGCAGGAAATGAAGTCTCTGCTGGGCCTTCTTAATGACCGCCGTGGTATTTTCCGTCCAAGAGATTTTATCAGCAATGATGACACCCAGAAACCGGAAGGTGTGGATCCTCTCCACCTGCTCTCCATCGATGTAAAGGGGAGCCAAATCGGTGTTATGCCTCCTAAAATCCACAATGAGTTCCTTAGTTTTCTTGGTGTTCAGAACTAAGTTGTTGTCCGAACACCAAGCTGTTAACATCAGGACCTCCTTCCTGTAAGCTGCCTCGTCTCCCTTCGAAATGAGTCCAACCACTGTGGTGTCATCAGCAAACTTCACAATGAGGTTGCTGTCGTGCCGTGGACTACAGTCGTGGGTGTAGAGGCAGTACAGGAGTGGGCTCAGCACGCAGCCCTGTGGGGAGCCAGTGCTGAGTGTACAAGTGGAAGAGAGGTGGGGGCCAAGCCTCACAGTCTGGGGCCGATCGCTTAGGAAGTCTTTTATCCAGGCACATGTAAGGGAAGGCAAACCTAATATGTCCAGTTTTTTAACCAGTATTCCTGGGATAATTGTGTTAAAGGCAGAGCTGTAGTCCACAAAGAGCATCCGGACATAGCTCTGCTGCTGCTCCAGGTGGCTCAGCGCAGCGTGCAGAGCTATGGCTATAGCGTCCTCTGTAGACCGGTTTGTACGGTAGGCAAACTGATGAGGGTCGAAATCCAGGGGGAGATGATTAATGATGTGCCGGAGCACCAGCCTCTCAAAGCACTTCATAACTACAGGAGTAAGCGCCACTGGACGATAGTCATTGAGGCTGGAGATGGGGGATTTCTTCGGCACAGGGATAATTATAGCAGATTTCAGACAAGATGGTATAACTGCCTGGGCCAAGGAGAGGTTAAAGATGTCTTTGAAGATGGAAGCGAGCTGGGGAGCACATGCCTTGAGCACCTTGCCAGGAACTCCATCTGGACCGGCTGCCTTCCTGGGATTCACCGCACAGAACACCCGTCTGACGTCATCCTCCGTCACAGAATATGTACTGGGTGGAATAGTGGAGCTGGGTATAGTTGAAGGTGGGAATAGGGCTGGTACAGCTCTATGATGTTGAGGGACTTCAAAACGAGCAAAGAAGTTATTCAGCTCCTCTGCTAACGCTGCACTCAGATGTTCTGTTGTCGCATGACAGCCCCTGTAATTAGTAATGTCATGTATGCCCTTCCACACCTCCCGTGTGTTATGGCTGGACAGATGGAGCTCTATGCTCCTCCTGTGGTCTATCTTGGCTTTTATGATCCCCTTCCTCAAGTCGGCTCGAGCGGCTGTATACAGGACTCTGTCACCTGACTTGAAGGCTACATCTCGGGCTTTGAGGAGTCTGCGGACTTGAGTAGTCATCCAGGGTTTCTGGTTTGGGAAAACCCGGATGTTTTTATCTACAGTCACATTTCCGATACAGAACTTGATATAGTCCAGCACCGTACTCGTATACATTTCCAGCTCCTGATGTTGAAACGTATTCCAATCTGTCTGCTCAAAGCAGTCTTGTAGTCTGCTGAGTGCATCCTCCGGCCAGGTCGTAATAGTCTTTATAATAGGCCTGCCCCTACATCTGAGGGGGGTATAGGCTGGGGGTAACAAGAGGGAGAGATGATCTGAAAGCCCAAGATGGGGGAGGGGTATGGCTCTGTATGCATGTTTGATGTTGGTATAAACGTGATCCAGAGTATTTCCTCCCCTCGTAGCACACTTAACATGCTGGTAGAATTTCGGGAGTACAGTTTTCAGATTGGCCTGATTAAAATCTCCTGCAATGACGTGAACACCATCGGGATGAACCCGTTGCTGTTCATTTATGGTGTTCAGCAGGAGAGAGAGTGCCTTATCCGTGTTTGCACCGGGTGGAATATACACCGCCGTGACAATCACGACAGTTAGCTCTCTCGGTAGAAAAAAAGGCCGACATCTTACAGACATATACTCAAGATCAGGGGAACAGTGATTATCTATAATTGTCCCGTTATTACACCAATTCTCATGTACATACATACAGAGCCCCCCCCCCTCTACTCTTACCAGAGTCCCTCGTTCTATCCCAGCGTAAAAAAGTACGACCTGCAAGCTGCATGCTAGCGTCAGGAATCCCGGGATGTAACCAAGTTTCGGTAATTACCATAACGCAGCAGTCTCGAACGTAGCGATTACCAGCGAGTTGTAAGTTCAGATAGTCCGTTTTATGCACCAGGGATCTGGCGTTGGCAAGATACAGACTCGGGAGAGGTGGCTTGTATGGATGTTTCCTCAGCCTTAGCATAACACCAGACCTACAGCCTCGCCTCTGCTTCCTCTCCCTCCTCCGTCTGCGCCGCCTCCTAGTCCCGACAACAATCCACGGAGAGCCCGCTGGTCTCGCTATCTCGTCAGGGATGTTATGTAAACGATGAAAAGCACTCGAAACAGACGTCTGGTGTCGGTTTCCTATGCCTATGATGTCCAGTCGTGAGTATAATTGGATCGTAGAGCCAAAAGTCCACAGATAAACAGAAAAAACGTATACAAACAACAAAAAAGAGCACCGAACAGGAGAGCCATAAGCCGCTGCGTCTGTGCGCGCCGCCATTTTCCCCCATTTTCCCCCAGGGCTGCATCAGGATTGTGTTTGACCTTGGGAGGGCTGGGGGGGGGGTGTTGCCAGGTTGGGTGTAGTCAGCATGTCATCACTTGTGTCAGGCGTTTTCAGCTGCGACAGCCTCTTGTAAACCACTGTCAGTGAAAATAGAGCTCGGTGGGGGGGGGGGTTCCCTCATGAGCTCCGTTTTGGCTGGCAGAGGTGGGCTGGTCCTTCGCTGTTTCCAGGGCAGCCCTGTAGGTCAGATCTAAGCACCCCACAGGCCGGCTCCAGCTCCTGGGCCTTGAATTTGACACCCCTTCTCTATTAGAACTGTTGTGAATGAATAATACTAATAAAGTTATCTTGAGCTTGAAGTCAAGTGCAGGGTTCTGGCCCTGCACTTCTGATTGGCTGTTAATGGCAGGATCGGATTGGTCCATTCAGGAGCATCTGATTGGCCATTAACAGGCCATTCCCATTGGTTAACGGAGCTAGCGCTCCAGGTTTGCTATTGGTTGAATAGTTAATAAGTTGCCTATATAAGGAAGGCTATAGCAGCCCTCGAGTTAAGCTGTCACACCATGTCAATAAAGAGTTTGAAGTTCACTGTTTCTACCGGCTCGTCTCCATTATTTGCACCCATGCTCCAGACTTAACACTGGCGACGAGGGTGGGATTGGATGACATCCGAGCCAACTAAAGACAACTAAGCACGTGGCTGAAGCGCACAATGGCGGAATCATGTCTGGCGGCGTAGTACCACCCGCTCCATTCGATCCAGCTCAAGAGGACTGGGAGTCCTACATGGATCGTTTTCAAATGTTTTTGGAAATGAATAATCTGAAGGATGCCACATCCGGGAAGAAATGGGTAATATTCCTAACGCACTGCGGCCTGACGGTATTCAAAATGGCCAAGGCATTAGTGAAACCGGCTGAAGTGAAGGCCATGGACTGGGATGTCCTCGAACCATTGCTAAGGGCCCACTATGCACCAACCGTTCCAACACTTGTGAGATGACATGAGTTCTATCAAAGAAACCAGCCGAAAGGAGAAAGCGTTGCCGATTTTGTTGCAGGCCTCCAGAACTTGGGAGGCCTTTGCTATTTTGCCGACCTAGAGGAGGCGTTGAAAGACCGAGTAATTCTCGGGTTAGATGCTCTAAACGTACAGAGCAAAATAATGGCAAAGGGCGACATCACCCTTAAAGAAGCTACAGCAGCGGAGGCAACCAAGAAGTCAGCTGCCCAACTACGCCGAAATCGCGCTCCAACACACCAACCGGCTGGCGAAGTTTCACCCAATGCAGAAGGGCAGCTACCGATGGCCCACCATGAGGACCTCTCTTCGTTGTCAAACAGCAACAAAGAAGAGGTCCATTGCCTGCGGTCCAATCGGGACTGATACCCGAAGTCCCAGCAACCGTGCGCTGGCTGCAGGGCCAACCATTACCGCTCCGATTGCAAATTCTGCAACACGCTCTGCCATGAGTGCGGGAAACGAGGCCACATCGGACGGGTCTGCCGAAGCTTCCTCAGACCCAGCCAGACCTCGAAAGGAACCAATCTCCGCCAATCGACAGGGAATCGCCCTGTAAGGCGAGAACCAGTAAACCACTCCTATAGAAACCGACCCGTGAGTCATCTAGCGAGACGGGAAGAGGCCCACCAAACGCTCACTATTGGCCATGACTCTTCGCTAGACGCTAAGAAAATTCGAGTCAACGTGAACATTGAAAATCGGCCTTGCCAAATGGAAGTTGACTTGGGATCATCTCTTTCAATGGTCTCATGGAAGACCCTCAAGCAACTCATCCCCACTATCCGGCGCCAAGAGCTTCAATTCCAATGGCTTGTGTTAAAGGACTACCAGGGGAACCAAATTCCAGTCGCAGGATCCAGTCAAGTCCGGGTTTCATTCAAGAACTACACTGTGTACTTACCCCTGACGATAATCGATAAGGACCGGCCTAGTCTGTTAGGCCTGCAAAGGTTCGCAGCACTCGGCATTGAAGTGGCAGGCATTAACCGAATCGGCGGCAGTGACTGGGAGGAAGACCTCGCCTACGAGTTCAGGGATGTCTTCGAGGAAAAGCTAGGCAAGTACAAGGGGACCCTGATATCCTTTAGCCTTAATCCAAAGATAGCTCCCATCCACCTTAAGCCTCGTCGAGTTCCGTTCGCTCTGAAACCAAAAATCGACGAGCAGCTTGATAAGTTGATTGCCCAGGGAGTGTTAAAGCCAACTGACCACTCCCCATGGGAAACGCCTATTGTGACACTAATTAAGCTGGACAGCTCAATTAGAATTTGTGGGGACTACTGAGCCACCCTAAACCACGCCCTGCAACAGAACCCATATCCGGTGCCGGTGGTACAACACCTCCTCCATTCCCTGGGGGGTGGAAAAGTCTTCGCTAAACTGGGCTCAGGCTTATCAGCAACTGCCGGTTGACGAAAAAATGGCACAGGCACAGACTATCGTAACACACCGAGGTGCCTTTAAGTGCACGCAGCTCCAATTCAGAGTCAGTGTAGCCCCAGGGATCTTTCAGAGCCTAATGGAGAGACTATTGCAGGGGATCAAGGGCGTTGTCCCCTATTTTGATGATGTACTTATTGCTGCCCCCACTCCAAAAATCTTACAGGAGCATTTAAGACTGGTATAACGAAAATTCCAGGAAGCAGACCTGAAAGTCAAAAAAACTAAGTGCAAACTGTGTACCGATCGTATTGAATTCTTAGGGTACTTAATTGACAGTCAGGGTATTCACCCTACCGATAGCAAATTGAGAGCAATAAGAAACGCTCCCAGACAACAGAACAAGACCGACCTCCAGGCGTTCTTAGGCCTCATCAATTTCTATAATGTATTCTTGCCGCACAAGGCGACTGTCGCTGAACCTTTACATTGTCTATTAGATAAAAAACCAATTTGGGTATGGGGTCACAAAGAAGAGCAGGCGTTCCGTAATGTGAAAAAACTACTGACTTCGGACGCCGTACTAATGCAGTGCAATGAGACTTTGCCAATAAACATTACATGCGATGCATGGCCCTTTGGAGTGGGCGCCATTTTGAGCCATGTGTTGCCTAACGGTAACGAAGCCCCTGTTACTTACTTCTCAAAGACGCTCTCGAAAACAGAGTGAAATTACAGCCAGATTGATAAAGAAGCCCTGGCGATTGTATCAGCTGTTAAAAGATTTCATGAGTATGTGTATGGCCGGATTTTCACCATCGTAACTAACCAAAAACCATTGCTGGGGATCATCACTGGGGACAAGCCAACTCCCTACATACTTTCTGCCAGAATGACCCGCTGGTCAGAATTCTTGGCTCCCTACAATTATCGGCTACATTCCCCACGCTGACGCGCTGAGCCGTACACCGCTCCCTGAAACTATCAATGATCCTGCACCAACGATGACAGCGTTGCAGCTTGAGACACTCCACACGCCGCCATTAACTGCCCGTGACATCGCGAGAGAAACAAAATGCGACCCCATCTTGGCGCGAGTCCTCACATGGGTGGAACGCAGATGGCCATTGGACCAAGTACCAGATGACTTTGCACCATTCAAAAGTCATCAAACAGAGTTGTTCTCGCAGAAGGGCTGTGTCATCTGGGGCGATAGAGTCGTTATCCCAGAACGACTCCAACAGACACTGCTAAGAACCTTGCACGATGGCCACCCTGGCATCGTGCACATGAAGGACCTTGCACGAAGCTACGCGTGGTGGCCAGGCATCGACAGACAAATCGAATCATGGGTTAAAACTTGCAAGAGATGCCAAGAAGTAAGCAACGCTCCACCAAAGGGAACTCCAACCGAATGGGAGACGCCGCGGGGACCCTGGTTCCGCATCCATCTGGACTTTGCTGGGCCAACCAAAGACCACACGTTTTTGATAACTGTTGACGCCTACTCGAATTGGCTCGAGATTCACTGAATGAGCAACACAACCACTGACGTGGTCATCAAAAGACTAGAAAGACTTTTTGCAACCCACGGATTACCAGATGTTCTGGTATCCGACAACGGACCCCAATTTACCGCGCGGTCATCAAAAGACTGGAAAGACTTTTTGCAACCCACGGATTACCAGACGTTCTGATATCCTACAATGGACCCCAATTTACTGCGCTGTCTTTTGAGCAGTACCTGGCTGACCGGGGTATTCGACATGCACTCACTTCGCCTGTGCACCCTGCTGCCAACGGTAGGGCTGAGCGCATGGTACAATTCGTCAAAAAGACTCTCCAAAAGTTAGACTACGACAACATTGATGAGAAAATCAACCGGATCCTTTTCCTGCAGCACATCACACCTCACAGCGTCACCAACAAAACTCCCGCCGAGCTGCTAATGGGACAAAAGCTCCACTCCCACCTCGATCGGTTATATCCAGCCTACGAACCGGAAAAGCCACTCGGATCCAGCGGCTAATGCCGCACCTTCCAGGTAGGCGATTTAGTATTCGCTAAAAACTTATCGGGCGATCCGCTGTGGGTAGAGGCGACCATAATCCGTGTAACCGGCCCAAGATCATACCTCGTTCAGTGCCCTGACAACAGACTTTGGAAGCGCCACATAGATCAACTACGATCGCGGCTACCGTCTCGCAATTCCGAACTCCCTTATGACCAAACTGAGAGGGGAGGAGATACAGAGGAAAGCGAATTACAATCAGAGGGAACCCTTTTCGATGAGACTGATAATGGAACTGAAACACAGGAACAGGAACCAGGGACCGGAGTGAGTTCACCTCAGGGAGTGGCCAGTGATTTTGGTGACGACGGGAATGCGAACTCGGAACCAGAGGCACCCCTACCATTAAACAACGATCTACCTCAGCAGAAGTGCAGCCAACCACCAGGCACTTTGCGAAAATCGAAAAGACTAATAAAACAGCCGTCCTACCTGAAGGACTATGTAACCGTGCCCCGTGGGCAGAAGCCGGGGGAAAGGGGTGTTGTGAATGAATAATACTAATAAAGTTATATTGAGCTTAAAGTCAAGTGCAGGGTTCTGGCCCTGCACTTCTGATTGGCTGTTAATGGCAGGATCGGATTGGTCCGTTCAGGAGCATCTGATTGTCCATTAACAGGCCATTTCCATTGGTTAACGGAGCTAGCACTCAGGTTTGCTATTGGTTGAATAGTTAATAAGTTGCCTATATAAGGAAGGCTATAACAGCCCTCGAGTTGAGCTGTCACACCATGTAAATAAAGAGTTTGAAGTTCACTGTTTCTACCGGCTCATCTCCATTATTCACACCCATGCTCCAGACTTAACAAGAACACTTTTGGAGTTTTGAGAAATTCCTGGCAACTGCATAAGAATAGTTTGGTACTACCTTCTTTGGGAATTAAAAAAACCCAACCCTTTGCAGTTTAGTTTATAATCTTATTATTTTCTGATGCTTTCCCCTTCAAGTGTTAACCAGGCCTGATCCTGCTTAACGTCCACATTTTGACTTGCAAAATAGCCAATTTTAAAATAGCCGTTTTACAAATGACAGACTGAGGAGGTTTCAGAACAATAAACAGTGACTGGAAATTCATTTTTCAGGGATGGTACAGCTAGTTCGCGACTTGTGACCACAACTGAGCCCAGAATTTCTGTTATTAAGTGAGATAGTTGTTAAGTGAGTTTTGCCCCCTTTTATGACTTTTCTTGCCACAGTTGTTTAGTGAATCACTGCCATTGTTTAAATTAGTAACATGGTTGTTAAGTAAATCTGGCTTCCCTATTGACTTTGCTTGTCAGAATGTTGCAAAACATGAACCCATGACACTGCAACCGTCATAAATATGAGCCAGTGGCCAAGCATCTGAATTTTGACCATGTGACTGTGGGCATGCTACAACAGTGAGAAAAACGGTCATAAATCACTTTTTTTCAGTGCTGTTGTAACTTTGAATGGTTACTAAACAAACAGTTGTAAATCAGGGTAGTGATCCCCAACCTTTTGGGGACCGGTTCTGTGAAAAACCATTTTTCCACAAACTGGGGGTGGTGTTTTTGTGCTCTATCTAGATTCCACAGTTGCACCGATGAAGCTTCACTCGCTTATGCAACCTGGTTCCAAGCCATCCACAAACCAGTACTGGTGCCAGGACACATGGAAGCAATTGGCGAATAAAACACTAGAGCTAAAAATTTTCCAAGGCTGTACTATTTTTAAATGTTTAAAAGTGACATGATTTGCTCCCCCAAAAGTATGTCGCAATCATGTTGCAGTTAACAAGTAAAGTATGTTGAAGCGTCAATGGCGAATTGACAACTGCGTTATGATTCCCCGATTTTCTGCCACTTCCAGAAAATTGGCTTCCAAAAGCAGCCAGCCAAATGTTTCTCTAGCCTTCCCCAGTCTGGCACTCTTCCGCTATGTTGATGCTCATTTCTGAAAAAATTGCTTCACAAGTTGGATTTTCTTTCAAGATGAAAAGATTGCCATGATGCTCCCGAGTCTAAACTCTGAAGTGGCTTGTGTAGGATTTCTGGCGTTCCTTTCTGTTTTGCAGTTAAGATACCATGATTTATAGTGAAGGATAAAATGTTTCTGCAAGCAAATCCTTCTGTGTTTCTATTTCTATTCTAACATCTCCTCAGTTGCCCTTTAAATTAACGTATCATTAATGTGGAGCTGTAGAACTGCTACAGTATCTGGCACAACTGCTCTTGAACATTTGCAGGTAAGTATCCCGATATTCTGTATTGGCTCAAGAACTGATGGCTCTTTGGGAAGAATATAAACTCCTTGCTTTACAGCTGGTTACTCAAACAGTTCAAAGTTCCCATGGACCTCCCAGAAGCTACTTACAGCCTGATTTCAAAGTTCTGATGCCTGCAAACTGTCCCCTGCAGTCACATGATCATATTTTGGGCCAATTGGCAAGCAGTTTGCTTTTATGGCTGTTTCCAGAGTCCTGTGGTTATGTGACTCTGATTTTCAATGGAGGGTGGTTTTTTTTTTTTTTTTGCTCATTTCCAGTGTTTACTTCTGGTTTCGGGCAAAAATACCATTAGGGAAAAACAGATGGTTTAACGATTGCTGAATTCCCTTAACCACCGCAAAAAAAAGTTGTAAAATTGGGTGAGGACCTCTGCTGATCCTCTTAGCAATTTACCACAATTTACAACGATAATTCCAGGCTTAATTACTGTCATAAGTCAAGAATTATGTGTAATAGCATTTCCTCACCATTTGTTACTATTTGCTGGAATGTTATCAGTGCAGCAGTGTGTTGCCAATGGGCGGGAGACAGATCTGCAGATAGATTAGGCTCTTCAAAGAACACCGCCTTAGATTAGGCCGCCTTGCCTATTTTTGTCTCCTGGCAAAGTAGCTAGTGAGGACTACATATAGAAACAAGGCTTCAGAGGTTTCCAGTTCCGCGTGGCTGCGGTGGCAGCAGGAATTTGCGATCGTTCGCGATTCCTGCTGTGCTTGCCGCCGAGGTGCCCCCGATCCAAATGGATCTGGGGGATATGGCTGCCCTGTAGAGGCAGCCGAAGAGAGAGGGGAGCCGGACAGGGGGTTGGGGGTGTCGCAGACCCCCTCCTCGTCCAGAAAAACCCCTTTTTCCTGAGGTGGTGGAGTGGCGGTCAGTAATGGCCACCACGAAGAAGCCTACAACCGGGTAAGATTGTGCTGGAGGAAGCAGGAAAAGTGAAAGTGCTGGCTGAGTTGGGCTAATCAACATCTCTCAAACTCTCTGGAACTGAATTGTTTGAATTGCTGGAGGATACATTGTATCCCTAAGGAGATCGGCAAGCGGTGGAGAAAGCTGTTAAAGGGAAACTTTTTTTTTTCTACACTCTCCCACCCCATAGAAATAGCAGATGAAGATTTGGGCATTGAAGGTGAATTATTTTGAAAGTTAAAGCCAAGGGACAAAAGACTCTTTGGACATTGGATTTAATAATTTAAGAAATTGGAAAACCCTTATTGGAGGTATGGATTTCTGATCATTTAAAAGTTGTTGTTGCAAGTGGGAAGGGAGAGGAAAAAAATTGGAGCAGAAGTTGAAAAAGGAGGAGATTGCCTAGAATTCTAAAGAAAGATATATGGTAATTGGACCTCTTTGATTAAAACAGTAAACCCAGAAAGAGAAGTAGAAGAAGGGGGGGGAAAAGCATTAACTTTTGGAATCTTTTTTGAATTATTCTTGATTAAAAATACTTGGGTGGTTGTTTTGGGAAAAGTTTCTTTTTTTATGATGGCATCGCTTGTGGATGAATTAAAAATTGAATATCAAAAATATAAAAAGGAAGAACAAGATGGAAAAGATACTTTGGGCACTTTATTTCAATTTTTAGAAATGGCGTTATGTACTTATGAAAAGTTGACTATGCAGCAGAACGACTGGGATAAAGAAGAAGAGGAAGAAGAAGCCATCTTCGATGAACAATGGGTTTTTTCTGGGGAGGAGGAGAAAGAAGATAAGAAAAAGGGGGTTTTAAGGTTTGAAAAAACAACCAAAAAAGAGAAAAATGAGATGAAAGGTGGATGCAAGGTTAGAAAACAACAGAAAGGGAGTAAGAAAAGGGAGGAGGATAGACAAAGGGGTATAGGGCAAGGAGAAGAATAAGCAAGAGAGAAAGGGGGGGAGGAGAAGTCTTAATGGTGGGAAGCAAGATCTAAAGGAAAAAAGTTTATTTAGAGACAATGGGTGAATCTAATTGAAAAAAAAGGGGGGGGATTCTGGAAGGTACATAAGATTGGGTCTTTATATGTGTATTTAGAGTAAAATGCTTAAGATATAAATGAGAATTAATATATACGATTAGTTTTTCTTTTAATGATATGGATAGTGCTTATATAGGATTTTGCTTAGTTATTTTTGGGTCTTTACCTTTTTTATAAAATTTATTGTGCAATTTTAGAATGTACTAAACAGAATCCCAAGATAAAATTAAGTGTTATATGAAGTAATTTTAAGTTAGGACAATGAGTTAAAGGCGTCACTCCAATCAGTGTATAGGAGAAGTATATTAAAAGAAAAGAGATGAATGGATAGTTGGAAATAGAACAGACAAAGAATGATATTGAAAATGATAATAAGATATGGAAGAATATATAAAGTGAATATGATGTTTGAATTTGTGTCTGTGTGAAGAGTTTCAACCCGGGATCAAACAGCCTTCAGAAAATATGTTTTAGGTTGTTTTTTTTTCTATGTTCTGTGTTTTGTATGTTTATGAAAGGCAATAAAATTTTAATAAGCAAGAAATATAATTTGGATAACTAGCATGAAAAGGAGAAGTCGGGATAAGATATGAAGTTAAATAGATAATGTAAATATTGATATTACAATTTGGAATTATTTTGTATGTTCTATTGGCTTTCTTCTATTATTATTATTATTATTATTATTATTATTATTATTATTATTATTATTATTATTATTATTATTCTTTAGAAAAGAATTTTCAAATTGTTATGCCTGGATTATTTGTGTATTGTTTTTGTAAAATTAATAAAATTTGTTTAAAAAAAAAAAAGAAACAAGGCTTCAGAAATCTTTTAATTCTGCATTCTGAAGCCATCCTTTCCCCCAAACATGGGACATATTTTTAAAATAAAATTAATTGCAACGTGTGCAGCTCAGCTACTGTGGGAGAAAGAAACCCTTCTTCATTCTCTGAAGTCATGTGCCTCAATAGAAACACAATCAACTACCAAGTGAGTTGCTCAACCTCACTCTAGAATAGTGTTCCCTAGGGAAATGGCAGGGAATCCCAAACAGAATTTCCTATGGCAGGGTTTAAATATGAAAAGGATTTTGGCAGCTAAGTGCTCCCAAGTTTTGACCATTTCCTCAGGAAATGAAGACTAATGGTATCACAAAGTCCGCTCTGTCCCTCACTTCCTCGCCTCCAGGAGGGTCTTTTCCCATCTTTTTGCTTTGTCTGAAGCAAAAACAAAGCTGAAATCTCAGTATGAATCCTGCTGGTGCCCCATTATTCTCTTTATCTTGGTTGAGATAATCATTTCAACTGACTTGATAGGCGTTTTGAATCTCTTATGAAGTGTATAAGACCGGTGTTCATTAAGCTAGGCAAGTCTTCGCCTTTTCACAAAAACGTCGAACCAAACAAATTAGTTGCAAGTAAGAAGTTGACTTCTATTTTTGAGTTTAAAAGTTGTAAAAAAAGAAAAAGAAAAAGTAGGGCTATGCTACCATTCCATTTCCAAATCCCAGTTAAAACAATGAGGGTTCAAAGGTGTGCCTAAAACACTGCAAAATAGGTGTGAAGTTAGTTTGCATTTTCAGGTTGTAAGATCAGAAAGTTTGCTATGTTAGGGTTTATGATAAGGTTAGTAGGACAGGAAAAGCTCTAATAGTATATTAATACAAATATAAAGATGCATTCAAAATGCATAGCAGACACAATTGTAAAGATGTTTTTATGAAGCTCTGGAAGGAGAAAGTTATGAGAAGGAAGCACATTTCCCCTTTAAGGATCTCTGCTTTCTCTTTTGTCACTGTCTGCTTTTAACAGTAGGTTGTTGTAACAATTTTAACAACACATCAGTTGAAGCTCAACCGGGAGATATTGTAATGTTGCTTGTTCAGCTTGTGCACTTGCCATGCATCTTATAACTACTGCAGGGGAGTAAAATCCTGTCACCCTAGCAGATTTTCTTCTGTCATCTCCTCTGCTTATAGTAGCTATATGTTTGCATGATTAGTGACATTCCTTATTGCTGGGGAAAGTCAGTTTGCCATAGAAGTGCTTGTTGGGCAGCTGCTGAGAGGGGAGGTCTGCTGAAAGCAAACCTTGCCACATCTTACAACTGCTTTTGTTATCATGATTACTTCTTTATAGATCTTTATAGAATATAGTTCTTTATAGAATGTAAAGATATTCATCACTTTTATGGTATGTTCTACCAGATGGGATCAGAGGTGGGCTTCATATAATTTAACAACCGGTTTGCCTAGCGCAGAACTGAAAATGTGAGCATGCGCATTCTGCGCTTCTGCGCGGCTTCAAACACACGGTGATTTCATGCCTGCGGCTTCCAGAACACCTTCGCGGACAGCCACAATGAGTAGAGTGGGCAAGGCATGGAAATCAGCTGGGCTGCGTGGGCAGGGAGAGCGAGAGTGAGATATATAGGACGGGATAGCACCAGGGCGGCTAGGTGGGCCCAGCTCAGTGGTGGGATTCAAAAATTTTTACTACCGGTTCTGTGGGCATGGCTTGGTGGGCGTGGCAGGGGAAGGATACTGCAAAATCTCCATTCCCTCCCCATTGCACTAACCTGCTTTCCAGCTTTTTTCTCCTGTGCAGGGCAACAAAACAAGAGCCAGCCGATCAGCTGGGACTCGGGAGGCAGAGAATGGATGAGGGCAGGGGCAGTCAGAGGTGGCATTTGCCGGTTCTCCAAACCACTCAAAATTTCCGCTACCAGTTCTCCAGAACTGGTCAGAACCTGCTGAACACCACCTCTGGCCCAGCTGGTGGTCGGAACTACTGGTACAGGCAAACTGGTCTGAACAGGCAGCGGCCCACCTCTGGATGGGATGTTTAAAGAGTTTTGATTAGTGTTTCCAGTTCTGGTATTCCACCAGCCAGATCTCATAACCTTTCTTCCACCTGGCTCAAAACTTTCCACTGTGTCTCCCTGTGATGTGACATTGCTGATCCCATATGAAGCATGTGGGTGAGTGGTGAACTGAATGGTTGCAACAGTTCAAGCTGGTTATGAAATTCAGCCACACATACTCTGGAGGCTGCAACTTGCACTGGCATCAGAATTCCAGAATTCAGTTAATGTTTCAGAGAACATTGTAGGAGGGAAGCTGTGTTAATCTATAGTACCAAACAAAAACAAAAAAACCCATCCCAGGAGTCTAGGAGCATCTTTTTCAACTCTTAAATGTTATTAAAAGTTATAAGTGTTTGTGAGCTGCGGCTCACTTTGTTAATGCATCGAATGGTTAGAATGGTGTAAGATTTAAATAATATGAGGTGCAAGAAAGAGGGAGGGTGGAATTGCCTGAAATCTTTGGATGTGAGTTCATTAGTTTCCTTCTCAATGTTGCTGTTACAAAGTTACTTCTCTAAAACAATCATTTGTTTTAGAATAGAATTTTAATGTATTATAATTGTTCTTCATTAGGTTTTTAACTTGTACATTTTAAACTCTTTTTAACCTCATGACCCACCTGATCATTTCTCTGTATGCCAGTGATATCAATTAATATCACCAGAGAGGAACATCCCATAGATGTTTTGGATATAATTATGTGGATTGTGCATATATATATTTACTTCCAGGGATGGGATTCTACCAGTTTGCACCTATTTGCTAGAACCTGTTGTTAACATTCTAAGCGGTTTGGAGAACCAATTGTTAGAAGAAATTACTGACCTAATCCTGTAAGGAGGGCAGGAAGGAAACATTCTGGTGTTGCTTACAGAAACTGCCTCTCCATTAACCCTTATTACATTCTTGGCAGGACTAGACTTCCTGTCTCTGGAACTTCTCTGGAGGCTTTTTTCCTTCCTTTGCTGGTACTTTGCTTGTGTGGAGTGACCATTCAAAGTTACAATGGCACTGAAAAAAGTGACTTATGACCATTTTTCATACTTACAACTGTTGCAGCATCCCCACAGTCATGAGAGGCCAGGTGAGGAGATGCGTGCCTCAATGTGATATTGAGTTGGCCACAACCAGCCAATAACATGACCACCAGGCACATGACCATCAAGCCACACCCACCACCTAAGCCACATCCACAGAACCGGTTGTTAAAATTTTTGAATCCCACCTCAGTTTACTTCTCTTCTGTCATGTTCTCATCATACGTTAAATAAAATAAATAATCATTAATAAGATATTTGTAAGGTATCTCTCAGGTAACCTGCATCTGCATAATCTGCTATCTTTCTCCATCCAACTTCCCCCATTCCCCCATTCCTCACAGGAGCCTCTGTAGTGCAGTGGTTAGAGTGCAGTGCTGCAAGCTACTTCTGCTGCAGCCAGCTGCCTACAATTTGGCAGTTCAAATCCCACCAGGCTCAAGGTTGACTCAACCTTCCATCCTTCTGAGGTGGGTAAAATGAGGACCCAAACTGTTGGGGGCAATTTGCTGACTCTGTAAACCACTTAGAGGGCTGGAAAGCACTGTTGAAGCAGTATGTAAGTCTAAGTGCTGTTGCTATTCCCCCTCCCCAATTGCACCACATGCCAATTTATATCATTTCCAGCTCCGTTCTCCTGTGCAGAGCAACAAAAGGAGACCCAGCCAATCAGCTGGGACTTGGGAGGCAGAGAATAGATGGGGGCAGGGCCGGAGGTGGTATTTGCCGGTTCTCCAAACTACTCAAAATTTCCAGTCTGATGAAGTTAGCAGCAATTCACAAAAACGTATGCCCTTTAATAAACCCTGAGGGAACATGAAGAACATTTTTCCATGTGGGGCTTTTTGGCTCACTTGCATTACAAGAAGACCCAAAGGTGTTTTGTCAAGAGGCAACTGGACTTTCTTTTTACCAGAAAGTCCAGTTGCCTCTTGAAAAAGCAGCTTTAGGACAATTATGACCTGGATGACTGAGAATCTCCATAGACATTACAAGTAGACTTTTACTTAAGTTACACACTACTTTCATCAAAGCAACTGATTCTCCCTTTAGTGCAATTTGGCAATCTGGATTTGGCTTAACTCTTCCCTATCCAGAATACAGATACAGCAGAGGTGGTGAATTCAGCAGGTTCTGACCAGTTCTGGAGAACCAGTCGTGGAAATTTTGAGTAGTTTGGAGAACCAGCAAATCCCACCTCTGGCCCTGCCCCCATCTATTCTCTGCCTCCCAAGTCCCAGCTGATTGGCTGGGTCTCCTTTTGTTGCTCTGCACAGGAGAACGGAGCTGGAAAGCAGGTTAGTGGTATACGGAGGGAATGGGGATTGTGCAGTAACCGTCCCCCAGGAGTGGGGAGGGAATGGAGATTTTACAGTATCCTTCCCCTGCCATGTCCACCAAGACACGCCCACAGAACCGGTAGTAAAATTTGTTGAATCCCACCACTGAGATACAGTTGTCATTGACTTACAACCGGTTGCTTAGTGACTATTCAAAGTTACAAGTGACCTGAAAAAGGAGACTTATGACCCGGTTTCAAAGTTCTGACAGTCAGATGCTGTCTATAGTCACTTTACCACTTAATAACTTTGATTATTTGACCGCAGTGATGGTATTTGGAGCATCCTTTTTTTCTTTTTTTCCCAAATTTTGTTCTTTATTGTACTTTACTAATTTATTTGATTCTTTTTGTTAATTTTTATTGTTTTTATTTTTATTTTTTGTTTTAAATATGGTTTTACATTGTATAAGCTGGCTCGAGTCGCCATGGGCGAATAGGCGGCAATATAAAATAAATAAATCCTGCATTTTAGGATGTTTTTGCCAAGAACTAGCACTCGCTTCTGGTTTTCAGCAAAACCATGCCTATAGCAAACCATTGGTTTGCTTAATGACAGTGGCGTTTGTTTAACGACTGCCAAGTTCGCTTTACGACCATCAAATTTGCTTAATGACTA
The DNA here is from genome assembly GCA_033807585.1 of Hydrophis major. Lineage (NCBI taxonomy): Eukaryota > Metazoa > Chordata > Lepidosauria > Squamata > Elapidae > Hydrophis > Hydrophis major. Next base: position 78,459,742 of record CM066328.1, on the reverse strand, counting down.
CCAAAAAAATGGTAATAAAATCATTTTACAGCCATTACAACATACAGCCGGTCTTATGTCAGGGACTACCTGTACAAGCCACTTCTGTGACATCAGAATGCTATTGTCCCTGGACAGGCACAGAAGTGTGGCCTCCAGAACAGAAAAGGTGCCCACCTCTGCTCTACCATCACATTTGGCTGCCCTTCTGTCCACCCAAGTCAGGTTGTAACAATCAACCAAATGATCTGCACATGTCAGCAAAAAATGCACAAGTAGCAATAGCTCTTAGACTTCTTTACTGCTTCATAGTGCTTTTACAGCAGGGGTCACCAACAATTTAGACCTTAGGGATCACCAAACTCATAATTTTAAATCTCAACGACCACTAACCAGTTCTGTGAGTGTGGCCTAATTTGTGGGTGTGGCTTGGTGGTCATGTGACTGGCTGGGCATATTGAATTTTTTATAAAAAAGAGCAACTTTTACCCAAAATCAGGCAAAGCAGGCAGGCAGATTGAGTTACTCACAGAATCACAGATTCATTCATAGATTTATCTATCTGCCATCAGCTAGCTCAGTCTGTCACATAAAATTTGCTTGCAAGCAAACTCATAAAATTAACTCACAATGCACCATATATGTAAATATTGATTCTTTTTTATAAAAAAGAGCAACTTTTACCCAAAATCATGCAAAGCAGGCAGGCAGATTGAGTTGCTCACAGAATCATTCAGTGATCTATCTTTCTGCCATTGGTTAGCTCAGTTTGTCACATAAAATTTGCTTGCCGTGAGTCTGCATTGAATAATAGAACCTTCAGTCCTAAGGGAGGTTCGGCTGTGCTTAAAAGCAGAGCCGAAGATCTAAAGACTAGCTAGAAAGCAAGAAATGCAACTATTTCCTGCTTTCTAGCTAATCTAAATCTTCCGGCTCAGCAGAACAGCTGATGGTTGGAAAGAAAAAGAAAGGAAAAATAGCAATTGAGCGGGCAAGTTTGCCAGGTAAGGAGTGAGTGGGCGACGCAGCCTTGCATTTCTGCGCAGCCTGGATTAATTGCTTTGGGAGGTGCTATGGGGGTGACATTTCTCTGCAGCCCGCTGGTTGGCGACTGCTGCTTTACAGCTCTCTCTAAGCAGTTTACAGAGTTAGCAAATTCCCCCTAACAATTTCCGCCCTCATTTTACCCACCTCAGAAGGATGACAGGCTGAGTCAACCTTGAGCCGGTGAGAATCAAACTCCTGGCAGTGGGCAGAGTCAGCTTGCAATAGTGCATTCTAACCACTGCGTCACCACCAGGGCTCCTTTCCTCCCTCTCAAAAATCAAAATACATGATACATCAGGACTGAACTGTTGACAGTGCCAAATTTATTCCTACGGGGACCTACAGCTGAACCACTTGGGTTAAGGTGAAGAAAACACCTTGCTGTTGTCCCAGTTCCTGAAAATCTGGGCAGAGGATCAATCTCATTTTCACTTGTCCCCTGTGACCCAAACAGCAGGGGATGAAACTGCCTCATTGCAGCTCCTGTGCCAGTTATAACAGGAAAAGTGGGCTGTCCTCCCATTTGTTCATTGTTAATATGAGAGAAGGGAGATTTGCAATGTCAATATTGCTTCCAGTCATTACAGCCTGCCCTGAAGCAAGAGTTTCTGGTTTCAGGTTGCAATTATGCTACCAGGGAATAAGGGTCAGAGAAGAGACTTTCTGCTGTGTAGCACATGTACATGGCATCCAAAAACCCCACCTGCTTTTTGGTTGGAGAGAGCAAGAACATTTGCATTAAAAAAAAGTTAATGGAATTATTTGAAAAATTGAAGTATCCAGTATTGAAGGCAGCCTGGAGAATTTTTGCATGCTATGCAAAATCCTCCTTGCCATCATAATAATCCTGGAGCATTCAGAGCAAAAGGATGCAGCTCAATGCTATTCTTGTCATTGCTAGGGAATCCCAAAACAGAATTACATGGTTACAAACATAATGGAACTTTACTCAGTTTCATTGTGGGTGACCCCAAGCTTTGGGCAAAAGGGTATGCAGTGCTTTAACCATTTAATTCTGCTATATTTTTAGGAAACCAGGTTTTGGACCACTAGAACCATCTAGTGGTTAAAGATCTGTCACTGCAGTTGTTGGTTTCTACTTGAAGGCAAGCAATAACAGGGTGTGTGATATGGAAGGGATTCCATTTTTACTTCTTTTGCATAAGAGAACCCATTGTTTGTCTTACAATTTTTTTCTCTTCTACCTTTTCCCTGTACCATTTTTCTACTACTTCCATGGCTTTATCTAATGAATCTCTATGGAATATGGGATTCAAAGAAACTGATATAATTTTCTTTTTTTGTTAAAAGTTTAACATAGTTTTTTTTTTTTTTTTTAAAGAGTGCTTCATTCTCCTTGTATGGTGGAAGGTTTTTTTTTCCAAGTCCCAGTGAGGCTTTGATTCCAGTATGTTAATCTTGGACAGAAGAATCTTGCAATGTTTAAGGAGATGTTTATAACTTGGCCAAGTAAGGAGTATGGAAGTCAAATCCAAGATACGGGGAGGGTACCAGAATGGGAAAAACAGATTGTGACAGTATGAAAAATGTATTTGGCTCAGTTCAGGAATGCAATTGATTCTTTTCCTTCTTTTGAAAGGACTGTAATGTAAACACAGTTCTCAATAGGTCATGTGTGATCCTTGCCAGATTAAGGTTTATTGTGGCAGCTAGAGAACATTCTGAATTAAATTAGTCTTAAGAATTACTAGATATCTAGCGTTGATCAGAATATGTTCTAAATTATCCCATTTTCCAAGATGAAGTAAATTCAGACTTACTCAAAGCCATTCTGTTGAAATCAGGATGGCCTAGCCCCTTTTTAGCTTAAATCCCATTTATTTCTCTGGTCTTATTTCAAAAGGACTCTGATTTGTACCATGGACTTAGTCAAGATCTTGGTATGCAATAGGACTTTGCAAAGCTTTCCTGGAGATTTTACAGTATCCTTCCCCTGCCATGCCTATCCAAGCCACGCCCACAGAACCAGTAGTAAAAAAAAAATTTGAATCCCACCACTGAGGAAAATGTAATGAAGCTAGTTTAAATGTATACAGTAGTAGAGAAATGCTCCTTTTTGATTATCAAGCCTCAGCCCAGACCATCCACCACCAATCTGGATGTGGACTTGAGTGTGTGGTCCTCAGGAAAAGAGAGAAGGAGAGACTGATTGTTTGCTTCCAAAGTCAGAGAGTCAGCTTGGTTTCCTGTAGCTTTCCTGAGACCAAGATGAAAATAAGGGGTTGCCCCCATCTCCCCAGCTATGTGCATTGTTAGGAATTGCTTTGAGTATTGTAGTGGAGGGTAGATGGGGGAAGGGCTAAAATAAATTGACCATTGAAAACTATTTACATTTTTAAAATACACACACACATTGTATGCAGTGGGTGTTAGCATTTTGTCTAGATTTGGGCACAGATTTCTTACCTTGCCAGCGTTTTTATTTTTGGACCAAATCGATAGCTGCAACCAACCTTGGCTGATTTCAGGACCTGAGCAGGATGATAGCAATAGCAATTAGATTTTTATACTGCTTCACTTGATACTTAGATATGAGAACACCAGGAAATACCAAATACCAGTAATGCACACACCGCATACTCACAAGGGTGGGCTGCTGGGGGTGCGGGAGAGCCCCTAGCTATGATTCTGTGAAGTTCGGAGAACCCCCCAAATCCCATTCCAGGATGGCCCTGCCCACCCAGCTCCTCCCCTCCCAGCAGTCCCCAAGTGGCCCATTTGGATGCAGGTAAGTGCAGGGGCATGTGCAGAGTTCGGGGATGGCAAAAAATGGGCCTCCCAAAAGTTCGGAAAGGCCAGAAATGAGCCTGTTTCCTGCTTCCAGAAAGCCTCCAGATAACAGATAATCGGACTTGGAAGGGACCTTATAGGTCATTTAGTCCAACCCCCCCCCCCGCCCAAGCGGGAGACCCTACACCATTTCTGACAAATGCCTCCAGAGCCTGGGGAGGCCATTTTTGCCCTCCTGGAGGCTCGAGGAAAGCCTCCAGAGCCCGGGGAAGGCAAAATACGCCCTCCCCCCCCTTGCTGTGGTGCAGGAGGCTGACTAGGCCACGCCCACCATAGCCACGCGCACCCAATAACCGGGCAAAGAACCCTTTGCTAAAAATTTTGAAGCCCACCCCTGCATATACATCTGTGTTATTTATATCTAGATAAAGTTGGCTGGGTAACATTGGGCTGGTCACACTCTTTCAGCCTTAGTCTGATATGCTGAAAAATATCTACTGACCAAGTAGCATCCTGATGGATTATAGTCCATCACCTACAACAAAGAGGCCCACATCCTGCAATGGATTTGATTTCAGGGAAATTTTATATCTATATGGAAACATCAAGGGCCATAATACTTCCATACTGTTGTCAACAAAACTACCCAGCAGTCAAAGAAGCTAAGTTCCACTTGAAGGCAATTACATTTTATATCATGCATCTGAAAATCATTTTGCCATCTGAGGCAGAAAAAGTATTATATGTTTATCCTTTTCCTGGATATTTAAAAGTTGAAACAATTCTTGCTCTGGAGGCAAAGTTCTCATTAGCATGAAACCCCGTTCATGTTTTTGCCCAATATCCATACAGCCTGCAATAATGATTCACCCTAATTAAAATCAAGAGGGCTATGAATAAAGACTCAGTAGAAACAGAACTTCTGTGACAAATCTCATATGCTAAGGAAACAGTTGTGCTTGTTGATCATTGTGAAAGTAAGATTCCCACATCTGTTAAAAAAAAAAAAAACCCACACCCTTCCTGCTATAAAGGGGGCACAAAATAGGGTGGCTGAATTCTCCATCAAAATTTTCAGAGGAATGGAAGAAAGATGATCACAAGTTAGTAGTTTTCTAATGCTATGAAACTGAAATTTTTTAATATATATCTTATCTGCTCTTTTTCTTATGAAAAGAGAGATGATGCAAGAAGCAATGAGAAAATGAATGAAGAAAGGCTACAAATAGAAGAGGTTAACTTTTGGAATGCCTTTCTATCAAATTAGATAATAAACAATGACACAACAGCATACTTTCCTGGTAGAATGCCTCAAACCATCTAATCTGCCTCAACTGCCATTTTAATTCTGATTTCCTTGTCATCCTCTAAATTATGGTAAACTCTCAATATGAAAGTAATTATTTTTTATTAAATCAGAGATGAAGAATTCCCATCCATAAGTGGGAAGTTGTACAGTGAGAAGTGACATAATTTAATTGCTAATATAATTATTTATTGCCATCAATCCATTACCATGCATCAACTAGTGTAAAGGCTAAATATATGCTTTTGCACATTTAATTTTAGATTTCCTTTGCTTACTAAAAGTTCAGGAAAAAAAATCTCAACAACCATTTATATGCAAACTTCATTTATTCATTTGACTGATTCCTTCAGCATCCTATTTTTTATGACGTCTATCCTCATAGGAGAGTTTAGAGGATAGCTTATTGAGTTTTAATACTAATTAAAACTAAAATAGTCATACAAAATATGTATCTAGGTCCTGTTCAAATGTTCTAGAATGTTTATAGCCTCATTTAGACATCACTGAAGTTATGTAAAACCTGATTGTTATTTTGGCCCAAGGATTGTATAACTCTACAAGACACTATAAATCACTAGTATCACTAAAGCAAAAAGCAGTGCTGACAAGATCCAAATCATGGGTTTAGAATTCTCTTAAAACGAATGAAGGATTGTTTTCATGAAAACAGTTCTAAAATGATGAGTCCTCCACAGCAAAGGAAGATGTTGATATTTAGCAATAGTTGAGGCTATACAGGTTATAAGGTGTTAAGTCTGGAGCATGAGTGAGAATGATGGAGATGAGCTGGTAGAAACAGTGAACTTCAAACTCTTTATTTACATATTGTGACAGCTCCAACTGGAGGGCTGCTATAGCCTTCCTTAAATAGGCAACTTATTAACTATTCAACCAATAGCAATCCTGGAGCGCTAGCTCCATTAACCAATGGGAATGGCCTGTTAATGGCCAATCAGATGCTCCTGAACGGACCAATCCGATCCTGCCATAAACAGCCAATCAGAAGTGCAGGGCCAGAACCCTGCACTTGACTTCAAGCTCAAGATAACTTTATTGGTATTATTCATTCACAACACCCCTTTCCCCCGGCTTCTGCCCACGGGGCGTGGTTACATAGTCCTTAAGGTAGGACGGCTGTTTTGTTAGTCTTTTCGATTTTCGCAAAGTGCCTGGTGGTTGGCTGCACTTCTGCTGAGATAGATCGTTGTTTATCGGTAGGGGTGCCTCTGGTTCCGAGTTCGCGTTCCCGTCGTCACCAATATCACTGGCCACTCCCTGAGGTGAACTCACTCCGGTCCCTGGTTCCTGTTCCTGTGTTTCAGTCCCATTATCGGTTTCTTCAAAAAGGTTTCCCTCTAATTGCGATTTGCTTTCCTCTGTATCTCCCCCCCTCTCAGTTTGGTCATAAGGGAGTTCGGAAGTGCGCAATGGTAGCCGCGATCGTAGTTGATCTATGTGGCACTTCCAAAGTCTGTCATCAGGGCACTGAACGAGGTATGATCTTGGGCCAGTTACGCGGATTACGGTCACTTCTACCCACAGCGGATCGCCCGATAAGTTTTTAGTGAATACTAAATCGCCTACCTGGAAGGTACGGCATCAGCCGCTGGATCCGAGTGGTTTTTCCGATTCGTAGGCTGGGTGTAACCGATCGAGGTGGGAGCGGAGCCTTTGTCCCATTAGCAGCTCAGCGGGAGTTTTGTTGGTGACGCTGTGAGGTGTGATGTGCTGTAGGAAAAGGATCCGGTTGATTTTCTCGTCGATGTTGTCGTAGTCAGTCTTTGGAGAGTCTTTTTGACGAATTGTACCATGCGCTCAGCCCTACCATTGGCAGCAGGGTGTGCAGGTGAAGTGAGTGCATGTCGGATACCGCGGTCAGCCAGGTACTGCTCAAAAGACAGCGCGGTAAACTGGGGCCCGTTGTCGGATACCAGAACGTCTGGTAATCCGTGGGTTGCAAACAGTCTTTCCAGTCTTTTGATGACCGCATCAGTGGTCGTGTTGCTCATTCGGTGAATCTTGAGCCAATTCGAGTAAGCGTCGATGGTTAGTAAAAACGTGTGGCCTTTGGTCGGCCAGGCAAAGTCCAGATGGATGCGGGACCAGGGTCCCCACGGCGTCTCCCATTCGGTTGGGGTTGCCTTTGGTGGAGCGTTGCTTACTTCTTGGCATCTCCTGCAAGTTTTAACCCACGATTCGATTTGTCTGTCGATGCCTGGCCACCATGCGTAGCTTCGTGCGAGGCCCTTCATGCGCACAATGCCAGGGTGGCCATCGTGCAAGGTTCTTAGCAATGTCTGTTGGAGTCGTTCTGGGATAACGACTCTATCGCCCCAGATGACACAGCCCTTCTGCAAGAAAAACTCTGTTGAATGGTTCAAAGTCATCTGGTATTTGGTCCAATGGCCATCCGCATTCCACCCATGTGAGGACTCATGCTAAGATGGGGTCGCGTTTTGTTTCTCTCGCGATGTCACGGGCAGTTAATGGCAGCGTGTGGAGTGTCTCGATCTGCAACGCTGTCATCGTTGATAGTTTCAGGGAGTGGTGTACGGCTCAGCACGTCGGCGTGTGGAATGGCTTTACTGGGACGATATTGTAGCCGATAATTGTAGGCAGCCAAGAATTCTGACCAGCGGGTCATTCTGGGAGAAAGTATGTAGGGAGTTGGCTTGTCCCCAGCGATGATCCCCAGCAATGGTTTGTGGTCAGTTACAATGGTGAAAACCCGGCCGTACACGTACTCATGAAATCTTTTAACAGCTGATACAATCACCAGGGCTTCTTTATCGATCTGGCTGTAATTTCGCTCGGTTTTCGAGAGCGTCTTTGAGAAGTAAGCAACAGAGGCTTCGTTACCATTAGGTAACAGGTGGCTCAAAATGGCGCCCACTCCAAAAGGTGATGCATCACATGTAATGCTTATTGGCAAAGTCTCATTGTACTGCATTAGTACGGCGTCCGAAGTCAGTAGTTTTTTCACATTACGGAACGCCTGCTCTTCTTTGTGACCCCATACCCAAATCAATTTTTTATCTAAAAGACGACGTAAAGGTTCAGCGACAGTCGCCTTGTGCGGCAAGAATACATTATAAAAATTGATGAGGCTTAAGAACGCCTGGAGGTCGGTCTTGTTCTGGGGTCTGGGAGCGTTTTTTATTGCTCTTAATTTGCTATCGGTAGGGTGAATACCCTGACTGTCAATTCAGTACCCTAAGAATTCAACACGATTGGTACACAGTTTGCACTTATTTCTTTTGACTTTCAAGCCTGCTTCCTGGAATTTTCGTAATACCAGTCTTAAACTCTCCCGTAAGATTTTTGGAGTGGGGGCGGCAATGAGCACATCGTCAAAATAGGGGACAACGCCCTTGATCCCCTGCAATAGTCTCTCCATTAGGCTCTGAAAGATCCCCGGGGCCACACTGACTCCGAATTGAAGCCGCGTACACTTAAAGGCACCTCGGTGTGTTACGTTAGTCTGTGCCTGTGCCATTTTTTCGTCAACCGACAGTTGCTGATAAGCCTGAGCTAAGTCTAGTTTAGCGAAGACTTTTCCGCCCCCCAAGGAATGGAGGAGGTGTTGTACCACCGGCACCGGATATGGGTTCTGTTGCAGGGCGTGGTTTAGGGTGGCTCGGTAGTCCCCATAAATTATAATGGAGCCGTCCGGCTTAATTGGTGTCACAATTGGCGTTTCCCATGGGGAGTGGTCGGTTGGCTTTAACACTCCCTGGGCAATCAACTTATCAAGCTTCTCGTCGATTTTTGGCTTTAGAGCAAACGGAACTCAATGAGGCTTAAGGCGGATGGGAGCTATCTTTGGATTAAGGCTAAAGGATATCGGGGTCCCCTTGTACTCGCCTAGATTTTCCTCGAAGACATCCCTGAATTCGTGGGCGAGGTCTTCCTCCCAGTCACTGCCGCCGATTTGGTTAATGCCTGCCACTTCAATGCTGAGTGGTGCGAACCATTGCAGACCTAACAGACAAGGCCGGTCCTTATCGATCACCGTCAGGGGTAAGTACGCCGTGCAGTTCTTGAATGCAACCCGGACTCGACTGGATCCTGCGACTGGAATTCAGTTCCCCTGGTAGTCCTTTAACATGAGCCATTGGAATTGAAGCTCTTGGCGCCGGATAGTGGGGATGAGTTGCTTGAGCGTCTTCCATGAGACCATTGAAAGAGACGATCCCGAGTCAACTTCCATTTGGCAGGTTCGATTTTCAATGTTCATGTTGACCCAAATTTTCTTTGCGTCTAGTGAAGAGGCATGGCCAATAGTGAGTGTTTGGTGGGCCTCTTCCCGTCTCGCTAGACGATTCACGGGTCGGTTTCTGTAGGAGTGGTTTACTGGTTCTCACCTTACAGGGCGATTCCCTGTCAATTGGTGGAGGTTGGTTCCTTTCGAGGTCTGGCTGGATCCGAGGAGGCTTCTGCAGACCCGTCCGATGTGGCCTCGTTTCCCGCACTCGTGGCAGAGTGCGTCGCGGAATTTGCAGTCGGAGCGGTAATGGTTGGCCCCGCAGCCAGCGCACAGTTGTTGGGACTTCGGGTAACGGTCCCAATCGGACCGCAGGCGATGGACCTCTTCTTCGTCGCTGTCTGATGACGAAGAGAGGTCCTCATGGTGGGCTGTCTGCAGCTGCCCTTCTGCGTTAGGTGAAACTTTGCTGGCCAGTGGGTGTGCTGGAGCGCGATTTTGGCGCAGTTGGGCAGCCGACTTCTTGGTCGCCTCCACTGCCGTAGCTTCAGCTACGGCGTCTTTAAGGATGATGTTGCCCTTTGCCATTATTTTGCTCTGTACGTTTAGAGCGTCTAGCCCGAGGACTACTCGGTCTCTCAAGGCCCCTTCTAGGTTGGTGAAATCGCAAAGGCCTCCCAAGTTCCTGAGGTCTGCAATGAAATCGGTGACGCTTTCTCCTTTCCGCTGGTTTCTTGATAGAACTCGTGTCGTCTTACGAGCGTTGGAACGGTTGGTGCATAGTGGGCCCTTAGTAGCGGTTCGAGGACGTCCCAGTCCATGGCCTTCGCTTCCGCCGGTTTCGCTAATGCCTTAGCCATTTTGAATACTGTCGGGCCGCAGTGCGTTAGGAATACCACCCGTTTCTTCCCAGGTGTGGCATCCTTCAGATTATTCGTTTCCAAAAATATTTGAAAATGATCCATGTCAGTCCTCTTGAGCTGGATCGAACGGAGCGGGTGGTACTACGCCGCCGGACATGGTTCCGCCGTTGTGCACTTCAGCCACGTGCTTAGTTGTCTCAGTTGGCTCAGATGTCATCCAATCCCACCCTCATTGCCAGTGTTAAGTCTGGAGCATGGGTGCGAATGATGGAGACGAGCTGGTAAAAACAGTGAACTTCAAACTCTTTATTTGCATCTTGTGACAGCTCAAACTGGAGGGCTGCTATAGCCTTCCTTATATAGGCAACTTATTAACTATTCAACCAATAGCAAACCTGGAGCGCTAGCTCCGTTAACCAATGGGAATGGCCTGTTAATGGCCAATCAGATTCTCCTGAATGGACCAATCCGATCCTGCCATTAACAGCCAATCAGATGTGCAGGGCCAGAACCTTGCACTTGACTTCAAGCTCAAGATAACTTTATTGATATTATTCATTCACAACATAAGGAGTCATGGTCTACTTCTTACAATATATTAACTATCTTTTAATTCCAATCAGAACTGAATCCATTAAACATTGTCAGACTTTTTCTGTATCACTCCCTTCATGAATGAACAACCCAACTAGCTTATTTACTTTTGTCTACTATTACTAAATCTAGGCTGCATAAATCCAGACATGGCTTGGTATTACCTAGAGTAGAAAGAAGTTGTTTCTTTGCTGATGCCAAGTCATTAATTGATTGTTGTAACCCAGATCTACCTTTGATTATGCTAAAAGGCAGAAAATAAAACTTTGGCCAGTTCATAAAAGGAACATAGGGAAATCCTCAGATACTCTGATCCTCAGCCTAATGCAGCTACAAGTGCTGTCTTTCCATTTGGGCTACCTGGCATTTAATTTATCACTTGGTGCCCCGACTAAAGAAATAACTCCAAATTTTGATATGGAAGACCAGGAATAAACACTGTTTATGGTTCTATGTAAACTTGTCAAATTCCAAATTTACAAACTAGGATTAAAATGAGGACGTTACTCTGGAATCAGAGGTGGTATTCAGCAGGTTCTGACCAGTTCTGGGGAACTGGTAGCGGAAATTTTGAGTAGTTTGGAGAACCAGAAAATACCACCTCTGACTGCCCGTGCCCCCATCTATTCTCTGCCTCCTGTGTCCCAGCTGATCAGCTGGGTCTTCTTTTGTTGCCCTGCACAGGAGAACACAGCTGGAAAGTAGGTTAGTGGGGAGGGGAGGGAATGGGGATTTTACTGTATCCTTTCCTTGCCATGCCCACCAAGCCACACCCACAAAACTTGTAGTAATTTTTTTTGAATCCCACCACTGTGTGGAATGTTTGTCCAACTATGTAACTTGCACATTGTGTTTTTATGGAGCCAAGAAAAAAAACCTATTGAGATGAACTTTGTATTAATAAATGGAACAAAATGAGGGTCAAAATATATATGGTGCAAATTCCATCTATACTCAAACAATGTAGGGATATTAGGGCCACAATAGGAAAAGTCAGAATGAAATGGAATGTGTAAATTCATCCTTTCTCGGATGCATTTTTTGTCAGCATTTCTAGCTACTTTCTGTGCTAAATTTGGGGAACCCGCTGTTCCTCAAATCCTATTGCATCATTAGTCTGTATAATCAGTACAAATAAACAAAGGAAAACAGGGCTGGTTCTAATTCTGCTTTTCAACATTTGCATTCTTTATGAAAAGAGTTTTAATTTTAAAGGGTTTCCTGCTTTTGGGGGGGGGGCAGTTTGGGTATTGCTTCACCACCAGCTTCCCTCCCGCCCTCCAGAAATGCTTTCATTTGATCACTAATTTATTACTGACCAATCTATATTGTAAACTTTCATTCTAACCTATTTTATTTGGCACTGGAATAAAGTCCAGGCCCTTGTCATTTCATAATTGTTTAATTAAGGGGGAAGCATTCCAATATTTTTGTACCCTATTTCCATTCATCCCTCTGTACCCCAAAGTCATGTTTCCACATTTATTTCCCAGCATTCCCATAATTAATGTCAGGGCATTTCATAAGGCCTCCCTTGCTTTCTGACATGCTTTTCTACTGACATGCTTCTTTCTTTCTTTCTTTCTTTCTTTCTTTCTTTCTTTCTTTCTTTCTTTCTTTCTTTCTTTCTTTCTTTCTTTCTTTCTTTCTTTCTTTCTTTCTTTCTTTCTTTCTTTCTTTCTTTCTTTCTTTCTTTCTTTCTTTCTTTCTTTCTTTCTTTCTTTCTTTCTTTCTTTCTTTCTTTCTTTCTTTCTTTCTTTCTTTCTTTCTTTCTTTCTTTCTTTCTTTCTTTCTTTCTTTCTTTCTTTCTTTCTTTCTTTCTTTCTTTCTTTCTTTCTTTCTTTCTTTCTTTCTTTCTTTCTTTCTTTCTTTCTTTCTTTCTTTCTTTCTTTCTTTCTTTCTTTCTTTCTTTCTTTCTTTCTTTCTTTCTTTCTTTCTTTCTTTCTTTCTTTCTTTCTTTCTTTCTTGGATCTCTTTTCCCTCTCCTATGCTAGGTGACCCTGAAGAAACCTGATTGGGATCATCAGTTGACAGAAAACCACCATTGGTTCCTTTTGGGTCCATGCATTTTTTTTTCTTTTTGTTATAAAGTTTTTTATTTTTTATATATACAATAAATCCATTCCATTTCAACCATGTGTCGATTAGGTACATATTTGGTATGCTTACAGTTTATGATTAATACTCTGCTTATCAATAAAACAACATAACAATAATCACATTTTCATATAAGTAATATCCAATATGTCTATTTTTACCAATCTTCTCTTATTGCTTTATATATTCATCTAATCCATTTTATTTTTTTTTCTTACCATTGATAAAATAATCAGATTCTTCTTTTTCTTTAATTTCAAGTGTTAATCTATTCATTTCTGCACATTCAAATATTTTCTCAATTACTTTTCCCTCTATTGGTATCTTATCACTTTTCTAATTCTGAGCAAATACAACTCTAGCTGCTGTTAATAAATGTATGATTAAATATGTTTTTTCTTTACTGTAACCTTCAGATACCATTCCTAATAAAATATTTCAGGTTTCAAATCTATATGTTGTTTAATCATTTTTTCCAACTATGTGTGTATTTTTGTCCAATATTATTTAGCTTCTACGCAAGTCCATCACATATGGTAGTATGTTCCCAGTGTTTGATGACACTTCCAGCACTTGGCTGATTTATCTTTAAACATTTTCACTAATTTTGCTGGTGCTAAGTGCCATCTGTAAAACATCTTATACAAGTTTTCTTTATATACTGTCAATATAGTTAATTTATAGTTTCTGGTCCATGCATTCTTGAGTTCCCACCATATCATTTCTCATAATCTTCACTGAATTGGTTAGCAACCTTCCAATTTTTTTTGTAGACTGTTCATGCTAGACAAATACAAGGCTTGTGGGAGGAAGCAAGTGGTTTTATTTTTGTGCTTTGGAGAGGGTGGAGAAATGTTTATCAGATTGGGACCCTCTTACAGACACTATGAAGGGACAGGACTTGCAAACAAGTGCTAACGCCAATCATTGATTGACCAAAGTGAAGGCAACCATGACAAACATAGACAATGCATTTAGCAGGCCTCTCAATATTCCTTTTCCACACATTTGTACTGACAGACAAGTATTTTTCATATCACCACAAAAGTAGGGACATCCCCAATGGAGTCTGCATGCATTTGATTCTGGTTGTGATTTTCATATTTCAATCAAACTATCACAATCTAGTTTTTTTCCCCTCATAGCTCAGAGATTATGCTTCGTGACATCCAGTGCTGGATAAGACAATATTTATTTAACTATACGTACTTATTAAAAATAAATTATTATGAATAACAAGGCGTGCTTTCTTTATTGCTTTGTTTGGACAGAATCTGGTCCCTGTCTGCACAAAATTTTCAGCTCTTGAGTTTTATTAAAACTAAGGACAAATACAACTTCAAGTAGTCTCCTATGGGTTACTTTGGACACCAGGTGATTTCATAGACACAGTGATTCATTTTTTCCCCCTAGTAATAGTAGAGAAGTGGTTTCCCTTTCCTGCCTTCTGGGATTTTTTTGTCCACTTTCCAGCCTAGCCCATATCTTGCCACTTTATAGATGAGCTACGATCAGCAGGACTGATGCACAGTATTTTAAAAAGGTATCTTGCATCCTAAATGCACAAGATTTCCTGTATAAGTCCTTTTTAATGGGAAATGCTGCAAGAGGCTTAATTTCCATCCCCACCCTCAGGCTCAATTTTATTTAGAAAAGATGGTGGGAGTTGGAGTGGCGAAATGAAATAAAGCCCCTGTGCTATGGTTTTGAAATGCTCCAGCTGCCAGCATACTGGTTCCAATTTTGATCTTGGCAATTCCCGGAATATCGTTTGTTCTTAAGAACCAATGACGCACCCATTCATTTATCTTTCTCTCCATTAAATTGTTTGTAATTTGGGAATTTCAGCAAACATTTTTTGCATCAATATTTACACTGGTTTGGAATTCGTTTGCGTTTGCACTCGCATACAGGACTTTCCGGGTACATTTGAGAGAATTCATGTTTGGGGAATCCAATAAATTTTATAAGAAGCCTAGTTTCTTGCCATTTCAAGTTTGGGGGCATCAACCCTGACTGGACAGCCAAATTTGAAGGTGAAGTAATAACATTGGAAACACTAGTGTGCCTAAGATAGATATCAAATTGCAGTTGACTCCCATTTCTACTTTGTGTTGTCTCCTAACTACAGGTAAATACTTAACCCATATGCCCTGGCTCATAACTGGATTCCCCTGTTCAGGGAATACGTTCTACAGTATAATTTGCTTTGCACATTGCAGTTTTGCTTCCCTTTGAATTGATTCTCCTATTTTCTTGACTCTATCCCCTTCCAACAGGGAAGAAAACAGGGAAGCACTTAGAGCCACAGTTATCTGTCTTCTGCTTGAATTCCCTCTGAGGACTCTTCAAAGGATCCCATTATAGTAGTCCTCGAGTTACGAATGGAATGGAGCCTGCCCATTCCATTCATAACCCAAGGAGTTGTAGGAGTGAATTGCGTAATTTGAATGTGATCACTCCCTTCTTTCACCCACGCATTTGTTAATCGAATGCACAGTTCATTAAGTGCACATGAGGTATCTTGGGATAGGAAAGGCCATAGAGGGCCCAGTGATGGAACAGGCCACCTGTTTCAGACCACCCAAGGCCTCCCCTGACCCACTGAGATACCTCATTCTCCTGGGGTCCCCACAATTGCTCTCTGCCCCTCCTGCCGCACCAGGTGACTTACCTTATGAAGTTCTGCCTCCTCTCCAGCCTGTTTCTTTGCCTGCTTCCTCTCTTCTCGTCAGCAAAGAGCTTGATGAAGTCTTTGTGATGAAAAAGAAGGTGCAGATTGCTGTGTCCTCCCTTCCAGGCCTCCTTTTTCCCTGCCAAAGTGCTTGATGAAGACTTCAGTGATGAAAAACAAGGCATGGAGGGCTGCACGCTCCCTTCTGACTCTCCTTTCTCACTGCCAACATGTTTGATGAAGCCTTCGGTGACTAAAAAGGAAGCATGAAGGGCCACGCGCTCCCTTGTGGCCTTCTTTCTTACCACCAAAGCATTGAGGATTGCATCCCTGTAGATTTCATCAGCTCTTTGCAAAAAGGCTTTGCCGGTAGGAACAGAGTTTAGAAGGGACACACCTCCCAAGCTTCACTTCTGCCAACAAAGACGTTTTGGAAAGGGCTGCCAAAGCCTACAGGGATGCAATCTTCCAATCTTCCAGTCTTCAGCAAGGAAACGGCAAATGGAGGGAAGGACGTCCATGTTAAGTCTGGAGCATGGGTGCGAATGATGGAGACGAGCCAGTGGAAACAGTGAACTTCAAACTCTTTATTTACATATTGTGACTGCTCAGCTCAAAGGCTGCTCAAGCCTCACTTATATAGGCAACTTATTAACTACTTAACCAATAGCGAACCTGGAGCGCTAGCTCCATTAACCAATAGGAATAGTCTGTTAATGGCCAATCGGAGGCTCCTGAACGGGCCAATCCGATCGGACCATCAACAGCCAATCAGAAGTGCAGGGCCAGAACCCTGCACTAGACTTCAAGCTCAATGATAACTTTATTGGTATTATGCATTCACAACACCCCTTTCCCCCGGCTTCTGCCCACGAGGCGCGGTTACATAGTCCTTGAGGTAGGATGGTTGTTTAATTAGTCTTTTCGATTTTCGCAAGGTGCCCAGCGGTTGGCTGCACTCTTCCTGAGGTAGATCGTTGTTTAGCGGTAAGGGTGCCTCTGGTTCCGAGTTCGCGTTTTCATTGTCATCAATGTCACTGGCCATTTCTTGAGGTGTATTTACTCTGGTCCCTGATTCCTGTTCCTGCGTTTCCGTTCCATTATCAGTCTCTTCACAAGGGTTTCCTTCGAATAATAATTTGCTTTCTTTTGTATCGCTCCCCCCCCTCAGTTTGATCAAAAGGGAGTTTGGAATTACGAGGTGGTAGCCGCGATCGTAGCTGATCTATGTGGCGCTTCCAAAGTCTATTGTCTGGGCACTGAACGAGGTATGATCTAGGGCCGGTTATGCGGATTACGGTCGCTTCAACCCACAGCGGATCGCCTGAAAGATTCTTACCGAATACTAGATCGCCTACCTGGAAGCTATGGCATCGGCTGCTGGATCCGAATGGCTTTTCAGGTTCGTAGGCTGAGTGTAATCGATCGAGGTGGGAGCGGAGTTTTCGTCCCATTAGCAGTTCGGCAGGAGTTTCGTTGGTGACGCTGTGAGGTGTAATGTGATGCAGAAAAAGGATCCGGTTGATTTTTTCGTCGATGTTGTCGTAATCGATTTTTTGCAAAGTCTTTTTGAATTGAACCATGCGCTCAGCCCTACCGTTTGCAGCAGGGTGCGCAGGCAAAGTGAGCGCATGTCAAATGCCCCGGTCAGCCAAGTACTGCTCAAAAGGTAGCGCGGTAAATTGGGGCCCGTTATCGGATACCAGAATGTCTGGTAATCCGTGGGTTGCAAAAAGTCTTTCCAGTCTTTTGATGACTGCGTCAGTGGTTGTGCTGCTCATTTGGTGAATCTCGAGCCAATTCGAGTAGACGTCGATGGTTAGCAGAAACGTGTGGCCTTTGGTCGGCCCAGCAAAGTCCAGATGGATGTGGGACCAGGGTCCCCGTGGCGTCTCCCATTTGGTCGGGGTTGCTTTTGGTGGAGCGTTGCTTACTTCTTGGCATCTCTTGCAAGTTTTAACCCATGATTCGATTTGTCTATCGATGCCTGGCCACCATGCGTAGGTTTGTGCGAGGCCCTTCATGCGCACAATGCCAGGGTGGCCATCATGCAAGGTTCTTAGCAGTGTCTGTTGGAGCCGTTCTGGGATAACAACTCTATCACCCCAGATGACACAGCCCTTCTGCGAGAACAACTCTGTTTGATGACTTTTGAATGGTGCAAAGTCGTCTGGTACTTGGTCCAATGGCCATCCGCGTTCCACCCACGTGAGGACTCGCGCCAAGATGGGGTCGCATTTTGTTTCTCTCGCGATGTCATGGGCAGTCAATGGCGGCGTGTGGAGTGTCTCGATCTGCAACGCTGTTATCGTTGGTGCAGGATCGTTGATAGTTTCAGGGAGCGGTATACGGCTCAGTGCATCAGTGTGGGGAATGGCTTTCCCCGGACGATATTGTAGCTGATAATTGTAGGCAGCCAAGAATTCTGACCAGCAGGTCATTCGGGGAGATAGTATGTAGGGAGTTGGTTTGTCCCCAGCAATGATCCCCAGCAATGGTTTGCGGTCAGTTACAATGGTGAAATTCCGGCTGTACACGTACCCATGAAACCTCTTAACTGCTGATACAATCGTCAAGGCTTCCTGATCAATTTGGCTGTAATTTCGCTCGGTTTTCGAGAGTGTCTTTGAAAAGTAAGCAACAGGGGCTTCGTTACCGTTAGGTAACACATGACTCAAAATGGCGCCCACTCCAAAAGGCGATGCATCACAGGTTATGTTTATTGGCAAAGTCTCATTGTACTGCATAAGCACGGCGTCCGAAGTCAGTAGTTTTTTTACATTACGGAATGCCTGCTCTTCTTTGTGACCCCATACCCAGTTTGCTTTTTTGTCTAAAAGACGATATAGCAGTTCAGCGACAGTCGCTTTGTGCGGCAAGAAAACATTATAGAAGTTGATGAGGCCTAGGAACGCCTGGAGGTCGGTCTTGTTCTGGGGTCTGGGAGCGTTCTTTATTGCTCTTAATTTACTATCAGTAGGGTGAATACCCTGACTGTCAATTAGGTACCCTAAGAATTCAACACGATCGGTACACATTTTGCATTTATTTTTTTTAACTTTCAGGCATGCTTCCTGAAATTTTGTAATACTAATTTTAGACGCTCCCACAAGATTTTTTGAGTGGGGGCAGCAATAAGCACATTGTTGAAATAGGGGACAATGCCCTTGATCCCTTGCAATAGTCTCTCCATTAGGCTCTGAAAGATCCCTGGGGCTACAATGACTCCAACTTGAAGCCGTGTACACTTAAAGGCGCCATGGGGTATTACGATAGTCACGGGGTATTACGATAGACAGACTGTTGTTTCGTCAACCGGCAATTGCTATATCTAATTTAGCAAAGACTTTTCCGCCCCCCAGGGAATGGAGGAGGTGCTGCACTATCCGTACCAGATACGGGTTCTGTTGCAGGGCGTGGTTTAGGGTGGTTCAGTAGTCCCCGCAAATTCTAATGGAGCCGTCCGGCTTAATAGGTGTCACAATCGGCGTTTCCCAAGGGGAGTGATCCATTGGCTTTAAAACTCCCTGGGCAATCAACTTATCTAACTGCTCGTCGATTTTCGGTTTTAGAGCGAATGGAACTCAACGAGGCTTGAGGTGGATGGGCGCTATCTTCGGATTGAGACTAAAGGATATCGGGGTCCCCTTGTACTCGCCTAGCTTTTCCTCGAAGACGTCCTTCAATTCACGGGCAAGGTCTTCCTCCCAGTCACTGCCGCCGATTCGGTTAATGCCTGCCATTTCGATGCCGAGTGGTGCAAACCACTGTAGGCCCAACAGGTTAGGCCGGTCCTTATTGATCACAGGGGTAAGTACGCCGTGCGGTTCTTGAATGTCACCCGGACTCGGCTGGATCCTGCAACTGGAATCCGGTTCCCCTGGTAGTCTTTTAGGATGAGCCGTTGGAATTGAAGGTCTTGGCACCGGATAGTGGGGATGAGTTGCTTGAGGGTCTTCCATGAGACCATCGAGAGGGATGATCCTGAGTCTACTTCCATGTGGCAGGGCTGATTTTCAATGTTCATGTTGACCCGAATTTTCTGAGCGTCTAGTGAAGAGGCATGACCAATAGTGAGTGTTTGGTGAGCCTCTTCTCGTCTCGCTAGACGATTCATGGGTCGGTTTCTGTAGGAGTGGTTTACTGGTTCTCGCCTTACAGGGCGATTCCCTGCCAATTGGCGGAGATTGGTTCCCTTTGAAGTCTGGCTGGGTCCAAGGAGGCTTCTGCAGACCTGTCCGATGTGGCCTCCTTTCCCGCACTCGTGGCAGAGTGCGTCGCGGAACTTGCACTCAGAGCGAAAATGGTTGGCCCCGCAGCCTGCGCAGGGTTGTTGGAACTTTGGGCGTCATTCCCAATCGGTCTGTAGGCGATGGACCTCTTCTTCGTCACTGTCTGACGACGAAGAGAGGTCCTCATGATGGGCCGTGGAAAGCTGCCCTTCTGCGCTAGGTGAAATTTTGCCGGCCGGTGGTGGGCATGAGTGCGATTTCGGCGTAGTTGGGCAGCCGACTTCTTGGTTGCCTCTGCTGCCGTGGCTTCAGTTATGGCGTCCTTAAGGGTGATGTCGCCCTTTGCCATTATTTTGCTCTGCACATTTAGAGCGTCAAGCCCTAGGACTACTCTGTCTCTCAAAGCCTCCTCCAAGTCGGTGAATTCACACAGGCCTCCCAAGTTCCAGAGGTCTGCAACGAAATCGGCGACGCTTTCTCCTTTTCGCTGGTTCCGTTGATAGAACTCGTGTCATCTTACGAGCGTTGGAACAGCGGGTGCATAGTGGGCCCTTAGTAGCGGTTCGAGGACGTCCCAGTCCATGGTCTTCACTTCAGCCGGCTTCGCCAATGCTTTAGCCATCTTAAAATCCGTTGGGCCGCAGTGTGTCAGGAACACCGCCCGTTTCTTCCCGGCTGTAGCATCCTTTAGATTATTTGTTTCCAAAAACATTTGGAAACGATCCATGTAAGACTCCCAGTCTTCTTGAGCCAGATCGAACGGAGCGGGCGGTATGGCGCCGCCGGACATGGTTTCGCCGTTTTGTGCTTCAGTCATGTGCTTAGTTGGCTCTGATGTCATCCAATCCCACCTTCGTCGCCAGTGTTAAGTCTGGAGCATGGGTGCGAATGATGGAGACGAGCCGGTGGAAACAGTGAACTTCAAACTCTTTATTTACATATTGTGACTGCTCAGCTCAAAGGCTGCTCAAGCCTCACTTATATAGGCAACTTATTAACTACTTAACCAATAGCGAACCTGGAGTGCTAGCTCCGTTAACCAATAGGAATGGTCTGTTAATGGCCAATCGGAGGGTCCTGAACGGGCCAATCCGATCGGGCCATCAACAGCCAATCAGAAGTGCAGGGCCAGAACCCTGCACTAGACTTCAAGCTCAATGATAACTTTATTGGTATTATGCATTCACAACAGTCCAGGCCTCAATTCACAGAGAATAGAGGCCTAAAGTGTGAGATCACGTGAGAGCAGTAGCATGTTATCTTGAGCTACTGATCTCGCACAATCTCGCAGTACGTTAGGCCCCTGTTCTCTATGAATGCACCGAAATGCATTGAAGCAACAAAGTAGGCAACGAAAGTGCGACAGAGAAGTGATATTCGCAAGGTGAGACTCTACAGGTGGAGTGCCTGTGAAGTCCTGGAAGGAGGGAAATAGGCAGGGCAAATGTTGCAGAGCCTCTGTGGTCATTTGTAAGGGCAAACAACTACCAAGGTGCTGCAACATTCGTAATTTTGGGAGTTGTTTGTAAACTCTATGCTTATTGCATAACTTCAAACATTCGCAAAGGGAATGTTCATAACTCGGGGATTCCCTGTAATTCAGAATTCTGGTAGCTGGGAGCTCATAAGGAAATGGAGTTGAGGTCAGATGTTTTGAACCAGCTTTACTGGATTCTTGATCACTTGCCTTAGACATTGTTTGCACTAGCTCACTTAGACAACTGAGAAATACATGTTCATAGTGCCTTTTCCTCCATGTTGCAATTCAGATGAGCTGAATTACTACCCCAAGGAAGAATGTAGCACCAGACATGAAAGTCAAGGAGAGGTGCAATGGGTTAAACAGCTTTTAGGGATGCCTGAACATGGATTCTTTAAGCTAACGGGCTAAAAGTCCCCTTTCATCTCCCTTTCCCCATTCAAGAGCTAGATGGGGGTCAGGAAGTTCTTTGCCTTCCACTGTAGTCCTCATCTAGACTGGACTCTATACATGCCATTTTGTATTAATGCCATTTACATGGTCAAAAAGTAATTTATTTTTGTTTGAATTATGTGACCTCTTGATGTTGTAAACTGCAGGCACTCAGTCATCCCCCGATGAATTTGAGGCCATGATGCAAGAGTAAATCAGGTTGGCAGCAGTTATTTCTAGTTTTGTAAGATAATATATGTATATGTATAAATTAATACAACATTGAGGCTTAGAATAAAGTTTCTCCTTCCCTCCCTCCCTTCTTTCTTTCTTTCTTTCTTTCTTTCTTTCTTTCTTTCTTTCTTTCTTTCTTTCTTTCTTTCTTTCTTTCTTTCTTTCTTTCTTTCTGTCTGTCTGTCTGTCTTTCTTTCTGCCATAATAGGCAGCATAATGCTGCAGCTTGGGGGATCATCAATCCAATTAGAGTGGATTCATAAAAAGGTTCCCTAAACCTTAGAAATACAAACCTGATTTTTTAAAACAAACAAAACCCAATAAACAATTAAAAAGTGCTGTAACATTTGCATCGTCAGTAGGAAAGTGCAATCCTAAAGTTTTTCAGCAAACTGCGGAGGATCTCTAAGAAGCCCACGTTACCAAGGGGCCACACCCAAATTTATTACCTGAGATGATCTCATGTTAAAAAAGCAGCCCTTTCTTGTAATGGATGCAAGGCTATGGAATATTCTCTACAAGTGGATATATGCTTTCGATTATGGAGGATTGAGCAACCTGCATTTTTTTGGAAGAAGGCAACACACTCTTGGGATTAATTTCAAAATCCCACTAAAAAAACATCAGCTCATGCTTCTGGTAAGAGCTATCTGTCTTTTCCTTGCAGCTGGCAGCTTGGGAGAGAGAAAGAATAGGATACCAGAGGGAAAGAAAAGGATCAGAATATTACAGTCTTCACTCACACTCTGACCACAGCCACTATGCATTTTGTCCCTACAGTTTCCTTCATTGTGGTGCGCTTTCCTTTCCAGATGTCATTAATTTTTCAGTTCCTTTTGTCACCCTGATAGGTTTTGGTTTTTTGCATGAATTCTTGTGGAGGAAAGTTCAGTATCTTTCATTTTGTGTATAGATTTTTCTGTGTTAATTGGCTTCTCTTGTTTTACCGATTGCAGTTCTCCTGGGATTTTAATTACAGTGCAAATCAGAAGATATAAGATTTTCGTGTACATGCACACACACACACATGGAAAATATCTATGTGGTCACTAGGAGTTGAAAATGATGGCAAACACACACAAACACACACACACACTCAAAAACAAATTAATAATGACTGCTTTTGCGGTGGTATTCTTTTTTCTTTTTATCTGAGATTTTTAAAATTTTTGTACAAGCTGCAAATACTTTTTAATAATCCTACATTGCATAATAAATACAACCTATAACAAAGCTGCAAGTACTTTTTCACTCCAAACATATAAAGATGATAAAAGGGCATACAATGTTTTAATCTATAATAGAAAAATGTACAATAAATAATAAAGGCACAGCACGTATGACAAAGGCACAAACACTATAACTTGATATTGCAGAAGGCATGATGCTGTCTCTTCTGTCTATTTGTTCTTTGGAAATGTGTAGACCAGCTTTTCTCCATTTAGCACTCAGCAGATATACTTGGTGGAAGACTGGCCAAAGCAAGTAACACGATGGCTTAGAATTGCATCTTAGAATTCTCTGGAGGTTGCCAGGTGAGAGAAAGTTGGTCAAGTGGTACACATAATGTATTATGCTAACATGTCATGTGTTTTCTTCTTTTGCACTTTATATGACAGGATAGTATAGATAGGAAAGATCAAACCCATTGAACAATCATTACATAAAATACATTGTGATATACAGTAATAGCAATAGTACTTAATTTATATACTGCTTCACAGTGTTTTACAGTCCCCTCTAAGAAATTGACAAAGTCAGCCTATTACCCCCAACAATCTGGGTTCTCACTTTACCGATCTCAAAAGGATCGAAAGCTGAGTCAACAATGAACTGGTCAGGATCAAACTCTTGGCAGCGGGCAGAGTCAGCCTGCAATATTGCATTCTAACCACTGAAAATCACAGATTCTAAATCTTAAACAAATCAAGTGAACAGGATACTAGCTGAGATTTACTGATGGATCACAAGTGATTTGCAAAAGATCATCTCTCTCTCTCTCTTCTTCTCTTCCCCCCTCCCCTCATTTCCTTCATATACAATGATCCATTCAAGACATGTCAATACAAATCACAAAGAGAAACAGATAAAACCTCCAGCCATCCCAGTTTCAACAACTTTCTTATAACTGAAAGTAAAAGTTTGCAAAACTTTTACAAAAACTTTACAAAAAAGGGTGTGACTTCACTGCCTTTTTAAAACTATCCGAGATCTTCCAAACACATAGAAGAATGTGGTTTCTGCTTCCACAAACTTCACATCTCTATCACATTTCACATCTTCACATTTCTATCAAACATCTGATAGAAATTTTCAACATCCTTATTCAAGGCAAGCAAATAGGAGACAGTCCTGGAGAAATTCATAATATCAACAACAACAAACTCATAATATCAACAAGAAGTATATTTTTGGCAGTAGATTTGTATATGACAGGCTTGTTCCAATTCCAACTCGGTAAACAAATGTCTAGAGAATCTTAATCCATAATTGCTGCCTGCATCCTGAGCCCCTATTTGGAACTTTTATTTTATCTAAAGGATCCTACAATTTTGGTGAAAAACAAAAACCTAAAAATGTGCACACCTCTGCTGAGGAAAAAGAAAGAGTTATTGAAAAGGAAAAACCGGGTGCTTGCTTTCTTTCTTTCTTTTTTTTTTTGAAAAGAATTTTATTGATTTTCTACAAACAAACAAGACAAACAAATTAAAACATCAACTCTCATATGTACATCCAGCGTGTCGGTTGGTTCATCAGTTTTGTGCATTCCTTTTGTAGTCTCAATTACAATTATGTTACATAACAACTCATATTGTCAATCCAAACTTATATATCCTAATATCACTATTAAAAAAAAAACAACTTTTGACTATACTTTTAATCATTCATGCTTTATGAGATAATAATACTTTAAACAGTTTATTCTGTAACAAATCATATAATCATACCAAATCAATTCTAAAAACACTTTATAAATATAATGTTAAATAACAAAGACAAAAGAAAAAATAAAGATATTCCTTACTGTCTAACATTCTAAATATTCTATTATCGTATTTTATCATCTAGCCATTGATAAAAAAGACCTCAAATTTCATAAAATTGTTTATCCTCTTGCTCTCTAATTTCAAATGTCAATCTACTCATCTCAGCACATTCCAATATTTTCTTAATAATTTCTTCCTGTAATGGTATTTTCTCATTCTTCCAGTTTTTAGCAAATACAATCCTAGCCGCTGTTAATACATTTACAATCAGGTATTTCAAATCTTTACTATATGTATCAGGTAAAATTCCCAATAAAAAGATCTCTGGTTTCAAGTCTATGTGTTTCTTTGTCATTTTTTCCAACCACATGCGAATTTTAGTCCAATATTTTCTAGCGTCCTCACAAGTCCACCACATATGGTAATATGAGCCAGGTATCTGATGACATTTCCAGCATTTTTCAGATTTGTTCTTAAACATTCTTGCTATTCTTGTCAGGGGAAAGTGCCATAAAAAACCAGGTGCTTTCTATGCCTAGATATGTTCTCTTTTTAGCTAAGAGTAGGTAAATTCCATTATTATTGCTCTTTTTTTTGTAATCTGCCCAATTGTTCTCAATGTGTTCTCAAAACACATCTGGAGAGCAATAATTGTCCTAAAGATATCTATAGGGTTCTTCTGATAACCTACAGGCTGAAAAGGGCGTATTCTGCATTATTTGATAGCACTCTATAAAACCAGTTATTCTATGCTCTCTTGTTTTCCAATCTATTTGGGGAAGGCACAGGCTGGCTGGCTGGCTGGCTGGCTGGCTGGCTAGCCAACTAACTGTGGTCATCTGTCCTCCAAAGGCAATTTCACAGGCAGTTAACTTGGCTGTCAACTTAACCCCATTTTCTAATTGGCCTAGACACACTACCGTGTTAAATTAGGGGGGGTGGGAAGCAGGCAGTAAGGAGAAAACTGATTTGAAAAGAAGAGGGGCTGCATTCTTGGAGCCTCACAAAGTTTGCCCATTTGAAGTGCCAAACAAATGCCAGCCATGATCATTTACTGCTGTGAATATTCAAACCCAGCTGCCAGCAAGAAAGAGCAGCTGCTCTGGCAAGAAGTAAGGTAGCCCCTTCAGGCTGGCCTTGTAATACCCACCCCAGCACCTGGGTCAGCTTATAAAGGAAAGCCCTGTGCTGTATGTACCAAGCTTTCTGAACAGATACAATGAAGGCCTCCGGCCAAGGCTATTTTAACAAAGAAAAAGTAGTTTGGGGTTAGTTTTTTTTTTAAACAAAACAAGCAAGGAAATCCACCATTGTATCTCTATCATCTACTGTAGAAGGAAGCCTCTCTGAAACTCAGGTATGTCCCACTTTTGTGATAATGGATTAGCAGATGTGAAGGTGGCATTTCAGTTACAATAATAATAGAAATTAAAAGCTGGGATCTAAACCAGGCTGATTTCAGGAGGGCATTTCAGTTTTGCAAAGGCCATTCAAGACTTCCAAACAAATATACTTGTGGACCTCAAGAGCCCGGTGATGACTCCTTACTGGCCATTTGTGAAATGCATATGACTGCTTAGGGTTTTAGCAGCTGCAGTGGGTATCATGGGCGTGAGTAAGTAATTGCTCTCCTCAGAAAAGGACCATATGGTTCTGGATTAACAAAAAGCATCTGGAGAAAGAACTGCTCCACGTACTGCTCCAGATGGCTTAGAGGCCTGCAGAAAGCAACTGGACCACAAATATATTGTGGGTATAATATACAAATATATAAATATACAGTATAAATATACAGTGGGTAACCACAAAAATATGATGTGTGTCATATTTCACCCCTGCCCACCAGTGAAGCTTACTATCTGATAAGTTATGGTTTTACGCTCAGCAGCTGATGAGCAAAGCCTGAGCCTTGATGTTAATGATGGAACCGTTGCATGATGTCAAGCAGAGTGCCCTTTGACATTCATTTCTCACTTCTCACTTCATAATTCCTTGCACTTTTCATTATTGTCAGAGACAATAATTTACATACAAATGGTTTAAAGCAGACATTTATCTTATATTGGACTGGTGAGGAATATTGGCCTCCAATCCACAAATAAATTAAAAACATGTATTATTTTGTCTTGTTGCTTACAAGGAGGGTTTTAAAATAACTATTTTGATATTAATACTAATTCATAGTGCTATCATTTATAAGTAGAAGAATATTAATTTCTTTATGTTAGACTATAATGGAAAAATAACTGGAAGATCTAGGAATGGAAGACGACTAGAAAATAAAATTTATTAAAACTGAGACCTATTTATTCCACTGGAATAGCTTATCATAACATCAATCCATGCATTCTTTCTTCATTAAATTTTAATTTCTTTCAAGATATATAGATATAAATATTGTGTTTAAGTGTATACACAACAGATCTGAAAATATTTGTAATGATTTATGTATATCTGCAACAATCTTTACTTAATTATTGTTATATAGTCTATTAATAATTGTAGTAGAAATATATCAGTTATGCTAAGATTCAATTGTTACTCTTCCCACCTCCAGGTACAGAATGGTGAAGTATAATACATCATTGAAAATTCCCATTTGAAAAGCTGGTGCTCTATTGAGGAAATGCAGCATCTTTAATAATTCCATGGGACACAAAATACTGTATCATCTTCTTGTAAACACGTCCAATTGCATTTGTGAAACTAGTACCCTGTTTCTCCAACAGTATGGCCTCCCCCAATAGGAAGTCCCAACATGTTTTATAGGCATGAAATGAAATTAAGCCCCTCCCGCCAAATTAAGGCCTATATTAAAACATGAGAAATGGGGGAAATGGTGGGGGGGCTTGCCATTAGGAAGTACTTTTGTTGCATACCCGGATATGGTGCTGCCTGCGTTGACCCCGATACGAAGTGCCCCACCAACGCCGAGGTAAACATCCAAGCCATCGCCGCCCGCCCGAAGATGCAAGGGGGGGGGAATTAAGTCACCTCCCAAAAAGACGGCCTAACCATTTTTTCGGAGCTCAAAAAAAAATAAGACCCAGTCTTATTATATGAGAAACACGGTATTTTAGCTGCTACTGAGCACATGAATTCCTTCTGCTTGAGGAAGCACTCTTTTATTCAAATGCAGTTCTACATAAGAGGTCACAGGCAACACAAGATAGTCTTTATAGAAGTGACACCAAATATTCTTTTATGAATCTGTGACACAGTAGGTAGCCAGTGTCTGATATGAGCAGGAGAGGCAGAAAAGAATATATTTAAAAAGAGAACTGTTTTGTTTGTTGGTTCTTTGTGTTTTGTTTTGTTTTTTAGTCATGCCCTATAAGTTACCGTACTCTCCATTTTTTCTGGCTGTTTTGTATATTTTCCCCAGCTGATTTCCACATTCCCAGGAGATTCTGCTGCACTAATTAAGGCAATTTTGTTACAGCCAGTTAGAGTCTGTTCATGTCCAGATCTGGACTTGATTATTAATTCTACTTCAGAAGAGTGGAAGTGCAGAGCAACACTGATGTGTTTGCCAAAAGCCCGATGGGCCTTTAATGTATTTTTCCAGTGTCCCACAGATGCTATGAAAGAACAAGACAAGCCTGCAGCAGAGGCAAAGTTCAGTACCCAAGGCCTGGATTCCCATTGTACTTAGACACTCAACATGTTATTTCCCATGTCATCTGACAAAGCCACCTGGGACTTGCAACTGTTCATCCAATGGCCCAACCATGGAAGATGAGAAAAAGAAAGTTTATGAAATAGGGCTCTTTTTAGTTTTTTAAACTTTGTTCAGTTAGAAAACATGGACACAAGAGCCAGTGGATTCTGTAACCATGGCTATGCCAGGGATTTCATTTCTCATGGACTCATATTTATGTGGGAAGATCACAGACTACATTAGAATCCATGGCATCCATATTGCAAAAATATTGCAAAACACTTTTGTTTTGGAGGCACTCATATGTAAGAGCAGGGGAGAGATTCTACTGATTCGGCCCGGTTCAAGCGAACCGGTAGCTCTGAGGATCAGCTGTTGGGTCCACCTGCTTGCCTGGACTCTAGGCTGTGCTTTATATCCTATTTTTCAAGATCAGCTGATTTGCGTGGCACAGTGGATTGCTGTGATCAGCTGTTTAACACACAGGGATTGCTGGAGAAGGTCAGTAGCAAACGCTCTGTGTTTGCGCATAAAGCATGCACTCACCAAACCGGTTGTTACACCATTGAATCCCACCCCTGTGTATAAGTGAATATTAAAACATTCATTGCTCTACTCTTTGGCATTGTCGCAAAAGAACAGAAATAGAGTAAGATTTCCCTGATCTTACAATTTCATTACACCTTTAAAGGAGGGTTTCTGGCTTTCTGGATTGCTCATTACTGAGCAGCTTGCAATTTGGGCAATGTCTTAGACTGCCTTAATCTGAGGACCCAATGTGTTTTTATTCTCAGCCTGAGAGACCAGAAAGCTGCTTCTGTCCTGATCCTTACAAATGAAATTAGGAAAGTGGGCTGCCTTGGTTGCATCTGCTTTGGCATTGCATGAAATGGCATTACCCAGAGCGGTCATGAATGTAATTTTTTCCTTAAATAAACTATATCTCTCTGATATATATGTATGTATGTATCTTTCTATCTATGTATGGAGAAGATTATAACTCTTTTAAAAAAGTCTGGAAAAAAATGAATGTCATTGTTTACTGGATCTAAAAAGGGGAATCTCTATCTCTTTTTTCTTTCATTCTCTCATTCCCTCTCTCTCTCATTTCCATATTTCTAATGTAGCTTTGCTTCATACCTGGCCTTATAGGAAAAAATGTGCTTGATCATTATAGTGAGAAGCAAATCAATATCCAAATTCCTGTCAGTTTGATTCTTGGAGGAATTTAATAAAAATAGAGTTTTATAATATAATGCCCAATAAGACATTAGTGTTGGTAAATAAAATATTTTGTAAAATTTAACTTGTATATCTAAACACTACTACCTTCCAAAATTCAAGGAATTTCTCATCTGTTTGATCATATTCAATGACAGAGTTGATTCATCAATAAAGTACTGCAATTCAAGTGTAATGGAAATGATTCCATTATGTAGTAATCAGTAATGGGGAAGACATTCATTGACTGATATGAATGTAAAGTTAACTATTTTTTCCATTTTCAGTCTTTAAAATGCATGCATTTCTGAATTTTGCCATACGGTTTGCCAATTTTCTTCAAAAAGTAGGAAACTGTACATAAAAATCCAGAAAATATGTTTATTTACTTTATTTCTATAGATGATTTCTATAGCTGATTACTTGATTTCCATCATCTCAGCAAATGATTCTGGGTGGCTCATATAAAAACCATACCTGAAGCAAAATGCAAACATTTAGATATTAAAGTATACCTACAGACAAATATTAATTACCTTTGAAAAATAACATCTGGAACTGCTTTGAGAATGGGAAAAATCAAAATTTAAATGAGAACGAGAACCTGAGAGAAAAATAAAATTTGTAGACAAGGCAAACTGAGAGAAATCCAAACTAATATATTCACTCATAATTATAAGCAATTACAGCAGCCACTCAGTTAATTCACCTGGGAACTGAGATGAACCTGAGCTCCACTTGATCAAGCCAAACATGTTCTCACTTTAGATTGCACTAAATCTTTTCATCATACAGTAGAAGAAAAAACAAAGTTATTGTTTTAACTTTCCCTCCCCATACCATTCTACTTCCTTTTCCACTAAAATAAGGCATCACTGAGGATCCTTCTTTTAAATTATAGAAGATAGTTGTCTTCTCTTATGCTACTTTAAATACAGTATTTCTCCAGAATTAGGAATAAGCTGAGTACATCCATCAAGAATTGCTCTCAATTGGTAACACTTGCCATCCTTGCTGTCAGAACATTTCTCAGATCAGCACATACCCAAGACCCAATTAAATCATCCACCAGGCTAAAGTTTGTATCATTCGATTATTTCTGTAATTGAAATTAAAGGGCAGTTTGAGACTTCCGGTTTGCAGGGCTTCTGCAGCAGGCAGGAATCCGCGATCGTGCACAGTTTCTGCCTGGGCTCACTGCTGGAGCGCCCCAAGCCAGCTGGCTTCGGGACTAAGCCACCCCATAGAGGTGGTGAAGAGGGGGGAGATTCCAGCAGGGTCGAGGAAAGCCGCATCTTTCCTCCTCAGCTGGCTAAACTCCCTTTTTCCGAAGGCGGTAAGAGCGGCGGTCAGAAATGGCCGCCTCAAAGAAGCACTCAGCCAGAAAAGAAAGTGCAGGAGGAAGTTAAGAAGTGAAAGTTTCAGCTGACCGGGATAAGAAGGAACAACTAAGGTATCCTGGAATTTAAATTTTATAAAAGATACATCGCTCCCAAAGAAGATTCGGAAGCAGCGAATGAAAGTGAAAAGGGAAAGTTTTTTTTTTAACTCTCCTTCCTTATGTTGACAGCAGAGATGAATGAGAATTTGGAAAAATCCACTTTGGCACCAATAGGTAATTAAACTGGAAAATTAAATGCCAAGGGGACAATAAAGATTTCTGAACACTAAAAAACAAATTTATTTATTTATTTGCTGTAAGTGGGAAGGGAGAGGAAAAGAATAAGAGCAGGATTTGGAAGGAGGAGGCTGCCTGGAATCCAAAAGAATCTAAAGTTAAATCTTAATAAGACTTCTAAAAGATACATTTTAACTGGAACTTTGTAACTAAATAGTAATCCCAGGAAGAGAAAGTGAAAAAAGAAGAAAGTGTTAAAAGAAACAGCTTGTGTGTATTTGGATTGCTTGGTGACTTTGGGATTTCTGGAAATTATATTTCAATGATTAAAAACAATTGGGTGGTTGTTTAAAAATTTTTTTTCAATGGCATCACTTGTGGATGAACTGAAAATGGAAATTAAACAATATAAAGAAGAGGAACAAGAAGAGAAGGGCTCTCTTGGCTCCATTTTTCAATTCTTAGAAATGGCGATCTATACCTACGAGAAACTACAAGAAAAGACTGCGCAACAAGATTCGGACAAAGAAGAAGCCATCTTTAATGAACTAGTAACTTTATCTGGGGAAGAAAGGGGAAAGGGGGGAAAGAGAATGGAGAATTTAAGACCCCAAAAAACAACCAAAAAAGGGAAAAATAAGGTGAAAAGTGGATATAATGTTAGAAAGAAAGAGTAAAGGGGAACACAGAAGAGGGAAATGGAGGTGGAGAGACAAGGGGGTAAAAAGGGCAGAGAGAAGACGCAAGGGAGGAAGGAAGGGAAGAGAAGCTACAAAGATTTGGAGCAAGCTGTAAAGAAACAGGACTTATTCAGAGATAATGGGTAGAAGTTTAACTGAAAAAGTGATTCTGCAAAGGCACATAAGATTGTATTATTATATTTGTATTAGAAATAATGTTAGAAAATTGGAAACATATGATTAAAAAGTGAGATAAAATAAAAACTTTTGTGAACAAAATAAATGAAATGGAATAAATGAGAGAATTGAATTAGGAAGGAATGGGAACATTTTAATTACACAATGTTTTAAAATATAAGTGAAGTGGGGGGGAAGTAACTATGGAAAGTTTATAAGTGTTCCCATAGAAGCATGATACCTATTTGAAAAGTAATGTGTAAAACGTTTAAGATTTAAATGAATGTTAATATTAATGATAGAATTAAATTGGTATGGATTGTTGTTTTAATTATATTATATATTTCTAATTTTGTCTCTTTTTAAAATATAGTGTGTCATTTTAGAATGTATCAAGCAGAATCCGAATGGAAGTTATGTACTACATTAAGTGTTATAAATTTAGGGGAAAGATATAAAGCCATCATACTCCAATCAGTGATTACAGGAGAAATTTTGTTTTAATGAGAAAAGATAATAGACAGCTGAAACAGGACAGACAAAGAATATAAGTATAATGATCTGAATTGAGATGAAATAAATAAAATAAAATAAAGAAAGTTAAAAGAGGGGAGAAGCTATATAGAAAATGTAGAATGGTATTAAGATATGAAATGGTATATAAAAATGAGCATGAACTTGAATTTGTGTCTGTATGAAGAGATGTAACCCGGGATTAAGCTGTTTTCAAAACAGATGTTTTATGTTTTTATGTTTGTTTTGTTTTTAAAAATCAATAAAATTAAAAAAAAAAAGAAATTAAAGGGGCAGTTTCTGGATTCAGCAGAAGCCCCATCTTTTAAATTTGGAGATGGGTTATTTGATCAAGTCTGGAAGCACAGGAAAAAGAAGTTAGTGGTACGATTTAGGCATGAATTCCTCCAGAAACAACTTCTTTTCTTCTTAGAAGTATAGTTTAAAACAAAGAAATGAATGCCAAGGATTCACCAATTTGGATACTTCCCAAATTATACAGTATATTAACTTCAATCTTTCCTGACTCTAATGCAAGTCAAAATGAGCCAGAATAGCAGACATTTCAGTCATGGAACAAAAATTAACTTTGTTCTTCTGCCTTGCTTTTCCACAGATACGGTACATATTTACAATCACCTTTGAACTTAAGCTGACTGCCAGAAAGGGCAGATTAATGTTGCCTTGAAAGATCTTGTGTAAATAAATGAGTGGTATTATCTTGTGGGACTTCTCCAACAAAATATGATGATAAAAACCTCTCTGAAACAGATTAGTAGTGGCTAGACTTTCCTTTGAGGTGATATTCTCTGCTATTGAAATGAAGACTCTGTCTGGGATTTCCCCAGTATTATTCCTGTAGTGCTTTCAGTGTTTATAGTGTTGGTAGTTCTTGGCATTAGGTACTTATAAGAATCAATTGATAATTAAGTTGTAATTAAAAGGAAAACATCAACTGTGAAAGTTTTAAAAACTGGAAGACATATACAGTTGTCTATGTTGTCTGGAAAAGATTTAAAAACAGGAAGATACAGATATACAGTACTGAATTGTCTTGTGTTGATATCTTACTAATGACCATTACTAATGTAGAATGTAAAGTGAAATTCCCCATGTCCAAGTGTGATTAAACATCTTGATTAAAGAGATGATGGGGAGACAATATGACTCATTAGGGGAACAGGATAAGTAATGTACTAGCTCTATGCAAAACTTCTAATAACTATGTCATTCACTCTTGAAACTGCCCCATGAAGCTACATTGGCTTAAGACTGAAGTGATACATGATCAGCCTTGAACTTCCTGCATAGGTGGAGAATTGCTTCTAGGCTGGCTGAATCTATCTTTTATTATTATTGTTTTTAAAGATATTGGGGTCTGCAAATGATGTAACTTCACTGGAGGAAGCAGAGTCAATTTTTCATTCTTTGAAGGGTATTTAAAAATGGATGTTTGATGCTTTATCTACCAGACCTTTAACATTCCTATTTTAGGGCTTATTTTATCTTTAAAATATCCAAGTGCCCATGTCTCCAAGCAGGAGTTTGCTGTCAAATTTTAGCAATGAGAATCCAGTGGGTAGAAATGGAAATCTCACAAACAGTGCTGGTGGGGATACGTGAGGGTCACTGGTTGCCAACTTCTTTTATGCTCTGTCCAGTTAAGGACAGGTGCGTTTTAGACTATTTAGTTCTGCCTGAAGTTTTCAATTGTGTACAAATATGTAATTGTCATGGTAGTCCAGTTAAGAAGCTACTGCTACTTATCACTATGCAAGATAGCTCTTACCAAGAGTACTTGGTATCAAAAAGATGATCAAGCATCCAATAATGCAATAAATTAAACTTTGTGTCTTTAAAATGTCAGCAACCACACTGAAAATCAGTTCAACATCACTTTCCGCCACCACTCACTAGCTCTTAGCAGAACTTTCATCTTGTCAGGATAAAACTTTATTTATTCTAGGGACTTATCAGAATTTTGCCAGGGAGGTTTTAAAAAACTTGGATTATCTCGATTATCTAAGTAGACAAAACTATAACATTCATGGAAAATGATGGAAATCCATCTTTTCCTTGTCACGTATACTGTATATACATCATCAACTGTTACTTTAGTATTGCTTTCTCTGCCTTTGTTATCTTAAGAAAACAGACACACGAAAACAAAATTCAGACCCATTGCCTGTATCTTATACTTCATGGAATCAATTCTAATGTGTGCCATTTTCATGCAAACTTCCAAAAGATGATAAAAATATAGGTAGCCCTTGAGTACAACAGAGCCAGTGATGGGATTCAAATTTTTTTACCATCTGTTCTGTGGGAGCGGCTTGGTGGGTGTGGCAGGGGAAGATTACTGCAAAATCTCATTCCCTCCACTCCACTAACCTGCTTTCCAGCTCTGCTCTCCTATGCAGGGCAACAAAAGAAGACCCAGCCGATCAGCTGGGACTCGGGAGGCAAGAATAGATGGGGGCGGGGCCAGTCAGAGGTGGTATTTGCCGGTTCTCCGAACTACTCAAAATTTCAGCTACTAGTTCTCCAGAACTGGTCAGAACCTGCAGAATACCTCTGAATTGAACCCAAAATTTATACTGCTAAGTGAAAATTTATTGTGTTTTGCCCGATTTTGCAACTTTTCTTGCCAGTTGTTAAGTGAATCATTTAATTTGTTCAGTTAGTAACATGATTGTTAAGTGAATCTGGCCATTTACTTTCCCTGTCAGAAGGATGCAAAAGGGGATCATATGACCCCAGGACACTGCAACCGTCATAAATATGAACCAGTTGCCAAGCATCTGACTTTTGATCATGTGACCATGGGGATGCTTCAATGGTCATAAGTGTGAAAAACGATCATAAATCACATTTTTCAGTGGCGTTGTAACTTTGAACGGTCGCTAAATGAATTGTAAGTCGTCCATTGTGCCCTTCTCCAAGATACAGAGATTTGCATAGAAGTCACTGGGATTTTCTGAAATGCTTCACATCATTTTATATTGGTCATTCACCACCTTCAAATCAGAAACATAAACATATAAAGCTGGGTTTTTTAAAAAAATCCCGAGATATTAATTTTAAAGGTGAAAGGATCACTTTAGCATATTTTACCTGCAAATTTCAGTAGCTCTTTTTAAAATATTAAATACAGGCCCACGTACGTCTATTTAAAATTTGTCAAGATTCATTACTGATTAGTGACCCGGTTTATTTCATCCAATTGGGAAAAGGAGAAGAGCGTGTAGATTTTCAATTATAGTCGAGAAAAGGAATAAATTTGATTTTTGA
Organism: Hydrophis major; assembly: GCA_033807585.1. Classification (NCBI taxonomy): domain Eukaryota; kingdom Metazoa; phylum Chordata; class Lepidosauria; order Squamata; family Elapidae; genus Hydrophis; species Hydrophis major. Next base: position 78,423,698 of record CM066328.1, on the reverse strand, counting down.
AATAAAGATTGATGCCTCAAATCAAGTAGAGTTCTAAGCTGATTCTAGATGAACTGGGTGAATCTCTGAATCCATGAAACAGGACCCAAGCTGAATGTTACAAATGTGCACAATTATATGCCCAGAGGCAAAATTTATCCAGTTAGAATTTATCCCATAAGATTCTATTTGTCTCTTTAAGAACTTCTTTTTTGGCAGAACAACAGGGACAAATGATTCAAGTCAATATTAGAAATCAATCTAATAGATGTTATTTAAATCTAGATTTTGTTTGTTTGTTTTCTTAAGATAACAACCATTAGATGAAGTTCCCTAAAAGGCTTGGAATAGACTCTCCTAAACCTTCAAAAAGTAGTTATCACATTATAATAATTTTAAATTGGATGGGATTTTAGTATGTTCTTAATCATTTTAGACTTCATTACACACACACACAACTTCTTATATTCAATATTTTGTCTGTATCTGCCCTTAGGGCTGTAATAACATTAAATTGAATGAAACAAGAGGAGGAAGTGATTACATATGTGGGGAATAATAATCTTAACAGCATCTAACAGGGCAGAAAAACTGTAGCTCCTGTCTGGATTTTGAGGAAACGATACTTCTAAAGAGAAGGGGGGAAAAAAGAGTTTCCAGTCCATATTTTCATTATACCTGTCAATAGAATGCTGTGCCTTCTCATTCTAAACCTAAGAAAGACAGGCTGAGCACTTAACAACTGATCATTCAAAACATAGACATAGATGCGACTTTCCCATCAGGAGCCAGAAACAGCTCAAAAGCAGAACGTTGGATCAATTATTCAACTGAAGGATGTCTACAGCTTCGGCTACCCAACCTCCACTCCTTAACGGATTGTTGTAACAAGAGATGTTTTTACAAGTTTGAACAAGTTTTTTTTTCCTTGAATGATCTCTGCTTGGTGAAATATGTCGAATAAGTATCAGACTGTTATGAAAGCTGAATGCAACAAAATTTCATGTTAATGTATGCTGAGTAGTGTACATTTAAAGTGACAATAAAGTTTCGATTCTACTCTTCTCCTATTCCTATTTCTATTCTAAAGTAATGCCTAGAAAAGTAGGGGAGAACAATCCTTAAACCTATGTGGAAGTGAATGCAAATCAACTCACATTATTGATTTCCTCATTATCTTGAAAGTACTATCTTGAATGTTTTCTGCCATCTGTTCGTAACAGTCTTGCACCTGACAGATGTGCCAATAAGTCAGGATAGTGGGGTACTGGATTTGGGCCAGGGAGACCTTTGGGGGGTTCTCTGAACTAAACAGAATCTTAGCTCGGTGCTCCCCCAAGCCCCTGCGAATCCCCAACAGCCCACCCCTGTATATTATTTAAGCTTTTAACTGGTAGCCGGTGCAGATAGGAAGTATTTTGAAAATGGGTTGTTTTTTTTAATGATACATGAATTCATACTGTTGTTTCAAGGAAGTTTTAAATATTTTGTAAATCACTATAGACAGTCCTGGATTAAAAACATCCAACTTATGGATAACTCTATAGACTATTAAAAATAGTTGACAGCGTTCTCTTCCCTTGAGCCAAAAAAAAACCCTTCCCATGAACTGCTGAAGCCACAGGTTCATTGGCTCAAAGAAGGAAAATGGCATCCACCATTTTTAGTGATTGACAGTCTGCTCGTGAATATAAGTTCCAATTTAACACATAAAATTCAAGTTAAAGACAGACGTGGGAACAAAACTTGTTCTTAACCTGGGTCTGCCAGTCTTTTCAAATTAGCCAGAATATCATTACCACAGAAAAAACATTAAATTGTTGACATTATGCATAGTCTATTAATGTTTAATCCTAATACTTTTTTTTGTTAAGGAGTAGTGCTTATTACCAAGAAAGTGCTTAGACTGAACAAATGGGATTAACTCTGATTATACAACTGTCGCATCTCACATGAATGCCCAAAAGTGGAAGCGAAATGGGCAGAAGTCCTGCATACACATACTTACTAGATGTTAATTACATGCAAATCAATCATTCATCCAGGTTTCCAAACACAGATATAGCTTGTGCAATAAAGACAATTTGTTCAACATGCTATAGCATACAGATGCTTATTTTGAGGAGAACTCCACTGATTGATCAGTCCAGCTTGCTTGGATTATGTTGCCTTGATCACACAAATACCCTTAGTTTTAGATCTTTCTGCAATGCAAGAATCTAACAATCTATTTTCCGAAGCCTGAGCCTGACAACCATCAAATTAGAATTCTCAGATAATTGGTTGGGGGGGAAAAAAGAGCTGTAATCTAGAACAGGGGTCTCCAACCTTGATGACTTTAAGCCTGGTGGACTTCAACTCCCAGAATTCCCCAGCCAGCAAAGGAGTTGAAGTCCACCAGGCTTAAAGTCACCAAGGTTGGAGACCCCTGATCTAGAAGGTACCAAATTCAAACTTAGAAAAGCAACTGTATTAGGATAATCAAAATCATGGGCATGAATTAGGAGAATTACCTTCATGAGTGATGGCCAATTTGGAAGTTCTGATATTAAGAAACGTAATTTGCGGTGCCAGTGACAAGTTATTAACGGGGGGGGGGGGTGTAAACTTGTACTTTTTGGAAGAGAAGTAAGCTACTTTAGAGGTCAAGAATTAAGGTTTTGTTTTTATTTTCCCCCTGTTAATAACTTCCCATTTCAAAGAGATCAGTCAGCAAACAGGCAGTCCATTGTAACTTGTACAAAATGATTGCCAGATGAAAACCAAAGGTATCTAGGAGCCAGCTTACGAAGGAATAAAACTGTCTTCCTGCTCAGCTCTAATTTTCATGACAATCAATAAAGGGCACCTGCGGGTTGAAACATACAATTCTTGTTGCGTCAGTGCATAGAGCCCTCAATTCACCCCTGTATTATTGAAAAACAATGCAGCCACAAAGAAGCCAGCAGGCCTCCGCTATCAGACACACCTCATTCAGAATTATTTCCTTCTTTTCTTTGTGGCTTCCTAAGTTCAATTTGAGAGTTTCACTCATTGCCCCCCACCTGCTCTTCCCATATTAAAAATTGATGTCCTAGTGGAATTCAATAAGGGTGGCATTTCTTTACCAAAGCAGCAAGTGGATCGGGAGGGAAGCATCAGAACTGCGGGTGGGAAGGGCAAAGAAAGAGGTGGAAGTGGCCGGCTGGTTCGCCTGCTTCCAACAAAGCAACAGAGAGGAAGCGGGGAGAACATCTGGCAGGCAGAAAACACAGCTGAAAGCAAGATCAGAAACAGGACTGGTGCTCAAACAGGTCACTTTATATGTACTTTGGAACTAAACAGTGGAATGAGGAGGGTGTAATGCTATCCTTTTTCTTTTTAAGGCTGCTAAGGTGGTAGGTTCTGCTATATAGTCCTGCGTTCAGCAGCAAGCCGATTGTGATGATGGCGGTAAAAAAATACCTGCAATGGGCACCATCTTTAGACATAAGTTGACAGTCAAGTTCAGTGCTTTTAGAGAAGGTAACTAAAGATGGACAGAGATCCTATATAAGCTGATATACCAACACCTTTGCTCAGGTGTCACAGTATCTGTCGGGTGTTTGAAATGAGAAACTGCAGTGGGCTGAATGAACAGGAAAACAATGAACAAAGCACTGAGTGTTAAGTTACTTGTAATTAACATGATCATGAAACTTCCAAATACATAAACAGCCCATGGAGGATTTTTTCTGGCTTTAAATGATCACTTCTTCCCATTCTGAACTGAAATCAACAGACAGCATAAACACTCCCAGGATATACACACTGCAGTCACTTTGTGGTTTATTTTATCAGTAATGCCACCAAGTATGCATGGACAACCCCACCAAGTCACCAGGATCTGAGCTTGGGGGAAAGTTCATCCTATTCTATTCAAACATCACACATAAATGCCACTTTGCAATAAACTGCAGATCAATTTAGGTAAAGATTGCTGCTTTATCAAAGGTCATAGTTGTTCTTCCCTAATGTTGGAAACGTTACTGAAACTTAAGTTTATATGATTCCACGTGTGAATATTTTGCATGCTAATAAAGCATATAAAACTGAGTGCATTATATCAAGAATAAACGGTCTTAAAGAAAACAGTGACCCCTAATGGCAGAGGCTGATTTTATTCTTTTTATCCCTTGTTCAATCTGGTACAGGGAGTCTTCATAACCACAACCTGGACCAGCAACTTGGTTATTAAGGGAAGCAATTGCTGTGTGAAATTGCAACTGGGCTTATGATCTTACTTCAATTTTCCTTTGCTTTGCAGACCTGCTAAGATTATAAATGTCAGGAAGTTTATATTATCAACACCATTCTAACTGCAAAATTACTAAACAAGGCAGTTTCTAAATGAGTATTATGTGTTTTCAATACAAATAAGATTTTTTTTTCCTGCCTAAGCAGGGGGTTGGACTAGAAGACCTCCAAGGTCCCTTCCAACTCTGTAATTCTATATTCTAAATTAAAGATTTCAGGATAAATGCATGAGCAACAGCTACATAAATGGCTTATTTTTGTTCAAAAACCCTTTCAATTATTGAATCATATATGACACAATAAAAATCTGTTATGTATTTCTGTTGTATATGGTAATATTTAATGTTATTGCCAATTTGTCCTTTAAAATTATATTAAACAGTTTATGTTGCTTTAAATAGTAGAAATGGTCAACTACTTTGTTCTCACTGACTCAAATACGACAGGGAATTTAGTTGTCTCAAATATCAGAAGTAACGGTCATAAAAAGTTTCTGCCTTGCAGTCTTCCTAATTATCCCCTTTGTTCCTAATTTGGCTCCGTGAGTGTTGGACTGCCATTAAACAAAGGTCTCTGACTTTGTTTGACTTGGGTATCAATCACATTCTACTTTAATACACCACAAATGTAGTAATAAACAGCCTAGTAATTTGTACTATGTGTACAAGTAGCATTCATGTAAGCATACAAGAGAATAAACAATAAAAACCCAATAAAACATTGGGCAGAAATTGTTTATCAGAAGTGATCACATAGAGCCAACAAGAAGGTAGCTCATATTCTAGTATTTTACACCAACATTGCAGCAGTAAGTGATTTCTTCAATTATTCATCTGCAAATAATACAGTACAAACTACTCGTCTTTTATCCCCTGACACAGCATTTTTTAAGAGAGACAGAAATTTATCTTACAAATTTACAAATCTTACAAGCCAGAACTGATGTAGAAATGCAAACTTTCAGTTTATGCCTTACCAGAAAACAACTTCTCTAAGGAAACCAGATATTCAGGCAAAAAAGAAGGTGGAGTAGTCTTAGCTGGACTGTGAGCTATGTACGAACATGTATGTTCATACATCATGCTATGTGATTGTTTTCACATAGGTTGTTAAAATTCACCATTTGGTTGACACATAAACACCAAGTATTCACACAATTTATAATACTAGACTCTGTTAGCAATCTCACAGAAGAAATGGCGAAAAAGCAAGGACAAAGTACACAATAGAAAGTCATTAGACAATAATTTCAGGACTCTTTAATAGGCAACTAAGCACAAAAAGCATAATTAATTACAAATTCATAGCCGTTAAAGGTATTTTAGCAGGTATCTTTTGATACAAATATAATGTAACTTGTTATTCACGGTAATTTGAAACCAGTGCCCGCAGAAAATGTGGTTTTTGGATACAAAGTCCCTCTTAACTACTCTTTAGCTGGCATTCCCCATTACCTAAATCTCTTGTACACTGTACATCAAACACAATTACACTCCTTAAAAGAGAGAGGAATCAACTTTTAGCTCCAAACCTACAGTCAACCATTCTTCTAACTAAATGTTCCAGTTTAGTCATAAATTATCTGAACCACTTGCAAGGTTTACAGCTCATGGCGTGCAGGATTCTAATTTTTTTTTTTTTGTCTAAATGCTACAAATTCAGATAAATATGCAGGTGGCAGTAACAATGACAATAATGACAATGCAATAGAAAATCTCAAGTGAAAACACAGAATGCTTTCATAGTGTCATAAGTTATGCAAACAACAATTTGCAGCTACCCAACTAAACCTTCAAGGAAACCCAGCAAAAGTACAATTTCAATGGACAATAACCAAACTATACCATTCGTGCGTGCTTTGACTGAAAATTATATGTTGGGAAGCTTCCTTGCCATATCAATATATGATTGGGATGTTGCCAGAAATGGGACTTTGTGCAGAATTTTTATCATTTATGAATTTCATCTGTTATATGAGTAGACTTCCCTTTGCACACTGAAGCACTATCTCCCTCTTGTTTCCATTATTCCCCAATTCTCCTATTTACCAATAGGGTCCATTCCCCTGACAGATGAATACATTTGGACGTGACCTTGTGTAGCTATTAATAAGAACCAAGGGAGCTCTTTGCATGAAAACAGGGTAAGCTTATGCAGCTGGGCATCCTCACCTCTGTCTAGTTATTCATAGAATTATGGGTATAGTGCAGATATAATATATGCTACCGGTATTATTTTAGTTTGGTTTTTCAACACAAAAATCCACACGGTACTTAAGGTAGGAATGTCTCTAAATTTATATTAGACAAATAGTTCAGTAAAACAAATATTGTCACTGACCATCTCATCTTTACAATCAGTTCACAAAGAGCCGGATATAGTGCTTTTTCAAACCTATTTAGAATACCGGGAGAATATTGGCCAAGTTTCATGCTTCATAGGCAACTTCGTTCTCATATCCTACAACCAGCTCTGCATCTCTTCTTGATATCTCTCTGGATCAATGAAAGGCTTATCAATGGATCGGATCATTAAGTCACCACAATATACACATTCAGCTGCCACAATATCATCTATGTCAGCTTTTGTCTGTTCTCGGCTTGGCTGACCTTTTCCTTGACCAAGAGTATCTGCTGTATCCTTATGGCGGTGATGGGATTTGGAAGGCTGGCTTGCAGCCAGCATTTTCTTTTGAAGGTCTTCCAGCTTAGCTTGCTTATAGGCAGGCAGGTTTGGGTAAACTGCCTGTAGAAGGCAGTCATAGTGAAACATGTGGCCACAAAGAAACAGGTAAAAAGGACGGTTGAGAAGTGGAAAATCACAAGCTGCACATTTTTCTTGTGGTTCAACAGAGCCATATTTGTTTCTCATCTCCTGAATGTCCTCCCTGATCCTTTCAGCACTTTGCGTGGCTTCCTCCATCTCTGTCTTCAGCTCCTCTATGTGCTTGTTATAGGCCTCTAGAGAGTTGCAGATAGCTTCCTTGAAGTGATCGATGGTAACAAAGTCTGGGAAGAAAGGCAACACATCTTCAATCTTCAGCAGGTTGCAACTAGAAAGGCAAGCCATGGCCTTCTTGACATCCTTCTCCTCTTGTACAACATGACGAGCAATCTTTAGCCACAGCTTTTTTCTCAACTCCTCATCCTCTTCAGGAAGATCTGCACAGGATTTTGCCATATCTACATCCACCTTAAAAGAGGGAGGGGGGAGAAAGAAGGGGGCGAAAGAGAAAAGCAAGCAGTTATCCTTCTATCTCCTATTATAAAAAATACTGTTGAAAAAGTGTGAGGGAGATAATGTTGAAAGCAACAACATAGGGATACAAGAAGATATATTTGTCGGTGTATGTCATCCTCTTTAGCCAATATTGGATAATGTTTTTAGTAGTGGCAGATCATTTTAGAGATCAGGCATTCTAAGATGCAACAAGCCTAAAATTGTGGCAGAATAACGTTTGTTTTTCCTTAATTCTTCCTGTCCCTTTTTGCTGGGGAATTCCTAATCTGAACTGTGCCTTCAATCTCTGTTTATGAGCTTCCCATGAACAATGTTATTTGTTGTTGAGGTAAAGTTGGCTACAGGTCCTTGATTTACAAACAGTTGTTTAATGACTACCTGAAGTTACTGCAACCTCAGAAAAGTTCTTTATGACCCATTCTCAAACTTGCAACTATCTCACTACTTCTACAGTCACATGATCACATTTCAGGTCCAAATATTATTTACAAATTATAAATTATTGGTATAAATACAAATTGGCAACCAATTTGTATTTACGATTGCGTCATCCTGCAGTCATGAGATCACATTTGGTGATGTTTTTGCCATTTTCTGCCATTGGATAAGCGAGAGTCAGATTTACAGTGAATATAGAAAGTCTACATAACCCCACTTAAAATGCCAGGTTTTTGAGATATTAAAAAAATCAGATCAAGATAAATCACTTTAGAATTTTTTCTACCTTTAATAAAACATATAAGCTATATAATTTAATTGAAAAACAAACTGAAATCTTTTAAGGGGGAAATAACAATTAAAAAACATATAATAATATGGTTGCACAAATGTGTATCAATCTTATAAGGAGGGATATGGCTGTGTTCAGAATTAACCACATTCAAGCTGATGCTAAATAAGTACACACCTGTCACCAATTAACATCCAAACCCAGCTACATTTTGCAAAAATCTACCTCAAGTGTGACAAAAGCATGTGGGAAAATGAGTTATACCCTGATGAAACCAAGAATGGACATTTTGTTCATAATCCCGAAAAGTATGTTTGGCAGAAGAAAACACTGGATATCACCAAAAGTACACTATATCCACAATGAAGCATGGTGATGGCAGCATTATGCTTTGGGACCATTTTTCTTCATCTGGAACTGGGGCTTTAGTCAAGGTGGAGGGAAATATGGACTGTGCCAAATAGCAGGCAATTTTGGCACAAAACTTCTGTTAAAAGGCTGGTCATGAAGAGAAATTTTGCAACATGGCAATAAAGCACAACTCCAAATCAACAAGAATGGCTTCACCAAAAGTTCAAAGTTTTGGAATGGCCAAGCTAGAGACCTGGACCCAACTGAAAATCTGCAAGGAAGATTCCCAAGACAAGATATTGCCATGCTGATAGGCTCCTACCTTAGAAGACTGAATGCTGTCATAAAATCAAAGGTCCTTCAACAAAGTATTAAAAGGAGTGCACACATATTCAACTCCACTATTGTATTTTTTAAATTTCCCCCCTAAAAGTTTTTTGTTTTTCAATTGAATTGTACTACTTATATTAAAAGAGGAAAATATTCTGAAGTTGGTTTATCCTGGTCTAATTTTTTCACATCTCTAAAACCTAGTATTTTAACAGGGGTGTGTAGACTTTCTACATCCACTGTTATGACATGATTTGCTTAATGACTATTATAAAAACATTCATCAAATCAAGTCCAGTCATATAGTGACATGACTTACGATGCAATGACTTACTATCAGAATTCTAGGCTCAATTGTGGTTGACAGTTGACAAGTATCTATCAGCAGGCCTTCATCCAATACAGCAAGGTAATTTTCTTATTAGAGAATCTGTCCTAATAGTGTTGATTTTCTAACCAGTAAATGTTAACAGTAATCTAATTCATTCTTGGTCTTCAGTCAACATTTCATCCTGCCCCTTTTAGATGATTATTTAAGAGATCCTGAAATTTCAAGGAGAAAAATTAAGGCAACCCCTTATTTATACAGAAGCATATTTACCTGCAAAGCTAGATCAACAGCTTCTTCATACATCTCCATAACTTTATAAACATGAACACAAGCTCGGTGGTGGTTATGTTCGGCACAAAGCCTAAGTGCATACTTCAGGTCATAATGGATACTGTCAGCAAAGGTTCCAGCATGTTCCAAGTAGGATAGTAATGAGTCAGGGCGACACAAAGCATAGAGTGACAACAAATAGTTGTGAATGGCCTCCTGAGTTTCTTCCAGCTCATTCACACAGAATTCCATGTATCGAATGGCTTCATTGATCTGCTGAGTACTCCCACTCTGACTGTAGGTGACAAGAGCAGGAATTAGCCTCTTGGCATCCAAGTCCTTGCCCATTTCAATCCAAGCATCTACCACTTTCTTGGGCATATGCTGGATCAAAATAGGAGAAAACTTGTAAAAGAGTTCCTCATTCTTGATCCTGGATAGGACTTTTAATGCTTCGTTATAATTTTCATGTTGACAGTAATGGGCTATCACTCGCTCATAATCATTCATTATGACAGCAAAGTATACCATGTGGTCTGTGTCCCCATGACTTGCCAACAGCTCATGAATAGTTGATCGATTATTGCGGAGGGAGTCTTTGATTTTGGGGCTACTCAAAAAACTCCGGAAGTTCTCCTTGGTCTTACCATAGAGGTCTTGCTTTGACCCATCTCCTTCCAGCACCCCCAAGCGATTTAAATATAGTTCAGTTAACCAGGTGGTCAGCAGAGTTATTTGTGTTGTTTCAGACTGCTTCAAGCTAGCTAGTTTCTTTATCAAAAATTCCATCAGTGCCTCTTCCTGTTTAGCTTCAATAAACTTAAGAGCAATCTCCTCAAAGTAATTTTGGGTCAGTGCATAACACTTTGCACTATCCAGATATCTCTTATTTTGGAAACAGTATTCTGCTTCTTTTGCCAGCACAATATCTAGGCACTCTGGGCGGTCTTTACAGTACTCTTTAGCCAAATCAAACTTGTTGATATTCATATACATCTTCCACACATCACGGGATTCTCGCTGAACGTTATACCGAAACACAACTTTCTCGGTGTGAATCCAGATTTGTCCAAATGCAGGATCTTTGATCATACGCTTTAGTGAGCCAAACTTTTCTAAGAATACGTCCTGGAAGACAACTTGCCCATTCAAAGTGCACACAGCCTTCACTCTATCAGGAAAAAGCAGCAGAAAATGAAACTGAGTGAGCACTATGGAGATGGGTTTATTGGCTAGTGTGTCTACATCAGAAGGATATTCCCACACTTGCTCATCACTCAGAACAGAATCAGGACGCCCGTAATCCAGAGAGCCATACAAGACCCCATTTCCCATCATCCAAGCAAAAGCACTGGGCGAAGAACGAAGCTTAGGAGTGTAGAATGCAATTTCACTGTAGCCAAGACTAGCCGGAAACTCTCGAAATCCAGGCAAATGATCTTCAGGCATGCTAAATATGGTGCCAAAGGCTTGAGGCTCTGACCCTTCCGGAATCTTGCCAACAAACTGGAAAAGCCTCTTGTGAGTGGTGGCAATGATAAACCATTTCCCATCTACTCCTCGTTCTATTTCAAGGCAACAGACTGGGGCAGGACCAGCTTCCTCCTCCAAGGTATAAATCAGGCGGAAATATTGATCAGGATTAGTACTAAAGAGACTGCCTTCAGTGACAGAAATCTCAGCCTCGTATATTTGGCCTTGTGATGTTCCAACCAAAATGGGGCCTGTGTTTATCTCTGTACCAAAAATTTTATTCCAACCCACACTTTCAATCAAATGACCTTTCCAACGGGAAAGAAGCCGTATCTTTTGAGTACTTCTGTTCAAGTAGAGACACTCACTGCTATTCAGGGCAATGATAAGATGAGAACCTATAGAGAAAAAGAATAAAAAGGAATTAATCTAGAATTACAGGAAGGACCAAACATGAAGCTTGGATGTTTGAGGAAATCTAAATGTATTTAGATTTCACAGTCCCCAAATATTCAAAAATACTCAGGTTTATATTTTTCAGAATCCTGTTGGATAGTTTTAAAGGCTCATCTATGCTAGTCAGCATCCAGTTTTCAACAGCTTGATATCTATAAAAAGCCATAAGGAAAACAGTAGATTTTCCGAGAGAAAATACAGTATATTGAAATAAAACACAAATAGTCAGAATACAATATTTATACTATTTGCCAAAAATATCAAATAGCCTTCTGCAATCCCTATTATCCTCTTACCTGTCTGGTCCAAGAAAAGCTTATGAACACTGGCTTCATCTTTTCGTCCAAGTTCAACCTGATTGGGCTCATCAGCCTTGGCTACATCAAGTCTACATAAAAAGGGAGAAAAGTAAACTCTTGAAAGATTGGAAGAAAAGAGATAGAAACACTGTCATAAAACAATTTATGAAGACAATTTCATGTAAAAAAAAAATTTAGAATAGATTTTGCTTTCTGTAAATCTACACTCATTTCAACAAAGATCATGAGACTAAGAACTGCCATAACCAAGGGTCTATGATTTTATTGAGGCACAAATACTATTAATAGCAATAATAAACAGCACAGAACCTAACTATCTGAGGGATAGGTCTTGCTATGAGTCTTCCTAGTTATCTGAATGAGCCAGGGAGGCCCTTTGGAAAGTGCCCCCATTACCAGAAGTTCACCATGCTAGGAAATGGTCATGGTGTGCACTGAAGATGGTGTTTCATTTCGTTGTACAAGGTCCAATGACAATAAAATAAACTAAAACTAAATGCTTTTCCCAGGGAGGAGTGATTGGGTCCACTTTCGCAGTATGATTTCTGTAATGTTTATGACTGTTAAAGTATGGTCTGAGGGCAAGTTGTTATAAAAATATGTATTTACTTTTGTATATGCAGTTAGTGGACCATTTAATATTGTTTTCACTATGGCTAACCAGTGGCCAATTTTTCTTTTTTTTCCAGCAATAAGCTTAACCTTAAACACAGATTAACACAACTGCTGTATTTGCATAACATGTTATGCTCAAATAAGCAATGTCATGGTCAAATGTGATGGTCTGGTTTACACAATAAGCAAGAAAATTACAGAATTCCCCAGATGCAGAGAATCCCTCTTCTTTTTAGCCTAATTTAGTATGCTGTACAAGCCCAAATGTAAAATAATAAAATACAAGATATAAAACAAATGTATTCAAAACATGAAGAACTCAGAAAGCAATCTTGAAAATTGACAATCCTTTCCATAAAATCAAGAAAAATCTTCCGGGTGTCTCTCATATTTGAAATTACTTTAATGCTACGTCATTTTTTAAAATCTAGCCCAGTATAATCTACTCTGACTGAGAGAAGCTTTTCAGAGGCTGCGGCAGAGAGGATATATCCATCGTTATCTGGGTATAAGTTGACTTGTTTTGGGGGGGTTCTTTTTTTGCTGAAAATATCAGCTATAGATTCTAACTCCCAGAATACAGTCAGTATTTTTTTCAAGTGTGGGTGGGATGCAAGCTACATTTTGAAACAGCAAGGTACAAGACATGAAAAAAAATATCAGCCATTTTAATATATACATAGTCTGAAGGAGAGGGCAGAGATGCATAAAGCACTGTCCTAAGTCAGCATATATTTCTATTTAAGCATGAAACTTGGAGATGTACCTTAATGTACAGTACTCGTCACTAATGCCACAGAGAGACTTTTGATAATCTTCCAAACAAGCTCTAATAAACTAGTAAATTATGACTGACTATGCACAGAACTGCAGGGACTTCTCCAATCACCAAGCATCAAGAGAGAAGGGCATCAAAATGGATCTGCTATAATGTCAATGGGTGCAGTGAAATGGAATGATATTAAGACTGATGGCACAGACTCTGCACTGGTTTCCAACTTTTTCCAGACTAATCAAAAGTCTCCATGGTTATTTTTAAAGTCCTAAGTAACTTTAAATTCAAAATCAGAAGGAATGCTTCTCCAGCCTGCCCTATCCTCAAGATCTGCAAGGAAGGCTCTCCTTAAGTATATCGTGTTAATGATGTGATAATCAGAGAAAAGATATTCTTACAAAACAAATATTATGCAAAGATGCAACTGGTTCTTATCTTGCAATTGTCACAGTCAGATTCAAACTTTTACTTCCCCACCCTTTTTAATGCTTTCATTTTTTTATGTTTAATAATGCAGAAACAATTTCTTTTGAGAGATGGTCTATAAATACATAAAGAAAGTCTAAGTAGTGCTTACCTAAATATTATGTCTTTTCCAAGACTCATACACAGTTGGTTAAATGAGACAACCATACTATTAATCTTCTTGGGAGGTGTGAAGTCAATTCTCTGTTTGTTAAAAATTGGTGTTTCTTTTTCCAGGCGAGCATTTACATATCCTTAAAAGCAGGAAAGAAATCAATATTTCTAAAAATAAAATCAAACACCAATGTAATCCAAGCTTTTCCTTCCCTCATTCCAGTCCTAGAAAATGAAACCTCTGTTTATGCTAATTAGTTGCTAATACTTTTATTATTTGATTTATTTTGATCCAACTTTTTTCCTCAATTCTGGAATAACAGGGAGTAGAGTGAAGAACAAAATACATGCCTTCAGTTTCGAAGTATAATGTTAAAGCATACCACTTTGTAACAATCCCAGAAAGCCCCAAAAGTTGATCTTGGCCCCACTTACACTTTTACAGTCACTTTTGACATGACATGGCACACAACCCATAAGCTGATATTGCACTTTCCTAGTACAGGGTATCCCTGAGATTTTATTAAGCAGAAGGAACGTTGTGTGCCAAAATCCACAGAAGTAAATTTTGTGTCATTTTATAATCTTTCTTGTCACATTTGTTAAGTGAATCACTACAGTTAAGTTAATCCAGTTGTTAAGTGAATCTGGCTTCCCTATTGACTTTTCTTGTTAGAAGGCCACGAAAGGTGATCACATGACCCCAAGGCACTTCAACTGTCATAAACGAGTCTGAATTTGATCACAAGGAGGCTACAACAGTCATAAATGTGAAAAATGGTTATAAGACAGTTTTTTCAGTGCCATTGTAACTTTGGTCACTAAATGAACTGTTGCATTATAAAGCTTCAGAAATGTAAGTAGGCTTAAGTCTAATCTTTTCCAAAGTTTTGCCAAAGCAAATATATCTCTTCTCAGGATCAGAGAGAAACTGGAACATTGCAAGCGAAATGGAACATTACATATTCCTTAGGAAACAAAACAGAATGTGTGGTCAAGTACAAACAGAAGCATCAGAGCTTTGAGGCCACATATGGCTTTTTATATCCCACTTTTCTAGGCTTACATTTCTTACAAATATACAAAGTACCACGAAACCCTTTAAATAAGGTTTGCTAAAAAGGATATGCCCAATTTACCACAGGGTAAATAAGAAGAGAAGGACAACCACTTGTGGGTAAAATAATAGCAGTTTCACCGGGACAGGAAAGGGACTTTTATACAGAATTGTGAGCCTGAGAAAATTTTACTGGTAATATTTATTCAGAAGAACAAGAAAAACCACATCAGTCTTTTTTTTTTTACAATTAAAGTTGTGTACTATAAATTTGTTTTTCATTTTACCAGAAAGAAATCCCTGCTTCAGCATTTGCAAACTCTTTCATTTCTCCAAGCAATTGGTCACATGCCACTTCTTTTTTGAGAAGTTCCCTAGGAACCTTCCTCCTGGCATATCATATAGCCACCTAGTGGCTGCCCTCAATAATAACTCTTTAAGGTGAAGAAGGGCACACTCCCTCAAACAGAGCAGTTTTAACTTCTCATTAATTATATTTGTTTGTTTAAAGGGATGAAACAAACACTAAAAAATTGGAAGAAACTATGTAGCTGTAAAGTATGAAAAACCTTAGGCTGTTGAGTCCATTTCTTATTTTTTTCAACTATCATATGGGTAGTCCTTGATTTATGACAATTGAGCCCAAAATTTCCATTGCTAAACAAGACTGTTGTTTACACGAGTTTTGTCCCATTATATGACCTTTCTTGCCACATTTGTTAAGCGAATTAGTGCAGTTAAGTTAGTAATAGTTTTTAAGTGAATTTGGCTTCCCCATTGACTTTGCTTTGCAAAAGGTAATCCCATGACCTTGGGACACTGCAACTATCATAAATACATGCATCCAAATTTTGATCACATGACCATGGAGATGCTGCAATGTTTTTAAGTGAAAAGTTTCACTTTTTCAGTACTGTTGCAACTTCAAATGGTCACTAAATGAATGGTTGTACATTCAGGTCTACCTATATTTACTCTCCTTTAAAACTACCAAATAGCTTCAGAAGGACTATTATTCCGCATACTACGGGAAGCAAGGGAAACCTCTAGTACTGAAATAACCTGAATAGGACCAAGAAACAGAAGGAACCTTTTCAAAATAGGAGTCAAACTATGGAATTCATTGGCCTTGTACATCTGCCTCAGGATCTCTGAGTGCTTTATTATAACTACATTTTAGTGCCAGCTGTTATTCTCCAGATGTTGCACTGCAGACCACTATGAGAAAATGGCAAGGATATTTTTTTTTTCTTAAAAAAATAAGCAAACACATACTGTTCTAAGCTAAGGAAGGAAAAGGATGAGAAACTCATCTGAAAGTGGGAAATAGAAGATAGGACAGGAAGGAGTTGTACCAATCTTGTCTGGGACATTTAAATATCAAAACCGAGATCCTATTGCCCCCACACTGCTTAAATTGTTTGCTCGGAAGAAAGTAACACTAGGCTACAGGAACATTAAAATAACACACATAACCATTTAGTCCATTTACAACCAAAAAAGCAGCTCTGTCTTTACGGGGACATTCTGGCACTTCATTTTCTGACCAAAAAGTATACTTCTGATTTGAACTTAAATATTGAATTTATATATGAAGAATTTATATACTATATCCTAATTAACAAGAAAAGAAAATGAAGATCAAGAATACATATAACAAATGTTGCTCATGCCAAAGGGTTAACAAAGTAATGATGTTAATATACCAAATATCTAAAAATAAGTTAATTGAAGAAATAATTTTGTATAGCAATGGAAACAAAATGTACATGTTTTTTCCTCTCTGAAGTTTCTCTTTCTCAAGTTTTTAATTAAGAAAGCAATATGCCATACAGCATAAGTAAACTTTTTCAAAAGTAAAGAGTAAATGGAATGGATGCAACAAAGGCACTCCCACTGAAAGCAAGCACTCAAGAAATATAATGTATATATTATGCCATTGTGCACACCTAAAGAAGCTAGCAGATAGCAGGCAGTAAAAAATATGCAAAGGTTCACAATCCAAACAACTGTGGGCATTTTTTCTTTTTTATTGTTACTTAGCCATAACATTTTTATAAAAAAATTGGAGAAATTAATTCCAATTCTTAATTCTAAACTATAGGAGCAATAATTTAATAAATACATCCCAAAGAAAAATAATCTTTTCTATCAAGATGAATCATATTAACCAAAACGGTTATTGAGCAACTCTACATGTGGTTTTATTAACTTTTTCCTCCCTGTGTCACATTTCTGCATTAACTTGGCACCGTTTCTCACTGGCTAGTGATTTGGAATATGCAACATCATTAAATCCATGCAGCTAAGATACTGAATTCTTGGTCCCATGAAAAGTTCAAGTTATAAACTGCAGCCTTTTTTGTTTGGGTATTGGTTTTCCCTTATGCTACCTAACAGAATTGAAAGCAAAAAAATTTTTTTACTTAAGGGCTTTAATAAGTTTGTTGCTTCTATACTTGTGGTTGTATACTTACAATTCATACTGTTTTCTAGTATGATTTGATTGCTTATTGTACCCTATAACTATCATTAAATGTTGTACCTTATGATTCTCAACTCTTGACAAATGTATCTTTTCTTTTATGTATACTGAGAGCATTTGCACCAAGACAAATTCCTTGTGTATCCAATCACACTTGGCCAATAAAGAATTCTATTCTGCCTTGCTGAGAGATGGGCAGCAAACAAAGATTAAAAAATAAAAATAAAATAAATTGGTGATTTCTACTTAAATTTCTGGTTAAATCCTGTGTTTATGTTTATCAGATTGACTTTCCCTGTATCAGGAAACCGCAAGAGTGTTGCATAGAATCCACTGAAGCCAGAGCAGATACAATAACGACTCTTTAGATCCTAAGTAGAGTAACCATGGTATAATGGTCTAGACTTAAACATCAGATAGTATCTTCCAAAGTTTTAATCTAAGTGGCCGGATAATTATTTGGGGATGCAATTAAGCCTGCCTGCAGTCAGCTTCTATCAGGACGAGCTGATTTAAGCCAGCATCTTGTAAAACCTTTCATCAAGTTTTGCATAATTTCCAAACTGCAAAGCAATTCGAAGCACGTCCCGACGCTCAGCAGCAGCAGCTCAACAGAGCTAATTCCGAAAGAAATGGGTGTAAGAAGGCCGCCCGAAGCTTCATGATCCAGTTTTTTTTAAATTAATAATAATAATAGCGGAAGAAACCAACAATTTATCTTAAAAAGCACTGCGTCCAACTCTTTCGTGAAATGCGTCCCTTTCTGAAACGCTGAGAGGGGGTGTGCCAGGAAAGGCCCGACATGGTACTCAATTCAACTGAGGCAACCGAGGCTGCACCCCAAGTTAACACGGAGAAGCCCGTACGCTCACCAGCAAAAAAAAAAAAAAAGGCGCTATAAACACGGAGAGAGCCCGTCCCTTTCTCCTCTCCTACCCGTGTGCGGGACGCCCAGGTTCACACGATTCTGTTGCGAGGAGGTTGAGTGGGAAAGCGAGGCCACGTACTCATCCAGAATGGTAGCCATGGCGGCGGCTATTACTGCAGTGGCTTCGGTATGGAGACCGTACGCTGCCTCCCCGCCTAGCAATCCTCTCGAAGACACCCGCCGGGCCTCAACGCCTCAGCCGATTCGCATCATTGAAGGGCCCGCGGAGCTTCCTGTTTCCTGTGGGACTCTAACCATAGAGATGTTCACGTGAGAACGAGAGGCCCTCTGGAGCCGTCCCTGCTCGGTCGGGGAAGAAGTGCAAACGCAGAGCGAGGGTCAGCGAGACGTTGCGTCCTCCCGATGTGGAGATGATGGACAGAACAACAACAGGAGCGATTGTCCTCTTCTAGCCCAGGAAGATCCTCCAACCATAAAGAGGCGTGTGTCTTGCCTTGGTTGTGGTGGGGAGCAGAACAAATTTTGTCAGATTGCAGAAGTACAAAAGGAAAAGGGTTGGTATTACTTGGCTTTGTCCGTTCAGCGCCCCGGTGTGATCTGAGGGTGTGTGTGTGTATTACACACACAAACATACATGCACTCGAATGCACACCAGCTGAGGGACATCAGACCATGTTATGTGGTTTATTTAGTGTGCTGCATGAATCCAGCTGTATGATACATAGGCTGTGTGATCTATGGCTATGCCTTCATCGGATTTTGGACTTGGCTTTTTTAACATTTGGCTTGTGGGTTTTAAATGGAATTTGTGTAACAACATACTGATGATATGTTGTTAAATGTGTGGACCCTAAAGAAGGTAGTTCTGAATCAATTCCTGGTCTAAGGTAAATGAGCTGCCACCCATCACTTTCATAGGTTATTAGCATAGCCCACCCCAGACAATTTATGGACACCTTATAAATGTAATACATTTTAGCAGACACTTGTGAAATTTCCCAGCAATCTAGTGGGCAGTTCTATCAATTGCCTACGTAGACCCTGATTCTTAGGACAGTTGTTCCCTTGATGCCTTTGTTTGCTGATCAGAGTTGGCTTCTTGGTTTACTGACAGTCTTTGGGAGATGAAGTGGCAGAAGCAATACCTGGAGCCCCAGTGGATGAAGAGAAGAAATGAAGAGCATGGGTACAAATTAAGGTCTGAGCATTAAAGGAGTAATGATAGTAAGGGAGGTGAAGTGTCTCTACTTTTCCTCCTTTATTATATGGATGGGTTGCCAGTCAACAGCCTTAGGGTGGCAAACTCTTCAAAATAGGGAGACACCACTAGATCTATAGTCTGGTATTTGTGATTGTTATACACAATATTTGCCAAACTCTTGACTCTAGGAGGTATGTGGGGAATATTAGAGCAATGCCCAGCCAAGTGGATTCCAATGAACAGGGAATAGTGTGCTCACTAGTAGGTTCCCTGTCACTTGAGAACTAGTTGCATGTTCCATTTGGCTCGTGTGGAAAATGGCATAATCAGCTGGATCCAGGAAGTAGTCAGAGAACTATTTCCTGCAGGCTTGAAAGAGGTTGTGCCCTCTTTTTTGATCCAATTTGTATCAGACAACCAGTCTCCAATATTCCCTAAAAAGAGAAGGTTGCTGGGAGCCAACTTCAGAGCACTCTAAACAAAGAGCAGTACTTGGACCCTATTCATTTGGGATCAGGCTTGGATATAGGATGGAAATGGTGTAGATCATGTTGCCTGATAATCTTTGCCAGAACCTAGATGGAGTGTAGCCTATTTAGTCCTCATATCCTTTGATATCACTGATCATGGCATCTTTCTGATTGTGTGCGGGAATTGAGGATTGGAGACACTGTGCACCAGATTTTCCTAAATGAATTGTTACTTCTATTTTTTTTTAATATTCACATGAAGTTATTGAGAGAGGACATTTGTTGCTTTTGTTTGTAGTATATCAGTTGGCTGATGATACCCAGTTGGACATCATCTTCTAAGGCCACTCAAGAGATACAGTTGAAGTTTTATGTTAGTGCCTGGAAGCTGATGGAATCATATTATTCCATCAGAATTAATAATACAAGCATTTTTCTTCTCTTCCTTTTGTTCTGTTGTAGATAATTTTTCTATTTTTTTTTTTAGTTTACGTCATAATTATATTCACTGAATAAAAAGAGGAACATTTCCTTTTTTAAAAAAAACTTATTTGTACATTTAATTTTCCCATTGAGTGAAAATAGCTCAGAGGAAATCAGTAGTTGAGCAATCTAACAAATAATTTTAAAGAAATCATGGGCATAAATGTAATTAAAGATTCATGGTATGTTTCAGTCATTAAATCTCTAAATCATTTCTTTTTCTTCTTTTAACAAAAAGTCCCATAAAAGATTTCCAGATTTTACCACAATGATATATGTTGCTTTGTTAAACTTGCTACATATAACCAGCTTTATTTTCCCCACATACAGTAGTAGTTGGTGTCATGTTAATGATTCTGTTTATTTCTTTATTGCTATTTTTCTCCTCTAGGTGGCAACTCTTACCAACAAGAATTTTCACAAAAGCTAATGGCATATTAAAATATTATAGTGCTATTTCATGACTTTTGTTGTTATAGGAGAAAAAGAAAGAAAAGTTGTTTAACTTCTTTGAAGTTTGATAAAGCACTCAAAATTGTGCAGATTTCTTTCTGCTTCAACAGTAAGATCTTACCTGCCCTTGAAGTAAGGTATCTGAAATTGTTTTGAAATATTGACCATAACTGCAAAATCTAAAATGTGCAATATGAAAGTTCCAAAATCAACATTAAGGCAATATTTTACAAAGTTAATTGATGATTTAAAAAAGCTATTCAGGTAGAATGGGTTTAAACTCAGAAAAGTTTTTTGAATTCTTAAAAAGTGTACAAGTATTTTTAAATGTTTAATTAGACTAATAAATATACACTATTGCCTCAAAGAGGGCTTAATTCCTGCCGTCCTCACTTCATAGTTACATTTTAAAAACCATGGATCTCTACTTTAGGGTTTTCTGGGTTTTTAGATAGATACATGAACCAGAGGTGGTATTCAGCACATTCTGACCAGTTCTCGAGTACCAATTGTGGAAATTTTGAGTAGTTCAGAGAATCGGCAAATACCAGCTCTTGACTGGAGATTTTACAGTATCCTTCACCTGCCACACCCACCAAGCCACACCCACAGAACCGGTAGTAAAAAAAATTGAATCCCACTGCTGACCTGAACCCATTTTATCTTATATTCTGTTACTTTTTTACCATGTGTATATATAATACAGATCCAGTCTACCATTGTATTTTAGGACCTAGTGGCTTATAATTAGAAATGTTTGGATTTCTAGTACTATACTTGGAAAACTTGTGACAGATGTTTGATATCACAAAAAGTAAGGGTGTTTTTTCATTCAATAATCTAGTTTTTTAAAAATATGTAAAATTTCCTCTGATTTATAAATCAATAGATAGTTGATCTCAGTGATTGCTTTTCACATCTATGTTATAGTTATACAAATGTTTCTCCATCTATCCAAATACTTGCATAGAGAAATCATGAAATGTTTGACTTCCCTGAAATCAGTCAATGAGCTTATGCTCACATAAATTACTTTATGTGATTGGGCTACAAAACTGTCCTGAGAAAAGTTAGATTTACTGTTTCACTAAATTTGCTACATAACACTGCTGACTTGCCAGCGCTTTTGGCTGTGGGGACTGAGAGAATTATGTCCTGCTGGCTATGCTTCAGCCAATGTGTGAATTGTTGCGGTTCAGTTGTTCAGTTGCTTCTGATTCTTAGTGACACAAAACTTTTTTAGTAACTTCTCTGAGGTCTTGTAAGATTGTGTTTGTCTCATCTGTCATGGTATCTAGCCATCTTTTCTTCTGTCAGCCTTTTCCTCCTGTGTTTCTTCTATTTTTCCAAGCATTTGAGTCTTCCAAGGATTGTATGTCTAAAGTATCTAAGATGTATTTATTTGACATATACAGCCACCCATATTGTAATCACAACCCAGGGCAGTTCACAAGACTACAAAAACAGCAACCTTCCCATGCAACAATCCCAACAAAAACTCATGGTGCCTGAACAACAATCTCCCACACAACAACACAGCATCTTGCTGCGCCCTAACCTTATCCTTCTCCAACACTTTAGTTTCATATTGGTCCTGCCAGCAATTAGTCTTATTTTATTTCACCCATTAACTATTAGCTTGTTCTTCCTGCATTTCTGGGTGTCCTCAATCATTGTTTCCAGCACAATCAATCAAGGACATCAAATTTTCTTCACTCTTTTCTGATGGTTGTGCTTTACAGCCATGTATTTCAATTGGGAATATTGTGGCCTTGGCAAAGCATGCTTTTATTGTTGATGCATCCGGAGGCTAATTTTATACTAAGATGTAATTTGGTGTGCTTTCTACACAGGTAATCCTCGACTTACAACAGTTTGCTTAGTGACCGTTCAAAGTGACAACAGCATTGAAAAAAATGACTTTATGACCATTTTTCAGACTTACAAATGATGGGGCATCCTCGTGGTCACATGATTTACATTCAGATGCTTGACCACTGAGTCACATTTATGACGGATACAGTGTCCTAGGGTCATGTGATCACCTTTTGCAACCTTCTGACAAGCAAAGTCAATGGGGAAGCCAGATTCACTACATAACCAGATTACTAATTTAACAACTGCAGTGATTCATTTAACAAATGTGGCAAAAAAGTCATAAAATGAGGCAAAACTCCCTTAACAAATTCCTTACTTAGCAACATAAATTTTGGGCTCAATTGTTGTAAGTTGAGGACTACATGTTAGCAGGATGTGTGAGCCCAGCCATTCTGTTTTTTTTATTATGTATGACTACTATGGTTCATTCAACAAACTGTTCAAAATTTAAGCTTAGCATAAAATCCACTCTTTGTCTTTTAATCAATAATTAATCTTAGAAATATAGAGGCTGTGTTCTCATAAGATGCTTAACCTTAAAGCTCCAGGTTGAATTACTGAAAAAAATGGGAATTAATACTATTGGATCGATGTGTTTGCTTGTATAAATCATAATGTGGCTTAACACAATAGCTCTTTCACACGCTTGCTAAGATAGTGATAGAGTTTCTATCCCATTTTTATCTAATTTGGCATATGAAAAGGCAACTAGTATGTTCTGAACACTTTACTGATTTGCTTGTCAGAGAAAAATTGAGTAGCAAATCAGTAGAAATCAGCTTTCCCACTCTCTGACAAATGGAACATAGTGGATATGCTCAGTTGTTCAATGCCAACACCTATTCAATGTTCACTGCAAGGCAACAGTATTCGTATTTTCTAGTTGACGTCTGCCACAGAGATAAGTTATTTGATCTATTCTGTTTAACTTTTGCAACAGAAGAAAGGGACAAG
Organism: Hydrophis major; assembly: GCA_033807585.1. NCBI lineage: Eukaryota > Metazoa > Chordata > Lepidosauria > Squamata > Elapidae > Hydrophis > Hydrophis major. The sequence continues at coordinate 78,400,104 of CM066328.1, read as the reverse complement.
ATGCTTATTTCTCAGGGACAATGGGCTTTGGAAATGGTAAATAATTCTGAACCAGTCAACTTATTGACGGTGCAGCAATACAGTATCTATTTTGTTACAGTTAGAATTCTGTGTCACACTAAGCTTACAAAATTTCACATCTCTGATTAACACAATACTTCTTTGCAGCATAATCTGAGTTCTCTCAGAATGACCATGACTGGAAGAAGAAGGGATGTGTATTGTTTTCTTTTTTTTTCCTTTTGAAATTAGGGAGTTGGCTTTTCTTTCCCACAGTGCTGAGGCTGTCAGAAAGGTACAATGAATCAGCATTCATTGAGTCGGTCAGTAAATAATTAAACATAGGCTTGACAAGGAAGACACAAGTTTCACCTCTAGAAATAATCTGCCTCGGTTTCGCCTGGTCTGTCCTGGTTGTCTTTCTTGAGCTGCCTCTCCAATTACATCTGCAGAGATTCTGATTCCCCTCCCCCCACCCTGCAGTTTTTAATCCTTGACTGGTTGCAAACATCACAAACTTCTATCTGGATACACTCTCTTGATTTTATCTAACAAACTTCCTTCCAAGAATAGCTGCCTTGGATAGAAGGGGATGATCATTCAGTCATCAAGAGTCATGTGTTTTCTTTGAGAAAGAGAAACCTACAGATATATTAACTTAAAATTATACGTAAGGAATTATAGAAGCTACCTTGAATGCACTTGATCTTGAAAAAGCAGTATATTGATTGCTGTTGTTGAATCAAAGCATTTTGAGACAAAAGCCACAATTTCATCTTGAGAAAAAGCATTATTTAGGTGTTGGTTAAGTGCTGCATTGTTTGATTCCCATGAAATAACTTATTCTTGGCTCTTTGCATTCTTTGATGTATCCCCATCACCACAGATGGGGACTGCAACCCAGAAATTACAAGACACTTGCTACTGGGGAGGAAAGATATGGCAAATCTAGACAGCATACTAAAAAGCAGAAACACCACCCTGCTAACAAAAGTGGGTATAATCAAGGGTATGGTTTTCCTAGTTGCAATATATGGCTGTGAAAGTTGGACCATAAGGAAGGCTGAGCGCCAAACAATTGAGGCCTTTGAACTGTGGTGCTGGAGAAGACTCCTGCGAGTTCTTGGACTGCAAGGCGATCAAACTGGTCAGTCCTAGAAGAGATCAACCCTGACTCTTTAGAAGGCCAGATCTTGAAGATGAAACTCAAATACTTTGGCCACCTAATGAGAAGGAAAAACTTACTGGAGAAGAGCCTGATGCTGGGAAAGACTAAGGGCAATAGAAGAAGGGGACGACAGAGAATGAGGTGGCTGGATGGAGTCACTGAAGTAGTAGGCCTGAGCTTAAATAGACTCTAGAAGATGGTAGAGGACAGGAAGGCTAGAGGAACATTGTCCATGGGGTCGCGATGGGTCAGACAGGACTTCGCAACTAACAACAGCAACAATACTTTGAAGAAATACTAAGCAATCCAGATAGAGTATGATTGATTGTTGCAGTGAATTTTGTATGGGATGTTGTTTTTTATTGTTTTACATTGTAAACTGCCTGGAGCCCTACAGTGAGGCATATTCACCAGCAGTGGATTTTTAAAGTGACAAACAAAGCCAGTCTGGTGACTCTCCTCCAGTGAATTCTGTTCAGATTTTACAACTCTTTGTGCGAGTGAAGGCTGCCCCACAATCAGTAAAGCCTCTCTGTGAGTTTTAACAAGGTTAGAGGTAAATAGCTCAGAGCCAATCTAGCCCATTACCATAACAAGGGACACTTCTCCCCAGGAAGAGGGAGGCTTAAGACCATAACAGCAGGCCACCGAGAAAGCCAAAGATCAAACCCAAATTTACTATAAAGTGGGCTTGTATTTTATACCGGGCAGTCCTTGGAATTCTTAACAGCTTCTGTTACTCTTGCAATAGTCTTAGTTATCAGAGACCTGCATCCTTGACTCTTTGTCTACACAATTTCCCATTCTGCTATCAGCAGTCAGAAAAATCCAACAAATTGATCAGATCACTGGTTTAATCTGTCACCATTCTTTACTCAAAGATGCCATTTAAAATTTGAAAAGGATAACATAAGCGTTCTGCTCAATAGGTCAATAAATCTTGACCTTTTATCAGTCACGTTAAAAGGTAAATGTTGACCTCTGGAGCAACTTCTCTGTTCTTGAAGACAAACAACTTTTGCTCCTCTGTTTTTTCTTGTTTGTAAACCATATAGTTCAACACAACATATTTGCCCCTTTCTGCCTTAAATTCTGAACTGTATGCCTATAGGAGTAACATCTACTTGAATTCCTATACTTTTGCATATCATGACTTTTGAGTTTGATTTTTTTACAGAAAGCAAAAAGATGCGAAATATTTTGGGGTAAAGGCAAGTGAGAAATGAAATCTCACTTTGCAGACCAGATTTATACTTACAAAAAGGTAGTCCTCGTTTAACAACCACAGTTGGGACTGGCAACTCCATTGTTAAATGACACAGTCATTAAGTGAAACATTGTGTAAACATACCCAACATCAGTTCTGCTACTAATATTTAAGTGAATTACCTGTGGTCAATAAGGGCAACATCACATGACCACAACTTGTGACCTTCTATCTTTACCATTGACGTTGCTTGTTGGAAGCCAGCCGTGAAGCTTGCAAATGGTGATCACATGACTACAGGACACTGCAACCATTGTAATTGTGCATTAATTGCCAGACACTTAAATTGCAATCATGGAAATGCTGCAACCATTGTAAGTGCTAAGACTGGTTGTAAAACTTTTTAGTGCTGTTGTAAGTTGCTAAACAGAGCAGTAGTTAACTGAGGACTACTACTGGGGATTGGATAGGCAGCATTTTATTCTTGAACTGTTTCCAGCTCCCCACTAGCTATTCTTGTCTCAGATACATAGACATCATAAGGAGAAGATAAGTGATGTGCAGCCATGACGGAAACCTTACTACTTATGTATTTGAGTGACATTGCAATTCAAGTAACCAAAAAAAAAAAAAAAACCCAGCTTGCATCATGACATCACAATGTATGTTTATAATTTTGGCATTACCATGGTTTGGAATGGATTGATTTCTTGGATGTACATTCATTCTCAACCAGAACAGATAAAATATAGTCAGAGGACATTGAAGTCTGATACACCTGGAGGACATAAGGAAAAAAACTGAATTAGACGCAGTAGAAAATATAATAGCTAAATTCAATTGCCCCTTGTCCATCTTCATACCAGGCATGCCAATAAAATAATTGATTCTTCAAATGCTCAGCTTTGCATCTGGTAACAGGAAAATCTTCATAGAATTGCCACAGATAGGTAAGTTGCTTTATTCCAGACAAGAAGGAAGTCATATATATGCAGAAGATCTGCCTATTACATGTGTGTGTGTGCGAGAGAGAGAAGAGAGAGAGAGACAGAGAACACACCCCAGGAATTAAATTCTAGGTCTTTCCCTCCCATTCTTTCAAATCAACATACTGTTTTTTGTGTGTTTTTCCCCCTGTCATTGAGAACCAGAAATATATATTCCATACTAACCTTACAATTCTGTCTCTGCCCTGAGAATTGTTGCTTCCTGCCTCATAGTTTAGCCCTTCTCTCAACATAGGCAGGATCTTCTAACAGAAGAATGGGTACTTCAGTGAACACAACCCCAAATCTCCTACACTGTATACAGGTGAAACTCGAAAAATTAGAATATCGTGCCAAAGTTCATTTATTTCAATAATGCAATTTAAAAGGTGAACCTAATAGATGAGAAAGACTCATTCCATGCAAAGCAAGATAGTTCAAACCATGATTTATCATGATCGAGATGATTATGGCTTACAGCTCAAGAAAACCCCAAATCCACAATCTCAGAAAATTAGAATATTGTGAAAAGGTTCAATATTCTAGGCTCAAAGTGTCCCACCCTAATCAGCTAATTAAGCCATAACACCTGCAAAGTGTTCCTGAGCCTTTAAATGGTCTCTCAGTCTGGTTCAGTAGGAATCACAATCATGGGAAAGACTGCAGACCTGACAGTTGTGCAGAAAACCATCATTGACACCCTCCATAAAGAGGGAAAGCCTCAAAAGGTAATTGCAAAAGAAGTTGGATGTTCCCAAAGTGCTGTATCAAAGCACATTAATAGAAAGTTATGTGGAAGGGAAAAGGGTGGAAGAAAAGAGTACACAACCAGCAGGGATGACCGCAGCCTGGAGAGGATTGTCAGGAAAAGGCCATTCAAAAGTGCTGGGGACTTTCACAAGGAGTGGACCGAGGCTGGAGTCAGTGCATCAAGAGCCACCACACGCAGACGGATCCTGGACATGTCATATTCCTCTTGTCAAGCTGCTCCTGAACAAACAACATCAGAAGCGTCTTACCTGGGCTAAAGAAAAACAGAACTGGTCTGTTGCTCAGTAGTCCAAAGACCTCTTTTCTGATGAGAGCAACGTTTGCATCTCATTTGGAAACCAAGAACCCAGAGCTGGAGGAAGAATGGAGAGGCACACACTGCAAGATGCTTGAAGTCCAGTGTGAAGTTTCCACAGTCTGTGTTGATTTGGGGAGCCATGTCATCTGCTGGTGTTGGTCCACTGTGCTTCATTAAGTCCAGGGTCAACACAGCCATCTACCAGGAGATTTTGGAGCACTTCATGCTTCTTTCCGCAGACGAGCTTTATGGGGATGCTGACTTCATTTTCCAGGAGGACTTGGCACCTGCCCACACTGCCAAAAGCACCAAAACCTGGTTCAATGACTGTGGGATTACTGTGCTTGATTGGCCAGCAAACTCATTTGACCTAAACCCCAAAGAGAATCTATGGGGCATTGCCAAGAGAAAGATGAGAGACATGAGACTGAACAATGCAGAAGAGCCGAAGGCCGCTATTGAAGCATCCTGGTCTTCCATAACACCTCAGCAGTGCCACAGGCTGATAGCTTCCATGCCATGCCACATTGAGGCAGTAATTGCTGCAAAAGGGGCCCAAACCAAATACTGAGTACATATGCATGCTTATGCTTTTCAGAGGTCCAGTATTGTTCTATGTGCAATCCTTGTTTTATTGATTGCATGTAATATTCTAATTTTCTGAGATTGTGGATTTGGGGTTTTCATGAGCTATAAGCCATAATCATCACAATTATGACAAATCACGGCTTGAACTATCTTGCTTTGCATGTAATGAGTCTATCTCATATATTAGTTTCTTTTAAGTTGCATTACTGAAATAAGTGAACTTTTGCACGATATTCTAATTTTTTGAGTTTCACCTGTAAATGCCTATAAACTAGCCATAGTTTAAAATAATTCATATGAGTACAAGTGGATACTTCATACTTGCTGGACACATGAATGATGTCTTTTCCCTAAAACTGATCTGCTACGTCTGCAATATAACAGGAAGACTCAGCTTAAGCCAAGACTTGTTTCCATTGACTTGCATGGCTTAGATATGCCTTTGTGCAAATAAGTCTGCGATGGAAAGAAGTGCTAATCAGAGGTCCTGTGCCTAGTTATATTTGCATGCAATAACAAGCAAAAAAAATTTAAGTATTGTCCCTGGTGCAAAAATTAGGTGGGTAGAATGTGATTAGTCTTTCCATAGGGACATATGGATGGTGCATATATATCTGTCAGCCTCCACAAACAGCCAAACAAGCTTGCATATAAAGCACAACTGCTTTAATTTGAAGAGAAAGCTTCATTTCTGCTACAAAATGTTGCAAAATACCCCTTTCAAATGCCTTGCACAACCAATATCTTGACTAATAATAACTTGAGGATAAAGCAAATGGTGGTGAGATGAAGCCCATGGCTGCCAAAATTATATGGCCAGGGTTATAGAATTTGAGCTGTGAAAAATCTGTTAAAGGATATCCTGTATCTCCAGTCTGTACTGTGACTGAATGGAACTGAAAAGATTTCAGTATATATATTATAAAAACACACACCTAACTATGGTGGGAGATTAAAAACCAGTTCTTGGTAAATTGTTATTATTGAGAAGACATCTCAATCCCATCCGTGTCATGGAAACTCCGAAGTAGGGAAATGGAAGAAATCCCATCTTGTGTCCAAAGGAGATAGGTTGGGAAGTATCTGGGAACTGCAGCTAAGGCTGAGGAAAAGAAATCAGATTGGGGTTTATGAATCGGGTGCTAAGTGACCCACTTTCTGAAGTGTTCATTATTTGATTTTTGATTTTTTTTTTTTCATTATAGTTCTCCAAGGGCTCAGAAGACGATTGCATGCATATCCTTGAATCGTTTTGCCTACGAAATGCCCAGGCATTTTCCCCAACTAGGTTGGGTAATTCTGGGAATTGACACACCCACATCTTAAAATCGCCAAGGATGAGAAGAAAAGCCGATTTACATCATATAGTTTGGGGGAAAGGGGGTGTATCGTGTTGCAAAAGAGATAGTTGCACCAAAACCACCTTGTTTTGTTTGCTTGCACTTTGAGCCAACAAGACGTGCCCCCTTTATATTCGTGTTTTTATACAGGGAGCCTTTGGGTTGTTCATCCCACCGGCTTGCCTTACCTAGCTGGCGCTCAGTTCCAAGAGAAAGGAGAAAATCCTGATGCCGCCGCCGCCGCCTCAAGTTTCAAGGAAGGAAGGTGGCCCTATGCAAATGAAGGAGGCCGTAGGAAAAACAAAAGCACCTGACAGACCTGGGAAGTTAAATGGAAAGCTTGAGAGGATGAAATTCCCGCCCAGGATAGAAACCTACTTGCCCTGGCTACTCTTTTCATTGCTCCGGTATACCTGAGCGATGTAACCCAGAAAAAGAGAAGTTGCCGCTTTGCTCGGGAAGCGGGGCTCTTAGGTCGGCTTGATACGCGGGTGGTCACCCTCACCTGAAAGTTACTGGGCTGGGCTCTTTTGGTTTGGTGGTTTCAGAAAAGCAAGCAAGCGTAATCTCCAACTGCAACATTTTGTGCTTCAAATCGCACCCCTTTTTCCAAAGAGGAAGCCGAAGGGGTTCCCTTCCGGCTCCTCCAGCCATGCCGCCTCAGGAGCTCTTGGATTACTCGCCCACCTTGCGAAGGAGCAGCACCCCCAGCCGAGGGAGCGGCTCGGAGCTAGGCATTAAGTGTGTCCTCATCGGGGATGGAGCTGTGGGCAAAACCAGCCTGATTGTCAGCTACACCACCAATGGATACCCAGACCAGTACCAGCCGACTGCCCTAGACACCTTCTCAGGTAGGCAGAGCGGAAATCCCAGCCTGGCAAGGCGCTTGTTGGAAGAGGAGGGGGGGGCTGTCTTTTAGGTTTACCCCTGTGTGTTTTCGAAAAGATAACAACAGTTAATATAATGCAGAGGTCTCCAAACTTGGCGACTTTAAGACTTGTGGACTTCAACTCCCAGCTGGCTGGAGAATTCTGGGAGTTGAAGTCCACAAGTCTTAAAGTCGCCAAGTTTGGAGACCCCTGAAAATGGGATGAAACACATTGGTTTCAGTGTTATTTTACAAGGTCTGCTGTGTAGATTGTCAAAGCTACTGCTTTGTTTCCTGGGCATAGGCACTGTAGAGAAAAAACAACAGCAATTTAGCAGGTGATTTTCCCCTCCCCTCACACACACACCAAAAGAATCAAAAGGATATAGATATATGTATGTGTGTGTGTGTATATATATATATACACACACACATACACATATACATACATACACATACATACATACATACATACATACATACATACATACATACATATATATCCTTTTGATCCTTTTGAAGCCTGATGATGCCAGATGAGATTCTGCCGAAACGTTGCTACAACTTTAAAAGCACAACTATAATGATGGAAAATACCCAAACAAAGATAGATAGATAGATAGATAGATAGATAGATAGATAGATAGATAGATAGATAGATAGATAGATAGATAGATAGACAGACAGACAGACAGACAGACAGACAGACATATATATATATATAAAGTATGTATATATATATTTTAAGTGGGATCCCTGCACAAAGAAAAGGGAGGAAAGGCAAATCTCTTTGTAACCTTGATGTCCAAGGAAAGTTTTTGATCCTTCCTTATTTGTCAGGTGTTAAGCTGGAGCAGAAGGAAAGAGAGAAGACTGGCTGTGAACAGGTTTTTTTCATTCTTTGTGGAAAAAAATAAAGGTCCACAATCAAGCGAGAAGGAACTGATCTGTATTCTTGTTTCATTGATGGCACAGTTTTAAGTCAATCTTGTTGAGATAAATGTGACGTCTCTAAATGTGTAAATGTGTACAGATAGGTGTTCTACCTTCTTGAAATTTAGTGGTTTTCTATTTTACATCTATAATTCCAATAATACTGATATTTCATAAGCTTGAGAAGTTCTCAAAAAGGAAACTATTGCAATCACACTCCAAAAGAGGTTTGTTTTACTATAGTCTTTCACCTGAAACAAGGGTGGGAACTCTCTCCCTCAGCTAGCAGTCAAGATATCCAGTCTGTTTGACTTGTTTGAAGTGACTTTAATTGCTCGAGTAAAGCTGAGAGAGCATTACTTTTAAATGGCTTTTCCAGTTAAAATATAAGAAAGAAGATCACTGTATGCCATCTGAAAGTGTGTCAGCAATTCATTTATAAGGATGAAACTCCAATAGCACTTGGGAGTTGATTATCCCAAGTATCGGCTACCTACACTACAGATCATGTAGCTTAAGACTAAACTGGAAATGCAGGAAGGATAACTCTATATTACACCTTCACTGCAAGAAAGATATGTATTCAATTGAGTGGCTAAAGTAGCAATTGATAAACCATGCTCCAGAACCACAATTCTGTGCACGCCTCCTTAAAAGTAAATCCCATTAATATCAATGGGATTTCCTCCCTAGAAAGTTTGTATAAGATGATTGTCCAAACAAACTTTTGTAGCAGTTATAGAATAAGGTGGTGCTGGAGCTTTGTGTGCTGGGTAAATAATCCATCTGATTCATTCTTTTATTTCCAGTTTACCTAGCGTCTGCGATTGATTGATTTACATGTCAGCAAGACAGTGTCACATTACTGACCACAAAGCAATCCTTCTCCAAAATGATGTAATGATTATTATAACCATTTATAACCTATACATCTAGGCATTTTGTACAAATACTGTAGGTTTTTTTTTTCCAATGGCTTTTGAGGATAAAGATTTTTCAATTGATTTTACTTTATTTCTGATCGTGAAAATTATGATGATTCTATTATGCTAGATATTGAATCTACATTTAACAATTTAAAAATGTAACATTAAAACAATAGAACTACTGCTTGCATTAGAACAGTGGTTCCCAAACTTTTTTTTTTGCCCCACACCCCTAAAGAAATTGCACTCGAACCTCGCACCCCCTGAAATAAATAATAAATAAAAATGCCAACATATAGCCAATATCCTATTATGGACCTGGACTTTTCTCGCACCCCCTGGAATATCGTCTTGCACCCCCAGGGGGTGCGAGCACCCCAGGTTGGGAACCCCTGCATTAGAAGAACCATTTCCCACAATGCCAAAGTTCTCGTCTCACAGACAGACAGACACGCGTGTGTGTGTGCATACACATACTTCATTTTGATCATTGGCCAATAAAGGGTACAATCAATTGATAGGGGATACAACACAAAAGTATCCCGATCAACAAAAACAATTAGTAACTACTTGTGGGTGGAGCTTATACATAATGCAACATTTTAATGCATTTTAGAGGAAATAATTTGATTCTGATTTTTTTAACAAATAGTACAGATAAAAACTATCAGAGTGCCCTGAAAATTTAAATAAAAGAGGGTTAATCAACTGGTGGCGAATGTACTGTCGAGCTAACGATATAGAAGAACATGAACTGTGGTTTCTATGATACCCATATCAGAGGGGCAATATTGGGTTTCATATGTCTCTTCCAGGACAGCCGTGGAGAATACATTAGATCAATCTAAAGCTAATAAGACTCATCTCAAGTTGGGAACTGTGATAAACATAAGGCTGATTTAAGCACTAAGATTTGGTGATTGCAATTATATTATGACAGAAAGCAGTGATTTGTGTTTGACCTTCTGCATCTAAGAACCTTTGCCCTAATGTTGATCTAGCTTGATCTTACTCTTAAGATGGCATCTCTGGAAAAACCAAAGAAGTTCAGTTTCTTTTGAATTGTTATTTCCCCAGGCAGTAGTTGTCTGCCAATATTATTAAGTTGGTCAGTGTGCTGGGGTTGTCTATCACATGAGGATGACTGGCTGTCAGCAATCTCTTAATGCTCCTTGAAGCCTATTAGTTAAAACATCTCATCATCTGAAGAGTTTCTGTCAGTCTGAGCATAACCTTGTAAGGAGGGAAATAGGAAGTGCAGTTAGAACCAGCTGAGACAGTTTCTGTTCTTGATATTTTTGATGAATTGCTATTGCACTTTCTCTAACCTGGTGTCTTCTAGATGGGTTTGCTCATCTTCCCAGCTAGCACAGTCATTAGAGAGGTATTAAAAATATTTAATCCTCGGAAGTAAGAAACATGGAGTGGTTTGTTGTACAATACAGAACAAAGCTACAAAAGTGGTTACATGAAAAGTAGCATTTTGGAATTAGTGTTCTGTTTTTTAAATTTTAAGTAAGTCTCACTTAACAACCAAAGAAGAATTCGAGATACATGCTGGTCCTCACATTTCAGAGAAAGATATAGGCTAGCCATTTCCAACCTGCTGCCTTCCTGAAGGATTGAACTTCAAGGACATCATCATACTGCCTCCCGTGCTGGCTGGGAAGGCGTGAGATGGGAGAAGAGCGAAGTAGGTGTTTGTTCTCAACAGTTGGAATAGCTGCAAGATGTTGTGCCTTTAGTGCAATGACTGATTAATGCAATTACTCCAATTTGAGTGTGAGATCCCCCTGAACCTGGTTCATTGCATCCACATGGGCTTTTAAGGACTAGAAAGGAATCATTTTGAGACTGCTTTCCAACAAATAACTGCTAGATGATAATATAAAACAATTTCTCTGGATGTTTTCAAAAAGGCTGTCTCTTTATCTTTTGAAAATTGTGGTATGTTACTCTGCAATATGAACAAACAGATTTTGATTGACCTATCTAAAGCAGTCGGTAAGCATGTCTACTGCATGTGGTTTTCAATTTATTATACAGCAAAAGGAACCATTGCATTAAAATGGCAGCGAACTGAAGTTCCATATAACCCCAACCTGAATTTCATTTTGAACATGAGCTCACTAGAAGGCATCTATCTTCCCATGAGCAACGTAGGATCCCAATGCTATATGGATCATCTTGCAGCATTCGTTGTAAAGAATGTTCATACAATGTATTCACAGAATCATATGACAAAAGAGTTGGAAGAGATGTTGTGAGCACTTTATCCAACATCCTGCCTGGTGTAAAAATCCATATTGCATCTGAATCCTATGAAATGCCAGAACTCCTTTTACAGCACCGAGAGCCTCAAACTTGCTCTTTTAACATTTGGGGTAGGGCAAACATTTGAGAAGTATAGGTAGTCTTTGACTTATGACCTCAATTGAGCCCAACATTTTTGTTGTTAAGCGAGTTTTGCTCCATTTCTTGCCTCAATTGTTAAGTGAATGACTGCAATTGATAAGTTAGTAACCCAGTTGTTAAGTGAATCTGGCTTTCCCATTGATTGCTTGTCAGAAGGTTGCAAAAGGTGATCGCATCACCTTGGGACACAGCAACGGTCATAAGTATGAAACAATTGACAAGCATCTGAATTTTGATCCCACAATCCTGGGGATGTTACAAAGGTTGTAACTGTGAAAAATGGTCATAAGTCACTTTTTTCAGTGCCACTGTAACTTTGAATGGTCATTAAGTGAACTGTTGTAAGTCGAGGACTACCTGTAAAATGTTCCAGAAAGCTAAAATGGACTCAGTTTGAGTTCTAACCCCACCCATTTTGGAGTGTTTTGCTTAACTCTTGCTGAATTTTGAAGTGAGAATAGTGACCTTGAACAGACTAAACTATATGCCTGAATTAGTACACAGTGTATGAACACCATTGTTGCCTCCCATAGGACAATCAGTTGCATAGTCCAGTCAGGCTTAGGTCAACTCTCTCCAACCTTATAACCGGAATATTCAAAGCTATAGTCCCAATATACTGTATGTAGAGAAGACCAGGTTGGTTGGGACAGGCTGAATTTGCTGCTATAAATGCTGTTCTAATTTTGAACATGTAATATTTAACCTATCGCTTGATTTGGCCTGTACTATTAAGCAAACTATGTGCAAACCAAAGGACAGTCTGTGGTTCAGTGAACTATGACTTGAATTTTATATTGCGGTATATATCCTTTAAGTTTGTATTATTCCACTGATACATGTTTAATATACTGTGTATTTAGCTTATTACATGTTGTACATGCTTTTAAAATCTGATGTGATAGAAGGAATATATTATAAGAAGCACTTTTTTTTAAGATCAGGTTTTCTCCTTTTTTTAAACAATGCTACAAAAGTAATATCGGATCTATCTTTTGAAAATTCTTTTCAAAAATGTAACCTAGCAGAATGGGAGCATGAGCCTCCATGTTCAACTCCCAACAGTGAGAAGGCCAATAATGAGAGTTGCTGGAAGGTGTATTCCAACAATATCTGGAACCTGAAAGCTAGATGTTCCCCTTGCCCGCTTTGATTAAGGCCAGATATTGAATGCAAAAATGCCACCCTGTCTGTGCCTTTTCTTCTTTCTAGGACAATAGATCTCTAACTTTTGGGAATAGGTGGGGACTAATCCAGATGAGGAACTAGTATAGCTTGCAATCTTCCTTATTTGCAACGTGCTTTGCATAATGTGATTTCCCAGAACAATTTCTAAAGATCCTTATTTGTTTTCAACAGTTTTCCAAGGATTACAAGCATCAGGATATAATGCGGTTTAATTTTTCTCTCTTTTCATCTTCCAACACTGAAAGGTAGACCTCTCTAGGGCTGCCCAGTGAGCTTTCATAGGTTTGATCCTTGATCTCTAGCCCAATCGGTGGGCTTCAGTGTAAACTGGAATGTTTCAAACTGAATCCATACAGCTGTTCTCCATAGTTTTCCTTTCCATTTTAGTTCAACAAAATGAAGAGATGTTAATTGTTTCCAGTTTAAAAACAGGTGGCGAACTAAGTCTCGCATCCAAATCTCAGCAGCTATAATCGGAAGAGTAAACTGCTTTAGAATAATCCCAGGGTTCCTACCCAATCAAATTGGACTAAATATCTTATGTGTTGGTGAAGATTGAGCTTCTGTTGGTGGAAGTACCACATTTTCCTAGCATCAAAATTTAGTATTGGCATCATTTAACCATATAGCACATTATCTAATGTGTAATTAACATATGACTACATCTCTGGGGTAAAACAAGGTTAACATTTGCTAGTAAGCTTTTTTTCTTCAAACACACAAGGGATGGAATTTTGCTTCACTGTGGCTAGTCCACATATCACACTAAACTATGTTTCCTGTAATCAGCTGGGTTCATATAATCTAACACTCAACTAACCATATTAGAAATGATTGGGCTGGGTGAGCCAAGCATATATGAGAGCTAAAGGCAATTGATATGCAGTTCCAGGCCTGAACTGCAAGTGCCCAATGCGGATTGGTAAAAGAAAGGCAACTATAAATGAATGAATGAATGAAGTAAAAACTGAGTAGCCTTGCGGAACTGGTTGAAACAAGTACAGAGAAAACTGTTCAGGGTTTTCAGAAGCATGAGATAATCCATCATGAATCATGTGCAAGAATAAAGAACAGAATCTATCAACCTGCTCCTCTCCAGATAGTTGAAGTACAACTCTTATCATTTGTAATCAGCGTACTAGCTGGAAATGTCAAATTGTTGTCCTGTGCAGACAGAGGTCATTAGGTTGGGCGGATAGGGAAGGTTAGTATTTCAGATAATATTGAAAAGTAATATTTTCCCATGCCTGTATGCTGAGATCAGAACTACTGATATGTCACATTGCAAGACAGTTCTGCTCTTGGGGTCAGTAAATATTGACGGTCACCCACCAAACTTTCCTGCTTAACCTGTTTCTTTTATTGCACTGAAACTTTCCTGCATCACTTACAGGGGAAGCCAAAGCACGATTAAAACAAGACCTACAAATTTGTATGAGAAGAGTGGAGATAAACTTCCTCATATCAGTTTACCATGCTTATTTGGTGCATCTCTGGAAAAAGGCACACTTGCATACCTAGTACGTAAGAATTCTGCTGGATTAGGTCAATGTCTCAACCCAATTTTATTGCTATCATGTGTTAGTGTGCCAGATGCATCCAAGAGGGTAATAGCTCTTCCAGTGAAGTTTATTTGTTAAATTTATTTGCCACCTATCACAGCTGGGGATACTGCAGGCATCTTAAACAATTATAAGAAGGAAAAAGATGAAAGGAGCGTAAACGGAACAAAAGCAAAATAATAGAGCCATAAAATAAACAGTGAAAAGGGGCACAGTGAGAATACCTCAGTATAATAATCAAGTGTGAGAATTGCTGGTATTTGAGGTGCTGTCTGTGATTCAGGACTTGGTCATCCAATCTAGTAGCTATTGATAGCTCGATCCTTTATTAATCCTTCTTGTTAACTTTTAAAATACTTGAAACTGGTAGAATCACCACATCTGATAGCGAATTATGTAGTTCAACTGTGCCTTGTGTGTTAGTAGCAATTTTTTTTTATTAATCTTGAATCTCTTTCTGCTCAAAGTTTGATTTAAGAGTATTGTACCTTGCTTTAGTACCATGTAAGAGAAAAATAACTTCCTCACTCTACTTTTTCCATGCCTTGATGTTTAGATATTTCTGCTATGTCTCCCTGTTCTCAGTTTTACTCTAAACAAGAAAGCTGAGGCATTGCAGTTCTTCCTTGGAAGAATGCTGCCTGCTACAGTCCCATCATTTTTGTTCTTCTTCTTGCTTTTAATCTTCATCTGCTATCTTAATCATTTTGTCTATTTATTTGATCCGGACCTGGCCTTTCTTTTCAAATGAACACTCAAACTGGATAACTAATTAAAAATAGCATACAGAAAGGTCAATGTTAAATATAATATGTATTAATATTAGAAAATTAAAAGTAAAGTTAATGCTAAAAAAGATGCATCTTTATAGATTTTCTAATTACATAGAAAGTGGAAGCAAAGAATATGCTGTGGCCTGGAGGAAAGGATGCTCACTTTGACCCAAATGAATGAACCTCTCAAGAGCGAGAAAATTCAGAAAGGTCAACCGATTTTAATGGCTGGATACCTTCATCTAGATACCTTCTAGAAGTTGAAAGTGTAATACCAACAGCTTAAATAGTACCTGGTAAATAATAGGCATTTTAAAATATAAATATGATGTGATATTTGTTTCTTATACTAGCTATTTGCTGCAACTTGTAGGGTGTTTCCAAAGGTAACACTACAAAAAGTATATTATGGTAGACAAGAGTATTTTTTGATCAGACCTCTGGAGAGTAAAGCAAACCAAATGGCATTTTTACAGTGTTATATACAGTATATTACCAGTATAATGACATATATTTCACACAAAATATGGCATCAGATTTTTTGCACGCTAAGGCTCTGGGCATAGCAACCATTTTATATTTACAATATGGGTTTGACAAGTATTGAAATGAGAAATGAAACAAGCAGGAAATGCCCACTATCTTGAAGATCAAGTAAAAATCTCAGCAAAAACTCTTTGACCAGGAACAAGTTAGCCTTCTTTCTTTACAGCTAAGCTTTGGCAAAAGTCATAGTTGTGTCCTGGCCTTAACAAAGTTACGGCTTCTTTCACTTCTGCTGTTTGATGGTTGAGTAGGCATTGTGTTACCTCAGTTTATCATTCAGTGGAGATTAGACTATACGTACTCCTAGATCAGTGCAGTAATAATGAAATATTCACATGCAAGATAATGTAATAAAAGCATGGGGAATCCAAGGCTGGCTACCCTGACATCTCAAAAATCAGTAAGGACTTTATCTTGTCTTCCACATATGTGATCAGAAAAATGTAGTATGCCATGCAAAGACACATCACAAGTAGTCCTTGACTTACAACCATAATTGAGCCTAAAATTTCAGTTGATAAGCAAGATGGAGTCATTAGATGAGTCATGCCCCATTTTACAACCTTTTTTGCCATGGTTGTTAAGCACATTGCTACAGTTCAGTGAATTGTGCCATCATTAAGCAAATCTGGCTTCTCTCATCTACTTGGCTTGTCAGAAGCTCCCTGAGAAGGTTGCAAAGGACAATCCGAGGACCCCAAGATGCTGCAACCATCGTAAATATACACCGATGGCCAAGCACCCAAAGTTTTATCACATGACTGGGGATGCCTCAAAAGTCATAAGTGTGAAAACTGGTCATAAGTCACTTTTTTCATTGCTGCTATGACTGACCGGTCAGTAAACGAATGGTTATAAGTTGAGGAGTACCTGTGTATAACATAAATTCAAGCTAGTTCTGTGTCTTATATTTAACCATCTAATTCCATCCTGATTTGCTTTTTATATGTCCTGAAGAAGGTTGCTTCATTTTCTGAGCCATGTTTGGCTCCACTCAATTTTCAAAAGATCCCATTGCATATTGCATTCACCACCAAGATGCCTTTTTATTTGTTTTGTTAGATACAGCAGCAAAAGAGGGAAGGGGGCCAACATATCAAGGACTTTCATCAGTGTTTTTGTGTAAGAGCTGTGGTGGTGCAGTGGTTAGAATATAGTGCTGCAGGCCAGTGGTGGGATTCAAAAAATTTTTACTACTGGTTCTGTGGGCGTAGCTTGGTGAACGTGGCAGGGGAAGGATACTGTAAAATCTCCAGTCAGAGATGGTATTTGCCGATTTTCCAAACTACTCAAAATTTCCGCTCCCGGTTCTCCAGAACTGGTCAGAACCTGCTGAATACCACCTCTGCTGCAGACTACTTCTGCTTACTACTGGCTACCAGCAGTTCAGCAGTTTGAATCTCACCGGCTCAGGGTTGACTTTCCATCCTTCCGAGGTGAGTAAAATAAGGACCCAGATTGTTGGGGGCAATATGCTGATTCTGTAAACTACTTAGAGAGGGCTGTAAAGTATTGTGAAGTGGTATATAAATCTAAGTGATGTTGCTATTGCAAAGTTTTTACCATTATGAGAAATCCATCAGATTAATACAGGTAGTCCTCAATTTACAACAGTCCATTTAGTGACCATTCAAAGTTACAATGGCACTGAAAAAATCAATGGCACTGATTTTTTTCACACTTACGACCTTTGTATCAGCCCCATGATCATGGGATCAAAATTCAGATGCTAGGCAACTAGTTCATACTTATTATCACTGTTGCTGTGTCCCAAGGTCATGTGATGACCTTTTGCAACCTTCTGACAAGCTAAATCAATGGGGAAGCCAGATGCACTTAACAAGCATGTTACTAGCTAATCCACTGGAATGATTCACTTCACAACTTTTGCAAGACAGGTTATCAAAAAAAACGGGGCAAAACTCACTTAACAAATGTTTTACTTAACAACAGAAATTTTGGGCGCTCAACTGCGGTCGTAAGTCGAGAACTATCTGTATACTTTTTTGCTCCAATTCCAAAATATGGGAATGTGAATTTGCATGTATATGTACACAGCATAGTTAGGAAGATTTTGCTTGGTTTGCTTTATTTTTCTTCCTTTAATTTACAACTTGAAGAACCTTGTTCCCCAGGAGGCTGTCTGGACATTAAAATAATTGCAGAGAAATCTGATGGCTGCCTCTTAATTGTTGACTGTCTAACACCTGTTTGCCCTGCTCGCTCTATAGATTCTCACTTAGAGTAATTTTATCACAGAGAATCATTCTAGCACACTCTATATAAGGAGGATTACAGCTTCCCTCAGTTTTTCAGTTTTGGGCTTGGAACAATTCAATCCATATAAGAATATGCATATTGGGGAATGTTGTTGTCTGAGATGAAAACTAATATTATTGCACCCAGAAATGTACTCATTTTTCCTGTTTTTAAAGTATAATCTTTGGATATTCCTTAATTCTATGACATTTTCAAGATTTTTTTTACCGTAATGTCAAAATGTCTCTGATTCCCTTTGTACATAATTATAAACAGTACAATATTTGTATTATCACTCATGTTTTTTGATAGAAAAAATACAGTATATTATTCTGTACTAGGAAAAAGGGGCTCCTCCTCCAGTTGGTGTATTTGTTACTACTTCTATTGTGCTGTGGAAGTGCCTTATTGTGTTATATTATCACAATATTTTTCAAACTTGACAACTTTAAGGTGTGTGAACTTCAACTCCCAAAAATCCCCAGCCAGCATGCCAGGCATTCATGCTGGCTAGAGAATTCTGGGAGTTGAAACCCACATATCTTAAAGTTGCAGAGTTTGGAAAACATTGAACTGGGATTTGTGCTGAAGTTGTTTCCTGACACACTTGAAAAAACTAAACTGTCTGTTTTGAAAAGGATATTGAGGTCTCCAGCAGATAGTTTCAAGGATAGCTTGATATTGTCTTCTTGACAGCAATACGGAAGTGGTTTGCTGTTGCCTTATTATTTTTTACTTCCCACTTCAGTTTTTAGCCCAGACATTTCCTGGTAGTGTTTGTGTATGAATGTGTGTGCACATACACGCGCTCTCATATACACATTTTCCCATTCTTGAGAGCCTTATTATATTATTTATTGAATCCAATTTTGGAACCGCCCATCTGTATTGCAGAGGAACTGTGGGTGGTGAACAGATAAAATATTAAAACAAAAAATGTTAAATAAAATTTAAAAAGAGGCAAGGGTGATTGAAATCCAATATTAAAAGTTAATTAAAAGGCAGAGGGAAGATTTTCAGAGTGCTAACCAGCGCCATGACTCTGTACTCCTATGCATCCCAAGCAAGGCCACAGAGCCATGTTTTCACCCCTCTGTTTACATTTCAATAGATGTTATACTTCTAAAGCTTCACATTAGGGTCACCTCTCGCTCTGGGACTGGTTTTCTTGTTTGTGTTCTGTTCCACCTTCCACCAACTCTCTCTCCATCCAATCTCTGGGCAAGAACTGAGATGAGAAACAGATGCCTGTAAAAATCCATAGTAGAAAAACTTAAAAGCAGGAATTTTGAGACTAGTTCATGGGGCGTTCACAATAGTGGGGGAAGAGTAAAGAGGCTGGTTGATATGGCCATACTCAATACCCAACTACCCACATTATGGCTTAGCCCTCACACCACTCACACTCTATTCAGAACACGGGCTGATTTCCGTACCTTCTTGCTCCTGATTGGCTCCAGCAAACCTCCAAATATCTAGACAAGAAATTGTGCCTCAAAGCACAATCTATATTTTGGGTTTGTTTTTTCCCAAATCTGAATGGCTGTGCCACAAATACCTAAGTGCTACCCTTAGCACATCCATTCACCCCCCTCTTCCCAAAAAGTTGGAGGTTTTTAAGGGATTGGGCAGCATTTGTCTGAAATTGTATAGGGTCTCCTGCTTAGGATTGGACTAGAAGACCACCAAGGTCTCTTCCAACTCCATTATTCTATCAGTTCTATAAGACCAGTCAACGCAGGGAAACAACTCCAGAAAAGTCCTCCATGTGCTGTGGAGACTAGTGACTGTATTCCAAGGTGGCAAAAATACAGCTGCCAGGGTGTACTAAGGATTTTGAGGTGACTCAGACAGCAGCTTTGCCTGATTGTACCGAAAGACCCTGAGGCAACAAGAGTTATTTCATCCAGAACAGGGCTACAAAAGCTACATCCTTCATTTCCATAATGACAAGATACCTGAGAAAAAAAGTTTAGCAGAGTTCTTTTTCTCCAAAATAAAGAACTCCTCTGTATTCAAGGACACCCTGGCAATATCTCTAGTTGGTGTTAAGTGCCTTCTGTTGTCTCATTTAAGACAGGATGTCTCCCTTTTTCCTCCATTACACACTCCTGCTAATTGTGCATTTTTGCCTTGATTTATTTTTATCACCTATCTCCTCTGCTTCCTGCATTTCAGTTAGCTCTCCACAGTTTTCACAAATGGTTACAGGAGAATGAATGTTCTCAGATCTTGTCTACAAACATAGTCTTATTCAAAAAAGTTGTTGGGGTCAGGGAGCTGTGTGGGAGTATTTGAAGGTTTATTTTTAATTTTCACTCTGTGTCCCCATGTCTGTCAATGTTTTTTCTTTGAATATTTGAATAGCTTCTTGTGAAATCCTTTTGGAGCTGCAGAGATCAGAGGACCTGACGTATTTAGTTTAGAAGTGAGAAGACAAAATTTCATTATCCTCAAGCAGCAGAAAATACTACAAAGGAGAGGACAGAGTATTTAATCTTAGCTATCCCATACAACAGGGTTGGATTCAACAGTAGGAGAAATGTGTTGATAAAAGGTGGTGGGTTCTCCCTGATTATTTCCTCAGTCAGTGTCCATTAGATAATGTGTAAACCATTCACACTCTGAATTTTGATAATTGAATTGGATCAACTGTATTTTAAAGTCTGGACCTGACCAATCTCATTATTAAGTCAGGATGCCAATATTTAAATGTTTCATTGTATTAGGTTAACAAGGAACTGGAGAAATACTTGAAAAATTATAAGGTAAACTTTATTTTTGAATGTTTTTTTATATTCGGCATTTAGCAGACTATGCTTTTAAATGTGTATTTTTATACTAACAAATGGCTAATGGCTTGCAAGATTATTTTGGTATATTGTTTGGCTATTTGTGTAAGTTAATAGTTCAGCTGTGTTTATAAAAGAAATGGCATACAATAAAGTTGTTTTATTTATGAGGAAAGTATTCTTTCTCAGTTTGAACTACAATTCTTAAGCTGATTTGTGAGGATATACTTATACACAACAGGCAAATAGCTAGGTCTTTCTGGGCCTCACCACTGCGTAGAGTAGGGCTGTCAAACTTGCGGGTTGGATGTGTCATGTGCTGGCCACGCCCCCACCCGGTTTGGTGAAGGGGGGGAAGTTTCAATACGTCATGTGATGCT
The DNA here is from genome assembly GCA_033807585.1 of Hydrophis major. Lineage (NCBI taxonomy): Eukaryota > Metazoa > Chordata > Lepidosauria > Squamata > Elapidae > Hydrophis > Hydrophis major. The sequence continues at coordinate 78,379,104 of CM066328.1, read as the reverse complement.
GCCGTGATGACGCGAGGTTGACACCCCTGGCATAGATTGTAAAGCTTCATCTTCCATGAAGGAAAATTTAGATAACTGTTGTCTTTGAAACAAATATTGCTTGCCGCCATTTATTCTCAACTTGAGCAACCTTGGATAGCCCTTCAAGGAATTTGTGCATTTACTGGAACACATAGTTCAAAACATTCTCAAAGATCCATCTCATCCTGGGAACCCTTTTTTTGAACGATTGCCATCTGGCAGATGGTACAGAATAATAAAAACAAGGACAAATAGGCTGAAAAACAGCTTTTATCCCAGGGCAGTAGCTCTTTTGAATTCTGCTGTATAGTGCAGTGTTGGTGTGGTGTCGGGGGGTTTCCGGTTCAGTGTGTGAAGGGTGAAGGATGTGTGTTTGTGTTTATTTTCATGGTCATGATGTGCACTGAAGATGGTGTTTGATTTCGTTGTACGAGGTGCGATGACAATAAAGTAAACTAAACTAAACTAAATTATGAAACCTGGTACTCCAGTCCTCTCCTTACGTCTTTAAAACCATTTAAAAAACAAAACAAAAAAAAGGAGAGAAGGGGATGAAGCAGATAGGGAGGGGGGGAAGAAGGAGAGAGAGAGAGAGAGAAAGAAAGAACTTGCCCTGCAGATTTTATCAGTTCAGACCCAATTGCAGGCTTCACATATACCGTGTTTCTCACATAATAAGGCCGGGCCTTATTTTTTTTTGACCCCCGAAAAAATGGCTAGGCCATCTTTTCGAGGCTGACTTAATTCCCCCCCTTGCATCCTCAGGTGGGCGGGCGGCGACAGCTTCAGGAGACCTTCCGCCACCGTTGCTTTCCCTTCTCCCTTGCTGCCGCGGCGTTAGAGGAACGCCACAGCGTTTGGCGTAGCCACGTGCGGCCAGTCAGGACTCCTTCCTGCAACTGGAGCCCTGAGGAGACACTTGGCTTCAGGCACTCCTGTCGCCACCTTCCCTTTGCCTTCAAAGGTAAAGTGAATTATTTTAAAAACCTCCACTCATCCCATCAGGGCCACGCCAGAGCCGTGCAGGCTGGGCAGAGCCAGGAAAGCGAGCCGTGGGTGTTTCCTGCCTCTGCCCAGCCCGCACGGCTCTGGCGCGGCCCTGGTGGGATGAGCGGAGGTTTTTAAAATAATTTGACAGCCGCCGCTGCCGCGCTCCCTTCTCTTTCCTTGCCTCTCCTCCCTTCGCCGGCAGGAGCATGCATGCCTGCTGCCACCGCCGCCATTCCTGAGGCCGGCTGGGGTGGGCAGGCAGGAAAGCAAGCAAGGCGGCTGCACTGTCTTCTTTTTCCCTCAGTGAAGCGCCGCCGCTTGCCGCTGCCACCACCTGCGATGGGCGAGGAGGAGACGGCAGAGGTGCCTGAAATGTTCCAATTCGCTCATCCGAGCAAAGCGCGAGCACTGAGTCTCCCGATATGAATGCCCCAACAACGCAGGCAGCACCATATCCAGGCATGCAACAAAGTACTTCCTAATGGCAACCCCCCCATTCCCCCCCCGTTTCACATGTTTTAAAAGGGCCTTAGGTAGCAACACTGATTGACAATCAATTTCATATGCTGTTGTGCAAATGGAATAGACAATAGGTGAAAAGCATAGGCAGTTAGCAAGACATCCCCAATAAAGGAGTGGTTCTGCAGGTGGTGAACACTGACCACATCTCAGTTCCTATGCTTTCTGGCTGATGGTTTGGTCACTTTTGAATGCTAGTGGTGCTTTCACTCTAGTGGTAGCATGAGACGGAGTCTACAACCCATGCAAGTGGCTCAGGTAGTGCAGCTCATCCAGGATGGCACATCAATGCAAGCTGTGGCAAGAAGGTTTGCTGTGTCTGTCAGCATAGTGTCCAGAGCATGGAGGCGCGACCAGGAGACAGGCCAGTACATCAGGAGATGTGGAGGAGGCCGTAGGAGGGCAACAACCCAGCATCAGGACCACTACCTCCGCCTTTGTGCAAGGAGGGACAGGAGGAGCACTGTCAGAGCCTTGCAAAATGACCTCCAGCGGGCCACAAATGTGTATGTAGCTGCTCAAATGGTCAGAAACAGACTCCATGAGGGTGGTATGAGGGCTCGATGTCTGCAGGTGGGGGTTGTGCTTACAGCCCAACACTGTGCAGGACGTTTGGCATTTGCCAGAGAACACCAAGATTGGCAAATTCTCCACTGGCGCCCTGTGCTCTTCACAGATGAAAGCAGCTTCACACTGAGCACATGTGACAGATGTGATAGGGTCTGGAGATGCGATGGAGAACATTCTTGGAGTTTGCTGTGTTCTGCTTGATTGGTGTTTCTAATATCTTCTGTCTGTTTTGTGGCATTTTTTTTTCTTGGTTGGCTGGCAACATTGTGTTCCTGTATTGGAGGCTTTTAGTGCAGCTTGGCTCTGAGTAAATGGACGGCTATCATTTGTTAGGAAGCTAGGTTTCATCTGGGTGCCTGGTTGGGATGTGTTTGAGCTGGAGGTATCAGTGGGGATCTGTTTGTGCCCAGGTGTTTGCCTGGCTTGTGGTGTGGATATTTTTTTGTTTCTGAGTGCAGGCTTTCAAATAAGGTCAATTTTATCTTTGGGGTTTCTAAGGATGGCTGCTATTTTTCTGTCTGTTTTGAAGGCAGTCTTGATGTGATGCCTGTGTAATATCTTACTGATTTTGTCTGTAGTACCTCTTATGTAGGGCAGGACAGCTGTTCCATAGGTCTGTTCATCTTCTGGGTCTCTATTATGTCTCAGTGTGCTTTTGTGGAAGCCGTTGGCTGTCAGTACTTTAGTCAGGGTGCATAGTTCAGTCTTTATGTGTGTCTTGTCTGCCAGGCATTTGGTTCTGGCGATTAGTGTTTTGGCCACGGAGTTTATCTGTGCTGGGTGGTGGTGGGATTGGGCGTTGAGGTAGCGGTTGGTGTATTTTCTACCGCTACCTCAACGCCCAATCCCATCATCACCCAGCACAGATAAACTCCATGGCAAAGGTAAAAGAACAACTTCTGTGCCTGCTGGGTGGAGCAGTTTTAAAAAACTTTGTCAAGAGTTCATTGCACTTATGCAATGATGTTTGTTGCAAATACTAAGGTTTCAATGTTAACAATAAACAACTCTGGATATGCAGCATAAACATCAGCTCCCAGAACATCTCTGAGGTGGCAAAAAGGTGAAAGGGTAGCTGAACATGTAGACTTCTTGCTTTTCAATTGTTTGAAAAGCTGCATTCCTATACTGTATATAGTAGAGACTCAAGGACATTATGTTTAACTGTGTATGCATTTATTTGTGTTGACTAAACATAGCATATAGATACTAAAGAGCCATTTACCAATTGGGATGACTGCAGCTCACATCTGGTTCTGTATTTTGAAGCTTAAAGCCCTCCTAACCAACCTGAAGCACTATATCAATAGTAGTAGTAATAGTAGTAGTAGTAGTAGTAGTAGTAGTAGTAGTAATAATAATAATAATAATAATAATAATAATAATAATAATAATAATAATAACTAGGTAGCAGCTGCATTAATCCTGGTCTTCTGTGTTTAAATATTTGGCAAGCTTAATAGGCTCTATTGTTTGAAGGCCACCTTTCTATCTGACTAGGTGTCAACAAAACTGCCTCATATGCAGAAGAGCAGCCAAATTTGAAATTGCATGACTTTCTGGTGCCTTCTCGGGCCATGCTGGCTGAAGTTGACAGAAACTATCAGCTTAAAACATCAGATTATAAAAGGGTGATCTAGAATTTCATAATATCTCTAGAGCCTACTTAGGCACAATGGCATCACTCTCGGTTATTGGTTCAGCACATCAACGTAGATGGGAGTGTGGAACATAGATACTGCAGGACCTGGAAAAACTGGCTCATGTTTGCTTTGAGATGGAATATATACTTTTCTTGCAATCATTTGTTAAGATGTAGGTGGCCAAACAGAGGCAATACTTCAATGCAGGTTAGCGTATAGAGTTGGGCATGTTTTACTAATAAATCTACAGCATTTGCTCAGTATTTTCAAATATTCCCATTCCAACATTTGGGGTAATATTTGTGCAGGTTCCTATCTTCAAAGCCCTCTCTGGGGAATAGAACAAGACTGATGCTAGCGAAACTGAATGGCATACATCAATTACTTAGTCATTTTCTCTTTCTCTTTACAGTTCAAGTCTTGGTTGATGGTGCACCTGTTCGCATCCAGTTGTGGGACACTGCAGGACAGGTGAGGACTATAAAAGTAAAGTATATTTGCAGCTCTGGTTAAAATGCCATGCTAAGGATGATATCAGAAAAAATAATGAAAATAATTCAGTAAAAAAAATGACTCTGACAGTCAGTAGTAATCTACAGCATAGTTCTGGCATACTTTACATTAAAATAATATTTCAGTATTGGAGAGGAGACACACCATGTTTCCTTCTGGTGAGTTCTTGTTTGAAATAACCTTTGAACTGGGAATTCCTGGAGTTGCGTAATATGCTAAACATGTTATGAATGCTGTCTTGCATTGCTGGAAGAAAACTGTGTTATAAATCTAACCAACAAACTGAGTTTTCTTGTTTGTGTGACTTATGGTTTGCTAACTGAAATGTATTGATTTTTTTTTTGCAGCAAAAATTCCTTTTATGAAATATTATATCTGGAAGCCCATGTCTTTTTTAAGGAAAACATGAGCTCTGAAATATTATTTGGGACTAGAGTTTTGGATTTGATTCTTTACATGATTGAGAAGTTATTTTAATGGGCATTAAAAGTCCCTCACTTCTTCAGTGGTCTAATTAGTGAATTAACCTATTTTTAAAATCATGTATTAACTAAGCTATAGTGCTGCATTTACACGTAACACTGAGAAACTTTAATATTTTGGGAGCAATGGGCACATCTGGGATTTTGAGAGTGTTCTGAATATGCTCAGAGAATATTTCTGATTACAAACATCCACTTCATAGGAGGCAAAATAATGAAGTTATCCTCCACTCTTCACCTGCCATATTCGCCGAGGATGTTTCCTAACATCATAATTTTATCTTGCTTTTTGATGGGCACATTCCAAATAGAGCACTTTTATCTTCTAAGAATGCCTCTGTAGTTTAGAAACATTTTTGGGAATAAAAAAAAACTTAAGTATATGTGAGGATGAAGATTGTTGGCTTCCCGTGTATTCATTTATTTCAATGATCAATGTCTCAAAACATAAAATCTGGAGAACAAAAGAAACAGCCACAAGAGCATTGGTGTCCTAGCCCAGTCAGGAACTCTGGCCATAAACTGTAATGGTAGGGTTTAACATTCTGAAACAAAAAGTGTTTTGTTTGGCTTTAGCTTAGTGTGATGTGTGAAAAAAATTTTATATTTAGTAGCTATTAATTGGCTTAATTTCCCTCTTACAAGCACTTGGGAAAACTCAAATGATTTCTAACCTTTGGATGATTTTGCTGGTTGAAAGTTAGAAAAATTCAGCTTTGGAGCTTTGTGAAAAAGACGAGATTGCAATGCCTACTGGGCATCTCAGCTGGGATTTCTTCCAGAGTCAGGTTGGCCAGCAGCCGGCATCTCTGGTAGCAGCATCGACTGCCCCCCTGCAGCTCCCTGGTCATCTTCATCGCTGGCTGGAGATGACATGAGATGAAACCCCCTCAGAAGAAAAGTTGATATTTTCTCCGGGTGGGTTGATGCGGAGATTCGGAATAATGTTAGTGTATGCTCCCTTCAAAATCCAAGAAAGAAATACTCAGACTCCATGGGTTAGAGCAAAGTTCTCCTTTTACTGGAAATCAAAGTGGCAGCTACAGATTTAATTCCGAATCTGAGAAATTGGCGCGCAGATCACATATACAAAGGAATGGAATTGTTCCCACCCCCCAAAGTCCAAGTGACTCTTCCAATTAAAAGTTCTGAATATGAACATGTGGCCATCTCCAGGTGGTGATGAGGTTTCTGTCTATTGACCTTGACATATTTTGTTAAAAGTTCACAGTTGTGCAAAGGGGATAGAAGCTAGCCAAGAAATGGAAAGTTAAAGACAGAAATCCCCCTCCCCTTTCCTACCCACAGCAAAGGAATGCAAAACACCTCCAGCTTTCTTCCCCTCCAAATTCCTCCCTCCCTCCTTTGCTAATGACAGCCGAAAGAAATAGTATAGCTTAGCAGCAGAAGAGGCGCAATAGTTAGGATGCAGAATATATATATTATGGACGTTATCTTGAGGCTGACAGTGTAATTATTACAGTAAAATATCTGACACAAATTGATCTCTGTGTTTCTTTTCCCTGTATAGGAAGATTTTGATTGCCTTCGCTCTCTCTGTTACTCTGACACTGATGTCTTCCTGGTCTGCTTCAGTGTTGTAAATCCCACCTCTTTCCAAAACATTACAGAAAAATGGATTCCAGAAATAAGAACTCACAATCCCCAAACACCAGTGGTGCTAGTAGGGACACAAGCTGATCTGAGAGATGATGTCAAAGTATTAATCAGCCTGAATCGCTACCATGTAAAACCTGTGCCAAGAACACAAGCAGAAGGCCTGGCTGAAAAAATCCGGGCTCAGACTTACGTTGAGTGCTCTGCTTTGACTCAAAAGAACCTGAAGGAGGTTTTTGACACAGCCATTGTTAGTGCAGTTGAATACAAAGCCCAACAGGAAAAGAAAATGACAGCTAAAGGAATCAAAACTCTCTCTAAATGCCGATGGAAGAAATTCTTCTGCTTTGTCTGAAACTGACTCCAGTAAGAAACATTTATAAGCCAAAGTAGCTTGAAGCTCAAGCTCTTGTTGGATTATGGCAAAACTTGCCTGTAGTATCAAATAGTCCACGCTACCTTCAAACATTTGGGACGGAATGGTCTGATGCTGATGTACTGAGTCCAGCAGCCAAGTTAATTTATGTATACATATATTTCAGGCAAGATGACCAGTTTTTACAGCTTTTGAAGGCTTGACAGCATATTAATTGAACAAATTAATTAAATCTGGGAGTAGCAATCCCAACCTGCCTACAGGGCATGAGAGCAGAGAAGGTTGAATGAAACTTGATTTAACGCTTCAGTTATAAATTTGAGAGTTATATCTCATTTTCAAGTCATAATAATGAATAGAGGATTGATGCAGGGAATTAATGTCGAACCAAAATTTCCACTTCAACTTAAAAGTAAAAGAAAGTAAAATAAGCTTTCAAGATAGAACTGAGAATTAATCCATGTTTGGGGTGAAGAGTGGCCATGTCACATCCTTAAAACAACACAATATTTCCCAATGAAATTATGTGGGAAAATCCCAATGAAATTATGTGGGAAAATGTGATATAGTGCTATTCTAAGAATATTTGGATTTACATGTGAAAAGCAAACCACAAACTGAAATATTGCAGAAAATATGTGGCTATATATGTGTGTATGTTTGAGTGTGAAATAATTTTCAACAAGAATGTAGTCTGGGCATCCACTGAAAAGATTGATGCATGATTTGCTTTCATGTAAACTTTCTGTGTGAACAAATTTTCTGGTTCATTTTTAAAGTCATCCTTAGAAAGTATGATTTTAGCATAATCAAAATTTAACCTGTTCAAACTAAATTCAAGATTAAAAGTCCAGCAGCTCTGAGTATACATTCTTTTCCCTCCCTAAATTATGCTCTGTCCCGCATATTTAGACTTTCCATGCTAGGCAAACTGATACTGTATTGTCTATTTTAATAAGATGCCACCCAGTACTGTGCCAATAATGCTATTTAGGTGGAAGGAAATTAGCAATTCTTGTTATACATTTATGTCAGAAATTGGGCCCTAAATCATATTCCTTTGTATTTCACTGCTAATACTGAAGGCTTAATGTTCCCTCCCTGAAACCTGTAGGTGAATAATCAGGTTTACCAAGTTAGCAATTAATATTTATGTTGTGTAACTATTGCAGCTAGATGAGGTTTACATCTGAGATGGAAAGATAACCACACACAAAAAGACTGAATTAAAAGCATAATCTCAAAGGGGACATATGACACAGTATTTTCCAAAATTATAAAGCAGCTTCCCGAACTTGACTGCTGTAGTTACATTGGAATAAAATGCCTATAACTCTATAGCCCAACTATAATGAATGTGTATAATGGGAGAATAGTCCAGCACATCTGAAGAGCATTAATTGAGAAAAACAATGTCCAGACATTGATAATGTTGACTCCAAAGTGCTAGAGAATTGACCAATTTGTGCTCCATTTTTGGCATATGTGCATCACAGTCACTGAAGAGGAGAGGAGTGTCCACTTCAATGGTCCAAAAAGGAAAGATTGCCACCTTTGATGGCATTCAGGTGTGGAAATGTTTGCCGTTTAAAATGATTCACAACAAATTCTGCTTGAAAGGTTTGAGGAAAATAGAGAAAAAATATGAGAGGAAAGCAGAAAATGAAAAAGAGAAGAAGCATGTGATAAAAGAGGGAGAAGTAAGTGATAGCAAGAAGAGACAGAAAGAGAGATTGAGCGAGAGAGGGAGAAGGAGAGAGAAGATAGAAGGCAGGCAAAGAGAAAGCTATATAGGTAACATTGACAAAGTTAGTACATCATGGATATTGGAGTTGAAACAGGCTTATTGATCATATATGTTCTCTACAAATTATTTACATAACTTGAAATGACATCTGAAGTTGTTTACACATTGGATCCTTTCCTAGGTATTCTATAAACGCACATAAATAGTTGAATCATATTTTAGATCCTCTCCAGTTATGAAGACAAATATCAGTCATTGCAAATCACATCCAAATCAGACACGAATGATCAAATGTGATCATCATGTCTATATCCTTTTTTTGCCACAGGTACATACACTGGGAAGCTGAGCCATGATTATTCATCTTTGTGGTCTGCACAGAAATGTATCAATGTCCTGGAAATGTGTCATTGTGGAAACAGCCATTGAGCATTGCTCACTCCGTGTGGCATACTTCAGTTTTGCTATATAAAAAGAAAATGTTTACAAGTGGGTCTTTATGCATTTCCAATGGGCATCACAAAAGGGTCCTGGAATAGCCTTAGCTGAGGATCAGACTTCAAAAGTAGTGCCAATTTAGCAAGAATTCATAGGTACCGTTTTATTTTTCCCCCTTTTATTCAAAATTCATTAGGGATATTTGGTTGTTGTTGATTAGTATTGATGGTACCCAACGATATTCTTTTACAGGAAAGAAAGAATGCTTAATCCATGCTATTATTGCCTTAGAGATTGCATATCATTCTTTTTCTGTATCAAATATACTCTATTTGAACATAACTATTGTTTGCATTGTATTTTCTCTGTTCTGCTATATAATGCAAATAAATAAAAACTCAAGGAAGACAACTTCAAGTCACAGACTATTGAACTCACCATTCATTTAGATATCTGGTGTTACAGATTGCATATTTAAAATAACTTTTGATCACCATAAATATTTTTTAAAGTCATTACAACATGACACATGGATTCTCATTAAAGTTCTAAATATTATAAGCTAAATTAAATATTACATCATTTCTGTTTATGCATACACACAAATTGTTGACAGTATTAGTATACAGAGTTTGCTCAGTAATCAGCATGTTCTCAAAAATCAACACAAAATCGTGTGTTCAGCAAAGAGAGCAATTAGGACCTCTAAAACAGATTGCCCACTTGACAAGTTCTCAGGATGAGCACTTCCGGAAACCTATAATGTTCCTAGTTTATAATCCTACATGGAATAGGCACCTGCCTAGTTGTGATGAACTAAAATCAAACCTGAAAAAAGAAACTCCAAAAATAAGATCACATTCAAACACAGAATTAGATGTTTTATTGTCAATAGATGCTCTGTATAGAAGTTAGGTGGCTGATTGGAATATAGACCCTTTATGATTTTAGCCTTGAACCATCGCTACAATCACTTGTAAGTATTGCAGCTATCCGAAAACAAAAACAAATGGTCAGTCCCTAGGTTGTAGCAAGCATCTACATGTTTTAGCATCCAGGCATCCTTTAGTAATCATGAAAAAACACCGCCTGTCTACCAATGTGTGATGAAATCTGGATATCAAAAGCAGCTCACCATTGCGTGAAATGAAAGTCAGTGTGTGCAGTTTTTTTTAAGTAACAATACAGTATCTGAATAATTACATGAGTTGGGTTGCAAAGATATGACAACGAATGAACGAAAAATACAGCTCAAGCTTTTATGGGGGCTGAAAAGGAGCAGGGTACTTGTTATGAACTAATAAAATGCTTAAATAAAGTTTTATCAAACCTTTAGGAATAGCAGGGTTCTAATCCTGCACTTCTGATTGGCCGATAATAGCGATATTGGATTGGTCCGTTCAGGAGAATCTGATTGGCTGTTAACGAGCCACTCTCATTGGTTAAAGGGGTTAACGCTCCACTTTTCTCATTGGTTACTAGATCAGCAGCTTGCCTATAAGAAGGCTGCTGCTGCCCTAGGTTTTTGCTCTGTTCAGAATGATTAATAAAGAGTTGAAATTCACTGTTCACCGTCTCATCTCCGTTCCTTGCGCCCATGCGCAGAACTTAACACTGGCAACGGGGATGGGATGCGGAGACGTCAGAGCTGACTGAACACTACAGAGCACCAAACAGCACGTGGCTGAAGGCGCATCAACGGCAGAAACCATGTCCGGCGGCACCATACCACCCACTCCATTCGACCCGGCACAAGAAGACTGGGACTCATACATGGACCGGTTCCAGATGTTTCTGGAGACCAACAACTTGAAGGATGCCACTACTGGAAAAAAGCGAGCGGTATTCCTGACTCACTGCAGACCTGCCGTTTTTTTGTTGTTGTTTTTTAAAAAGATTTTATTAATTTTCTACAAACAAACAAGACAAACAAAACATTAAAACATCAACTCCCATATGTACATCCAGTGTGTCAGTTGGTTCATCAGTTTTGTGCATTCATTTTGTAGTCTCAATTACAATTATGTTACATAACAACTCATATTGTCAATCCAAACTTATATATCCTAATATCACTAAAAAAAAATTTTTTTTGACTATACTTTTAATCATTCATGCTTTATGAGATAACAATATTTAACCAGTTTATTCTGTAACAAATCATATAATCATACCAAATCAATCCTAAAAAACCCTTTATAAATATAGTGTCAAATAACAAAGGCAAGTAAAACAAAATAAAGATATTCCTTACTGTCTAGCATTCTAAATATTCTATTATCGTATTTTATCATCTAGCCATTGATAAAAAAGATCCCAAATTTCATAAAATTGTTTCTCCTCTTGCTCTCTAATTTCAAATGTCAATCTACTCATCTCAGCACATTCCAATATTTTCTTAATAATTTCTTCCTGTAATGGTATTTTCTCATTCTTCCAATTTTTAGCAAATACAATCCTAGCCTCTGTTAATACATTTACAATCAGGTATTTCAAATCTTTACTATATATATCAGGTAAAATTCCCAATAAGAAGATCTCTGGTTTCAAGTCTAGGTGTTTCTTTGTCATTTTTTCTAACCACATGCGAATTTTAGTCCAATATTTTCTAGCTTCCTCATAAGTCCACCACATATGGTAATACAAGCCGGGTATCTGATGACATTTCCAGCATTTTTCAGATTTGTTCTTAAACATTCTTGCTATTCTTGTCGGGGGAAAGTGCCACCTGTAAAACATCTTATACAAGTTTTCTTTATATGCTGTTGACATTGTCATTTTATAATTTTGAGACCACAATTTTTGCCATTTCTCTAGATCAATCTCATATCCAAAATTCTTCCCCCAAACAATCATAGTTTCTTTAACTTGTTCTTCCTCTAATTTAATTCCCAGTAAATAACCATATAATTTTTTAATCACCTTCTCATCAGTACCCATCAAGATCTTATCTAAATCAGTCTGATTATCATAGAATCCCTCCGTTTTAGAATCTTCATCATACCTTGAATGTATTTGCGCATATGAAAACCAATTCATCCTTATATCTTGTTCCTCTAAGTTTTGAATCGATTTAAGTTCACCCTTTTCATCCAAGAGTTCCCCATATCTAACTGTTTGTTCCTTCTTATAAATTATAGGATAGGAAAATGCTTCAATAGTCGATAACCAAACTGGAATTTTCAAATAACATTGTCTTTTTATCTTCTCCCAGTTTAACCACAAAGACTCCCGTATATAATGTCTTCTAAAATAACCCTGTGTTTTAGTTCCCTTATACCATAAAAAAGCATGCCAGCCCAACAGCAAATCATGCCCTTCTAATGTCAACAACCTATGCTTTCTTAATGTTATCCATTCTTTGACCCACATCAAACTTGCAGCTTGATAATACAATTCCCAATTAGGCAGGCCAAAACTTCCTCTAATACTAGCGTCTTGCAAAAGCTTTAGTTTTATTCTCGCTTTTTTACCTTGCCATATAAACTTCAACATGATTTTATTTAAATCTTCAAAATAGTCTTTTCCAAGCCTAATTGGTATTGTTTGAAACAGAAATAAAATTCTGGGTAAAATATTCATCTTGATTGTTGAAATTCTCCCTATTAATGACAATTGCAAGTTTTCCCACTTCTTCAAATCTGTAGCTATATGTTGTTTGAGTTTAATATAATTATTCTCTTTTAATGTGCTACATCTTGCTGTCAAGTATATCCCCAGATACTTGATCCTATTTGTAACTTGGATTTTCAAATGATCTGCCAGTTCTTCTCTCTGTCTCAATAGCATGTTCTTTGTCAAAATCTTTGTTTTATCTTTATTTATTTTCAAACCAGCCATCTCACCATATGTCTCTATCTTTTCCAATAACCTTGGAGCTGTTTCTAACGGGTCTTCCAGAATAAAAGCTTGTAGTTTAAATTCTTCCTTCTTAATTTTCATTCCTTTTATGCTTTTATCATCCCTAATATTTCTATTCAACACTTCCAAAGTCAACACAAATAGTAAAGGAGATAGGGGACACCCTTGTCTTGTGCCTTTTCTTATATTAATAAAATCTGTAAGTTCCCCCTCCATCATTACCTTTGCTGTCTGTTTATTATATATGGCTTCTATTGCTTGAATAAATTTTTGGCAAAACCCATCTGTTCCAACAGTAATAACATAAATCTCCAGTTCACCTGCCGTTTTTAAGATGGCTAAGGCACTGGCGAAACCGGCTGAGGTGAAATCCATATACTGGGACATCCTCGAGCCCTTCCTACGGGCCCACTATGCACCTACTGTACCAACGCTTGTCCGAAGACATGAATTTTACCAGAGAGACCAGCGGAAAGGAGAAAGCATTGCAGATTTCATCGCGGATCTCCGAAACCTGGGAAGCCTCTGCAGGTTCACTGACCTCGAAGAAGCTCTAAGAGACCGAATAGTTCTGGGTTTAGATGCACCTCACGTGCAAAGTAAGCTGATGGTGAAAGGCGACATCAGCCTTGCAGATACCATCGCTGACGCTACTGCAGCAGAAGCAACCAGGAAGTCAGCTGCCTGAATGCGCCACACCAACGCCCCGCTCTGCCAACTCATCGGCGAAACCTCACCTCACCTAGAGGGACATACAACAGCAACCCACCATGAGGACCTCGAATCGTCATCAGAAAGTGATGAGGAAGAGGTCAACCGGCTCCGGTCTGAACGAGACCAACGCCACCAGCGTAATCAGAGACTGCAGCATCAATGCGCAGGTTGTGGGGCAAACCACCCACGATCAGACTGCAAATTCCTTGACGCGCTCTGCCATGTTTGTGGGAAGAGAGGCCACATCAGAAAGGTCTGTAGAAGCAAGCAAGGATCCAGCCCATTTCAGAGGGGGACCAACTACCGCCAAACCACAGGAAATCGTCCTGTGAGTCAGGAACATTTGAACCACCAATGGAACAACCACTCCTACAGAAATAAACCACTAGCCAATTCAACGAAACGAGAAGAGGCACCCCAAACCATTACAATTGGTCACGCCTCATCATTAGATGCAAAGAAGATCCGAGTGAAGGTCGCCATCGAAAACCAGCCCTGCATGATGGAAGTCGATTCAGGATCGTCCCTCTCGATGGTTTCCTGGAAGACCCTTAAACAATTAATCCCTGCCATCCGGCGGCAAGACCTCAGAACCCAAAGAATCATACTCAAGGATTATCAGGGGAACCGAATTCCGGTCGTTGGATCCAGCCTAGTCCAGGTCTCATTCAAAAATCGTACTGCATCTTTACCATTGACCGTCGTCAACCGTGATCGGCCTAGCTTATTAGGCCTTCAATGGTTTGCTCCACTTGGGATCGAGGTAGCCGGCATTCACCAAACCAGAAGCGACGACTGGGAGGAGGCCCTCATCTAGGAATTCCAGGACGTCTTTGCAGACAAACTAGACGAGTACAAGGGGACCCCGATATCATTTAACCTTAACCCTGAAGTAGCCCCCATCTGTCTTAAGCCTCATCGAGTACCTTTTGCCCTCAAACCAAAGATTGACGAGCAACTTGATAAATTAATAGACTGGGGTGTTTTAGAACCAACAGACCACGCTCCTTGGGAAACCCCAATCGTAACACCCATCAAACCGGATGGATCGTTAAGGATTTGTGGCGACTACCGTGCCACCTTGAATCACGCTCTTCAACAGAACGCTTACCCGGTGCCGGTGGTACAACACCTCCTCCATTCCCTGGGGGGTGGAAAAGTCTTCGCTAAATTGGATTTAGCACAGGCATACCAAATACTGCCTGTAGATAAAAAAAAAAAACAGCAGAGGTACAAACGATCATTACGCACCGAGGTGCCTTTAAGTGCAACCAACTCCAATTCGGAATTAGCATAGCCCCAGGGATTTTTCAGAGTTTGATGGAGAGACTCTTACAGGGGATAAAAGGGGTCGTACCATACTTTGATGACGTTTTAATTGCTGCCCCGAATAGAGAAATACTAAAGGAATATCTACAGCTCAGGATTCAATTGTGTTTTTGCACTGATGATGTTACCTACTTGGGTAATGTAAGCAAACAACCAAGATCAGAAAGCACCAACAGCTCCACTAAATCTATCTTAATTTCACTGCAAACCTCATTCCAATAAAAGGGCAAAATCTCTTACTATCTTTATTACAGACCTAATTTTACACAGCACATTTCAAATGCTTGACATGTACCCATCACTCTAAATAAGGGGTGAAACACAAGCCTAATTTTACTGATTGGTTTCAAAAGTCTTATATAAGGGATATTTTCAGACTTCTTTACTAGTGTTGGAATTTAAACGCATCCTGGAAAAACTTCTGAGTTTGACTAATACTTTTTTTGAAAACTTTATGTCCCAGGGGGTTAACTTAAAATTCTCTTTTCCTCTTTCTTTTTTTTTTTTAAGTTTTATTGAAAATTTGGTTTTAAAAACATTGAAATGGTGATCTTTTTGTCATATATCTCAGTCTTTACAAAATATCATCAAACAGTATAAACATTTATATACATATATACAGCTATATATATATATATTTACATTATAATCTTTGTATCAATTTCTATCTTAAACATTATGTTGCAATATAATCTCTTCTTAAATTCTATTTCACATTCTTAGACTTCCTTTCATATCCCTCCATTTATAAAAATTTTCCCATATTACATAGAATTCTGAAGTATCTCCTCCTTCAGTTCTAACGTCATACTATCTAACTCAGTGCACTGAAAGTTTTTTTCTATTATTGCTTTTTTTTCTATTATTGTATTCCTATTAACTTCCATGTTTGGGCTATTGATAATCTTGCAGCTGTAATAAAATGAATGATTAGGTATATATCGGCTTTTTTAAAAATTCTCATTTATTATTTCCAATAAAAACATTTCTGGTGTATAGTTTATTTTTAGGTCCAACATTTCTGCTAACCATTACCATATTTTGTGCCAAAATTCTTGTATTTTCTTGCACTCACACTATGATACATATATGATAATAGGTGCCCCATTCTTTCAAACATTTCCAGCATATAGATGATTGAGAGCTGTACATTTTGGCTAACCTGGTAGGTGGGAGATGTCATCTGTAAAACATCTTAAACAGGTTTTTTTTTTTTTTGTAGGATGTGGCTAATGTAATCTTTTTATTCCAATCCAAATTTATGTTATGGCCGAAATTTCTAGCTCAAGTTAACATTGGTTCTTTCACCTGCTCCTCATACATCTTATAATCTAGTAAAAAGTTATACAATTTCTTTATTTGTTTCTTCTCTGATCCTAATAATATTTTATCTAATATTGTATCTTGACAATTTATTCCCCATTCTTTTTTATTCCTTTCATATCTGGATTGTACTTGGAGATATGCCCACCATTCCAACGTTGAGCCTTGCTGGTTAAGTTAACAGATAACAGATAATCAGAGTTGGAAGGTGTTAAGTTTGAGCATGGGCGAGAAAGAATGGAGACAAGTTTCTGAACGGTGAACTTCAGCTCTTTATTTACATCGTGACTTGCTCATTTAACATCAGTAAAACCCGCCTTATATAGGCAAACCTTGTAATGTTTAACCAATAACAAGCTTGGAACGCTAGCTTTTATAACCAATAAGAACTCTCTGTTAAGGGCCAATCGGATTCCCCAGAACAGGCCAATCCGGTCCGGCCGCTTAGCAGCCAATTAGAAGTGCAGGGCCAGAACCCTGCACTTACTCCAAGCTCACACTTTATTAATTATATTGCATACACAACAGAAGGGACCTTGTAGGTCATGTAGTCCAACCCTCTGCTCAAGCGGGAGACCCTACACCATTTCTGGCAGATTGCAGTCCAATCTCTTCTTGAAAGTCTCAAGTGATGGCGCTCCCACAACTTCCGAGGGCAAGCTGTTCCATTGGTTGATTGTTCTCACTGTCAGAAAATTTCTCCTTATTTCCAGGTTGAATCTCTCCTTGTTCAGTTTCCATCCATTATTCCTTGTCTGGCCTACAGCACTTTAGAAAATAGCTTGACCCCTTCCTCCCTGTGGCAGCCCCTCAAATATTGGAATATCGGACTGCTATCGTGTCTCCCCTGGTCCTTCTCTTTACCAGACTAGCCAAGCCCAGTTCCTGCAACCATTCGTTGTATGTTTTAGCCTCCAGTCCCTTAATCATCCTGGTTGGTCTTCTCTGTACTTTTTCTAGAGTCTCAACATCTTTTTTATAATGTGGTGACCAAAACTGGATGCAGTACTCTAGGTGTGGTCTTACTAAGGTTTTATAGAGTGGTATTAGTACTTCCCTTGATCTTGATTGTATCCCTCTGTTAATACAATTTAGGATTGCATTAGGGTTTTTTTGGCTGCTGCTGCACACTGCTGGCTTGTATTTATCTGGTTGTCCACTAAGACTCCAAGGTCCCTCTCACAGTTAAATTCGAGTCTTTGTTTTAATCTTCCTTCATCTGTTAGGATATCTTTATATGTTATTGCCTTTTTCTGGTTGTAAAGATTCAGATATGGTATAGCTTCTAAGGGGGAAAGCCAGTCTGGAGTTTCCATATAATTTTACGATTTTATTTTATTCCAAATTGAGATTGGGGCTTGTCAGATTTTATGTCTCAAAAAATATTGGCATGTCATATGTCTACTAAGCCACAGATTTGCATGCCAACCCTGTTGTAGATCGTGCCCTTCTAAAAGTAAAAGTCTTTTATTTTCCCAATTTATCCAATCCTTAATCCATGTTAAGGGGGCCGCTTGATAATGCAGTTCCCAGTCCAGAAAATCTAATCCCCCTCTTTCTTTTGCATCTTGTAAATGTTTTAACTTGATTCTTGGTCTCTTACTCTGCCACACAAAATTGTTATTTTATTCAGATTTTTAAAGAAAAATTTTCCTAATTTAATCGATATATTTTGGAACAAAAACAAAATTTTGGGTAGTATGTTCATTTTAATTGCCAAAATTCTGCCTATTAATGATAGTTGAAGATCTCTTTTTCTCTTTCAACTTTTTTTTTTTTGCATGCAGCTCACACTTCAATTATTTCTCATATCACCTTAAGCCAAACATTCAAATATATTTGAACCATGGAACAAAAGTCATACAGTGAGAAATAAGGTTACATATTTCTAGGTCACTCTCTATACATTTCCAGAGATTTATAGTTAACTTGAGATTGCTGTGGTGACATTATCAGTAAGGAAGACAAGTTTTAGGTTGCTACAATAGCTGTACACTGAATCACCCTACCAACAGCCTTGTAGGCTGTGAACTTTGCTATGATATTCTCTGCCCTCACACATTCAATTTGAGACTTGATAAAAATGGGCAGGTAGAACTTCTTTCAGGAATGTCCCTCATCTGCTTTCTTTTCTCTAAGATGATCATTTAAACCACAGGTCTCCAATGTTTGCAACACTAAGATTCAACTCCCAGAATTCTTTTAAAGGCTTAGCTTCTCCTCCTCATTTTCCTTTTCCACTTCTCATCTCAAGGTGGAATGTTAACAACTATCCATTTCAGTGAGATTCTTCTTTCCAAGGTAGAAGCAAGCTTTGAAAATTCTTCCATCCACCTCCCAAAAATAATTTCACTCCCAACTGTCTTTGTTCAAGTCTGATTTACAATGCATGAAAAAATTGTAAATGATGATGCTGACCTGTGTCCTTCAGCTGAAATACTTCACTCAGTAATGCTGATGAGGCCACAAGAGGATTCACACAACCGTGCAAATTACTGTGGCTTTGAGATAAAATGTAACTGATTTTTAACAACAATGCTTCATTGCCTTCACTGATTAACAGTGAAGGATGTCATTATTCTCTTATAAATAGACCATTCAAAGAAAAGGCAGCATTGCTATGAGATGTTAGCAATATTACTATTAATCTGGTCAGCATACTGGAGTGTTTGTCTCAAAATCACTATAATTTTTTTTTACCTTAGCTAATCATATGTTTTCATCCTTGATTTCTATTTTTTTCCTTTTTGTTTCTGAATAGAATAGAATAGAATTCTTTATTGGCCATGTGTGATTGGACACACAAGGAATTTGTCTTAGGTGCAAATGCTCTCAGTTTACATAAAAGACAAGATACATTCATCAAGAATCATAAGGTACGACACTTAATAATAGTCCTAGGGTACAATAAGCAATCAAATAATACTCGTTTGCTTAATTTTTATCTTGAAAGCTTTTAATAGAATTAAGAGCTTCTAATGTATTGGTTTTATTCTAGCTCCTCTTTCCCAAGGATAGTGTCCTATGGATGGTGGGAGTGGTATGTCATTTTCATCTTTTGCCACATTCCTTGTAAGCATCAGCTTCTAAAACGTTGGTTTCAAAAATATTGCATACTTTTGAGAAACACTAGCTGGTACTGAGCAGTTTGCAGGTTGACAATCTATAGGAAGGGCAGAATAATTCATCAAGTATTGCAAGCTTGTTCTATACAGTGTGTAGCACAGCTCTGGTTCTAAGGAGAGAGGTTTTTTTCTTAAGGTCATGTTCTTTGAAATTAAATCTGCTTACTCATGAAACTTGCAAGTCCCTTCTTCGCTAGGCTTCCCAAACACTGATAAACGCTTTATTGTTCTTTTGTCATTGTGAAGCTCAATTGTGCAAGCAGGCAAAGAAAGGGAGGGCAGGGGGAGGGAGGAGTAATTCAGTCCTCAGCCCTGAGAGAAGAATCATGGACCACATCATGTGATATCAATTCCCAGGCTGACATCATCCCCTTTCCATTTGTGGGAAGCTGTGACTCTCCCGCTCTAAACTGGTCTAGCCAGTCTAGGAAGAGAAAGATCAGCTGTGAGGCCCTGTTTCCCTTCCTTCCACCAATACCCCTCCCCCTTCAGCCTCCTCCTAAAACTGCGTTGTGCACCTGAAGCATCACATGTGGTTTTGCCTTCCATGGAGGTGCACCGGGTGTGTGAAATTTGGCTCCTAAACAAGTTTCGCCACATGTTGACAAGCTAGGCTTCTGGTTCCCATGAGATAATCCTGGGCAGGGCAGGCAATCACTCAGAATTGAAATATAATGAAAATGAACAGCTTCCCAGGGGTTGCTGTAAAGCTCCCTCACCTGATTTTCTCAAGGAAGGAGCCAGACTGAATGAAACTGCTGGAAGCATCCCAGCAACACACAAGATTATTATATCAACAAGACCTCTCCATTTGTCAGAAGTTGACCCAAATTATAGTTGTATCTTACTTCAACAGTGGTGTTAGCGTCATGCTTTTCACCAGACCTGAAGAACGTCATGGTGGCTTTCAGGGGGCATTGGCTGGAGCAACCGGAGACTTCACATTTTAAGTGCAATTCCACACAAAAATTTCCATCAAGTTTTAATTTTAGGGGGAAATTATTACATGGTGAGGGAGTCATCATATTAGCTATGCTTAATCAATGTATTTTAATTAAATTTAGGGAAGATACATCAAAAGTAAGGTGTATACCTCCGAACTCATTTCTCAAAGAGCACTTGTGGCTCTTGGCCTGGAAACACTTCTATCACCGGGACTTAAGGGATGCAACTCAAGATGTGAAAGCATTTTAGAATTTATTTCTTTCAACAACTCATTGCTTATCCCAAACCCCAATATTTCATTGGAAAAATACTACTATAATAGGGCTAGGCCTACCCAAATCCACTAACGTATGTTAGAAAGCCCATCCTTTTTAAATTTTATTGGTTTTTAAAAACAAAATAAACAAACAAAACATAAAAACATCAAGCTATCTTCCAGAGGTGTACGTACAGTGTGCTGGTTGGTTTACAAATTGTTTTGTACTTGTATTTCGTAGTCTTCAATTACAATTACATTACATATAATCTCATATTGTCAATCAAAAATTAAATACCTTAGTATCATTATTAATCATTTGACTATACTTTTATTCATTCATGTTTTACATGATAACCATAATTTACTTAGTTTATTTTATAACAGTTCATATTATCACCCCAAATCTATCCTAAAATCATTTTGTAGATATAATAAGTACATCTTTACATATTTATTATTTTCTAAAAGTCTACATATTTCATTACTGTACTGTAGAGCCATTTGTTTTTCAGGATGTGCCTCGTAGTATTCCAAAATATTGTCTAACCATTGATAGAATGGTTATCATACTTTGAATGTATTTGCGCATATGAGAACCAATTCATCTTTATACCTTGTTCGTCTAGTTTTTGCATAGATTTAAGTTCACCCTTTTCATTCAATATTTCACCATATCTAACTGTTTGTTCCTTTTTGTATATTATAGGATACGAAAATGCTTCAATAGTCGATAGCCAGACTGGCATTTTCAAATAACATTGCCTTTTAGTCTTCTCCCAGTTTAACCACAGAGACTCCCGTGTATAATGTCTTCTAAAATATCCCTGTGTTTTAGTTCCTTTGTACCATAAAAACGCATGCCACCCCAACAACAAATCATGTCCTTCTAATGTCAACAATCTAGTATTTCTTAGTGTTATCCATTCCTTAACCCACATCAAATTTGTGGCTTGGTAGTACAACTCCCAATTAGGCAAACCAAATCCTCCTCTAATTCTAGCATCTTGCAAAAGTTTTAACTTTATTCTCGCTTTCTTACCTTGCCATATATATTTCAACACAATTTTATTTAAATCTTCAAAGTAGTCTTTTCCAAGCCTAATTGGAATTGTTTGAAACAAATATAAAATTCTGGGTAATATATTCATCTTGATTGTTGAAATTCTCCCTATTAGTGACAGTTGTAAGTTTTCCCATTTCGCCAAATCTAACGCTATCTGCTGTTTAAGTTTAATATAATTATTCTCTTTTAATGTACTACATCTTGCTGTCAAATATATCCCCAAGTACTTGATTATTCGTGACCTGAATTTTCAATAGATCTGCCAGTTCTTCCTTTTGTCTTAATAGCATATTCTTTGTCAAAACCTTTGTCTTATCTTTATTTATTTTCAAACCAGCCACCTTTCCATATGTCTCTATCTTTTCTATCAATTTTGATGCTGTTTCTAAAGGGTCTTCTAAGATGAAAACCAGATCATCCGCAAATGCTTGCAGCTTAAATTCTTCCTTTTTGATTTTCATTCCTTTTATATTCTTTTCATCTCTAATATTTCTGTTTAACACTTCCAAAGTTAACATAAACAACAAAGGTGATAGTGGGCACCCTTGTCTTGTTCTTTTTCTTATATTAATAGATTCTGTCAGTTCTCCCTCTATCATTACCTTTGCCATTTGCTTATAGTACATAGCTTCTATTGCTTGAATAAATTTTCTAGCAAAACCCATCTGTTCCAACAGTAATAACATGAATCACCAATTCACATTATTAAATGCCTTCTGTGCATCTAAAAATATCAGATACCATTTGTTTTTCAGGATGTGGCTCGTAGTATTCCAAAATATCCAAGATTACTCTCATATTGTCTTTAATTTGTCTCTTTGGCAGAAATCCTTTTTGATCAGGATGGATAAAATTATTTAAATATTTTTTAAGTCTTTCTGCCAATATTGAAGCAAAGATTTTATAATCTGCATTTAGTAGAGAAATGGGTCTATAGTTCTTAATTTGTAATGGGTCGGCCTCCTCTTTTGGAATAAGTGTAATATAGGCTTCTGACCATGATTTAGGTATCTTCTTCTTTAACATGACTTCATTCATAACTTCTAGCAATGGAAGATTCAACGATTCTTGTAATGTTTTATAAAATTCTGCCAGAAGTCCATCTGGACCTGGTGCCTTTCCATTATTTTGCTTCTTGAGTGCTTCAGTTAGCTCCATCATCGTTATATTGCTTTCTAACATTTTTTCAGTCTCTTTTACGTATCTGAGGTAAATTAGCATTCTGTAAGTACTACTTAACTCTTTCCTCATCAATATTCTCTTGCATATATAATTTCCCATAGAAGTCTTAAATGATTTCCTTCTTCTCTTTGCTACCATGGCAAACTTGGCCTTGGTCATCTATTAGTTGCAATATTTTCCTTGATTCTTTCTCCTTTCTCAACTTGTATGCTAACCATCTACCTGGTTTGTTTGCATCTTCAAAGTAGTTCTGTTTAGCACCTCTAATTTTCTGTGCTAATTCTTCTTTTTCTATTTGACGCATTTTATGTTTAATTATATCCATTTTTAGCTTGATGTCCTTTTTCTGTGGCATTTTCTGTAGCTCTTTTTCAAGTCTTTTATGCTCATCCTCTTGAGCCTTAGAGGCTAGCCTTTTCATAATATTCCTTTTCCTTGTATATTATCAAGCCTCTAACATATGCCTTCATTGTATCCCATACATTCTGAATTGATGTATCTTTTTTTTGTTTTCTCTGAAGAAAAAAGCCAATTCTTTCTCCATCCACTGTGTGAAGTCTTTTTCCTTTAAAATAGTATTATTTCATGTCCATCTAGATCTTTTTTGTCCTTTCCATTTAATTGTCATTGGATTGTGATCTGCCCAAGTACTTGTTTCAATATTTATTTCTTGAATGTTAGATATTAATTCTGTTGACATCCATATCATATCTATTCTGGACCATGATAAGTGTCTATTTGAATAGAAGGTGTATTGTTTAGTTTTAGCATTTCTTTCTCTCCATGTATCTTTTAAGTTTATTTCATCTACCATTTTAAAAAAAGATTTAGGGAGAGTCTTTCTATTTTGCTTTATTGTTTTCTAGTCCAATTTATTGTCTACAATTCCATTAAAATCTCCCATCATAACTATATTAGCATAGTCCAGTTCAATTATCTTCATATGTAATTTTTTGTAGAATTTTTCTTGTTTGTCATTCAGAGCATAAATTGCAATCAGAAGTGTTTTGATATTATTGTCTGTTATTTCCACCATTACCGTGTTTCTCCAACAATATGGCCTCCATCAATAGGAAGCCCCACCATGTTTTATTGGCATAAAATCAAATTAAGCCCCTCCCCCCAAATTAAGCCCCATATTAAACATGCAAAATGGGGGGGGGGGAAGCAGGCAGGGGGTTGCCATTAGGAAGTACTTTTGTTGCCTGTCCGGATATGGTGCTGCCTGCGTTGGTGGGGCACTTCATATCGGGAGACCTTCCATCATTGCTTTCCCTTCTCCCTTGCTGCCCTTCTCCCTTGCTGCCACGGTGTTTGGCGCAGCCACATGGGGCCAGTCAGGGCTTCTCCTTGCAACCAGAACCCTGAGGAGACACTTGGCTTTAGGCGCTGCCGTCTTCACTTTGCTTTCGAAGGTAAAGCGAATTATTTTACAAAGCCTCCCCTGCCTGAGAGGGCAGCCAAACCCCACATGGGGAGGCTAATTTCCCGGTCCCTCTTCCATTCCTCCCCGACCTCCCTACACTGTGCGCCTCTGACGCGCCGGTCCCTTCAGCCCAGTGAGCCTTTCCACCTCAAAGAAAGGCCAGGCGGGTGGCTGCGGAGCAGCAGCAGTGGAAACAGCCACCACCCTTAGCCTGACGCGGGGAGAACGAGCGAGGTTAGCGCCTGCCAGCCCGTCCTTCCCACCTCTGTGGCTCAGTTTCCCCTACCGGCAGGTCCTCCTTTCGTGCGAAGGGCTGCGGGGGAAGGCGCTCGCCCAAGAGGATCTCTCCCTCTCTCTCCCCTCAAGGTCAACGTCTGTGCTGCAGAGAGGGCTGCAGCCAGTTCCACCTGCTTGCTGAGAGGTGAGGAAGCCGCGGCTCGCCTGGCGAGATCTGGGAATGAGGGGCAGGAGGAGGCACACACACACCCGTGGCTCATTTTCCCAGCTCTGCCCAGCCCTTATGGCTCTGGCGCAGCCCTGGCAGGATGAGCGGAGGGCCCGGCGGGGTGGCGCTCACTGCCCGCCAGGGCTACGAGGGCTGGGCAGAGCTGGGAAAGTGAGCCGCATGTGTGTGTGTGTGCCTCCTCTTGCCCCTCGTTCCCAAATCTCGCCGGACAAGCCGCGGCTTCTTCACCTCTCAGCAAGCAGGAGGAACCGGTTGCAGCCCTCTCCTCCGCAGTGCAGACGCTGACCTCACGGGGAGAGAGAGGGAGAGATCCTCTCGGGCGAGCGCCTTCCCCTGCAGCCCTCCGCACAAAAGGAGGACCTGCCGGTAGGGGAAAATGAGCCGCGGAGGCGGGAAGGACGGGCTGGCAGGTGCTAACCTCACTCGTTCTCCCTGCGTCGGGCTAAGGGTGGTGGCTGTTTCCGCTGCTGCTGCTCCGCAGCCGTCCACCTGGCCTTTCTTTGAGGTGGAAAGGCTCACTGGGCTGAAGGGACTGGCGCATCAGAGGCGCGCAGTGTAGGGAGGTCAGGGAGGAATGGAAGAGGGACCGGGAAATTAACCTCCCCATATGGGGTTGGGCTGCCCTCTCAGGCAGGGGAGGCTTTGTAAAATAATTCGCTTTACCTTCGAAAGCAAAGGGAAGACAGCAGCGCCTGAAGCCAAGTGTCTCCTCAGGGCTCCGGTTGCAAGGAGGAGCCCTGACTGGCCCCACGTGGCTGCGCCAAACACCGCAGCAGCAAGGGAGAAGGGCAGCAAGGGAGAAGGGAAAGCAATGGTGGCCCAAACCCAAAGCTCTCCCAAATATGCAAGCTGTCGCTGCCCACCCACCCACCCGAGGATGCAAGTGGGGGGGGGAATTAAGTCACCCCCGAAAAGACGTCCTAGCCATTTTTTCAGGGGTCAAAAAAAAATAAGGCCCGGCCTTATTATGTGAGAAACACGGTAGTATTCTTCCACCATCATCGGTAAAGATCAATTTTGCTGGAGTGGTCTCTTTAATATATAAAACCACTCCTCTTTTCTTATATTGGGTCAAGGAAGGGAATATTTTCCCTAATTTTGGCTGTACCAACAATTGTTCACATTGTTTTTTAATATGTACTTCTTGTAGACAAATTATGTCAAATTTTAATTTTTTATTATTTCATAATAAAATTATAATAAAATTATATAACTATAAAATTATATAATAATTATAAAACTATATAATAAAATTATATCATAATTTTAATTGGTTAAATGGTTGCTTTCTATGATATATTTTGTTGATTTTTGTTAGCTACCCTTGGCAAAAATTGGAAAAAAATGGACACACTTTTGTGAAAAAGAGTTGTATCATACTGAAAAGTCCAGATTAATAAGTAATACTGGAATAATTATCATGATTATCATTGCTACACATTCCACTAGCATCCACAGCAGTGGCTGGTTTCTAAATTTTTTCCCTACCGGTTCTATGACCTGAGGTCACCTCTGATCCACAGCAAATATGCAATCCTATCAGAATGCTTCCCTTAAGTACTTGTTCCCTTATATCTGACACAACTTAATTCCTAGTCATAACTTGCCTTAGTTCTGCAGACTCTTTTTCTAAAACCATTGAAGACTGGGAGTCATACATATTCTGCTGGGAAGCGTAATTTACCAAGCTTCTCTGAAGTTTTCTTAGAATCTGCTTTTGATCCCTTCTCATGCTTCCAAACAGGGGTGTTTGATTGAAGCTCTACCTATTTTTCATGTGCATCACAGGTGGAGATGCATTCATACCACTGAGGCAGCTTTCTGGACTTGTTTTTACTATACCCTCTGGGCACTCATGTTGCCAATTCTTTGAAGGCTCATATCTCCTCTTTGCTTGTTTTCTACACACACACACACAAACACACACGTGTGTATATATGTTAGGGATATGCACCCTAGCAGAATGTGCACGGCAGTCAGGTAGGCAGGCAGATATGTGAGATAAACGTGTTGCAGCTTACACTCAGTAAAACAGATACACTGTGCCAGTTAAATAGTTTATTCCAGTTTGAGTTTTAGCATAGTCAAACAGTCCATATATCATTCACTAGTTCAGTCCGTCCGGGGATTATTCATTAGCAAAGTCCAGTGTCGAAAAAGAGGTCAGTAAACTTACAAATATCAGTCCAGTAATAAATCTTCTCACAGCAGAGATATGTAGAAATTCAAATCTTTTTTTCCTCCTTCAGCAGCAGCAGCAGGGAACACGCAGTTAACAATCCATCATAGTCAGCAAGCAATTCACTAAGCCAGCAATCAATCAAGTTCTCTTGCTCCCTCTTATGGCAGTTTTACAACCGCACCCAAAATTACATGCTTTGCTGTTTAAAGTGACACACATATAAACTCACTATCATAGTTTATATATATTATTTTACCCAAACTAAGTAAGGTAACCAATGTTATTCCTAACCATATATACCAATGGCAAATGCAACTATGCATATATCTACTCCACTGCACAGATTGAGCAACAATGTGGTTACGTTTGTATAATTGCAAGATTGGCTGTTCAACATATCCAGAAAAACACGAGGTCATCTTTTATAAATGAGAAAGCAAGGGGAAGGGGGATCAGGAAGAACTGACCATTCAGTTGAATTAAAAGTTTAGTTGCAGATTAGTTGCTCGACTTTCTTTAAATGTTAGGTTACTTAGTGTAGATTAACTTTATTTGGCATTTAGACAATTATAACCCTCAGCTTGGAGAACAAGAGAAGAAAGAATCTCAAGGGAGGAAGAATGTCTGTGCCAAGTGATAACCATTTGGGTAATCATCAATGGTATAATAACATATTAATTTATATATAAATATATTTATTAATTGCCTCCCCTCGTGGCTATTTAATTATATCATGATTTTCTTGTAATTTACCGCTTAACCATAGAAAATGTGTGAGAGAAATAAGAAATTGGGCAATATCTGAGGGCATATCTCCATAACTGTGGGACAAGCTCAAACTGAAAGGCACTCCCTTTATTCCTTCATATCTACTGAAAACCCATCTGAGGGAAGAACTGTATATGAGTCTGGGTCCCACACTTCACAAGGCTGCAGGGACATGTTGCAATTGATGGCTGTAGAAATACAAGCCCAAGATGGTCACGAAAGGCTGTTGGAACTGTGCTTTCCTCTTTCCTTCCAGTGAGTCAATACAGTGCCTCCGGCAGTTCACTGATGCGTCACACACCTTCTTAGATCATCCCTTTCATGGGAATAAACTCATGAGAGAGGAAGAGAGAAAGAGTCGGTAAGACTCTCCCAAGACTTCAGTCACTCTCAGCACTCATAATGCAGATTTTCGTCAGATAATGGCAAAGCCTTTAATAACCACAAGGGATCTATACATAAAAACGTCCCGAGCTGTGCCAGGAAATGCAGTCAACTAAGGGACAAAATTTCAACCTTATGCAAGTTTATTAACTGCTTTCAGAGAGAAAGAAAGAGAGAGGGAGTTGTAATGATATTTACCAAAGTACAGTATTTGAAACACTAATTGAAATTTAATTATATTTTGATTAGAAGTTTCTTGCTCTGCAATAGAGGACTATTATACATATAAATTAATTAATAATCAGGAAAGGGAAATCAGACTTTGTGAACTTAACCTTAGGATACATTCACACATTCACAATGCAATTTTGGAGGGTTTTTTTTTTTTGCAGTTCTCGCAGATATATAACATCATCCTATACTGCTTCTGCCTCAAAGAGCCATATTGCAAGTGGAACTTGTTGTGTATGCAATAAGATCAATAAAGTGTGAGTTTGGAGTAAGTGCAGAGTTCTGGCCCTGCACTTCTGATTGGCTGTTAAGCAGCCGGACCGGATTGGCCCGTTCCGGGGAATCCGATTGGCCCTTAACAGAGAATTCTTATTGGTTATAAAAGCTAGCGTTCCTAGCTTGTTATTGGTTAAATGTTACAAGGTTTGCCTATATAAGGCGGGTTTTACTGATGTTAAATGAGCAAGTCACGATGTAAATAAAGAGCTGAAGTTCACCGTTCAGAAACTTGTCTCCATTCTTTCTCGCCCATGCTCAAACTTAACACTGGTGACGAGGGTGGGATGTGGAGACATCTGAACCAACAAAACTTCAAAGAACACTGAGCACGTGACAGACAACGCCAACAATGGAACCATGTCCGGCGGCATCGTACCAACCGCTCCGTTCAATCCATCACAAGAAGACTGGGAGTCTTACATGGATCGTTTCCAAATGTTCCTAGAGACAAACAACTTAAAGGACGCCACAGCCGGGAAGAAACGGGCGGTGTTCCTGATGCATTGCGGTCCAACCGTATTTAAGATGGCTAAGGCACTAGCCAAATCCCGAGAAGTGAAGGCCATGGATTGGGATGACCTCGAACCTATCCTGCGAGACCACTACGCCCCGACCGTGCCTACGCTCGTGAGACGCCACGAGTTTTATCAAAGAAGCCAGCGAAAGGGAGAGAGCGTGGCCGACTTCATAGCAGACCTCCGAAATTTGGGAGGCCTCTGCGGATTCACCGATCTAGAAGAAGCACTAAGAGATCGCATAGTTCTGGGATTAGATGCACCAGGCGTCCAAAGCAAGCTGATGGCGAAAGGCAACATCAGCCTTGCCGACGCCATTGCCGATGCTACCGCAGTGGAAGAAACCAAGAAGTCGGCTGCACAACTATGCCGAAACCGCACTCTGGTACCACCACCAGCCAGCGAAATCTCACCTAGTTCAGAAGGGCAGCTCGCGACAACGCACCACGAGGACCTCTCTTCGTCGTCAGACAGCGACAAAGAAGGGGTCCATCGACTGCGGTCTGACCGGGACCCTTGGCCGAAGCCCTTACACCCTTGCGCTGGTTGTGGAGCCAACCATGCCAGATCTGAATGCAGATTCCGTGACGCACTCTGCCATGAGTGCGGGAAACAAGGCCACATTGGACGGGTCTGCCGCAGCTTGCCAGGACCCAGCCAGGCCTCAAAAGGGGCTAACTATCGCCAATCAACAGGAGACCATCCTGTAAGGCGAGAGCCAGTAAACCACTCCTACAGAAATCGAGCTTTGCAGAGAGAAGAGGCTCACCATACTATCACTATCGGTCACGCCTCAGCCTTGGACACTAAGAAAATCCGAGTCACGGTTGCCATTGAGAACCAGCCTTGCCACATGGAAGTCGACTCGGGATCGTCCCTCTCGATGGTGTCATGGAAGACACTCAAGCAACTCATCCCCACAATTCAACGCCAAGATCTCCGTTTCCAACGCCTCATCCTCAAGGACTACCAGGGGAATCGAATCCCCGTCGTCGGGTCCTGCCAAGTCCGAGTCTCTTTCAAGAAGCACACAGCATACTTACCTTTAACGGTCATCGATAGAGATAGGCCGAGCCTACTGGGCCTCCATGGTTCACGCCACTCGGCATTGAAGTGGCCGGCGTAAACCAAGTCGGTGGCTGTGACTGGGAGGAAGACCTTGTCTCTGAGTTCAGGGACGTCTTCGCGGACAGCTTAGGCGAGTACAAGGGGACCCTGATCTCATTCAGCTTAGATCCAAAAATAGCTCCCATTCGCCTAAAGCCCTGTCGAGTTCCGTTTGCCTTAAAATCAAAAATTGACGAACAACTCGACAAACTGATGGCTCAGGGGGTGTTGGAGCCCATCGATCACTCCCCGTGGGAAACCCCTATTGTAACACCCATTAAGCCAGACGGGTCAATCCGAATTTGTGGAGACTACTGGGCCACTTTGAACCACACCCTGCAGCAGAACGCATATCCAGTTCCGGTGGTGCAGCACCTCCTCCATTCCCTGGGGGGCGGGAAAGTTTTCGCTAAATTGGATTTAGCTCAGGCATATCAGCAATTACCAGTAGATGAAAAAACGGCACAGGCCCAAACTATTGTGATGCACCGAGGTGCCTTTAAATGTACCCGCTGCAATTCGGAGTAAGTGTAGCCCTGGGGATTTTTCAGAGCCTTATGGAAAGGTTATTGCAAGGGATTAAGAGCGTGGTCTCCTATTTTGACGATGTATTAATTGCAGCCCCTACAAAAAAAAATCTTACAGGACCGGTTAAAATTAGTCCTAAAAAAATTCCAAGAGGCCGGTCTTAAGATTAAAAAAAAACAAATGTAAATTGTGTACTGACAGTGTTGAGTTTTTAGGGTACCTGATTGATAGCCAGGGCATTCACCCTACCGAAAGTAAATTAAAAGTGATCAAAAACGCTCCCAGGCCAAGAAACAAGGCCAATCTCCAGGCATTCCTAGGCCTCATCAATTTTTATAATGTATTTTTACCGCATAAAGCAACTGTCGCTGAACCGTTACACCGATTGTTAGATAAAAAAGCAATTTGGTTATGCGGTTACCATGAAGAACAGGTGTTCTGAAATGTTAAAAAACTGCTCACTTCTGACTCTGTACTCATGCAGTATAACGAGACTTTGCCGTTAGTTATAACCTGTGATGCATCGCCTTTTGGGGTGGGCGCCATTTTGAGCCACGTACTGCCTAATGGGAACAAAGCCCCTGTTGCATATTTTACAAAGACTCTGTCAAAAACAGAGCAGAACTATGGACAAATTGATAAAGAAGCCCTTGCAATTGTCTCAGCTGTGAAAAGATTTCACGAGTACATGTATGGGAGGGTTTTTACTATTGTGACTGACCACAAGCCTTTATTGGGAATAATAGCCGGAGATAAGCCAACTCCCTACATATTATCCCCCAGGATGACCCGATGGTCAGAATTCTTAGCTGCTTATTACTATCGCCTGCAATACCACCCAGGGAAGGCCATTCCCCACGCTGACACATTGAGCCGAGCACCGCTTCCAGAGACTCTCGACGATCCGGCACCAACGGTAACCACGTTGCAAATCGAAGTGCTCAACTTGCCGCCACTGACTGCCCGAGATATTGCGAGAGAAACCAAATGCGACCACACCCTAGCACGAGTCCTAGGCTGGGTAGAACGCAGATGGCCATTGGACCAGTTATCAGATGACTTCACACCATTCAAATCTCGACAGACCGAACTCTTCTCCCAGAAAGGCTGTGTCATCTGGGGCAATAGAGTTGTTATTCCAGAACGGCTCCAAAAAGCTCTGCTGAGAACTTTGCACGATGGCCACCCCGGCATCGTGCGAATGAAAGCCCTTGCACAAAGCTACACATGGTGGCCGGGCATTGACAAGCAAATCGAACAGTGGGTTAAAGCTTGTCCCAAATGCCAAGAAGTCAGCAACACCCCACCAAAAGCCATGCCTAGTGAATGGGAGACAGCACGTGGACCCTGGTCCCGAATTCACCTGGACTTCACGGGGCCAGCCAAGGGCCACACCTTCCTGCTTACCGTCGATGCCTACTCCAATTGGCTCGAAATTCATCGCATGACGACTACGACCTCCAAGGCGGTCATCAAGATTCTAAACAGACTCTTTGCAACCCACGGATTACCAGACGTCCTGGTATCCAATAACGGCCCACAATTTACTGCACTCGTGTTCGAGCAGTACCTCACTGACCGTGGCATCCGCCATGCGCTCACCTCACCTGCGCACCCTGCGAGCAATGGCCGAGCAGAACGCATGGTTCAATTTGTGAAGAAAACCTTGCAAAAGGTAGACTACGACAACATTGACGACAAGGTCAACCAAATCCTCTTCTTGCAACACATCACCCCACATAGCGTCACCAACAAAACTCCCGCTGAACTGCTAATGGGACGAAAGCTCCGCTCCCATCTTGACCGGTTGCACCCTGCGTATGAACCAGAGAAACCACTAGGATCCAGCAGCTGCTGTCGCACCTTCCAGGTAGGAGACCTGGTTTATGCAAAAAACCTATTGGGCGACCCGTTGTGGGTGGAAGCAACAGTAATACATGTAACCGGCCCTAGATCCTACCTTGTGAAATGCCTTGACGATAAACTTTGGAAATGGCATATCGACCAATTACGGTCGTGGCTTGCAGCGGCCAATTCACAACTCCTCTATGATCAAACTGAGGGGGGGGGAGGTACAGAAGAAGATGAAGCCCTAGGAAACCCATTTGAAGGAAACAACGATTTAATTGAAACTCAGGAAGTGGAGCCGGAGGGAGAAACATTTGCACCTCAGGGAATCACGGAAAATGTGGGCAACGACGTAGAAGTGAACTCTGAACCAGAGACAGCCCCACTGCCAGACAACGATCTACCTCAGCGAGATTGCAACCAGCCAATACAACGAAAATCAAAGAGACTAAAAAGACAACCATCCTATTTAAGGGACTATGTAACTGCGCCCTGAACTAAAGAACCAGGGGGAAGGGGTGTTGTGTATGCAATATAATTAATAAAGTGTGAGCTTGGAGTAAGTGCAGGGTTCTGGCCCTGCACTTCTGATTGGCTGTTAAGTGGCCGGACCGGATTGGCCCGTTCTGGGGAATCCGATTGGCCCTTAACAGAGAGTTCTTATTGGTTATAAAAGCTAGCGTTCCTAGCTTATTATTGGTTAAACGTTACAAGGTTTGCCTATATAAGGCGGGTTTTACTGATGTTAAATGAGCAAGTCACGATGTAAATAAAGAGCTGAAGTTCACCGTTCAGAAACTTGTCTCCATTCTTTCTCACCCATGTTCAAACTTAACAGAACTATTTGCCAAATCTAGTCAGATTGGCATACCAAACATCATGATGTAATTTATGAGCAGTCTACAAGAAAAGATATCTGCTTTTTTATATGCTCCTTTTATCCGACCCCAAAATTACACCACACCGAAGGTGTAAGTGTAGCCTATTATGTACCTCCCATGCCTTCATTTCTTGCATCCCTTTTTGCTGTGTTTTAAAATAGTAAATTATTCTCATGACAAAAGCTACCCCAACAATATCAACCACAAAAGGGCAAGTCCTGGATTTTATGAAACATTTAGAGGCCTTTCCCAATACTCTAATGGGTTGAGAGTATTTTTGTAGACCTGTTTGTGGTCTGCAAAATTGAGACTCAGATGAGTAATCTCTGGGGAGAAGGAAAAATCTCCAATTTGGGTAGATTAAAAAAATGTTTGAAAATGTATTTAGATTCTGTTAATGCTTAATATTTATTCAGAAAAGGAGCTAGGAAGACGAGCCTGATTGCCAAACCCTGGTTAAAGCTGAGCCCTAGGGATGTCTTATGACTGGTGAGTATAATAATGTGCTTTTTATTTCAAAATGAAGGGGGTTATAAACATTGACCTTAAGTCAAGAAAATTTCCTAAATCATAGTAATCTGATGATTGAAGGCATTTTCAACCCCACTTTATAGGCAGACCAAGAAGTCAGCTCTGAGAGTACTAAAATAACTTTTATTAGCTATATAGTAATAACAGAGGGATGTGGTGGCTCAGAGGCTAAGACGCTGAGCTTGTTGATCAGGGAGGTCAGCAGTTCAGCAGTTCGAATCCCTAGCACTGCATGAAGGAGTGACCTTGCCAACTTAGCAGTTTGAAAGCATGTAAAAAATGCAAGTAGAAAAATAGGGTCCACTTTGGGGGGAAGGTAACAGCATTCCATGCACCTTCGACATTTAGTCATGCTGGCCACGTGACCATGGAGATGTCTTTGGACAGCACTGGTTCTTTGGCTTTGTAACGGAGATGAGTACCACCCTCAGAGCCAGAAATGACTAGCGTGTGTGTGCGAGGGGAACCTTTACCTTAATAATAGAACCTTGCAAGTCTGATTGTGATGCCCCGCCTACTGATAGCTGAGTGAATAAGAGAGATCTATGATCTATTTCCAAATTTTATCTGGATATTTTGGATTTAACATGTTTTACACTGGTTATCTTGGCAACATCCATCAGAGTCTGCAATTTCTGAATTTTTAAAAAACAGATTGAAACTAGTTCCCAATCGGCCTTCTGCTGACCATGAAACGTTGAGAATAAGGAACTTCTGTGGAGGTTGGGAGAAAGAAGCCAGGAGGTTGGGTGAGGCAACAGTTCTATCATTAGGAGGAACAACCCACATATTCTGCAGAGCAGCAACTCTTCAAGGGAAAAGAGCAGCTTTGCTGTGGTTCCAGATACACTGCAACGAGATCAGCAATAAATGGTCTCAGTTTCTGGACACAGTCAACCTCAGGAGATTGGACAAGCCCAGACCAGGGGTGGGATTCTACCAGTTCGCACCTATTCACTAGAACTGGTTGTTAACATTCTAAGCAGTTTGGAGAACTAGTTGTTAGAAGAAATTACTGGCCTAATCCTGTAAGGAAGGCAGGAAGGAAACATTCTGGTCTTGCTTACAGAAACTGCCCCTCCTTTAACCCTTTTTACATTCTTGGCAGGACTAGACTTCCTGTCTCTGGAACTTCTCTGGAGTTTTTTTCCTCTCCTTTGCTGGTACTTTGCTTGTGTGGAGTGACCATTCAAAGTTACAATGGCACTGAAAAAAGTGACTTGTGACCATTTTTCACACTTACGACTGTTGCAGCATCCCTACAGTCATGAGAGGCCAGGCGAGGAGATGCGTGCCTCGATGTGAGTGATGTTGAGTTGGCCACGCCCAGCCAATAACATGACCACCAAGCCATGCCCACCCAGTCACATGACCACCAAGCCACACCTACCACCTAAGCCACACCCACAGAACCAGTTGTTAAAAATTTTGAATCCCTCCTCTGGCCCAGACCTGATTCTGAAGTGGGACAAAGATCTTATATGACAGTGCTTTAACTGTATTAAGGTTAAGAGGAATGATTTTCCAGATCAAGGGTCCCCAAACGTGGCAACTTTAACTTCAACTCCAGCAAGTTTTTGTGCCCCCAAATGACTCCCTTCTAAACAGGGCCCAATTTTCAAGACTGAATCTCCTCATATATTATATATTTTTCCCCTGCCTTTCATTTTTTTTTATTTTCACAAAGAGTTTCCAAATGTATTAACTCTGTAGTGCTGCAGTCCCGATTATTTTAAAAGCAAAGATGTGTGATCAATATTGGGTATGATCACATGCATTTTCTGAGAATGAGAAAACAAAAGTAGGTATCATTACTGACCTATATCTTTACCTTAAAATGCAGCACTCTTGTTTTTCCTTATTCAGTGTCCAGGAAATAATGATTGTTGACTTTTTATTATTTATTTGCTAATTTCCTTGTTTCATTTACTTCCCTTCACCACTGTTCTTCTAAGAGACTAAGAGAACTGGTTGAGCAGAGCTAGTGAATTTTGGTTGTCCTACACTATAGGGCATAGCTAATTTTACAATGGTGGCCTGGCCTGGCTACCTCCTCCACAATGCTAATTAAATGTAATGTGATTTAATTTTCCAATTTTGAGGCTACCCAACTCCATGATGATTCTGGGAGCCCACAATGAAATAAAATTGAAAAATAACATTTATCATTTAAGCAAAAGATGAGATGGCTAATTGGAAGACCATCCCTTAATATCCACCCCAACCTAAGGCCTGGGGAATGTCTCTGGTATTGTGGGGCGGGAGAAAACAAACAAAGCACTAGGTGTGGTCAGGACTGAGTTGGAGTCTGTTCTTCCCCATCAAGGCCACATGGTCTCCAGGCACTGAGTTAGGATCTCAATAGCATTGATCAGCCGCAAGTCAGGATGTATAACTGGGTATTATTAGGATGCAGGTAGTCTTCACTTAATGCCTACTTGTTCAGCAACATTCAACGACAGCACTGAGTGAGGAGACTTACGACGGGTGCTGGCAGTTGCAACTGTTATAGTGTTCCAATGGTGACATGATTACAATTTTGGCACTTGGCATCTGGCTCCACAATTATGGTGGTTGTAGCATCCTATAGTCATGTGATCACCATTTTTCAGCCTTCACTGTCAACTTCCAACAAGCAAAGTCAAGGAGGAAATTGGTAGGTGGTCACAAATGGTGATCATGTGACATTTTGCACAGAATTCACTTAATGACTGCAACTGGAACTGCCACTCTTGACCTTGTCAGTCTGCATGCTCCCGTGACATCATGCTTTATGACTGGGTCACTCTCCAAGGTCCCAATTATCATCACCAAGTGAGGGCTACTTATATGGAACTCGCCCAGCAGTTTCAGATAGTTATTAAACAAAAGAGGAGAGAGAGTCAAGACCTCCAGCACACCATAAATCCTCTCAACGTGGATTGAAATTGGCTATTGAGAAAGGAGGAGAGCCAACATAAATAGTATCTCCCGTTTCCAGTCCTTGAAGCTGTCTAAAAAGAATACCATAGTTAATAGTACTGAATATTTCAGGGAGATCAAGGACAGTGTGGTGGGATTCAAAATGTTTTACTACTGGTTCTATGGGCGTGGTTTGGTGGGTGTTGCAGGGGAAGGATACTGCAAAAATTTCCATTCCCATTCCACTCCTGGGGGAAGGTTATCACCAGTTCTCCAAACTATTCATAATTTCTGCTACCGATTCTCCAGAACTGGTCAGAACCTGCTGAATACCACTTCTGATCAAGGATGGTGTATTTCACCAAGAAGGGTGGTGTATCTCAGGATGGATACACCACCTCCATTCTGGCTTTGCCACAGACCACAGCCAACCAGTGCTGTCTCCATACTGAACCTCAGGCTGAAGCCTGATTAGAATGGATCTAGCTAATTTCTGCTTAGCCCCATTTATCTTGATATTATGTGAACTCAAGATATGTCCATATAGGTTATGGAAGGAGAGGTAGGCAAACCAGCTTAAAAAAAAAAGCAGGGCACAGCTCTAATATCAGATCTTTGTCTTTCCTCTTCAGAGCCATGACGGGTTATGAAGTCAGTAGGACATAACTTCAGTTATGGCAACAAAACTAGAGCAGAAAACCAATAACCTTATCTGGAATGATTGACACACTCACAAATCAGAACATTACCAGAAGAGTGACTCAGAGGCAGGATGGATACCATCAATGGACATAATGACTGCAATGATGATCCATGTGTCATGACATCATTGTGCAAACTGTGGTGGATACACATATCTATTGGACAACAAAGTTTATGCTAACTTTGCTTTCTGCAAATTCAAGAATGAATAGCTGTGTAACTCAGTTAGGGAAAAAGACCCTGGGAGTGACTATAAGGAAAAGGTGGTTTTTTAAAAAAAACAAATTTGGTCAGATCAAGGGAGGTGAGGGCTTTGAACAAAGGTATTGCAAAATCTTCTGTTTTACCTTACAGCTTGAAGGTTTAATAGGCTTTAACCAATCATGGCTGTCTTTGTTTAGCCTTAACACTGAGGCTGTCCCTGAGTGAATCATCCATTCTTGGAAGCTCTCCAAGACTTGTCTCGCCACTGGTTTCTAATCGAGCAGAACTAAAATTATTCGCCCCTAAGAAAAAATGAACAAAGAGGGAACTTTCTCTCAGAAAAGCACAATGGTTTCAATCCATTGAAAATAAATTGAATGGGATAGGATCCTCCCTCCCTCCCTCCCTTCCTTCCTAAAGATATACTGGGGACAAGACATGGGAGGGATGGGATTGCAACATGGAGGTCAACCATATACTTTGCATGAAGAAAGGCCCAAGGGCTGAGACCCTGGATATTTCCAGTTTGAAAAGCATCGGAAAGCAAGTGATATGGGATGCTCTTATTACTGCATTTTTTGAATAGGAGAGACATGCACTTCTTCTGGCTTTGATGCAATTGACCAAGAGAAAACAGATAATGTCCACGCCCACAGCACCGGAAGTAAAAACAAAAAAAATGAATCCCATCACTGCAGTGTTGCCTGTGCCTGGTTCCAGCCAGCAATGAGTGCTGGAGAAGGGAAGAGTCGTCTGAGTATCCTTTGCAGAGAAAGAAATACTTGAAAATCTGTTGCACAGCACTTTGTGGATAAAACAATTTGTGTCTCAGTTGATTAAAAGCTGGGCTGCAATCCCCAAGAGAAAACAGATAATGTCCACTAAAATGTGGCATGTGTTGTTAGCTGTTGTTGTTATTCAGCATTTATTCCACTCACTCCTAAACCAGAAGTGGTATTCAGCAGATTCTGGCCAGTTCTGGAGAACCAGTAGCGGAAATTTTGAGTAGTTCGGAATACCACCTCGACTGGCTCCATCCCCATCCTGAGTCCCAACTGATCAGCTGGGTCTTCTTTTGTTGCCCTGCACAGGGGAATGGAGCTGGAAAGCAGGTTAGTGGGGTGGGGAGGGAATGGGGATTTTACAGTATCCTTCCCCTGCCATGCCCACCAAGCCATGCCCACAAAACTGGTAGTAAAAAAATTGGAATCCCGCCACTGTCCTAAACGATCTGTGCAGCTTAAAAAGATAAAACACAAACCTTTAAGAACAAATGCACAACAAGTTTCCAACAGGCTGGAATAAAACACATATTTTGAGTCCATTCCTATAATGTAGGGAGTTAACACCCACACCTCTCCTAGAAAATTGAAATATCCTAGGAAAAGGATATTAAAAAGGCAGAATATTTCCCCTAAAAAGAATAGAAACTCAGAAGCAGAAACTCACCTCAGAAGTAGAAGCTCACCCTCACCTTTGTTAATGGGTGGGCCATTAAGGCCTGGGCCAGAATACTTTACATAACAAAGATCTCCAGATAAAGCTATAGCAATTGCTCAAAAGCCCTTTTCAGTGCATCATCATCATCCAGCAAGGCTCAACCAAGCCTGGAACTCTGGACAGCCTACAAAGTTGCCCCTGCATGGCCTCATGGGAGTCTGACAACCAATCAGAATCCAAGCTCCAATTCAAATCCCAACAAAGGTTTTTAAAACCCAGGTACTCTCAGCACCTCAGCCCTTTTTCTTGATCTCATCCTTCATCTTGAAGCATGTGATCATCCTTCCTTTTCACTCTGGAGCTCCAGGCCACATGGTCCTGTCCACCATTAAACCTTTCAAACAGCCTCCATGTTTCCAGTGTCTTTTTCCCCACTTGGAACTGAACCTGTTCTGAACTAAGCAAACTCGTTAGCTTGCAATTCTAATAGCTTTCCTTCCACGACAGGCTCGTAAACCTGCACTTCTGATTGGCCCACTGATAGTGGATCGTGATTGGTTGTTGTTGGATGATCTGATTGGGTGTTAGCGGGTCACCATTGATTGGACGCTCCCAGCGTGGCAAACTCAAATCATTGGGTGTTGTGACAGCAGCTAGCTCTTTAAAAGGAACTGCTGCTGCCCTAATATTTTTGCTCTGTTCTGAAGTTGGAGAGTTGGAGTCACTATTCGATGCCTCGTCTCCGTTCTTTGCACCCACTCTCCCAGATCTAACACTGGCGATGAGGATGGGATGCGGAGACGATAGAGCTGACTGAACACTTATTGAACACTAACAGAGCACGTGGCTGAGGGCGCATCAATAGCGGCAGAATGACCAGCGGCGCCATACCACCCGCTCCATTTGATCCGGCTAACGAAGACTGGGACTCGTATATGGACAGGTTTCAGATGTTCCTGGAAACCAACAACCTGAAGGATGCTACGCAAGCGAGGGTTCAGCCCAAACCAAAGAGAAAATAATTTCCTGCAGACAACAGGCATCCCACCAGTAAATCGGGACCGCCCAAGCAACCAATGGAACCACTACTACAGAAATCGAGCACCAGCCACTTCTACCAGATGAGAAGAGGTGCACCAAACCATCACCATTGGCCACGCTTCATCCCTTGATGCAAGAAAAATCCGAGTAAAGGTCACCATTGAGAATCGACCATGCGTTATGGAAGTCGACTCTGGGTCTTCCCTATCAATGGTTTCCTGGAAAATCCTCAAACAGCTGATCCCTGACATCCGTCACCAGGACCTCAGCACTCAGAGAATTATATTAAAGGACTACCAAGGAAATAGGATCCCAGTCGCCGGTTCCAGCCACATCCAAGTCTCCTTCAAAGACCACACCGCAACCCTACCTCTTACCGTCGTCGATAAAGTTTGACCCAGCTCCAACCCTAGCTACACTACAAATCGAGACACTTCCATCACCACCACTGACTGCACAAGACATTGCATTCGAAACAAGGAAGGACCCTTGTTTGGCACGAGTCCTCAGCTGGGTGTGTTGTGAATGAATAAATGTTTAATAAAGTTATCTAGAGCTTGAAGTCAAGTGCAGGGTTCTGGCCCTGCACTTCTGATTGGCTGTTAAATGGCAAGATCAGATTGGTCCGTTCAGGAGAATCTGATTGGCCATTAGCAGGCCGTTCTCATTGGTTAACGGAGCTAGCGCTCCCAGACTGCTATTGGTTGAATAGTTAATAAGTTGCCTATATAAGGAAGGCTATAGCAGCCATCCAGTTCGAGCTGTCACACCATGTAAATAAAGAGTTGAAGTTCACTGTTTCACCGGCTCGTCTCCATTCTTCGCACCCATGCTCCACACTTAACAGGGTGGAAAGAGGTTGGCCTGACAACGAACTCAACGACACCTTCAAGCCTTTCAAACACAGGCAGACAGAACTTTTCTCCCAAAAAGGATGTGTTTTATGGGGAGACAGAGTTGTCATCCCAGGAAGACTGCAGCATAAGGTCCTAAAACTATTGCATGATGGACATCCAGGCATCGTGCGAATGAAGGCACTAGCAAGGAGCTACGCTTGGTGGCCAGGTATAGATAAGCAAATAGAAACCTGGGTCACCACCTGCAACAAGTGCCAGGAAACACACTCAGCTCCACCAAAACACCACCAACTGAATGGGAAGCACCCCCAGGTCCCTGGTCCCATATCCACATCGATTTTGCAGGACCCACCAAGAGGCATACATTTCACATAACAGTGGATATCTATTCCAACTGGCTTGAGGTCCACAAAATAAAGAGCACCACCACAGAGGCAGTCGTTAAAAAGCTAAACAGACTATTTGCTACACACGGCTTGCCAGATGTCTTGGTTTCAGACAATAGCCCACAATTCACGGCCTTGACATTTGAACAGTACCTAGCA
Source organism: Hydrophis major (assembly GCA_033807585.1). Classification (NCBI taxonomy): domain Eukaryota; kingdom Metazoa; phylum Chordata; class Lepidosauria; order Squamata; family Elapidae; genus Hydrophis; species Hydrophis major. The sequence goes on along the minus strand of CM066328.1, from coordinate 78,337,551 downwards.
GACCGGGGAATATATCACGCTTTAACATCGCCAGCTCACCCTGCGGCCAACTGAACGAATGGTCCAGTTCATAAAGAAAACCTTACACAAGATGGAACAAGGGAACATCCACAACAAGGTTACCAGGATGCTTCTCCTCCAACATATTACTCCAAACAGCACCACAAACAAAACCCCAACCGAACTCCTGATGGGCAGGAAACTTCGATCACATCTTGGCCGACTACACCCTGCCTACACGCCGGAAAAGCCCCTGGGGTCCAGCAGCAAGTATTGCACGTTCAAGGTAGGTGATCCGTTTTTTGCAAAAAACTTTACCGGTGACCCATTGTGGGTCCCTGCTACCATAACTCAACTTATGGGTCCCCGTTCCTACCGTTTACAAACTGCTGATGGGAGACTGTGGAAGCGCCACATCGATCAGCTACGCTCCAGGCTGGCACCTACCCCCTTCACAAGCCCTGAACTCCAAACCAGGGGGGGAAGGGAAATCGAGGGGGCCGAAAACGAACTAGTTCCCGACCCAGTAATCGAAACCCAGCAATCAGCGCAACCAAACCTGGAATATTCACCTTCCGAATAAGAGCCGGGGCAGATGGCCATTTCTCCATGGAACAGCACGGCGGCATCAGCAAACCCAGAAAATCCAGATGACAGACTTGACGGGAGTAGAGATGACAACCCCGAGCCACCCAACGGGGAAGTCAGATCACCATTACCGCTGAGTTCAACAAACAGCCCACCGGAACCAGAGTCTGGGCAAAGACCGGTGGAGCAATGAAGATCAGGTAGACAGGTGAGACGACCTGCCTTCCTACGAGAATACATCACCCCACCCTTGAGACAGAACCTGGGGGGAGGGGTCTTCCGAACTAAGCAAACTCGTTAGCTTGCAATTCTAATAGTTTTCTTTCCACAACAGGCTCGTAAACCTGCACTTCTGATTGGCCCGCTGATAGTGGATCGTGATTGGTCATTGTTGGATGAACTGATTGGCTGTTAGCGGGTCGCTGCTGATTGGACGCTCCCAGCACAGCAAACTCAAATCATTGGGTGTTGTGACAGCAGCTAGCTCTATAAAAGGAGCTGCTGCTACCCTAGTATTTTTGCTCTGTTCTGAAGTTGGAGAGTTGGAGTCACTATTCGATGCCTCGTCTCCGTTCTTTGTGCCCACTCTCCCAGATCTAACAGAACCCAGAAGGATTTTTCTTCCAACAATAACAAGGAGGAAACAAGCCTCACTCTTACTAGCAGTACAATACAGGCTCTGCTTTGGAAGGAGTAGAACTGGCTGCTGAGTCTGAGACCTGCAAAAGGTTCCTTGGTAGAAGACCTGAAACAGGCAGTGACTAAAATCTCTATGTAACCTGGACTTTATAAAACATTTTGCAAACCACTTTCTCTCTCACCTGCCACTTTTTCTTAATATAGTTAAAATCCATCCAAGCAGAATTAATATAACATGCTATTTTTGCTGCAGAGCAAAGACAGCACAGAGAGGAAGGAGAAGACAGGCTGTCCTTATGAACTTTGGGAGGACATTGGACCAGATGCATGTTTGGCATCAACATTCAGAAACCAGAGAAGCAGCTTTATTACTTATGTTGTTTAACCTTTTCTCAGTCAATTCATTTTTGCAACAATCCTTGAAAGTCTCATATGTGACTTGCTACTTCTAGTTTTGTGGGAGTTAACACAACAACAATCCTACATTAAAATGTATACTTCAGTTTTAGCACGTCCAGTGTATATCTCTGTTGTAAGCCTTTCATGACAAAACCCTTGCGCAGTATGTGTGTGTGTGTCTGTGTGTACGCACACACATACTGTGCAAGCCTACAATTAAATCAATAGTATCAATTTAGGCTAATTCTCTTCTTTTGCCAATAAATTTAGTTTAGCTGACTGCATTCCCACTCACACTAGCAGGGCTGGGTTTCTACCAATTCTTCTCCACCTCTCCAGAACCCGTTGCTCCGAAGAGCAGCAGACATAGAACCGGTTCTATGTCTGCTGCTGTTGTGGCACACCCGCCCGCCTGGGCTCTTACCTGACCTTTATTTCCTGCTTTGCACGACACAGCTGCAGTTGAAAAAGCAGGAAAAAAGGGCTTTTCCAACTACTGTGCACTTGCATGCAGCACTGTTCAGCTGTCCGGGCAGCTCAGCAGGTTGTAAATTGCACTCATGCGACTCACGCATGCGTGCACAACGCTAAGAGATAGAACCGGTAATTATACCAGTCGGATCCCATCCCTGCACGCTAGTAATACTATTGCTAAATTTGCAGATGATACAACAGTGGTGGGACTTATCTCCAGGGGGGATGAGTTTGCCTACTGAGATGAGGTGGACCAGTTGCTTTCGTGGTGTGGAGACAATAACTTGATCAGTGGTGGGATTCAGGTTTTTTTACTACTGGTTCTGTGGGTGTGGCTTGGTGAGCGTGGCAGAAGGATAGTGTAAAATCTCCAGTCAGAGGTGGTATTTGCCGGTTCTCTGAATTACTCAAAATTTCCACTACCGGTTCTCCAGAACTGGTCAGAACCTGCTAATACCACCTCTGAACTTGATTCTCAACACCAATAAGACCAAGGAGCTTATAGTGGATTATAGAAGCAACCTGACAGACTGAGCCAAAGTTCTTACTCCAGTCTGCGCATCCAGCGGGAACGCGGACCATTCCTATTGACTGACGCCATTTGACAGCGGACTATAAAAGGGAGCTGTCAAACAGCATCAGCTGTTGCCCGTCAGCTAGCTGCCCTGTTATCTTGCAGCAGCCGTGGCAACCCTTTATTGTTAAATAAAGGTATAGCTGAATGTTGCTCCATGTTGCCTCTGTTATTCCAACCGCCTATCTTATACTGGCAACGAAGGTGGGATAACAGAGGCAACTTGGTCCTCAACACCAATAAGACCAAGGAGCTTATAGTGGATTATAGAAGGAACAGATCAGACATCCAGCCCTTGCTTATCAATGGAGACCGAGTGGAGCAAGTACCTAGTTTTAAGTTTCTGGGTGTTACCATAAAAGAGGACCTGACCTGGGGTGCTCACAACATTGGTCAAAAGGGCCCAGCAGAGATTATACTACCTGAGACTTCTCAGAAAACAACTGAATGAAAAACTGCTGGCAACCTTCTACCGCTGCACCATAGAGAGCATTTTAACATACTGTACCTCTGTATGATTTGCCAATTGCTCAGTGGCAGATAGGAAAGCACTCCAGAGGGTTAATGTCATTGCCCAGAAGATCATTGGTTGCCCTCTCCCTCTTTAGAAGAGCTTTATAGCTTCCGCTGCCTTAAGAAAGTTCAAAACATTCTCAAAGATACATCTCATCCTGGGAACCCTTTTTTTGAACTATTACCATCTGGCAGTACAGAATAATAAAAACAAGGATAAATAGGCTGAAAAACAGCTTCTGTCCCAGGGCAGTAGCTCTTTTGAATTCTGCTGTATAGTGCAGTGTTGGTGTGGTATTGGGGTTTTTGGTTCAATGTGTGGAGGGTGAAGGATTGTGTTTGTGTTTATTTTCATGGTCATGATGTGCACTGAAGATGGTGTTTGATTTCATTGTACGAGGTGCAATGACAATAAACTAAACTAAACTAAAAGCTAAAAGAATTTGTGATCAACATTTTGCAGAGTCCTTCCCCCCCCCCCCATCTATATTTTAATAGATTAGCCTTCTCCAACCTGATTTCCTTCTATTAAATTTAACACAAATTATCTGGAAGAACTACATATATTTTAATTTTTGTAAATGCCATAGTGGGGGTACCCCATGGCTTCAGTGTTGATCTTCTGCTGAATCTGCTGTGCTGCGGGACAAATTTCAAAGCTAATGAATGTTAACTCATGTATATAAATATAATTAGAATTTATTTTTATTTACAAACCCAAATCAAGCTGTCATATAATTACAATGCATTCTATTCCTGCTCACTTCTGGGGAATGAGGACATGAGACTGGTACCTCTACAGACTTTGGGGACAAGGCCAGAATCATTTGCATGCTTAAACACCCACCCAGATTTAGCCCCCAAATGTGAAGTGTGACTTAATGGTTAAATTGTTAGACAGGAAATGAAAAAACCCAGCTTTGAGTCTGCCCTCAGGGATGGAAGCTCTGTGGGTGGCTTTAGGCTAGTTTCTGTCTCTTAGACCAATTTACCTCACAGAGCTAGTCCTAGGAGGAAAAGTTGAGGGGGAGAGTGCTGCTTTGAGCACATGGAAAAACAGTCGCATTTAAATCAAGCAGGCAAGCAAAAGTGCAGAGTGAAGCCGGAATATATCTTCTGCAAGTATCTTATATTTTCATCTGAGGATCTGTCATGCCTTCTGAAAGGCTAAGCTTTTTGAGACTAGCTGGCTTCTTTTCCCAAGGAAGTTTCCTTTGCCCAAGCAGAATGATGTCATTCTCTTGTATCTTCAGAATGTATCTTATCTTGGCACATAAGGCAACCTGATGTTGGTTTAATGAAATTATATGGCTGCCTGTCTTGCAAGAGCAACCCTGGGTGACTGATGTAAAATGTTAAAAACTCATAGCACAAAGTAAACAATGGAACAGAAAACATAATGGCAACCAAGAACAACATGTTGTAAGCCCAGTTGCTTGCTATTTCATGCTACCTTTCCTTCTTTCTACCAATGCAATTCAGACCAAACAGACTGTTTATTGCTTCTGAATCTAAAACTATTTATTGCCTCTAGATCTAAAATCCAGTGGGCTTCCTTTTGACCAGCTGACATTATAAATTTCGTGTGTTCTATTCAAAATGGCCCTGCATCTCTTCCCTTCTTTTAGAATGTCTTTCTGACAGACATGTAAGACACAAAGGTAGCTTTCAAACACTTAGGTTCTCCACGTGTCTGAACCAGAGGTGGGATTCTACCTGTTGCACCAGTTCTAATAGAACCATTGTTATGATTCTGCGCAATTCGGAGAACCAGCAAATCGCACCATTGGCTGGCTCCACCCTACCCTGCCCAGTCACTCCTTACCTGGCATGCGTGCCATCAACTTGCCTGCTAAGTTGCTGTTTTTCCCCTCCCCCCGACCATCAGCTGTTCTGACCATCAGCTGGGCCCAGAGATTTAGATTAGCTAGAAAGCAGGGAATCAATGGATTTCTTGCTTTCTAGCTAATCTAAAAGCAGAATTGAACCTTCCTAGTGTTAAGTACTTGGACATGGGTCGGAGTAAATGGAGACAGCCTCTGAATAGTGACTTTCAGCTCTTTATTAGCATAGTAACTTCTCTAAACAACAACAGTGAACTCTGCCTTATATAGGCAACCCTTGTAAGAATTGTCCAATAGTGAGCTATGAACGCTAGCTCTTTTAACCAATAAGAATCTTCTGTTAAGAGCCAATCGGATTCCTCAGAACTAACCAATCCGATCTGGCTGCCTAACAGCCAATCAGAAGTGCAGGGCCAGAACCCTGCACTTTACCGCAAGCTCATACTTTATTAACTATGGTACATACACAACACCCCTTCCCCCTGGCTTCTTAATTACAGTGTAGTTATATAGTCCTTTAAATAGGACGGTTGTCTTTTAAGTCTTTCGGATTTTCGTTGAACTGGTTGGTTGCAATCCTGTTGAGGTAGATTGTTGTTTGGCAGTGGATCTGCTATTTGCTCAGGTGCAATTTCTTGCGGTGCAAACGATCCTCCTTCCTGCTCCATTTCCTGAGTATCACTTAGTTCGTCACTCCCTTCGAGCAGGTTCCCTGGAACGTCATCTTCTTCTGTACCTCCCCCACCCTCAGTTTGGTCATAGGGGAGTAGTTGACTGGCCGTTGGGAGTCGTGACCGTAATTGGTCGATATGCCGTTTCCACAGTCCATTGTCACAGCATTTCACTATGTAGGATTTGGGGCCGGTCACTCGTACTACTGTTGCCTCTATCCATAACGGATCGCCGATAAGTTTTGTGCGTAAACGAGGTCTCCTACCTGGAAGGTGCGACAGTGGCCACTGGATCCTATTGGCTTTTCCAGTTCGTAAGCAGGGTGCAACCGGTCGAGGTGGGAGCGGAGTCTTCGTCCCATCAGTAGTTCGGCGGGAGTTCTGCCGGTGACGCTATGTGGAGTTATGTGTTGCAAAAAGATAATTTGATTGACCTTGTCATCGATATTGTCATAGTCCACTTTTTGCAAAGTCTTTTTAACAAATTGGACCATGCGTTCCGCTCGGCCATTGGTCGCAGGGTGCGCAGGCGAGGTGAGCGCATGGCGGATGCCGCGGTCAGCGAGGTACTGCTTAAACATTAGTGCTGTAAACTGTGGCCCATTATCGGACACCAGGACGTCAGGTAATCCGTGGGTTGCAAAGAGTCTGTTTAGGATCTTGATCACTGCCTTGGAAGTTGTAGCCGTCATACGATGAATTTCTAACCAATTGGAGTATGCGTCGACTGTCAGCAGGAAGGTATAGCCCTTGGTTGGCCCTGCGAAATCCAGGTGGATTCTGGACCAGGGTCCACGTGGCGTCTCCCATTCAGTAGGCATGGCTTTTGGTGGGGCGTTGCTGACTTGTTGGCAATTGGCACACGCTTTGACCCACTGCTCGATTTGCCGGTCCATGCCCGGCCACCATGCATAGCTTCGTGCAAGCGCTTTCATCCGCACGATGCCGGGGTGGCCCTTGTGCAGAACTCGTAGCAGCGTCTTCTGGAGTCGTTCTGGGACAACGACTCTATCACCCCAGATGATACAGCCTTTTGGGAAAAAAGTTCAGTCTGTTGAGATTTAAATGGTGCGAAGTCATCTGGGACTTGGTCCAATGGCCATCCATGTTCTACCCAGCCTAGGACTCGAGCTAGGGTGTGGTCTCGTTTGGTTTCTCTCACAATGTCTTGGGCAGTCATAGGCGGCGAGTTGAGCGTTTCGATCTGCAACATAGTTGCCATTGGTGCCGGATCGTCGAGAGTCTCTGGAAGCGGTGTTCGGCTTCATGCATCGGCGTGGGGAATGGCTTTCCCCGGGCGATATTGCAGGCGATAATTATAAGCAGCTAGGAATTCTGACCATCGGGTCATTCTAGGGGATAATATGTAGGGGGTTGGCTTGTCCCCGGCTATTATCCCTAACAACGGTTTGTGGTCAGTTATAATGGTAAATGTCCTTCCATACACATATTCATGAAATTTCTTTACAGCTGAAACGATTGCGAGAGCTTCTTTATCAATTTGTCCACAGTTCCGCTCTGCTTGTGAAAGAGTCTTCGAAAAGTATGCAACAGGGGCTTCATTCCCATTAGGCAGTACATGGCTCAAAATGGCGCCCACCCCGAAAGGCGATGCATCGCAGGTTATAACTAACAGCAAAGTCTCGTTATACTGCATAAGTACAGAGTCAGATGTGAGCAGTTTTTTAACATTCCGGAATGCTTGCTCTTACCGGTAACCCCACACCCACAATGCTTTCTTACCTAATAATCGGTGTAACGGTTCAGCGACTGTTGCTTTGTGCGGTAAAAACACATTATAGAAATTAATGAGGCCTAAGAACGCCTGGATATCAGCCTTGTTGCGTGGTCTGGGAGCATTTTTGATCGCTTTTAATTTACTCTCGGTAGGATAAATGCCCTGGCTATCAATTCGGTATCCTAGAAACTCAACATTGTCAGTATATAAGTGACATTTATTTTTTTTCACCTTAAGACCAGCCTCTTGGAATTTTTGAAGAACGCATTTCAAACGATCCTGCAAGATTTTTTTTGGTAGGGGCTGCAATTAGTACGTCATCAAAATAAGGAACCACGCCTTTGATTCCCTGTGATAACCTTTCCATGAGGCTCTGGAAGATCCCCGGGGCTACACTAACTCCAAATTGCAATCGGGTACATTTAAAGGCACCTCTGTGCGTTACAATTGTTTGGGCTTGGGCCGTTTTTTCATCCACTGGTAGTTGTTGATAAGCTTGAGCTAAATCTAATTTAGCGAAAACCTTTCCGCCCCCCAAGGAATGGAGGAGGTGTTGCACCACCGGAACTGGATACGCATTCTGCTGTAGGGCGTGGTTTAAAGTGGCCCGGTAGTCCCCACAAATTCGAATTGACCCATCTGGCTTAATAGGTGTTACAATAGGGGTTTCCCATGGAGAGTGATCGATGGGCTTCAACACCCCTTGAGCAATTAGTTTGTCGAGTTGTTCGTTGATCTTTGCTTTAAGAGCGAATGGAACTCGACGGGGCTTCAAGCGAATGGGGGCTACCTTTTGATCTAGACTAAACGAGATTGGGATCCCCTTATACTCGCCTAAGCTGTCCGAGAAGACGTCGCTGAACTCAGAGATAAGGTCTTCCTCCCACTCACAACCACCGACTCGGTTCACGCCGGCACTTCAATGCCGAGTGGCGCGAACCACTGGAGGCCCAATAGACTAGGCCTATCCCTATCAATGATCGTTAGAGGTAAGTACGCTGTATGATTCTTGAAGGAGACTCGGACTTGGCAGGACCCGACAACGGGGATTCAATTTCCTTGGTAGTCCTTGAGGATGAAGTGTTGAAATTGGAGGTCTTGGCATTGAATTGTGGGGATGAGCTGCTTTAGTGTCTTCCAAGACACCATCGAGAGGGACGATCCTGAGTCGACCTCCATGTGGCAAGGCTGGTTCTCAATGGCTACCATGACTAGGATTTTCTTAGTGTCCAAAACTGAGGCGTGACCTATAGTGATAGTATGGTGAGCCTCTTCTTTTTGCAAAGCTCGATTTCTGTAGGAGTGGTTTACTGGCTCTCGCCTTACAGGATGGTTTCCTGTCGATTGGCGATAGTTGGCCCCTTTTGAGGCCTGGCTGGGTCCTGGTAAGCTGTGGCAGACCCGGCCGATGTGGCCTCGTTTCCCGCACTCATGGCAGAGTGCATTGCGGAATTTGCATTCAGACCTGGCATGGTTTGCTCCACAGCCAGCGCAAGGGCGTAAGGGCTTCAGGCGAGAGTCCCGGTCGGACCGCAGTCGATGGACCCCTTCTTCGTCGCTGTCTGACGACGAAGAAAGGTCCTCGTGGTGCGTTGTCGAGAGCTGCCCTTCTGAGTTGGGTAAGATTTCGCTGGTCGGTGGTGTTGCCGGAGTGCGGCTTCGCCGTAGTTGTGTAGCCGACTTTTTAGTCGCCTCCGCAGCCTTGGCTTCGGCGATGGCGTCAGCAAGGCTGATGTTGCCTTTCGCCATCAGCTTGCTTTGCACACCTAGTGCATCTAATCCCAGAATTACCCGATCTCTTAGTGCCTCTTCTAAATCTGCGAACCCGCAGAGACCCCCTAAATTTCAAAGGTCCGCCACGAAATCGGCCACGCTTTCCCCTTTTCGTTGGTTTCTCTGATAAAACTCGTGGCGTCTCACGAGTGCAGGCACGGTTGCTGCATAATGGTCTCTCAGGATGGGTTCGAGGTCGTCCCAGCTCATGGCTTTCACTTCTCGAGGTTTGGCAAGTGCTTTAGCCATCTTAAATACAGCTGGGCCGCAATGCTTCTTGCTCTCCATCCAAAGAAATTGACAAGTGTTATGTTTTGAGCATGGGCGAGAAAGAATGGAGACAAGCCTCTGAACGGTGAACTTCAGCTCTTTATTTACATTGTGACTTCCTCATTTTAACAGTAGTTAAACCCTGCCTTATATAGGCAAACCTTGTAACTTTTAACCAATAACGAGCTAGGAATACTAGCTCTTATAACCAATAGAAACTCTCTGTTAAGGGCCAATCGGATTCCCCGGAATGGGCCAATCCAGTCCGGTCGCTTAACAGCCAATCAGAAGTGCAGGGCCAGAACCCTGCACTTACTCCAAACTCACACTTTATTAATCTTTATTGCATACACAACAACAAGCTTAGGAAAATCCTGGTCAATTTCATGAGGTAGTTTTCAACTTTCAGGAAGCCTGTATTTTATGCTTTAATGTTGATATAAATAATACTCTTTTTTTAAAAAAAAATGATGAAGTTCTATCAGGTGGATAACAGAATCCAATGGAAATTGGATCAGACAGACAGGAGATTTAACAGAATGTCAGCATGCCAGATAATCACAGCTACATCATTATGAAATTGCATCACAGTCTAGTAATGAATCAACATTACCCTAATTTGAGGTGAGTGGCACTGCAAGCAATAAAATACAGACTGTGAACAATATTTGGAAAAGAGGGATTTGAGTCTTTTTGTAGCAGAGATTGCAGACTACCAAAGCTGCAAGTCATATTATGTGCTTATTCTCCAGACACACTTGGTAGGAAAAACCAGATAACACTGTTTATTGTAGAAAGGTGCAAACTGTTAATTTAGTTTTCTTGACCTCTGATGTAAGGAACTGAGCTACAACCAGATATGCTAAAGCAAATGTAAATCATGTAGGTGTACTTCTTTCATAAGATTTCTTCACATGTTTTTTTTTTTCTCAGACAATGCTGCCCTCAATTAAAAGTTACCCTCTGTTTTTTTTTTTTTCATGCAAGTGTGGCTAAAGAATTATACATCCATGCTGCCTTCCAAAATAAAAAGCAGAATACCAAATTGTGAGATATAATTTGTTTTTAAGCCATATTTTATGAGACAGAATTGAATTGTTGCTTAATTTGCAAGTTTAAAAACAAAACAAATTATTCACCATGACTAAGAATATAGATTGCTTAATAACAAGGGAGGCACACCTCTTAAAATAATGCAAATATGAATCTGGGTTTAGTTTTGTTTTGCTTATCCAAATATAGAGCATTTATATTATTGCAAATTAATTTCAACTTCATCTGCAAACTCATTAGATTAGATGTCATTAACTACTTGAGATGTCTTTGGGCTTCTCTATCTACAGTATGATGCAGTTTCATGGGTTGATAAATAGAATGAAAAGAATTAATTCTTCATCTTCTGCCTTAACTTCTTGAACAAAAGATTTGATAGAGAAAGGACTGGAATGACAAACATTACACCCATGTTTTGAAATCAAATAAAGTTGATTTCAAATTCTGACCCATCTCTGAATGTTCAAACTTTGATCAGAATTTTGTAAAGTTATTTCTACAGCTCAGTTACAGTTCCTACAAATGTGTTTTTATTTCTTTTGATTTAGTAGCTCCTGTTCCAAGCAAAGAAAACCATGTTTTCTAATAGGCCACCTTCTGATCTGCTACTTTGAGAGTTTCCTGTTGTGGACACATAAATTGATGGAAAGAAAGGTGCATTCAATGTTTACTTGGTGATCTTTTTCCTTTGTTTCTCATCTTCCCATGACTTTATTCTTTTATTCATATATGCTGTGACATAAATGTGAAGTGTAAATACCTCTTTTCTTAATTGCTTCCAATTCAAGGCAGGATTTCTTGGCTGGGGCAGCAGCTAACTGAATAATGTTCTCATCAGGCTGTTGACTTTGCCAACTCAGCAAATCTGTACTCTTCTTCTAAGCATGGGTCACTCCAGTTCACATTGCAGTATCTAAAGAGACTGAACAGTGGCCACACCTGGAGAAAAAGACAAGCCTGAACTTGCTAGTGATATAACACTTTCTGGGACTTATTGTATGACTTCCTTCAGGTCATTCTCTCTCCCTTTCATCTCTCCTTCCTATGCATCCTTGCCAATATGGAAATCACAGGGATATATTATATCAGGTTAAAACCACTGATGATATCAACAGCAACTGAAATCCAACATATATCATCCTGTCTTATTGTTTTTAATGACTACACTACAGATACCTCTGTCATGACCATCTCTTCCTGCTTGGTCAAGTACAATGTAACCTCCATAAGTGCATACCTCTGCATAGACCATGCACTTTGATTTTGATTTTTGATTCTGAACTGAGATTGTATCCCTTAAAATCAATATAATTCTTTCTAATAACTCCTCTAGCACAATATTTGCACTAGCTTACTAGGTATCTTTTGGCTAGATCACAATATTACTCCCTTCAGTTCATCTTACACCTCTTCAGGCACATCTTGAATCCAGTCCATTTCCTCTGCACATTTAAGAACCTACTATATTCAAAATCTTTGATATGGCTTGTATGTTTTTGGTAACTCAAATGCTTAGATTACAGAGGCAACACTTTCCTTTTTGAAACCAGATGTTTTGAAGTCTGTGACTCAGGCATTAATGTTCTGCATGCATAACACAACATATTTATCAGTGCAGAATAATCTCCATTTATGTGATCCTTCAGAATTCTGCTACTCTTAGTAAGAGAGCAAGGAAGAAGTCAGGGCAGAATGGAGAGTTTCATCCTAAACTATGAAGACTGTGAACTTAGATGCAAAACAGTTAGTACAAAAAATATTGTTTTATCTTGGATTCAACATAAACAATCTCATTAAAAACTAAGTAAAGGGGAATGCATGCTTCACAAGATGAAAGAGAGAGCATAATTATTTCCTTGGAACTCCATAATGAAATCTCTTTTGTCTAATTTACCTTAAATGCAAGTGTGGGAACCTGCTTGGTTAATGTTGACTCATGCTAGCGGGTATAATACAGTGTTTAACAAAAATCCTTATTCAGATCAGGCTTGGCTATGAACTTGTAAACTCAGCTTTCCCCATCCTGGTGTCTCCAGACTGGCATTTGACTACAAATCCCAGCTATAGTGGTTAGAAGTTGTGGCCGAACAGATCTGGAGGATGTTGGGTTTCAGAAAGCTGCATTAAACAAAGTACTTTTTCTCACCCTTAGCTCTCTCTTTGCAGCCTGAAAAAAATAATAAAATAATTTAAAAAGTGGTGCCTGTGCTTGATCATGGTAACTTCAAATTTGTACAATATCAGCTTCTAAATGCATATTTATTGCACTCCTGTGTAAGTGTGTGAGAGCTAGCTTAAATCAGGAGCAAGGAAACATTTTGCAGTTGTGGTCATTTAAAATATTTTAGTCCACCAAAACACTCAGAAAGTGAGGTTTTGTTGGTATGGCATCACTAGAGATATATTTTTTGCTTCTAGTTAATTCTTCGTTCAGAGTTTGTGGAATTATAGATACATTAAGCAAATTAGAGTTTAATAAATTTATTTTATAGAATATAATATTAGGGAAAGATTTGAATTCTAAAATTTAGGGATAATAGGTGTTCCATAAAACTGTATCTTAGGAAGGAGGAGGTTTTGAAACAAAAATTATTAACACCTTTCTGTCCTGAAGATTAAAGTACCTTCTAGAACATATAACAGTACTTTCAATTTATGTATAGATGTGAACAAAGTATCATTTTATCGTGCCTAGTGGACTTTTAAAAATGCCAGTGATTTGGGAGCTCGAATAACAAGGAATTTTAAAGATCATCTTTCAACTGAAACCAAAACTTTTCTTGCTGGTAATGATGGGCAGTCAATTAGAAAAGAGCCACGGAAAATGATTTTTGTATATGAATACTGCAAGACTATTACAAGTGCAGAAATGGAAAGACTTTGAAATACCAATAGTGAAAGAATGATGCCAGTACTAGCAAAGATGGCAAAACTAATTTGTCTGATTAGAGATAGATCAACAATGTATTAGTGATAGGAAATCCCTTTTGGACTTTTTGCTGAAAACAAGCAAAATGAACTAAAAATGATTTACTCTGTGATTAGAAATGGTAATCTATGGAAACAAGAAAATTATCATGCAGACTTAGAGAGTCTAAAATATAAATTCATTTATAACCACTGTCAAAAAATTGAAAGTCACTTCCTTATAATCTCCTCCTTTCCTTTTTTCCTTTTTTATTTTCTTTCTTTGCTTTCTTTCCTTGCTTTATTATTTTCTTTTGTAATAATGGTTTTGTTTTTATTTTATTAAAAATCTCTTCAATAAAACTATTTGTTTTAGAAAAAAGAAAGACTAAAGTAGCTGTGTCAACTTCTGTTAGATTCATTCTGAAAAGTAGCAATATTGTCTGTGGTGTTGAATAGCTTTACATCATCAGCAAAGAGAACGTAGTTGCTTTAATATGATCACAGAGGTCATTTATGTAGAGTATGAAGAGAATTGGTCCTAGAACACTGCCTTGGGGGACACCACTATTGACAGGTACAGAATTTGATAGGACGCTCCCAATTTTGACCATTTGTTGTCTATTTGACAGGAATGCTTCTATCCAGTTATGCAGGTGTCCAGAGATACCATAAGATCTTGACTATGTATCAGAATGGTCAAACAAATGGCAACTTCAACTCTCAACAAATAAATGCTCTGTCTTACATATTGGCAAAAAAAATCAGAAAATAAAATACAAGCTGAATAGTCAAGACCTTGTTGATGATCCAAACTCTGCCAAGGATCTTGGAGTACTCATGTCTAAAGATCTAAGTGCTAGAGCCCACTGTAACTACATAGCCAAAAAGGCATTAAGAGTTGTTAACCTAATCCTACGTAGCTTTTTCTCTGGTAATATCACACTACTAACTAGAGCATACAAAACATTTGTTAGACCAATACTCGAAGACAGCTCATCAGTCTGGAACCCACATTATGTATCTGATATTAGCACAGTTGAGAAAGTCCAGAAATATTTCACAAGAAGAGTTCTCCACTCCTCTACTCATTGTAGAATACCTTATGCCACTAGACTTGAAATTCTAGACTTAGAAAATCTAGAACTATGCCACCTTCAGTCTGATTTAAGTATGGTATATAAAATCATACATTGCAATGTTCTACCTGTCAATGAACACTTCAGCTTCAACCATAACAACACAAGAGCACACAATAGATACAAACTCAAGGTTAATCACACCAAACTTGATTGCAGGAAATACGACTTCAGCAACAGATTGGTCAATGTCTGGAATACTCTACCTGACTCTGTGGTTTCTTCCCCAAACCCCAAAAACTTTAACCTTAGACTGTCTACTATTGACCTCACCTCTTTCCTAAGAGGTCTGTAGGGGGTGTGCATAAGCGCACCAACGTGCCTACCGTCCCTGTCCTATTATTTCTTTTATTTTTCTTATATGTACCCATTTCATGTATTCATAACTATGTATATACTTATACCTATTATCTTGCAAGTGATTGACAAATCAAAATAAATAAAGATAAATAAATAAATAAATAAAATTTTGTTGCCTTCTGGGGCTTACATTCAGAATGAGATGGAAAAACTCCCAAGAGTCTTAATCCACTGGCATTTTTCTCTTTTCACCCTCACCTCCACTTCCAATTTGAGCCAGACACACTTGTGATGACGCTTCCACACTTGTGATGACGCATTTTTTTTCTTTTAGCATGCAGCCCAGGAGGAGATAGAAGAATACTGGAAGCAAACAACTGGCTGTATAAACTCAATGGCTTTTGTACTTCAGCCTTGGGATATTCAGTATATCTATGGCGAAGGGACTTCTACCAGTACCGTTTCCCCAAAAAACATAACCTACCCTGAAAGTAAGTCCTAGCTTGATTTTTACATGTGTGCCCAATATAAGCTCTACCCCCAAAATTAGCCCTAATTAAGATTCTGTCCACTCCAGAGTGCACGGGTAAAAATTACAGTGGGGATGGGGCGGTAGAACTGCCCTACTACTTATCTTTGGACAGTTGTAGCCAGGTCTCACATACCCCAACACCTGCCTTACCAGCCCATTTCTTCTGCAGCCAGCAAGGCTGGCAAGGCTTTCCTGAAGGACTCTGTAGCTGATAACAAAGCTCCGGATCGATCTGGAGTTCTGTTATCAGTTGCAGAGGCCTTGCCAGCCACAGAAGAAAAAGTTCCAGAAGGCCTCTGACTGAAAAAGAGGCCAGGGCAATACGTGCATGTGAAGTTAGCCAGTGGATGACATCCCCCCAAAATAAGGCTGGGGGCTTTTTGATGGCAAAAAATATAAGACAGGGTCTTATTTTCAGGAAAACACGGTAGTAAGAAATGTGCTGTCCCTCAGAAAAGCTGAGAAGAATTGTCATCTAGCAAAGTTGATCCAGAGGGTTTGTAAACTGACTTCTGTAGGGAAGAGCGAAGAGACCCTCCCGCTACCCCCAACCCCAAGAGTGAAGTGCCAAGCTAGGAACAGGACTGGGACTGATACAAACAGATCATGGAGACATGGCTAGGAATGAGAATACAAGAAGGAAGAAGCAACATCCACTATCCTGTGCAAATGGACAGAGTATGGGGAACTAATAGGAAGAATTAGAAATTTCATTGGAGGAAAGCAAATTATTTTTATATATTTCTTTTATTTATTAAAATTTCTATGCCGCATAGCTCCCCTACAAGGTGACTGTGGACAACTTACAAATTAGAAATGCAGTTTAGTAGGCATTATGTAAATCTGGTAGAATGAAATTCATGAGTTGTATGCAAGAACTGAAAATTATTGCATATTCAAACTCTGAACAACAATATTTGTTTTATTAAATTTGTTGTGGCTGTCCACATCAGCAGACTCTGGGTGGCTCACAAAATCCAAATGCACATTAAAAATATAAAAAAGCATCAAACAGAATGTTTCAGCATGAACTAAAA
Organism: Hydrophis major; assembly: GCA_033807585.1. Taxonomy (NCBI): domain Eukaryota; kingdom Metazoa; phylum Chordata; class Lepidosauria; order Squamata; family Elapidae; genus Hydrophis; species Hydrophis major. Next base: position 78,321,100 of record CM066328.1, on the reverse strand, counting down.
CAGCTTAAAACAATAAAAACATAACAGAGATCCCACAAACAGATTAACCCCAGACCTGAAAGCAAAGCCAAGTCTTAAGAGCTTTCTGGAAAGGATCAGGACTGTACGTTAAGTTATAGTTCATAGATTTACTACTCAAGAATGTACACAGGAATCTACTTCACTGAAGTTCAATGCAAAATTGGCATCAGAGAAGGGTCAACAGAATTCAAGAGGGGTTTATGGCAATTCCAAGCTGATAATGTACTTAACTCACACACACCCCTTCAAATGTGCGCCAGCTATGCCTGTTCTCCTATAGGAACAGACTGCCTTGGTTGGTGATGGACTCTTGGTTGCTAATATTTCATCAGAGGATGAAAGATGATTTGACAAGCTATAGTTCTAGATTCCTATACAGGTAGTCCTTAGATAGCAAAAGCCTCAATTACAAACAATTCAGAGGTTGGATAGTGATGAAAAAGTAACTTTAACCCAATGCTCATATTTATGATCTTCAAAGATCCATAAAGCAAAGGAAAACTAAAATAAGGTAATAAGCATGTTCGTGGCTTAGTTAATGACCACATAATTAAACAACTGAATTGCTGGTCCAAATTTTGGTCGTTAAATGAGGGCTATCTGTATCAACATAGAGTTGGTATACATCAGGGGTGTTAAACTGGATTTTTTTGAGGGTCAGACCAGCATTGTGTAGTTCTCCGTGGGCCAGGAGGGAGGGAGGGAGGGGAGATGGGACAGACGCCTCCTGCAGCACCCTGCCAACCAAAATGGGGTGCAGTGGAGCCATGTGCAGCCCCCACACACACTCCTTTTTTTTTTGACCTAGATGGCCTCCTGCAGCACTTTGCCAGCGAAAACAGGGTTTTCGCTTGCAGAGGCACTGCAGGCCGGTCCTTTGCTATTTCCAGGCTGGCCCCATGGGCCAGATTTAAGCACCCCATGGGTCACGGGCCTTGAATTTGACACCCCTGATATACATGATTTCTGCAATACAGGCCAACCTTACCTTCTTCTCCTATTATTGACTTTTTCACTGCAGTGATTTTTTTAGTCAAAAGCTACAACTGAATAGGTTTGCACAACACATTAACCCACAAACTAGTTAATAAAACATAATGGCTGGGTTTATGAAAAGCAGATTTTCCTAAGGTAAAGCTTCCCAGCTATTTTGGACTCCAATATCCATAATATTCATTAGTGTGGCCTGAGGACATGGTCATTTGAGAAAGAAGACTGCTCTAAGAGCAGTAAATGATTGGCATCTGTGAAAGTGTGTGTATGTCTTTCAATTCTTAGGCTACAAATAAATTGTGTTGCCACCAAACCTCTAGTTTCTCCATGAGCTTTGCAACTTCACTGGTACTTCTGAACATAAAATACATTTATAGGATAATTTACAAGTACCACTTTCATCTTTTTAAAAGCAAACTGTTCAACACATGCAGACAATAAGGAGATAGGCAGACAATTAAGTGAAGTAGAGACATTGCTGATACATAGCAGTGGTGGGATTCAATTTTTTTTTACTACCGGTTCTGTGGGTGTGGTTTGGTGGGCGTGGCAGGGGAAGGATGTCCATTCCCACCCCACTCCTGGGGAAAGGTTACTGCAAAATCCCATTCCCTCCCCACCCCACTAACGTGCTTTCCAGCTCCGTTCTCCTGTGCAGGGCAACCAAAGAAGACCCAGTCGATCAGTTGGGACTCGGGAGGCAGAGAGTAGCAGGGCCAGTCAGAGGTGGTATTTGCCAGTTCTCCTAACTACTCAAAATTTCTGCTACCGATTCTCCAGAACTGGTCAGAACCTGCTGAATACCACCTCTGATACATAGTATTGATATAGGATTGGACCAATTCATAGATGTCATGGGGATTCATGTCTATTGGTCTTGATGGTACTAGGACCAATTCTCAAGGCCACCTACAGGAGACTAAAGGGCTTCTTTGTGCAGTTGTGAGAACAGATTGTTAGACTAGATGGGTAGGACTCTGATTTAGCAGCATAACATATGTTCTTATTCATCCATTTTAAAGAGAAAGAAGATCCGAGTAGGCAACATAATAGAATAACAGAACAATTTTTACTAGGAAAACTGGACTGATCTCGTTTTGCAAAGAGTCAAGGTATATTGTGGTTATTGTGGGGCCAATGAAAGTGGGATTCAATTCACAATTGTTTGTGCCATAATGATTTGCTTTGGTCTTTGAGGTGCTACAATTCACTTTAATAGTTTTTAAATTAAAGAACTACAGCCCACTAGTGACACTCTGTGGCTTGTTTGAACATTGAACCTCTACTTCGTTGTACAGACTGACAATAGCATTGCCTCATCCCTAGTAACACTTGGAGGGATTGATCTATTTAGGGCAACTCGGCTCTTGACAACCTGGGACAGGTCATTGGATCAAACGGCACTATTTAAGCCTTGATTTCTGTACTGTTTCCAAGCAGAATTCACACAGCCCTGAAACAAAACATAAAACATTGCAGTATACCTTTTCTTCCTCAAGGGAGTGCTCTTGTTCAGGATTTCAGTGTCATTGAAACAAAAAAAAAATCATTTTTTTCTCTCACTAACCCCACCCCTGCTTTTTCCCAAGTGTTATCCAACTGTTTGACCCCCTGCTAACTTACTTGATCCCCAATGGAGTATTTGGAGAATGTTGTGTTTATTGTCTCATTAAGTTTGCTTTCTTAAATGCTCTCCTTTCAACTTCTGTGGTCTGAGTGGGGGCAAGGGGCGGCACTGGATTCTCTCAAGCATAGTAATATTTTTATTTTATTTCTCAGTAATTTTGTGTCGGTTCCCATTCTTTCAGAACTCTGCAAGATTGTTATTAGGCAGAATCTGTAATCTCCAACAACAAGCCTTCATAGAAGGAAGGCAAACCCTTCCTCAAACTCAGCTCCTCCAGATGATGATGTGGATGGAGTTTCTTCGTCACAATAAGGAAATTGTTTGCCATCACCTTTCCATTCTAGTCTACAAAATGTAGCAATATTATACTAGCAATATTTTACTCACTTATGGTCTTGCCACAATTACACTCTTGTTGAATTGGAAAGGAATAGGAAAATAGGATTGGCCGTTGTCTTTTACTATGTTTGCATATCATGGTAAGCCATTGTTTATTGACTAAACTACAACTGGCTGCTAGTAAGCCATATTTTGTGATTTTCAACATTTAAAGTATTGAATTATACCCTGTGTAAGTCCCTTCTTTGTGTGGGGCCCAAGGCTACTCCCCTTTTTCCAAAGATCCAGGGTATAAGATTTAAGCCCTCGCTACCATTTAGATAAATTGGGAAAGAAAAGCTTTTGCATGGCTACCCTATTGAATCTTACCATTTCCATGCTGCAAACAATAGATTGGGAACTAACTTGCAAGCCCCCATCTACATAAATGAGCCACCAGATTATTATTTTTAGATATGTAATTTTCTGCTCTAGCATACTGCTGGGCACTGAAGACTATAATCTACGGAGACTATCCCTCAAACTTGTTCTAATATTTGTTCATTTCTTTCTTTCGGTCAAGTCACATTGACAAGCTATTGAGAACCAAGTGTCATTAACATTTTATGGGCAAAGATGCATAATGCTCATACTTCTCAATGAGTATACAGATTGAAAGTTCATACACCAGAATGGCAGGGAAGACAGAAATACGCACAACAGGACTTCCGGTGGCATTTCCATTGAATATGAAACAGAAACTGCGATCGTGCATGGCTTTGATCCGTGCTTGCCCTGTTGGAAGGGTCCTTGAGGGACCGGAACCATCTGACCCACCTTGTAGGGGTGGGGGAAAGAGGGGAAGACTGCCAGCTGGGTCGAGGGGAGCCGCATCTTCCCTCCCTGGCTTGGTATTCACTCCCCTAGAAGACAGGGAGAAGTGGCAGTTTAATGGCTGCCCTGAAAACGGGAAGCTGCTGGGACTTAAGTTTGTGCTGGAGAGTGGAAGTGGGGAGCAGCATGTAACCAGATAAAAGACTTTGAATATTTTTTTGATAACCTCGAAAAGCAGAAAGAAAGAGCCCTCATTTGGAAGAGTGGTAGCAGTGAATGGAAAATAAGAGGAAAATATCAGGTACAGAAAAAAAATGGAAATAAAAGAATTATATGAAATCAGAGATTAAATTTGGAATAACATACAAAATTGGACACTAATTAGGCATTGGACTAAATGCTGGACTTATTTCGAATGGATAATATTTAACATTAATACTACAGAAAAGAGAATTAAAAATAAAAGAAGTTTGAAAAGAAAGTAATATAGAGCACCACCTAATGGTTAAAGATTTCCCTCTCTTATGTTTCTATGGAAAATTACTGGTTGTATAAATATTTGAAAGAGAGAAGAAATGGAATAAAAGATTATTAATACAACAAGAACTCTGGAAGTTTTTTAAAAAGTGTGGACTACTTTTCTGCCTTCTGCACAGAGGTGGATTTGAAGCTGTACAGATGCAGATAGATAACTCAACAAGACATCCATAACAAATTACATTTATTGGTTCATCAGGTATCCTCATAACTCACATTTGTGACTAAGTTCTTTAATGACCAATCCTTTGTATATCTGTCTTGTAGTAAAAGATGGTTATCTCCTAACTCATCTTGTAGCGATAAAAAGCTGCCATGACTTAGAGAGTTCAGGCAAAAGGTAGGAAAACCTCCTCCAACCTCTCAATGGTCAAATTAGTGACCAATCAGGATGACAGATATGGCCACATGACCTGGACTACATTTCCCAGGGTACCTTTAACTACATTTACCATGATGCCTTCCCTTAAGGGGACAGCTCATAATTCCTAAGTAACTATCCAATTCCTATAGACTGATTGGGACAGCACAACTACAGTAAAATATAAAGGAAAGTAATAATTTGGGACTGTTGGAGGTTGACTGTGACAAGAAAACAGAAGAAAGAGAAACTGAGATAAACGGAGACTTTTGGCAAGGACTGTAACAGGAAAATTTGATCTTTAATAAAACAAAGACTAACTCAATAGATTAAAGAAATGGAAGAAATAAGTAAAGAATTTAAGTCGGAGCTGCAAACTGAGAGAAATGTTAAAAGAAAGAATGAAATTGCTGGACACAATGATTAGTAAAGTAATGGCGTTCCAGCTCGCAGAAGAACAAAGAAAGCCCAGAGAGGACGAGGAGGAAAACAACAGCCTAGATGAATATGGAGAACAAAGACCATTGCCAAAGGACATAAAAGGACTTAAGATAGAGACATTGACAATAAATAAAAGAGATAATGCTCCCAAGACTAAGCAGAAGAAGGAATTATATAAGAAACCCCAAAAAAAGAGAAAAGAAAAGGGTGGGGGAAAACATGGCTGACAAGCAGAGGGAAATAAAAATAATACTAGAAGAAAAAAAGAAGAAAGACCAGGGAAACTTAGAAAAGGGAAAGCTGGCTAAAATTAAAAGAAACACCAGGTTCTTATTATCACAATAAGCTATATTAAATGGTGCTTACTTCTCAGTAGTTCCAAATAAGACTGCGCTGAACATACCTGTTTTATAATATAACATCAAGGCCCCAAAGCCATGGTTAATTCCTCAAAAAGTACAATAATCAAAAAATACTAACGGATATTTATGATGGAAGTAAAATGAGTCAATTTTTACCCACTAGTCATTGATTAATATAATTTGTATTATAACTATCTATGGACAGCCATTTCATTAGTAGCGAATGCTTTCTGCTTCTTATGCTCCTAATTCCAAACTACTCCAACCAGCTGAAATCATGTGTTCCCTTCCCTTCTTCAGTATTTTGTCTCAATGTACAGGAAATGCTCTCCAACTCACAGTCTCTCAAGCCTAATTTCAACCTATTGATGTTGATATGCCATTGAATCATAGTTACTAAAGGCTTGTTTTTTGAATTATGGTAAGTCTGGCGCTTCTTCCTTTCTCTGAGCACGATACCAGCAAGATCCTAAGCCTTTCTCAAGCTGGCAAGAAATACCCTGGAACTGAGAAAAAAAAACCTGATCAGGCAAGCAAGTTGTAAAGAAAATATTTTATTAAAAATTTCACTGTCAGAAAGGAGATTCAGAATTTGAGGGCTCAGAAAGCAGTGAAGAGGTACAGAAAGAGAGGGAAAAGGTAGGAGTTGACAGCTGTAGCAACATGGAATAATCAAGCCAACTGCAAAGCACTATGAGTAATCTCTCATCTCCTCTCTGTAAGGCACAATGACCAGGTCTATCATTTTCTTTCCCACCCCATTTTGCGATTTCTCATAGATGCTCAGGCAGTTCCATACTTGAAGTGATTTGGCCCTTGGAGCAATAAACAGCTGTCTTTCCTTCAGATAATTCTCTAATAATCATTTCTCCTGTTCACTTTGCTGATGACTCTTCAGCTTAGCCAGCAGAGGTTTACATCCAAGAAAGAATTCTTATATACAGTACATCAATAAAACAAAATCTCATAACATCTACTAAAAAAAAGAATAAACAAAACATCATCTCTCATTTGTATCATAGAGTGTGTCCAAAATTATGTACAATGTCAAACAGAGTGGATTTCACATGCTAACCACCTTTGCTAAATAAACAGAGCAAAAGATGATTCAAATTCAAAAGCAAGATTTGGATTTAAAAGTAACATTCAGCTTTGCTATTGGATTCTCAAGAAGGTCAGGCAAGAGCTGGATAATCCACTGTAATACAAGCCAACCACAGGTCAATCTTTCATATATTCCACCACTGTGAAATACTTCCTGTTAGCTCCTGGGAAGATTCAGTGCCAGTACTCAAGCATAACTGTAAATTATCAGGTGCCAAAAAATGTAAGACATCAATTTCCAAACTGGGGTGTAGGTCAAAGTGGGAAGAGGAAAGAGATTAAAATACCTCACCTCAAACAAACAGGAAGGTAAATGAAAAAAAACATCACAGGCATCAACCTACATATTTCATGTAACATATTTGTGGAAAATTGGGACAAACCTGTGTTCTATATACCTGGGCAACACCTGCTACTTTCTCTATATTTAAGCATAGCTGTTCAAGAAGCAGAGTCTGTCAGCTTTCATGATTCTCCTTTTGTCCAAGGATCTTGTGAAAATTAGCTCTGAAGAAAAGTCAATTTTGAAACTGCCCCTATTTAAGTACATTATTTAACTACTTAATGAGATTGTATTGTTGAAGGCAAATTAGAAAATGAGGAATGTCTTCTTTTCTGTCACAATTTGATTGTAAAAATAAATAGATATTGAAGAAGAACTCAAAACAGTAAGATTAAACTAGAAATGATAACTAGAAGGTAAGAACAGAGGGGAAATCCAGAAGAGAACGGCATGGTCAGATTTTCGGCCATGACCTAATTTCTGTTTCCTTTTATAAGCATTCAGATCAAATCACAATGTTGTCTGTTTTCCATTCAGCAATAATCTAGATATTTGGCATAGATAAGAGGAGCACAGGCCTTAGTACAAACATTAATAGATTTGTGAAAAGGACACCACTTTCACTTAATTAGTCCATCAAAGTATTCCATCAAAATACAAGTTTAAAAACTGTATCACTTTTTGTACCAGTTAAAACACAAGGAGGGCGACTTTAAGGCAGCATAGGTTTTAAACAGAAAGGAATAGGAGTAAGAAATGTGTTTTCTCTCTCTCTCTCTCACACACACACACACATACAAACACACACACACACACACAATTCATTGAGTTTTGTGAGAAGAATAATTGCATTCACCAGATTAAACTAAGTTTCCTTCAATAGATATAGTAAATCCTTAAACTTAAAATAACCTTCATTATAGAACTCAGGAAAACATGAACTCAAAACGCCATCCATGTATTGTCAGAGCGGGCTAATTTTCTGCTCACTGTTAGAAACTATCACAGGATCAGGACAGGTAGAGCTTGTAAGCAGCTAGTGGATAGTCTGAAACGTTGAAAAAAGGAAGGAAAAATCCTTCAGTAGATCCCCTCAGCACTCTCCCCACCCCATAACAAGCATTATGAGCAGTTGGTAAGACTGTCCTTCCCAGAAATGGAGGATAACTCTACAGAATCAGATGGGCTTTGTGGTGCTGTTGTACACCAGGTGTTCTGTGTCTTCAGCAGTCGATAAGACAGAAGAAAGTGTGGAATTAGCTGCAGTAGGGGGCTGACGACGTCTTCGGTACTTTTTTCGGTTCTTGAGGAAGAAGTAGCCAAGGACTACCAACACTATCATGATGCACACACAGAGGAGCACAGCAATGGCCACTTCAAAAGTACCTGTGAGAGATGGAGCAAGAGTGGAAGATGGATAGAGAAATCATGATTACACTGAAATTGTCAGAATGCTTTGTTTTGCAAAAATTTTAAGATATGTTTTTGCTTTATGCAGGCTTCCCAATCCATTCAGAAACCAAGGAAGCACTGTTTGTGGGACTCTTCCATAAAAAATGACAGTACAGTATCAGCCTAAATCCAGCTCTAGGTCACCTTAAAAAAACTATAATTATAATGTAATATTCTTAGGTATGCATACCTGCTGATGTGATATATACAAGCAAACTGGGGGTGGAAAGGGAAATTATCCTTTTAAATGCTGGTCTTAATTCAGGTTCTAAAAGTTGCTGAGTTCTGATATCTAAATTATACCATACCCCACAAAAACAAAACAAAACAAAATGTTCTTGTGGTAGGGAAGGTTAGAAATAATTCTTGAGCCAGTAATTTTGTGGGAGCAAAAGTGCAAGTTGGGTAACATCTTATTTTCCCATTTTCTATGGTTTTTTTATTCTTTTGTAATATGTGCTTTGTTATCAGTAAAATAAACCATTTTATTTAGAAACATACTTCTTTTCCCCCAACCCCAAAATGCCAGGCAAGTTGCTGTTAAAAATAAAAATCGTAACAAGCAGAAAACAGGAACTCAGAGTTATTTGGAATGTTGTTACATACTTAAACTAGCATGTTGATAGTCATATCCTCTCCATCTCTGATCAATCATATGTTGCTCTATATTAAAAGAAAATACAGGATTATGTAACAATGTTCAGAATAATGAAGACAACAAAGTACTTATAATATTAAGTTACTAGGAGTTACTTAATAGTTAAGTTGCTATTAAGTAACCATCCACAGGAGGGCAGGGTGAGACCCAAGGATTGCGTCCAGAGGTTATTTATTAGTTACTTAGTATTTATATCCCATCTTTATTCTTCTTCTAGGTAACTCAAGACAGCGAACACATCCAATGTACCTTCCTCCTCCTATTTTCTCCACAAAGACCACCATGTCAGGTGAGTTGGGCTGAGAGTGTATGATTGGCCCAACATCACTCAGCTGACTCTCATGGCTAAGGAAGGAGTTGAACTCAATAGTGTTCAACTTTCTAGCCGGTACCTTCGCGACTAGACCAAACTGGCTCTCATAATAATCAAATTCATATAGCCGCCTATCTCCTGCAAAGAGTATTCTAGACCAGGGTTCTCCAATCTTGGCAATTTTAAGACTTGTGGTCTTTAACTCCCAGAATTGAAGTCCAAAGCAAAGCTGGCTGAGGAATTCTGGGAGTTGAAGTCCACAAGTCTTAAAGTTGCCAAGGTTGGAGATCCGTGTTCTAGACAGCAGACAACAATAAATAAAAGAGCCAATATAAAAATGATAAAATCTAAATGGTCACTGTAATAAATAGCATAAAGACAAAAAATCCTAGGTGGATAAAAATAGCATCTTTAGCAGTCAAGCCAACAAGACAGATCTCTGGTCCCCTGCAAACCCCAGGCCTGGCAGGATCATAAGATACTGAAGGCTTTATGGAAAGTCAAAACAGAGATGTCATTTCTCTGATGTCCACCAGGATCCTGGCCCTCTTGATTTTTTTAAAATATTTTTTAAAATTAATGTAATTAAATCAAAACTAGCATAGTGCAAAGCAAAACACAAGCCTCTAGCAACAATACTACTGTGTGCTGTAGAAGTCTCATTACAATGATAAAAAACCCTCTTTTAAGATTTTCTTCTTACTTGTGATGCCTTTACATGATATCATACATGTTTCTTCCTGCTCGAAATTATTTTTGTTGCCTTCACAGCCTCCATAGGTGAAGCGACCACACTTCTCAGTCAAAGGGTTGTAGTACCAGCGAGGTATACTTTCTACACAAGGTCCAGTATCAGGCATATCCACACAATAACCTACTAGAAAGGAACAAGGAATATTGTTAGCTCTTAATTAACTGTATTCCCAATTCTATTGACCTATCATGATTAAGTATTTGATAAAACCATTAGCACTCAGAGAATTGGCCTACTACCTGTGTAGTACAGTAGCTTTTTTAAAACTTAAAATGTATTACAGATAATCCTTGACCTATAACCAATTGTTCAGCAATCTTTCAAAGTTACAATGGTGCTGAACAAATGGTAGCTAGGACCAGTTCTTGGAGTTCTGATTGTCCCAGTCAGGTGAACTGAGATTTGACTGCCCGACAACAGGTTCACACTTTTGACCCATTGCTTTTGACCCTGCAATCACATGAACTTCATTTGTAACCTTCTCTGCAGGCTTCACCAGAAGGTCAATGGGAAAGCTGGCAGGGTAGGTAGCAAGTCACTGGGGAAAGTCCCCCCCACCGGGCACCATCCTCTAACCCAAGGGTCTTCAAACTTGGCAAGTTTAAGACTTGTGAACTTCAACTCCCAGAATTTCTGAGCTAACATGACCAGAGGAGGAATTCTGGGAGTTGAAGCCCACAAGTCTTAAAGCTGTCATGTGTGAAGACCCCTGCTCTAACCCCTCTGCCTTTGCACCATGCTGACCAATAGTGCATCTCTGCATAGCCATCTTGATATATGACACTTGTCATACATACCCTTATACCCTTCCCAATCAATGCATCTTGCACACATCTTTGCACCCTTCCAGATTTGGGTCTCTTGCACATCCTTGCACACCAACTCCAAACTCCTATATTCATGCTTTCCCTCACCTGATACGAGTCATTTACCTGCCTGCTGGCTTCCCCATGGACTTTGGTTGTAGTAAGCCAGCAGTAAATCCCCTTGCCTTAACAATGACCATAGGATTCGGTTAATGATAGCAACCAGGAATGCAGGAATCGCTGCTACTAAGCAATGCAGTTGCATTTTACAATGCACTGCTTAGCAACAGAAGTTCCAGTCCCAATTGCCATCATATGTCAAAATCTATCTGTATTCATTATAATGCAAGTAGTAACGATTATAAACATATTAAATTTACATGCTGCTTGACCCCTGATGATTCTAAAATTTACAGTTTAGAAAACTACTTTACCTTACACCACTGTTATAATGGTTATTGTTCTTTTGCAACTGTTAGCTAATCCTAACATTACAGGATGGAGGCCAGTTAACAAACATTCAGGCAATGCTCTATCTTTTTAGAAAACTTACCAAATATTTCAAAAATTATAATAACAATGATTAACACTATTACGAAATGACGATTTCATTTACTGTGCTTATGTAAATGTGCCTTGCACTGGCTCCTCTGGCAAGTATCATGTGCCCCCAGGTGACCTTTGGGGCTTATGAACTAGAAAGGAGACTAGGGAAGATCTCAGGGCTACCAAGTCCTTTCCAGATGCGTGAAGGACCTCTCTAATGCCAGATTTGCACTTGGAGCTTCACACTGACTATCTGAAGTCTTGGCTAGGATGCATCCTGATTACAACTAACAAAGCCAACTAAAATGAGCATAAGCTTAACAGTAACAATGAATTGCTATTGTTATTTTTTTGGAACAAGTTCTACTTATTACAGCTTGTAGTACATAAGACTTTGCAATAGTGGCGAATATCTGTAGCTAGGGTGTAGGATGGAGGTCAAGGTTCATTCTCCGAGCTTGAGGGTTGGTTTCTAAATGTTTAGTTACCAGGCAAGAATGAACCTTCACCCTCATTACACAAGACTGCCACAAGCAAATTTACTACATGTCCACCTTTATACTATATTTGACTTTACAGTTCCACATTTTTTTTGTCCAGCTATTTTAACTATCAAATTGTGCTACTTAAAGCACAATTTGTGCTGTGTGTAAAGAAACATGATGCTTTAAAATAGCTGTCGCCAACCGGTGGGCCGTGAGAAACTTTTGGTGGGCCGCAGAGAAATCTCACCCCCAGAACACCCCCCACAAAGCAATTAATCCAGGCTGCGTAGAAACACAGAGCTGCGTTACCCACATGGTTCGCGGGAACCCTCCCCACCCACTCACTCCTTACCCAGTAAACTTGTCTGCTAAATTTCCATTTTTCCTTTTTCCGACCATCATCTGTTCTGCTATGCCGGTAGATTTAGATTAGCTAGGAAGCAGAAAATGGTTGGATTTCTTGCTTTCTAGCTAGTCTCTAGATCTTCGGCTCTGCTTTTAAGCACAGCCGAACCTCCCTTAGGACTGAAGGTTTGCTTGCAAGCAAATTCAGTACAGACTCATGGAAAGCAAATTTGAGAGACTGAGCTAGCCGATGGCAGATAGATAGATCACTGAATGATTCTGTGAGCAGCTCAATCTGTCTGCTTTGCCTGCTTTGGGTAAAAGTTGCTCTTTTTTATAAAAAAAATCAATATTTATATACATGGCGTGTTGTGAGTGAATTTTATGAATTTGCTTGCAAGCAAATTTTATGTGACAGAATGAGCTAGCTGATGGCAGATAGATAGATCTCTGAATGAATCTGTGATTCTGTGAGCAACTCAATCTGCCTTCCTGCTTTGCCTGATTTTGGGTAAAAGTTGCTCTATTTTTATAAAAAATTCAATATTTATATAAATATTTATAATATTTACATACAAAGATTATATTTACATCCATGCCCAGCCAGTCACACCCACAAATTAGGCCACATCCACAGAACCAGTTAGTCATCCCTGGGATGTAAAATTATGAGTTTGGTGGTCCCTGAGGTCCAAAAGGTTGATGACCCGTGCTTTAAAACACTTGACAGTTGGACAATAGCCAACTGAGCATATCTGTTGATGTGATAAATTTCCCAATAATAAAAGTTATTCAAGATTACATTCAAATTATGTCCAGACTAGTTAATTTCTTAACAGAATCCAGTTCAAATTCTACACGAATACAGGCATCTTCAATTATATTTGGAGAGATGCAAACATAGATTTTTAAAATGTGTTAAAATTTCTTTCAACTGTCATCATGTATTTTATAACATACTTACCCTTGGCACTAATATTGATTTTCTGTAACTTATGGAATCCTTCATTATCTGAAAGAAACAAAGAGCAGGCAGCAGAATAATTAAAGACATGCATTTTTTTGAAAATGGAAATAATTATTATGAAGTATGTCATAAACTATGTTACATATTTTAAAATCATTTTTGTCTGGTCATTTTGTTAATTCCACTCTGCCTCTATTTCTCTACCTCATTTACTAATCTGCTTTAGACAGAACTAGGTATATTTAACACTAAATGTTAAAACAATATTAAAACAATATTTAAAATTGATCCTATCCAAGGATCATGTAAGAAAAGAGAAGTTTTATAATAAAAATAAATGATGCAAATATTCTATTTTATTTTGTTGTTAATGTTAATTTGCTGTTTTGTTTTGCATAATAAATAGATTACATTTTTCTTTCTTAGGACAGAAAGCTGTGCATGACAGTGGAGTACAATTACATGCACATTAAAAACAGCTATTTTAAATTCAAAATAAGTTATTCTGACCTCTTAGGAAGTTCTCCAACCTTACCGGAATTGCTTTGAGCTAAAAACAATCCTATTTCAATCTCAAACTGGAGCCTTACTTACAAGGTCAGAACAGTTTCTCTTCAACTTAAAACATTTCAAATTGTGTGTGTGTGTGTGTATGTGTGTGTGTGCACGCACGCGCACATGTGTGCACTGTATATATTATCTTCTATCAGGATAATTAAGAGGTCACATCACACCAAAGACCTATCCAACACCCCAACTACATTTTCACAATAGCCTTTAGATGCCCATCAAAAATTCAATGGAAAAATATCAGTCATATGTTTGGGATATGCTCACATTCAGTGTCTTGTAATGAGCAGATTTGGACTTGGTGGCCTTCAATTCATCTCTATTTTTATTATTCTAAGACAATTCAAGGGTCACCCACTTACATGAATCACAAGATTTTTCATCTGACCCATCTTGGCAATCTGAAGTTTCATCGCATTCCAGAGTTTTATCAATGCAGCAGCCATCTTCACATTTGAAATGGAGGGGTAGGCAGTTTCCATTGCATGCTGTGTAAGAAATATGAGTTAGTTCTCAAGGGTTCTCAGCAAAGATGATTAATCTTTGTGACATTTGGGTAAAAAGATGTTTTTCTTTCTTGAGCACGGCAGCAATACAGTACAGGTAATCCTCGACTTACAACAGTTCATTTAGTGACCGTTTCAACAGCAATGAAAAAAGTGACCCTTGACTGTTTTTCACACATATAACTGTTGTTTGGCAACTGACTCATATTTTATGATGGTTGGAATGCTCTGGGATCATATTAAATCTTTTGTGACCTTCTAACCAGTAAAGTTAAGGGGAAGCCAGCTTCACTTAACAATTGTGTTACAAACAACTGCAGTGATTCACTTAAACTGTGGTGAGAAAGGCCGTAAAATGGGACAAAACTCACTTAACAACTGTCTCAGCAACGGAAATGTTGAGCTCATTGATGGTTGTAAATTGAGGAATGCTCATAAAAAAGTATTTATAAGTGCTTCACTGCAATGCTACAAAAGCACAGAGTAAGATATCAACCAAAGATGTACCACTAAATCTCATGTCACTAAGGAAGTTCAAAAGAAATCTGAATGCTATCATGGAAAAGTACAGAAGAACTTACTTGGTTCTTGACGTTTTTCTACAGCACCTGAAAAGAAGGAAATTAGGGTGAGAATGTTGTCCTTTCAATTTTTCAACTAGTTCTAATCAAAACAATCAGTCCAACGACCTTACCAATTCAGTTTTTTTTTTTTAAAAAAAAAATGCAGACTAAGGGAATTGCCAACCCAGGAACTACAACGTACTTTATATACTTTTCTGCTATGCATAGAAGCATACTAGAAGCATACAGCTAATGCATAGAAGCCACTTTCCAATTATTTCTCCAACACATAGAAATGCAGTGGAGTCAATACTTTTCATTCAATTACATGCCAATCGTATGCTTCCCTGTACTGGTATAAAGACAAAGTGTCCCTGATTTTATAGCCTAGCTCAGCCTTCTTCAACCTGATAATGTGCCCCAGATGTTGAGTGATAGTTAATAGCTGTGCCCCAGTCTTGCTAATTGGAATTTATGTAGGGTTTAGCCCAGCAAATCCTTAAAGTTCCAGTTTGGGAAAGGTTCAATTCAAAGTCTCTCTTTTAATGTTATTCTGACTCAGGCATGTGAAAACTGAGTTCACAAACTGAACCTAATAACCGTGTATTTGAAAAGCATGGGATTTTTTTGTTATGTGTCATTTGGGGGCACTATGATTTATTCAATAAATCATGATTAAAACATTAGAATGAAACCAATCAAAACAGCTGAACTTGATTAAAAGTTTAAAATTGAGTAGTGTCAAAATAATTCTGAATTGGTTAGGCTTCCCCACTTAAATCTCTAAAACAGAGAAGCAATGTCTTCTAATATACGAACCTTGAACATTCTTGCAGGCAAGATCACATTCTTCTTTTCTTACATAATTGTTCTTGTTGGGATTGCAGCCACCAAAAATGAACTCCTGACACTGCTCTATTTTCGGATTGTAGTACCAACGTTGGAAGGAGCCTCGACAACGTCCCACTTTATAAGGAGCCAAGCAATGATCTAGGAAGAACAAGGACATTGAATTTATTTATTTAATTATTTTGTCAACAGGTATAAGATAACAGGTATAAGTATAAACATAGTTATGATGAATACATAATATGGATACATATAAGAAAAATAAAAAGAAACAATAGAACAGGTATGGTAGGCACGTTGGTGCGCTTATGCACGCCCGCTACAGACCTCTTAGGAAAGGTCTCTTAGGAAAGGGGTGAGGTCAATAGTAGACAGTCTAAGGTTAAAGTTTTTGCGGTTTGGGGAAGAAACCACAGAGTCAGGTAGAGTATTCCAGACATTGACCAATTTGTTGCTGAAGTCGTATTTCCTGCAATCAAGTTTGGTGAGGTTTACCTTGAGTTTGTATGTATTGCATGCTCTTGTATTGTTATGGTTGAAGCTGAAGTATTCATGGACAGGTAGGACATTGCAATGTATAATTTTATATACCATACTTAGATTGGACCGAAGGCGGCATAGTTCTAGGTTTTCTAGGTCTAGAATTTCAAGTCTGGTGGCATAAGGTATTCTCACAGTAAGGGTAAGAGAAGGCATAAATTACATCTAGCCTATTTTCCCAGGTTTTACAGTGTTGTCAGTTGGAAGAAAGAGGGGAGCAGGCAACTGTCAAGAAGTATGCTTCTAGCAGAATCACTAAATATATTTGAATAGCAAATATGAGATGTCAGTGTGCTCAGGGATATCTTAAGATTATCTTACAACAGAATATTAAAAAGCCTATAGTGTATCAAGCTGTCCCCAAATAAAAGCTCTGGGTCTTTCTTACCATTTGGTAGAGGAGGGCTAGCATTGGCTTTAAACCATAACACCTTATGTATTGGGTAAAATATTCATACTCCATTTTTATATATAGATAGATAGATAGATAGATAGATAGAGATAGATAGATAGATAGATAGATAGATAGATAGATAGATAGATAGATATAGATAGATATAGATATATATAGATATATATAGATATATATAGATATATAGATATATATATAGATATAGATATATAGATATAGATATATATTGTAATACCCACATTTATATTCATATTTTTCATACAAATATAAAATAAAAAAGAAGCAATGAGTTTCATGGGGAAAATAAAAAAAAGCTTTTTGATGTTTATAAAGTGATGATGGGAGGAACTTTAACCATTCTAAGAAGTAATTGCATTTTTATTTGTGTATAAAGGTTCCTGACCTAAGATAACAATCTAATCTATGCCATTTCAAGACCTGGATGACTGAGAATCTCTACAGACCTTTAGCTATACAATTTGGGGTGAACACCCGTTGAATGGGGTGGAAGTAGGAATAGATTTCCAGAGGAAAAATTGCAGACTACAGGAACCAGGAGCACTATTCAGGTGGCCCTGAGGACACAGATAAACCTACAAGTGCTTCAACGACCCTAAAAGGATGCAAATTACCAGCTGTCTGAAAGGAATATAAATCCTTCTATTCCCCACTATCCTGTCAGAGTTGAAGAAGCTTCTTAGATGAGAAGTGAAACATCTTAAAAGAAAAAACAAGAAAGTCCAGTTGCCTCCTGAAAAAGCACCTTTGGGGCAACCATGACCTGGATGACTGACAATCTCTACAGACTTTCTGCCTGTACATTGTTCACATCTACTAACCCTTGCAAATTCCACACTCTAGGGAAACAGAATGTTTTGGGCTTCTTAAAAATGGCATTAAATGTACTATATTTTAGGGATTAATGTAGAGTCTACATATTTTCTACCTCAAATGGTGGCAATCTATGGCATCAATTTTTAGCAAAATACTATTGGCACCAAAAATCAGCAATAACATTGTTAAAACTTTGAATAGCTCTTCTTGTGTTACTTAAAACATTGAAAAACTAAGAACAGTATTAACGTAAAAAAAAGGATACGTTTACTATCCTATATAAAAGCTCATTTTTTTTGTCTTCATACTTGTAACCTATATATGACTCCTGAGTGTGGCCTTGGTGATCTGTAATTGATTCCAGGCTAAAAGGTGCATCTACAAATGACTTACCTGCAGTGTGTTCAGAATTAAGTACAGTGACAGTGATGTTGATGGAGTGCTGCTGATCTGCAGTATCTGTTACAGTGAATTGGAAGATGTAAATCCCTTCATTCAGATTTGAAAGCTTCATAATATCGTTCTGTTTCTGAAAGTACAAGAAAAAAAAAATCAGAAATAAAAGTGACCTAAGCAAAAACAGATCACCTTGGTTTCCCTCACTTCAGAATTTATCTATGCAACTCTGAGGGTTGGTCATCATATTATACAGTCCCATCATGTATAAATATAAGGAGTTGCTAAATTCAGAATTCTTTGTAGCACATCCCCAGAATTATGTAGACGCTTTAGAATTGTTTAGGTTGTGCAAATGGTTCATGACTCTCATGTTATTTCTCTCTATACCAAGTAATGCTACAAACTCTCACTTAGCAAACAATTTACAATCCAACGCAAGTTAAATTGGCAAGTGGCATTTCTCCACTATCTAACATTTAGGAAATGGGCTATTTCATAGCTTATCAAATAGCTGTGATCATTTTTTTCTTTCCTCTGGATTGTCTTAATTATAAAACAAGTTCTATTACCATACCGTACAAGGCACCTTACAAAACAATGGAAGAGAACTCTTAATAGTGACACATTTACAATATGCACGTTAGAAGAATAAATTAAAGCATTATTATTATTAAACAAACCTCAACACACCTACATTGATTAAACACACTGTTCATAAGATGCAGCAACTAAATATAAAAGATGTCCAAGGTATATAGTTAGATTTAAAAATGACGGGTTTTTTTTAAACTTATACTCTAATGTTTTTGTGTATATATTTTTGATGTCTTTTGATTTACAGTTTAGATAAGCACTTCCTCCAATACTGAAATTGTGCAGGCAATAAATGTTTGTGAAAGAAAGAAAGAAAAGGGAAAAGGGAAAAGGGAAGGGAGGGAGGGAGGGAGGGAAGAAGGAAGGAAGGAAGGAAGGAAGGAAGGAAGGAAGGAAGGAAGGAAGGAAGGAAAGAAAGAAAGGAAGGAAGGGAGGGAGGGAGGGAGGGAGGGAGGGAGGGAGGGAGGAAGGAAGGAAGGAAGGAAGGAAGGAAGGAAGGAAGGAAGGAAGGAAGGAAGAAAGAAAGAAAGAAAGAAAGAAAGAAAGAAAGAAAGAAAGAAAGAAAGAAAGAAAGAAAGAAAGAAAGAAAGAAAGAAAGAAAACTATCTTATTCCTCATCCAATCTTTGTACTTTGTATCTCTTCCAATTATGTAACATACTTGCTTCCATAGCTGGGAAAGACACAAATACATAACTGACAAAAGCATTGCTTTGATGGGAAGCACTTATCAGGGCATGGAGAGGCCCAATACAATTATAATTAATTATTCATACATTCGTCTTGATGTGTGTCAATGATATGAGAACTCTTCATGTTGCATACATTATACTGTTCTATCCATGAATTCCCAGAATCTGTATTTAGAAGATTTGATAGCTACATTAAATCATGTTTACAACTTTTTCAAGCTGATCTTTTCAGAACTGAAGATAGAAATAACCCATTGTTCAAGCTCATAGTAGTCATGATGATAAATTGATGTTTACAAAGAACCTCAACAACAGCTAAATTAGCCAGTCTATAAAGAGATCGTATTTGTTAAGTTGCAAAAAATTATATGATATGAGAAGCCAGCAGGGAATTTCAGCAAATCCTGTTGAAAGATCCAAAACGATCTGGAGGAGTAAAGACAGCTTTACCTATTAGATGGATGGAATGTATTATCAGAGGTAAAAAGTCCTCATCTCAAGTGTATCACATTCTCTACTAAATAGCCATGCTAATTCCAAGGAATTAAAAAAAAAAAAACTGCAAGTATCTTATAATCTCTATGTTGTCTTAATAACAAAGTGAAGTTTATTTATTTTTTCTTATACCCCATATGGCTACTGTGGCTTAAGTGGGGATTTTAAAAGTGCTATAGAAAGGAATCGTAGTAGACAGTTGATATGCCTTACCTCCATTACCACTGAAGAATCACCAGAAAGAAGTGTCCATTCATAATTCACAATTCCATTATCATCAGTACTTTCTGAGCCATTCAAAATCACTGGTTCATCTTTGGGCTGGACTTTCACGTCCTTCCAGGCTCTCGCTTTAGGTGGCAGATCATCTAGTTTTAAAACAACAATCAGAATGCATTAATTTTCAAAAATTTCATAGGACATAAACATTCACGTTGGCCAATTTGACCAAGAACTTACAATCCAAGTCAATTTTAGTGGAATTACATTAAACATCAGCCACATTCTTGAGTTTCTCATGTGCTATAAAAATACAAAACAACTCGGGGGCAGGGGGCTTTCAGTTAAAAACAAGCTGATAAAATATTCAACACTGTTCTCCAGTCAGTATCTCTAGACAGAAAGATGCTTGCTGTCACTTAGTAAAATAAACATTTGAAATGTTCAGAAAACATATAGGAGGACTCAATAAATCCCAAAGTTGGCTTCGTATTGCATCTTTTTTTCTTTTTAAAAATGCAGAGTACCTGGCATAATAAAGTGTTCAAACCAAGCCATAAATTATAACAAAGATGTAAGGACTACTGCTCTATGGTAGCTATATGGATAAAGAAACAATACAAGTAGTTCAGCAGAATCACGAAGTCTAGCTATTCAGAACTTGGCAAAACAGGTTTATTCGGATCAAAGAAGGAAGGTACAAAACTTTCTGTGCATGGGAAAAACCTTTTAGGATGGTCCATGCCTAGACAAACAACATGTATCATCCAGGCAAGGACTCAAAACATGCATGTTCTGAGCAACGGCGTTCTAGGATGGGAAATCAGTGGGGAAAGAATAAGGCTATCAGCAGTGAGGTAAAGGAAAGAAAGGTATAAAAAGATTGGGGAAGGGTGATTGTGCTGGTTGTGTATGTAACCAACAGGAAGAGACTGATAGGAAGAAAGATGAAAAAAAAAAGGCAAAAAAGCTTTTCCCATTCAACTTATTTTGTAAGACCCCTGGACTTTGCACCTTAGCTGACACCTGAAACCAAAATGTTCTGAGCTTTGGCCCAGATTAGTTTGTTTGAACTTCCAGACAATGTTTTTGTTTTGTACATAAAACAAAGCATACATTTTTCAAAGCCCTAATTCAAAAGAAAAATAAACCATTCACTCAACTGAACATATTTGGCTAGGAGTAGCAACATGCACGACACTGGGCCAAAGATGCAAATTGAAACGTAGGTAGGATAGAACAAGTGGATGTCATCAGCTGCTTTCAAGTTGTCTCTAGGAAACACTTAGAGCAAACTTGGCTGTTGAAATAGTACTCTTGTTCCATCTCTTGTCCTATGAAACCCATGAGATCAATTAGTGATGACCATCTGTTCTTAGTGTTCATTAGGTAAACTTGAACAAATTAAGCTCCCTTATGTAAGTGCTCAAAGTGCTACAAAACTGGAAGAGCTATGACCAGAATAATGCCTGCCAGGTAAGAACTTGTATGCACATGCATCTAACATCATTTAGTAATATATCTTGTGACGAGAGATAAGAGGAAAGAAGAATGTAAATATGCCCAATAAAATGGCATAATGCAATGAAACAGAAGCAAGATCAGGTTTAATCTGGAAATTCATTTTAATCATACCACTTCCATCCCTGCTTCCTGGAGACTATCCCTTTTTCCTTGTCTCCATTAAAAACTAACTGGAGGTGATTTTAAAAACAGAGAAAGGTTAGATTCTTCAGCAATGCTATTATATCAAATTTGTGGCTTTTGTTCTTTCATTTTGTTTGAGTATAGGAAAAAAGAAATAAGATACTGAAATATTAGATCCTATGAAACAGATATATATGATGTGATGTATCACATAGACCATATAGGAAGTCATATACGTATCTATTTAAAGACTGTTAAACCTGACTTCCGGTGGTGTTTCCGTTGAAGACAGACGATTGTGCATGGCTTTGATCCATGCTTGCCCTGTTGGAGGGGTCCCTGAGGGACTGGAACCATCTGACCCACCTTGTAGGGGTGGGGGAAGAGGGGAAGACCACCAGCTGGGTTGAGGGGGAACCGCATCTCCCCTCCCTGGCTTGGTTCTTACTCCCCTAGAAGACAGGGAGAAGCGGAAGTTTAATGGCTACCCTGAAGATGAGAAGATGGGACCTAAGTTTGTGCGGGAGAGTGGAAGTGGTGAGCGGCGTGTAGCTGGATAAAAGACTTTGATTATATATTTTTTAAAAACCCGAAAAGAGGAAAGAAAGAGTCCTTGCTTGGAAAAATTATAGCAGCAAACAGAGAATAAGAGGAAAATATAAGGTAAAGGAAAAACTGGAAATAAAAGAATTATATGAAATCAGAGATTAAATTTGAACTAATATACAGAATTGGACATTAATTAGGAATTGGATAAAATGCTGGACTTATTTGGAATGGATAAAATTTAACGTTAATACTACAGAAAGGAGAATTAAAAAAAAACTTTGAACAGAAAGTGATATAGAGCACCACCTAACAGTTAAAGATTTTCCTCTTATGTTTTTATGGAAAATTACTGGTCGCATAAATATTTGAAAGAGAGAAGAAATGGAATAAAAAATTATTAATACAACAAAAACCGCAAAAAAAATTTTTTTAAAGTGGGGACGGTGGTAAAATATAAAGGAATATAATATTTTGGGACTGCTGGAAGTTAACTGTGACAAAAAAACAGAAGAAAGAGAAAGTGAGAGAAATGGAAACTTTTGGCAAGGACTATATTAGAAAAAATTGATCTTTAATAAAGAAATGGAAGAAATAAGTAAAGAATTTAATTTGGAGCTGCAAACTGTGAGAGATATGTTAAAAGAAAGAATGAAATTGCTGGACACCATGATTAGTAAAGTAATGGCGTTCCAGCTCGCAGAAGAACAAATAAAGTCCAGAGAGGACAAGTTAAAGGAGGAAAACAACAGCCTAGATGAATATGGGGAACAAAGACTATTGCCAAAGGACATAAAAGGACTTAAAATAGAGACACTGACAACAGAGACAACAATAAAAGAGATAATGCTCCCAAGACTAAGCAGAAGAAGAAGGAATTATATAAGAAGAAACCCCAAAAAAAGAGAACTGAAAAGGGTGGGGAAAAACATGGCTGACAGGAAAAAGGAATAAAAATAATACCAGAAGGAAAAAAGAAGAAAGACTGAGGAAACTTAGAAAAGGGAAAGCTGGCTAAAATTAAAAGAAACTTTAAAGCCAAGAGATTTAGAGATAAGGGTTAGGGATAGTATAAGGGGGATACCACATGGGAATGTATATTGGTATTTAGTCTAAAACTTGCTGGAAAACATTTTAGGATTGTATAACTATATAAATATGAATACAAATTGTATATGAATTATGCTGTTATGAACTTTTTTTTGGAGGATTAAAAACAGGTGAATGGAAATGTATTAAAATATATTGATAAACTTTGACAAAGTGGAAAGGAAGAAAAAAATATGATTATTAATGATTATAAGTAAAGTGAAGATAAAATGAGACATATTAAGAAGTTATTTTAGCAATTTCTGGGGGGGATACTTTAAAATATATACATTTTAAAATATTAGAAGTGTACAATGAAAGTATTTTATTATGATTAAAGGGGAATGAAAAATACCATGTGGATCCTAAATATATTGACTTTATTTTACTTTTACTCTTTTTAGATTGTTTATTATATATTGGCTTAGAGAAAATTAAGGATAATAATGATGTGTAATGTAAAATAAGCTGAGTAAGCTAAAAATGGAAATAATAGGGAATAAAGAATTGAAACCTACGTGTGGATGAAATATTGATATTGAATTAATGAATTGAAATATGAAATGCAAATTTATTTAAAGATGAGTGAAATGGATAATGATATGAAATGATATTATATAAGATTAATGGAAATGAAAGAATGACTATGTACAAGTGTTATAATCCAGAATCATGTTGCTCACGTGAAGAGATGTGTAAAATTAAAATAAAAAATAAAAAAACTTTATTAAAAAAAAAAGACTGTTTAACCCATTTTTTTTCACTAAAAGGCATCATTCACAGGGATCTCAAACTAATGCCTCTTACATTCAAACACCTTGCCAAGGAATTTCTGTCTGTAGTAGAGTAAGGCTATTCTTTAATGATCAATTTCCCCCAGCCTCATAGATGCCAACAGCTCAACTGGCTGCTTCTGTAGCTGCTTTACCTCTTATAATACTGATCAGAAAATTGAACATGTGGCAATACTGTACTCATTTTGTCCTCTACCACTGGTTTCTGCCACACCCATCCTTATTTTTGCCTCCCACCTTGTTGACTTATACCAGTTCGAGAGATTAATGGGAAGTTCGACCTACAGAATTCAAATATTAAGGCAGTCTTGTTACTGCTTAATGCACAGTTGAAGCATTTTGATTACTCAACTATGGTGACAATAGCATGGTCATAAGCGTGAGGACTAATCGTAAGTCACTTTCTTCAGCACTACTGTAACTTTGAATGGTCATTAAATGAATGGTTGTAAGATGAGGATTACTTAGAGGCAATCATGTATTAATATAAAGTACTATCAAACTGTAGAATAATTATTAGTTCCCTATAAATAAAACTTCATTAGGTTGTTTCAGGAGCTAAACAGTATGACTGATCATATTTAGGGAAGGTTTTGGTAGAATTACTATGACAAGCACAATTACTTGGCATTTGTATCGGTCCACCTCTCAGAAAATTGTTTCCCAGGGGTGGAGCTGGCATCGCGACAATACGGCATGCGATCTTGGAGATCTGAGAACGCAGCCGATATCTTTGCTCCTGGACGGTCCAAATGGATCTAAACCGTCCCGAAGAGACGGTGAATGTAAAGAGCGCATCCTGTCGATCCCAGGGATATTGCAAAGTCCCTGGTAGATCCAGAAGCTCTTTTTGCCAGTGGCAAAGAGGCAGCCATTAAAGCTGCTGAAGTTGGGACAGCTCCGAAACGAAAGAGAACGGAAAGAGAGAGTGTGCTGGTTTGGTGAGAATTTTTTCTTTATTTTAAGACTTGAAAGGACACCCTAAGGGAAAAAAAGAATCTGTAAAAGTTTTGACAGAAGTGATTAAGCGGCGATTTTAAACAGGAATGTCAAAGTATTTTTTTTTTCTCATTGCTGGATTACCTACACATGATCTTATATTTTGAAACTGGACTGGTTTTTTTCTTCTTTTTATATATTCTTCTCTCCTTTTTGATTTTATAATATTTTAAGTCAGAGACTCCCTTTTAGTTATTTTTTAAATATCTTTTTCTTTTTTTAAAATTAATTCTTATTATATTTTGCTTGGAAAAGGAGGGGCAAAGTGAAAGCTAAAGAAACTTTGTAACACTGCCAACTAGAGGCTTGGAAATATTCTATTTTTCTTTTTACCAGACAAAGCTAAGAACTGAAGCTCTGTTTCAAGGACATTGCCTGCTTGATAAGATAGAGGGAAGAGCAAGGGAGAGTATTATTACAGGTGCTCTTCTGGGTTTCTATCGACAGCTGGAGTCTGGTGTTGAAGCTTAGGAAAAGAAATGGTGATAAGTCTTTGGAGAAGAGAGTTATAACAAGAGGCTTGGATAATCAAACAAAGTGCAGTGTGCTCTTTTTATTCTTTTTGAGCTGTGCTACCCCTTCTCATCAGTTTACTTTTTTTTTTTTTTTGCAATAGCTATTTGGATTTTTGGCTCTCTGGAACTTGTCTTTGTTTTTGTTTTTTTCTTGTATTTGGAAGTTAAATTTCTACGTCTGCTTTTTATTTTAAAGGAAAAGCTTTAGTATTAATGCTTCCCTTCCTTTTCTTTTTAAGGGAGTAGCCTTTTTCTTCTCTTTTCCTTCCTGGTATTTTTGTATTTCCATCTACCTTCCATATTGGTTTTTTTTAATTTTTCTTTTTGGTTTATTTTTATGCATACTTTTATATTTGAGACCTCTTAATTGGATTAAAGTGTTGAAGAACCTGAAGAATTTTTCCTTTCTTTTTTAGCCTTTT
Organism: Hydrophis major; assembly: GCA_033807585.1. Taxonomy (NCBI): domain Eukaryota; kingdom Metazoa; phylum Chordata; class Lepidosauria; order Squamata; family Elapidae; genus Hydrophis; species Hydrophis major. The sequence goes on along the minus strand of CM066328.1, from coordinate 78,295,209 downwards.
TCTTCACTTTTTCACCTTTTTTAGGATTTTACAACTTTTGTGTGTGTGTGTGTGTGTGTGTGTGTGTTCATGGTGTGTTTATGGTCTTTTCCTTCATTTTTGAATTTTTGCTGTCATCTAACCAACCAATTGGATTAAGGTATACAAGAACCTGAATAATTTTTTTTCTTCTTTTTCTATTATTATTACTATTTGGCTTCTCTTCTTTTACTATTTTCCTACTTTTTTCCTACTATTTTTATTTGGAACTGCAATTGGTTATTTTACAACTGGATTAAGGTCTAGAAGAACCTGAAGATTTTGAACTCCTCAAAATGAGTAGGAAATTAACAGCTCCTGGTTCTTCAACTTCCACTTCTTCCTCTCCACTATCTGGAGGACAACATTCAATACAGACAATATTAAGACAAGAAAAAGAACAAGAAAAAGTGACCCTGCAGATGATTATGCAAGGAATTCAAAATATTCAAATAAGATCAGATAATATTGAAAAGAGAATAGAGAACATTGAACAAAGAACAGAGAATATTGAACAAAGAACAGGGAAAACCGATGAAAAAGTGGAGAACATCCAACAAATGATGATGAAGTATGATGAGAGACTCCAAAAAATTGAAGAAGATAAACAAAGAGACAAGAAGATTGGAGACATTGATAACAGATTAACTGTGGTTGAACAAGATAAAAGTGGTATGCTGAGATGGGAGATGGACAGAGCAGAATTTTATCTTAGATTTCAAAACATAGAGGAAGAAAAAGGACAAAATCTAGCTGAGATAATGATAGAAATATTGGCTAAAGCTTTGGAAATAACTGAAGAGAAGATGATGGATAGAATAGATGAAGTTTATTGAGTCTTCACAAGATATGCGATGAGAAATAACTTACCAAGAGAAGTTCACATCAGATTTACAAAGAAAACCATTAAAACACAAATATTGCAAGTGGTAAGAGAGAAAACATTGAAATACAAAGATAAGGAGATTGTGGTCTTGAAACAAGTACCCAGAAGAGTGAGAGAGATGAGAAGGGAATACCAATTCTTGACCAAATTATTACTTTAAAAAGGTGAATTATAGATGGCTGATTCCAGAAGGTTTAATGTTTACATGGCAAGAACAGAGATATAGAATTGACTCAATTGAGAAAGCTGAATCATTTTTACACAGAATTTTTCAGAGGGGAGGAAGAGGCAGAAAAAGAAATTTCACTAATTGAATTCCAAGAGGACTGCCAAATGACAACTGAAAAAGAAGAAGGTGCAGTAGGTGGAAAGGAGGAAGCCAAAGAACAACGTGAACCACGATCCATGAGAGCTGTTAGCCTGATTACAAAATATAACCATGGAAGAGAAAAAATTTATTACAATTAATATAAATGGACTTAACTCAGCCATTAAAAGAAGGAAAATCTATTCCGCTTCCCTGAAGGGCACGAGGCCCATTTCCACTTCCTCCACCCCTTCTGGAAAGGAGATCTCCCCTTTGGGGAAGTACCTGACCATGGTGAGGTTCCGGTTTGGGGAGGGATCTGCCAGAAACTGATTCAACATCAGGAGCCAACGTTTGAGGACCTGGTCTGGTCATCTGTTGGATACCCTCCACGATCCCTTGGTGGATGGCCAGCTGCCTCCATTCTCTAATGCTGTCTGGAATAAGGACCACGGATGGTTCCTCTGGTCGCAAACCAGCAGCGGTCATGAATGTAGCCTCCGTGTCCGGGAGACCTGGAGGCTCCAAACAGGTGAACTGCGCCTGGAAGGAGAAAGTTGATCTGACAGAGGGGTGGGTTATGTGGAAGCAGAAGGGATGGGAAAATTAGGAACTGGGGTTACAGATTGAGAGCCCCTTGAATGTTTATAAAATTCCTTCTCCAAAGCCTTGTGTCGCCTAAGGCATTTTATCTTTTTTTCTTTGAGAAGCTTTGGATGAATCCTTGGCCCTTTTGTGCAAATGGTGCGTCTCTGACTTAGCCTTCAAGGAAGGTCCTCTGGGATTGTCTTCTGCCATGATAAAACACCAGGTACAGAGCAATATTAAATAAAGAGGTGGTTGGCACGCCTAGGTGTACGGCCTATAATGTGGGCCAGATATCCTATCGTTGGGCCGCGTCCTCCTTTTGGTAAAAAAACTTTTTTTGGTTGTATCATAATATATATGTCTAATTTAAATTTATTTTATTTATTATTTTTTATTATTATTTTATTTTTGTATTAACATGAGAGGTAAGGCCAAAAAGAGCCTAACTAAACTGCAAAGTATGCTCATAGAAGGAAAAATATATTACTATTTTATTTTACTTGTGATTAAATAAAAGGGAATATCCAAAAGCCAATTTAGACCGAATGAACGCTGAGGCCAGATAACAACAACAAAAGGCAGAAAAAAGGAAAATTAGGAAAATTAGGCAAAAATAGGCCTCCTGAGGCAGCCTCCCAACAAAATGGGAAGTAGATGCCTCTCCTTCGCCTCTGAGTGGGCTGCGGAAAAAAACCAACACATAAAATAATGGGGCAACAGGGCACAGAGCCACAATACCCCTTCAAAAGTGAAACTCCAAACAGGCCTGCCGGTCCTGTTATAGGCCTCCCTAATCATCGCAGCAAGCTGTAAAGCTTAACAAAATGGCGGCCGGCCACGAGGCACACCCAAAATGGCTGCCAGAACCAGCGCGAGGCTCAGAGAAGGAAGGAAAGCCCTTCAACAACAACAAAAACTGCCGGAATGCAGGCAAAACAAGGGGCCGAAGAGAAGAGAGCTCGCCCTCTCTCTATTGTGTTTGTGGGGGGGAAGGCACAACAGAGCGCTATTAAGCGCGCAAATATCAGCTACTGCTTAAGGGCAGAACGGCTTCAGGAATGGCAGGCAGCAGAGTGGGGGGGGGAAAAGGCTCTAAAAACCCAGCATCTCCCCCCTGAGGGGCGAAAAAACGCTCCTCTCGCCTAATCCAAGACAAACGAAATGCGCAGGGGCCAAGGAGGAAAGAAATGAACGATCAAACCTGAAATTAATTGAAAGAAAATCCTGAATCGGCCAAGGAAGAACTGCTAGTGCTGCCTGTCTCTTGCGAGGCTGAGCTAAAACTGGGGAACGCTATGGAGGTGTCACGTGGAGGAGGAGAAGCGTTCCTCAATTATAGCTCAGCCTGTAAGAGCGGAGACTGGAGCACCTCCCACTCTGGATGCTCGCAGCAGCTCTATGGAGAATTTGATATAATCTGCTTACAAGAAGTACATATTAAAAAACAATATGAACAATTGTTGATGCAGCCAAAATTAGGGAAAATGTTCACTTCCTTGACACAATGTAAGAAAAGAGGAGTGGTTTTATATATTAAAGAGACCATTTCAGTGAAATTGATTTATACTGATGACGATGGAAGAATATTAATGGTGGAAATAATGGACAATAATATGAAAACACTCCTGATTGCAATTTATGCCCCGAATGACAAACAAGAAGAATTCTATAAAAAATTACATATGAAAATAGTTGAACTGAACTATGTTAATATTGTTATGATGGGAGATTTTAATGGAATTGTAGACAATAAACTGGACTACACAGCACAGAAAACAATAAAGCAAAATAGAAAGATTCTCCCTAAATCTTTTTTTTAAATGGTAGATGAAATAAACTTAAAAGATACATGGAGAGAAAGAAATGCTAAAACTAAACAATACACCTTCTACTCAAATAGACTCTTATCATGGTCCAGAATAGATATGATATGGATGTCAACAGAATTGTTAACTAATATTCAAGAAACAAATATTGAAACAAGTACTTGGGCAGATCACAATCCAATGACAATTAAATGGAAAGGACAAAGAAGAAGATCTAGATAGACGTTAAATAGTACTTTTTAAAGGGAAAGACTTCACACAGTGGATGGAGAAAGAACAAATACATTCAAGGTATGATAAAGATTCTAAAACAGAAGGTTTCTATGATAAATTGACTGACAGATAAGATTTTGACAGGTACTAATGAAAAGGTGATTAAAAAATTGTATGGATATTTATTAGAAATTAAACTAAAAAAAGAACAAGTTAAAGAAACTATGATTGCTTGGGGGAAGAATTTTGGATATGGGATTGATCTAGAGAAATTGGCAAAAATTGTGGTCTCAAAATTATAAAATGACAATGTCAACAGCATATAAAGAAAATTTGTATAAGATGTTTTACAGGTGGCACTTTCGCCCGACAAGAATAGCAAGAATGTTCAAGAATAAATCTGAAAAATGTTGGAAATTTCATCAGATACCTGGCTCATATTACCATATGTGGTGGACTTGTGTGGATGCTAAAAAATACTGGACTAAAATCCACATGTGGTTGGAAAAAATGACAAAAAAGCATATAGATTTGAAACCAGAAATATTTTTGTTGAGAATTTTACCTGAAATATATAGTAAAGACTTGAAATACCTGACTGTAAATCTATTAACAGTGGCTAAGATTGTATTTGGTAAAAACTGGAAAAATGAGAAAATACCATCACAGGAGGAAATCATTAAGAAAATATTGGAATGTGCTGAACTGAGTAGATTGACATTTGAAATTAGAGAACAAGATGATGAACAATTTTATAAAATTTAGGATCTATTCTATCAATGGTTAGACAATAAAATATAGTAATGAAATATGTAGACTTTTAGAAAATAATAAATATATAAAGATGTATTCTTTTCTTATGATATCTACAAAATGATTCTAGGATAGATCTGGGATGATAATCTGAATTGTCATAAAACTAATTAAGTAAAATATGATCATTTTGGAAAACATGAATGAATAAAAGTATCGTCAAATGATTGATTAACAATGATATTAATATATTGATTGAAAATACGAGATTATATACAATTTAATTATAAGTGAAGACTATGAAATGGAAGCACAAAACAATTTGTAAACCACCGGCACACTGTATGTACATATATGGAAGATGATTTGATGTTTTTATGTTTTGTTTGTTTATGTTTGTTTTAAAAACCAATAAAAATTTATTTTAAAAAATTAGAAGAAAAAAAGAAAAAAACTATATATATATATATATATATATATATATAAAATAAAATAAAGAAAATCAAAAAAAAGAAAAAAGAATTAAAAAAAAAGAAAATTGTTTCCCAGAAATTTCCCCAAAGAGCATTAACATGCTACAGGTAGGAGGTCCTTGACTGGAAAAATTGTGCAATTAATTATTTTCCCTAGCCAATCAGGAAATATGTTGTTGTCCAAACATTAGTATATCTGACATCATCTACAAATTTCCCTGATGACTGCCTGGAAATTTTAACCAGACAATTTTCTATTGTATTCTAACTTTCCTCCAAGGTATGTCAAATATGTCTCTTCGACCATAAGCAGCTAAAGGATGTTGCTCATAACAGGTAATCTTAAAATCCTTTACTACCACTGCTTATTGGAATGGTTTTGTTCTTATATTAACTCTACTAATAATTAAATGGCTTACCTGGCTATATAACCGTAGTGAGGGAGAGATCTCTACCTTTTCAAGTATTTCAAAGTATATCATACACATATCATCCCTAACTTCCATTATTCTGTGTAAAATGTTTCTTCCACCAAAACTAGTGCAGCACAACTTTTCTCCACGATACATCAATGAATGGCACCTTTGCCAACTACGCACAAACACATATCATAGATGCAGATCTAAGTTTAGCTTTCTGAAACTATCCAATTACTTCCTGCTTTGGCTCTTACCAATTAATTCACAGTGGGTTTTAACCTTCATTAAGCACTCACAAGGTTAGCTTTGTTTGAATGCTTTTAAGCACAAGACTTTATTTTGCAGTTGACCTGTCTTCTGGAAAAAAAATTACATAAAGCCAGGTAAAAAAAATTCTCTTCATGTTCACCCTACTATATGTTATTCCATTTTTCTTTCGAAGAAAACTGCTTTTTTAAAATGAGTATGATATATGAATTTGGTCTGAATTATAAGTTATATTCAATCATACGCCATTATGTTTCTTCTACCACTTTCTCCATAAAATATGAATATTGATTGAAGTATGGGAAGGAGAGCTTAAAGAAATGTTATCATAAGTACTGCTGTATAACCCGAAGTTTTAACTATGATTTAATCTGAACATTCTTGCTCAATGTGCAAATATTCTTTTTTTTTTTTTTAAGACAAAATTGTTGACAGGTTTCATTAGGAGATTTCTTGGTTATTGCAATAGTGTAAAATTTATTCAGTAAATCCATCAATGTCATAACAGATTAAAATATTGTAAAATACACATTAGGTACTCTGAACTAGTGGCTTTTCCAAAACTCTTGTGATATAATCAAATGAAATAACCTGGGTGAAATACAAAAGATTGCAAGTTCTGAAATAATAGTGACCAAAATCTGCAACCTTGACATAAACCTATAAAAAGGTAGTGACGGCATCTGAGATTTTCCAAGTAGTTGGAGGATAGGTGGAATTTTCAAGAGATCAGCCCCTTTGAGAGTTGCATAAGGCACTCCAAAGGCACATCCATTTGATCTGAATGTGACACCATAGCTACCACAGTCTGACTTTACTGCAGCAACTGAAAGTGTTTGCAGTGAGACAACACAGTGTTTTGCTACCTCGAAGGGCTTATGCCTGGCTCTGAAGAATGTGAACATTCTTGCTCAATGTGCAAATATTCTTTTCTCAAGAAAAATATTGTGGAGAGCAGTGTTTCACTAGCTATAAGTGGAAAAATGTATTATCTAGCCAATTTCATTCTGACATTGATTTTGGTTGCACTGACTAACAACTTGATCTAAAAGAGGAACAAGAGAAAATGTCCATTTGCTCTGTTATTGATATTTGATATAATAATTCTTCAGATCATTTGAAACAGCACTATGGATTGGGTTCTGATGATTCACAACAGTTCCCCTCCTATCTCCAGAGATGTTTCAGGTAGTGGTACTGGAGCAGTATTGCTCAGCCAAAAAGTAACCATAGAGGAATTGTACTTGGCAGCTGTGTAATAGGATCCCCTAGAAATCTATCCTGTTCTCCAAGTTACTGAAAATGGTCAGATGATGTGATGGCAACTGATCAGAGGGTGTGTGTTTCCATGCGCCCACACTTTGAGTCAGTGTTCCTTTCTTCCTAGAGCTGAGAGAGAGTAACTTGCCCAAAGTCACCTAGCTGGTTTCGTAAACTCATGATCTCCCAATGCCTTAACCACTACACGAAACTGGCTCTAGACAATTAAAGAGCACTTATTATCAGTATGTATAAATATGCAGGTCTTCCTTTTTCAATCCAACTCTAGTGAAACTATAATTCCTGCTGGATCAATGCACAGGGATAGTGAAGTGAACCTCCTTCCTCAATACAAGCGCACTTTAACCGTGTGAACTTCCTCTCCCATAATTTTCAGAAGTAGCTATATATAGCTGTAGCTATAGCTGAAGAATTTGGGAACTGAATCTTCCACACAAACTCTGAACAAACTATCACATTTCACTGTCTGTAAAAAAGAGGAAATCAGCAACTTGACAGGAAGTTGTTTATGAAAATGGGAAAAACAAAAAAAACCCACAAAATAACTTGAGCTCTGTCATACTTCAGAGTTAACATTTCTTGAAAATATACCCCTAATTTATTTCCTCAGCAGTTATTTCAAACTGATGGCCTTTAAGGCAAAGATTGCTTGTAGAGTGTATCATCAGTTCAAAGCATTTTTTCTCCTTTAACTCCTCCCCTCCCCCCCCCCCAAAAAAGGAAAAAGTTCAAGGAAGTTATTGTTACAATCACCTTGACCCAGTCTGACTAGATCCAGAACAAAACAATGAAGCCATAGCTAAAATCTTTGGGTTATACAGCAGTACTTCCAATAACATTTCTCTAAGCTCTCCTTCCCATACTTCAGTCAATATTATATTTTATGGAGAAAGTGGTAGAAGAAACATAATGGCCTATGACTGAATATAAGTTATAAATCAGACCAAATTCATATATCACATTCATTATGGTTTGCTGAATAAGCTATAATGGGCTACATACACCCAAAATAAACTATAGTTTATAAACTACAATGGCTGGACTCGTGCAGTATGCTAAGCCAAGACCAAACAAACACACTTAAGATGATATACAAATGAAACCTTTGAATCTAGGAATCAAATGAGTGCTGCACTGTTCTCTTGGTAAGCTACCATTGATAATGACTTCAGTGGCTCCCATAGCTCACAGAAAATTTCATTCACTGTATCATGTTCCTGCTCATGTTAAGGTTCTTAAATAGGGGAAGCTGTGTGTGTGCTGGTAATAGGCCCAGATTACTTTCGTCACTCAACAACCCATAGATCAGACCCAAATCCATGCTTGCCTTACCACCCCAGTATAGGAACAGTAGTACATTTTCCTCATGGATTGATTAGGAAGAGGTAGAAGCAACACTTGGCATGAAAAGGAGAAGAAAAAGATCGACCCTGTTTCACTTAAAGCAGACACTGTTTTGCTTCCTTTTCCAACCTGTTTACATAGAATTGATCTGTGTTAATGTCTGTTTTTGCTTTGCTCCCACACATCCTCTTTTGACAGAAAAAAAAAGTATAGAAATTGCTAAATTCAAGTTTCTTTTTGGGGAAAAGGAGAGCACTACCTCTTTGAATCTAGCAGCCATGGTGACACAGTGGTTAGAATGCAGTACTGCAGGCTACTTCTGCTGACTATCAACCCCCTGCAATTTGGCAGTTCAAATATCACCAGGCTCAAGACTGACTCAGCCTTCCATCCTTCTGAGGTGGTTAAAATGAGGACCCATCTAGTTGGGGGCAAACCGCTTAGAGAGAGCTGTAAAGCACTGTAAAGCGATATATAAGTCTAAGTGCTATTGCTATCTATGTGTAAAACACAATTCTGTCTTCTTCCCTACTTTAGATACATCCACTTTATTTTGATGCAACTGGACATAAATTCCAATTTTATCCAGATACATAAATAACTCTTGAGCAATGAGTTGGAAAACATGATGGTTTCACCTTTATATTTGACAGCAGACATAAAAAAAAATTAATGTGGATGAGGAAATGTTACCAGTGCTTTGTGATCCATTTACAATTAGAGCATACCAAACAAGTGAAGATTGTTACCACCAAAACAGAGTAGGGCTCAGAAATCATATTAAACATACCAGTTGGAACACTTGAACTACAAGATAACTAAAGAGGAAGTAAAATACCACCTCAGCCTATATAGATATATCCTTTTCCAATATCATTATATCACAATCTAATCACTTTTAAGTTTTACTGACACAAATCTAGACAACTTGCCCACTTTCCCCTTGCTTTTCTCCTACATTGTTTTCAGGACCTGTGAAATTAGAAGAAATGCACTATTTAGGGGAATAAGGAGGCAGTTAAGAAATTAGAGATTTGACTGTTCACACAGATTTAGTTCAAAAACATCAAGAGAGGGGCCAATGCACATTTACAAGCTGGAGATTCTACATCAATCTATATTGGTATGCTATTATCAACAAATCTTTTAAAATATTTGATGCCAGAAACATTTTCCAATCATTCTACCATTTACTATATGGTATAAACTGAGCTCTGTTTCATCTCACTGTGATGGAAACTGGTGGCATCACTCTTCCCTCAGTAAAAGTGGACAGGGCATTAAAATCAAGCCTCTTTACATATCATCCTTCCCCTTCCTTGACCAACAAAGCTGCTCCTTTGTTTATGGCTTGATCCATGTAAAGAGACATATAGAGATATAGGTGTCAGGAGGTTGGAGAGGGGCAAATGTTATTTTAACTGCAAAAGGGGGATGTTTTGTAAAGCAAGGAGATGAGAGAGAAGGAAATGCCTCACTAAAACCACTACCTATTCCACTGCATTGGCACACAGGTGAAACTTACCAAATATCTTGGAAATTCTGATGTAATTCATATATTTTGCAATGTATTATTTTTCTCTTTTGTTTTTATTTCTTTTCCTATTTATTTCTTTTTCCCCTTTTCTTTCTCACAATAAAAAGAAATTGGAACTGTGGAGGTTGTTTAAGAGGACAGGCAATCAAAAACCTCTGATTTAACAGGGAATGAAATAAATAATCTCTTGAAGCAATTCCTACTACTGCAATCTGTTCTCTAGTCTTTCTCCAATGTAATTCAATCCAAAAAGGCTCCCTCACTGGTCTTTAGATGTCTATTAGTCTTTAGTTGTTTATTTCTATGTTCCAAAAATCCACCCGGTTCACACACACTTCTGACCTAAGAAAACAGCAGTAGGAACATTTCCCATTTTTGCACTGAAAGCAGAATTCAAAAGGTACAATATTATTTATCTTTTTCTCTAATTTGTAGAGCTGCCCATCTCACCAGAAGCCACTCTGGGCAGTGAATAAGAAATACTCCAACTGCAAGAAATAAAACATATAATCAAGCAGTATGGACAAGAGCATTAAAAACATATCTTTCTGGGTTTGGGACTACATACAAAATCAATCAGCCCCACTCTGGATTCTATTGGGAACAAAACATCCCAAACACATTCATGCACAAACCATCCCAAACCAGCTCTTACATTCATGCAATCAATACAATCAAAAAAGATGCACGCACAATATAACTGATGTTAGATTATTATGCCACTTGGAATTCTCATAGCAAAAGCCCCTCCATGCATGCACATGCCTGTCTATCATCCATCCATCCACCTGTCTGTCTGTCTGTCTGTCGATCTATCTATCTAAGGTATCTACCTACCTAGCGTATAGTAGGCATAAGACATAAAGTCAGCAAAGAATTTAGCCTAGTATTTTCCCTCACAAGCTAAAGTAGTATAAGAAAACTCCCACTTGCAGTCCAAGGCCCCAGATTTCAAATGAGGTCATCCAGAGATTCTGTACCATTCTTCCCCAACTTTGGATCCTAACTTCCACCCAGATTATCAAGCAATGCCATACTCTGTCCCCATTTAATTTTTAAAAAATAAATTGCGCCTGCATGGCATTTTGACATTGATTTTATTTAGGTAGTTGGAGACAGTGCTTGATGGTGAGTGGTGTTGGCACTGTCAGACATCCTTGTTGCAACCTGCAAAATTTCACCCCAAAGCCAGTTAAATATTATAACTATCCTACAAATGTACCTGCACTCTATTGCAGCTAAAGGCAGCAACTAGCTAAGGATGCTCTGGGCAGGCCTCATGATCTCTCCAACTTCTTACCACTGCTTCCTATTCCACTGTATCTGCCCTGCTTCCTAGTTTTGCTCCACCTGACCACATACAAAGGAAGTGAGAATATATGTAAAATAGACTCAGTCTCTAGAAGCAGAAAAGTATCTAGATTGGGATAGAAGGGATAGGGAGGCATGGAACCAAGAGAACATTTAACTCTATTTTCTTATTACAATGTTAACAAAAACAGCATTCTTCAGCAATTGCTTTCAGTACCATGGCAAGAAGAGAACATTTAATGCCTCCAGCACAACATGTTATTCTGACTTCTAAAGCATAGATATCACTCACATTTACACAACTGATCCTAAATTCATGTCTTGTAACTGCTTGTGGTTGTTGTTTGTATTCTAGGTAAATTGGGGACAAATACAATAGTGATCAAGCCTGGAGCCAAGGTTAAGGAAACCCAAGTTCAAATTCAGCTCAAGTGAACTTAGTGAATGATTTGGGCTTAGTCATGCTTTCAATTCAACCTACTTTCCTGGGTTGTAATTGGCAGGAAAAAATTTGGAGAAGCAATATTACATATCCTGCTTATGTTCCTGGAGGAGAGATAGCAATAAATAAAACATAAAAGTAGAATACGCTCTTACTATACAGGAAGGTATGTAATATTGCCCAAGACCAACACAAAAGCTGGTGACATAGTGTCATGACTGTATCTCTCCTATCCCAGCTTCATGAGCTGACAGCCTGATTAACACAGGGGCCCCCAAGGCTGTGTGCTTTCTCCACTTCTCTTCTCCCTATATACCAATGACTGCATATCAAACGATCCATCTGTTAAAATACTGAAGTTTGCAGATAATACAACAGTGATTGGTCTCATTTGAGACAACGACGAATCCACATACAGACAGGAGGTTGTTCAACTTCCCTTGTGGTGTAACTGGAACAATCTGGAACTGAACACACTCAAAACCATAGAAATGGTAGTAGACTTTAAGAGAAACCCTCCCATACTACCACCTCTTATAATACTAGACAACACAGTATCAACAGTAGAGACCTTCAAATTTTTAGGTTCTATCATATCACAAGACCTAAAATGGATGCCTAACATCAAAAACGTCATCAAAAAAGCACAACAAAGAATGTTCCTTCTGTGCCAACCTGCCTTCAGTCGAGGACCTGTATACTGCATGAGTCAAATAGAGGGCTGTGAAAATATTTACAGACCCCTCACATCCCGGACATAAAGTGTTTTAACTCCTTCCCGCAAAATGACTCTATAGAGCACTGCACACCTGAACAACTAGACACAAGGACAGGTTTTTCCTGAATGCCAACATTCTGCTAAACAAATAATTCCCTCAACACTATCCAACTATTTACAAAGTCTGCACTACTATTACTATTAATCTTCTCATCACTCCTTATCACTCATTCCCTCCAGTGGTGGGATTCAAAAATTTTTACTACCAGTTCTGTGGGCATGGCTTCGTGGATGTGGCCATGTGACTAGGTAGGTGTGGCTTTTTTTTTCTTTTTTGCAGCCCCCACCCATTTTGGGGAGCTTCCTAGCCTCAGAGGAGCCTCGTGGAGGGGCATTTTTGCTCTCCTAAGGCTCCTCTGGGGCTCTGGAAGGCAAAAAATGGAGGGGGGGCTGAACTCCTCCCTCCATTGTTTGCCTTCCTGGCCTCAGCAAGAGGAATCCTGGCAGAGCTGATCTTATCTACAGCTGATTATCGGGAGGGGAAAAAAAAGAAATACCTTAGGCGAATGTCAGGCAGGCGGGTGGGGTGAGTGAGCATCAGGCAGGAGGGTGACCGGGTCAGGGGCGTGGCCAGCCAGAACTTACTATCAGTTTGGTAACCCACACCAAATTCTTGCTACCCATTCGCCCGATCCGGTGCGAACCGGTTGAATACCACCACTGATCCCCTCCCACTTGTGACTGAATGACTATAACTTTGTCGCTTGTATCCTTACGATTTATACTGACTGCTTCCTAGTATGATTTGATTGCTTATTGTACCCTGTGACAATCATTAAGTGTCGTACCTTATGATTCTTGGCTCTTGATGAATGTATCTTTTCTTTTATGTACACCGAGAACATTTGCACCAAGACAAATTCCTTGTGTGTCCAATCACACTTGGCCAATAAAGAATTCTATCTATCTATTAGCCACAGGGGAGGGGGGGAGGATGGGATTGTAAGGAAGAAGTGGGAAGGATGGAAACCCAGCTGAGCCTTGTGAGAAACTTCACTCAGCCAAGGTCAACTATTAATATGTAGAGATGGGAACCCAAAACCTGTTTCCTAAACAATATACAAGCATCTAATTGGACATTTACAGTTAACTGGGGAATGGCCAGGGGAAGAAGAGAGGAAAAGTAATTTTTTATTGTTTGCATGGAAAATGTCAAATTGAGCTTAAACTATTTCTGACTTTCTGACAGTGAGAACAATCAACCAATGGAACAGCTTGCCCTCGGAAGTTGTGGGAGCGCCATCACTTGAGACTTTCAAGAAGAGATTGGACTGCCATCTGTCAGACGTGGTATAGGGTCTCCCGCTTGGGCGGAGGGTTGGACTAGATGGCCTACAAGCTCCCTTCCAACTCTGATTATCTGTTAAATCTGTTATTTCTGTAACCACTTAAGCTTCAGTAAAGTATACACTTGGCAAAAATAAATGGCCAGGAGTCTCTTTGCTAAATGACTGTGCGATGGTTGACACATAGACTCTAACAATTTGTAGACATGAAATAAAAAACTAACAATTTCACCTCCTGCCCATCCCATGTGGTCACTAAACAAGGATTATATTCTCAAATACTGTACTTATGATTGTTAGAAAAAGCTGTAACTCAAAAGTACACAAATTTGTCCTCAACTTACCTCAAACATTCCCAAGACAATTACCTGAATGCAATTTGGTATCTATGATAAACATTTATGTTTTAAAACTGGGAGAAGATCAGAAGATCAAAATTCCAGGAAAATCAGAAAGAAAACTCATGCCAAGACCTCAACCAGATAAATGAAATCACCTTATTGCTCAGAGGTTTTGTTAACTCTGTCTCCCACAAATGAACTCATGCTCTCATTTATCCTGTTTAAACAAACCACCAACTTTCCCATTATTCCCCATCTCCTGACCCAGTCATAAATTAGAACACTTACTAAGCAACTGGCCATTAAGCGAGGACCACTTATATTTGGTTTGCCAGTCACAGGGCCACGCCCACCCAATCACATGATCACCAAGCCACGCCCAGCCAGTCACATGACCACCAAACCATGCCCACAAAACCAGTTGTTAAGAAATTTGAATACCATGCTTGGGTGGGGGGCACTGAGGATGAGTTTGTAGCACCAAGGGCGCAGTGGACTGAAAAAGTTTGGGAACCACTGTTCTAGGCCTCACTGTCCCCTACCATCCTCCAGAGTCCATTTAAGCTCAGGCCTACTGCTTCAGTGACTCCATCCAGCCACCTCATTCTCTATCGTCCCCTTCTTCTATTGCCCTTAGTCTTTCCCGGCATTAGGCTCTTCTCCAGTGAGTCCTTCCTTCTCATTAGGTGGTCAAAGTATTTCAGTTTCTAAATACAAAGCAAAAAACATCAACAAATTGAAAACTGATGCAGACAGAAATTCATGGCCTGCCTAGAAACTGATAAAAAATTGGAAGCAGGCATCAAGCAGATCACCCTAGGAATAACATTATGGGGGACCATGCCTCACATTATGTATGATCTTTGTATATGTAGACAGATTCATATGAAGCAAGAACATTACCTTAAAACAGGGCTGTCAAACTGCCAGCCCATGGGCTGGATGCGTCACACACTGGCTACGCCCATGCCCGGTTTAGTGAAGGGAGAAAAAGTCCCAATATGTCATGTGAGGACGTCGTAATGTAAGTTTGACACCCCTGCCTTAAAACAAAGGGAAAGTCATATGCATCATAGTTCTTTACCCAAACATCTTTCTTACCTAACTGGACAGGTGTTCCCCATTAATAAATTAGATATTAAATTGATTTGGTTACAGAGAAAAGTGTAAAGACACTTATCTATAAGCACATCATTCCTGGGCTAAAGTGTAGAAAAAAAAAATGCCTAGCCAATTATAATGTTATAATAAAACCAGAGCAGCTTACTTAAAGGTAGGTAATAATGAAATTATTTACAATAGGAGAAAGTACATCTAAATGTTAATTTTAAGGTTGACTAAGTAGCAATGGAGATTTTATGGAAATTTTGTTGACTGAATATAACAAATACCATTATCATGACATTCAATGGTACGTTTATATAGTTTATATGGTTTAACAATTGCCAAATCTCTGTTTTTTTACCTATTATGTTGTGTGTAGAAATTGCATTTGCATTTCACATTTTTTAATCCTCTAGAAATTTTCAAATAGCTAATATTGAAAGGTGAAAACATAAAAGTGCATAAAAATGCACACATTTAAATGTGAAGAAAACAGAAGTTTGATGGATATTCCTCAAAAGTGCTACCATTTTCAGAAAGACTTAATATTCAACAAATAAATGTAATTTCAATTTTACCAGATCTAGCAATTTAGTGCTTAGTACAAAATTGTTGGAAGAACCCCAATTTACAGCAACTTCAGGCTGGTAGTTGTAATTCTGGAGGGCTACAGTACTGATCTAGCTCAAATATCAATCATTATGATAGTTTAATTATACCTTTTTGTAGGGAGAATATTCTCACTCAGCAATTAGCTGCTGGGGTGCTTTTTAAAAAAAAAATGAAATAATAGAAAGCTATCACAAGTATAAAGAGTTCAGCTCAAAATTAACAGAAGCATACTATTTTCTATTTCCATAACATGACTGCAATCAGATACATTATTTGTGTTGTGCAAAGGTATTTTCCTATACCTAATTATCTATCACAATCTCCTAGAGCACTGGCCTCAATACAAGTTCAACTTGATTTTTAATGCTGACATGTGACTAGAGTGACCAACATGGTGTTAACTTTGTGACAGTTTTTAAGAACACTTACAAGATCAGCAATTATTCAAAAGCATGCAAGAGAACAAATGTAATCTGATGCAGGTATGCACGTTTATTATTTTATGGGATCAATTATGCACCAAACTGTATCACTTATGAAATGGACTAAAGAGCAAGCAAAAGACACTAAAATATTCAAAATCTGAACAAAAAGAAAGGAGACAAACACCCCTGGTTCGGGCCACCACCTAGTTACAGTATGGTATGTAGCATTTATAAGAGAGAAAGAACATCCCTAAAATTGAAGCATACCACTACAGAACAATACTGTAATAGTGTAAAAATCATAGGATAGCTGAAGCAAAGATTCAGATGTGCAGAAAAGTTTTCATTATTATTAGATTTTCACATCTATCTGCAGTGAATATACCTAATATTCCTGGTTTCTATTTTTCCTACAACTCTTGTGAGTTGAGTTGGACTGAGAGTGACTGGTCCAAAACCAACCAGCCAGCTTTCATGACTAAGGAAGCCTAGAATTCACAATCTCCTGGGTTCTAGGCCCACACTTTAACCACTATACCAAATGATTCTGTTTAGAACCATTTGCTAAAATAATAGGTTTGTTCTGTACCATAGTATGTTCCTTCCTTGCACATGTCTTCAGGTCAAACAGAATCACAGGGGTATTGAGAATGGTAAATAACATTGAAATAGCAGGTATAACCAGTAGATCAAAGACCCATCTTGTTTTAACCTACACAGTTTAACTTACACAGAAAAGGGGCAAACTTCAATTGCCCAGATCCTAGCCACCATTTTGGTATTGTTCATTCTTCTCTGCAGATATCCAAATGGGGATTTAGAATGGATTTTTAACAGTCTTTTAAAACCTAGTATTCTTCAGATATACCACACCTTTTAGAAATCCATTTTTCTCCCTGCAAATAACATCTATAAATAGAAAGAAGTGGTTTGTATCCTAAGTGAAACAAATGTGGACATTCTTGTACCATTGTCCTTTTGCAAGGAAAAGTGATTCAGTGCTAGCCTACAAATGATGTCCCCACCCATATCAATTTCTGACAATAATTTCTTTTCTTCATTAGATCAAAGTCCACCAGGTTAATTTTCTGCTTCCAAGAGGATCAAAGAGATGCTTTTAATGTTCATGATCAAAATTCAAAAGGAAATAACATTCCCTAAAGTTTGCCTCTAGTACCTGTCACACAAAAATAGGATTACTCATTAGGTTTAATTCATTGTGGCATATCAACCTATTACTACATTAATTTGTCTTTTTAAAGAATTAGAAAGCATTTAATTAGCATCCCAAAATGGTTTTTCAAAAGGCAACTGGACTTTAGGGTTTTCGTGTGTTTGTTTCTAAGTCCAGCTGCCTTTTGAAAAAGCATCTTTGGGACAATCATGACCTGGATGGCTAAGAATCGCCATAGACATTTAATTACATCTACTGCAACCTATCACTCTATGTAGCCATTAGAAGACCATCTGTTTTTCATGACAGTCAATGAAAAACTCCAATGTCAAACTGGAACAAGGCATTTTGCTATCATCTCACCCAACAGCTGATATCATAAGTATCCTGTGTTGTACTCTAGAGATAGAAAGGAACTCTCATTACTTACCGCCATTTAATTGCATACAACACCATTTTAGGCACCATGCTCACAAATTATCCTTACTCATATTTAACTGTACCATAGTTTACTCATTTCACATTTGTTTGTGATTTGCATTGTTTCAATAACACCCTCATCTTTATACCGTTGTTGCATTAATGCCAAATAGTCAAATAATCATGCCAAGGCTACATGTGGTTAGCAACCTTGTACTTCCATGTACCGTACCAACAGCTGGGATACAGGTTTCCTGAACTTTCTTGGTTAATGGCATCTCTTGCAGTTCCCAAATTGTCATGGCACCTAGAGCACAGTTCCATTTATTATGTAGTAAAATATCCTATGACACCCCTGTGAGTTCACTGTGATGTCTTTATGCACAGTTTAAAAACTTTGGGGCTGGGGTCACCAAAGGTGATATTCAGTAAATTCTGACCAGTTCTGGAGAACTGATAGCGGAAATTTTGAGTAGTTCGGAGAACTAGCAAATAGCACCTCTGACTGGAGATTTTACAGCATCCTTCCCCTGCCACGCTCACCAAGCCTCATCCACAGAAGCAGTAGTAAAAAAATGTGAATCCCACCACTGGTGTTTACACTATGCCAATGTTCAATTATTCTATCATCAAGACAAGTGTTAGTTGATGTCCACCACATTATGCCAAATAACCAAGAGATGTCCATAGTTTGGGGTCCCTAAAGACCAGTTCAGTTTATTCATACATATAAATGAAGTTTGATTTGAGGACAAACTTTAACCATGGCTTATAATGATATAGGAATCTTGACACAAATGATAGAATTTACTTATTTGTGTCTGACGTTCAGAGACAAGTATTAAATTTTATCCTTTTCTCAATGACATTATAACCCATCTATTGCCATTTGGACATTGCTTGTTAAGAGATACTGATCAGGGCAAGTATTTATTTTTTTAAAATGAAAAATGCTTATGGTCTTAAGTCTTATACTTTCGTTTTCACGTTTCCAAATGGAAAAGGTGTGAAAGTGCCCTAGCATTTTTCAGCAATCATGGTCAACAATGGTGCCCTGAGCCACCAACACTGACAAGGCCCTTTGGGGCCTTAATATCTTGAGGCGGCCTGTGGTCCTAAGCCAGAAGCTGCCAGGTTCATAGTCACACGACAGACCAGGTCAAAGCAAACCCAACCAGATCGGACCGGGCATAACTAGCAGGATCGAGAGGAAAGACAGCAGCTTCTCCCGATTCCAACCCGGGATGGGCACCCTTGGCTAAGAGAAGAGGGGCTCTGGTCTCCTTACCGCGGTTGCCAAGGTTTCGCATAGTCGCGTAAGCGTTGTAAACCTCCCGTCTGACATAATTCAGGAAGCCGTCCTTCTTGGCAAACCTGCAGACCAAGGCCTGGTCATAAAGGCAGTTGAGAAGGAAACAGTTCTGAATGCCGTCGGGGTCCTCCTCCCCGGGGCTCTGCTCCACCAGGGCCAAGTTGCAATCGGGGTTCTTGCAACAGGCAAGGACGCAATCGCGGTTGCTTTCCACCGGCGGCGAAGCCAGGAAAGTGGCGCCGTTCTCCACCGAGGCATTCGCGTCCAGCACAAACTCCGGAAACCCGGTCGTAAACTGGGCAAGACACGTTTCTCCAAACGAGGCTCCTTCCCCATTTTGTTCCTGACCAAGAACCAGGCCGGCTAAAAAAACCCAAGTCACCAAGAGTCCGGCCTGAAGCCGGCTCCTATTTCGGCCCATCTCAGCCCAAACGAGCCAAACGGCGCAGTTCCCCGGGCCGGGGGCTTTTCCAAAGGCTTGGGGGGGGTGGGGGCAGACTCGCCCACGACCGCCGAGCAAAGAGGTGAGAAAAGGCTCCGGACGCTCAGGAGCCTTCACCTCCCTCCCTCCCTTCCGACGGTCCTTTTATCCAGTGGGGTCCCCGCGTGGCACTCGAGCGCTTCTGAGGGAAAGGACTCTTCCCCCAAGTTGCCTTCTTCCTCTTCTTTGGGGCGAGATCGCCGCCCTCAAGGCTCTCTTGCCCCCACACGTCCGGCAGGCACCCCTCGCCCCTTTTTGCAGACGGTCGGAGGCTGGGAATCCCGCCGCCTCAACCCCGAAGCTCTCAGGGTAGCCCCTACGATGTAGCTGGGCGGCTCTGAGCCTTGGGCCCTCTTCTTTCCGGATCTTGGCTCCGGTTCCTTTTCCTTTTTCCCCCCCCTTCGTTTTGCTTCCTTTCCTCACCTGTAGAGTTTCAGGTGAAACTGACTCACAGGCTACTTACTCTACCGTCAAAGAGGGTGGCGCCCTTTCCGAGTCAATCTCCACTTAACTCTTGATTCGCTGCCCGGCCGGTGGCTCTGTCCTGTTCTTAAATCGCATTCACTAACAGACAAAGGACTCCTGCCAGGTGACAGGAAGTGAAATTCAACGCCCTCGCCTCGGTCTTTCTTTTGTTTTGACTGCAGGAGAGAAGCAGGGGGACCGACTTGATAAAATCCAGGTTTCTCTCCCCCGCCTCCCCACCTCCAAAAAGCAGAAGGGTCAGAGTTCATAACTTATTTTACCATGGGGGGGGGAACGGGGGCACTATTTATTTCTGCTTTTGTAATTGCTTATGTAGGGAATATGTTTTTGTGTAAGGAAGCATAAACCATTGCCCAATATATCTAAAAAGTATATTGGGCAATCTTTATTAAAAACGAGGGACTGGGGTAATACAGGGATTACCTTTATTATCATCATCAAAGATGGGGGAAAAACCCACATGTTTTTTATTCAAGATCAATGTTAAAAACAGAAGCATCAAAATCTATCAGAATTTGTTCATGAAAAGGCAGGATACAAATGTCATATACTTGAGCAAATTCACAGAAGAAATCTAGAAAGCCACTGATTTAATCCTAAATTTTTACACAACATGGATGTGCTTGCCTGACAACTAAAATTATAATCTTATTTAAACAATGTTATTTTCATTTATGTATTTATTTAAATTTGTTACAGCCATATTTTTCATATTGATGGAGGAAAAGAGCCCATTGAACACAGGAGCAATTCATTTTAAGTAGGTCACTATGTGTTAGAAGAATTGAGTTATCTAAGGTGTGATAAAAAGCTTAAAAAAAGAGTCCCAGGATATAAATAGTTATGAAATTGATAACAAGCACCCCATGCTTATTGAAACTGCTACTCTACTCGTTGTAGAATACCTTATGCCAACAGACTTGAAATTCTAGACCTAGAAAACCTTGAATGACACCATCTTCGGTCTGATCTAAGTATGGTATATAAAATCATGCATTGCAATGTCTTATCTGTCAATGAATACTTCAGCTGCAACCATAACAACACAAGAGCACACAATAGATACAAACTCAAGCTTAACCGCACCAAACTTGATTGCAGGAAATACAACTTCAGCAACAGAGTGGTCAATGTCTGGAATATTCTACCTGACTCTAGTCTAGTTTCTTCCCCAAACCCCAAAAACTTTAACCTTAAACTGTCTACTGTTGACCTCACCCCTTTCCTAAGAGATCTGTAAGGGGCATGCATAAGCGC
Source organism: Hydrophis major (assembly GCA_033807585.1). Lineage (NCBI taxonomy): Eukaryota > Metazoa > Chordata > Lepidosauria > Squamata > Elapidae > Hydrophis > Hydrophis major. Next base: position 78,273,868 of record CM066328.1, on the reverse strand, counting down.
ACCAACGTGCCTACCATCCCTATCCTATTTCTTATATTTTTCTTATATGTATCAATTTCATGTATTCATAACTATGTATATACTTATACCTATTATCTTGTAAGTGATTGTCAAATCAAATCAAATAAAAAATAAATAAACTACCAAATGTGTGTGTATGTATACCACATTCAAATAAACCACCTACTCTGCCAGATTTTTTCAGGGTTTCTAAACTTTAAAATCATAAACCCGTAAATGCCACAACAACCAATGACCCAATTTTGTGAAATATAAGTGTGTGTGGGAAAGGTCTTTAAAGGATATACAAAAATATTGCAATGAATTGTCCAGATTGCCCTTGTCATTAACTAATGGATGTACCTATAGAAATGGACAAATCTTTAAAAAAAATCTGGGTCCAGGACATTTAGGTGCTCTAACTTCAGTGTTATATAATACCTCAGTCTGTTTTACAGAATATTCTTTCAGCATTTCATTTATTTCTAATTCAAATTTTCTATACTGTGATCCATGCATCCTTTTCCACCAGATACATCAGATGCAATATTATCTTATCACAAATGAATGGTATAAAATATACTTGAAACTGTCCCCAGTAAATTTTAATTTTAATGTATTTGGAAAAAACCAAATTTATATGTTGTTTCTCTTGTTAGTTTACAAATTCAAAACTTCCAGGAAAGAAGTAGTAAAATATCATAAAATAGTAATATGTCATCTCCCACCAATATAATTTCCCCCCAAAATTCAGTTATACTAATACAGGACATGTTGAGAAATTAAAATTGGACTGATACTCCAATTTTAATTTCTCAACATGTCCTGTATTAGTATAATTGAATTTGGGGGGGGGGTTATATTGGTGGGAGATGACATATTATTATTTTATGATATTTTACTACTTCTTTCCTGGAAGTTTCTCAAATGAGATATTACAAGTATGTTTTGAATAACTGCCATGTGGGATAGATTTAAAAAATATTGTCTGTTGGAATTAAGCAATCACCCTATATCCACTAAATTATGCTGCTGAATGTATTATAGACAGCATTTCAACTTTTGTGATACATTTTCTTTTTAGAAATCTCATTCCCTCTAATAATGGCTTCAATAATAAGTTAAAGTCTTCGGAAATTATTATCCAATCTATTTTTAACCCCTACCCCAAATAAGCAAAAACAATATAAAGTATTTATCTTTGGCTGAAGCTATAAGCATTTTCCATCTAATGTGGTTTCTATATGTGACTATAATTTTATAGCAACCTTTAGAATCTAAAAAGCTATTATAAAAATATTTCAAGTTAGAAGACATTTTCACTAAAATTGCCATTCCTTTGTCCTATTTTGAATTTTTACATAGAAATCTATTCAGGTTTTTTTTCTAAAAGTTTCTTTCATTCAAAACTTTGTTTCTTGCACAAAAAAGAATTTAATCAGTTGAGTTGATGTCAAAGGATAAACCTTCATTTAGCTCTTCCTTTCAATGATACAAACACTCATTTTTAAAAAATCTTGAGTATCGTATTATTTTGGAGTGGCAAACAGGCTAGAATCCATGTGCAAAGTAAAAGCAGCCACTATTTTTAAAAACTGAAATCTTCAATTTTATATGATTCATTATTGCTGAAAACAACAAAAGTCTTCTTGTCAATGAACAACTTTTAAAAGACATGTAATAAAAATTCAGAATGGAAAAGAGAAATTAAAAATATAACTAATTCTCCATACCACTGAATCATTTTTGATTGAGCTGTTGTGGCACTTCTACATCACAGCCATCTATTGTTTATAATTATCAGATATTTTGATTCATTAAATTTCCCCTTCCCAGTTTGTATCCATATAAGACAAGTACTGTTAGAAATAAGAAGAATGTTTTAATCCCTTATTGTCTGGCCATTTGAGAATCTTAGCAGAAATCTCTATACTTCTGTATCTTTGTGAAAGATAAATTTGGAAATAGCTTGTTTCTTTGCCTCGTAGTCCAAAAATGTTGCCATTCTAGCTGCTTGCCATATGTTGCCTCAATAAACTTCATGAAAAAAAGTTAAACAACAGGATCAATAGATTGTGAAGAATTGTATCTCAATAAGCTACCTCCATAGATCCAGCAACATTTATCTAAAACAAGTCCAACAATATTTTTGAAAGCTTCTGGTAAGGTTTGTTGTGTCGTACATAACAGAATCTGAGTAAACTATTTTCTCCCCATTTTCTTGATCTTAGATATGTTCTTCTTGACAAGATACCTTCAAGCCACCAGTGTCTTTCAAGTATTGGAATGCTGGAGTTAATTTCTTCTTTGCTTCACTCTTTTAGGTTTTTGTTCTTTGAACTGGTTTTTGATCTCACTCAATTGCCTCCTGATCATTTCAAATTGATCATGAAAAATTGAAAAACGATGATTCAGCCAATTTAAAATAACAAAAAACCCTCAAAATTTAATGAAGAATCACATCAGATGAAATTTCTGAAGTAAGCAGTAGCTTTTTGTGTCATCTTCCATCTGAGTTGGGATATCAGCCAAAATGTCCATCTTTCAGATAGAGCAAATAATCTTTCACTTGAAATTTTACTCCCCTCTTCAGAAGCTGAGACTGGAAAAGGTTAAGCAATCTATTTATACTAAAAGAAGAAAGAAAGGAACCATGTGCTTCCTGTGCTGTCCAGACAGTATATAGTTAATTGGAAATTGGGTATAGTTAGTTAGGAATTGGGAGCTGTCCCCTTAAGAGAATGCCTCATGGTAAATGTAGTTAATGCATCCGGGGAAATGTAGTTCATGTCATGTGGTCACATCTGTAATCCTGACTGGTCACTGAATTGACCCTTAATTGGGTTGGGGGAGTTTCCTTTACTCTTGCTTGGACCCCAGCACCGTGCTGGTGTCTCACTCTTTGCTCCAACGTTATGGGATGAAGATCACTATAATTTCACACTATGAAGTCAGCTATGCAAAGATTTGGACATTAGATGAATCTCGACATAACTGTGAATTATTCCTTGAGAATGCCTTGTGATCCAAGAAAGAAACTTTGTGTGGAAGCCTTTGTAGAGTTTGGCTGCCTGTCTTTATATACAGCCAGCAATTAAAAGACAGAACACTTCCTAGGTTTTCAAAGCATTATTATCTTTCCAATATGCTAAAAGTAACAGAAGCTATTTGATTAAATTTCAGCTTACCAGCTTTTTTGGTGTCTTGTTTGAAACAAAGTTTAAAAAATCTCAGGAACAAAGTGCAAAATTAATCCACCTTTTTTTTTCTATAGAAACTTATATTCTATACATATAAGTCGATATAGGAAATAAGCAGATAAATTCTTAACAAAAACCTGGATATGCACTTAGGCAAGCTGGCTGCACCATTAGCTTTACAAGCAATCTATGATTCTATCAATAAGATGAAATCTGGAAAGATTCCCACATCACATGGAACAACTACAGAATGGTATAAAAAATTAAGGAGAAAGTACCTCCTATATTTTTGGAGATATTTCAGATAGCTTGTCATGCTTTGAAGTCTCTATTATAGTAATTTAGAAGACTGATAAGGTCCTATCAAGTGTATATTTATTGTCTGGTATTAAATATTGAAACCAAGGTTCTTAAAACTGCGTTGGTTAAAAGATATTACCTACAATAATTTGTCCTCTACAATCTGGTTTCACCAAAAAAAAAAAAAAGCATCAACCTTTACCTAATATAAAATTTGTTGATACAATAGCATTTTATACACTACATCCAACACAGGAAACCTGTAGACCTCCAAGTATTGAAAGCTATAATTCTTTTTATGCTCCATTGCTGGTCATCCTGATTAGAGACAGTGGAAGAAGTAAGGCAGCCTATTGGGAGGCACAGAGCATGAGAAAGTACTGCCTTTGGATCAACATGAATATGATAAGACAATCTGGTATTTCCTATATACCGGGAAAATTATAACATGAGAAAAACACTTCATGCTTACTAAGAGCATCAGAAACATTTCTCATAAAATTTTATTTAATTATCTTGGCTGACTTCATTCATTATGGACACCACAATGTGTTTGTTTAGGGGTTGTTGGTTTTTTTTTTTGCTTAGTGTGTTGTGCAAACTCAACCATTGTTGTTTTAAAACCATGATTTACAGTTTTGTATACATTATAAGCCATGAATAAATGGGTCATAGCTCGGTGTAATATGAGAAACCAATCCTCGTTGCTGAAATTTCTCAGACAAGCAAGCATGTTTAAATAGTCCTGATTCACAATAGAGACTGTGCAACAAGCACTAGAAAAACAGTAGCTATATTTGAACAACACACATGAGCTGGCCACTAATCACTCGGGTCACTGGGAAATCAAGGATCTCTTTCACATTTCAGGGAATACCTGCCTGTTTCAATTTACCACCTGCTCTGAGGAGACTCAGGAGTGAAACAGAAGCTGGATTATTTTTCTTGGCTCTTTCCCATAGAGCAGTGGTCCCCAAACTTGGCAACATTAAGACTTGTGGACTTCAACTCCCAGAATTCTCCAGTCAAAAGCTATGCTTCACAAAATGTAATCTGTGATCCAGTTACTAGTTCTTTTGAAGAAAAAAAAGTACTGCTCCTTGAAAAATTCAGAAATAAGTCATTTCTTTACCCTCTGACCAGAAAATGTAGTCACAATCTTGCCAACTTATTGATTGGAAGAAAAGTTGGAAGAGCACTGACAGGATTGCATTTCTTGCGTATTCCTCCAATGAAAACTTACATTGATGCCATGTAAATTTTGAAAATTAATTAGCCAAGATAGATTATCTGCATACTATTGGTAATCATTCTTTTGTTGAAGATTGTTATATCCCAGATTTATGGACAAAAGCAAGCAGATCAGTTGTATTTATTGTAGTTATTCAACCATTCAAATGAAAGAGAATTGAAAATATTGAGGAAACTCTTGTACATTGAATACATAATTGTTATGGACTAAGCCAACGCATCAGTAAAAACCCTAATAGCTTTACTTTTACAGCAGGCTCGTAATCCTGCACTTCTCATTGGCCCGCGAATAGCGAGTCGTGATTGGTCGATTCTGGCCAGTCCGATTGGCTGTTAGCGGGTCTCTCTGATTGGACACTTGTTAGAGTGGTAAACTCAAATCATTGGTTGTTTTGACAGCAGCCAGCTCTATAAAAGAGCTGCTGCTGCCCAAGTATTTGCTCTGCTCTGAAGTCACAATAAAGAGTTGAAGTTACAGTTCGATGTCTCGTCTCCGTTCCTTCCTTACAACGATTCAGAAAGGTTCTTCAAAAATTTAAAGACGCTGGCCTGAAAGTAAAAAAGGACAAGTGTCAACTTTGTACGGAGAGAGTGGAGTTCCTGGGATACCTTCTCGACAGACAGGGAATCCATCCCACTGAAAAAAAAAAACTAACTGCAATAAAAAAACGCCCCAAGACCTAGAAATAAGACAGACCTCCAAGCCTTCCTGGGACTCATTAACTTTTATAACATCTTCTTGCCCCAGAAGGCGACTGTAGCCGAACCCCTACATAGACTTCTCGACAAAAAGGCTTCCTGGGTCTGGGGACGGCGTGAAGAATGGGCATTTCAACAAGTAAAAGACCTCTTAACTTCCGATGCTGTATTGATGCAATACAATGAGACTCTACCCTTAACGGTTACCTGTGACGCCTCACCATTTGGAGTGGGAGCCATTTTAAGCCATGTCCTGCCAAATGGTAATGAGGCACTATTGCGTTCTTTTCGAGAACTTTGTCTAAAACTGAAAGGAACTATAGCCAACTTGATAAAGAGGCTCTCGCCATTGTATTCACAATTAAACGTTTTCATGAATATGTGTATGGGAGACTCTTTGCCATAATTACAGACCACAAGCTGCTACTTGGTATTTTGGCGGGAAACAAACCAACTCCCCACATCTTATCACCAAGAATGACACGTTGGTCGGAATTTTTAGCCGCCTATGATTACCAATTGCAACACCGCCCGGGGAAAGCCATTCCCCACGCTGACGCTTTGAGCCGCTCTCCACTACCAGACGTCATAGAGGACCCAGTTCCAACCCTAACCGTATTGCAAATCGAAACTCTTAAATTGCTGCCACTGACCGCTCGAGACATCGCCTCAGAAACGAAAAAGGACCCTTCTTTGGCACGAGTCCTCAGCTGGGTGGAATGGGGTTGGCTGGACAACGCACCCAACAACACTTTCAAGCCATTCAGAAATTGACAGACAGAACTATTCTCCCAAAAGGGCTGCATCTTGTGGGGAGACAAAGTTGTAATCCCAGAGAAATTACAACATAAAGTTTTTAAAATGTTGCATGATGGACATCCAGGCATCGTGCGGATGAAGGCATTGGCCAGGAGTTACGCATGGTGGCTGGGGTTAGACAAGCAGATAGAGACTTGGGTAGCGACGTGCAGCAAATGCCAGGAGACTTGCTCTGCTCCTCCAAAAACACCCCCAACTCAGTGGGAAATGCCTCGAGGTCCCTGGACCCGTATCCACATCAATTTTGTGGGACCCATAACCGTGGGCATCTAACCGTGGATGCCTATTCTAACTGGCTCGAGATCCACAAGATGAAAAGCACCACCACGGAGGCGGTCATTAAAAAACTGAATAAGCTATTCGCTACCCACGGATTGCTGGATGTCCTGGTCTCCGATAATGGCCCCCAATTCACTGCCCTGGCATTCAAACAGTACCTAGCGGACCGGGGCATCCACCATGTCTTAACATCGCCAGCTCACCCTGTGGCCAATGATAGGGCAGAGCAAATGGTTCAATTTGTAAAGAAGACTTTACACAAAATGGACCACAGTGAGATTGATGACAAAATAACCCAGATGCTTCTCCTCCAACATATTACCCCAAGCAGCACCACAAACAGAACCCCAGCTGAACTCCTGATGGGCTGGAAACTTCGCTTGCATCTCGATCGCTTCCATCCTGCTTACATGCCTGAACAACCCCTAGGATCCAGCAGCAAGTGTCGATCATTCCAGGAAGGTGATGCCGTTTTTGCAAAAAACTTCTCGGGCAACCCATTGTGGGTCCCTGCTACCATAATGCAACTTACAGGACCCCGATCCTATCGTCTACAAACTGCAGATGGTAAAATGTGGAAGCGCCACATAGACCAACTCCGTTCCAGACTAGCACCTACTCCCATCTCATCCCCTGAATCTCCAACTGGGGGGGGGGAAGGGACATCGAGGGGACTGAAAAAGAAATAACAGATGATTTAACAATCGAAACCCAGCCTTCCCCACAACCAACCATGAAATACTCACCGCCAGAAGGAGAACCGAGACGGGGAGTGACCTCACCGTGTGACAGCACCACGATGGAAACAAATCCAGGGAACCCAGAGGTCAGCATTGGCGAGAGCACAGAGAACAGCCCAGAGCCATTCAATGAAACAGCGAGACCGTTTTTGCCATCCAGCTCAGCAAGCAGCTCACTGGAACCAGAGCCAGGACAGAAACCGGTGGGACAGCGCAGATCAAGCAGACAGGTGAAGCGACCTGCCTACTTATGAGAATACGTCACTCCACCCCTCAGATGGAACCTAGGGGGGAGGGGTGTTATGGACTAAGCCAACGCATCAGTAACAACCCTAATAGCTTTACTTTTACAGCAGGCTCATAATCCTGCACTTCTTATTGGCCCGTGAATAGCAAGTCGTGATTAGTCGATTCTGGCCAGTCCGATTAGCTGTTAGCGTGTCTTTCTGATTGGACGCTTGTTAGAGCGGTAAACTCAAATCATTGGTTGTTTTAACAGCAGCCAGCTCTATGAAAGAGCTGCTGCTGCCCAAGTATTTGCTCTGTTCTGAAGTCACAATAAAGAGTTGAAGTCACAGTTCGATGTCTCGTCTCCGTTCCTTGCGCCCATGCTCAGGACTTAACAATAATAGTCAAATGTTTCGTATTACAAATAGATGAAAGTAGAGCTCTTCCAAAAAAACAGTGACTGTGATTAGGAGGTTGGGGGAGGGGAAAAGAAAAGCTGTCTGGGAATGTGCAGTGGGATGTGTGGGAGAGGTAGTCCTTGACTTACAACAGTTCATTTAATGTCCATTCAAAGTTACAACAACACTGAAAAAAGTGATTTATGACTTTCACATTCATTTAACAACTGTGTTACTAACTTCACAACATCAGTGATTCACTTAACAACTGTGGCACAAAAAATTGTGAAATGGGGCAAAATTCACCTAACAAATGTTTCACTTAGAGACAAAAAACCGGGGTTCAATTGTAGTCATCAGTCAAGGACTACCTGTATAAATTTGTGCATTGATTGCAGGAGAAGGCAATAGGCTTGGGGATAAAATTGCTGCACTGCAGTTGGCCATGGAAAAGGAGAAGTGAAGTAGAAGTTCTCTGCTCCTTGGGAAGAGCAGAGAACACCAGAAAACAAAAAGAGGAAGACAAGGGAAGCTTATGACCGAAAGAAGAAAGAGAAACTAGGAAGTATTCCATGGAAACAGAACTTAGCAATAAGTACCAGTCTCTTGCTCTAGTCTAGAACATAACTCAAAATCACCATACCGAGACTTGCTAAACCTGGATTCACAAAACATGTGGAAGACACTCAAGAAGGCCATGTGAGTCAAAGAAACCCAGGAAGCACCTCGAGGGAGAAGGTACATGCTACGGTGGTGGAAAATGTGCTGCTGAAAGGAACCAAAATCACAGTATAGAAATCTGATAAGAAGCATCTAAGGGAAGGACAGAAAGGTTGCTGAGAATCTGAAAATTGTGAAGCTTTGGGAAGGGAAGTGAAGGAAAGGAGACCACAGGTTGTCTTTCCTCAATCATTTCATTGAGGATGTAAGAACAGAAAACCACAGAGAACCACCTCCATTAACAGTGGCAAAGCTGCTAAAAAGGAAAATGGAAGACTGTAAAGATCCAGTGTGGATATAGACATCTTTATAAAATGTTAGGGATAATATTGTTTACCCTAACTGGTTTAGGTAAAATAATAAATATGTAATCATAGTTTATATGTTAAAGTGTCTGCAACTTTAAATATAGGAATGTAATTAAGGGAGTGGTTGTGAAAGCACTTTAAAAGAAGCAAGACAATAGCTTGCTCTCTCTCTGGCTTTGATGATCCCTAATTACTGCTTGGACTTAAGACTGCATTGCTTGAACGGGAGAGATAAACAAAGGACTGATTTGTAAGTGAACTGACATAGGATATTCTACACAGACTTTGCTAATTGAATATCCTTGAATGGACTGACTAAATGATACATGACTAATGGACTGTTATTTTGACTATGCTATAAATGGAATAAACTATATTTTTGATAGCACAAGTGTATCTGTTATTTTTACTGTATGTTAATAAACATACAAACATATCTCATTCATTTATCTGTGTGCCTATCTGACTAACGCTGCACATTCTGTTTAGCTTGTCTCCTTAACCCTGGTTGGGGAACCCAGGCTTAACATAAAACAATGAAAAGGAAAAAAGAAAGGGCATGTATGAGAAATGGAAGAATGTATGTATGAGAAAGTATAAGAATCAGAGGTGGTATTCAACTGGTTTGCACCAGTTTGGGTGACCCGGTAGCGGTGATTTGGCGTGGGTTGCTGAACCAGTGGTGATTCCTGGCTGGCCATGCTCCCGACCCAGTCGCCCGGTTGCTCACTTGCCCCAGTCGCTCTCCTAGCTTTCCCTACCACATGGCGGCCACGGCACAGCTCAGGCAGATGTCCCACAGCTGCTGCACATGCGCACTGCATGTACAGCCGCTATACATGCAGTGCACATGTGCAGCAGCCCTGGGACATCTGCCCGCCTGCCCACCCTCCCAGAGCACGTTTTCTTCCTTTTCCCAGTGGAGGTGCCTCTTCCAGCCCGGGCCGGCCCAGCCAGCCAGGAGGTAGGTGGGTGGATGCCCTGGGGCTTCTCGCCCCCCCCCCCTTGTCGTGAGATGCCTGCAGTTGCTGCGTGCTTTTTTCAGTGCAGTTGGAGTCCAGCAGCCACACTGAAAAAAGAACACTCTGTTCTATGTGCTGGGCCTGGCAAGTCTGAGCAGCCGACGCATAGAACAGGGTGGCGCCAGACTGTTGGAGAAGTGGAGCAAAGCCGGAGATCACATGCGCCGGCCCATTGGAGAAGCAGAATGGCAGCTACAGGGTTCTTGCACCAAAAAAGGGATGCGGGAAGTAACTCTTTTTCGGTCTCCAGCCACCTCTTTCGCAGCACAAGAAGCCTCCCCCAACCAGCCAGCTGCAGTTGCCAAAAATACCCTTTGTAGTAATTTTTGGTTATAGAAATAGGTTGCATTGTTATACAGTGCATTGGTCTTCATGGGACCAGAAATTACATGAGGATTGTCAAAACAAGGTTACATCTCATTTTGTGCAGCATCTGCCCAAATGGTTGCCAGCCAGTGGCATATATAAGAGAGTTAAAAAGTGAAGATAGCAGTCAGGCAGGCAGGATCAAAACCCTGCTCCTTTTATATATGTTGATGTGACACACACCTCTTTACACCCTCAACTGCCATTTTAATTTTTGATTATTGTAATGGACAGTGTTGACTGGCTTCATGTAACTACCCGAATTCATGGGTATTCATTCTCTTAACAAGACATGAAAGTGCTATGCAAATGCTGTAATTCTGTACAGTCTTTGTTTCGTGAAATTTAACACAAACATGCAAGCTGCAACATTTGCATCATGGTATCATGTTGCTACCTACCTACACACACAGAGAGAGAGAGAGAGAGAGAGAGACAGGGAGAGGAAGAAGAAGAGGGAGAGAAAGTGAGCAGTGACAACATAATTCATGTTTTTCTATTTAAATTATTTTATTAAAGTGATAAAACAATCAAAGATATGGAAATATGGCAATCCATATTTTAATGATGTAACCTTATGTGCCAAAAATTTAATATAGGGGTAATTGCAAGGTTAATGCTATTGAAATTCCTAAGAATATTGATGTATTTTGCAAAGCATCTTCTTACAATGAGAGTGATTATTCACTTTCAGGAATTAGAAATCTCCAGATAAGTCTTTACTAGCATTTGAGACATTCCACTGTTCATGAACTGTGAAAGGGAAAAAAAAACTCATGGTTTTCAAAGGTAAGACCACACATTACTTTGTCACTGTAAATTGACTAACTTATATGTCATGTTCCTCTTTAAAAGAAATGTCTGCTTTCAATATTATAGGATTAGAATATTCACTTTTGTGGAAGGTGCATTTTGCATTATCAAAGGCAAGATAAGGAACCAATACTTTCCCAGATGCTAAGCTATCAGCATCCTGCATGTTAGCCTGAGTTATCTGGAACTGCAGTCTGCCAACATCCAGAAAACATCCAGAAGTCTTTCATTCATCCAGAAGTCTTTCATTCCGATTGTTAGATTATGTCAGCTTGGTCAAGATAAGATGGAGCTAGTGTCATAGCATTATTAGGAATACTATCACAACCATCAGCTTCATATTATTTCTAATAACAAGAGACTTAGACAGATTGGCTGATTGCATCCATAAGGAGGTTTTCTATGGCTAAAAAAAATCCCTGAAAGTCATGTGTCTCTTTTCTTATCCCAACAAGAAGGGATTCATCTAGAATGTTCTTGGCTGAGTTCTTACATTGTGTGATGAACATACAGCATAGGCCTTCTAGTGCTATTTTGTGGTTCCCAGGGATTCCCAACATCTCCATGGTGCTTGGTAACTGGTTCATATTTATGATGGTTGCAGTGTGCCAGGGTCGTGATCATCTTTTGTGACCTTTTGACAAGCAAAGTCAATGGGGAAGCCAGATTCACTTAACAACTATGTTACTAACTTAACTACAATTACAATAATTCGCTTAAGAACTATGGCAAGAAAGGTCGTAAAATGGGGCAAAATTCACTTAACAAATGTCTCACTTATCAATATAAATTTTGGGCTCAGTTGTGATTGTAAGTCAGAACTACTGACTTAACTATTACAGATGCATTCAAATTTCCCAAGATACCAACCTTCTCATAGCTCCATAGTTCTAGAAGTTGCATAAGTACAACAGTGTTTTGAAATCCTTTTGTTTATTTAATTTGCTTTGACATCAGTTTCTGTTATTGTACTTCTACTGAAAAAAAGGCAAAGTTGTCCCAACAATGGACTGCAATGCAGCACAGAACAGTTGCCAAGAAGGAGTCATTGATTTTTCCCAAAAGAGATTACAGGTCAAAGAACGCCTTTTCCATCATTTCTTAACGCACATGGAGCTGTCTAATGGCAGAAGTGATTGGCAACAATCTAGCAGCATCATGGAAATGTAAAGTTTAAAGTCACTTTTAACCTTTTGTAGCAGATGTAACCTGCATTCTTGTGACATACCAAATGGACCAATCCACAAAAAAAGCATTAATTCATTCATTCATTCATTTGATTTCTATAGCCACAGAATTCAACCAAGTGACTCCGAGTGGTTTATAATTCTAAAATTCTAAAACAGTTAAAGCAATTTAATTTAAAAGACATTGAAACAATAAAAATATTTTATGGATCCTATTTTATTTTTACAGATATTCATCATACCAGCTAATCTGAAAGACACTCTCTGACTAGTAATTTTTCTTGGAGTACATTCATATTTTACTTTACATATTCCCTTCTGCTCTCTGATGATTCCTTTCAACTTAGGTATCATTCCACCCTTAGAAGTATATTCCACCCTTAGAAATATATATGGTAACTCCAGTGAGGTTATTATATGTAGATTATATGTAGATGAAAAGGTTTGGAAATATCTATAGGAAGGAATGGTAAGTGAAAATGACAAAAATTGCAGAAATGGCAAAATTGACTTGTTTGGGGAAAAGACATTGAGTACATCTATAACTAACTGGAGACCTTTTATAGATTTTTGCTGAAAATATTTTTAAAAATGAACTAATGATTTGATGATCAGAAGTGATAAAATATGGGAAGAAAAATCACGATGTAACCATAAAGCAGGAGGAGAGATAATAAACTTATTTGTAATTGCTGCCATTTTTAAATACTTTTGCTCTTTTCCTTCACCACTTTCCTGTATTCTTTTTTAAAAATTTGTATTGTTTTTACTATAGTATAAAATTATTAAATAAAAATTAATATTTTAATATTAATATTTTTAATATTTTAAAAATATATAATCCCACCCTGTTGTAGTTTTTTTTGCCTAGTCACCCTTTATAAGTCTTTGCTTTTAAAGGAGAGATGAAAAATATACTAGCTTTCTTATTTTGCAGCTCTACTGTTTCCACCCACCAGATTAATTACCTTGGTGTGTGGTGGCTCTGAAATCACTAGGGCAAAAGGAAGAGGTGTGGAGGACATAAGTGAAGACACAGAGGTGGCGCAGGAAAGAGATTGGGAGAGGAACTACAAAGTTCAGTGGATAATAATGAGTCACACTCAAGTAAGCAGTAATGTAAAGAGAGACAAAGGAATGGATGACAGATATCTGAATACACAAGGAAGTGTTTTACCATGGAATTTTGCAATGCATTTATGTGGTGTGCCCTTAAGATTTGTTTTCTAATAAGCAGACAACTTAAAAGATCTTCTGTAGGTCTTATAAGAGCCATAACCCTATGTATCCAGTCATCTTAATTTTAATAATTCTCAAAGAGTGAGTCAGGACTAAGGATGGATGGATCTACCTGTTTTCAGGGGACCTCTAGTTTTATGCTTATGCTTATGCATATGCTTATTCCATTTTATTTCTCTAAGAATCTAATTTGAAAGTTAATAAAAGTATACTTCTTAATGTTTTCCTCAAACAATGAATATTAATGTCCAGCTTATTATTGTCCAGCTTATAAAACCTAATTTCGTTTTCATTTTAGTTTAACTTTTGAGCTGAGAATGTCATGGAAATATATAGTAAGAAAAAAAAAAAAGAAAGATAATTGTATTTTAATTTGTATATCAATCTAGGAGGTACAGATTAAGTTGGTTTATTTAAAATGTGGAACAAAGGAAATCCTCAAAGATTATCCAGGATACAGCAGGTATCCATGGAAACTATGTGCCAAAGATTCTTGGGAATAAGCAAAAAATATTTATTTGGGTTCTTTTTTCATTAATATATTCAGCTCTGATTCTATGTACATTTACTGGAAAATAAAGCCTATTTGACCTCAGATGACTTAACTATGACTAAACAGGATTATACTATTACTGTTTCAACAAAATTCTTTGTAGTTTTGTTTTATTTGTGTATTTTTGCCTCTTTTTCATTGTGTTGAGGCAAGTATATACTGCCCAAATGATTCTTATGGAATCTTTTTGTTTCTAAACTGTTTCAAAATGAGTGATCAAGAGAGCTATTAGATAGGACAGCAGGAAGCGACCTCTGACTTCAGGGTTCAAATGTGGTCCTAAAGTCCCCATTTAGCATTTCCAGATCATAAACAAATATTACATTCAACTATAAAATGAATGTCATGGTCTGCAAACTGAAAAGTTATAATTTCGGGAATAAATTTCAGCAGGGAGAAAACATTACCTAAATTTGCCATTAAAAGAGAGACGCCCTGTTTATTTTCATTCGCATAATGTTAAACCACACTGTGTATATGTATGAGAGAAAATAAATATTACCAATGGCTTCTTAGTTTTCTTCCTTCATGCCTTATGCAAATATTACAATTGACCATCTTGTTTTTGAAAGAAGTAGCAACCAGTCTAAAGTATGGAAGAATCTTTAAGAAACTAATTCACATTTAAAGTATGACTTTCCACTCATCAGTATAATGTGTGAGTCAATTTCAGTGGCATGGTTTTTTCTTTTTATAAATGTTTTCTATTTATGTGTGTTGAGAGAGGGGAGGAGGGGAACAAAGAGATCATTCATTCTGACCAAGAAAATATATTTGTCTAGAAGATATTTATATAGGAAAGATTGTGATAATCCCATTTCTCCAAATGACATGAAGGGTTCCACTTGGTGTCAGCCTTGGCATTTAATGAATGCATATCCTGGCATTTAATTTAATAGAATTTAATACACTCAGTAAGCTATAGTGATCTGCTCTTTCAAAATAATCACTGGAAATTTTAAGGAGAAGAAATAAGAGGAAGCAGCAGCAGAGGTAACAAGATGCTGAATGAGAGAAGAGTGTTCCCAGATGCTACAGAGAAAGTTGGAAGATTTGGTCTTGAAAGTGAGATGGGTGGCATATAAAATAAATAAAAAATATTTGGGACCCTGTTTCAAGGGTAATGGGCATTAATACTCCAAAGAGTAGCTTGTGCCCTAAAATAGTACCTGAACATTTAAAAAAAAACCCTCTACAGATTAATCCATCAAATATACAGTAACTGCAATCAATTTCAGAGAAGATAGATCTGGAGGACTGGATAGACACTGGTTGCAGAAACTTATCAGTAACAAGTGGGTAAAGAGGCAAATAATTTCCAGCTGCAGGAGTCCTCCATAGGCCACCCCCTGAGGAAAAGGAGAAAAGAATGTGCTCATTAATGATCTTGTTTTACTTCCATTCAGAAGGTTTAGTGTTTGTGATCAGTCCAAGGAGCAGCGCTTTGCCCTAAGGCAAAGGCTCCTAAATCTAAAGCATTCCTGGAAGATATCTGGCTTCCTGTGCCTTGGAAATTTACAGCCATGAGTTTACTACTTCTTAAGTAGCTTATTAGCCTCTGGCATTGCTCTCACAACCAGAAACTGTTTTCTAATCTTCAGTTTAAATCTACTTCCTAGTAACTCAAAGTCTTCCCCTTTTTTGATCTAGAGAAATATTTACAGTGTTTATGGATTACCGTATTCTTTCAACTATCCTACAATTTCTGGTTCTTTTGGTACGGTTCATGGAGCTTGCTTTATTTCTTTGAAATATGTGTGCATTGCAAACTCTGAAGGCTTTCCAGCTACTATGGTATAGTAGTTAAATCACTGGATTAAGAGCAGAGATACTCGGGTTCAAATCTACCCTGAGCTGTGGAAACTCACTAGTTAATTCTGGGATAGTCATTATAGTAACTTTCAGCCCAACCTACCTTACAGATTTGTCATTGTAGGGCAATGTCAAACTCACAGCCTGTGGGCTGGATGCGTCATGCGCTGGCCAAGCCCATGCCCAGTTTAGTGAAGGGGGAAAAAGTCATGATACGTCATGTGATGATGCAAGTTTGACACCCCTGTTGTAGGGAAAATTAGGATGAAGTTCTGTCTACAGTTCCTTAAGCTCTTGCATGAAAGTCAGGATAAAAATCCAATTAATTAATTAAATGTAGTTGCAATAGTGGGCGGCGAAATGGCTCAGTGGTCAAGACACTGGGCTTGTCAACTGAAAAGGTGACAGCCTGGATCAAGACCTGAGTGCCACATGATGGGACGATCTCCCATTCTCACCTAAGTTCCTGCCAACCTTGCAGTTTGAAAGCATGTAAATGCAAGTAGATACGGAATAGTAAAACTTGCCATGGCCAACTTTCTGCGTCCAATCTACCACGGCCAACTCGCCACAACCAACTCACCACAGGGCAACTCACCATGGCCAACTCACCATGGGACAACTCACTGCAAGACAATTGAACAATTTTATTTAATTATTTATAATTAATAATTAAAATTAAAATTAATAATGTTTGCCATTCACATTTTATTCTCTCTGTCTCCTCTTGCATCCTTTCTGATTGTATTCCACCATTTATTTGATATTAGTGTAACTATTGTCCCACAGCAAGTTGTCCTGCACCGTGTTGGCTTTGGCAGGTTGTCCCACAGTGAGTTGGCTGTGGCAAACAGCCATAGACCCGAGTAGATAAATAGGTACCATTTTGGCAGGAAAGGTTAATATTTCCTGTACTTTCATGGTAGCCACATGATGACAGAAGCATCTTTCAGACAATGCAGGCTCCTTAGGCTGAGAATTGGAGATGGATACCACTCAATAGAGTGGGTCATGGCTGGATAAGAGAAATATTTAAACCTTTGAAATTACAATAGTGAGGACAAGCTCCTGACATACACCAGTTTGTTTAGTAAGAGAGTGACAGGACTTCTACCTTCTTGCTTTCAAGCTTCTGCTGCATCTTCCAAGGCTTTTAGTAATTTTTGGGTAAGCCAAAGGATTGGAGAGACTGGAGAAAAGAGGTAAATAAAGCAAGTGGAGGAAAGCAAGGTGGGTGCTTCACCTTCACTCTTAGAAGTGAGGAAGTTATGTTTGACTTTGAAATCAAAAGCAACTTCAATAGAGTGCTTTGCTCAGACCAAGCAAAGTATCTTCTCAAAGATCAGCACAGCTCTACTAAGTGTAAAAAAATGCCATACCTGAATCATGGGAAATTCCTCAAAACATTTTTCCCTGCAAAGAAAAATTAATATGATTTTTCATCAGATTGAGTGAGAACTGGAAGAAGAGATGAAGAGATCCTTCCTGATGAAGTGAATTGTGAATCACAATGTTGTTAACATTTAAAAAGACATAAGGCTCTTAGATATGATAGACCAATATAACTATCCTTTTTAATGCTCTTCACATTTGTGGATAAGATGCATTTACAACAATTGCTGATTTCCAGTAACAAATGATAGACAATTCAGAAAATATGCATTTATATTCAGAAAATATGCATTTATTCACAAAGATATACAGTACCTAAAAAAGAATTTTTATTAGCTAATGCAAGTCTACTGTTTGGAATGTCATACATCAGGTTCATCATAATAACTCATGAAAAATAGAGCTTTCAAAGACTAAAAGTCCAGTTGAACCAGAGGTTTTTCTTTTGGTATTAAGCAATAAGCAACTAAGAAAAAGGTCATGGAACTTTGTTTTTAGATATTACAACTTTAGGAAGGTTATTACAGTATGTATCCAAAGGTGGAAAAGTTCAACAGTATCCACAATGGAAGAATGGTTGAAGAAGGTGATAAAATTTGCAGAGATAACTAATTTCATCCTTTAATCCTTTCTTTCTTCATTATTTTTTCCTTCTTCTTTTCTTTCTTTCATTCTTTTTCTTCTGTATTAGTGTGTGTTAGTTTTTAATGTTCTTTAAAACTTTTATAAATATATGGGGGTCAGAAGTTTTACTTTGGAGCAGGGCTCTATCATTTTAGCCAATTGTGGGACATGTGGCATTATTATTATTATTATTATTATTATTATTATTATTATTATTATTATTGCCATTGTTATAGTAAACATGCTTGTTACTGCCTTGATGTTTCTTAGGCTGCTGAGATCCTTGGAATGTGGCAGAAGAATGTTAATTGACCACAGATTGATGGTTTAGGGATTGGGGGAATAGATGGTAACCAAGGGTTCCTGCCTGAGGACACTGCATGTTTTCCATCTGCCTGAAAAAATAAAGCACAGAAGAGCTGGCAGATAACATCTGATAGGCATCTGGTCATAAAGAAAGACCTGTAGGAAACCCTAGATGGAAGTAATAGACCTTGAACAGAGGCATGGAAACAAAGCATGCCTCAATGAGACCTAGAAACAATAGCTAATGGAGCATGGAGAAGATTAGAAAGTAATCTTTCTCGCTGGAGCACTAATAATTGCATAAGACTGCAGAATCCTTAGTGCCTCAGAGCTAGAGATTAAAAATAAAGATCTTGAAACGTCCAGGGAAAAACAACAATCAAACCTGGGGAATGAACAGACAAGGTAGGACGTTTGACTATTAAAATGAATTGCGGACTCAAGGGGCATTCCTGAGCAACACCAGTCAGCACAGCAACACTCCACCCTCCTTTTTCAGGTGCACTGAATTAATATGAATTGTTCCATGTGATTGTAATTGCTTGTCTTGGAAGAGACAAAATGGACTTTTTTTTCCCCCCTCAGAGAGCTATGTGGAACTGGGGCAGAATATTTATTTGACCTCCCCTTCATATATCTCCTATCTTTTCACTCTCCATGATTGTGTGCTTTGTTTTATCTCACAAACTCTTTTTGTTTGAAGTCTATAACTACTTTAAGCTTCATTCAATCCAGACCTTAATAGGTTCTATTGTTGTCCCATAACCTCACAGCATCAAAAGATGAGAAGACAGAAAGCATTATTGCAGGACAAAATGAGGGGGAGAAATGCCTCTCAGCTTCAGCATGTTATTTGTACAGATCCCCTAAAAATACTTTCAGCCAGGTAACTGAAAGCATATGGGAAAATCCCAAATACTGA
The DNA here is from genome assembly GCA_033807585.1 of Hydrophis major. NCBI lineage: Eukaryota > Metazoa > Chordata > Lepidosauria > Squamata > Elapidae > Hydrophis > Hydrophis major. The sequence goes on along the minus strand of CM066328.1, from coordinate 78,254,690 downwards.
AATAACTCTTGGGATTGTATTGTACTGTTTTGAATGAACCTAGTGTACCAGGTGATCATTTCAAATGATAACTATGGAAGTGTGGGCCAGGGCCCTTGCTTGTTTTGTTCCATTTTTCAAGCTCTTAACAAACCATGTCTAATTATATATTTAATTGAAAATGAGATCCACCATATAGCTAAGTGACATGCATTACTCTAAATTAGGTATAGTGACATGAAAGACACTCTTTTGGGTCATTCTACTTGATTTAGAATAGTACCAGTGTGTCATTTTTGCTTGGGAGTATTTTAAGGAGTGGGGGGGAAGTGATCCACCACTTCTCTGATGCAATACTCTTTGCTCCAACTAGCAGCCAAGCTAGTCTAAAAATTGTTGTCCCTCTTGGCAAGACCCACATTCAGTCAGCCCAGCTCCTGTCTTCCAATGAAAGTTTTCCTGCACCTTACCACTTGTTATATTTCTCGCATCTCCTGATGCCACTGACTTAAGCAGGACATTAAAACTGGTGGTACAGCAGAGATAGTTCTCCCTAGTATTCAAGGCATGGTTCCTTTCAGTATTTCTTTCCTTACACTCTATCTCAGTTCCTTATAGAGAAATAGATTATCAGCATTAACAATTCAATTAATCCTGTACATATCCTGGCAGTTTTAACATACTTTTAGTAAGGATTGTTGTTTGGTTAATTAAAAAGTACAATTTTTAAAGTTCTTTAAAATGAGACGCAAGTATCCCAGTGCAGGGTGGGGGAGGAAACCAGACTGAGATTACAAAGCATATAAGACTGAAAAGGGGAGAACCAAGAATAAGAAATGTATCTGTTGGACTTCCGGTGATGTCACGTCGTGGCGGTTCAGGAGAAATCTGCTCTGATCTCCTGAGCCAGGATTTTCACCTCTGGATGGCTGTTCATGGCAGTGTCTGGTCCTGGAGGGATCGACAAGGTGAGGAGAAACTCTTGGAGGCAGTTTGGGAGGTTGCGATCTCGAAACGTCAAAGAAGAGAGCCTGAAATCCAAGGCGAAAGAAGTCAGCCTGTGTGGCCAGACCCACAGACAAACTATGAGAAGGAAGCAGCGAGACAGCAGTGGACGAAGGGGTGGCGATCGTATGAGGTTGGAAGCTTTATTTGGATTACAATTGAGATAGATGATCGTTTGAATGGACAATTAAGTGGACTAAGGAAACCCAGGGGGAAAGGGGGGGGGAGTGGAAATCGGCAGCAGTGTTCTAGCCTACCACCCCTAACGCTGGGACAATAGTGAAATTAATAGTGAAAATAAGAAAATAAGAGGAATCTCAATGGAAAATCGGAGTGTGGTGTGAGAGTTGAGAAGTTTTTTTTTTGGAAGGTTCCATTTCCTTTTGACAGCTTGAAACAAATTTGTTAAAATCAAGTGAACTGGAAAAAAAAAAAGATCTGATAAGAACCCAAACAGAAAGGAGAGTGACTGTGCAATTCTTAAAGATAGCCATTGAGAAATCTAAACTGGTAAACCGTTTCATTGTGAATGAAGAGACTTATAAACTTGTAACTGGAAAAATATTATTTTGAACTACAAGAACGTTGGTATATATTTAATTAGTTTATTGTTATAGATAGAAGGAACATTGTATCAGATAACTTATATAATTCTATTTACCGATTTAATTAGTAGCTGATTACTTTAGATTTCCTATTTTTCTTATATAGATTCTTTTCTTTGGTACCCTTATAATATACAATTCTTATTTTAAGTATTGAAGTGCCAGTATAATTAAGAGTTATACACTGAAGATATCATATAGTAATGTGTTTGGATAACCTTAATTGATTTTGATAAAAGGAAAGTGATAATTAATTGTCATACTTAACCCTTTTCCCAGTGATTTATTGTGATGGAATGAAATTATTATAGTATTTATTATAACAACACCATAGGTACTTTTTCTCTAACATAGATTGCTAAGAGTTAAAAATTGATTAAGTGTATACTGATTGTGATGGAATCTGGTGAGTAGTTAATCAAAGGTGATATTGTCTGATACAAGTTTGTATTGAAAAATAGTGGCTGATATTGATTAGGAAAACTTCAGCATTAATAATTAAGAGACTCTGATTACTAGAAAATCATACAATTGATGGTAATTTGGGATAGTATATACAGGATAATAGATGAACAGGCTAAAATTATAAAAGATATAACAAGTATCACCACTACTAAGACAGGGAAAAAAACTATGCCAACGGTGGCACCATCCAGTCCAGTAGTTTCAACCCAACAAACAATTGAAGAAATGTTGGCCCCCGAGAAATTGACTACCACGACCAGTGCCCAATCTGTGCAAACCTCCCTATTACCAATCCAGAATACAATGCTGATGCTACAAGAATCTATGGCCAAAAATCACATTGGAAGTAAAGCAGACCGGGAAACAATGAAAAATGAGCTGAAATTAGAAATAGGGGAAATGAAAACTGAAATCAGAAACTTGGACAAAAAAATAGGCTTGATCCAGGAATCAACTAAGAAAAATGAAGAAAAAAATCAAGATAATTGAACAACAATCTGAACAAAATGAGAAAAAGGTAGAACTCATGAACCATAAAATTACAACTCACAACAAGGAAACTATAGAGGCCTTAATCTACCTTGAGATGGATAGAGCCTCTTATTATTTGAGATTTCAGAACACAGAGGAGACTAGAGAGGAGGACTTAAATTGGTGCTGGCTAAATTTCTAGCAGATTTCCTTCAGAGATAAAGATGAGATGATAAATGAATTTGATGATATCTACAGAGTCTATACCAGTTATGCGAGACGGCACAGATTCCCTCGAGAGATCCATATTAGATTTGCCAGAAGGAAAGTCAGAGATATTATTTACAAGATTTCAAGAGAAGAAACAATAAAATATAAGGATAAAGAAATAATAGTATTGAAACAAATACCAAGAAGAGTCCGGGAACAGAGGAAGGACTATCAATTCCTCACTAATTATTTAAATAAAAAAATATTTCTTTTAGATGGATTACCTCGGAAGGTATTTTGACATCCTGGAATGAAAAAAGAATGAAAATTGATAACCTAAATAAAGCACAAGAATTCTTTGAACAGCTGGGCAGATCAGAGGAGGAAACAAGCAGCAGAGATGAATTGGAAATGCCAAGTCAAGAAGAAATATAACAAAGAACTAAAGAACGAGAGGAAAACCAAAACAAAGAAGATAGAGGTGAAAGACCCACCCTAGAAGAAACAGGAATCAAAACCAGAAGTCAAACAATAGCCAAAACCAATGAGAGGTAATGTTTAAAATAAGAAAGAATGGGAAAAGGATTAACACTGACTTCTATAAATATTAATAGTGTAAATAATTCCTCAAAAAGGAAAAAAGTACTTTTGAAACTTGAAAAGCTAAAACTGGATATAATATGTCTTCAAGAGATTCATAACAAACCACAAGATTAGAAATATTTACAAAACAAAAAGTTAGGGAAACTATACACATCGCTAGCAGAGGAAAAAAGGAGAGGACTAGTATTATATATCAAAGAAAAATTAGAATTGAAACTGATTTATAATGATAAGATTGGAAGAATATTAATTGTAGAGGTGGTTATACAAAACAAAAAGATCTTACTGGTAGGGATATACGCCCCCAATACAAATCACGATGAGTTCTATAAAACTCTATATTCAAAATTAATAGAATTAGACAACTCTATGATCTGCATAATTGGTGACTTTAATGTAATTTCTAACAATAAACAGGATTACGCCAGTGACCAAAAATATAAAAAAATCCGAAATACATTACCTAAATGTTTTTTCGATACGGCTGAGGAACTAGATTTAGTAGTTGCATGGAAGAAATTGAATCCAGGAGTGACCCAGTTTACTTTCTACTCCAATCCACATAAATCCTGGTCAAGGTTAGATATGGCATGGATGAATAATGATCTACTGAAATATTAACCAACACTTGGGCATATCATAACACATTGCAAATAACTTGGAAAACTCAAACTTACAAGAAAGCTAGGTGGACACTTAACCCACAACTATTGAAAGAAAAAGGATACACTCAAAAAATTAAGGAAGAATTAGAGGTAATTTTTAAATTTAATAAAAAACAAGATACCTCATTGCAAATTCTTTGGGACACAATGAAGGTGTACCTAAGGGATATATTGATAGCCTATACAGCCAACAGAAATAAAGAAAAGTGGAAGCAACAAAACTTGTTAATAAAAAGATAAAAGGATTTAGAAGATAGATTAATGAAAACCCCAGAGGATGATCAAATTAAAAATGACTTGATTTTACTTGAACATGAATTGAATATATTAGACCAGAAAGATTTAATTAAGACAATGCTATACACAAAACAAAATTACTTTGAACACGCAAACAAACCCAGAAGATGGCTAGCATATAAATTGAAAAAAGAAAATAAAAAAAGAACTATATACCAATTGCAAGATAATAATGGGATAGTAGAGACGGAATTGGAGAAAAAGAAAACAATTGCAAGAGACTATTTCAAGAATTTCAAGAATACAACCAAGAAGAAATAGATGCAAACAAATTAGAGGAATATTTGAAAGAAAGCACATTACAGCCATTAACGGAAGATAAAAGGGAGATATTGTTATGTTCTGTGCATGGATGCAAAGGAGGAGACGAGCCGGTGAACAGTGAACTTCAAACTCTTTATTTACATGTGAAAACAGCTCAGCTCAATGGCCGCAACGGCCCCCTTTATATAGGCAAACTCTTAACTATTTAACCAATGAAACACGGGGAGCGCTAGCTCCGTTAACCAATGGGAGAGGCTCGTTAATAGCCAATCAGATTCTCCTGAACGGATCAATCCGATGTCGCTATTATTGGCCAATCAGAAGTGCAGGGCCTGAACCCTGCACTTTACTTCAAGCTCTTAATAATCTTTATTCAAGTACTTTTATTGATTCACAACAGATATTAAATAAGGAAATAACTTTAGATGAGTTAAAAGAAGCGATTAAAAGACAAAAAAGTAATAAAACTCCAGGCCCAGATTGGTTGCCAAGTGAATTATATAAAGAGATTGGAGAACCACTAGAAAATTTGTTCCTAGAGATACAACGAGGTATTAATAGAGGCAAGTGTCCCGGAATCATGGAAGGAGGCCCATAGTACATTGATCCCTAAAGAGGGTGCAGATGTCACCCTGGTAAAAAATTACAGACCAATATCTCTTTTAAACATAGATTACAAAATTTTTATGAGTGTGATGGCAGAAAGACTGAAGCTAATTCTTAATGAAAGAATTCACCCTGACCAGAATGGATTCCTTCCCATGAGACAGATTAGAAATAATACAAGAATGATAATTGATATATTAGAATACTATGAAACACATCCAGGAAGCCAAGTTGCTCTTGTCTTCCTGGATGCACAAAAGGCATTTGGGAACCTAAACTGGGAATTTATGAAACGCCAGATAAACTTGATAAAATTTGGGGACAACTTCGCAAAGATGTTAGATTCGATCTATTTAACTCAGAAAGCAAGGGTACTGATAAATGGAGAATTTACCAATCCTTTTGAAATAAAAAGGGGTGTCAGGCAAGGATGTCCATTGTCACCTCTGCTTTTCATTACAATATTAGAAACATTACTGGACAGAATTAGAATGAACGAGGAAATTAAAGGTACAAAGATTAAAAGACAAGAATATAAATTACAGGCATTTGCTGATGATATGGTCATTATTATAGAGGATCCAACAGAGTCAGAACCAAACTTATCAAAAGAAATTGATAAATTCGGTAAACTAGCAGGGTTGAAAATCAATAAAGAAAAAACCAAAATGTTAGTTAAAAATATAACAAATAATGAACAGAAAGAACTAGAAGAAATAATGGGACTACAAATTTTCAATAAGATTAAATATTTAGGTATATGGTTAAGATCCAAAACAATAACTTTGAAAAAAGTTAAACTAAAACAACAAATGTTAAACTATTACAACAAATAGGAAGAGATTTGGAGATATGGAGTAAAATGCAGATTTCATTATTAGGCAGAATTGCCACAATTAAAATGAATGTTCTACCCAAATTGCTTTTGTTGTGAATGAATAATGTCAAATAAAGTTATCTTGAGCTTGAAGCCAAGTGCAGGGTTCTGGCCCTGCACTTCTGATTGGCTGTTAATGGCAGGATCGGATTGGTCCATTCAGGAGCATCTGATTGGCCATTAACAGGCCATTCTCATTGGTTAACGGAGCTAGCGCTCCCGGATTGCTATTGATTGAATAGTTAATAAGTTGCCTCTATAAGGAAAGCTATAGCAGCCATCCAGTTTGAGCTGTCACACCATGTAAATAAAGAGTTTGAAGTTCACTGTTTCTACCAGCTCGTCTCCATTATTCGCACCCATGCTCCAGACTTAACACTAGCGACGAGGATGGGATTGGATGACATCAGAGCCAACTAAAACAACGAAGACAAACAAGCACGTGGCTGAAACGCACAACGGCGGAACCATGTCCGGCAGCGTAGTACCATCCGCTCCGTTCGACCCAGCTCAAGAGGACTGGGAGTCCTACATGGACCATTTCCAAATGTTTTTGGAAACGAATAATCTAAAGGATGCCACAACCGGGAAGAAACGGGCGGTATTCCTAACACACTGCAGGCCAATGGTATTCAAAATGGCTAAGGCATTAGTGAAACCAGCTGAAGTGAAGGCCATGGACTGGGACGTCCTCGAACCACTACTAAGGGGCCACTATGCACCGACCATTCCAACGCTCGTAAGACGACATGAGTTCTATCAAAGAAACCAACAGAAAGGAGAAAGCGTTGCCGATTTCATTGCAGACCTCCGGAACTTGGGAGGCCTTTGCGATTTCGCCGACCTAGAGGAGGCCTTGAGAGACCGAGTAGCTCTTGGATTAGACGCTTAAACGTACAGAGCAAAATAATGGCTAAGGGCGACATTAGCCTTGCCAATGCCATCGCTGAGGCTACAGCAGCGGAGGCGACCATGAAGTCGGCTGCCCAGCTACGCTGAAATCATGCTCCAGCACACCAACCAGCCAGCAAAGTTTCACCTAAGTCAGAAGGGCAGCTACAGACGGCCCACCATGAGGACCTCTCTTCGTCATCAGACAGTGATGAAGAAAAGGTCCATCACCTGCGGTCCGACCGGGACCGTTACCCGAAAACCCAGCAACCGTACGCTGGCTGCGGGGCCAACCATTACCGTTCCGATTGCAAATTCCGCGACGTGCTCTGCCATGAGTGCGGGAAACGAGGCAATATCGGACGGGTCTGCAGAAGTCTCCTCAGACCCAGCCAGACCTCGAAGGGTACCAATCTCCGCCAATCGACAGGGAATCACCCTGTAAGGCGAGAACCAGCAAACCACTCCTACAGAAACTGACCCGTTAATCGCCTAACGAGATGGGAAGAGGCCCACCAAGCACTCACTATCGGCCACGCCTCTTCATTAGATGCTAAGAAAATTCGAGTCAAAGTGGACATCGAAAATCAGCCTTGCCAAATGGAAGTTGACTCGGGATCGTCTCTTTCAATGGTCTCCTGGAAGACCCTCAAGCAACTCATCCCCACTATCCGGCGCCAAGACCTTCAATTCCAACGGCTCATGTTAAAGGACTACCAGGGGAACCGGATTCCAGTCATAGGATCCAGTAGAGTCCGGGTCATATTCAAGAACCACATAGCGTACTTACCCCTGACGGTGATCGACAAAGACCGGCCTAGCCAGTTAGGCCTGCAATGGTTCGCACCACTCGGCATTGAAGTGGCAGGCATTAACCGAATCGGCAGCAGTGACTGGGAGGAGGACCTCGCCCACGAATTCAGGGACGTCTTTGCGGAAAAGCTAGGCGAGTACAAGGGGAACCCAATATCCTTTAGCCTTAATCCAAAGATAGCTCCCATCGGCCTTAAGCCTTGTCGAGTTCCATTCACACTAAAGCCGAAAATCGACGAACAGCTTGATAAGTTGATAGCCCAGGGAGTTTTAAACCAACCGACCACTCCCCATGGGAAACACCAATCGTGACACCAATTAAGGACGGCTCCACCCTAAACCACGCCCTGCAACAAAATCCATATCCGGTGTCGGTGGTGCAACACCTCCTCCATTCCCTGGGGGGGGGGGCGGAAAAGTCTTCGCTCAACTAGACTTAGCTCAGGCTTATCAGCAACTGCCGGTTGACGAAAAAATGGCACAGACACAGACTATCGTAACACACCGAGGTGCCTTTAAGTGTACGCGGCTCCAATTCGGAGTCAGTGTAGCCCCGGGGATCTTTCAGAGACTAATGGAGAGACTATTGCAGGGGATCAAAGGCATTGTCCCCTACTTTGACGATGTGCTCATTGCTGCCCCCACTCCAAAAATTTTACAGGATCGTTTAAGAGTGGTTTTACAAAAATTCCAAGAAGCAGGCCTGAAAGTGAAGAAAAATAAGTGCAAACTGTCTACAGATCGGGTTGAATTCTTAGGGTACTTGATTGACAGTCAGGGTATTCACCCTACCGATAGCAAATTGAGAGCAATAAAAAATGCTCCCAGACCCCGGAACAAGGCCGACCTCCAGGCGTTCTTAGGCCTCATCAATTTCTATAACGTATTCTTGCCGCACAAGGCAACTGTCGCTGAACCTTTACATTGCCTACTAGATAAAAAAGCAATTTGGGTATGGGGTCACAGAGAAGAGCAGGCGTTCCGTAATGTAAAAAAACTACTGACTTCTGACGCTGTACTAATGCAGTACAATGAGACTTTACCATTAAATATCACATGTGATGCATCGCCTTTTGGAGTGGGCGCTATTTTGAGCCATGTATTACCTTACGGTAGTGAAGCCCCTGTTGCTTACTTTTCAAAGACGCTCTTGAAAACCGAGCGAAATTATAGCCAGATTGATAAAGAAGCCCTGGCAATTGTATCGGCTGTTAAAAGATTCCATGAGTACGTGTACGGCCGGGCTTTTACTATAGTAACTGACCACAAACCATTGCTGGGGATAAGCCAACTCCCAAAATACTTTCTCCCAGGATGACCCGCTGGTCAGAATTCTTGGCTGCCTACAATTATCAGCTACAATATCATCCCGGTAAAGCCATTCCCCACGCCGATGTGTTGAGCCGTGCACCGCTCCCTGAAACCATCAACAATCCTGCACCAACAATGACAACGTTGCAGATCGAGACACTCCATACGCCGCCATTAACTGCCCGTGACATCGCGAGAGAAACAAAACGCGACCCCATCTTAGCACGAGTCCTCACATGGGTGGAACGCGGATGGCCATTGGACCAAGTACCAGATGACTTTGCACCATTCAAAAGTCGTCAAACAGAGTTGTTCTCGCAAAAGGGCTGTATCATCTGGGGTGATAGAGTCGTTATCCCAGAACGACTCCAACAGGCACTGCTAAGAACTTTGCACGATGGCCACCCTGGCATCATGCATATGAAGGGCCTTGCACATAGCTATGCATGGTGGCCAGGTATAGACAGACAAATCGAATCACAGGTTAAAACTTGCCAGAGATGCCAAGAAGTAAGCAATGCTCCACCAAAGGCAACCCCAACCGAATGGGAGACGCCGCGGGGACCCTGGTCCCGCATCCATCTGGATTTTGCTGGGCCGACCAAAGGCCACACATTCTTGTTAACCGTCGACACCTACTCGAATTGGCTCAAGATTCACCGAATGAGGAACACGACCACCGAAGTGGTCATCAAAAGACTGGAAAGACTGTTTGCAACCCACGGATTACCAGACGTTCTGGTATCCGACAACGGGCCCCAATTTACCATGCTATCTCTTGAACAGTACCTGGCTGACCGCGGTATCCGACATGCGCTCACTTCGCCTGTGCACCCTGTGGCCAACAGTAGGGCTGAGTGCATGGTACAATTTGTCAAGAGAACACTACAAAAAATAGACGACAACATCGACGAGAAAATCAACTGCATCCTTTTTCTACAGCACATCACACCTCACAGCGTCACCAATAAAACTCCCGCTGAGCTACTAATGGGACGAAAGCTCCGCTCCCACCTCGACCAGTTACACCCAGCCTACAAACCAGAAAAACCACTTGGATCCAGCGGCCGATGCCGTACCTTCCAGGTAGGCGATTTAGTATTCGCTAAAAACTTATCGGGCGATCCGCTGTGCGTAGAAGCGACCGTAATCCACGTAACCGGCCCAAGATCATACCTTGTACAGTGCCCTGATGATAGACTTTGGAAGCGCCAGATAGATCAATTATGATCACCGCTGCAGTCACGCAATTCTGAACTCCCTTATGACCAAACTGAGGGGGGGGGAGATACAGAGGAAGACGAATTGCAACTAGAGGAAAATCTTTTTGAAGGGACTGATAACGGAACGGAAACGCAGGAACAGAAACTGGGGACGGGAGTGAGTTCACCTCAGGGAGTGGCCAGTGAAATTGGTGATGATGGAAACGTGAACTCTGAATCAGAGGCACCCCTGTCGTTAAACAATGATCTACCTCAGCAGAAGTGCAGCCAATCGCCAGGCACTTTGCGAAAATCAAAAAGACTGATAAAACAACCATCCTACCTCAAGAACTATGTAACCGCGCCCCAGTTCCTGTTCCTGCAGAAGCCGGGGGAAAGGGGTGTTGTGAATGAATAATGTCAAATAAAGTTATCTTGAGCTTGAAGCCAAGTGCAGGGTTCTGGCCCTGCACTTCTGATTGGCTGTTAATGGCAGGATCGGATTGGTCTGTTCAGGAGCATCTGATTGGCCATTAACAGGCCATTCTCATTGGTTAACGGAGCTAGCGCTCCCGGATTGCTATTGGTTGAATAGTTAATAAGATGCCTATATAAGGAAGGCTATAGCAGCCATCCAGTTTGAGCTGTCACACCATGTAAATAAAGAGTTTGACGTTCACTGTTTCTACTGGCTCGTCTCCATTATTCTCACCCATGCTCCAGACTTAACAGCTTTATTTATTCCAAATGATCCCTATATTATTGGACAAATTGTTTTTCAAAGAATTGGATAAAATTACTGTGAAATTCATTTGGGCAGGCAAGAAGTCAAGAATTAAGAAAATTTATTTCCAAGACAATAAAGGCAGAGGCGGCTTTGATCTTCCTGCCTGAGAGACCAATGATAAAACAGCAATGTTAATGTGGATAATGGATTGGATTAAATTGGAAAACGAAAGAATTCTAATATTAGAAGGATATGACTTACAAATAGGGTGGCATGCCTTCTTGTGGAACCCGAGTAGTAAAAGTCACTCATACTTTCAGAGACATACTTTATGCAAATCTTTGATAAAAACCTGGTCTGATATTAGGAAAAGCCATTATATTAAAGTTCCGTTTTGGTTGTCAACAATGGAGGCAATGTTCCACCCTAATACAATTGACATCAGTTAAAAGCTCAAATATCACCAAATTTTAGACAAAGAAGGAAAGCTCAAATCGACCCAAGAGTTAGAAAACCAAAAAATAATGATTGATCATTGGTCCTATTTCCAAATAGCAATAAGATATGAGAAAGATTTAAAAGAATTTGGAATAGAAACAAAGAGCACTAAATTTGATAAGATACTTTTGGGCCCAGATAAAAATAGGATATCTAAATTATATAACTATCTATTGGAATATGAATTAGCTGAGGAAATTGTGAAAGCACCAATGATAGTGTGGGCAAGAAATTTCAGCCATAATATAGACTTAGAAGACTGGGAATCTGGCAAAGAAATCTTACAATAACTAAATCTGTGTTTTATAAAGAGAACGAGGGTGGGATTCTACCAGTTCGCATCTATTCACTAGAACTGGTTGTTAACATTCTAAGTTGTTAACATTCGGACAACTGGTTGTTAGAAGAGATTATTGGCCTAATCCTGTAAGGCAGAAAGGAAGGAAACATTCTGATGTTGCTTACAGAAACTGCCTCTCCGTTAACCCTTATTACATTCTTGGCAGGACTAGACTTCCTGTCTCTGGAACTTCTCTGGAGGATTTTCCCCCTCCTTTGCTGGTACTTTGCTTATGTGGAGTGATCATTCAAAGTTACAATGGCACTGAAAAAAGTGACTTATGACCATTTTTCACACTTACAACTGTTGCAACATCCCCACAGTCATGAGAGGCCAGGCGAGGAGATGTGTGCCTCAATGTGGGTGATATTGAGTTGACCTCGCCCAGCCAATAACATGAACACCAAGCCACGCCCACCAACTAAGCCATGCCCACAGAACTGGTTGTTAGAAAATTTGAATCCTACCCATGCAAGAGAACCTATATAAAATGATATATAGATGGCATCTAACACCCTCCAGATTTGCAAAAATATATCCAACATCCAATCCAACTTGTTGGAAATGCAAAGGGAATCATGGTACTTCTTCCATCTCTGGTGGATATGCCCAGTGGTCAAAATTCTTTGGATTAGAATCAAAACTTGGTTAGAAGAAATCATCCAGGGTGGATTGGAGTGGGAACCTAAATTGTATCTTCTGGGTATCATTAAGGAAGGTTATCCCTCCAAAGTAAAATATTTGATTATCCATATTCTAACAGCAGCACCTATTTCACTGGCTCAGTTCTGGAAATCGCCTAATATACCACCAATACAATTTATTATTAAAAAAATATGTGAATGTGCAGAAATGGAAAAACTTACAGTAAAATTAAAAGGAAAAGAGGAGGAGAATTTTACTCGATCTGGAATAAGTGGTACGATTGGCTAGAACATAAAAAAAAAATGAAAAGGGGAATCAAGGGGGCAAAAAAAAATTATGAAACAGATTATGACACATACAATAACAGACAGGAATTGTTAATGTTAGTCTTAGACTCCCTCATTCTTTAAACAACCAATAGAAGGAATTCATCGGCAGAAATAAATAAATATAATTCAACAATAAACATTAATAACAGAACATTATGTTTGATAGAATATAAATAACAGAGAACCTATAGGAAACAAGAAATAACTGCCACATAATATAATTTAGGAAATATTTAACTCACTGTCAAATGTATTAAAGGAAAGCTTAATTAGTTTTAGCACAGAGATTATTGTGATGTTTGTTTGTATGAATCTTTGTCTTTTGAGTTTGTATATCTGTATATTTTAATTTTTTGTATTGAATAAAGTTTATTAAAAAAATTTTTTAAAAGAAATGTATCTGTTGATAGTTTAACTTTCTCTTTCTGAAAACAATATATATCCACATTACAAATATATAACTGTCACCCATCCTTTGATTCATGACATATTTTTGTTAATGAGTTTGCTTCTGGCTTTGGCAGTTGTCTTGCAATCCTGTGGATCATGGGTCCCCATGGCTCCGTGGACTGGTACTGGGGCCATGGCATGCCAGAAACCTGTCCATGCAAACAAAGAAAGCCTTGGTCCATGGGATGCAGGCAGCATGTGAAACTATGTTCCCTCTGGTCCACAGAAAAACCTCTCTCCACAGAACTGGTCCCAGGTGCCCAAAAGGTTGGGGACTGCTGCTGTGGAAGATCCTTGTAGTTGAGAATGGGACAACACAGGGAAAACAGGAACTCTAACATAATTTAAGGGCTGTGTTGAAAGATCAATAGTTATGGGAATCTTTTCCCTCCTCCTCCGTCCAAGACAGTGAAATATAATTCTACGTTATTCATATGTCTATTAATAAATGTTCCAAACTCATGAAGAGAGGAATGCCTACCAATCCTTTTGCACAGTTATCACCCTCCTAGCATAATATAGAAATGTTGGGACTATTTTCCCCAGAATTCCAGATAAACAAGACTATTTATCTTGTGTTGAAATGAAAGTCCATTATGTCCACAGCTTCCTCTTCCTTCTCAGCTGTTTTTATGACAAAATTCATACTGGTCCATTTATCTAAGTCAGAATCACAAACCCAGTATTCAGTCTCTAAAACAGGGGTGTCAAACTCACTGTGTCAATTGCCATCATGTGATGTTTCATGACATTTCCCCCCTTCACAGAGCCGAGGTGGACTTGGCCTGCATGTGACGCATCTGGCCTGTGGGCCGCCAGTTTGACATCCCTGTAAAATAATGTATTATTCTGCATGGCCTGCTCAGTCACACAAAGGCAGGGGTGGGATTCTACCAGTTCGCACCTATTCGCTAGAACCGGTTGTTAACATTCTAAGCAGTTCGGAGAACCGGTTGTTAGAAGAAATTACTGGCCTAATCCTGTAAGGAAGGCAGGAAGGAAACATTCTGGTGTTGCTTACAGAAACTGCCTCTCCGTTAACCCTTATTACATTCTTGGCAGGACTAGACTTCCTGTTTCAGGAACGTTTCTGGAGTTTTTTTCCCTTCCCTTGCTGGTACTTTGCTTATGTGGAGTGACCATTCAAAATTACATTGGCACTGAAAAAGGTGATTTATGACCCTTTCTCACACTTACAATTGTTGCAGCATCCCCACAGTCAAGAGAGGCCAGGCAAGGAGATGTGTGCCTCGATGTGAGTGATATTGAGTTGGCCATGCTTAGCCAACAATATGACCACCAAGCCATGTCCACAGAACCGGTTATTAAAATTTTTGAATCCCACCCCTGCACAAAACACTTTAACAATGCTCCCGTAGTGAAATATCTCCTCCCACTATCAAATACAAGCTACATCTACTTTTCAGGAACTAATGAGGACACTCCAGATTATTAGTTACAAAGTAGGTATCAAGCACCCAAACACTCAAAGGTACAGATGAAGTCACGGTAAGATAAACATACATGTTAGAAAAACTAGTAGAAAAAAATGTGCTAAGCAGTTTCTTATCTCTACTGTGTGAGGTGTCAGGTTTTATCAAGTGCACAAGCTACTGTCTTCCTGCTTATGCTAGATACAGGTGTTAGGAATTGTAGTCCCAATTACAACAGAAAGACACAAAAGTAGGAAGGGCCACTGAGTTATATTAGCATTCCAACCAAGAGAAATCAACCTTAATATATTTGGAAGAGCTTTGTGTGTCAATTATTAGAATGTTAAAGCTTTAACATTCTAATATACAAATCAAAATGCATTTCACTAACAATCCTATATATACTTAGCAGAAACTGAGCTTCTTGGAATTCTATGGAACTGGTTCAGTAGTTTACATTTATGGATTTGGTCCCAGAAATTGCATATCAAATGATATATTCCTATTTAAGAATTAATCCTCTGGAATTTAAGGAAATGATAGGTTTATATTTATATCTTAAGGCTGTAGATCTTAATATATTGAGCATAGTAGCACTCCCTGTTGCAGAAATGGGCACAGATTGCTTAGCAAAGAAGG
This sequence comes from Hydrophis major, assembly GCA_033807585.1. Lineage (NCBI taxonomy): Eukaryota > Metazoa > Chordata > Lepidosauria > Squamata > Elapidae > Hydrophis > Hydrophis major. Next base: position 78,239,365 of record CM066328.1, on the reverse strand, counting down.
TCCCTGGTATTGAACTGTATATAGCTGTGGAAAGCTGGGTAGATGCCAATTTTGGACAATTACAGCAAGTGGAAGTTCAAACCAATTCATTCCCTAGGAAACATTATACTGTCCTGCAAATATATTGTGTATAGTATGTGGCAGCTGGTTAGCAGGAAATATCTGAAAAGGGAAAATGCAGTATTACCCCTCCATATATTGTGTTCTCTTGCAGGAAATTCTTCTGAGTGCAGAGATTATTACATTTTGACAAATGATTGTCACATGTAGGGAGAGAGCTGAATAGTTAGTTTTCTACTACAGATATTTCAAAGTATACAGAATGGTATCTACTCTAGGAATGGTACTCTCTCAAAGCTATGTAGTGCTACGTAGGGGACTGTCAGTGAAACTGAACAAAGTCAACTGTTCTACTTTCTAAATATATTTATGTTTTGAATGAAGAGGAATGGCTATCAGTGCAATCCTGCACATCCCTTTGATTTAAGTGGTTTTTACCACTTAATAAGATTAGAAAAAAAATATTTTCTTTCTCTACCTCTTACTACCACCAATGGACAATTTTCTCTTTCCTATCAGTTGTCCTTTTTTTCTTTATGGAGAGTTGTACATGAACTTTGTGAGTGCAATACTACATACCGGTAGTCCTCAGCTTACTTTAGTTCATTTAGCGACTGTTCAAAATTACAACAGCACTGACAAATCTGACTTATGACCATTTTTCACAGTTACAACTTTTGTAGCATCCCCATAATCACGTGATCAAAATTCAGACGCTTGGCAACTGACTCATATTTATGATAGTTGCAGTGTTCCAGGGCCATGTGATCACCTTTTACGACCTTCTGACAAGCAAAGTCAATGGGGAAGCCATTAGTTGGCTTAACAACCACATTATCAACTTTTCAGCTGCAGAGTTTCACTTAATAATTGTGACAAGAAAGGTCATAAAATGGGGCAAAACTCACTTAACAAATGTCTTGCTTAGCAACATAAATTTTTGGGCTCATTTGTGGTCATAAGTCGAGGACTATCTGTATAAGGAGCTGACTGGATTCTGATTATTTTGTTACAGTCTTAGAAATAAAAGAAATACCTGGATTGTTATGTCTAGAAGATAAAGCAATCATGTTGGCTACTTATTTCTAATTATATTGTATGCTATACCTGGGATAGACAAGACACCCCCCCACCCCCTGTTTATAACTACAGGTTTTTCTATAGTTGTTTTATGACAACCAAAATTCTTGACACAGCATCATTTATTTCCATGGTGACATACCCAACTCTTATAAAATATGTGCAAAGGTTATTTCACAATGAAGATCTGATTAATGATTGACATACGAATAATAACTATTAGCTCACATGCGTTCATAGCACCTTTAATAAAGTTATGCTCTAGAAATATTAACAAGTGAAAGCAAAAGATTTCTATCAAATCATGCAGAGAGTATCTTCACATAATTTTGTAAGCAACAGACTAAAGGACTCAAGGTCCATCCCACCCCTGAAAGGACCTAATGGTAAAGACTGTGTTAGGGATAACATTGTTTACCCTAACTGGTTTAGGTAAAATAATAAATATGTTATCATAGTTTATTAGTTAAAGTGTCTGCAACTTTAACTGTAAGACTGTAATTGAGGGAGTGGTTGTAAAAAGCACCATAAAAGAAGCAAGGTACCATAGCTTGCTCTCTCTGGCTTTATGATCCCTAATTACTGGATGAAGACTGCGTTTTTCTCCTACTGGAAAGGGAGAGAGAAAGGACTGATTTATTGTAAGTGAACTGACATTGGATATTCTACACGGACTTTGCTAATTGAATATCCTTGAATGGACTGACTAAAACGATACATGACTAATGGACTGTTATTTTGACTATGCTATAATCTCTAAATGGAATAAACTATATTTTTGATAGCACAAGCGTATCTGTTATTTTTACTGTATGTTAACAAACATACAAGCTTATCTCACTCATTTATCTGTGTGCCTATCTGACTAACGCTGCACATTCTGTTTAGCTTGTCTCCTTAACCCTGGTTGGGGAACACAGGCTTAACACACTGTAATGATGACACTATTAAAGCCAACCTCTTTAACACATTCTTTGGCTCAGTCTTTGTAAACAGCAATTGATCATGCCCAGTATTTCCTAGTCGAACCACGGACAACTACAATGATCTAATAAATATCAATTTTACAGAAGACAATGTTGAAAGAGCACTACACAATGGAAAATCATCTCTGCCTATTGGACCAGACAGAATATGTGCCTACTTCTTAAAAAAGCTATCCACTGCCATAGCCAAATCTCTAAGCATAATCTTTGAAAAATCTTTCAGGACCAGCTCCTTGCCAAAACTTTGGTCACAAGCCACGGTCATCCCCATCTTCAAAAAGGGAGGCCCCAGCCTAGTTGAAAATTACAGACCAATCTCTTTATGCTGTGTCACCTGTAAAGTCATGGAATCAATTATTAACCAATCCATTATCCTCCCCTTAGAGACAAACAACCTACTCTCTAATAAACAATTTGGTTTCAGAAAAAAACTATCCTGTAATCTGCAACTCTTATACTGCAAAAACATATGGACTACACAACTCAATCAGGGCAAAGCAATAGACGCAATCTACATAGACTTCTGTAAAGCCTTCAATTCAGTGTACACAACAAACTACTCCTAAAACTAAAATCTTATGGTATCTCTGGACACCTGCATAACTGGGTAGAAGCATTCCTGTCAAACAGAAAACAAATGGTCAAAATTGGAAACGCCCTATCAAATTCTGTACCTGTCAACAGTAGTGTCCCTCAAGGCAATGTTCTAGGATCAACTCTCTTCATACTCTACATAAATGACCTCTGTGATCATATTAAGAGCAATTGCGTTCTCTTTGTTGATGATGTAAAGCTTTCAGCACCACAGATAAATCTGCTACCCTTCAAAAAAACCTCAACTATGTATCAGAATGATCAAACAAATGGCAACTTCAAATCTCAACAAATAAATGCTCTGTCTTATGTATTGGCAAAAAAAATCAGAAAATAAAACACAAGCTGAATAGTCAAGACCTTGTTGATGATCCAAACTCTGTCAAGGAACCTTGGAGTACTCATCTCTAATGATCTAAGTGCTAGAGCCCACTGTAACTACATAGCCAAAAAGGCATTAAGCATTGTTAACCTAATGCTACGTAGCTTTTTCTCTGGTAATATCACACCACTAACTAGACTAGAGCATAAAAAACATTTGCTAGACCAATACTTGAATATAGCTCATCAGTCTGGAACCCACATTACATATGTGATATTAACACAGTTGAGAAAGTCCAGAAATATTTCACAAGAAGAGTTCTCCACTCCTCTACTCATTGCAGAATACCTTATTCCACCAGACTTGAAATTCTAGACCTAGAAAATCTAGAACTACGCCGCCTTCGGTCCGATTTAAGTATAGTATATAAAATCATACATTGCAATGTCCTACCTATCAATGAATACTTCAGCTTCAACCATAACAATACAAGAGCACACATAGATACAAACTCATCGTTAACCGCATCAAACTTGATTGCAGGAAATACGACTTCAGCAACAGAGTGGTCAATGTCTGGAATACTCTACCTGACTCTGTGGTTTCTTCCCCAAACCCCAAAAACTTTAACCTTAGACTGTCTACTATTGACTTCACCCCTTTTCTAAAAGGTCTGTAGGTTTGTGCATAAGTACACAAACGTGACTACCATCCCTATCCTGTTGTTTTTTTATTTTTCTTATATGTATCCATGTATTCATAATTATGCTTATACTTATACCTATTATCTTGTAAGCAGTTGACAAATAAAAATAAATAAAAAATAAAAATAAATAAAAACAGGCACGTTAATTCCTAATTTCTGTGACAATGTATGACATAGTCCCCATAGTCCTAAACCATAATTGAAGCTTCTGTAACGTATCTCTTCTGTACTTAAGATCATTTTTCTCCTAATGATCTGCTAGCAGGATCCTTCAGAAAACCAGATTTCCCTGAGAGCTTCAAGGGGATGGTTTTATGGGTTGAGTGAAGTCTATTGAGCCTTTGTGTTCTTCAACTTTCTCCACAGATTCACAATGTCTTGGCTCTGTTCTTAATCTCCACTGAGATAATTCCTCATATCAGGGTGAAGCTTTTTACTTTTTTTCATTTTCACTTCTCTTATTTACAAAGATCAGCTCTAACACCAAAGGATCTGCAGTCTCCTCCCCACTATCTAGCCAGGTTGCCCTACTTGCAAAAGATGGGAGTTGCAGAGTCCTTGGGGTTCTCTGAGCTTGGTTGTTTGCTTGCAGATCTTTCATGACCTAAAGAGGTAACATCACCAGTGACATGGATGATGTTAACTAGTTGGGGAATGACATGTGTGCAAGCAAACAACTAAGCTCAGAGAGCCCCAAAGTCTCCACAATTCAACTCTGAACTACAAATATAATATATATTTGCAGTTGATAAATAAACGAGGAGCAGGTGTTCTATGCAAGCACAAAATACTGTGTCTCCTGGCTCAGCCCCAAACTATTTCAAAAAACTTTGCAAAAAGCTACGTAGTTACCAAGGTACACATTTGTATTTTTCTATATATTAAAAATGAACATAAAATGTAGTATGTATGATAAACAGCTTGAATTAACATCATGCCTGATGAATTTTTGAGAGCAAAAGAAACTTCTTGAGAACAATTCTTTGAGAAGGTATTACTGAGCTATGGATTTTCTCTGAATTACAACTTATTTTTAAATATATAACTTTGTTACATAACTGCACGATTGGCTGAAAAGTTTCAGGAGACTTGTTAGTCCTCCAAAGAAGTGAGACATAAAGACTCATCACACAAAGAAAGTTTCACACAAAGAAGTGAATCATAAAGACTCACCACACATTGTGTGCTGCTCCTGCAATATGGAACTGTCCTGAGCGGTGGCAACTTCTGATAAAGCATTAACCCTCACTACTAGTATTAAGGGGATTTCTGCCTGTAGATAACAAGTGTGAAAAGAGACCCTAAATATATGACTGGTCAGTGCTTGACTTGCTAAGAATTATAGGTTGCTTTCCACAGTCTGCTGCTCTGGGAATCAGATGAGCCAAAATTTTGAGCCAGTATAGGCCAGGGGTGTCAAACTCATGGCATCACATTGTTGTCATGTGATGTATCACGACTTTTCCCCCTTTACTAAAATAGGGGTGGGCATGGCCAGCATGTGATGTATCCGACCCATGGGCCATAAGTTTGACACACCTGGTATAGGAGGACTATGTCCAACAAGGTGGCTCTTTTTAGGCTGAATATAAGTTTGACACACCTGGTATAGGAGGACTATGTCCAACAAGGTGGCTCTTTTTAGGCTGTATATATTATTATATTATGAGGCATTATTTTATTCATGCCTCAAATTCCACTTGAATAATGTACCTTACTTACTTTCTCACAAAGAAAATGATTGAAGATTATTATATAATAAAAGGATAAAACAGTTGAAAACATAATTGGAGGAAGGGCTCATTACCACGCTTCTCACTTCTGGATTTCAAATTATAGCTCTCCTTTATACCTGCTGGACCTGCCCTCCTAAAAAAATAAAACTATTATGTGATATCTCAGTTAAAGAAGCTTTGTGTTCTACTTTACAATGAGCAGTCCTCTACTGGTTCATTTTCATTGACAAAAGGAGTATATTTTTTTTAACAGAAAAATGTTATATTTTTAATGTATATATATATATATATATATATATATATATATATATATATATATATATATATATATATATATATATATTTGTTTTCTTAAGTTTTCGTGGGTACTTACATGTCTGGCATTCAGCTTTGTTCGGGTATTTTCCCACGTGGTGCTTTTAAAGTTGTAGCAACGTTTCAGCAGAATCTCATCTGCCATCATCAGGCTTTTGTATAGTGTTTGTCTGTGAGTCAGACTTTTACAGGGGTTTCAGATTTAAATTTGGGGCAGCCTATTGCTGTGTCAGAATGGTTTTTTCTTCCTCCTGATTGGTTGAGAGTCTTGGTCTGTGTTTATTGGTCACGTTTATTCTGACACAGCAATAGGCTGCCCCAAATTTAAATCTGAAACCCCTGTAAAAGTCTGACTCACAGACAAACACTATACAAAAGCCTGATGATGGCAGATGAGATTCTGCTGAAACGTTGCTACAACTTTAAAAGCACCACGTGGGAAAATACCCGAACAAAGCTGAATGCCAGACATACATACATACATACATACATACATACATACATACATATATATATATATATATATGTTAAAATGTTATATTTTTAACAGAAAAATATGTGTTGGAAAGCATAAATATTAATGATGAAGAGAAAGGGGGTAGAAAATGTCCATCAAGAGTCATTAGTTCAGAATATTCTAATATTGTTTTCTGAGGTTTTATATATATATATATATATATATATATATATTCTGAGGTTCTCGCGGGTATTTGTATGTGGATCTTTGCTTATTCGGGTTTTCTCCCGCGTAAGATTGGAAGTATCTAGGCAACGTTTCAATGAAGTCTCATTCATCATCTTCAGGCTTGGTCTTCAGCTCTGTGCTTCAGAGCTGAAGACCAAGCTTGAAGATGATGAATGAGACTTCATCGAAACGCTGCCTAGATACTTCCAATCTTACGCGGGAGAAAACCCGAATAAGCAAAGATCCATATATATATATTCTAGTTATCATTTTTCAGTGTATTTATTTTTTGTGGCAATGATGACCATCAATTGAATACTGTCCATCTACTTCTCTACCTTGAAATTAAACTTCTTTGATCAATATTGAATTTTATATTTCTATCAGTTAATAGCAAAAGAGCTTTTTCTTCAATTTATCTGCATCTTAATTTCTAGCTTATCCTCATTATCTCTATTTGTCCTGCATATTTCTGTTGAGCATTCTTTAATGAAAGTATCTTTTTTGCACTTGAAATGTCTCTTATAGGTTAAAGACAGAAATATAATTTAGACCAGAGTTCTTCAAAGTTGGCAACTATGGACTTCTATTCCCAGAATGTTTCAGTCAACATATCATTAAGCATACTATTAAGAAATAGATTTCTGAGTCAATGGGGAAACTTAACAACTCTGTTGCTAATTTAAGAACTGCAGTGGTTCACTTAAAAACTGTGTTAAGAAATGTCATAAAATAGGGCAAAATTCACTTAACAAATGCCTCATTTAACAACAGAAAATTGGGGCTCAATTGTGGTCAAAAGTCGAGGATTACTGATATTTAAAACCTACATTAAACTATTTCAAGAAGGTTGGTGATTGATTACTAAAAATATTGCTAAAATCTGTTTTCGGCAGATCTAGAAAAATATTCACACTGCTTGCATTTTTGCACCATAGAGGAACTGGAGTTTAGAATTCAAAAACACTATGCTGTAGCAATTCCTAACAGCTAAAAATGAAAAACAAAGGGTAAAAAAAGCAAGGTATAGAACTGTGAATTTCCTTTAGCTATGCATGTCTCTTCATGTAATTATAGGGTGAGTCTTCCGGTCTCTTTTTCCTATCAAAGGGAGCAGGTCATGAGTTCTTCTGAGTAAGAGGATTGACTTCATCGGAAAAACAGTGTTTCATCTCATTTCAGTTCTGGGTCTTCCAATTGCTCTTTCAGTCTCCACAAAGGAGGCATATTTATTTATTTATTTAGGTTTGTTATTTGCTTACAAGATAATAGGTATAAGTAAAAGGAAAGGGGTGAGGTCAACAGTAGAAAGTCTAAAGTTAAAGTTTTGGGGGTTTGGGGAAGAAACCACAGAGCCAGGTAGAGTGTTCCAGACATTGACCACTCTGTTGCTGAAGTCGCATTTCCTGCAATCAAGTTTGGTGCGATTAACCTTGAGTTTGTATCTATTGTGTGCTCTTGTATTATTATGGTTGAAACTGAATTATTCATTGACAGGTAGGACATTGCAATGTATGATTTTATATACTATACTTAGATCGGACCGAAGGGGGCATAGTTCTAGATTTTCTAGGTCTAGAATTTCAGGTCTGGTGGCATAAGATATTCTGCAATAAGTAGAGGAGTGGAAAACTCTTCTTGTGAAATATTTCTGGACTTTCTCAACTGTGTTAATATCACATATGTAATGTGGGTTCCTGACTGATGAGCTATATTCGAGTATAGGTCTAACAAATGTTTTGTATGCTCTAGTTAGTAGTGCAATATTACCAGAGAAAAAGCTATGTAAGATTAGGTTAACAACTCTTAATGCCTTTTTGGCTATGTAGTTACAGTGGGCTCTAGCACTTAGATCATTAGAGATGAGTGCTCCAAGATCTTCAACAGAGTTTGGATCATCAACAAGGTCTTGACTATTCAGCCTGTATTTTATTTTCTGATTTTTTTTTTGCCAATATGTAAGACAGAGCATTTATTTATTGAGATTTGAAGTTGCCATTTGTTTGAGCATTCTGATACATAGTTGAGGTCTTTTTGAAGGATAACAGTATTGTCTGTAGTGTTGAATAGCTTTACATCGTCACCGAAGAGAATGCAATTGCTCTTAATATGATCACAGAGGTCACTTATGTAGAGAATGAAGAGAGTTGGTCCTAGAACACTGCCTTGGGGGACACCACTGTTGACAGGTAGAGAATTTGATAGGACATTTCCAATTTTGACCATTTGTTGTCTGTTTGACTGGAATGCTTCTATCCAGTTATGCAGGTGTCCAGAGATACCATATGATTTTATTTTTAGGAGTAGTTTGTCATGTACCACTGACAAAGAAGTACAGAAGCCTGATGATGGCAGATGAGATTCTGCTGAAACGTTGCTACAACTTTAAAAGCACCACTATTATGACGTGGGAAAATACCCGAACAAAGCTGAATGCCAGACATGTAAGTACCCACGAAAACTTAAGAAAACAAATAAATATATATATATATAGTAATTTAGCCTTTAAAATTCGATCTCTGGTATTTCACCTGAATAATTTCTCACAATCACAAATGTAATTCTTTCCACCAGAGATTATTCAAAAGTCAGATGCCCTATCCAGATTAATGATTACCTTCAACAAGTTGTTATTAATTTTTGCTCTGTCCTCAAACCAGCATAAGCACAGGCCATTTGAACAAGGACAATTTCATATTTTTTGTGACATGGTTGACAATAGTACAGGAGGACATGTGCATCAACTTTTGTTATGAGAACATAAGCAGTGCACTGCTGGATTGGATTCCTGGCCCATTCCAGTCCAGCAGTCTGTCCCTGTAATGACCAACTGCACAAGAAACCCAAAAGGCAGTCAAGGCTTAAAGGATTGATTCCCATGACTTCAATGAGTTGGTCCAATCCTTTGCCTTAACCACTAGACCAAACTAGCTCTCTTAGGAATGGACCTTTTTGTATATCTTTCTAAATCACTCTCCCAGTAGAAATGCTTGGTACTGATGTTATATTATTTTGGAGACCAGAAAAAAAATGTTTTTATCATCTTGAATCTTTTAATATGATGATTATATGCTTTATAATGCTATATCCTTTGTTCTAGTTTTTCTTTGATGAAAGATCACAAAGTACAGCATACCCAAAAAGTCAAACTGAAGAAGAAAAGTTTAAAAAAAAAGGGAAGATAATCCTAAACAATAACATACAGGCTCAACTTGCACAAATAGTTCTGGCTATGTAATCTTTATAAAATGTCTGTGGAGATTCTCAGTCATACGCTTCATACTTGTCTCAAAGCTGCTTTTTCAAAAGACAACTGGACTGTTTTTTCTGTTGAGGAGGAAGAAGAAGACATTTCACTTCTCATCAAAGAAGCATCATCATTTTTGCCAGGATGGTAAGGCAATGGAAGGATTAGTTCTGACAGGATGGGGGAAGGGTTGGAAGGATCATATTTCTTTGCAGTCATCTGGTTGTGCTAACCATTTTGTCAGAACTAATCCTTCCAATCCTGTCAGAACTAATCCTTCCATCGCCCCCACCATCCTGCCAGAACGGATGAAACTTCTTGGTTGAGAAGCAAAACATTTTCAGTCTAATTGCCTTTTGAAAAAGCATCTTTGAGACAGAGGTGGTATTCAGCAGGTTCTGACCAGTTCTGGAGAACCGGTAGCAGAAATTTTGAGTAATTCGGAGAACTGGCAAATACCACCTCTGACTGGAGATTTTACAGCATCCTTCCCCTGCCATGCCCACCAAGCCACGCCCACAGAATCGGGAGTAAAAAATTTTGAATCCCACCACTGCTTTGAGGCTATCGGAATAAAAATTTTGAGATTCCCCTGGTAATCTCAAGACACTGATTTTAAAATAAAAGGCTGATAATGTACCTTTCCTCTGATCTAGCCAGTTGATTACATCCTTTTATTCTGTTGAGGACAGAACATTTAAGAGAAAAAAATTCTCTGGTAAATAGATATTTAGGGGGAATGAGCAATTTGTATTAATCCCCAATCCACAGACACAAACGGAAGATCCTTAACTTTTTTAGAGGTTTCTGTCTAGAACAGTTTTTTAAAAAAAATTCCTGAATAGTCCCAGAATTAACAGAAATGGCCACAAATAGTCACACTGGCATCTGTATATTATCTTGCTTCAGGATGGTATATTCTGCACTGAAACTTTTAAAGGATTTGGCGCTGTTTTTTACTCATTTTATACATTTTCATTCATCTGGCTGTTCATTTTTTCACTTTATTATGGAAACTGTTGCAGTTTAAATCTATTATAATCTATTAAATCTATTATATATATATATATATATATATATATATTAAACTTAATTATTGATCTTTCATCATTGATCTCTCTTGCATTCTGTTATGAGCCTGTTCTCTATCAGACAACTATGATTGTGATTATCACCTGTTGCTTCAGTGGTGGGATTCAAAATTTTTTACTACCAGTTCTGAGGGCATGGCTTGATGGGCGTGGCAGAGGAAGGATACTGTAAAATCTCCAGTCAGAGGTGGTATTTGCCACCTCTCCGAACTACTCAAAATTTCTGCACCGGTTCTCCAGAACTGATCAGAACCTGCTGAATACACCTCTGTGTTGCTTGTATGTACACTACAAACTTATGCACCAGAAACAAATTCCTTGTGTGTGTCCAATCACACTTGGCCAATAAAAAAATTCTATCTGTGAAAGTTATCAGAGACTCTGCTCCAGATGTTCCTGATAATTTAGGGATTTCTTAGGAAGACATTTAGGAGGACTACCACCCTCTTGTGGTAGTGTCTGAGCTGTGAATTCAAGGTATTTGCAAAGCTTCTTATTACTGGACCTACATTAAAGCTTCAAGTAAAATTCATTTCTTTTTCATTTACATACAAACCTCTTCCTGCTCTCTGACAGGCAGTCTTATTTTCGCAAAGCTGAAAACCTGGTGTTGTGAAGTTATATTTCACTTTGTTATCTTTTAATTATTTTTTTAATGTTGTGGCCAGCCATTTCAAAAATGTATATTGGTATATGCATATAACTGTCGGAAGTGACTTGTTGCTGCTGAAGGAAATGAAGAGACATTTGTGGTTTAAAACAACTATGGAACATGTACTGCTTATTCACAAGTGGGTTATAAGTGTGCAAATGCTAATAAGTTTCTTAAATTGTTTTCTGCTGTGCATTTTCTATCATACTTGTTTGACCGGTTCTTCAAGGCTGTAAAACTTTTTATTTTGACACAAAGGGTCAAAAAGAAGTTGGGACTTGAGGATAAGATTTGATGTGATTGGAGAAATACTGTAGACTGACAAAAGAAGTTGAAGGAGATTTTAGATCTGAATATGAGCCTGAAAGTGTTTTTCTCCTGAGAATGTCTTTCTTCTACATTTTTCTGGCTACATATTGTAAACCAAACTCATAAGTTAATTCTGAGTCTGAAAAAAACAAAATCTCTATTAATCCTAACCTCTACTTTTCCTATTTTATCAGTATGTACATTCTCATGTAACAGTGTTCTGTGTACCTTCAGCATTTAGTCATGCTGGCCACATGACCACGGAGATATCTTCTGACAGCACTGGCTCTTCGGCTTTGTAATGGAGATGAGGACTTCCCCCTAGAGCTGGAAATGACTAGCACGTATGTGCGAGCGGAACCTTTACATTTTCAAAATAAGGTTTCACGGGCAGACTAACCTGAACAATAGCAAAATCATCAAAGCAAGGATAGAACATATAATGTTAAAACAACAAACACTATTATGGAAAAATTCAAGAATTTGCATGATATCAGATCTTCTGCCACTCTTTGGAAGGAATTGTCAAATTGGGCAATGCAGTTCACAATTGCCAATGTAAATGTATCTGCAAAATTGGCAAAAAAGCCAATTCACTACGTTATCTTCACTATCTTAATCTAAGCCCGTGTTTTTTCATACTTGGCAACTGAACGATGTCTGGGCTTTAACTCACACAATAGGAATTGGGTGGAAATTCTGGGAATTGATATCCATACGTCTTAGAATTAGAAAAACACTCTTCTAAGCTGTAACAATACAGGTAGTCCTCATCTTATGAGGTAGTCCTCATCTTATGACCACAAATGAGCCCAATATTTCTGTTACTAAGTGAGACACATTAAGTGAATTTTATGACCTTTCTTGACACAATTGTTAGGTGAATCACTGCAGTTAAGTTAGTAATACAGTCTTTAAGTGAATCTGGCTTCCCTAATAACTTTGTTTGTCAGAAGGTAGCAATGTCCCCGGGTCACTGCAACTGTCATGAATATGAGTCAGTTGCCAAGTGTCTGAATTTTGATCATGTGACCATGGGGATGCTGCAACAGTTGTAAAACGGTAAAAAACAGTCATAAGGCTTTTTTTCAAACCACCATTTGTAAATTCAAATGGTCACTAAATGAACTGTTGTAAATTGAGGGCTACCTGTAACTGACTTGTCCAATCTTGAAAAATTAAGTAGGGCTAGATTTGGTTAGTACTTCCGGAAAGATTGCTAGGCAATATCAAGTCTTGATAGAAGAGAGTATTTGTAGCTGAGGGGTGAACTGCAGCCTGTGCTCTATGAGCTTGGTTGTTTTCTTACAGATGTTTCATTACCAAATTAGGTAATATTATCAGTTGTAGTACAGTTGGGTTGGCTTTCATTTTATATACTAATGACTTGCCCTGTCAGTGTTGGTGGTTCCTTTATTAGATAGTTGTTTACTATTAGCTTGTTTGTCTGAGTTGGTGGTTCCTTAATTGGGGCATTGTGTACTTCTTGATTGCTAGTCTAATGTTAATCTTAGTGATAATCTCCTTTTTTGGCTTTTAGATTGTCTCTTTTGAATGGCATGTAGATGTTGTTTATCTCCACGTGCTATTGATGGCCTATATGTCTACTGTGTCAGGCTTCCAGGAATTCTCTGGTGCTTTTGGACTTGGCTTGATCTTGGATGCATAGTTTCCCAAGTGAAACTATGTTTGAATCTGTCCATGTGTTAAATATTAAGGTTTTAAAATGTCTATTGTTTGCTAGTTGATATTCATGAATGTTCTCTGCTAGTCTTCTCCGTTTGTCCTACATAGTGGCTATTTGCAGTTCTTAGATGAGTCATGCTTTGGGGGCGGGGGGGGTGCTGGTGAGTTTTTTGTTTACTTAGAAGGTTTCTGAGGGCTTGGTTTGTGTTCTATGCTAATAGTTTGTAGATTGAATTAGACTGTTGGTGTTTTCTGAGATGTTTTTGACGGATGGCAGTGATATCCTTTTCAGAATTTATATTGGTTGTGCTATATTGGATTGAGTGGTCAGGTACTTTGTGATAAAGTTGAGTGGAAATCCATTTTGTTGAAAGATGTTGTTTCTTTCCTGTTTCATATTTCTGATGTTCAGGGTTGTTGTAATGTGTTTGTTTAGTGTTCTTGCATAGCTTCCCTTATGGGAAGTTGGGTTGTTACTTTGGTAGAAGAGCACTTGGTTGGTGTCAGTAATTTTACAAAAGACTTGTGTTTCTAATTTGCCATCGTTACCTCTGTTGTTGATGATATCCAGGAACAATAGTGTGTTGTTGGTTTCTTCTCCCTTGTGAATTTTATTGTTCTATTTTAATATAAAACCATGCCTGAGTTATCTTTCCAAAATAGAATAGAATTCTTTATTGGCCAAGTATGATTGGACACAAGGAAATTGTCTCAGTGCAAAGTGCACATAAAAGAAAAGATACATACATAAACTCAGTGTAATTACTGTTGATTCTTTTGAAGGTTTATTTATTGGTTTCCTGGGGGATTTCAATGATTTGCTCTTTGATTTAATTTTTGTGATATACTTTTAGTCTTGTAATGTGCTTAAATGTGTAAGTAACTGATTAACTTTCAAAATAGTTTCCATAAGGATTATAAAAAGTTTCCATTACTTCCTAATACAGAACCATCAATTAAATATTTGCCATTTTCATGTGAAACTTAAAACTTGCTGCCTTTTAAAATATTTATTGTACCTTTGGAAGGTATCCAAACTTGGTAATATGTACATTGCTACAATGCTAGAAATTGTGCAGGAATTACTGGATTTTTTATCCTGCAATTACCATAGAACTTGGGACAATTTCAATGAATCTTTTTGTCTGTTCATATCTGATTGCATTGAGATTCTTGCCAAATCAGTGACTTGGCACAGAAGGTTGTCCTTTAATTCACCCAAGTCACAATTACATTAGCCCGCTTAGAGAGGGCTGTAAAGCACTACAAAGCCGTAGTTTCAGCAAAAGTTTCAGTGAGGAAATTATTAACAGATCAGCTATTGACAGACATAAATTAATGCCGGAGTGGGTTTTTGTTTGTTTGTTAGCCCTTTAATTTGCTTAACACAATCCTAATTTCTTAAAACAGATAAGAAATTCAGTTTCTGCAGACCTGTCAGTCTGGGGACAAAAGTCATTTTATTGCCCTAAAGTCAGATTTGTAGAATAATTTGGCCATGGGGGTTCATGTATTCAAGACTAAGTTAATTTGGAGAAAAGCAGAACAATAAAGGAGAATGTAAACTCCAACATTTATTATTTTGAGTGATTATCATCTGAACTATCCTTTTTAAGGGCTGCTTTAACTTTTGAGGAACGTATTGAAGACCTTACCATAAGAGGGGAGAGGGTAAAGAAAATTTAAAAATAGATAAAACAATGAAATTTAAATAATTGGAAAAGAATATGACTTAATTTAATTATTTAAATTGCAAGTGTATTGTATATTGGAAGTCATACACTTATGGAGTTTAGATTGTTTATGTAGTTTCCCAAGTTTAAAACAAGAAACAAATCACTAACAAAACATATATCCCATTCTGTTCCATAAGCTGTACTTACAGAGAGAACCTCTCATACAGAAGTGATGACAAGATGAGGGAAGAACAATAGCAGTGTGAGGTTTATGATTGATTGTCAAGAGAATTTGGAAGGATATCAAGAGCCATTTTGGCCTCTCCCACCCCATCCCAGGGACGGATGAATCTATTCCATTTATTGTGTTTGCAACATAAGGCCAACACTGAACATCAATGAGGTAGCAGTGGGATGAATTAATACCATGTTTCCCCCAAAATTAATCCAATCGGAAAATAAACCCCAGCATGATGTTTCAGGATGCTCATAATATACGCCCTATCCCCAAAATAAGCCCCAGTTAAGATTATCAGCCAGACAGACACATTTAATATCGTATTTTCCCCCAAAATAAGACCTAACTGGAAAATAAGCCCTAATACGTCTTTTGGAGCAAAAATTAATATGGCAGTTTTATTTTGGGGGAAACATGGTAGATAGTTGCTCATTCCTCCTGAAGCCTGAAACCTGGAGGAGAAAGGCAAGTGGACACAATTCTCTCCGCCAGGTGCTCTATCCCCAAAATAAGCCCCAGTTAAGATTATCAGCCAGACAGACACATTTAATATTATATTTCCCCCAAAATAAGACCTAACTGGAAAATAAACCCTAATACGTCTTTTGGAGCAAAAATTAATATAAGACACAGTTTTATTTTGGGGGAAACATGGTAGCTAGTTGCTCATTCCTCCTGAAGCCTGAAACCTGGAGGAGAAAGGCAAGTGGACACAATTCTCTCCGCCAGGTGCTCCAGGAGGAACAATTCCAATGAAATCTGACAGTGACGAGTGGAATGATATACACCTGAAATGAAAAAAATGATGCCTCAGGAATGAAGTATCTAAAAAATCTCAATTTCTTAGTTTCTTAAGTACCCACATTTCAATTGCCATGTGCATTTCAACAGACTATTGGTATAACTGAAAGAAAAATTAGTGAATGGGCATAGTTGGATTATGAGATCAGCATAAGGTAACAGAAGCCCTTCTGCAGATATCAACCTGAAATGGTCCCTTCACTGACCACTTGGCTTGGTCTCTGCAAAGACTTTTCCATATGCTTCATGATCCCCAAACCCTTCATGATCTTAGGAAGGAGCGACAACGGGAGGCATACTGGAATGTACATGATGCAGATGTGAACCTCAATCCAATTAGGCACCCTTAGGAATGTCCATGGACTGCATAAAGCAACCGTTTTTTTTCTAAGGACAGAATATAATTTTTAAATAATGACTTACATTTTTTGATAAGCTGATAATAATCAGAAATATAAGGCCCTAATTTTTTTGTAGCAAAGAAACAGAGTACAAGCTCATTGCACTATTTTCTTTGTATCTTTTATTATCTTTTTAAAATATTCATATTATATTTTTCCACTAATCATAGTCCTCAGGAGCACAATAACCTTCCTATTTAACCATATCATTCTCCGTGGCTTATTCACAAAACAAACCAGCTTCAGTGTCTCATTTAATTTCATTGCAACTTCTTGTTCTTGCTAAGTACAGGTTTCTCTTTCCTCAGTATCCAGAATTGATTTTTATGCCCAGCTGATGCCCAGTGGAAAACATTTCTGGCCAATGCCTTTTTCAAACCTTTCCCATCCTGCTCTTTGGGCTCATTTTTGCTGGCGGGGAGGATGATAGCCAGATGTTCTGTGCTCCTTCCAATCATACTCATCGTGGCTTTCCCTAAAATCAAAACAGGAAATTTAGCCAACGTTAAGCAAAAGTTAGCTATGCCAATCAGGAGAGTCGAACACTATAAGCAAGTAACCAAGTTTTGACATATGAGATAGACATATGAAGGTATTTTCTGGCAACTTCCCTTTTCAACTGCACCTCTTCTTTTCCTCACAATGCTTACCTGAGAGATTCCCCATCTCTTGGGAAAACCATTTTAGTGCTACAGGAGACTTGTCATGCCCGAATAGTCTTTATATACTGTTGTTGCTCTCTAGCCCCATCTAGTGGCCTGATGGACAAATATACCCTAACATATGACCTTTATATATTGTTGTTGCTCTCTAGCCCCATCTCGTGGCCAGAGGAACAAATGCCAAGTATATTGTTTGAAGCTGAACCCATCCCATTACCCAGCAGCCTGAATTTTCAAAGCAAATGCATGCTGGGAAGCCAGACTCCATTTCCTTTAGCATTTGGAGAAAGCAGAAACACAAAGAAAAATCCATCTTAATCTGTGGCACATGGTCATCCAAGGACAACTCACATCCCACACACAAGAGCATCACTGGTGAGATTTAGATTGCTTGCATTTATTAATTGTTGTGTTCAGCAGGAACTCAATACTGCCTATCTTGTACTTTGCTCTCATTTTATGTATCCCTATTTTCCCCAGTTTCACCATATCCTGTTCTTTTAACAGAGCATTCAGATCTATGCACACAGTCTGTTTTATTGGAGGTTAGGTGGTTTTAGCTGCATGTCAAGCTGCACAGAGACTAAGGTGTAGTGAGGACAGAACAAGGCTGCTATCCAAAAGGGAATTCCTCATAGGATCCAAGACCTAGGGTCTATAGCTTTAATACTATATATTCTACCAATTATGCTGATTCATTTATGGTGTCTTCAGTTCAAAAGGTTTGTTTCAGACTTTCTGTTTCCTAAAGAAATAGCAAGGGAAGTTGCATCTTACCCAATGACCTTTTGTCTTTTACCTGAAGCAGCGCTGACAATAGAGGTCATCATCACAGCTGTGGCAGCGCATACTGGCATCTTCATTGCAGATACAGCACCAGGGTAATTCTTCTTCATCGCTGTTTGATGTTCTGGCAGGCCAGATTAGATGTTTAGCAACAACTGGAGCTTGTGCCTAGTGGAGGAGATACAAACATGCAACCACATTATGAAAAATCCATATTAAGAGTTCCAATGCAGTTGTAGGATTACTAAAATACCTATAATAATTCTTTGAATAACTGAAATGTACTTGTTTTTAATGCCTGAAAATTCAAGAATTGTATTCCCATTCAATTTCCCTTGTTTATGTGAACATCACCTCTATTGTCCAAACCTGGCAGGTTGCTACCAATTTTGCATAGAAACTGGCCAGCCCTGTGCAAAATTATGGCTAAGTATTAAGTTTGGGGCAAACTGACCCCAGAGAAACCATTTGTCTTTTAGTTTCAAGATAAGATCCACAGGTATCTGCTTTTTGGGCTGGCATCTGGGAGCAGTTGATAAATCCTAAGGGAACACAGTTTGAGGGATCTGACTTTTTGTTGGGCCTTAGCTGCAGTCCTGAAGATACAAGCTTCACAATGCCATGCATGCATGTATCCAGGGGTGTTGCTCACCTTGGTTTTCTTAGTCGAATTCAACTGCACAGTTGCAGACTGATTTGGGGAAATATTGAAGCCGCTTGCTTCATCCAAAGCTGCTTCTTCAGTAAGCTGGTAACAAAAAATAAAATAAAATATACAATAAACTTATTTTTTAAATATATTTGCTGTTCATCTCTCTTTCAAGCAACAAGTACCCTCACAGGCTGCTTTCTTCTACTCTCTTAATTTTCAGTTTAGCAAGCATCCATCTAAATAAGCATTTCAAATTTCCAACCCTTACTCAGCTACAAAACTTACAAAGCCACATTTTATCTTCTGAATCCACTCAGAAGGTTAAAAAGTTTAATACATGGGGAAAACCAGGCTTGGGTGTGAAATAAAAGGTATCAATCAGATTAATTCTGCATAAGTAACATCAGCTGCAAGAGACCTGTTTCAAAACTCTCTGGATGGCTTCCTCCTCTTCTTCATCACTATTGGGGAGTTTGTAATCATCCAAAGTAACTATTGAAGAAAGAAAAAGAAAACTAAACATGTAATAACTATTTCATAAAGGGAGCTTTTCATCATTTCAAGTTACTGCAAATAACCACAGATCATGCTATACAACATACAGTCTTGCTGTCAACTTCAAAATGACTACAGCCCAGGCCGTATTTATTTTTGCTTCGTTTCTTTGTTTCCACTCTTTGGGAGGAAGGAGGGGGAGTTTGAAGGAACTGAAATGCAGTGCCTGAGTCCACTGGACAAAACATCCACCAGATCAGTGGTGGGATTCAATTTTTTTTTACTACAGGTTCTGTAGGCATGGCTTGGTGGGCGTGGCAGGGGAAGGATGCTGTAAAATCTCCAGTCAGAGATGGTATTTGCTGGTTCTCCAAACTGCTCAAAATTTCCGCTACAGCAACTGCTCAGAACTGGCTGAATACCACCTCTGGTTCAGGTATCTATCTAAAAACCCAGAAAACCCTAAAGTAGAGATCCATGGTTTTTAAAATGTAACTATGACATGAGGATGGCAGGAATTAAGCCCTCTTTGAGGCAATAGCGTATATTTATTAGTCGAATTAAACATTTAAAAATACTTATACATGGCAATGAACATCTGCTGAGACTGAGGGGGAAGATCCTGGTGACCCAAAACACCTGAGGGGGTTGGGAAGTTTCTATTCTTTTTATTACTCTGAAGGGTGGGAATTACCCAGAGTTAGCTTCAACTTTCTAAGTGCCGATAGGATGTCTCAATAAAAGGTCTTCCAAGCCTGAATGGAGCTTCTGAGTCCTAATTCAATTGGCTTCATTACTCGGAACCATGACATTTGCCTTCCTTAAGTTCTCCCATACAGTGGAATTAATTTGACCATTAATCTTTCAAGT
Organism: Hydrophis major; assembly: GCA_033807585.1. Lineage (NCBI taxonomy): Eukaryota > Metazoa > Chordata > Lepidosauria > Squamata > Elapidae > Hydrophis > Hydrophis major. The sequence continues at coordinate 78,219,315 of CM066328.1, read as the reverse complement.
CCTTAATAAAGCAGAAGAGAGAGAGTTCCGGTTTCGCGTGGCTTCGGGGCAGCAGGAATTCACGACAGCTCGCGATTCCTGCTGTGCTAGCCGTCGAGGTACCCCCGATCCAGATGGGTCAGGGGGATATGGCTGCCCTGTAGGGACAGCTGAAGAGAGAGGGGAGTCGGACAGGGGGGTGGGGGTGTCGCAGACCCCCCCCTTCTCCGGAAAAAACCCCTTTTTCCCAAGGCGGTGGAGCGGCGGTCAGCAATGGCCGCCATGAAGAAGCCAGCAACCGGGTAAGATTGCGCTGGAGGAGAAGAGTGAAAGTGATGTCTGAGCCGGGTCAAGTAACATCCTTTAAATTGCCTGGAACTGAGCTGTTTGAATTGCTGGAGGATACATTGTATCCCTAAGAAGAGCGAAAGCGGCGGAGAAGCTGTTAAAGGGAACTTTTTTTTTTTCTTCACTCTCCCACCCCATGGAAACAGCAGAAATGTTTGGATATATTGGACATTGAAAGTGAATTGTTTTGAGAGTTGAAGCTAAGGGACAAAAGGATTTTTGGACATTGAAAAATTTAAGAAATTGGAAAACCCTTGTTGGAGGTATGGATTTCTGATTATTTAAAATTGATATCGCAAGTGGGAAGGGAGAGGAGAAAAAATTGGAGCAGAAGCTGAAAAAGGAGGAGATTGCCTAGAATCCCAAAGAAAGATATATGGTAATTGGACCTCTTTGATTAAACATTAACCCCAGAAAGAGAAAGAGAAGAAGGAAGAAAAGTATTAACTTTTGGAACTTTTTTTGAATTGTTTTTGATTAAAAATACTTGTGGTTGTTTTGGGAAAAGTTTCTCTTTTCATAATGGCATCGCTTGTGGATGAACTAAAGGCTGAATATCAAAAATATAAAAAGGAAGATACTTTGGGCGCTTTGTTTCAATTTTTAGAAATGGCGTTATGTACTTATGAAAAGTTGATTACGCAGCAGAAGGACTGGGACAAGGAAGAAGAGGAAGAAGAAGCCATCTTTGATGAACAATGGGTCCTTTCTGGGGAGGAGGAGAAAAAGGATAAGAAAAAGGGGATTTTAAGAATTATAAAAACAACCAAAGAAGAGAAAAATGAGCGAAAAGGTGGAGGCAAGGTTAGAAAGCAAAGGAAAAGGAGTAAGAAAAGGGAGGAGGAAAAACAAAGGGGTAAAAAGGGCAAGGAGAAGAATAAGCAAGAGAGAAAGGGGGGGAGGAGAAGCCTCAATGGGGGGAAGCAAGATCTAAAGAAAAAAAGTTTATTTAGAGACAATGGGTGAATTTAATTTAGGATAAAAGAGGAATTCTGGAGGGTATATCAGATTGTGTTTTTATATGTGTATTTAGAGTATAAAATTTATTATGTAATTTTAGAATCTTTTAAACAGAATCCCAAGAAAAATTATTATACGAAGTACTTTTAAGTTAGGGTAATGAGTTATAGACGTTACTCCAATTGGTGTATAGGAGAAGTATAGTAAAAGAAAAAAGATGAATGGATAGTTGGAAATAGAACAGACAAAGAATGTTATTGAAAATGGTAATAAGATATGAAAGGATATATAAAGGTTTTGTTATGGTTTTTTTTTTTTTTGGATTTTGTATATTGATAAAAGGCAATAAAATTTTAATTAACAAGAAATAATTTGGATGAAAAGGAGAAGTAGGGATAAGATATGAAGTTAAATAGATAAAGTATTGATACTATAATTTGGAATTGTTATGTTCTATTGGTTTTTTATTATTATTTTTTCCTAGAAAAGAATTTATAAGCTGTTATGCCTTGATTTTTTGTGCATTGTTTTTATAAAATTGATAAAAATGGATTATATATATATATAAAAAAATGAAAATGATAATAAGATATGGAAGGATATACAAAGTGAATATGATGTTTGAATTTGTGTCTGTGTGAAGAGTTTTAACCCGGGATCAGACAAACTTCAGAAAAGATCTTTTAGTTTTGTTTATGTTTTGTGTTTTGTATGTTTGTGTATTGTGTTTTCTGTAAAAAAATAATAAAATTTGTTTTAAAAAAAAAAATAAAGCAGAAGAGAGGATAAGTGACAATCCAACTTCTATCACTTTTGATATGGAAGGTCCTGAAAGACGGCCAAGTAATCTCCACCCCATCCTTTGATATGCATATTATTTGGTCTCAAGGCAGCCAGTAGGCCATCCTCCCCATCTTTGTTCTCCTTGGTCCTTTTCTCAAAGACATTCATTTCTCTTCTCAGTAACAAAGATCTGTTTGGATTCATCCTCAAATGTGTTAAGTTCTCTTTCTGGGAGGATTCAGAGCTGTTCATCACTTCTGACACCACCTTCTCAAAGCCAGCATGATTTCTAAGCATCAGAAGTTTGTCTTTTTCCATTGGCAGGGCTAATCTAACCTATTGATGCTGGCAGCTCACTGTACATGTGCCACTCGCAGCAGTTTACCTGCAGTATCACAATTCATTTTAGCTCTAGCTCTGTATTAATAATAAAAAAACTCATTATATACTGATTTCTACATATTAAGTTTCTACTAAAAGAAAAGGGCCAGCTTCAGTCTTCTTTAGTTCCTTCGCTTCGTGAGAGGCATGAGTGTGTTCGTGTGCTGCATCTGATATGCCATGAGCAATACTAGGGATTAATAATGAAGTGAGGCTATTTTAAAAGAAAGTATACTTGAGATATAAAAATGGATAAACTTTAAAGTGGAGAAGGCCTCTACAAAATCTCCTGTGGAGGATTAACCCACGGTCAGAACCTCCCATCTGGAAGCCCTATGGACTCATCCTACAGACAACAACAGCAGTGAACCAATCAGTTGTGCCATCATTATCACTATGCCCCAGACTGATACTACATCAAGATGACTGCAAAAATCATAAACCAAATCTAGAAAAGCAAGAACAAAGAACCCAACGGCCCATCAGCTGCCCATTATATGCTGGTGCCAGGCTTGGAAAAACCCCATGAATGTACCCTGTTTGTCTAGCCCAGGGGTCTCCAACCTTGGCTCCTGGAAGCCTGGCGGACTTCAACTCCCAGAGTTCCACAGGCTGTGGAACTCTGGGAGTTGAAGTCCGCCAGGCTTCCAGGAGCCAAGGTTGGAGACCCCTGGTCTAGCCTGTTGGAACAAAGAGAGCTTTGGTTTCACAGCTTTGCTTATGAAAGAAACAAAGTATTTCCGTTCACATTTCTTCCCAGCTATCAATCCCTATTAATTACCCGCTTTTAAATGAATCAAAGTCCTAGCACCAGGAAATAGAAGTTCTTCTGAGAATTATGACTTGGACTTTTTCCTATTAGTCAACCAAGATTCATTGGCAAATAAACTAAAGTTTTCCTGAGATGACCTGAATACTTTTTGTTACATACTGTACCTGTCTCAGGATCTTTGCCTTTCAAAACTGCCAATCGCTTGGCCACTTCCAAAATCTTTTCCTCCCTGGTGTTTTCCTCCCTGAGTTCAGCCGCCGCCTGTGCCAATAGTTTCGTTTTCTCCTCCTCCAACTGCCTGAGAGACAGATCAGAAATGCCTGCAGTGGCATCTGTTTGATTCAAATCATTCCAGTTCTGGGTCCTCACTTCTGAAACAGCAAAAACCTAGAGTGAATTCACTGCTGCACCACAATCACTCAGTCATTAGAATAATTTGCCAAAAATAAAACAGGTCCCAGTCTAAACACTCTTAATTATGCCACAGTGTCTGGAGTCAGTTTATTCATTCAATTGCTGGTTGTCTATAATAAAGAAGTTTGAATAAAAGATTTTAAAAGATGTGAGATAATTCAAAGGTTTGTTGCTGGTTCACAAGTCTCTTCTGTCTTTCCCATGCAAATTTGAGCAGTGTTTTTTTGATCTTCAATCAACCTCTGATCTAAGAGGTTTCCTCCAGTCAGCACTCAACACTCAAAAAGGCTGTGTCAAACAAGGCAGGAAACAAGAATCCCTAGAGCCTACAGCAGGGGTCCCCAAACTTGGCAACTTTAAGACTTGTGGACTTCAACTCCCAGAATTCTGGAAGTTGAAGTCCACAAGCAGGCATGATATTCCCCTCTGAAAAAAAAATCGGGGCCGGCCAAAAGAGACCCCGCACCGTGAGCCAAGAAATTACACACACAACACCAATGCTATACATCCTTCCTTTCCAGCCGGTCACGTGTGGATCAGCTCCAGAGCTCGGCAGCCGCTTCCCTGGGGGCAGGGCCAAGGCCGCCGCCCGGGGAGCACCCGCTGCTTTCCCTCGCCAGGGCCAGGTGGTGGCGTGTTACACGGAGAGACGGATGGTCCGTGGCTGCCCAGCTCCCTTTTCCTGCTGCTCAGCGGCTTCTGCTCGCACCGGCCAGGCTGCGCTCAGGTGTCCGGCTGGAGCTGTCAGGAGTTGCTACCGCCGGCGTGGCTCCACGCGACTCCAGTCCCGTGTTGCCTTGGGAAGGGAAAGGCAAAACCGGGAGCTGCTGCGCCTGAGCCTCCGGTGCCGCTGCTGCTGTTGCAAAGCGCCGCCGCGGCTCTTCCTTTTTACCTTTCCCTTCCCGAGGCAACGTGGGACTGGAGCCGCGCTGGCAGTAGCAACTCCTGACTCAGGGGGCTTCTGAGGGGAGGGGAAGGAGGAGAAGAAGGGGGGGAAAGGGAGGATGGGCGATTTCCAAAAAAATCGGAATTCCGATTTTAATCGGAAGAATATCATGTCTGACAAGTCTTAAAGTTGCCAAGTTTGGAGACTGTTGAGGTATTTCCCGTTAGGAGATTGAGTGCACTCAGGGAAATGTAGTGAGAGTGGTGTTGAATAACACACAGCCAGCACACAGATACACTGAATAGTAAAATGTAGGCTTTACTTCCAGTAAACGGGTAAACAAAGTCCAACAAACAGTCCAAATCATACATGGTTAAAGCAGTTAGTATTCAATACAATTAGTCCAGGAATAATCCAAAAATGAAGTCCAGTATCATAAACAAAGTTCAGTTGGAGTTTGTTAACAGTTGCAAGACTCACAGCAATTCCAGCAGAATGATGATCAGGCAAAAGGCAATAGAGAAATGCAAGAGAGAACAAACCAGGTTTTTGGCTCCATCTTATGGCTGTTGGAGGAACCTCAGCCCATCACAATTACAGCATTCTCTTAAAGATACAACAGTATTATATGACTATCCTGGTTTATATATTGCCAACCCAACTGTTAGGTGACTATCATTCCTAACAGAGACCTCTGTCCTACAGAAAGGTTTTGTCTTGATTGGGGAATGAGAGTATTAATGTGATACCTCTTTTCAAATATCTGACAGGATGTCACACACTGAAGAAAGTAATCATCTACTGACTACCTTTCCTGAAGGCAAGCACCAAACAATAACCATGTTAGGGAAATGCAGATTTCAGATGAACCTTAGGAAAAAGTTTTTGACTGTGAAGTGCTCTTTGATAATGGAGCACAAGATGGTAGATTATTTTCTTTCTGGATCTCTTAAAGCAGAGACCGAATAGACAATTCTTTGATCCACCCATTAATAAATAACGACATTATCTCAATACAATCGGAAGACAAATAGAAAGTACAGGATTTTCGTGGCAATTCTTCACCAAAATTGAACTGGGTGCTAAGGGGGAGGGTTTGGAAGCAATGCAAGGTCTCTGGAACGGGCATCCTTGCAGCCCCTTGATCAAGAACAGTAGATAACAGATAATTCGAGTTGGAAGGGATCTTGTAAGTCATCTAGTCCAAACCCCCCCCCCCAATGGGAGACCCTATACCACTTCTAATAAATGGCAATCCAATCTCTTCTTGAAAGTCTCAAGTTATGACGCTCCCACAACTTCCGAGGGAAAAGTGTTCCACTGGTTGATTGTTTTCACTGTCAGAAAGTTTCTCCTTAAATCTCTCCTTGTTCAGTTTCCATCCATTATTCCTTGTCTGGCCTGCAGGCGCTTTAGAAAATAGCTTGACCCCTTCCTCCCTGTGGCAGCCCCTCAAATATTGGAAGACTGCTATCATGTCTCCCCACATTGTTATCATGTAGTGGGGGCTCACTTTGTTGCATGAGATTTCAGGACCTACTTGATTCCATTTCTACGTCAAAACTAAGAATGCGTATTAAAGCTAAAGAGAAACCTTGAGATGTAATTGTAAAGCCTCCACTCTCATCAATGGCAACTTCTTCAGCCATCTGGTTCAGCAAGTCATCTGACTGCTCCACCTGAGTCTTGCTGCTGGAGACCTGGTGTACCTGACCAAAACAAGAGAGGTACAGGTAATTAAATTTAATAAAGCTAAATTAAATACAGTTAAAATAATGACTGCCTGTATATTAATGATTTTCCTTTCTGTCCCATTTAAACATTGCAATCTGGGGGCAAATCAGAAGAGTCAGGTAATGTTCAACTATTTTCTCTAGCTGGAAAAACTCTGGGAAAGGTCTGTTTTTAAGCAATGGTAGCTTACGGGTCTGGGGGCTGCAGATGGAAGTGTTCTGCCTTGCAAGGCTGCCAAACGGTCTTCCATCTCTTGGGTTGTCGGAATGGCTCTTCCAGAGTCTCCTTTCAGTGCCGCCAGCCTAGATTCTATCTCCGCCTGGGATGGAATAGACTCTGTGCAATTTAAAAGCAGATTTATTTGCTAATAGTGACCAAAAGAAACATAAAACTATTTCCATACATATAAACCAATGGCAAAATGGCACATTTTAAAATGCAGAAACTGGTAGTGTTGATTCAGGGTTATGGAACCATCAGTATTGGCCTCACCATGCACCCATCGAAAATCATCTGTTAAATAGCAAATTGCTCAAAAAAGGGCATCTAATCCTTTCCTTGTGAGCAGAAAAACTACTGCATTGTTCTCTTCCATTCTCCCTGCACCGATGATGTTACTCAGCCCCGTAATAAAAGATCTGCAGAATGAAATGCAAACTTAAGAGAATAGCAACGATCCAGCATTAAGCACTTGTAAGCCAGAGTTTGGGGAGGGGAAGGAAGAGAATACATGTATCTATTTTAACATGCTCAATGTTAATCTACTATGGAAACAAAAATCGAGGCATTTGGTGCTCACGTTGCCTTCTTTTAGAAACTGTTTCAAGAGTGTTGCATGTATAAACTGAACATTAAGAATTCTGTTCTTGAATTCTGATTTGTTTTCTATTTTCAGCAGACCCCAGCATGAAAATATGAGCAACTCACTAGGCCTTGCTGCCTTCTTGAGCCTCTCCAGTCTCTCTGCTAGAATCTTATCCTCTTTTGATAACCCTCGATATCTGGAGTCTGTCTGACTCTGAGATTTCACCAAGCCCTTCTGAGGACTCTGCGTCTGGTTCTGCTTAGCTTCAAGAGCTGCAATCCGCCTGCAAAAGCAAGTCCTGTGTGAATTAACAGGATTATCATAAGACTTGATTCGCATACACACAGTTTAATCACTGAGGCACCAAGTGACAATGTGAGCCTTGCAAGACATAGAAACAGAGAGATGTTTGCCAAATTCATTCACACGTTTCACTGAAATAAAACAGCACTGATTCATCAAGCAACCTATAAGCACAAGTGAATGGATCAGTCCTTACAGATAGCAATAGCAATTGCACTTAAAATTATATACTGCTCCATAACGCTTTACAGAATTCTTTGAGCATTTACAATGTCAGGCAACAATCTGGGTCCTTATTTTACTGACCTCGGAAGGATGGAAGGCTGAGTCAACCTTGAGCTGGTCAGGATCAAACTCCTGACTGTGGGCTGGAGTTAGCCTGCAATACTGCACTCTAACCACTGCACCACCATATCACCACAGAAGTTCAGAGGAAGATTATATCAGGATTGGCAAACACTTCTGATACCCTCATTATCCTGGATGTATAGATTGGCCAGAGTTTAAAATTTTACTATTACGCTGAAATCTCTTAGTTATTGAACTCTGTTCCACTGCCATTAGAAACCAATGGGTTTAACCTTGTTTAGGGCAGAAGCAGTTGCATGTTTATAAAGGTACTGTTTCCTGTTTTACTATTATTTTAGAAGGAGAGTAGGAGGGAATAAATACATGAGAATTGCATTTACAAAGGCAGACAGGCAAAAGACAGGTGGTGTCTTCATGACTTCAGTTAAGCATTCCTAATAGATTCATTCTAGGTGACATAATAAATAATGATTTTAACGCACCACTTATCAGTCTCATAATATTAAACTGTCATGTACATCCTAGATATATATACTCCTCAGTGTATGTATATTATTCTTAGTTTTTCATATTATTGGTAATTTTTTATCTCTGGTGCTTGCTTCCTGATCAGGTGTTCTTGGATTTTTTTTTAAAAATTAACAAGATTTATAGTGAGAAAATTGTTGAAATGTCCTGCTCTAGTTATTTTGAGTAAGAAATTACATTTTTGGGATTGTTAATATAAAGAATTGAAATCCTGCAACAAGTAAAGGAATTTTAAAAATGGCTAAGGCCATAGGTGATTCATCATAACACATATATGCACTTTGCTTTACAAATATATAAAGATCATGAAGAAAAACTAGTTTTGTGATTATTGGAACTCACTTCCTATAATTCTCTGGTGGAGACCATCTAGCTGAATTTGACTGAGATGGTGCACTGAAAAGAAAAATAAGAATGTCACAAAATAGAGATTCAAACTGCTACACTATAAAACGAATAAATTGATTTGGGACTAATTATCAATGTTTTATTTGGCTGAATCTATCCCTCTAACATTTGGAAGTCAGAATATATGCAAAATAAATATATTTATAATCAGTTTCATAGTGCATTAGTATGTAGCACAACCCTGTCTACATTCTTTATGTGACACTTTTAAGTGTTGTGAGAGAAAGAAACTCTGGGCCAATGAGATCAGAACTTAATAGTAATAGCACTTAGACTTTCATACCGCTTCACAGTGCTTTTACAGCTCTCTCTAAGTGGTTTACAAAGACAGCATAATGCCCAAAAAAATCTGGCTCCTTAATGTCAGAATTCATCTCCCAGAAAAATCTTTTAGCATTGTAGAATAATGAATATGGTGGTACATGTCCTAAATAATTATGTGGATTTCAGCTAATACACAAATGCTAAAATGGCAACTCGCTGTTGATTGAGCTCTGCAATTTTACCGTGTTTCTCCAACAATACGCCCCCCCCCAATAGGAAGACCCAGCAGGTTTTCTAGGCATAAAATGAAATTAAGCCCCTCCTCCCAAATTTAGGCCTAGTTTAAAACATACGAAATTGGGGGGAGAGGCGGGGGGAACTTGCCATTAGGAGTGTCCCATGGGTAGCTATGCCTCACCATCAGCTGCTCCTAACACCATGTTGGAGCACGGAGGGCTCCCTTACCCCTCCCTTACCCGGGTCAGCAGGCGGGCGGCGTCGGCATGGATGTCCGGCAGCGTTTCAGCTGCTTCTCAGGCCTCTGTAGCTTTCATGGTTCCGACCAGTGCTGGCGTCTCTCTTGCCAGCACCATCTCCAACAACAGCATCTGAGTCGCTCCAGCTTTTCCCCCGTCCCCGTAACAACAGGAAAAAAAAAACATTTTGAGGTACCAGGGAGTGCCACGTGCTGAGTTTTGGTTTAATTCCGAGTGGCTGGGTGAACGTGAGAAGAGCCGAGCGAGTGTCTCTGCTACTGCTACCCTTGGTGCTCCAGCCTCGGGCTCTGCAAGTTTGCAAAAGTCCTGGTGCGCAGCCCGTTCCTGCATTCCAAGCGCCCAGGCCGAGCTGCAGCTGTCCCTCTCTCACCACCACCGTCTCCAATAACAGCGGCAGCAGCGGCGGGAACCATGGAAACGTTTCAGCCACTTCTCGGGTGGGGGAGCCGCCTCCGTAACTTCCACAGTTCCCACCACTGCTGCCACTGTTATTGGAGACAGCACTGGTGAGAGAGGGACAGCTGCAGCTCGGCCTGGGCACTTGGAATGCAGGAGTGGGCTGCGCACCGGGACTTTTGCAAACCTGCAGAGCCCGAGGCTGGAGCACCAAGGGTAGCAGCAGCAGAGACGCTTGCTCGGCTCTTTTCATGCCCACGCAGCCGCTCGGGATTAAACCAAAATGCAGCATGCGGCGCTCCCAGGTACCTCAAAATGTTTTTTTTTTCCTGTTGTTACGGGGATGGGGTAAAGCAGGAGCAACTCAGACGCTGTTGTTGGAGATGGCGCTGGTGCGTGGGGGGGGAGGGGAGAAATTAATTCACCTCCCGAAAAGACTTCCTAGCCATTTTTTCAGGGCTCAAAAAAAAAAAAAAAATAATGCCCGGCCTTATTTTGTGAGAAACACGGTATAAATCCATCACTTGGATCAGATTCAGTTCTATTCTTACCTTGTTAACTCTCCATGACACTGCTTGCAAACCTTCTGCTGAGTGTCCCCACAACGAGGAACAGTGGCACTGAATCCAAGGCAGCTTGAGCAAAATCCTCGACCACAACCCTTGCAACCATACTGAGAGGGGGGGAAAAAAATCAGTGGAGGAAAACACGCTTAGCAGACAGCTGCAGGACAGCTGGAAGATTCCTTCTTCTATAAGATTCATAAGGGAGATAGTTCCATACTGTGGTGGTTACTGGGGCTGGGTCTAGCTTGGTTATCTGGGGAGAGTTTGATCATATTTGAGCCTGAGAAAGTGGCTAGCGTCCTCAGGACTGATAGGACCTTGTCCTATATTCACATCACTCCTGGCTGCTTAAAATCTCCTGGGGAAGAAAGTGTGGGTCTTTGTGCCTGAGCCAGGGGGCCTAGGCAAGGGTTAGAGCTCATTTGCTGGTTGTGTGGGGGTGATTGGTTAGATTATGCCCGACTGCTTATGTCAGTGATGGCTAACCTATGACACGCGTGTCACTCATGACACGCCGAGGCACTTTGACTGACACGCCTGTTGGTGTGGGGAAAACCTGCACATTTAGAGGCTGCCTGTGCTCTGCTCCAATCCCTGCTCCCTGCTTGTTGCGTGGAGGCATGGTGTCACCGCTGCCGTGAGATCTTTGCAGCAGAGAACCAGTTTTAACCGTCATAAACTGAGGTTTGTCAGTTTCATTACCTCAGGAACGCTACAGGAGGAAAGGAGATCCATGAGGTTCACAAGCCTGTAAGGTGGCCTTCCGATCCCCACATCCTGCACCTGCAGCCCTGAGACCAGGGAGACGAGTTTCACAGTCCTGTGTGATCACCCCAGCCCAGTCCGTCATAAACATAGCAGGAGGACTGCACCACAACAACCAGACACAGTGCTCACGATATTACCAAATTATTGATATTTCTTGAAGTGACACACGACCCGAGGAAGGCTACACTTTTTCCCGATTTTCAACACACCAAGCTGAAAAGGTTAGCCATCACTGGCTTATATTGTACTCTTATTTTTTACATTGCGTATTTTACACATTTTATTTTGATTTATTGTAAACTGCCTAGACCATGTAAAAGTGAGACGGACATGTATAATAAACAAACAAACAAATAAGCAAGCCAGCCAGCTTGAAATTGAATTCTCTTGTTATAGAAAGCCAATATGAAAACAAGGTTTTTATATCTCTAAGCTCCTTCAAAACACACGTATGACATGCAAGAGCACAGAATATAACATCTGTATACTATATCATTTATTCTGTTCATATTCTACTATTTTTTAAAATAAATAATGGCAAGAAATATTGAAACAGCAATGCAAACAATAAACAAAGAGTAGGGAAAACAAGAGTTTAAGTGCCATAGCATACACTATAGTGATAATTAATTAATCAAAATTCCCCAAGACTTAAGACATTTTTGGGCAAAAGTCTCTTCATATTTTCCTTAGGAAGAAGTTGGTATCCTATGCTATTTTTTAAATTATTTCCTCCCACCATTGGTGAGTTCCTCCCATCCAGTTTTAAGATTGATAAAACATCATCAGTGATACCCTGGCAGATAAAACATCAATATCCACTGGATAACTTCTTAAAAGAAGTAATGTGCTTTCAAACACTTCTCAAAATGTAAGTTATTTCATCCATGTAACATAAAAAAATGACATGGAATCATGCATCAGCATCACACATTTTCCACATTTTAGCATTAATGTATGAGTTTATCATTATATTTCATGTAACCTGTTTAATTCTCCACTATGCATCAAAATAGACAGATCACTCTTCAAAGTGAAACCATCTTCTTAGACCATTTAAGAAAAAATCCTTTATGGGTTATTTAATTATAGAAAAACAAAACAATCAAACAACTGAAACCGAAAGGCAGAGACTTGCTTAGCACCCATCATTTATATATTTATTCAAATTTGTTACAGCTGCACAACTCCAACAGACTCTGGGTATTATACAGGACCAAAAATAATCAATAAAAACAAATAAAATGTACACTATTAAAGTAATGGATATATTAAAAGATCTAAAACTGATTACAGGAATCAAAAGAAGCATGAATCTAAAACATGAAATCTGAATGAATTCTACCGGAAGAGAATTTCACATTTTACTGTATGAGATCGCATTTCTCTCAATACAGATTTATCAGGTTCAGTTTTTGTAAGTGCTGACACTAAGTAGTGAAGAAAAACTTGCCTGTTTCTTGAAGACAGTAAACTTTGATGCACAGCCATAACACCTTTTATCCATGATGCCAGCTGAGTTGGTTCTTAGAGTTTTCACAAAAAATACTAGTGGGGACAACGTTATTCTATTTTGTCTGCAAGCAGCTCTCCCATGGTTTGCTTTTCAGGGGTAGAACAAAGAATTAGAGTGAAGTATAAAATGCTGATAATGATTCAATGAAAACATGATCTACTAAAGAGGTGACAGTGGTACTTGACTTTGCTTTCATAATAATAAAAAAACTATACATTTGGTTACCTAATAACAATTAAAATCATAGAGAAAGAAACAAAAATTCAAAGATTAAGCTTTCCCAATCCAGTATCTTTCAAATGTGTTAATCCCAAATTCCCTAATTCTTAACTAGAACAATTCTTGTAATTCATTTTATCTTTACAATATTCAGAAGCAGACCCACAGCAGATCAACATACAATAGTTTCTTCCAAAAAGTAGGTTCTATTCACAACAGAATAAAACAGCGCAAAACTTTATTGAATGGGGAAAAATTTATGAATTATATTAATTATTTTGAAAAGATACCAGTTTACTTTTGGATATTTTTTCTCTCCCTTCCTTTCTTCATTGACTACCATGGTGAATTAGGGAAATAAATCAGCATACTCCCCTATAAACACTTTTTCAAACCTGTCACCCCTTAAAGATGCAAACCAAACACCACCGTGTCCAGCTAGGTATGGAGATGCTTACGAAAAAAGGAAAAGGTTAAGGAAACTTTATGAAAGGAAGGTTAGTCTATCTTGATAATCTGATATTCTAGTCTAATCCAGCAGGTCTTTTCTGCCTTTTTCAAAGTCTGACTACTGCTCTTTTTACCGCAAACGACGACCAGGTGTATATACTTACAGCCCTTCTACGACCCTGAAGTATAACTGGTACAGTACTGTTCTGTAACTACCTTTCCAAGAGACTTTTCCCCGCCCACTATCCCTGACGCAGCGCTTGCTGGGTTTCGGCGATTTGTCCAATCACGGCTCCGGAAAGTTGTGATAGAACCACGATGACGAGCGACGATCTGGCATGCTGGGAACTGTAGTTCGCTCGACTTCCATCTTCCGTCCGGAGAAGAGAGGTTCCTAAAGAGAAAAGTCCACGTTTCCCAGAAGCCAAATCGCTGTCGGGGGAACGAAGGAGTGGGGGGAAGGGAGGAAAAAAAAAAAGCTCGAGCGAGAATCATCCCGGTGGGGAATTGTCTGAAGAAGCGAGTCTTGAGGGAAATGGCGGTCGATAAAGAACTGCTGGAGTTGGACCTCTACGCGCTTTTGGGAGTGGTCGAGAAAGCGACGGATAAAGAGGTTAGGGAGGCCTGAGCTGGGAAAAGGAAACCGTACTTCTCAAGCCCGTTTGATAGACGTTAGAGGCGATCCGAGTTTCGTTTCCCAAGCCATGCATAAAACCAGGCGTATTAATTAATCTCTCTCTCTCTCGAGATCCCGCTGATAAGTGAACTCCGGAGTCCGGTGTCTGAGGTTGGGGCCCTCCCGATGTATTGGATTCCAAGTCCCATCGTTCTCAGTTGTGATGGGGGTCGCGCTCCAATGCATGTGGAAACGGTCCACGGGGTGAAAAGCGGCCCTGAGTGGGCTTTACTAAATGGGGCTATTCTGTAAACTTGTTTAAAACGTGTCAGGACTCGTGGCCTGTCCATTAACCAGGGTAGGGATTGTTCGTTGGTTATTAGTTTCGCCGTTTGCTGGTGGTTTTCCTGTCTTCGCTAAATGGAGATTCTCAGTCATCCAGGTCATGGTTGTCCCAAAAGTGCTTTTCCAAGAGGCAACTGGACTTTCTGGTTTTTATTTTTCTTTGAAGACGTTTTGCTTCTCATCCAAGAAGCTCCGACTGGATATAAAACTTTCCCCGCCATCCAGTCAGAGCTGAAGAAGCTTCTTGGATGAGAAGTGAAATGCCTTACAAGAAAAAAAAAAACAAGAAAGTCCACTTGCCTCTTGAAAAAGCACCTTTGGGTTTTCCTGTCTTCCTGGGCCAATATTTGGTTGTGCCTTAGAAGGCTTGAAGAACAAGAGCCAGGACAAGCTTTGCAGAGAAGGTGTTAGCAGTTGGTGGGCGAATGGGGACAGGGCTAAATCCAATATTTACTTGGTCAAAACTGCAGGGTGATGGCCTAGTGTTCCTATGATGCCCTGTGCTTGAAATAAGTATTCCTGCAAAGCTGTGGTCAATCCAGATTTCAGTGGAAAACATTTATTTAGCAAATTTATATACCCCTCCCCATCTCATTGAACATGGCTCTGGGGCACATACAACCCTCTTAGAACAATAGAACAGTGATTAAAACAATTGAACACATTTTTTAAAAAAGATTAAAACTAAGCAGAATAACAACAGTCACTAAACAAAGTACAGTCACCTCACCGGGTTTCCTGTGGGATCCCTAAAGGTGTAGGAGAAAACTCCCAATTTAAGAAAAGTTGGGTGGCATCAGATCAAAAATCTCTGTGATCCAACATCCTGTTACCACAATGATTGATGATGCCGATAAAAAGACTGTAGGAAATTTAACCTTGTGTCCTGTAGAAATTGTGTCCTGCGGTATGTTTCTTGACGTACTTATAAAACGGGCAAATTAATGTAAATTGGAATATCTAACAGTCATTACCATTAGATGTTGTACAGTGTTGGTGGTTTAATGAAATGAAGTAGATGTGCAAAAATATATTTGTTTGGGTTTAAATTTGCTTTAGGATGGGGAAATCAATTTTTATTGAGTTATTCATTAGGAAAAGCTGTCTGTTTTTCTTATCTCCTTTTTCACTAATTATATTCCATGGATATCTCATTAAAAATAAGCTTTACTGAACATTGAAATATTAAAATCTAAGAATTATTTTACTAATTTCATCTTTTAAGCATCAAAACAAATGCAGGAGAGATAGATGAATGGACAAACTTTTTAATTCTTTTTGCCATGTTAGTTTTTTAAACCCAATTTTTCCTGTTTCTAGCAGCCCTGAAAATTTTATATTTCGGGGGGGAAACCATGTAAGATACCTGTTCGTTTTATCTTCCATAAAATATGATTCTATTATTTTATCTCACCAGTTCATTGAGTCCTCATCATACATCTCAGAGCTCAGCTGCCCCTTTTTTGGATTTCACTAAATTGGAATACGTCTGTCTGCAATCACATTTTGTTCCACTACTCAGTTCTGTCACTCCCATTTGGAGGTTTTTGCACTTGCAAGAGCTTCTGTTCTAATAATAATCTGGACATAAAATGGTGATATGCTGTCTTCACTATTTCTACCGGTAGTATAGAGCTGGAAATCTCTATTGTTCTCTGATTTAGGCTTCTCCCTCTGTCCTGTTGCAAGTTACTAAAGTGATGGAGATTATGCAAAAGATTTTGACTTGAGGCTGACTTTCTCCTGAATCTTTCTCCAGGGTTCTTTTACCTCTGAACATGTAGGAGAAGAACAATAGTGTGATTGATGGAATTAGAAAGAGAGAATGTATATGACTGTACAAAAGAGGTTCACATTCACTCCAATATTAAACGCTTGCTTTGAATTGTTATAACATATCATGATCATACAAGTAGTCTTTGTTTACTGACTATTGAGTTACAATGGTGCTGCAGAAGTAATTTTGTGACCTATTTACGACCTATGATACTTAGGTTGTCCATTAGATGGTGCTAAATTACCATAAACATTTGGATAGTATATTGGTAGCTGGGTATTAATATGCCATTTCTGAATAATTTAATTTCCTTTTCTGTTAGCTGTTATATTAGAGAATATTACAGGTAATAAAATAAATAGAAGTAAAAAATTTAATTTATATCTATATTTTAAAAATCATAGTTGTTAATGTCAGAGAAGCGTAATGCTGGAATTTATTTGATTTGTCAATCACTTACAAGATAATAGATATAAGAATAAACATGAGTATGAATACAGGAAATAGGTACAAATAAATGGGGACAATCGGACAGGGATGGTAGGCATGATTGTTCACTTATGCATGTCCCTTACAGACCTCTTAGGAATGGGGTGAGGTCAATAGTAGATAGTTTGAGGGTAAAGGAGTGGGGGGGGGGTTGAGGATGTAACAACAGAGTCAGGTAGTGCATTCCAGGCATTGACCGCTCTGTTGCTGAAGTCGTACTTTCTGCAATCAAATTTGGAATAGTTTACATTGAGTTTGTATCTGTCGTGTGCTCTTGTATTGTTCCGGTTGAAGCTGAAGTAGTCATTGACTGGTAGGACATTGTAGCAGATAGTTTTATGTACTATGCTTAAGTCCAATTGTAGGCGGCATAGTTCTAGGTTGTCCAAGCCCAAAATCTCAGGCCTGGCATTCTGTTGCAAGCAGAGGAGTGTAGTACTCTTCTCATGAAATACTTCTGAATTTGCTGAATTGTATTAATGTCTGATACACAGTGCGGATTCCAGCTGAGCTGTATTTGAGTATTCGTCTAGCAAAAAATTTTCATGCCCTTAGTTAGCAATTCAGTATTACCAACGGAGAAGCTTTGTAAGATTAGATTTACAGCCTTAAAGCCTTTTTGGCAATGCTGTTGCAGTGAGCTCTGGCACTTAGGTCGTTTGATATGAGTACTCCAAAGTCCTTGACAGAGTGTCAACGAGGTTATATCTGCCTAGCTTGTATTTGGTGTACTGATTTTTTTACCATTGAATTGAGATGAAAAATACAATCAGATCTATCAGCCTAAACTGAGACACAATTCTGGACAGACATAGAAATTCTAAATTCTTCTGTATATTTCTTTTATAATTCTTTAAGCTGCAGTCATGGCCTTTGCTTGTGGATTAGGAAACTTGAGAGTATCTCTCTTATAAAAATCAATAAAATAAACCTGATTTTGAACTCTTCCTGATTTGCCCACAGATGTGTAACTGCAATTTTTAATTTATTTACAACAATTAGATTCAAAGAGCTGATCCATTATTTGCCAAATATATATTGCAAAACACTTCCTAAATTTCTTTTCAGCAGATACAGTAATTCTAAAAAGATATGTTGAAAGCAAAATAGATTGAAAATTATTCATACAAGTATAGTGAGCCTTCATTATTCACAAAAGCTGTTCCAGACAAATATGAAATTAAACTTATCAAATATAGTACCAGATAAGAAAGTTGCCTTGTCAAATATTTTATGTATTTTCCTAAACAATTACAGTCTGCATGGTTACAGCTCAGTTATGCCCCTTTGCTCTCTCTGCAAGAAACATTTATATAAGATAAATAAGTCATACCTTCACAAATATTCAGTGATATTTATCATAGATACTTGGTTGATTCCATGTGCCAAAGACGTATTTTCTAAAGAACAGATTAGTACAGTTTTGCCTTCCCTCCCTCTCAGGGTTACTGTTTGAAACATTAAGAAAAAATGTTAAGTAACCTTTATGAAGATTGACATGCATGTGATTTGTCCACCTTGATTCATCCTATTGTCTCTCTTTAAGGAGTAAGAGTAAATATTAAATGTTTCAGTGTATCCTAAATATTGTAATGAATCTAAATACTAATCCATTTGAAAAGTAGATTTTCCATTGCAATGAAATCAGATATTTGTAAAATGTTGGTACTTTTTTAAATTATGTAGATATACTTGGGTAACAACAATACATATTTGCCAATTTTTGAAATTATATCATTTTTCTGTGAGTTGATATTATTTACCATTACTTTGAAAGTTGATACAGTTAGCTGCTCACATTGTTCATTCTATCTTCTTTGTGCTACAGATTAAGAAAGCCTACAGACAGAAGGCCTTGACCTGTCATCCAGATAAACATCCAGATAATCCTAAAGCAGGTATGGAGACTTGTGATAAAAATCTGTCTGGCTGTTTTCCATGTCCATCAGAAGAGAATATATTTTTTTTCCCTCCAAACATGTAACGATATGTAACAAATCTGAAATCAGTGACAGTTAGGTAAGATGACAATTTCTGTGAGACAGATTGCAAGATAGTCACTGGATATAAACTAGTTTTCCCATAGCATTACAGATCTGGTACTAATCTCTCTTAGAATTAGAATTCTTTTATTGGCCAAGTGTGATTGGACACCCAAGGAATTTTTCATGGTGCAAGGGCTCTCAGTATACATAAAAGAAAAGATATGTTCGTCAAGAATCATAAGGTACAACACTTAATAATGGTCATAGGGTACAATAAGCAATCAAACCTTACTCAACACCATCATTTAGGTATTTACATTCTCCACATGTGGACAATAGGCAACCTAGGGTTGCTGACACTTTTGCTACAAGTTTACTCTGAAAGGAGAGAAACTTGCACTGTTAAGAGAAGAGCAGAGCCAGTCTCACTGTCGCTGCAGTGAAACTGTTGAGCAGCAGCATTTATCTTTGTAAGTGCCCTGAGTCAGAGTGAATTGGGCAGCCATATAATTTTTCATAAATTAATAAATAAAATTAATCTGCATTGCTGAACAATTGATTGTCAATAGTTTAGCTGGTGTAGCTCCATAGCTTCCTTTATTTATGAGGGAGAACCAGTTTGGTCCTTAGAGTAGGTCTTCCTAATAGATTACCTCAAAGGCCTACCTTACCAATGATCTTTGATGCTGCCAACATCATTATCAAGGAGCCCATCACTGCCAAGGAGCCTGTCAGATTAGTCTTTAATCTAGCAGTACACATACTTGTATTATCACTAATGTACCCATATCTTTTCAAATGGCTTGTCATAAAGGCAACTCTGGCCTCAGAGCCATGCTGGGGGAACAAAAGGTTATGGATTAGAGGACCTCCTGTATTTCATTGGGGGTGGGATTAGTTTTCCTCCCACTCTCTGCCTTCTACCTGCAAAGTGTAGTGCTTTTAACCTTCTAGTTCAGAAATCAGCCAAGGCAGTCTTGAATTGTTTGTACCTGTGAAGGATTATCCTTTTGGTGCTTTTAAGTGTGTTTCTTTTTTTGAGAATTGAATTATTATCTTTATTTGTGAAAAATAAACTGCAATATTTAAGGATGTAGAACTTTGGAATCTTTGTCTTTAATTAGATATAAACCAATAATACCAAATTGATTTTTAAAAGATAGGGCAAGTTTAAATTTTAAAATAAGCTTAATTTCTGATGTTATATGATGCTTGGTCCTATTGTGTTAAATCTTTTATCCAAGTAAAGTGAATAAATGATACGTACCTAAAATGATACAAATTTCCCTACATTTATTTTTTTTAATGTTCTGTAGCTGAACTCTTCCATCAGTTGTCTCAGGCATTAACAGTTCTAACAGATGCAGCAGCAAGGGTAAGGACTTTGGTTCTGTGTTACTAATGCAAACATATTTTGGTTTTGTCATTGCAAATTAGTGCTTGGACAAGCAAATACCTTTATATGCACATTTTTCAGCTGCTGAAAATCTACCTACCTATTGCTATTATACAGGAATATCCATTTTCCAATAGACTTTTCAGGAAAGAATATTAGTTAGAGAAAGGCTCAGAAAAATATAAATCAGGTAGACAACATTTTGTTTACATCTCTTCCCTCCACCAAGCTTTCCATATTTGTTTAATGTTTTCATATGTGTAATACTTGACATTCAGTTCTGTGTCAACTCCCATAGATGTCTAAAACTAAATTTATTAGTGAATCAAATATGTACTTAAACACCGTATAAAAATAACATTGTGATTTTACTTCTCTGTGCAGAGAATACATCTACTTCCCTCACTAATATATTCTGGATCACTTCCTTTTTCTTCTTCTTTTGTCTTTGGTAATGAAAGATACCAAAATATATAGAACTATCACAATTCAAATAGATAAATTTAATATTTTAAATAGATGATTTATCTTACCTTCTTTCAGTATGTTTTGTCCTGTTACTTTTTTTGTAGGTAGCCTATGATAGAGTGAGGAAAGCAAAGAAACAAGCAGCAGAAAGGACCCAGAAACTTGATGAAAGAAGGAAGAAAGTTAAACTTGGTATGTTATATTAGACTGTTTTTATTGAGAAAATAAATTCCAAGATTACAGGATCTTTATAATAATATCAGATGTACAGTTCATTTACAAACTGCATATTTATTAAGGCTATAGGTACAGTGAAATATACTCACAATCAAAACAGTTTTATCTTATTCCATTTTTTAAAAAAGGTAAGTTAATTTTCTATACATTTTGAAAATATTGTTATTGAACTTTTTGACATTATTGAAAGATAAATATATCCATATAAAGAGAAAGTAGAAAAGATAAAAGTGCTAGATACATGTAAGGAGAAAATAAACTTATAACTTCCAATCTTTACCACAGATACAAAACAATTTTTTATCATATCTCTCCCTTTAGAATGATATGAGTCCCATGTTCAACACTTTTTAATCCAGAAATCATCACTACCATTTTTGTCCATTTTCGGCAAAAAGGTTTCCAATCTTTTATAAAAGTACATACTGTTTTGTCCCTAAACAAACTGTTCAATTTTGTCATTTCTGCAAATTCTGCCATCTTCACAGCCTATTCCTCCGCTGTTTATACTTCTATATTTTCTCATCTTTATGATATAATAACCTGTTGTCGTTATAATATAGAAAACTGATTGTCCATGAATCTTTTCTAATTGTGTATTAAGAAATCATAGTAAAGTTTTTACTCGGTTTTATGATCTGAATATTAAATTTTTAAAAATTGCATCATATGCATGTGTTTCCAGTACCTTTTCATTTTTTCGCGTCAGCCATGTTTTTTCATGCTTTTCACATTTTCAACCGTAATTAAAATTACTGTTATCTGCCCTACACAATTTGTCTGGTGACATATAGCAACAGAATATCATTTCAAATTATAAGATACTGAATTTCAAACCTTTTTGACACATTCTCTTTCATTGATCCATTGTAACTCAAGTTCTTTGCCCATTTTATCATACACTCTTTAATTTGTACTTTTTCAGTTTCAAATCTTAGTAAAAGTTTATGCACTTTAGCAATTACATGTTCATCATTTATATAGTGTATAATTCATGTTTAAATTCTGTTTTATGGTCTATATCTGGCACATATCTGTATTGAATTTTTCTCTTAATTATATTAAAACCATTGAAACTAAATCCCTCTGCAATTAATTCTTCTATGATGCTGTAGATCTTGAAGCTCGGGAAAAAGAAGCTAACTCCCAGGTTAGCAAGGCAGAGGAGATTGAGATAACTAAAACATTAGAGCAAGAGGTAAGGTTATTGTGGTAAACAGATATTATTTTATATGAAAGGCTTCAATGCACAGGCAAACAAGCACAGTATTTAATTCAATAGAAAGCACTTGCTTTGCATAGATAAAATTTCAGGTGTCAGTTTTTGCATCTTCCAATATAACTTTTGTTTGCAAAAATCTAGGAATTCTCCAGTAAATGTAGAGATTGTTAAACAATGTTATAAAATAATATGGTATAGACAGTTTTCTATGTTCATACTTCACACATTAAAAAAACTCTTTAGTTCGTTTAATTTGATCGATAAATAGAATGTGGAGCTAGAGAAATGATAGGTCAACTTCTTATGACAGTTCCCCCCAAAATTGTAAGTATATTTTTTTTATTAGAGACAGTTCTTAAAGCAATATTGCCAGGATTTTTCTTTTCTGCTACTCATCCCAGATCCAAAGGTTACGTGAAGAGGGATCTCGGCAACTGGAGGAACAACAAAAACTCATTCAGGAACAAATCCGGCTTGAGAAAGAGCGAATACGAAGTAAGGCCAAGCAATATTTTGCTTGCTTTTTAGAGATTGAATGTTTTACGCTAATTCTGACATGAAGTTTTTTTTAAAAAAGAGTTAAACTGAATTCATTAAAACGTTTTCCAAACTAAATGCACAGGATTGCATCTTATCTTGTAACATGACTTTAGACAGTTGTTTATTTTCCAAGAACTTTATACCTATCATAAAAGTGAGGAAATGAAAATTAGTTTCATGAATGTTAATCAACAGCTTTGTGATTAACTGTTTGTTGCAATTTCTTCAGTGCTGACTGACATGACAGATTTGCTACCAAGGGTTTATTTTTCTTTATTCTTACTGACAATGATGCTTTATCTCTGGGAGTACAGAGTAAATTAAGACATCTGTTGATTTGTATATCAGGATAGTATAAATTTTGTCTGTAATAGAATACTTTAGATTGGAAGATCAAACAATGTAAACTGAACTAGAACATGACTTTGTTCAGCCAAAAGTTAATCTTTTTAAGTTCAAAACTATTGCAACCATAATTTCATTTTATTTTATTTCTTTGAGGTAAACAAGATGGGTATGGAGGGCATGGCACAGGAACACCGAAGCTCAAAGTAAGACATCCCCAAAAATTTGAGCTATGAAGAAAGATGAACAACTAATTTATCATTCCATCAGTAGAAGCCACATGGATCGCCTGCAGCCTCCCACACACAGTTGGACTGCCCTTGGCATCCTCGCTCCTTATGGGAATTGTCACTTACTTCACCTTAATGTGTTCCTTGCACTTTAATCTAGAATCTAGGCTCTAGGATAAAGGTAATTAGAAGTTAAGTCTCTGTCACTTGGAATATTGACAGATTTCCAGATGCTACTTGGTGTATGTAATAAGTTTTCGTTATTCTAAAATGTTATTTATTATGCTTCCATATGCCTCAAAGTGAACGTTCATTCAACATTCTAATTAATTACACAGTATTTATAATAACATTAGACAACCTGTAACCTATTGTGTCATTGTCTTCTCATTCTGTGGCTTTTGTTGTCGTTCTGGAGATGTCCAGCCCTTTCATCCTTGATTTCTTCATCTCCTTTGCGCTTTGCTTTTTGTCTCTGTTCCTGAAGATATGCATTTTTTTTACTCCTTTGTCTCTTTCTTCTGTGCCTTTTGTTAACATTCTGAAGACATGCATGCCTCTCGCCCTCTTACTCTTCCTCCTCCTCTCATGTTATTTGTGATGACTGATCCTGGAGACATACAGCCCTGCCCCATCCATTTTTGTACGCTCCTTCTCCTTACAGTTTCTCAATGACATTTGATGTCATCTGTTGACCATGTTGTTATCCCTCTTTCCACATGGCATAATGAAACTGACAATATTTAAAACAAAATATTTTAATTTTTAACCACAATGCTATATGGTACCATCATCACTTCAGAAGAGTTCCAATTTCCTGCTGGCTTGCAAAAAGCCAGCAGGGAGTTTTGGAAATGACAGTCATATGACTTTGCCTGATTGTGGCAGTGCAACAGCACAGCTGACTACAGCAGTGTTGCAGTACTGAAGTGACCACAACTTTGCCAAATTTCATTCCCATAGGAGTAATGTGTCCCGGATTTTGGATACATTTCTTTAAATTAAGCTGTTTGAAGTACATTGGTCCAGAAATTGTTGCTCTTACGATGCACCGTTTTCCCCAATTAAGGGTTGAAACAGACAAACAGGAGAGTTTTTAGAATATGTAGATAGAAATGAAAATAAATTTTGATATATAGTAGGCCTTGGACTTTGTACTATGTGAAACTAATGATGGCTTTTCTCCATCAGCTTCGATGGAAGTGCAAGAAAGAAGATGAAACTAATGGAGGTTACTCAAAAGAAATTCTACTGCAAATTCTACAAAAGGTCCTGTTCTAAAATGCCTTACCATAATTGGCCTTGCTTAATATTATTCAAATTCATATGGAAGAATAAACTAAGCTTGTGGTACATTCTACTTTGGCTTGAATGAGCTATATGCAAGTGCATTCAGTTTGACCTATCATTTGAACTAAAAATCCTGGTTTATTTTCTTCTACAGCTGAAGTCCATGATCTGGTTTTGTATTTTGAATTCTAGTTTTTTTTGATATCTTGATTAGAACAGCACTGAGCAATCTGGGGGTTATTTAACTATATGCAGTAGTAGGAATAAACAAATGAAAGCAGACAGACTAAATTCCTTAGCCTGTGTCTATTCATTGTAGAAGAGTCACCAGAATGCCACGTTCTTATTCCATATAATTATGGCCCTTTTGTAGGAATAAGCAAATATGTTTATATAAATTCTTTCATAAACCAATGAGATTATACCATGAGCATTATAAATTTTTTCCAGATAAGTTAACAAAGGAAGGTATTGCTTAATAATGTATTAATATCTAATGTCACTTTGGTTAATACAGATTCATGATAGGCCTGCTCCATAGAATCCTTTGTTTAATCTAGCAATTTCTCTTTAACCAAATATTCTAGCTGTTGATACAGAAGATTTTTTTTGTTTTAAAAGCATTAATAAAAACATGATCTCATATATAGGCTTTATAACTGTTCCATACAGTAGGTAGAATAGATGAATCATGATTAATCTCAAAAAAATAAGTTTAATTATGTAATATAACTCAAAAAGCTATTCTGTTATAACAAAGAAGACCTAAAATACCACCTTCCTTGAACTAACTTTAGCTTTTTAAATTGAAGGGTTAATATGACCATATATATAGTAAGCAGAGGATGAATAGAAAAAGCTAAAACATTCCAATCATCAAGAGGAAATAAATAATAATTTAGTCTAGGACACATCCTATGAATAAGAAATAAATGTAAATCTCCTTCCCCAAGGGTAAAATCAAACATATAAATTATGCAATATGATGTGGACTGTTAGTGAAGCAGAATTATCAAACATTAAGGTAAATAAAACTTTATTTACATAATATCTTGCTTTGTTCTTATTAATACTTAAGGAGCAATTGCTCAGACAACTTACAGTCTCCCTGATAATATACGGCTGTCCCTCTGCCCTAGCTAGAATGATCAGTAGGAGTTGCTGTCCATTCATTTTTTGAAAAGCCACTTATTGCCTATCCTTTCACTAGAATAATTTGGCTGGTGCCTTTTTTTCTTAGAGTCTGTATCATTTCTGGAATATTGCCTGTGTGAATCAGTGTCCCTTATAATAAAATCTCTGAAAAACTCAGCCTACATCTTACATTACATTTCTTCTTGATTCTGATAGTATGGTGAAGTTCTTAATTTGCTGATCTCTAACAAGAAGTCTGGAAGTGCAGTTGTGGAATTCGCTACAGTGAAAGCTGCTGTAAGTTATTTTTGTTTGCATTTTAACTTAGAACTATGGAGGTGTACCACAATGGCTACACTAATGCAAGAGATTCTGCAGGCAATTATTGAAGAAGGTGGCATTATAAAATACATATAGTTCATGTTTAACAACCACTCATTCAGCAAACATCCAAGGTTACAAAACACTGAATGAGACTTACGACTAGTCCTCAAAGTTGCAGCTATCCAGTGATTCTATGGTCATGTGATTGCAATTTGGATCTTGATGACTGGCCTCTAATTATGATCGCTACAGCATCCCATAGTTATCATCATTTGTGACCTTCACCAGCAAAGTCAATGGGAAAGCGAGCATGAGATCACAAATGGTGATCATGTGACATCACACACCTATCAGAAGAATATAATGCCAAATGTTGAAGAAGGTTTTCATAACTCAATTCACACAAGGAATCTGGTTAAAAGAGCAAATCCTATAGCCCTTTTCCCCTCACTTCCCCATCTTTTGGTATGTTTATTCTGGTGCTAGAATAATTAGCAAGAAGAGAATTAATGTTTGCATTTACATTCATTGGAGAGGAAGAGATTATAATAGACAGGCACTCAGGAACATACATTGAAAGGAATGCACTTGCACTGTTGTTTGCATAGTGTGCTGATGGCTACAAGCAGTGAGTTGCTTAGGAGGCAGTCGAAAGCATTTTGTAAAACTGATTAAAGGGTCCCCTCTGTATCAGACAGCTGTGCAAGATAGCTGGAGGGTTCTAATCTACTAATTTAGGTCACAGCTGAGCTTATTAATTTGTCTTTAGTGCAGTTTAGTTATGGACTACACAGAGAAAAGCAGCTCTGGGGGAGAGATAGCTTGTATAGGCAATCTCTGTTATGCCAGAGAGGACAAGAAAAAAATGAGTCAGGCACAGGACAAGGCCTCCTAACTGACTGTAAGGGTGAACACTTGATTGAGAAAGAGATATTGCAATGGTTGTAAATACAGACATTGGTTGCAAAGTTTCCTTGGTGTTGTAATTGCCAATGGTCACTGTCTGAGGTAATTGAAGACTGTGTATAGGACTGGTCTTTAGTGAAGATACTGCATGTAAAATACAAAATGTTTACAATAGTTGAGAAACCACTCTCCAGTTCGTATGGGGGTGAATGTTGTTGTTATTATTATTATTATTCTCTGTAAAATGCCATTTTTGATATGAGTATCTATTGATATTTAAATGATAGATTTTGAGGTCTATTGAAAGAATTACAATATATTGTAAAACGATGCAGCCAACTATATTATTCTCCTTCTACTATCAGTTGATATGCTATATCAAGCAATATGAATTAATTTGGCAACTTGGGAGGGAAGTCAAAACAAGCCTGGGCTGAACTTCTCAGTTCCTTTGCACTCAGCCATTCAATTATTTGCCTGCAGCTATTCTTCTTTTTGCTCAAGTTAATTACTGAAGCAGGGATCAATGAAATACAGATGATCACACAATGTTGTTCGTTTTTATCTGTTAGGAGATGGCAGTGAAGAATGAAGTTGGCCTAACATACAATCCTTTAAAAATCACCTGGCTGGAAGGCCAACCACAGAGTAGCGCAGTGTTTGCTGATGGCACTATTCACCCACATATATCCCAGGTAACAACAATACAAACTGCTTTTATTCTGTTTTAAAGTATAATTTTATTTTACATATATTTGAGTGCTGCCAACGTATTTCTCACATTTCTGATTTGGAAGGCATTCTTTAAGCCACATGTTTTCTTTTCAAATTTATTCTAACTGAAATAAATATAAGTTTGTTTTTAGTTTGGGATTCACGTATACTCATTAGGCTAGAATTAATACAATTGCTGCTAATTAGGAATGTGGAATGAAATATCCACAGCATTTACTTCGTTGGGGTTGGTTACAGAAGAAATATTATTAGCAGCTGAAGAAATGGGACCCTTGGAAATAGATAAATGTGATAGTTTTTTTCTGGTAAGGAAATTAGGATAAACAAGTAGCCCTCAAAGGTTCCTTATACTGGGAACTCATGCTTTAGGCAGAGGTTGGGCAATCTATTTAATGCTGAGAGCTGCTCATGTTCTCAGATTCAGAGCTGCATGCATGTGCATGAGGATTGCAGATTTACCTCCCCCTCCCTTCTCAGCAAAATTGCCAGAAGGGAAACAACACAGCTTCTCTATCTTCTATGGACCACACCTTTTGCAACTAGGGACCATAGTTATTTTGTCCCTACTCTCAAAATAAAAATTATGCCTCTAATTATTGGGAACACTCAATATTTTTAAGCATTAATACATAATTTTTGCAAATATGCAGTATAAAATATCTCAGATACAATCTCTCTGAAATGTAATTCCTCTTAAATATCTTAACTACACTTTCAAATCTCCAATTAGGCTAGGTAGACCTGTAGACTTTAAAATAATATTTAAAAAGACAGTTTTGTTCTATGGCTTATAATGTGATAGTTTTTTTTCTGTTTGTTGATAGCAAAAATGTGTTTTTGTGAAATATGAATATATCTGCAAATAGAATATTTTTAAAGTGTTCATTTATTTTGGTTTTATGTCTTCCATCTATTTGACACAATTAGAAAATAATCTGTTAAATAATTTACAGACACAAAGCTACATGGATGGATCTAGGTGATGGTAGGAAAACTGAGGAGAATCTGTAGATACATTGTAAATGTGATATTTGTTATATTATTGTAAGCCGCCTAGATCAACCACACAGTGGGATAGGTAGCAAAATAAATAAATATAATTCTACAGTAGTCTCCCCCCTCCCCATCTTGACCCTTCCTTGAGTTCAACTCCCATCATTTCCAACAATTATTGTACATATATGAACTGGAAATATGTTCCTGTCCCCATTTCCCACCCGAAGTGTTGTGGCCTCAACTCAAATGTAAATAAACAAAATTAAGAGACTTTGGCCTTAGTTTGGCCTCATTTTTCCTTTGCACTTGTCCTGAATAGTTTTCTGGCAATATGTGGGTGAAAAAAAATAGCTGTTGTGTACTTAATGAGCAGGTATATTGCCAGCTTTTTTAAAAGAAGCATTTGTTATGTGTGATAATAAGTAATAATTACTTACTACTTTGCTAATAGGGAATTCGGTAATTTGGGCTTAATTCACAGTGGCTGGTCCTGAGAAACTGCTTTGCAGTAACTGATGTTTATTGCGCCTGTGTAGCTCCACCTTGGACATATTTAGAGCTCTTTAGAGCAATTGCCTTTCCACTCCTATTCCACAGGGCTGCATTTACTGCCATAGTTTACATTGACCAGAATGCATTGGAGAAAAATGCTATAGCCGGCAATACTCAACTGGATAGAATCCATCAGAAAACCCAGGATATATGGGTTATTTGTTACTAACTTAACAACTGTAGTTATTCACTTAACAATTGTGACAAGAGAGATTGTAAAATGGGGCAAAACTCAACAACTATACTACTTTGCTGATCAATGGAAATTTTGGGCTCAATTTTTTTTTTTAATTTTCACAAGATTGGTAGAGCTATTGCAAGCAGTCCCAATATATATTATTGGTACTAAATCCCGTTCCTAAGAGTGAAAGAGGATCAACTGACTACAATTAAAAGTTGTTGCTCATGTTTTGGTAATAGAACCCTGGTGTTAAGTAGAGATAGTCCTTGACCTATGACCACAGTTGAGCCCAAAGTTTCCATTGATCAATAAAGTAGTTGTTGAGTTTTGCCCCATTTTATAATCTTCCTTGCCACAATTGTTAAATTAATAACTGTAGTTGTTAAGGTAGTAGTATGCATATGAACCAAAGACAAATCCCTTGTGTGTCCAATCACACTTGGCTAATAAATAAATAATTCTATTCTATTTTATTAAGTAAATCTGGCTTTCCCATTGACTTTGCTTGTCAGAAGGTCACAAAAGGCAATCACATGATCCCGGGGCATGTAACTGTCATAAATACATGCCAATTGTCAAGACATCCGAATTATGATCATGTGGCCATGGGGGTGTTACAATGGTCATAAGTGTGTAAACTGGTCATAAGTCACTTTTTTCAGTACCTTTATAACTTCCAGTGGCCATTAAAGAAATGGTTGTAAGTCAAGTACTACCTGTATTGCTTATTATGTCATTGAAGATGGCAACTTCTAGCTAAATGGGCCTGATTTCAAAAAGCTAAGCAAATCAAACTTGATTAATATTTGAATGAGATTTTACCAGGATATCAAGAGTACAGTTTAAAATGACAAATTCAAAAAAAAACATTACAGAAGAACACAGAGGCAGATCTCTTCCGTATGTTGCCAAAAAACATGGGTGTCACCAGGAGTCAAGAATGATTCAGGAGAGACATTAGCTGTTGCTTCTTATGAAATCTTTTCTTTCTTACTTATTTTGTCTTTTCTTCTTTTCAAGGAGCTATTTGACATGTCTTTGCTAAAGGGTTAAAAAAGAAGTAGGTGCTCCAATTAAGTATATAGCTTATAGTGGTGAGGTAGTTGTGCTAAATAAGGAAGTCCTTATTAGATTGCAGAGTTTGGGCTGTTGTGTTCCAATATTAATAGGTGATCCATTGCTGAATTATGTTTTTGACTACACAGCAGCAATTTAATGCAATTATATTGCAATTTATATCAGGTCACGTACTTAGTGTTCACAGTAGATTTCCTGCTAAAAAATAGGAAATAAATGTATTTTATATCAGTATATTTTTAGATTAAAAGGATAAAAGAAGGGTATTTTATCCTGAAGCAATATCTTGCATCTGAACCAACTGAGAATAATCAAAGAGATAAGCATCTATTCAGTACCCAGTTAGTCTGAAAGAAGATTGTGGGTCACTTAAAGTTGCAGAATGGTTCTTCATTCAATGAAAACATCCGTTCATCACATAATACGGACTATACGTGCGAGCAGTTTCTGAAATCCTTAAATTACAGGTAGACCTCAACTTACAACCTCTCATTTAGTGATCAAAGTTACAACGGCACTAAACAAAAGAGGCTTACAACCAGTTTTCACACTTGCAGGATTCCCAAAGCCAAATTCGCTTAATGACTGCATGATTTGCTTCACAGCTACAGTGACTCACTTAACAGTTGTGGCAAAAAGATCATACAATGGGATAAAACTTACTTAACAACTGCCTTGCTTAGCAACAGAAATTTTGGGCTCAATTGTGATCATAACCCAAGGATTATCAATATTAGAATAATTGAAAAATGTCTTGGAAGACTCGATACCTATTGTTTATTTTTCCAGATAATTGAAGAATATTATCTTGGTAGGAATTAGTTTTGCAAGAATTTAGGAAGAAATAGCTAACCTATTCTAACAAATTACATAAAATCGATAAAATAATTAAAGACTAAAAGGTGGCAACTGTGACTAACCAGATGGAATGAAGTGAGGGGTCTCAGTTTGTTTCACCAAAGGCCTGGATGAACAGCCGAGTCTTCGTGGCTCTTTTGAACAATCACAGAACGGGGCCATCTGGATCTTGGGAGGAATCTTTTTCCAGAGGGCAGATGCTGCTTACAGGGGAGGTGTCCTTTCTAGATCCTGACATAGGACTTAGTTTAATTGAAGGAACTCATCACATCTGCTTTGCAGGATTGAGTTGGCTGGGCAGATGCTATGAGTGAGAGATAATGTAATAAGCAGATACTATGTCATACAGGTTTTATAGGTAACTAACACCTTGAATGACACCCAGAAGTAAATGGCAACCAATGCAACTTGAAAAGCAGAGGTATTTACATGGGTATATCAAGGCATTACTGCCCATATCATTGCATTCTGGACCAGTGGAAACTTCAAGGGCAGTTCCATGGAGAACATGTAGTAGTCAAGTTCTGAAGAGATTAGAGCATGAGTGAACATCTGAAGGGCCCTGTGATATATAAATACGTATTTTTTTTTCTTTTGTGTTGTTTTGTCTTGTTTGTGTTTTGATTTTTATGTTTACGCTGCTTTGTATGTTGCAAGTTTTTCCTTCAGTCTGTTAAGTATAATGGCAAAAAAGAATGAAAACTAAAATAAAAAGAGAGGGCAACAGAAGTTACCAGTTGGTTTGGACTAAACCGCATTTAGTTGTGTTTATGATAATCAGTTTTGTGGAATAGGTGAACATCCCCTATGGATTTATGGTGATCACATGCCACACAATATGTTAAAAGAGCTCAGTAGCTAAAAATAATACCTGCCCCCAAGTCTGTCATTTTTCTTCTGGGCCTGCAATTTACATTGTGCTCGGAACTGGAGCAGTTTGTTCTATCTCAATGATTTAATGAGAGGAAAATGTTTTACAATTACACTGCTCAAAGAAACCAGTGGGAAAGTACCTTCCTACAACTTCCTATTCTAGATTTTGTGAAGTAGTTTCTCTTCAGATTCCTCCCATGTACCTCCCCTTTTCTTGTCACCCATTGGGTTGATTTATCCATTTGATGGTAATTATAGGCCTATATTATACAAATGTTGTCATTCTCATACATCTTGTGGTTTGAACCTGTTTGTTGGCAATCCCCTTGAAGTATATAATGCTATAGATTTTTGTTTGTGTGTGTGTTAGAAAAATGAGATAATTACAAGGTCTGGCTATATTTGTTCTCATCCTGAGGAAATAAACATGAGCTCATTTTTGACACTAACGTACTCATCTGACTCTGAAGTTAAAACAACAATGGAAGCCCTTCTTATATCAAGAATTCATGTCACAATTAAACTTTAAGTATGTAGCAATAGGTGGAGTTCAGAATTCAGTAGAAGTATGAATAGCATTAGTCATGTTTGCATCTGTCTAATGCAGCTGCTTTAATTTGGCAATAAAAGTGCTGTGGGACTCTGATCCAATTTGGATGAAGTCCCTTGCTACTCTCTACGGTTTCCTCATCGCAGTTTTTTTAAATTGATGTGACTTTAAATCACAATGATGTCTGCAAATGATTGTTAGTAGTAGATACATTACTTGATATAATAGGGTAGCCATTCCCCCCTCCCAAATTCAACATCTTTCAGGTGTGTCACAGCAATGATCAAATTGATTGGAACTAGTACAATACTTTTGAAGATGCCAGGCTGGAAAGGGTAATATACTAACGTTTACCTATTAGATGAATACAGGTCACTGGAAATTGAAAAATGTGCAAAGGAAATAAAGCAAATTGGTTTAATAAAGAGTAGCATATACATTCCCATTTTATATTCATAGTATGACATAAATGCAGTTATTAATTCCCCTAATCAGTTCCCCCAAATGAAAGGAAGAAATTAGAAAAATTCTGTACTGGCACAAAAGAAGATAAACTTCATATTTTATCATTCCTATTTCATTATTGGTAGACCAGCACTCTTGCCCTCTGTGTCCTATCAAAATCTTATGTATAACAGTTGAGCTCTGAGATATTTTAATATTATTTTACCCAAACAAATCCATACATTCCATATGACACAGAGCTTCCTCTAACCATCTTCCTCTTACACATAAAAATATTGTCTAGAATTTCTGATTGGTTAAGTATTGGAAGTATATTGCCTGCTTATCAAAATGAGATAGAAAATATAATTTACTTAACATCAATTTATAAGAGATGGCATAAACTTCTTTGGGAACAAATTTATTTTAAAAAGAACCAAAAATAACGTAGTCCATTAATCAGAACAGTCATTATGAATAACTTTTGGTTTTAATGAGAATTCTAGCTAATTTAATAATGAATTCTGTTTTCTGAGTGTTTGTAAAACATCATCCAGGAGTGAGGGTCCCAAATCTAGTGTGAAGGAAAGGAAGGGATCTGATGGATCAAAAGGAGGTTTATTGTTCCTGGAGAAAGTTTCAGAGTTCATGGTTTGGGCTTTGTATAGATCAGTTGGTGTTTGAGTAGCCTTATGAAAATGACGGGAAGTGCTTAAAAAGATATCTGTAGAGGAAGATCCTCTGTGGTCTATTACATCAGGGCAGCTGGCAGTGTCCAGATATAAGCGAGGTGGTTTGGGAGGTGGTTGTGTTTTAGTGGTCAGATTTTGTTCACTTTGACATGAAAAATAGTCTGGCTTTTCTTTGAAATTTCTTAGGAACCACTTTTTGTCATACTGTTCATTGGAGTCTAATGATTGGCTGTTCTGGTTCAAGATAACAGCCTGATTGCCCAATTTCTTGTTCCTCCTGAATGAGAGCCGCTTAAAGAAACCTGAGGACCTAATAGATCCTCTCCTCCATGTGTCCATGTTGAGAGAAGTCGTAAAGTGATGTTTGCTAAGTAATCAATAGTCTTCAGGTAAACTGAGGCTCCTGGAGTATAGAACTTCTTTCCTGTTTGCTAGAAGAAGAAAAGAGATATTAACAAGCAGGTCTGTGTATTCAAAGCTAGGACTTGAATGCATTCTTAAAAAAAAGAATGTAAGGAATGCCACAAAAGTATTGTATTTTCACAATAATTCTCATTGCTAGAATTCTGCAACCTTACAAGTAACTAAAATTTTGAGAATACCGAGTAAGTGTAGTTTTTTTTTCCCAATTTTTTTTTATTTCAATCTACATATAACAACAATACATTAACAGTGTGGCATCAATATATCATACATCTCTCATTGCATTATATTCATATTAATTCATATTGCTTCAGTATTTATTTTCAACCTTACTCTCTCCAAATGCCTACCATCATATCAATTAAACATACCTAATAATTCCATTATTCAATTTTCTCCCTGTTTCCATTTTATTTTTTTGAAATGAAAAATTCTCATTTGGCAAGCAGTGTGGTTCCAGGTTTCACATCTCAGTACAAATATGACCATAGTTATCTATTCATTTTATTCGTTTAATTTCATATTGCAGCATCCTTGTCATTATTAAATATTAAGCTTATCTTATCTTATCCAATTCCAATTAATGTTCTCGTATCTTATTTTCCAATATTATCTAAAATTCTTATCTTAATTCTATGTTCATTTATTCAGTTCCAAATCCTAATATATCTCCTTCCATTTTTCTTAGTATATTCTCAAATCTTATTTTACAATGTTATCTAAAATTCTCATCTCCTTTCTATTATCATTTCTCATGTTATTATTATTATTATTTTTCCTGTCACATTTGTCATTTTATCAATCCTTATCCATAAATATAGTTGTCCCCTCTAGTTAATAACTTGAGTTAACCACCTTCATTCTTCCTTAATATCAATCTCCCTATCTAGTATAAAACACAAATATATATATTCTTCTCAGATTCTGCATTATATTTTTTCTATGAATCATCCATACATTA
This sequence comes from Hydrophis major, assembly GCA_033807585.1. Lineage (NCBI taxonomy): Eukaryota > Metazoa > Chordata > Lepidosauria > Squamata > Elapidae > Hydrophis > Hydrophis major. Next base: position 78,184,383 of record CM066328.1, on the reverse strand, counting down.
CAAAATACTATTTTCAATACATTCTTATACATCCCAACATATTAGCTTGCAAAATCCCCTTCCTTATCCCTTTTCATTCACCCATTATCTCTCATTCTTTGAACAATGTACCTTCTTTTCATCCTTGTTTGTTTCCTGTTCCTCTTTATTTTCTGGTCCTTTCTCTTAATTCCCCTTTTCCCCTTTCTTATTTCTCTCCTTTTCTCATTCCAGTTATTAAACTTTTCTGTCTCCCTCTTTTGATTTTTTCCTTTGCACTTTCTTTTTCTGCTTTTCCATTGTCTCTTTATCCATTTTCCGAACCATTCTCCCTTTTATCATCCCATCAGACCACACATTTTTAATTCTAATTCCTTTTCCCCCCTGATTAAATAATTGTTGTTCATTTTGTTCTTCTAAGTTGGCTTCCCCCTCTGGTTTATTGTGTTCTTGTGTATGCTGAGTCACCATTTCTAATTTCTGTAATACATAATTACACATTTCAAGTTTGATTTTTATCATGTCCCTTGTATCTTGCATATCCGATCTTATGTCTTGTGAGTCCAGTCTTATATCAACAAGTAGCTCCTCCATTATATATTCTCCTTTTTTCTTTTTCTTTCCTTTTCCTTAATAGTTGAAATCCTCTTCGATAGATATATTCAATCCCAGAGTCCAGTATCTTCAGCCAATATCTTTTGAGTTTATTCTCAGCAATTCATACTCTTGAGTCTTTATTCCAAATCTTCTAATTGGCCTCCTAACTCTTTCCCAACTCTTTCCCAAATTCCCAACAATTATTATTGTTCTATGACAATAATAAAGTTCCTTTTATTTTCTTTCAAGTTCCAAGATCCAAACTCTTTAAAAGACCAGACACTCGTTTTAAAACGGACTAAAGTTTTCCTGTACCATCAGGTGGTGCTCTTGAGTCTTTTTCTTTTTAACTTTCTTAATTGAATATAATATTTTTATTAAGTTTGTTAATTTCAATCATTAGCTATTCTTTTCAACACACTCAGTTCCAGCATTTAGTTATGCCCTTTAAGTGCCACAGTTCAATATATGTCCAGTTTAATTTTTAATCCTTTGTTGTGTTAATGTATTTTCCTTTAAATTTATCCTCCAAATTAGTCCAATAGAATAATCAAATCCAAATTTAAAAAACAATTTCTTTCTCACTTTCTCTGGCCGCTGCTTCCACACATTTTCCTCCAAAATAACCCTTTAATTTGATACCGGGATACCTTAAAAGCGATGTCCTTTGCCTGGTTCATACTCTGCTCGCTACTTCTCTCTCCAGCACAAAACTTAGTTTCCCGGAGTGTTCTTCATCTTCGTGGTGGCCATTTTGGGACCAGTGCTGCAGCTTGCCTTTGGGAGGAATTTTCCTGTCAGGGAGGGGAGTTGCAGCTCCCCTCAACCCTCCAGGCGATTTCCCCCTTCACCACCCCATCAGGGTGGCTCCGGTCCCGATCAGGACCCTCCAGCAAGTGAGCTCGGGCAAAACCATGCACAATCACGGATTCGCACCGACTCCGATGAGGAACAAACTGGAAGTCAGTAAGTGTAGTTTCTGATATCAAAGCCCAAATGTAAGAAAATGCTCTGATCATTCCAATTTATTTTGGAATTAAAGTTTTATTACTGGTATTTTTATTATGCATCTTTACATACCTAAGCACAGTACAAGACCTACAAAATATTTACAATTAATAAATTCCAGATTCTTTTTTTTTCATACCCCTGAATGCTTATTCCAAGTCCAAATTCACAGAAGTACAATAGAGGTGCTTTCAAATCAAACTTATTATTATTAGGGTATGGTATTGTTACATTAGCCAGGAGTAGTAGTTTGGCTGCCAGTTTACTAACTGTGTTGTGGTACACACACGTTTCCCAAGATGCGCCATAGGAAGGCAAGCTGGCTTCACACCAGAAAGACAAGTGGCTCCTGCAGGTCATCCAAGGTGCCCCTCCCTCCACTGGAGCCGCCTCACAAATGGTGTTGCAACCAGGAAGGTTCAAAGCCTGTAGAAATCTGATGGCCTACATTAAGCACCAGCTTGTCTCCCCACTAAAGTGGTATCTATTTATCTACTTGCATAGAACATGCTTTCAAACTCCTAGGTGAGTAGAAGCTGAGGCAAGTGACAGGATTTCTCCCCATAATGCAGTGCTAGGACTTGAACTGCTGGAACAGAGACCACCTCCAACATCATTAAATCACTATATCACACACACACGTAGTTTTCTTAGCAACAGTACAAAAGTGATATGCTATTAATTTCTTCTGGGATATTTTCCTACTTTCCCGTTCAGCCATATTCAATCTGACGGTCTCTCATCTAATATTAACTTGGTTCAACTTTAATTGACCAGCTGCCGCCATCTAGCTAGATATTTATAGTTAGCCCAGCTGTTGCAAACTTCAGATAAACATCATAGTTTTAAATTCTACCTGCAATGGTAAAAAGTATGGCATTCTTTGGGAGTGAGCTTTTTCCCCAATCTATACCCCATTGTTATAAATCCCTTTGCATTACTTTGCCTCATCTTTCTGTTTCATTACATTATATCCCCCCCCATTTTACATCCAAGCCTCCTCTGTTATTCCTGTTTCCACAGTCTCTTCCACATCTTTCAGTAAATGTCTGCCTCTCTTTTCACTTCCTCACACTCAATTCAGTTCTTATTTCCTCTTTTGTTGCTCCATAAATTTGCAATAGCTTTCCTTGTTCTTTTCATCAGGCCTTTTGCATTTATTCACATTTCCTTTTTGGGTCAAGAACTAATACATAACCTGGGCTTGCTCCATTTGATCAACTTTTCAGTAAGCTGTCTTCCCCATTTTCTGCTTCTTAGTCTGTGATGTAGAACTTCATTCACACATTGACCAGATGATGCCCATTGCATAGGTGCTGGGCAAATAAGGAAGATATGGAAATTTCCATTGTTTCTTATTTGTAGCCTGCCATCCTTACATTACCCATCTTTACTGTAGGAAGGTGTTCTGTATCTTGGCTTCCAAACTGTGCTGATATATTGAATTTGAATGAAGGTTTAAATACTTGTATAACACTACACCTGGATCGCAGAGTTGAACTGTCACAATAATGAAAAGTATCCAACTTCCTACAGTGAAAAGTTCACTAAGGCCCCCCGAGAGAGAGGCATCTATTACCAAAAAATACCAGAAGGATTTATAAATTAAGTAATTATGGCTTTATTTTATTTAAACAAAATCAAATTTAGAATTAATACTTACAGTGAGATGAACCAATAGAGAGGCAGCCAAGTGAGGAATACAGAAGGAAGCCCATCCAGTTCAGTGCACCTTGTGGTTTCATTCCTTGGCAGTCTTTGAAAGATCATAGCATGTTTTCAGATTCCTTTGTTTCAAGCACCTTTTCTTCAGCACCTACTTTTCACTTCTTGCTCAGCCACTCATATGTTCTCTGGGTGGTAATTCTTTTGTGTGCTTTCTATGCCAAGCCCTTGCTGACTCAGTCACATCAGAAACTGGGATTTATACTATTACCTAATTGCCTAGGTAGCAGGAAATAGGTGTGTATGGGCGTTGGTAGAAGTTACCATGTATGCCCTTTCTATCTGTGCTGCAAGAGAGCCTATGATGGGTTGACTCCTTCCTATAACGTCATAGCTGAGTCTGTACTAAGATATAAAAGCCAGCCCCCAGGAGAGACCCCAGCTTTGGCAAAGATACTTGACAGACTGAAAGCCCAAAATAAATACAGAAATATGTCTTACCCTCTCCAGACGAATCAAGGAAGGGGCTGGGCTCTCTCGCAGCATAGATAGAAAGGGAGTTCAGGGTAACTTCTACCAATGCCCATTCTCCTCCATGCTGCATCGAGAGCCCAGGATGGGACATACCAAAGCTTGCATGTCCACGGGCAGGTCCTCATCTGGCTCATCACACCGACTGTGGAACCACTCGTTTAAGCACCCGTCTGCTGAAGGCTGCAGTCGCCGAGGCAAAAGCATCCAGATGCTAGTGTCTGATAAAAGGAGATGGGGATGTCCACATGGCCGCACGACAAATCTCCTCCAAGGATGCTTGGGTCGCACAGGCAGCAGAAGTGGCCGCGCTTCTAGTAAAGTGCGCCATCAGACCTCGGGGAACCAGAAGAGCCGCAGCTTTGTAGGCCTGCTCAATGCAAGACCTGACCCACCTGCTAATAGTAGGAGAAGAGGCCTTGTACTCCAAATGAGAAGGGAAAAAGGAAACAAACATGGCTTCCAACTTCCTGAAGGAGGAAGTGTGCTTAATGTATATTCTAAGAGCCCTTCTTACATCTAGCATGTGCCACTGCTGCTCTAAGTCATGGTGCGGGGGAGGACAGAAGTTAGGCAAAACACTGTCCTGGGACCTGTGAAACCAGGTGTTAACCTTCGGAATAAATGAGAGGTCCAGACGAAGAACAACCCTATCATCGTGAAAGGAACAAAGGTCCTGTCTGATGGAAAGAGCAGCAAGCTCGGAAACCCTCCTGGCAGAAGTGATGGCAACAAGGAACACTACCTTCAGAGTCAGGAAACAGAGAGACACTGTTCTAAGGGGTTCAAAGGGGGGGCCTTTGTAAGACCATTAAGGACCAAATGAAGGTCCCAGGAAGGATACCTGTGAACCACTGGAGGGTGCAGGTTGGAAGCCCCTTTCAAAAACCTTCTGATTGAAGTGTGATGGGATAAGGAAGGAAGCGAGCCCCATGAAAGGACTGAGAAGAGGTCCACAACCTGCCTGTGTAAGGTGTTGAGGGCCAAACCTTTCTCCAGCCCATGCTGAAGGAAACTAAGAACTTCTGCCAACTGAGCTGAAGCAGGAGAAGACTCTCCCTGAGGCACCATCAGGAAAAAGCCTTCCAGGTGGCATCATAGATGCGCCTTATAGAAGGTTTGCGAGAAGCCAGGATAGTGAGGATGACCCCTTCTGGAAGATCAGCCTCCTCTAGCCGTTGCCGCTCAAGTACCACATGGTCAGCTTGAACCACTGGGGCTCTGGGTGGAACAAGGCCCCCTGGTGAAGGGAGATTAGATGGGCAGGAATCCTCCAAGGAGAAGCCACCAATAGGTTGACCAGGTCCACAAACCAGGGCCTCCTTGGCCAATAGGGTGCCAGGAGGAGGAGCTCTGCACGTTCCTTCAACATCTTCCGAATTACTGCTGGAATGATGGGAAGCGGGGGAAAGGCGTAGAGGAGACCCTTGGGCCATCTGCACCGAAGAGCATTGGTCCTCTCTGCTCCCTGGCAAGGAAACCTAGTGAAGAATCTGGTGACTTGGGCATTTTGAGGAGTGGAGAAAAGATCCACCTCCAGTGTTCCGAATCTGAGGGAAAAGATCTCTGAATAGAGACAGAGGAATGGACCATTTTGCCTGGTCGACTAGGCTCCCTGCTGAGCCAGTCGGCCTGGGAGTTGTCGACCATGGAGATGTGGTCCGCCGAGATCGATAACAGGTGTTTCTCTGCCCATAACCCCAGCCGTAGAGCCTCTCTCATGAGGGCTTTGGACCTTGTCCCCCCTTGCCGGTTGACATGAGCCTTTGCAGCCATGTTCTCTGTAAGGACTAGAACATGAGAGCTGGTCACTGATTGCCTGAAATGCTTGAGAGCCAGAAAAATAGCTTTGAGTTCTAGCCAATTTATGGGAAGGGTCTGTTCCGATCTGGACCAAATGCCCTGAGCTATCTGGCCCTGCATATGGGAACCCCAACTCAGGAGGCTGGCATCGGTGGTTATCACTAGCCTGTCTGGGTCCCTGAACAGGAATCCCCTCCAGATAGATGGGGAATGCCACCAATTGAGAGATCTCCGGATTTGTGGTGGGACCTTGATGGATGAGTGGCTGGTTCCTGCTCATTGGTAGGGAAGCAGGAACCATTGGAGGGCTTGGGAGTGGAGCCGAGCCCACGGGACGATGCCAATACAGGAAACCATCTTCCCCAGAAATTTGGACAGCAGCGACGGGGACAATTTGATGTTGCTGGATTTGGCTGATAATCTCTGCAAGGCTCTTTCCACGAGCTGGAGACAGGAAAACCTGGTACAACATGGTATCGATGACTGCTCCCAAGTGTTGCAGTTTGGTTGTAGGATAGAGCTGGCTCTTTTTGGTGTTGATGGAAAATCTGTGGCTCTGGAGACATGACAGGGTAATTTGCAGATCCCAATGGGCCACAAGGATGGAAGAAGAAAGAATCAAAATGTCATCCAAGTAATATTGGATCCTCACTGGAATAGAACGCAGAGATGCCACCAATGCTGCCAGAACCTTTGTGAAGACCCTTGGAGCCGATGAGAGGCCGAAGGGAAGTGCTCGACACTGGTAATGGGTATTCTGATAACAGAAACGGAGAAACTGGCGATGATGAGACCAAATTGGGATGTGGAGGTAAGCCTCAGTGAGATCAATGGAAGAGAGGAGGTCGCCCTCCCAAACACTCTCTAAAATAGAATGCAGAGTCTGCATTTTAAATCGCCTGTATTTTACAAATTGGTTGTGAAATTTTAGATCAAGGATGGCTGCCCCCCCCCCCCCGAGGCTTTGGGAACGATGAACAGGCAAGAGTAAAGCCCACATCCTCGTTGAGATGGGGGAACAGGTTGAATAGCCCTGATTTCAAGAAGGTGCTGAATGGCCTGATTCATGAGGACTTGTCTGGAAATGTCCCAAGATACAGGACAGATCAAAAAAATTTGGGGGGATGGGGTTAGGAAGTCCAATTGTAACCCTGACCTAATAGTGCTGAGCACCCAGGTGTCCGTCGTTGACTCCTCCCATTTGGAGGCAAAGAAGGCTGGGCAACCTCCAATGGGTGGGGAGAACGAGGGATTACTTAGAACGATGGAAGGAAAGACCCCCTCCCCCCGAAAGGGACGTTTACCAGCAGAAGGTTGTTGCCTGCCAGATGTTTCCACCTGTTGGTCTTGGCGTTGGGAGTATGGCCTGTGAGAGCGGGGGAAGCGAGATGAGGTCTCCGCTTGGAAGGCAGGAGGGCGATAAGGAGCAGGGCAATAGTCAGCTTTCTTCCCAGAGGAAGAGAGAATTTTACGTTTATCTCCGGTTTCGATGAGATAAGGTTCCAGAGCATCGCCAAAAAGCTTATCGCCTGCGAAAGGAACTGAAGCTAGTTTCCATTTTCGGCGTAACTCCGCCTGCCAATTTCAGAGCCATAAAAGTCTTCTTGCTGCTACAGAAGATGCCATGGCCTTGGATGCAAATTTGGCGGAATTGAGAGTGGCATCCGCAGTGAATTCCGCCGCTGCAATAATCTTATTAAGGCCTTGGTGAGACCGAAGGTCAGAAGCAGGCAATCTATTCTGGAGTTGGCGCAGCCATTGTATGGATGCCCTGGTGAAGAAGGATGCTGCTGTTGAAGCCCGAACAGCCCAAGCAGCAGCCTGGTGATTGCGCTTGAAGGTCTGTTCGGAACATTTATCATCCGGTTTCAGGATATCTTCTGGCTCCGTGGGAGTGCCAGAAGATGAGAACGAGGCCAGAACCAGAATGTCAACAGAAGGCACTGCCACGGCATTGTCCAGAGCTGCACTGACATTGTAGAAAGGCTTATCTAGAGAAGATGGGCAAGGACCTGCCGAAGGAGAAGCCCACTGTTCCTTGAACATGTCCAGGAACAAAATGAGAGAAGGCAAAACCTCTGCATGAACTACAGGCTTGGAGAAGAGCGAATCCCCTTGGCTAGAGGGATTTCCTTGTTCGGGAGCCACTTCCTCTGGCGACAGCTTGGCAGTGACCAAGGTCTTGCTGAGTAATGGTCTGAAGAGAATAGGTTTGAAGACCAATGCAGAGGATGTCTGCTCTGGGCGAGAAGCCCCTTCCTCTGAAATATTTTGGTCAAAAATCTCACCCTCTTCACACTCTGAATGAGAGGAGTAACTGTGTTCAGATGGTGAAGGCTTTCCTTCCTCATCAACCTCCTCCCATTCTGGTAGAGAAGAATGAGGTCCTGAGGCCTGTGTAAATCAGGATGATGAGGCAAGGAACTTATAGACTGAGAAGGGAAAAGGGCCTGAACCCTTTCCAAAGGTTGAAGAATTTGCTTGAAGCCTTCAGCCAGTCCCTGCCTAATGGCTGATAAGACTACATCTTGGCTATCCCTTGGTCTATGCTCAAAGGTAGAGGCAGAAGGCCCGCTGCTGTGGGAGTGAAGGTGGCTTCAGGCCTAGATTGAGGAGAGGTTCGAGGCCTGGAGGGAGGGGGAAGAACATAGGGCACAGAAGCCTGTTGGAAATAAGGCCCAGATCTGCTTAAATCCTGAGGATCTGACTGTACAGCAAGAGCCTCAGGAGACCAGGATGGAGGATGGAAAGGCTCATAGATAACTTCTCCCCTGGGAGGGCTTGGTTGGGACCCATGAGAATCACCTGAAACATGCTGTAGTTGCACTCCCTTCTGTTGAATAGTTCTATTGAACTGCCTCTCTAGAGCTGCATGTCTGCGCTTCTCTGCCCTCAATTCAGCCTGAGTTGCCTTCTTAGGGGCTAATGCCTTAGCTTTGATTTTTGCAGCCACCTCCCTCTGGACTGATTGGGTGCATTGCCTACATCTTTTAAGAGACTGTTCCACTGGGGGGAAAAGCTCTGCCAGAGCCTTATCTTGCTCCATTTGTAAAATAAAGGCTCTTGCTTTGGAAAGAAGCTGTTTAGAAAATTTTCTATTAAGCCCCTTAAGGTATAAATGGCCCCTGGGTTTACAGAATGGTCACTCACCTCATGGTGGAAGGCTTGAATCCAAGATGGCTGCTGACGACAGGAAAACAGGCTCCAAGGTTGAAGAATTGATCCTTAGGCTATACAGAGCCCCGAGTGAAGTCAGCAAGGGAAAAAAACACAGCAACCAGCTACATGATCAGCTAGCTTGAGCTCTGATCAGTTTGCTGATCGTGTTTACCATCGCTCCAAACTGCAGGCGTGGGGGAGGTCTGCAGACACTGCCCAGCTTGCCTGCACAGAGCTCTGTGACGCTGCTCCCAACGTTGTAGGGCTCTCCTGAAAGAGCAGCTGCCCAGGGAGCTGCTTGAAGAGAGGAAAAAAGTACTGAAGATCGCTGGTGATTGCTATCTAACAGAACTCTTTCAGAGACACAGCTACTGACTGAAAGGAGCTGAGTCAAAAGCTGGGGTATCTCCCGGGGGCTGGCTTTTATATCTTAGTACAGACTCAGCTATGACATCATAGGAAAGAGTCAACCCATCCTGAGCTCTCGATGCAGCCTGGAGGAGAATGACTCTGAAGCATCAGCCCATGTTACTTTACCTCAAAATAAACTAGAGCTTCTTTAGAACCACAGATTGTTATTCTTCAGCAGTGTTAGTGGAAGGTACAGATAAGGAAATAAAAAAGGATCTAGCAAATTTAGTTCTGTTGGCCAAGCCAATTTATGTAATTCCACATATGGTTTCAAATAGAATCTCTCTTCCTCCCTTCTCCTCCCCCGTATTGAAATGAGGATGGTGCAATAAAACATAGAATTCTAGTGCTGGCAATTTACATAAAATAACATGGCAAATGGTTCGGAAAAAAATGGTGGCCTGAGATAGTGTAAATTGACATTGCCTGTGTTTTGTCTAACACTTTTACTTCTCCATTGAACTTGATCTTATCTTTGTGGAATTAAAAAGCTTTTTTTTTTTTTTTTTGTAGATTCTATAACAATTTCCTAGCTATTTCTCCAAGTATTTCCTTTCCTCTGGTTACATGGCTCTTTTTAATATTATCCTTTTTGTAAGAATATTAGCTTATTTTCCTGAAAGGTTATTCTTTTATCCTTCTTTTATTGTCAACATCAATCAAAATAAGACTTGAGTCAACATTGTTGACCTGTCAAGAAGATAAATTCTAATTTATTTTTCTGTTCATGTAATCACTCTTGCCTTCATTAACTTATTGAAAAAATATTTTTCCAGACATCCTAATGTGAGTCAGTATGATATAGTATTGCTATAGATATGATATTTGGTAGAGGTGCTCTGAAGTCTGTTTCAGTTCCTGCTTCTGTATGAAACTTGCTGTGCTACAGTCAAGGTAAAATCAGGAGTGCCTGCAGTGTAGTGTTGTGTATAAAGGTCTAATTTCCTTGGAGCCAGGAGGAACTTTGTGTTACTGCAGTATAATAGGAAGTGCGAATGCAGTTTCTAAATAAGCTGTAGGAGCAGAGGATTCAGTACGTTAAATTTAACGAATATCAGATCACTTTCATTTATCATAGCTAAAATAGCTGTTATAAATATTCATATAAAGACAACCTCCTTTATATGAATGTTATAACTGCTTCTTTAGATAACAAGGACAAGATAAATTGTACCAGTATCTTTCGATCTTGGAAATAATGTTCCTGCATTAAAATTTCCTAAGTCATATTTAATATTCAATGAAACTACTTATAATTCCATTACTGAGATGTAGAAGCCTACAAGTCTACTCAGACTTCTTCACTTTGTAATTTCTATAGTAATAGGTTCTTACAAGGCCATGTGACTAAATTTGGAACTGATACAACCCAATTGTTTCTCTGTATAGAGCTTTCTAACTAATTTGATTGGCCAGATAATTTTAAAAAAATCTTACAACATTATATATGTATACTTTCGCTTATGTAGCATGTGCAGATAATAAGACAATAAAACACTTCACCTATCTTTAAAGATTTAGGTCAGGTTCAGTCTGCAAGAGAGGCCAGGTAGATGCCTCTGGACAATATGTGATAGCCATTTACTGCTGCATTTTGCATAGCATCTGATATTGAGAAAATTACTGCTTGTAAAGTATCATTTAGATCATTATTAATATCTATTATGTTAGCCTTCCTGCCTTAATCTTCTTAATCCTAAAAATATATGATTTAATCTGTCAATCCAACTTCCTTTGGTAATGTGTTCCATCATAGAAGAAAGCTAACCTAAATGTAATGCCAGCATGACATTTTTAAAATGCTAGCAGGGTTAAAGCATACAACCTCACAGCATTTTACATACATATATGAGCTTTAAGGTAAATTGCTTTGGGTAGCTATGTTAGACTTACTTTGGCATTTTGTTTCTTTTAGCCTTTTTTCTTTGTGCAATGGCACTTTGTACCACACTCCAGACCCAGTCCACAAGGAAAACCAAAGTCCTTTTTTTAGATTAGAGCAGATTAGATTATTCAAACTTGTTTTCATTTTTGTTGAGGGGGAGGAAGATTATCGTCTAAATGAGGGTGTGCCTGGTATCCTAATTTTGTGAAATGGAGTGTAGGTTTGCCAAGAAACTGATTCCATTCCCTTGTATTTATTTTATTTACATCCTGCCATTATTGTCTTTATAAATAACTTAGGATGGCACACATACTTCGCACCTGTCCCTGCTCCTATTTTTTCCACCACAACCCTGTGAGAGGTGGGGGGGGGTGTTTGGAGAGAGAGAGAGAGAGACCAGTCACTCAGCCAGTTTGTATGCCTAAGGCAGGATTAGAACTCACCTCTGATGTCTAACCTGATGTCCTAACTACTAGACCAAACTGGCTATATAACACTAGAGTGTCTCCAAAATCATCTCTGAAAGCAAACAGAATATAGCCTTGGCTCTCCCACCTTACCATTTCCAAATTGCCAATTTTTCTATGGGTTCTTTGCCTTTTTCAAGTTTAGCAGTATTAAGATTTATGGACATTAATTCTGGGAGGTGAAGTCCACACGCCTTAAAAGCGACAAACGTTTGAGAAGCACTAATTTTAGACTATAGTTTGGTATTGTATTAGCCTATCAGCCGGGTGTTTCTTTTCTACATCTCTCTCAGAAATTTTCCAAAAACCTTTTAGACTTGGAGGCATGCATACAGGTTGGTTTTGACTTATGACAGCAATTGAGACTGAAATTTCCATCGCCAAGCAATGCAGTCCTGAGATGTGACTACATCGCTTAGTGACAGCAATCCCTGCAGTCTCAGTTGCCGATTTTAACTGATTCCCACATTTTAGCCAAGGTAACTTCTTGCCAGCTTCCCACACCCAAAATTAGTGGGGAGCTCTGCAAGTTCCAAAGCAGCAGGCTGGTAAGGGGGGGGAGCGAGGTGAGGGAGGGAGGGGATGTGCAAGAGAGGCTGCTCAGGAAAAGTGGATGTAAGGTGCATGGGAGAGTGCAAGATACATGAGAATCACCACATGGATCAGGGTGTGGCCAAGAGCTGCTGTGTAGGTGAGGGAAGGTCAGGGATAAGGTCCGAGAGGAGCAGCACAGGGTTGGGAAGCTCCTTCTGAGGAAGCTGGCAAGAAAGGTTTCAAATGGTGATCAGTTGATGCTTGGCTTCCAGTCCTAAATGTGAACAGGTCACCCAGCATCCATATGACCATGGAGGTTCTGGGATGGCAAAACACTTGAGGACTGGTTATAGCCACCATTTGTTCAATGCTTAACTTCAAATGGTCACTGAAGAAATGTAGTAGATCAAGGACTACTGTACATACAAGAAATATGTTTTAACAAACTTCTGTTCTTTGGACCAACTGCAAGCTTTTCTAAAAAGAAATATAAGCTTGTAAATAGAATATTTAGAATGTTAATCTATAATAATTTGTTCTAAGCCACCATTTTAATATGTGGGATCTTAAACTACTTAATTTTGAATAAGTTGTATGACGACTAAGTATATTGGGATATAAAACATAAAATGTTTATCTTTTTAGCACTTTCCAGCCTGATCAATAATGCTATGTACTGTGCAAAGTTTGTTTTGTTTGTAAAGAGTAATTTTAAAATCTAAGCTCAGCTGAAAATGTCAAGAATATTACTTTCTGAGAGCCAATTAAATTGCCAGTATACAGTAATTAGTAATATATCTTGTGCTAACTGTAAATTCTGTATTTATATAGACATTTGACAGGTCCTTTTGTGTGGTGATGGTGATGCTTTCAATAGTTCATCCAGAATAACATAATTATGTATCAAAGACCTAATGGAGCTTCTGAAACTGACTTGCAGTCATTTCTTTCCACAGGATTCAGTGGTTTCTGAGAGGGATTATGAAAGCCTTGTGATGATGCGCATGCGGCAAGCTTCTGAGAGGCAGAAGCTGATTGAAAAGATGAAACAGGAAGATGAAGAAGAGTCTTGTACATAGTAGAAGGGGAAATGGCATTATCATGCATTTTTGCTTATAATTCTTAAATCAATAAAAACTATTGAAGGAAAAACTTCAAAACTACAGTAGATTTCTTGGAAGAATAACTGATCACCCCAATTAAGGGGATATATAAAGTGAAAATCTATTTCAAGTATTTCAGTGTATGACTTAAATTACTCTGACATGTGGAATGTATACAGCAGTGGCAAATCTGCCTTTTGGAAAACCATATCCTTTCTTGTTGATCACGTTTCCCGATTCATTGAACCAGTATGAGCTCTACAGCATATTTCCTATGATGGAAAATGTTTTCTACTGATCACAACTCATGGCAAATCTGACTTTAAAGGATCACCGTGCTCTTCTCTCTAACATATTCTTTATAAATCCACATATTTGTTAGATGTAACATACCCTTTTATTTGAAAGAGTTCTATAGTTATCTTATTTTTATCTTTCTAATAAATCTGTGAAATTCATTTGGTTGAAAGCTGATTACAAGCTCAATTTCATGGCTATATTGTGATCTCACCCCTTTTCTCAATTCTTATATAGGACTCTAAATATCACTGGTGGTCATTCATAGCCACCTACATCACAAGGAAACTGAACCACCTATCCCAGGATTGAGAGTGCAATCTAACCCAAAATAAATTGTTCCAAAGAGGATTAATTATTTGGCACTTCCAGTTCAGCAATAAAACAATGTGAAACTAACACAGCTCCTTGAATGAGGGAGAATTGCTGCAGTAGATCAGCGTATTGGTCCCATTACCTGCCAATATACAAGTTGTATATATTGGTGTACCCTTTGGGATACTCATCATTTCAGACTTTTGTTCAAGATTGTCAAGTGGTATGTTACAGGCTTTTGTGGCATTTTAAAATTTCCTGATAACTAACAATTTGAGATACGTTAAATTGATTTTACTATTTTTTTTACTATTTTATGAGCTACTTAGGAATGGTTTTCAGAAGACAGAGTGTAAATAATCCTAACAATGAAAAGGCAAATTGGTACAATTAAAAACTATACGGAACTATTTAAATATTTTCTGTACTATTTTAAGACATACCATCTAGAGATAATAGAAAAACCACATATCACAATCTCAAGATTCTAGTCACACTCTTGAATGGGGACACTAATATACTTTGAGCACATCATGTAACTTATAGAGGTAAATTTGTATGGTAACAATGTCCCTATCGATGTTGACAGCCATTTTGTGCATGAGCATTCTTCTCTGCTATGTCACACCTAATCTAACCTGAGACTGTTACTGATTTAATGGATTTAATGCCAAGTTGTCATTGTTAATAAAGTGGAGATAAGAAGTTAATACTGCCAGTTTCAGATTGGCATCTGAAATAATGGCATCTCTTTAGGAAAGTTCCAGGCAAAGAGCTGTGAAGCTTCTTAGAATGATGCTTCTCACAATGACGTAGCGGTGCTTATGATTTTAAAGCCAGGTTTTGATCAAGTCTCACTTTACAATGCCTGAAGATGCCATCTCAAGCTTATGCTGGGTGGTTTACAGCAATGTTTTGGGAAGGAAGAAAAGCACAATTCTCTGTCATTTCTTTGTGAAGACACCACACCAGTGTCTGCCCCACTCCTGTCATGCTGATCACTCGATAACCATATTTCTCCAGCTTGTCCAAGACGATCCGTGGAGCATCATTCACATAATATTCCCAGCTGTTGTAAAGACATAAAAAAATGGAAAGATTTTTTAAAAAAACAATTTCAAATAATTTGTGTCCATATTGATGAGAACGTAAATTGAATGTTGCAGTTCTAAGAACAAAGTTGTAAAACTAGAAAGTAAATTGAAAGGAAGCTAAACAGAAATTTAATACCATGATCAAAGTTTAAGGTTAATCTTCTGGGTCTTTGCTGCCTTACATTTCTGAAAGCTTGGGGGAATACAAGATCTAAACTCAAGTTTTAAAAAGTAGCAATGTAGCCCAGCAACAGCTTTATTCACAAACCCTTACAAAGATTCCTGGAGAATTAACAAGTTTTCCCATTTTTATACACTTGGTACCAATAAACAAATTAGTCATCAACAGATTATAATATTATTTATTACAGTTCAAATGTTATGGCATTGTTATAAATACAGCTCTACCGTGATCTGCTTTTATACTTTACAGGGCTCTATTGGATTTGTACTTCTATTTTCATCCGTGAACTGACCCTTCTGGCTAGTATTTTTAAAATGCAAAGTTTGCAGCTACAATGTTAGGTTCCCCTGAGACTCTCTTCATTTTTCCTCCTCTTCTGGTTATTTATGTGAAAAAGGAGGTGGTCACCCCTGCAAAGCAAGAAGGGAAAAGAGATCAAGTAGCAGAAAATTAGGAAAGGGCGAGAATGACAAAAAGCATTGTATCTGTATCTTTGCCTCTTCTATAATTTTTATATACAGTTTTTATGTTTTAATATTTTCCCATTGCCCAGAGTCCCTCTGTGTGGAAGATAGGCAGTTTCTAAATTAGATAAATAAATAAAAAAAATGTAACATTAAAATAGAACCTATTTTGCCCCAGTAGCAGGAAAAATCCCATGGGCCTATTTAAACTGCTATCCAGGGATATATTCGTGGCACTTTGCCCTTCCCCTGACTGGCCTGCATAACCCTTCAAAGAGCAGATACCCTCAAAGAGATATTCATCTGACAATCTTCCAAATAGAAGAGTCATCTTCAAAGTAAGACCTATCATTATTTGCACATCAACTTCACACTTGAGCTTTTAAGCTTGCTTGCATGTAAAAGCACTGAAATCACTTAACGATGGAAAGTCAAAGGATGCAAACATCAGCTTGATAAAAAGCTTAGAATGACTTACACAATTGCATGCTTTGCCACATGTTAAATAAATTAAAAATTATGTAAGTAAACAGGCCTGTGATTTTTTTTCTTCACATTTTATTTATGATGTCTTAAGCCAAAACAACTGTATTGTAACTTAAAAAGATGCATATCTATATTCACATTTATTTATGGTGTCTCAAAGGATAACATTTTGCATTTCAAACTCTAAAGTTGCATAAACATAGAGAAAACAGATGGCATACAATTGGCGGGAGGCCAACATATTAGGCTGGAAGACAGGCCCAATTTGGGATAATGATGGGGGTTGAAGCAAGAAAAGAACTGAGGGAAAATTTCTTGGTCACTGCACCTGGATGAAATTTTCTGTGATATATCATTAGAGTAAATAGGATTCCAGTATTTGGTCTTTAATTTAAATGATGAATGAAAAGCTCAAGAAATGTTTTAGATGCATCAGAATTATCCATGCCTCCTGAAGAATGCACACAATTTTCCAGAGCAAAGGAATAAAGATCACAGAAAAGTGATGACTAGGAATATATAGTTTGTTAATAAAAGGTTTCCACCCAACTGGGCACCAGATTTGGGAAAGCTCTCGTGTTGTCAAAATTACTCATTAACAAACAGTGATGTAAGTAAGAAGCAAAAAGAGGAATACTTACAAATGATTTCCCAACATGTTTCTTTTAATGGCTCCTAGATAGTTCATCAAGTTTACATCTGAATGTTCATCACCAACCATTGTAGGTCCAACTTCCTGCAGAGAGAAATGGCCACTTCTGTATTGAAAATAATATTAGCACCATCCCATTATTTCATTATACCTCTTATCCATTTGCAAAACTTGAATACCAGATAATAATGATACTTGGCAGAAACCACAGTTCAAGATACTTTATGAAAACCTTTAATGCTATGCTTTTGTCCTCACGTTGAGATGGGTATATTACCACTCAGCTTTGCATACTTGCCCATATTAGTATATCCAAATTTACTACAATGCATTTTTTCCTTTTTATTGTGTTGTAAGACATATTAATATTATATATTATATAAGACTTATATATTAGGGACGCGGTGGCTCAGTGGCTAAGACGCTGAGGTTGTTGATCGGAAAGGTCAGCAGTTCGGTGGTTCAAATCCCTAGTGCCGCATAACAGAGTGAGCTCCCATTATTTGTCCCAGCTTCTGCCAACCTAGCAGTTTGGAAGCATGTAAAAATGCAAGTAGAAAAATAGGGACCACTTTGGTGGGGGAAGGTAGCAGTGTTCCGTGTGCCTTCGGCATTTAGTCATGCCGGCCACATGACCACAGAGATGTCTTCAGACAGCGCTAGCTCTTCAGCTTTATAATGGAGGAGCAACGCCCCTTAGAGCTGGAAACGACTAGTATGTGTGTGCAGGGGATGCATTACCTTTTAAGACATATTATTCCATTGTATTATTTCAATATTGTGATGTTTCTATAAAATAAAATGTTATTTATTTAACATGTGGCAATGTTACACTATAGCATTAATACAAAATAATTGTTTGGCTGCTGACAACTGCGAGTCTGGTTCAGTTCATATTTGTACACTATCCAGAGTGCACCACAGGGGCGGACTAGTTCCACACTCAGAAAGGTTCAACAGCATTCTGCAGTGACATCTGCTGTTTCTCCCTCCATTGATGTCACCTTGCATTGGGGAGTTGCATTGGGGAAGGTCCGGTACTGGCTGGATTCATACAACTGCACGAAACACCATTATTTGATCAAGATTGATTTAGCGTTCCATCCTTCCATGCATCCCTCTGAGGTCGGTAAAATGAGGACCCAGATTATTGGGGGCAATATACTGACTCTGTAAACTGTTTAGAGAGGGCTGTAAAGCACTGTATTTATTTATTGAATTTATATTGAATTTATATTGCACATGGCTACTCAAGGCAGCTTACAGAATATAAAACCTTATTTAAAACAATAAAAATAATAAAAATAATCAAATAAATTAATATAATAAAAGCAGCCCCACCCCGGCGACAGCAGATTGCATGAGCCATTTAATAGGCTCCATCCAGCTCTGGGTTCCCCAGGCATAACCAGGTCTTCAGTGTCTTCTGGAAGAGTGTTAGAGTGAGGGGCATTCTAATCACTGGAAGAATGATGTTTCAGAAAGAGGAAGCCACCACGGAGAAGGCCCTTCTTCAGGGTCCTACCAGATGTATCTCCCTAAGGGATGGGACTAGCAGCGTTCCCTGTAAAATGACATATAAGTCTAAGTGCTATTACTATTTTCCTATCAAAGTGGTACCTATTTATCTACACGCATTAGAATACTTTGAATTGTTAGATTGGCAGAAGCTGAAGCCAGTGAGGGAAGCTAACTGCACCACGCAGTGCTAGGACTTGAATCATTGGAGGAAAGACCATCTCCAGATCTTTACAACACTGAGCCATTGTGCCTCTATATAAAATATTTAAAAATTACTGACATTCTATTACTTAGGTGAAGTATTGAAAGTAGAGAAGAAACAAAATATTCTATCAAAATTAGGTACACTTTATGATGTCAACATCACAAGCATTAAAATTTAGCTTTTTCATTCAAAGTTCACATAACATTGAAAAAGCAAACCAATGCAACTCAAATCAACATATTTGTTATATAATAAAAGTTATCATTATTGTACACACACATACATACAGAGTGTATACGCAAATGCATGTTAAAAAAACAAGTGAATGGAGAAGTTTTAATGCCACAATACATTAGTCAGACATTATTTAGAACACGACAGCAACTTCTAACATATTTGCCAAAGGTCTCCACTAGCATCCAGTTTGATGGAGTTTCTGATCTCAGTGTATTAAGGACACACTATATGTTTTAGAATCAAGATGTGTAATCAGTTGACTTCATCTAGAGCAGGGCTTTCAAACTGGCGGCCCATGGGCCAGATGTATCATGTGCTGGCAACGCCCACGCCTGGTTTAGCAAAGGGGAAAGAAGTCACAATATGTCATGTGACAACGCCGTGATGATGTGAGTTTTGACACCCCGACCTAGAGGAATTTGTCTATTCATTAAAATCAGACCTGGGGCTGCTTCTGGTATATAGATGGGGACATAAGTATGTGTTTATTCAGTACATAAATGAAAGCAAAGCAATACATATGCAGTTTACTAACACTTTAATATCACATTACCATTTGGCAGCAAAGAGGCCAATTTATGGGAGCAATTTTGTTTTTCTCACTCCAAATGAGATAAGGAGGAGCCTCTGTGGCGCAGTGGTTAGTGCAGTACAGTACTACAAGCTACTTCTGCTGCAGCCAGCTGTCTACAATTTGGCAGGTTCAAGGTTGACTCAGCCTTCCACATCCTTCTGAGGTGGGTAAAATGAGGACTCAAATTGTTGGGGGCAATATGCTGACTCTGTAAACCGCTTAGAGAGGGCTGTAAAACACTATAAAGCAGTATGTCTAAGTGCTATTGCTATAAAGGTGGGACCCTGTCTTCCCATTCCATTCTTCATACCTACATATTCCACAAATGTCCTAAAAACCATACCCATAAAAACCAACATGTTTGCTGTCAAATTTTCATGATACAATTTTAGGTCATTTTCCCACAGAACCAAATGGTACTAAATGGTACTAAACAAACGGAAGTTATGACCGGTCTTTGAGGTTATGGCTCTTGCAGCACCGATCAAAATTCAGGCACTTGACAGCCCACCTTTTTTAAAGAGTTATTTTAATTTCTGAAAGACAAGACTTCACTTTTAGGACACAAGGAATGATTTTTCCTTTACATAAAATCAAAGTAAAATCGTTGGCAAAAGGTTAGCAACAATACGGTAGTCACTTTTACCTACTTAGAGCTATGTGTCATATAATATATGTGGGTACATGCATAATTTTTATTTATTTATATTTTTGTCATGTTTATGTAGTGTATATTGGTGGTGGTGACCCTTCGAGACCTGTATGAAATGAAATTTCATTTTAATGTATGCTGATTAGTGTACATTTCAAATGACAAAAGTTATTCTAAGTCTAGCTATTTGTGTGCAAGACTCTACACAGATACATATAATTACACATTGTTATTGCTCCCCCTACAGGCTGAACATGAGACAGCATGGAATGTTTTTCATTAATCTTTTTGAACTAATTTGGGTTTTTTCTGGCTTTTGTTCTTTTCTAAACATACATTTCAAACCAATGTTCAAGATAGGCTGGCACAGATCCCTCTATAGCAGGGGAAGGACTTTTTGCAATTGGGAGCACCATCTTCTTTGAAAAAAAATATTTTCAGTAGCTGAGAGTGGCAGTGGATGTAAATATAATAGTTCAACATTCTGCCTATTGCCAGAAAAAAGGGGAAAGTGTCAGATGGAGATGAAGAGGAAACTTAATACATCTATTTCACTTGCTCCCTTCACTGGTTGCTAGCTTGCTGAAAATCCACAGAAATTCAGTTTTTGTGCATACTTTTGAAAGGCAATAAAGGGTTCCTGAAGGGGACATGATTTATGCCTATGGATGCTTAGGGAATTGTGGGAACTGAAGTCCACACATCTTAAATTTTCCAAATTTGAAAAGTAATTACCTATATCATGCATCCACTGGAGAAAAAGGACTTTTGTTTAGCTTAGCAATTTTCCTCTAAGAATGGGACAATGAGTCTCCACAGCCTCTGTATCCCTTTCCCCAAAATAACATTTAAAATTTCTGGACTTGCAGCTTTTTCAATGTATTGATCAGATAATCTATATAAGCATGGCTAGTCACATCCAAAATGTACGTAAAAGTAAATTCCACTATGATCAGATTCTTGGCTCCCCAAAAATGGATAGGTTCACACAACAATGGCAAATCTAACAAATGTATTGTCACATAATTGTGTCATAATCCAGTCAGATCCATCATTTCATGGTCTGTGAGCCACAAAAACATACCCCAAAACACATAAGCACTGTGTAAAATGCCCAGCGACTTTTGATCATTTTTCTTGCAAGAGATCAACCAAATTAGAAGTTGCAAACTTTGGCACTTTCTAGAGCAATCTTTCCCAAACTCATTCCCAACACAGAGGTGTTGGAAATATATTCCAAAAATCCCAGCCAACTCCATTTCTGGAAGTTGTAGTCTATACATATCTAGAAGGCATCACATTGGAAAAAACACTGCTCTAGAAGCAGTTACAGGTGGATCCTGCCAACATAGAAGGAGCAGCATCAGGAATCTATTGCTATGAGTGGCATTCATATATCTCTGCACAACCAAGCAAATGGCAACTGAGAAAACAAAACAATATCCAGCTGTAGAATTGCATGCAGACTATACGAAGTGTCTTCAGATATTTCATCATCCCCAAAGTCTCTAGTACTAAACCGGGCATGAAGGGGGTTAGACCAACATGTATCAAAACATATCTGCATACATGTGATCAAGGAAAGAAGCGGGTGCCCATATATTTCAGCCAGGTGAATATTTCCAGAAATCAATGAATTCTTTCGTTCTTTCTTTTACCCAAATAAAGATATCAGCTTCCACCCCGTCTGGATATCTTTTCCTACACACACATACACTGGGTTTCTTGATAGGGAGGGAGGCGGGGGGAGCCAATCAGCAAAAGTTAAACATTCCAAAAATAACTGCAAGCTTGATCTCTTGCGCTTTTTTTTCTCCCCGCACTTGGTAGCCCCAGCCTCGAATTGCTCACCATGCGGATCTGAGTGCTGATGAGAACGTACGGCATGGTCCTTTCAGCGCCCAACAGGATGTTGAAGGTGCCCGCTGCAGCTCCAGAAGATTGTTTTGCCAGTCCAGTCCCACACGTGACATCCTGCCTAACCAGGTTAACGCCCTCCTCCGGCACCGCCAATCGAAGAGGGAGCTACCTAAGGGCGGGGCCGGCACGGGACTGTTGGCCGTAAGGTAAGCTTTTCGGCTGGCCGCAGGTGAAGCTGCTTTAGTTTGTGGGAATGCTGGACTGCGGCCAGGAAAGACTGCGCCAAGATGTACAGTAACCAACCGTCTCTTTTTCCACTGTTTGTAGAGCTGACTTACCAGAACAAGGAACACTTCGACAGGGGATCAGCAAATAAAAATTTATTATCTGCATTTCTGCATGTTATTCATCTTTCTGTGAACATCCACAGAATGTTTGTAAAGGGATGAATGGATATTACTTGCATTTATATTCTTTTATAGCACCTTTTTATCATCCGCTATTAAATTTGTTTACCATAATTATGCACTTCAGTACCTAACAGATTATGTTCCCGAATGCTTTCTGCATCTATTTCCAAGTGATTGTAATTAAAGATTTATGGTCTCATTTTATAATCCTAATTAGGATATGAGTAATACCTGATTCCAAGAAACGTGGCAGATATATGATGGTTACCAAATTTGGGGGCTGGGGAAAAATGGAAGGCAGAGTCAAGCTTGATCTTACATTTTAGTTAAATTAATAAAAACGGGATCATGGTGTTTCACTGTAAACTTCACTCTCTTCATGCTGGTCCATTCAATATTCTGGTCCATGCAACATCATGATGCATGGACCAGAGTGGAACTTGTAGCTTTGCTTTCATCATTTGTTTCCATTTCTCTCATATCTTTACAAACACTTCTATGCCCCTACCCAGGTGGTAGCACTTAGTTGGTGTTGGCTGACCTCTAAAAACTAAGAAGGAGAATACCTGGTTATATTTGGATGGGAGATCAGCACAAATAATAAGCCCTGTAGGTTAGATTGAAGTAGAAAAAAAATCCCAGAGGAAAATTATAAAGGTCTTCTGTACTATTGCAAACAAATGTGCCTGTGATAAGAACTAAAGTCAAATGATTCTTAGAGATTATGTTGTGGACATACAATGTAAGGAACCAAGTCTGAAATAAAGGATTAGAAACTAGGAGACTGCGAGTTCTAATCCTCTCTTACATATAAAAGCCAGCAGGGTGACTTTGAGTCAGTTACAATCTCAGCCATGGAGTTGTTGCGGGGAAAATAAAACATGGGAGTATAAAGTATGTATGCTGTCTTGAGATGACAAATAATACAAGCAAAATATATCAAAAAAGAAATCTATAATGTTGGAAAAGGTGGAATTAAATAAAAGGGGATAATGAACAGCAAACTGGATGAGCTTGATTACAGAAGCAATGAATGACAAATAAGAGACCTAAAAGGCGAGGATGAAGATAGGTCATCCTGTTTACACCTTGACAGCACTTAATCAAAGATCAATCAATGGGTTTTTTTTTCCCAGATGGAGGTGAATTGCAATATTAAATACTCTGAGCCTTCTATTGAATCAGAGCCAATTTGATATAATGGTTAAGGCATCAGGCTAGAAACCTGGACACTGAATTCTAGTTACCATCCGGGTGACTTTCTCTCAGTTCTAGGAAAGGCAGTAGCAAATCACTTCCAAAATCTTGCCAAGAAAACTGCAGGAACTAGTTCAGGTAGTTGCCAGGAGTCCTCAAAAACACACCCTTCCCATTAATGAATGAAGACTGTCAGTGGGTGCTTAGTGTCATCTTTTGATTTGGCTTCTTCCTGATAGTCATTATTTTTTGTTGTAGAAGCTAACTTTGTTTAATGTCATTGCAGAAGGGACAGTGTTACATCAGTTTAGAGGAAATAATTTTGCAGTGTTACATCAGTTTAGAGGAAATAATCCTTAACTGAGTCTGCCTTCTTGTTCATGATACCCTGGCTTTGTGATGGCATATGATAAGAGACTACAATGGATAGGGTTAGCGGCTTCCTGAAAAGTCTCAACATGGCTGCTTTTGTTTTTATTTCATTTTTTTATAGTGGGTAAAACAATACAGTTAGCTCAAGAAAGAGGAATAAATCATCTGATGCTTTTAAGAAAAACACTGGCCTAAGAAACCCATCCTGATATTTATGTAAAAGTCCATAGAAGTTTGCAAAGGAATTTATGGTGATTGCTATTGTTAAGTATGGAGCATGGGTACAAATAATGGAGACAAGCCAGTGAAAACAGTGAACTTCAAACTCTTTATTTACATGGTGTGACAGCTCAGCTCAATGGCTGCTATAACCTTCCTTATATAGGCAACTTATTAACTATTCAACCAATGAAAACCTGGGAGCGCTAGCTCCATTGGCCAATGAGAACGGCCTGTTAATGGCCAATCAGATTCTCCTGAACGGACCAATCTGATCTTGCCATTTAACAGCCAATCAGAAGTGCAGGGCCAGAACCCTGCACTTGACTTCAAGCTCAAGATAACTTTATTTAACATTTATTCATTCACAACAGCTATGAGGTCACAATGATTTATCTACCACAGAGATGTCAAACTCATGGCCTGCAGGCTGGATGCATCATGTGCTGGCTATGACCACCTCTGGTTTAGCGAAGGTGAAAAAAGTCACAATACGTCACGTGAAAAAGTGATGCCATGGGTTTTACCCTGCTCTTCCAGAAAGGAAAATTAAAATACCAATAAAGCTCTTTCTTACTTGGAAAAAAATGCTACAAAAAGCAGATAATCTAAGAACAAGTTATTTTTTTCATATTTTTATGTTTATTTGCATTTCAAATACTTTTAAATTAAAATTCAATTTTTAAATTAAAATTCAATATGTAAATACTCAAACTTAAATTTGTTTTGTTTTCAGAGGCTTCTCATAATATGAGGCTCTAAGCTGTAGCTTGCTTACTTACCTTTCTCTAAATCTAGCACTGCAGGCAAGTAAGCAAATGCTAAGTCTAGTATTATGAGAAAGTCTGGTAACTAAGTCTTTGGACAAAGAAGGGTGTGGTTTCCAAATCTAACAATGCTTAGAGCAGATTTAATGTTGTCTATAGTTGCTTTCAAGTTGCTTGCAGAGAACTTTTTAAACAGTAAAAATAGTTTGGAAGCATGGGCATTTGTCTGCAAGAATATAGGAAACATTTTCAGCTTGTTCTCCAGGACCCATTGACTAATAAAGTAGTAAACATGCTCATTCCAGTAACATCCTGTAAGATTTAAATACTGGAATTCTGCTGTACCTCAGAAATAATTTGAAAAAGATGCTTCAGGATATGCAGAGATGCAAATGTAGTACCTTTATATGTGTCTTTAAAGCAATTGCATCTTTTCTTAGTAATGCATGTTGGTCTTTGTAGCTGTCATATGAAAATAGCTTCTGTTTGGCAATGTGAGATATTGGAGTTCTTAAAAAATTGGGGACAAAGAGCTAACCAATCTATCCATGCATATATAATCCCATTCATCTCTCCAAAAGTCCTGCATGAATAAAATTACAAAGTTAGTGTCGAGTCCGCAAAAGACGCCAGGAGTCGGTGACTTAGTTTAAAGCTCTTTATTTTAAAGTTGAGAACCAAACCGGCGAAAAGGAAAAAGCCCGCGGCTTTTATCCTTTTCGCCGCGGCGGCCGCGGCCAATGGCAGCGTTTCAAGTCTCCCGCTCTTGGAGTGAGCCAATCACGGGAGACTTTCAACGGGCCAATCGGCGCGGCTCGCCTGCCCAATTAGAAATCCCCGCGCTTTAGCCAATCAAAGCGCGGGGATTTCGAGTATGTAAATTAGGGACAGAACAGTTAGGATGGAAAATAAGCATTTGCAACCCAAAAACTAAAGTTCAAAAATTCCAGTAATGCTAGATGTCAATCCTGAGATGCACCTTATTGTGGCTAATTAAAATATTGCAATGCCTTCTTTGACCAGTTCAATGGATATGAAACATCATGTTACTTAATAAGCACACAAACCAGTGAAGTACTTACATTTAAACCAAACAATGAAAACTTAACCATTAGCACCTCTCCAAGTGGCCTTCTTGGTCTTTACAAATTGCCTACTGGAGAGGAAGGGGCACACATATGTGCAGGCATAGCTGATCAGGAACTTGCAATTACAAAAAGCTAAATGGAGGGCAAGGGAACCTGTGCACACACCTTGCCTGACAAGTCACTTGCAAAGAAGTACATTCTAGGTAACATCAGCAGTACTATTGAATGTAGAGTTTGATTCTGGTTTATTTATAGTAGTTTGCATTGCCAGCATTGGTTGGGAGTGTGGTTTGCTCTGTAGTAGTTCCTTGATTGGAATATTTTTTCCTGTTTGATTATTTGCTTCATATTAATCCCTCTTTATCTGGGCATTGGCTGCTGAAGGGGATGTGTTCTGGTCTTTTTTTATTAACAAATGCTAGTGTTACTTCATTGGGTAATAAAACATTTGCAAGCAAACAGTCAAGCTCAGAGAGCACCAAGGACACCACAATTCAACCCTGAGCCACATACAGTCTCTTCTATTGAAAGAATTTTCAAGCAGTTATTTGGTACTTGCATAAGGGCAACTGCAAACAAAATGTTACAGATGAAGAACTGCTGTTGTTATGTCTGTGGAGATTCATCCAGGTCATGGCAGCTGAAGAAGCTCCTTGATGAGAAGCGAAAACATCTTCAAAGAAAAACCAGAAAGTCCAGTTGCCTCTTGAAAAAAGCACTTTTGGGACTGCTGTTACTATATGTAGCATCACAACGGGTAACAGATCTGGGAGGCAAAGATTTGCTCCCCAACCAGTCCTGTCACACTAATGTTCAGAGGTGTATGAGTTCTCAATTATAAAGACATTGTGACAAGAATAATTTAACCTCTTAACTAATCTTAAACTAATTGTATCCCATGTAATTGCAGATTTTTTTTTTTTGCTTTGATAACATTTGCATATGAAACAAATAACAAAGAAAAGGACGAAACATGCTCTAAGGCAGGGGTCTCCAACCTTGGCCCCTGGAAGCCTGGTGGACTTCAACTCCCAGAATTCCACAGCTGGCTGTGGAACTCTGGGAGCTGAAGTCCGCCAGGCTTCCAGGAGCCAAGGTTGGAGACCCCTGCTCTAAGGCCTAGGCCAAGGACCTTTGCTGGCTGAGGAATTCTGGGAGTTGAAGTCCACAAGTCTTAAAGTTGCCAAGGTTGGAGACCCCTGCTCTAGGCACAGCTTTGAAAATGGCATAATGAGATACTTGCTGGAAATTAGAGATAGGTAAACATGGAGATGGTATTTAGCAGGTTCTGACCAGCTCTGGAGGACCAGTAGCAGAAATTTTGAGTAGTTCGGAAAACCAGCAAATACCACCTCTGACTGGAGATTTTACAGTATCCTTCCCCTGTCACAGTATTATTTAAAACTTGTGCACAGTCCATACTTTTAAGGTACATAACACATTATCCAATAGAGATGTCACACAGTGTTAAACCATCTTGATTTTGTTGGAAAAAGTACAAGATCAAAAAAATGTGATCAGAAGAAGGCCTATGAGGAAGAGATAAGGACTGATCACCCAGAATGCTACAATTAAATTTTAATGTCACATTTCCGGAGTTACAGGGTTAAAAAATAGCAGAGTGTGAAATATTCATAAATGTTAGCACAAGGTTATTCTTAGTATACATGTTTTGTCTCACTTTATGAGAATTCTTTGATGTCATAATGCCACCCCTCAAATTTTAGAATAATTTAAAGCTAACTTTATACAAATTTATCTGCAAAACACACTTTATTTACTAGAAATTCTGCATTCTAATGGCAAGAATTTTATTAGAAATCCACAAGGATCATGAAAACAGGGATATGGTTTAATTTTATGTATGTTTTGATATTACTTTCGCAAAGGCAGATGTGCTAGCAAGTCTACCCAAATTCTAGCAGTCCGAGCTATGTTTTATTGCGCTAGATACAATCTTTAATATCCTTTAAGACCTAACTGTAAACTCCCACAGCCTTGATCCTCTATTATTCCTGCACTGATAACAAAAGGACAACAAATAACAATCTGAAGCCTTGGCCTCAGAATCATTTCCTTTTCTCATTCAGCTGTACAGGTCTATCTAATGAAATCTATTATACTTGCTTTCATCAAATGATCCTGCGTCACCAGCTGGACCTGACAAACTAAAACAAGATTTCTAATAGCACTAAATGGAATGCTCAGTCTTCAGCTGTGGTTTTGAGCATGAAACAAAACCACTTTTAAAGAAAGCATTATGTGGTAATAAGAATTTTTTCCCAGTAATTAAAACATGTAGCATAAGTAGAAAGTCAAAAAATCGTACCTCATGACATGTGTTTTATTTGTCTCATATCTAAATCAGTGCTTCTCAAACCTGGATAAATTACCCAAAATAAGATGAACGTGGTTTTTTGGGGGGGAGGGGAGAATAATGACACCCAAAATCATTATCCAATTACAATGACTTAAAGTGTTTTACCTATATTGGGTAAAAAGTGGTTTTGGGTCATGAAGAAAAAGGTTTAGAAAGCATTGTGTTAAATACTACCAGTACATTGAACATTAAAAAGGAAACTTATTATTCAGATATATTACAATAAAAATTTAAGTACAACTTTTGTTGCCTTTCACCACGTATTTCAAAAAATATGCAGGTTGGTGTATGTATATCCAATCAGGATCTCTGAAACAATTACACACTGCTTAACATAAACAATAAAATTGTACAGTGGTATCATGCCAGGAGTGGGATTCAACTGGTGTTACCGGTTCGGTGATTATGTTTTGCACATGCATGCGCATCTCACATGCATTCTGCGTGTGTGTAAAATAACCTTAGGCTGTGCCGCCCGGACAGCTGAAAAGTGTTGCGCACAGGTGTGCAGCATTCAAAAAGCCTCTTTTTCCCTGCTTTTTCAACATCAGCTGTGCCGTGGAAAGCAGCTGAGGTTGAAAAACAGGAAATAAAGGACAGGTAAGAGCCCGGGCAGGTGTGTGGGACAAACAGCAGCAAACACAGAACCAGTTCTGTGTCTGCTGCTCTTCAAAGCGACTGGCCCTATAGAATTGGGCAGAACCGTTAGCATCCCACCCTGTATCATGCACAACCTGCTTTACTATTCTATGGCCAAAACAAAGGTGGAAAAAATATATTATAAAACACATTCTAGCTGTGTTTGAATGAATAAACATGCTATGTTTGCCAATCAATATGTATCGGGCTCTGTGTGTGTGTGTGTGTGCCCACGCACTCTCCATCAATCTATGGTTAGGTTGGAAGATAGAAGACACAAGTGGTAATAAATGTAGCAGTGTCAATTTGGTGCAGTGATTAAGGTGCTGGCCCAGAAAGCAGAAAACTTGAGCTTTAATTCTGCCTTAGGCATGAAAACCAGCTGGGTAACTTTGGATGGGTCACTCTCTAAGCTCAGCCCACCTTACAGGGTTGTTTTAGGGAAAATAGTAGGAGGAACATTATGTATGTTTATCACCACCTTGAGTTACTTATAATATGGGATAAAAAAAATCTAATAATAAATAAACATCAGGAAGAAAAAGTATGAGAAGCTGGAAAAGTACCATGCCCTGAAGGAGGAACTAGAAAGGATGTGGAAAATAAAGGTCAATGGCAGCAGGAGCACTTGGGGCTATGACTCCTTAGATGGGAAAGTGGCTCCAACAGATGCAAGGAGTGCTAGAAACAGCGAAGATACTATGCAGAATCCTCAAACTCCCAGGCCTCTGGTAGAAGACCCAAAGTTAAGGGAAGATACAACTCATAAAGGGGAGAATATAATGAAACCATTGCAGATCACCTTGCATAAGTTATTATTTAAGGTTTCCCAATTTGGGGGTACCATAATTTAATTAAACTTGAAGTGGGTATCTGATGTGATCAAATGGTCTCATGTAAAAACTCTTCATCTTTCAAATATAGGAATCTGGTAGCACCTTTTCTGACTTAAATTTTATGAAAAGAGCTATGCTTTCACTAGCTGCAGACCTGCTGTTCAAATTCAACATAGGCCTTCATAACTCTGCGGGTATTAAGTTCGCCCTAAATACAGGTACGGTAATGCAAACGTGTAAGGCAAAGGTCTCCAAACTTGGCAACTTTTAAGACTTGTGGACTTCAACTCCCAGAATTCTCTTTTGAAGCCCACAAGTCTTAAAGTTGTCAAGTTTTGGGGACCCCTGGGTAAGGTATAAAACCTACAAAGCGAACGCAAAAGCTCTGAGTTTAGATTTGGCATATTCACTTCCTCCGCTCATCCCACTTTCCCCTTTCTTCCTCATTGGCTCCTTTGGCACGTGCTTTGAAACAAACGGATTTACGAAATAGAGGCATGGCCTTGCGTCAATTCTCCGCGTCATTAAATTTTCTTTTTCTTTTTTAAACCCAGGCGAAAAAAACCGGCTTGTCAAGAGCCGGGCAAAATTGAAAGGCGAAGCCCAACAGCAGAGCAGGGCAATAATGATATCATTGTAACGCGACTATGGGGAAGGGGGCGGTGCGGCTTCAGAGCAGGAAGGTGAAGGGGGAAAAAACGCGGTGGACGGTGGCCGCTTGAGAACGTACCACGCAGGAAGCGAAGCGGTGTTGGGAATACTTAAATTACGCGGTGAGAATCCCGCTTGTTTTGCCTTGGTAGCTTCCCTTCTTTGGTTTGAATATGCTGGCTTTATATCTCCACGAGGCCCTTTTTATGCGGGTCTGCCTTCGGGCGTAAATCTCACTGAGGTTCATGGAGATTGCACTCCGATAAACCGTTTCTACGTTTGTTGTGCAGAAAGGCAGGTGTTCTGGGGGTGGGTGAATAACGCGTCTCGAGGGCGACATGGGACACCTTGTCTATGGAGATTCTCAGTCATCCAAGGTCATGGTTGTCCCAAAGGTGCTTTTTCAAGGGGCCACTTTCAAAGAAAAAGTCCACTTGCCTCTTGAAAAAGCACCTCTGCGATTAGACGTCTTGCTTGCAGCGTGTGAACCGGGTGACACGGCTCCTCCCTCTGAAATGCCGAACCGAACGCTTTGGAGAGGCGCTGGGTGCCAGCGATTCCCCCGAGACGTGTGCGCTTCGCTTGCCTCGAAAGCGGGGGCCACGCCGCGCTATTTCCCACTATCTCTTAAGTCATCGCGTGGGTGGGTGGGTGTTGGCAGGTTTCCTTTAAATCTAAGAAGCGAAAGGTGATTCCATGCTGCAGCGGCTTCTTTGAGTTTCATTTCTCCTAAGCCGCGTGGGCAAGATCTGAATTTCCAGCTCAAAGCATATTCGGTGACTGGGCTGTTCACATTTTGTTCCCTGCCGCTCCAGAAGCAAGGAATCCAATTGTTGAGATTGTATTGTATTATCGAGCATGATTGATTGTATGTCATCAAGTCGTTGTCGGCGCCAAGTGACAACGTTGATAGATTTTGTCTATGAGCATTGACCATAGAAAAGGGCAATATAACATGTGACAGTTGTACCGTTGGTTTCATTAAGAAAACTTGGCCTGAAAAAAAATATGGATTGTTTAAAACAGTTGCAAACTCTGAAAATAGGTCTTGCATCCTGTTTTGAAGTGGAAATATTAGAGTAATTGCTCAGCTTGTCATTTTGTACTGTAGAGAAGTGCATACAACTTTTTAATTGGATAGTCCCATTCTTGTACAGGGGCTTCCAAGGTTGTATATAAGACCTGACATAAATTGGGCTTCATGCAACTGTTTCTATAAGACATATACTTTTTAAGGTATGGAAAAATAATTGTGTTTATGCATGGATCCAAAGCAATAGGGGATATAGATGAATATAACTGTCTGGTTTGGTTCTGCAACCCAACAGGACAGACACACACTACAGAGGATAATTAGGACTGCAGAAAAAACAATTACTACCCACCTGCCTTCAATTGAGGACCTGTATACTGCATGAGTCAAAAAGAGGGCTGTGAAAATATTTACAGACCCCTCACATCCCAGATATAAACTGTTTCAACTCCTTCCCTCAAAACGACACTATAGAGCACTGCACACCAGAACAACTAGACACAAGAACAGCTTTTTCCCCGAAAGCCATCACTCTGCTAAACAAATAATTCCCTCAACACAGTTCAACTATTTACAAAGTGTACACTACTATTACTGTTAATCTTCTCATCACTCCTTATCACCCATCACCTCCCACTTGTAATTGTAGGACTGTAACTTTGTTGTTTGTATCCTTACTATTTATATTGACTGTTTATTAAGTGTTGTACATTATGATTCTTGATTCTTAATGAATGTATCTTTTCTTTATGTATACTGAGAGTATTTAGACCAAGACAAATTCCTTGTGTGTCCAATCATACTTGGCCAATAAAGTATTCTATTCTATTCTATTCTATTTTATTCTATTCCAGAGTTAACCTTAAGATGGGCAGCAAAACCCACTAGAGCCTTTTAAATGCATTTTTATCCATTTTTGAGCCATCCCTTGAGAAATGTCAGGTAATACAAAACTTTCCAGAAGTGGTACATGTTGGGGAATGCCTGGTCACATTATTTTCAGTATCCAGGGTCTTTAAACCACCTCTGTGTCTTCAAACAAGTATGTAAGTGAAGTCTACATTTTAAAGAAATGTTCTGATAAAAAAATTCTAACTCTAGTGAAATTAAGCAAGGAATTGCTACTGAGTCCACAAAGCATTGTTGTACTTACTATTGTATTTATTTTTAAAGCAATACTTGAGACAGTGACATTTATGTTGCCATGTACTGTCCTTGAAAATATTTAAGGATAATTTTAGTTTCACATGGTTTACTGTTAATATGATATGATATGATATGTAGGTCTTTGTCCTGCTTTGACTAATTTATTTCTATTTAATTTACTTCAGATGAATCATGTCCAAAGCAGGGGTCATTCGTGTGGGACTTGGTATAGTTCTTGGAGCAGCTGCAGGATTAGGTCTCATCTTTTATTTCTATAAACAGAAGAGAAAGAAGCCCAGTCAGAAAAACAATTCAAGATATCCAATTGTACATTGTCAGCAAAATGCTATGCATGTTCATGAACAGGCAGAAACACTTCAGCCTTATAATCAGGGTAAGTTAATGATTAATTTATTTTGCATTTTTAGTTATTCAAGATTGTACTTATGCAGAGTAGTAGGATTTATTTTTCTTCCTAGCATTTTTCCCACAAGTGCAGGGGCTGCTTTTTTTTTTTTTAGGGTTCAACTATGTGTTGATCGGGGGTGGGATTCAACTGGTGTTACTCCTGGTTCAGTGACTTCGTTTTGCGTGCGATACATTCCAAAAGATAAATTTGGACTCTGATTTCTCAATTCAGGCCCATTTCTCTGAGTTTCTGTGTGAGATTTCTGTATCTATCTGTGAAATCGGTCCCTTTCTTGCTGCTTGAATGAGTTCCAAAACTTTTGGTAATTAATATGCCTAAAAGCATAAAATTGTATAACTGAAACATAATAAAATATTGTAAAAATAAGCAAAATAGATAAAAGAACTCATTTTAGATAAAATAATGATTTTGACTAATTTCTGAAGTGAAGCTAATTATTGCTAATCTGGTCTTTAGAAGAAGGTCCTCCATAAGGTAGTGCCCACTAGTTATGAAACAGCTTCTCCGGGCTCCTTAGTTCATATGAACAACAACTCAAGCATTCCTTCTTGGACAAACATGTAGAACAGTTCAGGTCAGTTGTACCTGTAGAAAATGGCGGTACTAGAACCTAGGAACCAAGCCATTTAGGAATTTATTAGCAATCAGTGCGGTACTCACAATATCAGTGTAATGACTCTCAATGCCCAACACAAATCCTCCTAAATAAAGAGAAGATTCAATAGCTTTCAGCTGTGTGTATGGCATCAGAGGACTGCTTAGGATAGTCCATGGCCACTCTGGAAAACCTGAACCTTGCCAGATAGATACCCTTCCTAAGGCATGAAAATTAAGGCTCTGCAACAAGATCCATTAGCATGCCAAGAGATCTTCCTCAGAATACGGCAGTCAGTATATGAACAGGAACCCTATGCTGTCCCTACACTAATCTAACACAGATATTCGTACCCCATCAGTCCCAGAAGTATGTCACAGAGAAATTTAAATTGATATTTGTTTACAGTAGATTAAAAATAACTGGATGTAAAGTTAGGATTTGGGGCCAATTGATCAAATGCATATGTGCAGCTTTGTGTTTTGTCTACATACCTAAAATTTTAAAAAATAACTACTAGCCACAGTTTTGTGCAGTATAAATGAAGTAACTTTTTGCTAATTATTTTTCTCATACTAGTTCCCTGGATGAGACCAGAACCAGTGGAGGGTGGTGACAGCGTTCCATATACATCTCTTCTAACACATGAAGAGCAGGCTGAAGTATTAAACCGTCTTGATTTTGTGCTCAGAAGCCTTATAGAGTTACGACATGAGGTGAAAGAATTACGGGACAGCCTACAGAGTTTAGCTAGAGAAATTATTGGCGAAGTCAGGTGTGTATCTGTTTTTCCCAGATTCGGAACTACAGAAGATTCCAGGTAGCAGAATCCAGAGACTATTGGTCAAGATTTATGTGAGATTACTGGGATTACTCTTGCTGGTATCTGCAGAACAGCTGGTTTCTTAGTGTAACCTTATTAATGCTCCCTTCATATATAGCTTCATTTTTATTTTTTAACTGAAGAAAGAACAACCTAATAATTCTGAATGTCAGAATAGTTGTATCAGTTACAATTATTGCTTCATTTTGTAACAGTGTAAGAAATGGGACACTAAAAGAAAAGATGTTTAAAAGAGGCAAAGTTTTTCTTTTAAAGCTGTACATGCTATTTTAATCTGAACCAAGAAGTTTCCAAATAATGTTGGGTTTAATAGCCTTTGCTGAATTCAGCTTTTTGTTCTTATCCTTTCTTTTATTTTGAAGTCTCCCTGCTTCTTTCCTTCTTATGCTTCATTTTCCTGTTGCAATCATCCTTTGGGAAGTTATTGGATAATGTTTATTTCTCTGGAGAAATTTGAATAAGTTGTTTCCCTAATTTTTTTTTCTGCTCAGAAAAGTGTAGAATTGCAAATGACTTGCTTTATTTAAATTAACTAACTTTTGATGGCCAGCAGATGATGACATGTGTATAAAATGCAGAGCATGATCTCCAGGGAGTTTCTAACTCATGATACAAGTATAACATGTCACAGAGTCTGAGCAAAAGCTAGATTTTTACCCCATGTTTATCTAATACTAAAGAGGCTCAGAGAACAGATGACATGCTTTTAATCCACAATCAGCATTTTTGGGGAGCAACTGTTTCCTTAGTATTATGACAATACAGTCATGAAGGCAAGTTAGTATTTAAAAAAATATTCTGAGAATATTTTCCTAGAATATTTGAAGATTTTTTTCAGTGGTAGCCAGTAGGTTAGATCATGTGCCTGTATTTGTTTTCTGCCAATTGAAGATTTTTCTTTTTGTATAAGCATGTGCCCTTTCTGTTTCATTTTATTTGCTGACTATGGCATCTTAACTTTTATAAATGTGTTTTAATAATTTACATTTTGTAAGTTATGTTCCAATTTTTAAAGGGTAAAAGCAAAGCATACATTTTGAGTGTGTGTGTGTGTGTGTATAAAATGAGTTGGGAAAATAAAATGAGTTAGGACTCATTTTGAATTGTATTAAACAGAACAACAAAAATTGTTTTGATAGGCAAAACGAAATAGACTGTCGATTATTATAAGGTTTCATCGTGTCATGCCATGCCAATCTGTAACTTTGCAGGTCTCATCTAGAAGAAAGCCAAAAGGTTATTCGGCGGAGGCGTTTTATATATCCCAGAGAAAGAAGCGATTCCACAGGATCCAGCTCAATATATTTCACAGCCAGTTCAGGAGCTGGTAACAACGACGATGGAGAAAGTGAGGGAGGGTAAGGAACATTTTGTTTAGAGCAAGGAATAGTTAAATGTAATCTGGCTGATCAGGAGATAAAGGTAGTAGTAGACAATTTAATTTGCATTTGTAGTCAAAACATCAAGGATAAGGATGAAAATGAGAATTATGTTTTTTCTCTCTCATTGACTCAATGTGGACAACTTAAGCAGCATTTCTGGAAGTGGTTTGCGCTCGCCTCCTTCCTAGGAGTGAGAAAAAGTGATCAGTCCAAAGCTACCAGCTGGCTTAGTGCTTAAGGGAGGACTAGAACTCCTGGTTTCCCAGTTTCTAGTTTACTGTCTCTAACCTACATCAAACTTTCTTTTGATTAATTAATGTTAATATAAACATTTAATATTAAGGAAGGAACCCTAATATTTTAGGTGTGTTTTTCTGATTCATCTTTGTCATATGTTCAGTGGTATCAGAATGGTAATCAGTTATGCATGTTGTGGCTCAAAAATAACAGTTCCCAGTCAGGTTTTGAGGTAATTAGTACTTAATATTTTTAGGTTTACTTTTGACAATATTAGCTACATTTCCATACAGGGTAAGCTATGCGTTTCCAGAAGACTTGATGACTGAAACAGTTACATGTTTGTATATGCCACACATTTTTGCCCATTAGGCTCTTTCTACTTTGGCCAACATCTGAAAATTAACTGGATTTTCAAACTGGGTTACTCACTTGCTCTTTAAGAAGCCAGGATTCATAAGTCAGGAGCATGTCTTAGTTTGCCACCTTTAAGAAATACAAAATAATCTTAGAAAATATGAAACAATGTATGATTAAAATGTCTGATAAAATAGCTATCGTAATTCAGTGGAATGCTTGTCAATAAATAAACGTAACAAAAGGTATACTTAATGATTTATAAAACATGTGAAAAGAAATAAGGGAAAAATTAATGATGGAGATTATATGTGTTTTTAAGGAAGTATGATATTTAATTGAAAAGAAGTATTAAAGATGTTAAGATTTTAATGATTATTAATGATAGAACTGAACTGGAATGGAATGAGGGTTTATAATTACATATATTCACAATCTTTCTTTTTTTAAAAAAAGAATATAGTGTGTATTATAAGAATGTACCAAGCAGAATTCTATTGGAAGTTATGTATTATGTATTATATTGAACGACATAACCTTAAGGTATATATTGAAGTTTAAATAAGAGTTGAATGGATGTAATTAAAAGATATAAAGCTGTCATACTCCAATTAGTAACTACAGGAGAAAATTTGTTTAATGAGAAAAGATTATATGAAATTGAAACAGAACAGACAAATGTATAAATATAATGACTTGAATTGAGATGAGATAATCAAAATAAAATTGAGAAAATTAAAAGAGGGGAAAAACTATATAGAAAATGTAAAATAGTATAAGATATGGAATAGAATACAAAAAGGAGCATGAAATTGAGTTTTGTGTCTGTATAAAGAAGTTCAACCCGGGACCATGCTATTTTCAAAAAAGATGTTTTATTTGTATTTTGTATGTGTGAAAACCCAAATAAAACTTTATTAAGAAAAAAGGAGAAATACAAAAAGCCAAGAACCAAAATTCAAATGATATTGACTTACTTGTTAGTTTAGTGGTTATATTAAAATGGTAGAAGCCAGTTAGAATGAGTGGGACACACTGCTTGCTGTGAATTCCACAAGTTCTGGCTTATAGTTGAATATGAATTTAGATATTGGTTACTTGATATTTAAATTCTGCATGCGCTTGACATGGAAGTATAAATACTGTGTTTTCTTTAAAGATATACTACGGCCAATGCAGAATCGGATTATGATAGGGAATCTGATAAAGAGAGTGATGAAGGAGAAGATGAAATCAGTTGTGAAACAGTTAGAACTGGAAGAAGAGATTCCTTGGACCTTGTCAATGAAGATGAAGCAACACTGAATTTGGACACTGTTTCAGAAGAAGAACTTGCTCAGTTACTGCACCAAGCCGATAGCTCACACAGAGGGACTGATCAGGAGAAGAGAGAAGGTTTCCAACTACTGCTTAACAATAAACTTGTGGTAACTCTTAATTGATTTTTTTCTGGAGGAAAAATGTGTGTGAATTAACATGCAGAGAAGAATACAGGAGTTGTGCAAAGTCCTATCTAAACCATATCAATAATGAGCCCAAGCAACTAAATGCAAACTAACCATTGCTCTTGTAAGCAATTAGAATCTTCAATGTGGCTGAGACTTGGCTTAATTGAAGTACATTTGTTTCCTGTATATTAAATAATTTAATAGTAAATATTCTAATGCTGATAAAAGTGAAATTCGAATTTCTCTATGTCAATA
This sequence comes from Hydrophis major, assembly GCA_033807585.1. Taxonomy (NCBI): domain Eukaryota; kingdom Metazoa; phylum Chordata; class Lepidosauria; order Squamata; family Elapidae; genus Hydrophis; species Hydrophis major. The sequence continues at coordinate 78,146,414 of CM066328.1, read as the reverse complement.
GCAAAGCTGTCATCAGACTTTTTTCCCACTAAAGATTATTCTGCAAAGTTATATATCCAAGCTTGTTTTATGTTTCCAAAAAGGCTATATGTTAGATTTTATAATATAAACAAGAAAAATAGTTAACTACTTAGGATAAAAATCCCAAATTTGTTTATAGAGAAAGAATCTCACCTTGAGTTTCTTTTCTTCCTCTATGGAATTTCCTTAAGTGCAATTACATCTGTATTATCCTTATCTTTTTCTTTTATAAAATGCACAAATTATTTATTGTCCTTAATAAACGAACAGCATTCCCACAAAGAGGTCTGGTCTTTAAGCCTAATTAATTTTGCTATTTTAAAAGATACTTTGTCAGAAAAAATATTTTTTTAAATTACATTTTAAAATGTGTTTTTTAAGTTTTTTAAAAAAATTATTCGTTTAAAACTTACTTGGATCACAAACTTGTTAAGCTTTTTTTTTTTAAATCAAAATCCATTAAATATGTTTCCCATTCGTTATTTCAAATATAAGGTGTTAATTGAGAGTCTCATCTTCCACTTGCCTTTTGGAATCTTTATCTTAGGTTGTAAAATAATTAATTATTAAGATGCTTAAGAAAATGGGGCTTTTGCTGGTCAAATAACTATTAAGGCCTCATAGAGCTTAAGGGCACATTGTAGTTCCCTCATTTTTCAATCTGCTCAATTAGTGTTTGATCATGAGAAACTAAATTCCTGTGATTGCCTCATGAGGAACAGTTCTTCCATTGAACAAGTAGGTGATCTCCAGATATTTGAAGATATTTTCATCAGCCAGAACCTGACTCCTGGTTGGCAGTTTCACCACAGTGCTATCCTTGCTGGCGGACAGGGAGTTTCAGCTGCCATCATTCCTTATCTAGAAAGCCAATCCTCACCCAGAAACTGGAATAATTCTACTTTTCTCTTACATTTGATATAAAAGAAGCCAAAACATTTTTGTACTTCAAACAAGTGGAAGAGGGTTTTATTTAATTATTGATTTTACAAAGTCTATCTTTTAATGCAAATCTTTGCAGGCATAATTTAGCCCTGAAACAATGTGCTATATGGTATAAGTGCCATTTACCTTAATCTAGAATAAATGAAATGCAAACATACAAATTGGTATTCATTCTGTCTATACAGTATAGTGACAAGCAGGATTTCCTTTGGCGTCTGGCCCGAGCTTACAGTGATATGTATGAAATCACCGAAGACATAGAGGAGAAGAAATCACATGCATGTGACGGTAAGAAGAAACTTTAATTGATTTTTTTTACCAGTTAAATTCAACGAGACAGTTATTCACCTAATCTGGAAAACATTTTCTGGAAATAACATTTTACTGAAATTTATTCATGTTGTATAACCTTAAAATAACCTTAAAAATGGGTAGATTGAAAAGAGTTCAGATGAACAGAAAACAATATTCCTTCACAATGCTGCTGTTATCTTTATTCAAATATATTGTATATTTGTGCTAGCTCACACTGATTCTTGGCTGATCTGCAGGCAGCTTTTCAGATTTCTGAACATACGATTATCTCATAGTCATGCAGCTACCTTTGCTTCTTATGCTGTCTCCTCCAGTAATTGGCCAATTGTTTCTTATATTAGAAATTGTATATATTTTATACTTAAATCAAAATTCCAGCTTTGATTGGCTTTGATATGGCTTTGACAGTTATAATGATAATTAAATTCTTATATGGTAGATAGTATTTGCCAAAGTAGCACATTGCAAAACGTACAGATTTTTAGGCATTTTATATGACAACCCCACCCCCCCAGCATTAGATAATAAATATGTAAGATTTCATATAGTGTTAAATCTTCCTTTGACAAAAATTGAAAAATTGTATTTGCAGGCAAAGAAGAGGCTGAAATGGCTCTGCAATTAGGAGATCAAAATGCTGACTGTCACCAATGGTATGTAATTATTTACTTTATATAGATAAGGGAAGAGAAAAGTTATTTAGAAAAAAAACACCCTTTAACAGGAAAGCTGCCCAGATCAAGAGTCTAAATTATGCAAGATGAAATTACCCTCCTCCAGTGAATATTTGTTCATTTGGCAGGAGAGTGAGTTCACTGACAGTCCTGATTATTATTACTGATAGTCCTCTACCTACAACCATTCAATCAGTGACCATTTGAAGTTACACTGGCATTAAATAAATGATGGTTACTCTGTCCTCAGTTCTGGCCATCCCAGCATTCTTACAATCATGTGATTGCGATCTGGGCACTGGCAACCAATTGTAAGCCCCAGAATCACATGATCTCCATTTGCAACTTTGGGCTCGGTGTTACACATTACTTTAGTATTCCCCATTGTGTGCCTGCTTACTCTGTTGTAATTCCTTCTTCAGTGAATGTAATATTAATACATTAATTCCCCTCTTACTGATTATCCCAGTATCCAAGTGAGCTTTCCAGAGGACGGAGGAGTGAGACTAAGGAAAGGTGAAGAAAAATTAAACCAGGTCATTTAGTGATTGAAGTTGCTGATCCCAATTGTCAGTAAACAAGAACTACCTGTACCAGATATTATTTCTAAAGGCAATGTTCCTTTTGTGCAGTGTAACGCATGAAAAATGTGTCTTCAAACAAGTCTGTTACCTGATTTATATATAAGACACTATATTAGTTATACTGCTTAATCAAATAGTTTAGAAACATGCAAAAGGGGTCAAAACTCTGGGACAACTCTGAAATACATAGCGGTTGCCTAATTTGCTGAATTGTCAATATGTAAATTCTCAAAGCTAGCAAGAGGAAGAAAATAGAATTCCCTTTCTATGTTAGGATGTCTGTAGCCTTTGCATTCCTTAAAAACTTGTCTGATTTAAAAACCAAGATGGGAGATTGCCTATTTGCTTTGGCTTCAGAAATAGATGTTTTAAGAAGAGTTGGAAGTTCAGCTGGAACATTATGGGATTTTAGTAATCTCTTGAGAAAAAAAATGCAGATGTAACAACATCAGGTTATTCATTTTATTTTCAAAATATTTACTGAAAGCTTACAAAGCTGTCTGCAGTACAAAAAGACTGAAGACTGGCCTTCAGGCTAAATGGTGTTCTCGTATGGGGATATATTGCTTTAGAGTCTTAGAAGGATAGAGATGTTTATTTAGAAACACTGCAGCACTTTAAGCCTTCCAAGGCTGAATTGCTTCTAAATAATATTTTTATATTTTTGTGAATTTGAATTTAAAATATATTAATATTTTAACAACTGTAAACTGCTCAGAGTTGCTGAGAAAGTCAGCGTGTAGGTTTAGTACAGTGGTGCGTTTCAAAATAGTTTACCACCAGTTTGGTGGGCATGGCTTGGTGGACACGCACTTTGCACAGGTGCAGAGGTTTTCCGACTCACCTCCTGCAATCATGCACTCTCCCTGTTGCTTCAGCAGCTAATACACAGCAATCTGCTATGCAATGCAAAGCAGCTGTGCTCCAAAAGCAGGGAATAAAGGCCAGTATGGGAGCCTGGGCTGGTGGGTGGGCCCAACAGCAGCTCCTCAGAGAGAACTGGTTTGGTCTTTGCTGATCTTTGGCACTACTGGTATGTCAGAACCAGGCTGAAACGGTAGAATACCACCACTGGTTTAGATGATGATGATTTTGATTCTGGGGATGTTGATGTTTTAAGAAGAACTGGAAGTTCAGCTAGAACATTATGGGATTTTAATAAACTCTTGAGAGAAGAAGATGCAGATGTAACAACTGATTATGCTATCAATTTTTATTTATTACTGTTGACATATTTCAAAATCATCTTACTTGTTTTTCATCATCTGAACTTTAATGTATAGATAGAAACTTTTCTGTTTAAGCTGATAATACTTTGGCTAAGGGCAGTTTTTTACCATCTTACTGAAGTACAAATAGCATCACAGAGGTCCATCATGTAGTATCTTTTCCATAGCCGATCATTCATTTGCTCTGCCTACTCTTTTTAGTCATATTCAATTCACTGGAAGATGGATGAGAACACACCTTAAACAAGGTCTTCTGCCTATGGTTTCCTATACTCTTAATCATTATGTCATTCTGGGCTCCATGTTGGAATTGGGTGTTGGTTCTGCTGTCCTTGTAGGTGCTTAGAAATTACTATCCTTGACACATCTACACAAACAAGGAGGTTGGAAAACCATGTTTCTCATTCATCTGAAGCTTGTCACTCCATTTTATAATGTCCACTGCATTAAAAAGTGACTGGCTTCATGGAAAAACAATTAAATGTGATGATGAAATGTGGGCGATGAAAAGAGTGAGAGAAGAAAAGATAGAGCTTGCCTCACAATGCATGTTTCATTATTCTGATAAAACCTCCAGACAGACTATAGACATCTGTGTTGGTTCCTGCATAGGAAATGTCATACAGAGAGACAGAGAGAAAAAAAAATAACATAACAAAGTAAATGGGCTGGAAACTTTTGTGATTTTTCCCCAATGGCTTCTTCTATTCACTGCTGTTTTATTTGTTTTATCTGTGCCATTTTTATAGTGGGTTGTTCTGCTGAGATTTTCAGACTTTGTGTCATTGTTGATCTTCAATGATCAAAAGCCTATTGTGATGTACTTACAAAGAATATAAAAGAAATAACAGATGTTATTTCTAACAGATGTTGCAGTTTCATAGGTTCAGTCACTCTGTGGTCTGCTTTGGGTGTTAAAGTTCCAATCTTCTGAAGCAAGTGATAAGCCCTCCTGCTTCTCCCTATATTCCTCAGCACTGGCTTTCCTATGAAAATCCAGGATTATGTAAAATCAGTGTTCTCTTTATGTTCCAAACAAGAATCTTTTGTGAAACCCAGTTTATAACTACTTTTCTACCCTTGGAGCTCTTGAGATGTTAACAGTCTGAAATAAATATTAACAAATTTTAGACATGAATGAAAACAAATTATTATTATTCTAATTCTGGAAATCTGGTTGAATCACAAATGGAAAAGTTCTCAAGGTGTATCTTCCATAACTTTCAATTGTTGATTCTTCGAGCACTATATTTTCTGGGCAAAATTAAAAAATATGATACTAAATATGGGAACAAAAAAGGAGGACATCTCAAAATTGTATAAATTATGACTTATAGTCCAAAAGCGTCATAAAAGCTAATTTGGTTTCTCTGTGTACTGAGCCAATTACTTCAGAGAATGATTTATAGTACTCAGTACACATTAGAAAAGTATTTTGTGCATTTTGGAGAGCTGTTCAGATGGGTAATGAATAAAAATAGAGACTAAAAATCAGTCATTTAAATTTGGAATATCCTCATGATTAATATATTTTTGGTTAGCTAAGAAGTAGCCAGATAAGATCAGCTATATTTGTTCGTGGCCTTCTAACTTACATTATGTTGCTTTAACTGCCAAAACCTGGTTTGGGGGTTGCTAATTCTGCATTTGAATAGTCTTATTCGAATAAGAACTTCTATAATTTTATTTTGCAATTTAATATTTTGCTTTATTTTAAATACTTCTAGGCGGTTAGCCAGCCACCTGTTGGCTAAATGAATGGAATGTAAATATTCTGTTTTGTTTAAAAAAAAAAAAAAAAACCCAAACGAAATAGTTCACCATGAGGTCTGTTCTAGACAAGACTGTGTATCTCCTTACAGTCCTAGGTGACTGATTCTGTTTTTTCAGCTGGCCAAAGTTCATGAGAATCTGTTCACTTTGGAGACACATAGCATTGCTCCAAGATCTGAACCATCAGTCTTATGCTGTGGGATAGCAGCAGGGGAGGAAAGAAAGACAAGACTAATGAAACTTTAAATATCTTTCCAGCTTATTTCTCAAGAAGTGAAATTTTATCTGAACCAGTGGGAGAATGTGTGATATTGACTTTGTTAGCCCATGAGGCTGATTCATTTTGTTGTCCCAGATATTCCTTGCTGTTGCTATGCAGAGCATGGGTTTTGCTTTTGTTTGACACTCCCTGATTTCCTGGCTTGGCCTGGTACCTCAAGCAGAAATAGAAAAAGAAAGAAAAAGTGAGTCGCAGCCTGATTCTACGGTTGAACCTGACTGAGTTTCACTGGACTTACTCCTGAATACATCTAAGATTGTAGCTTTGAGGTAGAAAATACTTACAGGACTACCGCTATTGAAGAAGCACTGTTGACAGTCACACTAGGTGGATCAAACCAGAAAATAGCTCAATAGGAAACAGCTCCATAGGAAGACCAGAACTACACTTTGAGATTGGCTTTAGCTACAGACTCTTGCAAGTCTAACTGTGCTTCATATTTCTGTTTTTTATACTTCCTCCAAACTTTACCTTTTTTTCCAGGATTTAAATAATGTTTCACACACATTCCTTTGTCTAGCTAACAATTCTTGTGTATTTTTGTCAGTGTTATTTCCCTTACTCTTTATACTGTTCAATTCTTCTTGCTTATTTATTTAGTTGTGTATTTATGATTGGCAAAGCACCATATGCCAGAATGCTAAGACATGTTTAGATAAGTTCATAAAGCACTATAGCTAATAATACAATAAAATAAACCATAAAGCAGTAAAATAGCAATGCCATCACTGCCACAGAGTTTCAGTTGTTCATTTCAGAGGTCTCTGGGAAATAGCCAGGATTCAATCATTCTCTGGAATGTGTGAGCTATTCTAGCATCTGAGATAAGCTTTCCTAAATGAGGGAAGTACTGCAATCTCCAAGAACGTCTGCTTCCGTGTCTCAGTAGTGGCTCTTCATCCACACATCGGGTGGACTGAATTTACTTGGGATGGACAGTCTCTAAGATATCCAGCCATATGGAGTTTTTAGGTGATGGCCGTGAAAAAAACAAACTGGTAGCCACTGCAGCTTCAGTAGCCAGGTTGTTATGTTTCAGGCTCCAAATACCAAGAAAGACACGCTGAATGATTTCAAAGCAGCTTCCTTTTATTGTTCTTCACCTATAGACAGAAAGCTTGCCAAACTAAAGCTAACTATTATCCTTAAAGGTATACCCTGAGAAATTGTATGGAGGATTATCTTGGCCCTCTTCCTCCCAACCAAACTATCTAAATGTAGCTGCTTCTTGTTCCTCTGGAATGCAGTTCCTCCCTCTTGACAATCCAAACAATATTCTACAATTTCATGTGACAATACTCTGTGTGCAATGAGTACCTTTGTAGCCATATTCTGCACCAACTAAAGTTTTCAGGTGTGTTCAAGGGCATCTCCACGCAGGGTGAATTGCAGTAAAGAGTGATTGTCTTGGCATATTGCTGTATAGTAAGATTTGTCAGACTATTATTATTGGGAATAGACCTTTCCTTGTCTTGGATCCACAGCAAGTGTGACGGTAACTAACTATTGTTTTGGAGGTGCTAAGAGTTCATGTAGGGTTCACCTGGCATTCTCTTTTCTAAACTAGTAAAAAGGTTATTTTTAGTGGCCATATTAAATTTCAGTATTATTCTAATCATCTTTATTACATCAGCTTAGAAATATTTGAGTTCTTGCAAAAGGAGCTAAAATCTAACATGATTTCTTGAATTTTTGGACCTTTTGTCTCAGTTTGGTTTTCAATGTTATTTAGTTGCTATAAGGGATTAGTATTAAGGGTCAGTATTAAAAGGGAAGAATTTTTCTTCCAATCCAACTATAAAAGGAATGATGGTTAATTGTAAGTGTCTATTCTGGCACTGCCCCATTTGAACTGAATACTGTTGACTTACCTTGTTGAACCAATTGTCACTTTACCTTCAGATATGAGATTTATATCTCCTTCGGCCATATTGATCAAAAGTATTAGTGATTATAGAGATTATAGAAATAGAGATTATTTTTTCATATAAAAGAAATGACAAAAATCATTCTAGAAGGGTATTAAAATGTGGCTTTGTCGGTTGGCCTGGGGCTCTGAGGGGGCCACTCACCACTGGAGGGAGTTGACAGAGTAAAAAAAATCTCATCCCCATCCAGTCTCTTAATTCTGGTTTTAGTATAGTTTTAAAAATCATAATCTATAGTTTTAATGTTTTAGTATTGTTATTATTTTTCTATTTGTTTTATAATCTGTAAGCTGTCCAAGAGTCATCATACAGGGCATATGGGTGGCATAAAAATTTAATAAATATATAAATAAATAAACATTGAAGGTTTTATGTAATATAGCTACTTCTATCCATTTTCTGTTATATTTTTCCACCAAAATGATAGAATGTCTCTGTTTCTGTAGAGGGGATATTAGGTTTAGATTAAGTACTTCACCTCTATACCAGAAAAATAAATACAAAACATAACTGTACTAATGATGAAGTTTGTTGTAATTTCTAGGTATGCTATTCTGTGTGGTCAGTGTTCAGAACATGAAAGCATACAAAAGCGCATTCAAGCTGGACATGCCTTTAAGGTAGGTAGGACTGCCTTTTTTTATACAAAGGGCTTTTTACTGCATAATTCAACTTTTTACTTCAGGGAAGAAAGAAAGAGTACATTTTGACCAAAGCTTGGTCAAAAGAGTGGAATAAGAATATGTTGCCAATATTACTGATTGATTGTAACCATGCTTTACTTGCAAAATTAATGTATGTGATTATTTTGATTTACAATTGTAGTCAATATTTACACCAAAAAGCTCTGACATCCATTCCACCGTGTTCTTGCCTCAAGTTTGGAGAGAAATTATTGAAGAAAGAGCCAGTGTACTTAGCAACTCTTCATTCTGTCACAGCCTTAAGCTCTATTATTCAGGGAGCCTTCTTCAGTCCAACATTTCTTCCCTGGCAGTTGGAAAATATCTTCCTTTCTCTAAAGGATGATAAAATACAATTTAAGGCAATTGAGAAAAATGTTTATATTTCATCTTCAGTGTAGACTAGGGTATTAGCAAGTGCTATAGTACTATATTTTCTGGAACAATTGCTTTAATTTAGTAATTACTTAGGCATGAAATTCTTGAATGCTTGTACTGAATTTAAGCTTTTGAATATTATTTCCTAACTGAATGCAAATGAAACAACTCTTTTGCCTGTGTGATTTTGTTTTGCTTTTTCTTTAGAAACATATAGATGAAGCCATTGCTCTGAAACCAGATGATCCCATGTCTTATTATCTCCTAGGCCGGTGGTGTTACCAGGTAGATTATTTTCATCGCTGTGTTTTTTTTTTTAATCCTGAGCCATCTTACTAAATAATTTTGCCTGCATGCAGAAAATAAAAGATTGAATGCCTTAGAGAAGTTTTGTATTTAAAAGTCTGGAATTGGTCATCAATTGTTAGCTACTGATAGAATTATCAGAGAAATGCTTAGCTTCATTGACTGGTTCAGTGATTTGAATTTGCCATGTTATAGATATGGGTAGATCTGTACTGATAGTGCATCAGTGTCAGAAACTATGCAACCTAGTTCTGACATATAAAGGAAAAACCACCATGTAGTGTCTTTTTTAAAAATCTTTTTTATCTTGTAATTGGCCATGTGATGCAACACTGAAGTGATGCAACATAGCAAACAGTTTAAGAAAAGTTAAATTGCAGCCTTTGCAATGTGCAGCATGAATGTTCAATGCTTCATGATGATAAGACAACACACACTTGTCTCATAATATGTCAATGTTCAGGGTTCCAAAATGTCTAAGTCACTTAATTTTTTTAAAATAAAATCTTAATTGTTGAAAAAAACATGCTTCACTTAGTAACAATACATGATTTAAAGTTTGCTGGCTTTAACCAGTTTAAGAGCCAAATTCATATTCTGGAATTTTTTGTATTATGTGTGTTGAAATTGATGCAGGCCATAAGCAGATAAACATTTTAGTAGTACTTATTTGCCATGTTTCAGAATTAAAAAAATATTTGTGAAAGTTGGGTGAAGGGTTTTTGGCCACTGAGGATGTTTTTGTAATACTTTTTATTCCTATGTATTATTTGAATTAGCAATATTTCTGATAATTGATTACTTTTTAAATATAATTTATTTTCTTTTTGCTAATTAAATGCAAAAAGAGTAAAACAACACTTGATGGAAGCAAGTCAAGTGACGACAAAGCAAAAATCCTAGACAGTTTCGAGTTTCAATCTTTTGATCATTGAAAAAGTTTTTAAAATACTCTTTACGACTTTTTCCTGCTTTTGCTCCAAAAAAACAATCATCTCCTGTCTTTTGAGAACATATGGATATGATTAGGATCTTACTGAGAACTCCGGGGCTTTTGCATACAGTGTATTTGTAAAATCCTTTACATGCATTTTTCTTTTGCCCTTTTATTGCAAATAAATATGGCATTTATTACATTAAAGCATATATCATCTTTATATTGTTCAATGGAATAAAAAATAAAAATAACTACTGTCATTTTCAGTTCTGGACATGTATATAAAAAGCAAAAATTCAGTATGACTTTAACCTTGATTAAGAGGAGCATATATTCCCCACATATTTGCTATATAATATGTTAGAGAAGGAAGGATAGTCTTGATATTTAACCTCTTGAACAAAGGATTGTTAGCAGGAGGAAGTAGCGGCCCCATCCATTCTTACACATGTGGCAGTACTTGTTAAGTATTGAGACATAGGTGTCTACTTCTATACATTTAAAGAAATATATGACTTGAAGAAATACTTTGAACACTTTGTTAAATGTGCTGGCATACTTCCCAATAAACCTGTCATCACCTTTAGAATTTTTTGATGATTAAAAAAATATGCAAATTGTGTTCATTGATTTCATGAGGAACCCTCTGCTAAATAAAAGTGAACCAGATTGCTTGCCAAGTTTTATGAAATTTGCTAAATTGTTTTTCTGTAGGTTGCTCATTTGGGATGGCTGGAAAGGAAAACTGCTTCTGCCTTATATGAAGAACCTCCCTTAGCCACTGTTGAAGATGCACTGCAAAACTTCTTAAAGGTATTTAGGCTGAACAAAAACTCAAACTGATTAGTTACAATAGTCTTGCAGAAGCCTTAAGTAAAAGGTACCATACTAAAGTTGGACATTGTCATTATATGCCAGTGACAATCATTGGCTCATTATATGTGTGTGCCAGGCTTATGTGAACAAAAGTAAGATAAGGTATGTCACTATGTTCTTGTGTAAATAACTTGATTGTATATAGCTTTAACTTAAGGTATTTCATATTATGACATATTGAAGAGTTGAAATATTTTGTTCTAGTTTTCAGTAAGGCCTAATGAAAGGCTTAAAAAAGGAACTGTTGTAATATTTTTCTTCTATCCCTTATTTTTTATTTTCAAGATACACTAATTCAGTCAAAGTTCTTAAATTGTAGGTGTTGCAGATAATGTAGATGATATTACAAATTAGTTAATATGTGGATTGAGTTGATTCATTTTTATATTTTATGAGTGGATGAATGGATTCATGATTATATTTTATGTAGATTGTCATTCTTTCTTTTTTAATGATATTGCCAAAAATCTAGCTGACTATAATTTGCTACCTTGCTTGGTGTATCACTCCTTATTTACTTACAACCATCTCTGGAGTCTTATATATTCTTTCTAGACTACAAGGGCCTCTGTTATGGTTATTGCTCTTCTTATCTGAGTTTCTTTTTCTTCTCTGTTGTCTATTGCTTGAAATGTTTTCTGGCTTATCTTTTTGCATTCCTCTGCTTTCCTGGGCTCATTTCTTAAAGCCCATTATTTATCCTAGGTCTCCTTTCATTTTTCTTTTCTTTTCTTTTCTGTAACATGTTTTGTTTGATTATTAAAGTTATACATCATAGACAGGACACAGGGGACCTTAAATTTGTAGGGTTTGGCAGTGTTAGCCCATTGATACTTATACACATTTAAATTAATGTACCATGCAATTAATACATAGTAAAAATATGCAAGCAGTGTGTAGTATATTTCTTTTATTTATTGATTACAATAGTAAAACAAACATACAAAACTAATTGTAAAAAAGCACATTTCTGACTAAATTCAGAAAAAAATAAAGAATAACATATGCAAGGAAAGAAAAAGGAGAAAAATACATATTTTTAAAAGGTGACTTCTAATTTTCATCACAAGTATAAACAGATAACACTTCAGCCCCTGAAAGGTTGCAAACAAATGTTTCTTCTTCCCATAACCTATTTCCGGTGTCAACAAAATATCCATAGTGGGTTACTAGAGATTTATAGAAACATGTCTTATTTTAGCCTTGGTCAAACAAACCAAATCTTGGAGTATTTCAAATGTCATAATGTTTTGTGTTATTTTTAAAGATTCTAGCACTAACCAAAAATAAACAGCAAGATTAGTTCTCCCCCCCTCCCCCTCTTCTGCTTGGAATCTTTAAGTCCCCTCTAGGGAGCAATTTCTGAGATGATTTAGAATAGACAAAACAATTTAGTTCACATGAAAGGCTATTTATTTATATACCGTATATACTCGAGTATAAGCCGAGTTTTTCAGCACATTTTTTGTGCTGAAAAAAAACCGCTCGGCTTATACTCGAGTCAGATTCCCCTCTGAAAAAAAAATGGTGTGGAGCTCCGAAGCTGGGCAGCCGCTTCCCTGCTTCTGTGTTTCCTTTGCAACTTTTAAGCATGGGAGTAATCGGAAGCAGAAAAGTTCTTGCTTGAGGATATACTGTTTTTTCTTTTTTTAACTGTTTTTTTTGGGGGGGAAGACCCACCGCCATGTGAGAATGCTCAGACACGAAATCTATCCGACCGAAAATAAGTGTGTGTGTGGGGGGGTGGATTTTAACAGAGGGAAGATGTAGGGAGAAGGCAAAAGCGACGGAAGATCCTTCAGGGGAAACTGAGGGGGAGACTCACCCTTGGTCCAGATGAGCCCCCTTCCCCTTTCTCTAGGCTGAGAAAACAACGCGAGCCAAGGTTGCTTCGGCTCCACTCAGCTTCATTTCCTCAGCTCCAGCTGCTTTCAGTCCACTCGGGAGGAGGGGGAGGAGGTGGTGATGGTGGCGGCTTGTGTTGTTTTCTGAGCTCTAGGCTGAGAAAACAACGCGAGCCGAGGTCGCTCCACTCAGCTTCGTTTCCTCTGCTCCAGCTGCTTTCAGTCCACTCGGGAGGAGGGGGAGGAGGTGGTGGTGGTAGCGGCTCGCGTTGTTTTCTGATAGTGAGATCATTTCCCAAATTAATTGACTCACTAACCCAAAAGAAGAAGATGTTGATGACAGTGGGAGGCAGGAGTCACTCTCTCCCTTGCAAGAAAAAAGCAAGAGCCGTTCTTATGATCTCTCCCTCTCCCTCTCTCTCCCCGTAATACAGTCAAGCCCTTTCCAGCATGCGGGATCCGCCCCCGCCGCTTTGCACCTTGCAAATGCAAAAACCCCAGGACTTTGCATTTGCAAGGTGCAAAGTGGCGAAGGCAGATCGCGCGTGCTGGAAAGGGCTTGACTGTATTACGGGGAGAGAGAGAGAGAGAGGGAGAGATCATAAGAATGGCTCTTGCTTTTTTCTTGCAAGGGAGAGAGTGACTCCTGCCTCCCACTGTCATCAACATCATCTTTTGGGTTAGTGAATCAATTAAACCTTTCGTGATAGTGAGATCGTTTCCCAAATTTCCCTTAAATCAGGAAAGAAATCAGAAACAAACCTTGGACTGAGAATAAGCCTGTTCCTATGATGCCATTTTTGTTCACTGAAGTGTGAAAAGTGTGAAAAAACACACTTCTTTTTCTTCATCTTCTTGTTCCCTATTTACTGGTCTCTTTCAAAGAGGAAATTGTGAACACCAAACTTATTCTCAATTGTCCTAGTGAAAGTTTTTATTGGTATCTATTTTTATTTTTGAAATTTACCAGTAGCTGCTGCATTTCCCACCCTCGGCTTATACTCGAGTCAATAAGTTTTCCCAGTTTTTTGTGGTTAAATTAGGTGCCTCGGCTTATATTCGGGTCGACTTATACTCGAGTATATACGGTAATTATTTTTCAGATCTTATAGTGAAAATCCAAATAGTCCAAATTTGTCTAGTCTCTATTTTGTTTATAACTTTATTAGATCAAAATCTTATTTTTTTGCCATTTATTTCCAAGTCTTTAAATTATTAAGCTTATGGTTATTTTTTCTTTTATTCAAGAATGAAGGAAAATTCAACAGATGGTTTTTCAAGCTCATTTTAAAGATCTTTGTTAGCCTTAAGATAATTAAACCAGTAATTTCCAAAAGTATTTAGGAAGAGAGGTTAGTAAATGCGGAGCCCACTTTAAATGGCTCTGCTGCATGATGGCTAATCTCTTCATCTCCCAGCATTCCTGAGGTTTCCTTATGAGGAGCAGCCATCTGGTGCATATGTGGACAATCTCCCATCCTCTCCTTATCTGGAGAGGTTGGTCTGCTTGCCATTTTTTCTGTGTTTACCGTGGTAGTTTTCTCCGCTCACTTGCCAATGTGCTAATTTTACATTCTTCCTATGGAAGTCCATAGCAAATAATATATTTATGTGCACATCAGCTGGTATGTTGCTCATTTGTGTCTCTATAATGATATGATTTTGCCAGATAGAGTTCTGGCTTCAAAATTGGTATGACACAAATGAAAGTTTATAAGATCTTTCTTTTCTACTACAATAGGCCTACATGATTTCCACTTCTGAAATGGTATCATACTATTCAGACTTTGCATTCTATATATAGGGAAAGGGAATTAAATAAGAAGAGCTGTATATTGAAAGTTTTAACATATTTTAGTGATGATTTTGACTCTCTTTATTTTCTTTTTGCCTATCTCATAGGCTGAAAACTTAAACTCTGGTTTTTCAAAAGTGGGAAGAATATATATTGCCAAGGTAGGTGATGTGTGTGTCTAGTAATGTGTTGATGTGCATCCACTTTAAATGCATCAGACAACCTTATACTCAACAAACTTATTTCGCTAGGATTATCACCAAGCCATTGGTTCATTATTTCTGATTGTGTAATAATATCAGGTATTTTTAAATCATACTACTGAATATCTGTTTAAACTGACCTGTTAAAAATTAAACTTGAAACCTATTTCATGCAGACTTTGTCCAAATGGTGTACAGCTGTAATTTCTATGGAATGGAAAATAACTATCAAATGCAAATTGCTTAAATATAGGTAAAGCTCAATTAATGACTGCTCTGTTTAGCAATTATTCAGAGTTACGACTGGGCACTGAAAAAATATGGTCCTCGGACTTACAACTGTTGCAATATCCCTGCAGTTACATGATAAAGATTTGGCCATTTTGCAACTAGTGGGTTTTTATGACTGTTGGCAACATCCCAGAGTCACATGATCATCATTTGTGTTCTTTACAATTGGCTTCTGACTAGCAGAGTCAATGGAGAAGCTGGCAATAAGATTGCAAGTCACAATTTTGCTTTCTTGCTTAACAGTCACAAGTAATTTGCTTAATGACGATAGCAGAAGTCAAGGCATGAATCTGTCAGAGGAACATGATCTCTCATCATGTTGCTTAATGATGGAATTGTCAGTCCCAGTTGTTAAGTGAGGACCATCTCTACAAGTAGCTACATATTCAGGGAACTAACCCCTAAAGTATCCAAAAGGAAAAGATGACTATGATCAGTATATAAAACATTAATGTAAGATTGAGGTGATTTTAGTGTTGAGACATATTAAAATAAATGTAGTAGTAATAGATAAACATATTTCTTAAACTTTCATATTTGTTGAAATTCATTGAATTAAATGTATTTGAGAAGGTGCTTGTATTTTTGTCACAAATTACTGATATGCACAGAGGATTTGAGAAATATTCTTGGTTACACAAATGGAACCATTATTTTTCAAGTGTTAAAATTTGAAGTGTTAAAATTTAAAATCAGTTTGAATTTACACAAATGAAAGCCAAATAACGTATGAGAGAATAATCTTGTATATGTAGAGAATAATCCAGGAGAATATGAGAGAATATCTTCTATCCTATAGTAATAACAGCTTCTTGTAAAATCATTCTGCCCTCAAATCCTAATCAGTACAAATTTCAACATTTTCTGCAATAATTATTTTATAATAAAAATTGACTAAAAATATGGTATATATTTTTTATTTTAAGAATACTGTTAATCAATCTATTTTCAGTATTGAAAAGAAATCAACATATAAGTACCCTTGGTACTTCATTTCTTCACGGTGTCACATTTTGAGCGGCTTATGTTCCAAGCTCTAACATCATCTTTAATTTGAATCGGGGATTACAGTAATTTTTCTGTTTGTTACAACACTTTATTTTTTTCAAAAGCTACAGTCTATGTACATTGCAGTTATCGTGGCTGTTTCATTCAAAGGAGAAAATTGATTTTTAATTGACTTCAGTAAATGGGGACAACTTACTGCATGTTTCATCCAGTTAGCAGGAGAGTATCCAATTAGCAGGAGTGTATAGGTTGCACCCAATATCTAAAGTGGGATTTAATTAACACTATTGTTGTGTGCAATTAATTGGGAATAAGGGCCCATTGAGCACAATGGGGCTGTTGCTGTTGTTAAATCCTGCCTTTATTTGTCACAATTCAAGGTAGCATGCTTAATGTTCCCGTTCCTATTTTTCCCACAGTAATAAATCTGAGATGTGTTGGGCTGAGGGAGAGTGAACTTGCCTATAGTTATATTCTATGCTGTACAGTAGAAAGTACCTGTTCAGGAATGCATATATAGTTTGTATTTTATAGCTTTGAGGTGAATTACAACAAATATAATCTTTTTAACAGTGTATTATTAATCACATTCTTCTGTAGCCATTGATGGTATGCTACAAGCAGATAGTAAATATGGTCTCAACAAAATTCATCAGATTGAATTCTCCTTTTTTATATATATACTTAATGGGGCATGTAAATGAGGATGTCAGGCTGTAAGGTCTCATAAATATCTATATGCCTACCTTATAGGCATACAGTATAGACATGCCTATAGGGTAACTGCAGAGATACATTCTGAGTTGTGGTAGACTGTTGGTACATGTGAATTGCATCTTGAAGCACTTTATAAATAGTCAGATATTTACAAAATATCTGCAGGATATAAATAGTCAGATATTTATAAAATATCTGCAGGAAAATATTACTTATTCTGAATTACCTATTTCTTGAACAGGAGTCTATCATCTTCAATGTAGAAAAATGACTTGGTAGACACATTCCTGAAATTCTCAGGTATAAACTTCTAAATAATAAACCCAAATATTAACATTTCGTAAGGCTGGTCTTGTAATTCAAGTATGACTCACGTATAAGTCTGAAAGATGCTTCTGATATTTTTTTTCTATGTGTAACTTGTAAGCTACAATCCAAACAAGTCTGTCACTGCTGAAGCATCACTCTTTTCTTAAAACTTCTATTTCTTCAGCTGAAATTCAAAATGTCTCCATTCTATAAAAATGTATGATAAATGTGCTTATCTATGTGTGTGAATGCAACAGGGGGTTTCAGTCTTTTTAGTGTTGGGATTCCTAAAAGAATCAGATTTGTATGAATGTATTTATTTATGACGGTGTTAGCCTATGAATAAAGCAGAATGCCTAACATGGTTTATGCTCTATCTGGACAAGGCAGCTGTTGATTTACCAGGCAGAGTGGGAGCTTGGTGTGGCAGTGACCCAGCCGGGAATACATGAGAACAGTGCCTCCCGATGGGAGATCAGCACTCTTAGGCTTCCTGAAATGGGACTGCAGACTAAACCTAGCCTGATGCCTCCCTCAGGAAGAAGCCAAGGAAGAGGTATCCTTAAAAGAAGGGAAAGTTCAGACTAGGCAAAAGTGCCTCAGTCCCATATGGCCCGTATGGCCTTGGGTAGCATGCAGGTGGAACTAAGGGCTGCTGCAGCAGCTGTGGCTGCAAATGCCATCAAAGGGAGCTTTGGTGTTATCTGTGCCATTGCAGTGCAATCAACACAACAAACATGGCCAATTATCTTCACCCCACCACCCCAGTTTTTATGCATCTTCCCAGGGGTCATGATCCATTATTTCAGAATCTGTGCAATAAAATATGTGGACAAAGAAGTGACATGTTTCATAAAGAAAAGCTGGCCCTAAAAAGGATTGAAAATTAAACCTCTTTGTGACAAACTTGGGCTTGTTGTGAAAGTCAATACACTACCCTGGGCATGCTTTATTTCAAGGTTATCCAACTGTCTGGGGAATTCTGGGAGTTGAAGTCTACAAGTTTTAAAGTTTAAAGGTTGAACAAACTTGCTTTATTTTACTCAGTAGTCTGTATCTGGGCAAAATGTATATTAGATAAAGGCATTGCTTAACTGCTCTGTACTGCAATGATCAGGAAAGGCTACCATTCTTCCATTTGCACAATGTTAATGTTTGAAACAAGCAAACATGTTTCTTATTAGTTGCAAAAAAAGGAAAATATTCTGTTGTTTTGATTTTTTCTTTTCCTCTTTTTACAGTGCTACAAGGAACTAGGGATTAATTCTAAAGCTGCTCATTGGTTGACTCTGGCTTCAGAGTTGCCAGTTATCACAAAAGAGGTAGGGGTTTTAATCTGTTTTTGAAAATAGTTAAGGGTTCACAGAGCAATCCACTGGGATGAGAGGGGGTGAGGAAAAAGAAAGAAAGGAAACCGTAGGAAAAATACTATGCCCTTTGGCCTGATTACTTCATGTCAGTGGAGGTCCTTCCCCTATTCTCCACTTGGCTGAATGTTTTCTTTTTAATTGTAGTTTTTTTCTCTTCCTATTGCTCTCTCTCTGAGAAAAACAAAACCTTCTAGGTCTAAGAAAATCTTTCTTCTGGAAAAAGGGAAAATGAGATGCTGTAACTGAAATATTTTTCAGGAAAAGATTTCTTATTTCTCCTGAATATCTGCAGTGGACTTTTTCACTTCCGCTTAAAAGCACTGTCAGCAAAATTTATCTTCTTTATGGACAGCTTTTCTTCATAGGTGGGAGAGAGGGAGCCCTACAAAATCTTATCATCCCTGAGGTGGTCTTCCATGAATTATAAATTGCCCTTTTCAGTTCTAGTCTGTCCCTGCCTTACTTGGGACAGCTTGTGACATTTTAGTCTTTTTTTTCTCTTATAACAATCCAGTCACTTTTGCAATATTTCCAGAGTTTGGCTCTTCTTAGACTACTGTATGTTACTGTAGATATTCTTGTCTTTTCCATCTAGATCAGCTTTCCCTGAAGTGTCTGGGTAACACTTGAGATCCTTCTCTCCCTGCATCTGTGGAAAGCTCTGCAGAGGTGGGGAGAGAAAGATTTTAAGCTCCATGCCTGTTTGTATTTCTGCTGAGGATTGGCAGGAAGCTTTTTCAGCCAGCTCTCTGAAACCAGTCCTCTTGGCAAGTGGCAGGAGCTTACAACCTTTCCTGCCAGTTTCCTCACCAACTTTCTAGGGAGGCCAAAAGAGAAGATTGCAAATGGCAATTGGAGGGAATTTGGCAACAGTGTGAACAAGCTGCCAAGCATCCCGTTCGAAATCGTGTGACTGTGGATGTGCTAGTGTGAGATTTTGCGACTTTCAGAAGTGTTTTACAAGCTGTGAAGCAATCTTTCTGAGGTTATTGTAACTTTGGTTGTTAAACAACTGGTCATTAAGCAAGGACTATCTGTACACATGTATTTTAAAAAAAGATAGAGACTGAACATATAATAAGAAAACTGTTGTGCATTTCGGAAATTGTTATTATGAAAACAAAAAAAATCTGAATTTGATAGATACCAAATAAAATAATTATTGGAATTAGTATTTCCTCATATGTGATGTGCTACATTTTTGAAGATTTGTTAAATTAATCAATTTGCAAGATCTAAAGTTTAGACTAGATAAAGTCAATGGCCGAAAGGCTTTTCCTCGTGCATTACGTAAAAGATTAAGAAAGAAATAGAATTCAGCTATTCAGGATTCGTCTACATCAAAGTTCCTAAATCATCTGCCATCACTCTCCCCTTTAATGTAAGTTTGATGCACACACCTTCTCTAAAAACTCCAAACACGAACATAAATGAACAATGAAACATCGTTGATCAGCAACAAACAATCAAAAGTTCTATTCCCCATCTCTGAGTTCTATCTGCACCATCTCAAGGGAGATACAGTTCGTAGATTGGGAAACCCTGTTCTTTCTACCTGGTATTTAATTAGGAAGCTGGAGAAAGAAGTCTAATCCTCAGGACTGTATGGCTCATAAAATTAATCATAAATTACTTTCTAGCATTGATTCATAAATGTTTCTCTCCCATTCTTCAGGATGCAGAAGGCAGCAGAGAAATGGAAGAGATGCAAGCAATTTCTGCTGACTAAGGAATCTTAAATACTCCCTCCTACAATGAGCAGTGAAGAAAATTCCAGTATAAAAAAAATCTCACCATGGTTGTCACTAGGCTTCAAAACAAACCACACAATGGGGAAAAAAAGGAAACTACTATTTCACCACTTCTTTGTCCAAGATTGTAGCCGGCAATACCAAATAGTTAAAGAAATGTAATTCAGCTGTCTCCCTTATCACAAAATAAGACAATTCTAATTAACACCTGTGTTTACCTGTTTGTAGAAGAGATGCTGGCAAATCCATTAGTATTATTTCCATGCTGCCTTTGGAGTAATACCCATCCAGAAATGTCCAGTACATACATTTTTTTCAACAATTTCTGAGGAAATTGAGATAGCATCATAAAACATGTAGAATTGTTTATAGCAATATAGCATCCCTGTCACTTGTTTTATTTTTGATCAAATTACTCCTTATAGGGGCTCTTAAGTGCTTTGTTCATGTCATTTGAAACATCTGCTGGGTGCTCATACTATATTTTGCTCTTAGAGAGCAAAGAGTAGTATGGAATGCCACTGACTTAAGGACAAAAAATAGTGAGGGAAATCTTCTATTTTTTCCCCTTCTCCTAGTATCATAGCTCTGAGTTTCTTCAGTGATTGTTTCAACCTAAAGAAATATCAGGAAAGATTGTTAATATATTGCCTGAGTTGCATCTCATGGGGGATGAACCAAGAGATCATGTTTTTTTGGGAAAATTGATTATCTTTGCTGAATAATATATTAATTCTTATGTTTGCTATTTATTTAAGATGTTTGTTGGTTTTATGGATAAGAATATATGTGGCATATGACACAAATATTTGAAAAGTTGAGGGAGAGACATAGTAAAATCTACCAATGCTGTTCCATGTGATTTATAAAATGCAAATTTAGGTGTGGTTTAATAATATAAATGTAAGAATGCAAAGTAAATTAGGTTATTATTCAGGAAGTTAGAGTCATTATCCATCATAACAAATAATGGAAAATATTCACTTAAAGTACAAACCCATTAATCTTTTTATGTTCAAATACTTTTTAAATGTTTGTTTACTAGTTGGCAGGGTAAAGGCTGTCCTTTCTTGGAATAGCACAGAGCGCCCATCTGCAGCATGTCCAGAGACCTCCTAGTTCTTAAATATTTTTTTGAAAGAAATAACATTACTGCCAGAAAGAACAATTAAACGCTGTTAAGCACAACACAAAAAAGAATTTGCTTCAATTTCAGGGCTTAAAAAATACATAGCAATGCATTTCCCCACCAGGATTGCAGAGAAAGTACATTCTCTGCAATTCTGGGGATCATATGTCTATATCAGTGTATAGCATGGAAAGAAAATTATATTGAAAAAAATATTAAAAAGAGAGGGACCACATATATATGAAGAGATTCTATAGGCTAATAAGCTGAATTTTATCAGAGATATATGTTACATAGGTAACATCAGTGAATATGAGATGGAATTATATAACCAGTGAGATTCCACTTGTTGTAAACCAAACACTTTTCCAGAATGCAGTGTAACTGTTTTCTATGTGTACTTTGATTTTTGGCAGATATTTTTGAAACCATCATTTCATAATAACGTTAGCTATATTATTACAGTGAGGTTTAATACACTGCCATGTTAGACCTTTCTGTACAATAAGATGAGAAAAAAGAATTTGATCCCTTCTCATAAAGATGGATATTTCATTGTTCTTATATTGCTTTTTTAATTTTACAAAATAATGTGAAACAAAAAGCAATATTTCAGTCCGAAATAATGTTTCTTTAGTTTGTAACCAAAAACATCTAGAACCTATCTTAAAGTGTTTTATGCTTCCAAACCAACAATGTAAAGCCCAAATTTCATTTAGATTCCAAAGAAATGTGATGCTGCTAAGATTGTTAAATCTTACAAACATTTTTGCAGAGAGAGTAGTGTATAATGTTTATAGGACCAGGTGCTAAAAATATGCTACTAGCTTCTTAGCAAGTGGACTTCCTTACATATCTTCAATAGTAATCTATACATTGTTTAGTGGAGCTCCCAAAGTTAAACTGAAGAAGTAAAATATAGAAATATTTTTATTAGACATATGAATCCTTAATGTAATAATTCATTTTTAAAAATACATATTTACTTGCACTGTTAATATTTTACTCTGGTAATGTGAGACCAAACTCCCCCAGCTTCATTTCCCATGCAGACTTCTATATAGCAAGCTATTGTTGATTTCCTCATTTTGTTGGGTGGAAGAGAAATTCCTTGTGGAACATACCATGTTTTTGTACCTTGTTTTATATTACAATGAGGTGTAGTGTATATTCAGTTGAAATCTTACAACATTGTAATGTTGTACATTACTTCAACATTAATGTTGAAGTCTTACAACATTAAATGGGTGGCATGTTCTAAGGGCAAAGAAAAATACCTATATTCTCTTGCTTTTTCATGCAAATCATTTCAGTATTAGGTTCAAAATGTGCAGAAGCAAATGTGATGCAGAAATTTTATTCTGATTGAAGCAGTCACCTGTTCATCTGAAGCACTGTTTCTCCACCTTGGAAGTTTTAAAAGATATTTCTAGAATTCCCCAGCCAACATGGTGCCTGGGGAATTCTGGCAGTTGAAGTCCACACTTCTTAAAGTCGCTGAGATAAAGGAACACCGATTTGAAGAGTCTCTTGTGAAATCTGTGGCCTTGTTTGCAGAGAAGTAGCCTGTGCCAACGTCAACTAGCTTGGTTAATATTTGCTTTCAGAACTCTGCATTTATTTTGCATTTTTTATTCTATGTTAGAATTGAGTTTTGAAATGTAACTTCGTCACTTCCATAATTTCCAAAGCTTCTTTTTCTGTTTTGACTTAGGAGAATTTATATCTCATTGTGTAAGTTGATGTTTTATATAATTGACTGGTTTGTGATTGCAGTTAAGTAATTGTTCCTTCTCTGCTTTAAAGATTGTAGCCAAAGTGAACACGCAGAACTTTCGTAAGAAGTTGACCAGTCTACTGGTACATGTTTGTGCACTGAAAATTAATGGACTTGCAAGTTGTGTAAATATTTTATGTCAACTAATCAAAGCATCAGCTGCCTATTTTAATACCATTTTAGAACCAGGCTCATTATCAAAATTAATATGACATTGTCTCAAGTCATGATTTGGGACAAAGCGCCTGTGAAAACCTTATGTAGCAGGCAAACATTTAGAGAAAAATAATGTTGTATTGGTCAGAGACTTACAGCCTGGTTTGATAAAAAGACTCAATCCTCAGAAATCATTATTGGCTATCTTTGCCTTTAAACCAAAAGATTCCAGGACTAGCTGCCAGCTGCAGACTAGAACTAAAGGATTCCTGATTTCACCTTAAAATTTTTCATATAGATTCTTTTTGTTCTGCAGTCTCTGAGTTACCTTATGTCTTTATTAAAGCAGTCAAACATTCCCAGGTTAGTTCTTATGGAATCAAAACAATGGATGAATTGTGGCTGCTTTTTTAATTCATGGAAATACAGTTTACGTTTTAAGTATAAAAATTTGAGAATTTAGCTAATGACCAAAAGTGTTGCCTTTGAGTACTTTTTAGAAAAGACTAAAAAGAATTTATAAAAAATGAAAAAAAAAAAAACCCCAACTAGATAGCTGTGGTGCTATATCCTATTATCCATGTGCAGACTCATTCAGACTTCCCACTGAGTTAATATATAGGGGTTTGCAATGCACTGAAGTATACTTTGCTGGTTTTGCCTCATTTTCACATTCTTCTGAATTAGGACCTTGAATGATTTCATATTTGTTGACATTATTAATTTACAAATGTGTGACAGCATTTGTGTTATATGATAGTCTTGGACATATTTTAACATTGCATACAACCAAATTAATGTAGGATGGATTTTAAAGTAACTGTCACAAGAATAAAGGCAATTAGATTAAGAAATTAAAAGTATCAATCTTGTTTATAAGTGTCAACTTCTAGATCTAGTCAACAATGAATGGATGATATTTTTGATTAAGACATTTGGAATGACTAAATTCAACAGTAGTTGTTGGCTGGGCTGTCAAACTTGCGGCCTGTGCATCATGCACTGGCCATCCTCACCCCAGGTTTAATGAAGGGAAGAAGTTGCAATACATCACATGACGTGATGCCGTGAGTTTAACACCCCTGTTGTAGGCAGAATATTGCTCACTGATTGCTTTCTGTGTGTAGTTAAGACTCCAACAGCCTTTCTTCTAAGATGTATTGGAAAAGATGTAATCAGGTAGAATTAGTTTAGAGTTTTGAAGGCTGTAAGAAGGCTACACAGTGTCTACATAGTTTGCATTAATGCAAGGAAACTTTTTCTTACAATTCTCTCCACTCCTTTGCTTTGACAATAATGTTTTAGTTAGTGTTCCAAATCTCAAAGGATGCCTGTGTAATTATTTTGAATGAGATGCAATTACAGAGGAAAGTGACCTTTGTTCAAAGGTGCTTGGTTCTTTTTCTTTGGAAGCAGCAGCCTTATGTCAGGAAAAAAACATATGGATGTGTGACTAATTTTGCTGATTATCTGAAATTAAGGGAGGGAGTATTTTACAAATGTACTTCTTCCCCACTGAAGGCACTGAAAAATTAAGGTGAAAATGATAATAGAAAAGGACATAGAATAACTGACATTAAGATATTTACTTTGAGATTCTTTAAAGGCAGCAAAAAAGTCTCCATAAAAATTTCCTGATTGTACTTTTGTGCTTTAAAAAAAGCTAATACATGAATTGACTGAAATTTAAATTTCAACTCAATTTTATTTGAAATAAAAGTAAAAACACTAAAAGTATGTGCATTGTTTATTCTATATGCCTCTTTGGTTAGATTCAAATTCTTAAGTTCTCCACTGTGAAAAGGACACAGATGTTCTCTCCAGTGGTAACTCCAGAGAGCTGTCTCAAAACACATCATCGAAGAGAAACACCCATAGGAAGCATCAATGTCTCTGCAACTGGCTGAAAAAAAAAGACATTGGCAGGTGGTTTCCAGAGTTAGGCAGATCCAATTGCTCAGAGGATTGTAATTGGACTAGCTCCCAAAAACAATAGTCCTTTGGTTTTCTGCTAGTTCATTGCAACATCTAACACCATGTTACTCCCACCAATACTCTGAATAATGATAAATTGGAGTGGTAAAACAACTTTAGTGAAGTTAGATTTGTGTTAGGTTTCTTTATTGACATCTATTACTGGAAGAAAAGGATACACTTTTATCTGGTAGTATTTCTATCACAATTTTATACTTAATTCTTTATTGTAAGCTGTCTCAGTAAGGCTTCTAAAACTGAAGGGGAGGGATTAATATATTTGTGTTTGAACTCTAAATAAAATTCTTACATTGGTAATTTACAAATTGCACATTTCCATTTGAATAAGTTTCACTTGAAACATTAGGACTTCTTCCAGAATCTTAAGTATTTCCTCTAACAGACAAATGCTTTTAGTGTTTACTTCACTTACTTGTAAATATATGTAAGAAAGAGAGCAGTAAAGAGACAGCAGAATCCCTGTAAAATTTTTTAGTGGGTTGCATATTTAAACATGGAACATCCCAAATGTTGAATTAGTACTCTTGGCATCATGACGGCAAGCACAGCAAGTATAATGTTTGTGTGTGCATGTGCATTTTAGCTTTGAGACTAGAACAGTTCTCGAAGTGCAGTAAGACAGATAATAAATTATGGTCTAGCTACTATAAAATAATTCCTAACTCCTTTGCATCTCAACTTTGTAACCGAGTTCACTCATTATATACCATGGTTTAACCATAGTTTGAATAAACCATGTTCTGCTGGTTCTCACAGCATGCTAAACCGAAATAAAACAAACCAATGTGTGATGTATGATATATGAATTAGGGCAAGATCTTGTATATATTCTACCCATAGTCCTTTCCCCAGTCTGTACAGCACCAGCAATAACACTTAAACTTACATACTGCTTTACAATGCTTTACAGCCCTCTCTAAGCGGTTTATAGAGTCAGCATATTGCCCTCAACAATCTGAGTCCCCATTTTCCCCACCTCGGAAGGATGGAGATCTACCTTTCTGCAATCTGCTGCCTGAGTCTTCACTGAAAAATAGAAGCTTTAGTCCTAAGGAAGGTTCAGCTCTGCTTTTAGATTAGCTAGAAAGCAAGAAATCCAACGATTTCTTGCTTTCGAGCTAATCTAAATCTCCTGGCACAACAGAACAGCTGAGGGTTGAGGGGAAAAAAATGAAAAATCGCAACTTAGCAAGCAAGTTTTCCAGGTAAGGAGTGAGTGGGCAGGGAGGGCTCCCCTGGGTTATGTGAGTGGCACAGCCTTGTGTTCCCCGTGCAGCCTGGATTAATTGCTTTGGGGGGTGCTTTGGGGATGACATTTCTCTGCGGACCACCAAAATTTTCTCTTGGACCACCAGTGGGCCGCAACCCACTGGTTGGTAACCACTGCTTTAAGATTCAATTGTTTTGGGTTTTTTAAAAAATGTATTCAAGTTTAAAAGCTGCTATTATACAAAACTGTTAAATGTTTGGCTAACAAAAAAATAGATGTACATATAGTCCTCAAGTTACAACCATAATTTAGTTCCAAATTTATGTTGCTGCTTCTGCTTATTTTAATTCTTTACCTCAGTATCCAGCTTTGAATTCTGAAACCTTTATTTTGCCTTTAGTCATACATGCATAGTATCTTATTTTTTGGCATGAGAAAGGGAATAGAAATAACAAAAAACATTTAGTTGTCATGAGAATATTTTCATATTGAGGTATAATAGGTTGGATGTCTAGTTTCAAATCAAAGTTTGTTAATTTTATTAACTATCTGGAAACACTGGGAAGCAGTCAAGGTGCAAGCCATTAATAGACAACAGGTCTTATTCTGAAGAAAGTTAGAGCGCTCTGCAGAGATGCTGTTGATCTCTCCAGGTGGAGGCTGCTGTTTTTCTTCTTCACCATCATAAATTAAAACTGCTCCAGACCTAACAATTATTCACTGCAAAGGCATAAGGATGTACAAAAGATGACAAGAAGACTACACTTTTTCTTGGCAAAGTGTGTGCCATGGCTATAAAGAAATACACATTCAAAGGGGAAAAGATGATTCCAAATAGATAGGGGAAAGGAGGGAGCACCTGTGGACACATTATTAAAGCTGTTTTGCCCCCCCATTTCGATGCGAGCCCAAGAATAACACAACTTCTTCAAGAAGTGATAAACTTAACTCTACGGTAATTGGATCGCTGCACAATCATATGTACAAATGTATTGAGCACTCCCTGCCAAGCGCATGTATATAATAACTAAGTATGTTTATTGTCACTGTGGTTAACCACACATTTTATGTTACTTCCTCCATAAGTGCTTCCCATTAAAGTAGTTAAATCACAGCTTGCAACCCTTCTCTCTTTCTCTCCCTCCTTCTCTCTCTTGCACACATACTACAACTCCTGAGTGACAACTAACTTGACAGTATTGGAAAGGTGGGTGAGTGGGGGAGGGGAAAACAGTAGGGCATTTTTCTCCATTTCACACAGCTGCCGAGAGTAATAATATAGGCATGTGCTTAAAACAGGACAAGACTGCCCAAACGTTCTTGAATTCTGACACCAAAATGCCAGATCCATCATTCTGATAGAAATGTAGAACAATACTTTTTTTCTAATATACAGTTAGCAACTGACTGACCACCTTAGCTGAGCCTAAGGCAGCTGCAGTTGAGCACAGCAAGAAGGCCTCAGACCCAGAAGGCTTTTTTTTTAGGATATAGAGAAGGGGACCCCAATTCAATTGCTTTGATCACCTTCAGGGTTAATTGGGCGGAAGGGAGGGACGAGCCCAGTTGAAATTTTCTTTGACAGGGGACTTCCTATGTCTGAGTTCCCACTACTGCTAAAAGCACAGAAATAAGTAAAGACGCTGATTTCCGACAGGTAAGTCAAGGCAACCGTTCGGCCGCCTCTCCCGCCAGGGCGCTGATTCCAGAGTGAAAGATAGTTCTGCAAAACAGGTCGCGGATGGTGCTAAGAAGGGCAGGAGGTGTCGGTGTTCCACCGGCTCCCGTCCTCCTCGGCCGGGGAAGTGCTTCGCCTGGACACTGACAAAGTGTAGGGCCGGGGCCTGAGAACCAGCCCGTGCTCGCTGTCCACGCTCATCTGTTCGGCTGGGTTGGCCGTCAGGTCGCACTGGTGCAAAAGGATGGCCGTGAAGAGGAAGAGCTGCAGCTTAGCGAGCTGATCGCCAATGCAGCGCCTTTTGCCCATGGAGAATATCAAGACGCGGCAAGCGAGGTCCCGGTCGAGGGTCTCCTGCCGATCGTCCAAGAAACGACTCGGGTCAAAAACGTGCGGGTCTTTCCAGCGGAGCCGATCGTGGTTGGCAGACCACTGGTTGACGAAGATCACGGTGCCCTCGGGGATGTGGAAGCCGTTCAGGCACACGTCGGCAGTGGTGGCGTGCGGGATGGTGACCGGAACGAAACTGCAGTAGCGGAGCGCCTCGTAGAGGAAGGCTTCCAGGCGAGGCAGGGAGGCGCGGTCGTCAGCCGTCGGAAGCCGCTCGCGACCCACCACGCGGTCCAGGTCCGCCTGCAACTGCTCTCGCAGCTGCGGGTGTTTCAGAAGCAGCAGCACCAGCCAAGCTAGACCAGCAGACATGGTGTCCTGGCCGGCGCCGAAGAGATCGCTCAGCGTGGCTTCCGCGTAGTCCCCGAGGGGTCCTTCTTTCCCACCGGGGCCGTGCTCCATGCGGTCCAGGATGGCATCGCTAATGTGACGGGCAGGGGAGCCGGGCTGGAAAGTCAAGCGATGCTGCGCCACCTTGGCGCGCACGAACTCCAGCATCTCCAGGTTGATGGCCTGGAAGTCGCGGAAGACGCTGCGCACCGGGTTGGGGAAGGAGAGCAGCCAGGGCAGCACGTCCACCAGGCTGCCCGCCGCCACCGTCTGTCCGAAGCGGTCGTTTCTGCCCAGCAGCGCGCGGAACTCGGCGTCGGCGTGGCTGTAGCGCTGCCCGAAGCAAAGGGCGCACATCACGTTGGCGTTGGCCACGGTTAGCAGCGGCAGCGGGTTGACGTAAAGGCCGCCCTCGCTCAGCTTCGCCAGCCCGTCGATGAGCTCCTGCACCTCGGCCGTCACGTGCTGCTCCAAGAGCCGCTTGTTGGGCGCCTTGGCCGTCGAGAAAGCGCGCAGGGTGGCCTGCGCCACCCGCCGTTGGGCTCGCCAGAGCTCCGTGTAACGTCCGAAAGCCACGCTCTTCCCGCTGGAGACCATCCGGAAGGAGGGGAAATCGGGTCTGCCCGCGAAGGGCCTGCCTTGCTGCACCAGCGCCTGCCGGATGGTCGCCTCGCCGTTGAGCACCACGATGGAGCGCAAGCCCAGCCGGAGCTGGAAGACGTCGCCGTAGCGCTCGGCCAGCTCGCAAAAGGTGAGGTGAGGCAGGCGACCCAGCTGCAGAGCGTTGCCGACCAGCGGCCATCCGACGGGGCCGGGAAGACGCTTGGCCGGAGCCGCCGAGCGCTTGGGCGCCCACAAGTACAGCAGGAGGGCGCAAAAAAGCAGCAGCGCCGGCTGCAAGGCGCTCTGGAAGAGGGCGGCGAGCTCCCCGCCCCGTCTGTCCGCGCTTTGCGCCATCGTTGTGGCCCTTTGGGTTTCGAAGGGGGAGAGGAACCCTGGGTTCCTGCCTTCTCTACGCCTGAGGTGCCTGTGGGAGAAGCAGCGACTCTCAGCCCGAGGGCGCGTGGGCCCTCCTTTTGCCCACCCGCCCCCGGGCCGGGCCGTCGCGATTTTATAAGCCGTCTAAGGGGGTGTGTGCCGAGGCGAGCCTGTCTCCCTCTCCTCCTCCTCCTCTCCCCCCTCTGTGATGGTCCCAGAGCCCCCTGTGCGCAACCATGCCCTGCTCCCCTTCCAGAGAGAATAGAGCAAGAGCAGGCCGAACCAGCAACTTAGGAATGCTTGCAGCTTTCCAAAGCCCACTTCCTGCCAGACAGGCCTCATCCCGCAAGAACGAGAAGGGCGGGCGAGTGGTTGGATGCTGCCAGGTACCTTTGGCTGCCTTGGAAGGCTGCTGCTTTCGTGACTGGAGGGAAAGAAAACAATGACCAAAACAGGCAAAGGAAGAAGAGGGTTTGAAGCTTGGCCAAGAGTCATTTCTTTGCTGCTGAGGTTCCTCCAGTTCTTTTGATAAGCAGCCTCATTTTTCCATGTGATCACCTTTTGTGACCTAACAATGGGTCACAAAACAATGGGGGGGAACCAGATTTACTTAACACCCATTAACTTAACAATTGCAGCAATTCACTTAACAATTGTGGCAGGAAAGGTCACAAAATGGGGCAAAACTCGCTTAACAAGGGTCTCACTTGGCTACAGAAATTTTGGTCTCATTGTGGTCATAAGTCGAGAACTATCTGTATGCTAATGCGATGGGTAAGTGGCGATAGATATTCTCTTTTTTTTTTCCTTCTCAATGGTGTTTACACTGAGCACAGGGTCCTCTATTTTTTTCAGATCAATCAATCCATTAGTTGTGAGAAGACATACAACTTTGATTGCAATATTGACTGATTAGCTAGTTGCCAGAGTCTGAAGTTGTGGGTTGAGGGATCGTATCTGGCCCAAAGGCACTTTTTCAGCTGTCATGATTAAGGCTGGATTAGAACTCATACTCTCCTGGTTTCTAGCCTGTGCCTTAATCATTGCACCAAACTAGAAGTTTAAGAGCCCATTTCCTTATAATTCAAATTGTAAATGTCTTGGTATCTCCATTAGTTTTCCCTAACTTGTGCTGTAATTCCCATAATTCCTACCAAAATGGTTGGAAAGTAGCAGGCTGGGGAAGTTGTCCGAGCATTTTGTTTTCATTAAAATGTCCTGAGGGTTTTCTTCCAAATGATTAGAGATGAATGATACTATACTGTCTGTAAATAAATAATAATAATTACATATAACATCAAAACTTATTTTCAAAAAGGAACAGAGGGGGGCATTTTTAAATACCAAAGTGTGGTTAACAACATTTTGCCCTCTGCCATCTATTATTTTTATGTCTACAATCTCCGGCAAATTTTCAAATAAAAAAAGTTAGAAGGTAAGACCATCTTCTGAGTTGCTCTCAAAGTTTTCACTGAAGTGAAGATGCATGAGATGTAAATTTGAGTAAAAAAAACAACGCTTAGTCTTTGTTAAGACATAGACTAGAAATCTCCTGGGTTACGGTCCTGCCTTAGGCATGAAGCCAGCTGGGAGATTTTGTACCAGTCACTCAAATACTGTGAAGAAAATTGCAGAGACTTGCCCAGGCCATTGCCAGAAGTCAGGAAGAGAGAGAGACAGAAGGAAGGAAGGAAGGAAGGAAGGAAGGAAGGAAGGAAGGAAGGAAGGAAGGAAGGAAGGAAGGAAGGAAAGGAAGGGAAGGAAGGCAGGCATGAGTCAGCAAAGGATTTGTTGGAAGTCAAGCAGCATACAAGTATAGTATAAATAAATAAAGCAAGCTTTTATGGATCAGGTGGAAGATAGATGCTGTCACTCTATAGCGTGCAGAATTGACTACAACATTTTCTGCAAATCCTTGTGATTACTGTTACTGTCTAAAATGGGTAGGGGGATACAGTTTAATATTTTACAGCTTCAGATATTTTCCCATCATTTCTTTCTGCTAACCTTCCTCACAAAGAAAGAAAGACTATTATTTGATAATTGCCTGCCAGTTTTATAATTTGTTGATCACAGCTGTTTTGCCAAGTGGAGACAATTGCTCAAGTGTTCTGATAGGCTTATTTTTGGCAGAGTAATTACAGACAAGCAGTGTTTTGCGTAAATTTCTGAGAATTTGGTGGGTTTTTTTTGTTGCTTTTAAGCAAGATTTTGAACTAAAACAAAAGTATGATTCATATCATACTATTTGCTTGTTTTTTTTAAAGAGAGACTATGTTCTATTACCAGTTGTGTGTATAATTTGAGGATGTGCCTGCTAATATTTTTAAGGGCTTTTGCTATGCTGATCTTCATTAGACCTTTTCCTCACTGTTGAGTTGAATTGTTCTCATAGCCATCACTGAATCAGCAAAAAAAAAAAAAAAATACATGGGCATGACAATTGCTGTTCCCTTTGCTATTTTGCCCCTTTTATTATTTCAAGCCACTGCTAGACTGCTTGACTTCTTTCTATAAGCCTCTAAGATTTCATGGGCATTAGTAGATTGCATACTTAGAGGCTGCCTTTGGAGGGTGTGGGAATAAAAAGGTAAACATGATTACAGGTCGTCCTTGTTTAACAACCACAAATGACATTCTTCATAAGAATGTTTAAATTTTTTATTTTTATTTTTTATTTTTTTATGTCATGTTTTATGTCTTATATGTTTTTTGTCTGTTGTTAAAATCAATAAAACTTTTACAAAAAAAAAAAAACAACCACAAATGAAACCAACAACTCAGCCATTAAACAATGCAATCATTAACTGAAACTGGAACTGTGCTTATGATCTTCAGCTTTGCTTTACTTTGCAGACATGTGGTTTCTTTTCCTTGAAGAGGGAGGGATTCTGCAGTCTGTGTATACTCCCTCCTCAAGGGAACATTGTTCAACCTAGCTAATCTAACTAATCTGGATGGCTTCTATCCAGTCTCCAACCTTCCCTTTCTGAGGAAGATTGTAGAGCAAGTGGTTACACAACAGCTTCAGAGGGCCTTGGGTGAAGCAGATTATCTGGAACTCTTTCAGCTAGAATTCAGGCCAGAATATGAGGCTGAGATAGCATTGGTCATGTTCTTGGATGAGCTGTCAGGAGTGGGGCAGACAAGTATATTCATCCTTTTCTGCAATTGATTTTATTATTGTTCATGCCCAGACTCACTTTTTTCAGATAGGCAGCCCTACAACTTGAATAAATGAAAAATAAATAAAAAAATAATGTGGAAGGGATAAGATGATGAGAAGAGAAGAGAAGAGCTGTAGTGGTGCGGTGGTTAGAACGCAGTATTGCAGGCTAATTCTGCTGGCTGCCAATCGCCAACAGTTCGGCAGTTCGAATCTCATCATCTAAGGTTGACTCAGCCTTCCATTCTTCTGAGATCAGTAAAATGAAGACCCAGATTGTTGGGGGCAATATGCTGACTCTGTAAACCGCTTAGAGCTGTAGAGCACTGTAAAGCAATATATAAGCCTAAATGCTATTGCTATGTAGGCAACTTTATGGGATCATTCCATTAAAATATGTTGCTAGGTTACAAACTAGCAGTACAATGGGAAACCCCTTTATTCTGCATTTAATAAAGTGTATTGTGGCCTTCTCAAACGTCTGTCCTCCAAATTTATGAACTCCCATAATGTCAGCTAACATGGAACCCACTTTTGGAAGATTACTTTAAAAACTGGCACAGATTATCTATGGGATAACTTTTAATAATAACCACTATGTAGGAGCATTGGGGTGCAGGTGGCAGAGAGCCAAGATGCTGGATGTGAGTTGTTCCATGAGATTACACTTGGAGGCAAGAATGCTATGTACTCCAATATGAATCCCTGAAAGAAAGCTGGGGTATAAATCTAAAACATACATATACCCTGAGAAGATATCTTTCATCAGAGGTAAGCAGATTTTAAACATGTAAATCTTTTCAGAATCCTGAGATCACTGGGCAGTTCCAAATGAAAAACAGTAGATGAAGGTGAGTCAGAAGCAAAAGGCTACTTCTTAAAATCTTCTGCATCTCACAGACCATAAATTAAATAAGGGAATCTGTATATACACATCTATGATAGATCAGGGGTTCAACTATAAAGTTAATAAGTAAGGATGCAGAAACACTTGGTCAAAAGCAACCACTACGTATTTGAGAAATATTGAAGAAATAGTGTTATGTATAAGACTAGTCACTTGAGGGAGAACTTTGTAGTATTTGTATGTTTACTTGTTACTATTATTATGATACTATTGGGAGCTGAATTTTCTGGCAACTCTATTGCAAATTATATAGCAATCTATCAGTAGATCCTGATCTACTTTCTGTTTGCTGTTGGATTGAAATATAAGGATAATATAGCTAGAAAAAGATACCACAGATATTGAAGTAATTTTTAATGAAAATATCTTAGTTATTGATACCTGGGACATTGGGGTGACTCAGCAGTTAAGATGTCGGGTTTGTTGGCTGGAAAGCCAGCAGCCCAGGTTTGAGACCCAAGCGACATACACTGGGGTTAGCTCCCGTCCTCGCCCCACCTAGCAGTTCAAATGCAGGCAAATGCGAGTAGTTAAATAGGCACCACTTTGGTGGGAAGATAACAGAGCTCCATGATGTCTTTCTGGTCACATGATCACAGAAATGTCTTGGGACAGCGCTGGCTCAATGGCCTTGAAATGGAGATGACCAAATGAAGGTAAATATACATGTTGATGTTGCAAGTTCCAATCTGGGCTGATCACCAGGTTAACCTCTGTCCTGGTGACCGACCCAGATTGGATCTATGAGCACTATATCCAGTATAGTCGGCAACGACTAACTGAGTAAAATCTGCAGGGGACTCTTATTAATACCTGATACTCCATGTAAAGCAGAAAATGAGTGACAAATGTTTTACTGAAGATAGAAAGTAAGGAGGGGAACCATTAAAGATAAAGCTGAAATCCTTAAAATTGTATTTCACCACTAGCAAAGCAATAAAAACAATGGTTGTACAATATTAGAAACAGTATTGTGTACATAGTGCCTTCAGTGTGTTGGGTTACAGCTTCAAACAAAGGGGATAGTCTTGGGTTTAGTTCATCGTATCTGCAGAGCCCCAGGTAGATGAAGTTTGCATTAAAGGATGCAAGTAATTTTCCAGTAATTACTATTGTTGGAGAAAGATGAAGACAAAACCATGACTTCTGAAATAGATGTGAGGAACTTACCTCCACAAGTTTTATTGAAACCCCATATCCCACCACATTATCATTTTTGCATTTTATAGGAAAGAGGAACTGTTTTCATTCCAACCTTAACCTCAGCCCACAAAAGGCCAAAATTGCCTAATCACCAAAAAGCCTGCTAAGCAGTCTGGAATTCAGTATTGTAGCCCTTAGCTTTCTACTAAGCTTGTGTGCAATTCAAACACAATTAATGGCTAAGTTATTATAGATATCCTCTGATCACAGAATTAATATTGTGCAGAACAATAATACTGCCATTTCATATTTTGTTGTTCCGATGTGCAGCAGATAAATAACTGCTGCTTATTTAAATTGCATTGCTGGTACTCGTTTGGTTTTATTTTTTGTTGGGTTTATCAAATTGTTTTATTAAATATTATTTGTAATGCTATTGTACACTATATGGATTCCTGCAGGAGTAATAATAGCTATTACATCTGAGAGATCCATGTATCCATTAATATTTTATCCCTGTTCTCATTCTGTTTGCCTTTTTAAATCTTCCTATTGTGGACTTTTTACATCTAAGTGAGGTGCCAACCTAAGTCCCTGGGTTTATGCCATTTAGGGACAGGATATCTGTGTTGGCATACATTGTGAGCCAATTTGATGTAATGGTTTAAGGCATCAGGCTGTGACCTTCAGTCACTCTCTCAGCCCTAGGAAAAAGGCAATGACAGACCACTTCCAAAGAACCCTGCCAAAAAACTGCAGGCATTTGTCCAGCCAATCACCAGGAGTCAAGAAAGACTCAAAGGCACAAAAACAGTGAAGGATAAAGACATGAAATTGGAATAGATACATACATGATATGATTGTGCTGAACTTTCAAAGAAGTGGCTCACTTTATGAACGCAAGTTATTCTTTCCGCCTGTAAGATTACAGAGCCTGGTAAAAACAGTATATTTGTTACTGGAGCGATGCCCATCATCTGGAAATGGTAAAGTAAAACCACCTCAGCATATTGGCCAGGGATTAGTCTGGATAATGATTCTTGCTCTAAGTGTAATTATTTTCAGAATGTATATGGCTTTCTCTTAAAAAAACATAAAAAAGTTGTGTTTAGTTATAATTAATTGACAATTATATAAAAGAGACAGATTTGTTTTCTAAAAATTAGAAGATCATGTGTAAATATGTTGATAGTATTTCTCGTCCTGGATGTATATATTTTGCAGATCTCTATTTGTCTGCTTAGAAGTCATCCCTGCACTGAGCTCATTAAGACTTACTGTATCTCAAAGTAAACATAAATAAAGTTAAACCAGTGAAATATATAATTTGAGTCAATACTCAGAGCTGCACTGGATAATTTTACCATTTTCTCTCGGCTCAGTTTAGAGTCATTGTGTGAAAAAATGTAGGATGTCCACCTAAGCTATGTCCCACATCCTGACGTTCTGGAAAAATGCAGGATATCAATCTAATGAACAATTGTTGACTGAATAGCCTTTTAAAGCATGAGGACTCCCAAGACTTTACATTAAATTAGGGCTGCCAGATCTAGGTTGCAAAAATCAGAATACTCACCAAATAACATTAAAATAATATTTTTCCCCTGTGTTTCTTTGCCATCGTATAGTGGTCATCTGGATTTCTGCAGCTCAGTTTTAAGAGCTTTATTTAATGTAAAGTAAATAGGTAATATTATTAGGCTGTGATAAGTTTCACCTTTTGAAGGGGTGGCTGTACTTGTTCTATGGTTTGTAAGAAACAAGTTAATATATAGTAGACATACGTTATTCTGATTTTGTCTGAGAGGAAGCCTTTTTTTTTTTGTTTGTTTGTTTACTAGATCTTACCTACACTTTGCCATAGGGATTTTTAAGCTATAGTCAGAATCGAACTGCTGGCAGTTGGTACTCAGTCGAGTTAGTCTGCAATACTGCATTCTAACCATCGTATCATCTTGGCTCATATATGTATACATACATATATTTGCAATATAAACACTTCTACAAAATGTCCCTGTGAGAGTTGGTAGTATGGAATGGAAATTACTAATTGTATTCATAACAGGCTTATATTTATTTAATGTATGTTTATTACACAGTTCTCTGTAAATGCCCAGAATTTTTAGGCAAATATGCAAAGTTATATCAAGCAAGTTAGTACTCATCTTCCCTGCTTGCTTCCTGATGTTTCCCCCCTTTTTCAAATTAAATCCACAGGGCTTTTATGGGTTTTTGAGGCCCATGAGCTTCATATTGGAGACAGCCAAAGAAACAGTTGAATACAATAGTGTTTTCTATGGACAAGCAACAGTTTCCTCTTGGTGTTTTGAATCTCACATCTGTTAGCCCCAGTGAGCATGGCCAGTAGCAAAGGATTATGGGAATTTAAAGAAGAGTCCTTGATTTTTGGTAAAATAGTAGAATATGAGCTGCTGTGTTGATTTATGAATGCTCCTTAGCAGTGCCATCTTTCTTAAAACCATGTCACCCATGACATTTTTACTAATGAAATGAAAGAAATCTTGTGCTTCATCTGTGCATATTGTTGGTATTTGGAAAGTGCAGCACTGCTTATTTATGAATTTTGCTTAGGACTGACATTTAGTACTGTGTATTATAAGAGAACTAGGATATTCTGTGGCAGCAAAAAACTGGTAACACCTTTTGTGACTGACAGATGTATTAAAAACATATGCTTACCAAAGCAAATATATGTACAGAATTCTACAAGCATTCTATAAATGTATAAGGTCTCTCCTTTACTCACAATAAAATTTTGCTTTCTCTGAGCTGCCAGCAAAATCAAATCTGAAACACCTCACATAAAACCATAGATGAGGTAAATCAGAGGTGGTATTCAGCGAGTTCTGACCAGTTCTGGAGAACCGGTAGTGGAAATTTTTAGTAGTTCAGAGAACCAGCAAATACCACCTCCGACTGGAGGTTTTACAATATCCTTCCCCTGCAACATCCACCAAGCCACGCCCACAGAACTGGTAGTAAAAAAAACTGAATCGCACCACTGGGGTAAATGCTATGTTTTCATCATCCATAACCGATGTCTAAAATTGCACATGCACAAAAAGATACTCAGTTCAATATTTTACACTATTCCAAAAACAAAAATCTAACTACATGTAACAAATTTTCCTGTTTGTGCCTTTTTTTTTGTTTCTTTGTTTTAATGCTTTGTGCCTTTTAATAACAAAACACAAAAAAATGAGACTAGACTCCCGATTTTTTCATACTAGGAAAGTTTTTTAACAAAATAGCCTTCCTGTGTGGAAGGTGAAGTTTCAGATGTACCAGGAACAAGTTGCTATTGAATGAATCCAGACTGGTCTTGATGGCCAATGTGGGTGGGCTGGTTTAAATTGCTGGAATCCAGTATATTTAGTATGATTATCCTTTCTTCATTGTGGTGTGTGTGTAAATACAAATTTTTCAAAGCCATGCTGGAATAATTTCAAAGGTTCCATATTTTTCATGAATTAGAGAAAATTCTGAGACAAGTGCTATTTAACTGGCAGTACTGTTTGTGTACAAAGTTTCTTCATTTAATGGGATTGATGTAGGAAAATGTCATTTTAGGCATATTTATATGAATTTAAAACAATAAATGCATATTTTGTTTATTCAATGATTTTTTTTCTTTTTTCTTTTTTCTTACAAGTTGCAAGTTTTCTTCAGCGATGCTGTTGGTATTGATTGTAATTAAAATCTTGTAAGCTGACATTTGCCAGTCTGTACATCTGTTAGAATTTGTATTGAAAATAATTTATGTTTATGCTACCTACATGTAATTTTTTTAGATGTGGTTGCTCAACCTATCTTCCTTTAAACTCAGAGAGATGGATTCCATTAACATAGTGCTAAACCACGATATGGTAGATAAGTCACCATGGCTAAGTCATAAGCTATAATTTATAAACCACAATATCTAGATTTTCACCACATGTTGTTCTGTAACTAAACAACTTACTGCACTGTGCAAACATGTCTAAAACTAGCTTTCTTTCACTTCAGCTGTATCATATGATTCTATCTAGAGAGGTGAGATGCAAAATATATGCAAAGTATGGAAAACATACAAGACCTGAAAGTTGTGAAGGTGATCTGGAGAAATTTGAAGTTGGTTTGAAACTTTACTTCCCAGTTTCACAGCGTGGCATATCTCATTGATCAATTTATCATGTGCCATCAGGTTGTTATAATATCTTAGCAAAGATAAATTATAGGTGTATCTCAGTCTGTCACACATATCGATATTTATCTGAAAGCCATCCACATTCAGCAGCTTATAAGATATGCAGTAAACCTTTTGCTGCCTGCTTGCAGCTGCAAAACCAGCAATAATAGGAGAGGCCATACCTGTGTAATGTTATTACAATGCTGGACGGTTGCTTTTGGTTCAGTGAATCAAATTGTGCAGAATGGTTTTAGCGAAACTTCATATCGAAGAGGATGTGAAGCTTGTAAATATGTTTAGCCTTGCATCTGTACCCCACTATTCCCAGTACTAGTTTTCAGATTTTGGATTTGGAGAGAAGAGTCCAACCAGGTTGACTCCAGTCCATATGATTTAAGGTAGCTTGGTTTCTCCATACAAGAGAATTGAAAAGTTGTTTGGTGAAATGATATTATTCTCATTGTATGGAGGGAAAAAGATTCTGGCCAGCTTATACAATGGTTTATGTAGAAAATGTTTGCTGTTCCATGTTTATCATTAAGATTCATTTGCTTGCTTGTTTGCTAAGTTATAATGAATTGAGTTTGCACATGGCACTAAGCTCAGAATGGAACTCTACCATTGACTTGAAGAGTATACTGAGTTGTGTGTGGAATTGTTCAACCAGCATTACCTACCAGTTGGTTATTTGCATTTTGTGTGCACGTGTATTACACCATTAGCTAAGCTACCGGGACAGCTGATAAGTGCTTTTATACTGCTTTTTCAACCTCAGTTGTGCCGCGCAAAGCAGCTGAGGTTGAAAAAGCAGGAAATAAAGGTCAGATAAGAGCCCAGGTGGGTGGGTGGGCCAAAAAGCAGCAGCATTGGAACCAGTTCGGTGTCTGCTGCTCTTCAGAGCTACCGATTCTATAGAGCTGGGCAGAACCGGTAGCATCCCACCCCTGGTTATACTCCAAAAATGGATGAAGAACATGTGAAAGATCACCACTTAAACTTCTACTAAAAAAATGTTTGGGGTCCAATTGCCTAGAAGGTGGAGTATTCCGTGAGCTTCAAACAATATGCTGGTTGGCTACCATAAACCATGGCTTAATTATACATACAACGCTGTGAGGAAAAAGTAAAATCCCATAATGTAGCACAATAACCCAGCCTAAAAATCTATTCGTCTTCACATGGGTAACCAGGAACTTTGATTAGACAAAACAAGGAAGAAGCTATGACATATAGAAGAATCGAAGGTACAAATCGCATTTAAAATAGAATAACAGAACTGGAAGGGACTTTGGAGGTTGTTAAGTTCTGCGCATGGGCGCAAGGAACGGAGATGAGATGGTGAACAGTGAACTTCAACTCTTTATTAATCATTCTGAACAGAGCAAAAACCTAGGGCAGCAGCAGCCTTTTTATAGGCAAGCTGCTGATCTAGTAACCAATGAGAAACTGGAGTGTTAACCCCTTTAACCAATGAGAGTGGCTCGTTAACAGCCAATCAGATTCTCCTGAACGGACCAATCCGATATCGCTATTATCGGCCAATCAGAAGTGCAGGATTAGAACCCTGCTATTTTCTAAAGGTTTGATAAAACTTTATTTAAGCGTTTTATTAGTTCATAACAGAGGTCTTCTAATTTAATCCCTTGCTCAGGCAGGAAACCCTATACTACTACCATTTCAGACAAATGGTGTCATGGAGTTGGAGTCTGATTCCGAGGGGGAGATTGAACAGCCGACAGGGACTGGGAGTGTGGCTCTGGTGGCTGTGGAGGAAATGGGTAAGGGCACAGTCTGGTTGGGCATTCAGAGGAAGACCTAAGGCCATCCCCTCTTCATCCTAGGGCACGCAGGGAGGAACAGGGAAGGGAACAACATGGCTTGCGAGAGAGAAGAAGGCCCTGATCCCTTTCATTGGTTGCAGCTGGGAGGACAGGGTATAAGTGGGGCATTTGCACACGCCTCCTTGCTGGAAGCAAAGCATGCATTATCTTGGTCGAGCCTCATCTGGGTTTTGGTGTCTTCCCAACAGTGGGTGCTGCATTATCCTTTGAAAGTCTGCAATTTATCATCCTGGCCTGCCATGTTAATTACTTCAGTGTGGTTTGTGTTGGTTTTTTTATTTCTAATTATCTTTACTTTGGGTTCAGACTGCATTTCTGCCCTTTGTAGACTGTTTTTTGAAGAGTTTGTTATCCAGCCAAGGATAATTGGACATTGGGGCCAAGTTGGAGGCATTAAAGGGAATTTATTCTACTTTTGTGACTGTTATTTTTGTGTCACGCCTCGGGTCATCACAAACGGTTGTCCAATCTCTTAAAAACTTCCAGTGTTGAAGCATTCACACCTTCTGGATGCATGTTGTTTCATTGATTAATTGTTCTAACTGTCAGGAAAAAATTAGTTCTAAGTGTCTTCTCTCCTTGATTAGTTTCCATCCATTTACAGAATCTCAACACTACTATCAAATGCAGTTAAATCTACAATGTGACTGAAGATGCATATCTATAATAATGTAAGAGATCAATTGATTTGATGTAGCCAAGGCGAGGCACAGAGTTTTAGAGTTCATTTTTCTAATGAGCAAAAAAGGCTTTTGCTTAGGGAGGGAGAACTCAAAGCAACATAGAAGTTAATTTTAGGTTTTATATTAATAAAAAAATAAAATAAATTTTAAAAAATGTTTTGGTCCAGAAATGGTGGCTACTTATTGACTGATGTTATTATTCTATAGAAATAAACTTAAAATCTTGGTGGCCCTTATTCCTGAGATCTTTCCCTAATATAGTTTCTTCACATAAGAGACTATATTACGGTTTGTTTATAGTTCAGGTAGTGCTGTAAAATTTTTTAAAAAGTAAGAATAATAGCATGGTGCAGAATTCTCCATGAATATTGAGATTCCCGCCTGGAGACCTTCAACAGGTCTTGCTCTCAATTGTGCACTCTTCACTTATATACTGATTCATTCAGTTGATTTCACAGCCTTGCTCTTAGTCTTTATAATTGCAACCTCTCACGGCAGTCACTTGAATGGATAGTTATTAACTTGGAACAACCCATTAGAAATGGCCCCAGAAAACCTTTTCATGACAGCTGTTTAATAAACTGGAGTGTTTCAGTATGCACTCTTTTCTTCTGCTGCCTCTCTATAAAAAATAAAATTAGAACAAAACTGATGGAAACCAGTCATTTGCATGGTTTAGTGATGACAGTAGTAAAATGAATGGCTATATATATTTAAATGTAAGATAACAGTTCTGCAATTTAAGTACATGAGTCAGATTTATTGGCCTGAAAATTTCATTTCCCAGAATAATAAAACATTGTTGAAATAATGAATAGAGCAATGCTCAGCTTGTCGGTTGTTTTCTTGTTTTCAAGTTTTTGGGAAGAAGAAATCAGTTATGCTGTGCTAATTTTGATTGTAATAGACCAGTTTATGGCTTTGTAGAGCAAAGATTTTTCAACAATATTTACGGAGAAAGCTAAATGAACCCCCCATATATAAGGATATTGTACCTTTCAATCAATAAATAAGAACAAATAACAGAAGTGGCATTCATCACTGTACATTGCCTCTGAGCTTCGTACAGTGTGAACCATATTTTAAGACAAAGCAAAATATGTGTTCAGAGTCTCTTCTGCATTTATATAGCCATTCCAGTAGCCTAGTTTTAAATAAATGTAAATTAAAGCATTTTTAAAACAAAATATGCTTGGATAGATCTCTGAATGAAGATACAGTATAGAAATTCTCTTTAAACATTCTATGTTCTGGAAATCAAAAAGTAAATTTTAATTATTTAAAATGTAATTATTTGCCCTCTTCCACTGTGGTGGTCTCCCATGGAAAGAATGAGACACAGGCTGGTGTACTCGGGATGGGAGTCCAGAGCAAATTCTAGTGCTCCCTTTTATTGAGAATTTTGTACATAGTAAGCATTCACATTGTGGATTAAAATAATTACACAGAATTGTTTACAGTCGTCTGAGCTGCTTAAATGTTTCTGGTGTTTGCTTTTAACTTCCTTGCTTTATCTCAGTGACCCTTAGGCAGACATGTATGTATAAGGTCTTAGACTAATCATTACCCAATACTGAAGTCAAAGTTTATTCCCACATCTCCCCTGT
This sequence comes from Hydrophis major, assembly GCA_033807585.1. Taxonomy (NCBI): domain Eukaryota; kingdom Metazoa; phylum Chordata; class Lepidosauria; order Squamata; family Elapidae; genus Hydrophis; species Hydrophis major. The sequence continues at coordinate 78,103,018 of CM066328.1, read as the reverse complement.
TTTAGTTTTTTGATGATCGCGGATGCCTCGGTAGCTTTTTGCCATCTGCAACAACAGTTCTCCTTCCGTAGGCTTCACCCAACACATTCCTAAAAGTCCAGGGAGACATTGGATACAACAGCATACACAAAGAGAAAGTATAAAAAGCAATATCACTCCAACAATTAGGTGACGAATCCATGAACCATCTGGCAACCAGGACCAAAGTGCAGACCACACGTCCAGTCCCTCGTCCTCCGATTGTAATGGATTCTCATTCAGGGTTTGTTCCATATGCTGTATAGTAGCTGTAATGTTTGGAGAATAATCAGAGATATACATGCAACAATGTGTATGAATCACAGCGCAAACTCCCCCTTGTGCAGCCAAAATAGTGTCCACCACATATCTGGTTTGCAGGACAAAGTCAAGGATTTTTCCTTGCTCTTCTTCAAGCAGCTTTAGAGTTTTAATGGTGTCTTTAAACATAGTAACTGTCCAATTGTTTAAATGATGCAAATCTCTATAGTTCATCATGACTCCTAAAGGAGAAATAACTCCCATTGATATCTGTGTCCAGTAGTCATGATTCAAAACAGAGTTTACTTCCATTGTGGAACGCGCATTGCGGATATGAGCAGTCCCCAAAGATTTTAAAATGACATGAGATGGGATTACTTTCCCAAAGGTGCAGACTCCTTTCCATCATGCTGGCATGCGATCATAGGCCATCCGTCCACACAGCAACCATAGATTTGCTCCCAGGAGATGACCAACCATATTTGGTTCAGCATAGATTAATTGTGCAAAGGATTCCATTAACATAGCCAAATAAGTGGGCGGTGGTGCGTATTTCCCATTTGCACATTTGGGCAGCTGGTTTTCTCTCGTGGTGGGACAACGTGGCAGGGATAAATGGACACCTATTTTCATTGATCAAAGATATGATATCAAATTTAGAAATATTATGTACAAAGTAAGTGAGATTTTTAGTTTTCATGTCATCCAGATAAACCCGACTTCCATTGCCAATAATAATTATTTTGTTACAAAATGGATATGTTCCCAAGTAAGTCATATTCTCTACTGTCTCATTGTGGGTCCAGCAGATACCCGCCACCTCTTGGTTTCGGCTTCCAAGGTGCAATGTATTTATGTTACTTGTAGTCCAACTGTTAGACCACATCCCTGAACAACCATAGATTGTCCCTTATACCAGTCACCTTCGGCCAGAGGTACTGCAACCATTGGAAGCCCTAATGTTTTGTGAGTTGGCATGCGCATACATATCCAACAATCAGTTTTATTATGAAGGTTTGCTAGCTTCCCCATGTCCTGGATCAACGTGTTTCATTTCCATTTCCCCAAAACTATCCCCTTGCCCCTTTGGCTGATGATAAGGATGCACACAGCGAGCAGGAACCCAAACAACTGTCCCCTCATCTTCAACAGCAGCGTATCCTCAGCCCCAAGTTATCAGTGGGACAGGTCCTTTCCATGTTGGATCTGGTAGTCTCTTATACTGAACTTTCGGTCTTGGCGTACCTGCAGAAGGGGAGGAAGCAAAATGCCTACTGGCTGCCGTAGTAGTGGGAGATCCTGTCATATTTAAAAAATTTAAAGTGTATAAAGTAATATTAAGAATGTTTTGTATGTAAGGCAAGCCATATCCATCCACTTCCCCCGTTTTTGTTTTTGTGTGAAGGAGTGCTTGTTTTAGAGTCTGATGAGCTTGTTCCACAATGGCCTGACCAGTGGAATTGTAGGGAATGCCAAATTTATGTATAATTGACCATCGATGACAAAATTCCGCAAAGGCGGTGCCAATGTAAGCAGGGCCATTATCGGTTTTGATCTCCATTGGTGGCCCCACATGTGTGAAGGTACGAAGGCAATGGTTGACTACATGTTTTGTAGCCTCTCCTCGTTGAGGTGTTGCCATAATAAATCCTGAATAGGTATCAACAGTGACATGCAGATGGTGCCATGGTTTGAAGGGAGGGTGTTGTGTGACATCCATCTGCCATAGTTGACAAGCAGATGTCCCCCGAGGATTTACTCCTTGAGGAAGAGCAGTGGATTGAGCACTGCAACTAGGACATTGTTGAATAATAGCTGCAGCTTCTGCAGCAGTGAGACCAAATTGTTTACAAAGAGCTTTGGCATTTTGATGAAAATAGCTATGTGAGTCCCATGGAGTAACAGGAGAAAGCGAGAGACAGGACATGGCCAAGGCTACTGCGTCAGCCACGTCATTCCCTTCCTGCAGCTCCCTGGGAAGTAGCTGGTGGCTGCGAATGTGTGCGATATGTAGAGAATGTGTGCGAAAATGAAGACAGCTTTGCAGAGCTAGAAACAAACTCATAAGATTAGCATCAACAGATGGAGAAAGATAAGCAAATTCAATGTTAAGTATCAATTGATAAACGTAAAGAAAATCCACAATAAGATTTAGTGGTTCTTGTGCAAATTCCTGTAAGGCCAAAATAGCAGCAGCTAATTCAGCCCTTTGTGCTGATTGCTGAGGAGGGGTAATTTTTGTTTTCCATACCCCTTCCTGTCTCCATGCACAAGCACCGTAGGTCTTACCACCATCTGCATAAACGGTCACTCCCCCAACTGGCTGCTTAGCAATAACTGAATTAAAATTTACAGATACGTTTCGAAGCAACTGGAAACGAGGGTCACTGGGGGTGTGGCAAGAAATCTTCCCTGGCCAATTTTCAAGAGCAATTTGCAATTCAATTGATTGACTATACCAAGTTTCCCACAGAGTGAGGGAATAGGTAAAAATAACTGAACTAGATCTATGCCATATAAATGCATACTGCGATTTCGGCCTTTGATGATTAACTCACTATAAAGGATAGCCATAGTAGAAATTGTTTTTCTGCCAGTGGCCCATGCAAATGAGTGTCCTCAATGTACACTTGATTAGGAAAGGTCACATTAATTGAGTTCAACATTTTTAAACTCAAACCTGCACTCCCAGTAATTGCAGGCGATGCTTTTGTGACAGCCTTGGGAGCGGGGCTAGCTGCACGCCCCAAATTTAATTTCCCAGATTCTGATCAGAGTGACATTGATTTGCCCAATGAAACCCTTTTTTGCATTTTGGACAGACCAATTTTGGGCGGATGTCCTTAATTTTGTTTTTGTTAAATGCCACCTCCCCCCCAGGGGCATGGCACTAGGCTTTAAAATGGCCAGGCTTTCCACAATTAAAACAATTCCCTGTAGGTTTCATCCCTTTTTGCAATGCCATAGCCAAAGTCTCCATGTTGTAAGCCTGAGAACCCACCACTGCACATGCCTTTAACAGATCAGCCAGAGTAACCTCACCTCTAGCCACCAAGGGCTGTAAGATACGCTTGCAGTCAGCGTTTGCATTTTCAACTGCCAATTTCAGCAAAAGTTCCTTTGCTGCTTCCTCATTAGAGATTTGCCTGGTAATAGCCAATTGTAGCCTTTCCACAAAATCATTATAAGACTCAGATGCTGTTTGCTTAATTTGAGAAAAAGACCGTGCTAGGGTTCCCACATTCTGGATGCGGGACAACGCCCCAAGGACAGCTGCCATAACCACTGGAAATACGTGATCAGGCAAATTAGCAGCTTGATCAGCAGTGGATTCAAACAAGCCTGCCCCATATATTTGGTCTGGCGTATACAGCCCCCCCGAATTCCTTCCCCTAGTGATAGCTTCCTTTTGGTATTCTGAGTCAAAAACCACATACTGAGTAGAGCCCAATATCATTCTCATTAAATCTTTCCAGTCACTAGGAATCATGCGTGAGGTAGCCAAACTTGTCAGGAGCCCCTTTGTAAAAGGACTTTGAATACCATAATCTTTAACTGCTTTTTTAATTTCCCTAAGAACTGCTAAAGGAATCAGAACCCATTCAGTCTGCAGATTGCCTTGAGCATCCACTTGCCTATTGACTGGAAACAAATTCATCTGGGGAATCTCATCAGGCTCTAATTTCCCCTCATTGAAAGCCTGATGCATCATTGCTTGAACTTTTCCCATTTTTGGTTGGATTTTATCATCCACAGTCATAGGTGCTGTTGGAAATGATAAAGCAGTTTTAGGGTAGGAGGGTGCAATACAATTCCTTTATAAGGAGGAGGTTCTACTAAAGCTTTTAAAAGAGGTTGTTGCTGGGTCTCTAAAGCAATCATAACAACCTTCCAATATATCAAAATTTCAGCTGTTGCCCGTGGCTCTTCATGAAGGATAGTTCCAATTCTCCTTCATGTGTCTAACTTTAAAGAGCCTTTCTCTGGATACCAGGGACATTGCCACCAGATCTCTTGCAGCAGCTCTCTCACATTATTTTTTGAAAGAACTATTTGCTCCCCCCAGAGGGTTTAAAGATAAAGAAGTTTGTCCTGACTAACTTCAGCAGCTCACTAACATGCCGTTCCTGTGGCTGAGAGAGTTTTCCCCCCATGTTCCCTGAAAAAATCCTATTGTCCAGCAATAGTAAAGTACGTACTTTATCTATTCCAGGTGAGGAAACGTGGAGGTCCGGACACGTACCACCTGCAGTGGATCACGTCGGAATCACCACTTGTGGTGGCCTCCCATGGAAAGAATGAGACACAGGCTGGTGTACTCGGGATGGGAGTCCAGAGCAAATTCTAGTGCTCCCTTTTATTGAGAATTTTGTACATAGTAAGCATTCACATTGTGAATTAAAATAATTACACAGAATTGTTTACAGTCGTCTGAGCTGCTTAAATGTTTCTGGTGTTTGCTTTTAATTTCCTTGCTTTATCTCAGTGACCCTTAGGCAGACATGTATGTATAAGGTCTTAGACTAATCATTACCCAATACTGAAGTCAAAGTTTATTCCCACATTCCACAAGTATCTCTTTCTTCCGTACAGTTTTGCCCACTTATGAGAAAACATTTTTCCTTTCTCTTTTGCTTTGGTTTTTTATTTTTTATTTTTGGCCAGTCCAGAGAGAGAGAGAATGAGGAAGACTGACAGAAAGATAGAAAGGCTAACTCACTTACCTCACTTGCATTTTATACTCAGAACATTGTTTTTAAGTACAAAGTATTGATAACAGCAGATCAATAAATAGCAGAAGATAAAAGTCGCACGATGAAAGTATAACAATGATGTTTTCCAGTAAAAAGAAGAAGGAAAAAGCTTTTTTAAATTAAAAGGTGGGGGGGCAGCAATTTGGTTGCTTCGTCTGGAACTCTGGGGAAAAATGGTATAGACACTCAATTTAATTAAACAGTTCCCAGAAGGACAATCATGTGAAATTAGTTCTGGCTGAAATAACAAATTTGTGGCACTTTAAAGATTAATAAATGTATTATGCCCAAGGCTTTATGGAAAGCAATATAGTTAAACAAAAGGAACAAGTTAATTGCCAATTATTTAACTTTTTTATTGCAAGGGAAGCGCAGTGTCTGGATTATAATCATAAGAGCAGTTCTGGCCTCTTCCAATAGGAGGCAGTCTGCTCCTGATATGCATCCATTCATAGGGTGTAAGTAAAGTTCAGACAGTGAGCGTTGTTTGCAGCTTTTATCTTTTACCTTTTATCTTTTATTGAGTTATTTCCACTTTGGTTTCTCTCAGCTGGCTTTAGCTACGTTGCTAAATGTACCTACGTTGCTCTTTGAGACATATTGGATAAAGCCGCCTTCTAAATTCTTCAAAATCTGATCTCACGTTTTTATTCTCCAAAACAGCTTATTTCATGTATTACAAATAACGTCCTGGAATTTGTGTGAATGAGCCTTTAATGAACGTGCTAAATCTGAATACCACAGGGCCCTGGTGTTAAGCCTGGGTTCCCCAACCAGGGTTAAGGAGACAAGCTAAACAGAATGTGCAGCGTTAGTCAGATAGGCACACAGATAACTGAGTGAGATAAGTTTGTTATGTTTGTTAACATACAGTAAAAATAACAGATACGCTTGTGTTATCAAAAATATAGTTTATTCCACTTAGAGTTTTATAGCATAGTCAAAATAACAGTCCATTAGTCATGTATCGTTTTAGTCAGTCCATTCAAGGATATTCAATTAGCAAAGTCCGTGTAGAATATCCAATGTCAGTTCACTTACAATAAATCAGTCCTTTCTCTCTCCCGTTCCAGTAGGGGAAAAACGCAGTCTTCAGTCTATCCAGTAATTAGGGATCATCAAGCCAGAGAGAGCAAGCTGCGGTACCTTGCTTCTTTTATGGTGCTTTTACAACCACTCTCTTAATTACATTCCTACAGTTAAAGTTGCAGACACTTTAATTAACAAACTATGATAACATATTTATTATTTTACCTAAACCAGTTAGGGTAAACAATGTTATCCCTAACACCTGGCACCACAAGGATCGGTCTTAATTACATTGGGTATAGGTTCACCCTATTATTCTAGAAAGATGTTTGCCAACAAAGCTACCTTAAGAGTTTGAATAGTTTGATAGCTCCAAGTTTTAAGTTACAAGTTCTCAAACTTGTAACAAGTGTTGGAGCTGTTTTCTTTTTCTTTTTCAATTTTCTCCAGTGCAATAGCAGAATGTGGGGAAAGAGGCATCCAATTTGTCTGTCTGTCAGTCAATCCATCAGTCAGCAGGATACATCTCTGTAAACCTGGTAAAATGTAGTACAGAAGTGGCACAAGCAAAACAAAAACTGAGTATGAAAATGGCTGGATATGACTGCAGCTGTGGAGAAAAAGAAAATCCAGAGTAACATTTCTTACAAGAAGGGCAACTGGGCAGTGCCTACTCCATTTTTAATTCCCTTTCCTCCTGGTCATGCACCCAGAGTAGAGCACATGTAAATCAGCTGTGTAATTCCCCATGCACATGTAAAACACACACAGGTGCAACATAACACACATGGAGAAGTACATGTTAACATTGTTACACAGAAGGACATAGAGACACATACACGCACACCCAGCACAAACATATTGTTACTGAATGGAAAGGAATCAAGAAGCCATCACAATCTGTATTCTTTCCCAATCTTGTTTGAAACCTGCTTTTCCAGGAGGTAACAATTCTGTTGAAAATAGGTGGAACTTTAACCCCCAATTTAATCTCTTATTGGACATCAGCACTCCCTGTCTAAATTAGTAAAAACTCTTTTTTAAATTTTAGTACGGATGTTCCTCATCTTGCCCATTAGGTAGCATACCGAAGTATCGGCAGCATTCTTGAAATGATACATAAAACGCAATAAAAGTATATGTCATCAGCCTCTTCCTTGTTAAGTCTGGAGCATGGGTGCAAATGATGGAGACGAGCCGGTAGAAACTCTTTATTTACATATTGTGACAGCTCTAACTGGAGGGCTGCTATAGCCTTCCTTATATAGGCAATTCATTAACTATTCAACCAATAGCAAACCTGGAGCACTAGCTCCGTTAACCAATGGGAATGGCCTGTTAATGGCCAATCGAATGCTCCTGAACGGACCAATCCGATCCTGCCATTAACAGCCAATCAGAAGTGCAGGGCCAGAACCCTGCACTTGACTTCAAGCTCAAGATAACTTTATTGGTATTATTCATTCACAACACCCCTTTCCCCCGGCTTTGTCCCACGGGGCATGGTTGCAAAGTCCTTAAGGTAGGACGGCTGTTTTATTAGTCTTTTCAATTTTTGCAAAGTGCCTAGTGGTTGGCTGCACTTCTGCTGAGGTAGATCTTTGTTCAACGGGAGGGGTGCCTCTGGTTCCGAGTTCGCGTTCCCGTCATCACCAAGATCACTGGCCACTCCCTGAGGTGAATTCACTCCGGTCCCTGGTTCCTGTTCCTGCGTTTCAGTTCCATTATCAGTCTCTTCAAAAAGGTTTCCCTCTAATTGTAATTCGCTTTCCTCTGTATCTCCCCCCCCCTCAGTTTGGTCATAAGGGAGTTCGGAAGTGCGAGACGGTAACCGCGATCGTAGTTGATCTATGTGGCGCTTCCAAAGTCTATCGTCAGAGCACTGAATGAGGTATGATCTTGGGCTGGGAACACGGATTACGGTCGTCTCTACCCACAGTGGATCGCCCGGTAAGTTTTTAGCGAATACTAAATCGCCTACCTGAAAGGTACGGCATCGGCCGCTGGATCTGAGTGGCTTTTCCAGTTCGTAGGCTGGGTGTAACCGATCGAGGTGGGAGCGGAGCTTTCATCCCGTTAACAGTTTGGCGGGAGTTTTGTTGGTGACGCTGTGGGGTGTGATGTGCTGCAGAAAAAGGATCAGGTTGATTTTCTCGTCGATGTTGTCATAGTTGATCTTTTGGAGAGTCTTTTTGATGAATTGAACCATGTGCTCAGCCCTACCGTTGGCAGCAGGGTGCGCAGGTGAAGTGAGCGCATGTTGAATACCACGGTCAGCCAGGTACTGCTCAAAAGATAGCGCAGTAAATTGGGGCCCGTTGTCGGATACCAGAACGTCTGGTAATCCGTGGGTTGCAAAAAGTCTTTCCAGTCTTTTGATGACCGTGTCAGTGGTCGTGTTGCTCATTCGGTGAATCTCGAGCCAATTTGAGCAGGCGTCGACGGTTAGCAGAAACGTGTGGCCTTTGATCGGCCCAGCAAAGTCCAGATGGATGCAGGACCAGGGTCCCCGCAGCGTCTCCCATTCGGTTGGGGTTGCCTTTGGTGGAGCATTGCTTACTTTTTGGCATCTCCTGCAAGTTTTAACCCATGATTCGATTTCTCTATCGATGCCTGGCCACCACGCATAGCTTCGTGCGAGGCCCTTCATGCACACGATGCCAGGGTGGCCATCGTGCAAGGTTCTTAGCAATGTCTGTTGGAGTCGTTCTGGGATAACGACTCTATTGCCCCAGATGACACAGCCCTTCTGCGAGAACAACTCTGTTTGACAACTTTTGAATGGTGCAAAGTTGTCTGGTACTTGGTCCAATGGCCATCCGTATTCCACCCACGTGAGGACTCGCGCCAAGATGGGGTCGCGTTTTGTTTCTCTCGCGATGTCACGGGCAGTTAATGGCGGCATGTGGAGTGTCTCGATCTGCAATGCTGTCATCGTTGGTGCAGGATTGTTGATGGTTTCAGGGAGTGGTGTACAACTCAGCGCGTCGGCGTGGGGAATAGCTTTACCGGGACGATATTGTAGCCGATAATTGTAGGCAGCCAAGAATTCTGACCAGCGGGTCATTCTGGCAGAAAGTATGTAGGGAGTTGGCTTGTCCCCAGCGATGATCCCCAGCAATGGTTTGTGGTCAGTTACAATGGTGAAAACCCGGCCGTACACGTACTCATGAAATCTTTTAACAGCTGATACGATCGCCAGGGCTTCTTTATTGATCTGGCTGTAATTCCGCTCAGTTTTCAAGAGCGTCTTTGAGAAGTAAGCAACAGGGGCTTCATTACCGTTAGGTAACACATGGCTCAAAATGGCGCCCACTCCAAAAGGCGATGCATCGCATGTAATGTTTATTGGCAAAGTCTCATTGTACTGCATTAGTACGGCGTCCGAAGTCAGTAGTTTTTTCACATTACGGAACGCCTGCTCTTCTTTGTGACCCCATACCCAAATTGCTTTTTTATCTAATAGACGATGTAAAGGTTCAGCGACAGTCGCCTTGTGCGACAAGAATACATTATAGAAATTGATGAGGCCTAAGAATGCCTGGAGGTCGGTCTTGTTCTGGGATCTGGGAGCGTTTTTTATTGCTCTCAATTTGCTATTGGTAGGGTGAATACCCTGACTGTCAATTAAGTACCCTAAGAATTCAACATGATCGGTACACAGTTTGCACTTATTTTTTTTTGACTTTCAGGCCTGCTTCCTGGAATTTTCGTAATACCAGTCTTAAACGCTCCCATAAGATTTTTGGAGTGGGGGCAGCAATGAGCACATTGTCAAAATAGGGGGCAACGCAGTCTCTCTATTAGGCTCTGAAAGTTCCCTGGGGCTACATTGACTCCGAATTGAAGCCACGTACACTTAAAGGCACCTTGGTGTGTTACGATAGTCTGTGCCTGTGCCGTTTTTTCGTCAACCGGCAGTTGCTAATAAGCCTGAGCTAGGTTTAGTTTAGCGAAGACTTTTCCACCCCCCAGGGAATGGAGGAGATGTACCACCGGCAGCAGATATGGGTTCTGTTGCAGGGCATGGTTTAGGGTGGCTTGATAGTCCCCACAAATTCTAATGGAGCCGTCCGGCTTAATTGGTGTCACAATCGGGGAGTGGTCAGTTGGCTTTAAAACTCCCTGGGCAATAAACTTATCAAGCTGCTCATCGATTTTCAGCTTTAGAGTGAACGGAACTCGACGAGGCTTAAGGCGGATGGGAGCTATCTTTGGATTAAGGCTAAAGGATATCGGGGTCCCTTGTACTCGCCTAGCTTTTCCTCGAAGACATCCCTGAATTCGTGGGCGAGGTCTTCCTCCCAGTCACTGCCGCCGATTCAGTTAATGCCTGCCACTTCAATGCCGAGTGGTGCGAACCATTGCAGGCCTAACAGACTAGTCCGGTCCTTATCGATCACTGTCAGGGGTAAGTACACCGTGTGGTTCTTGAATGCAACCCGGACTCGACTGGATCCTGCGACTGGAATTCAGTTCCCCTGGTAGTCCTTTAACACGAGCCATTGGAATTGAAGGTCTTGTCGCCGGATAGTGGGGATGAGTTGCTTGAGGGTCTTCCATGAAACCATTGAAAGAGACGATCCCGAGTCAACTTCCATTTGGCAAGGCCGATTTTCAATGTTCACGTTGACCCGAATTTTTTTAGCGTCTAGTGAAGAGGCATGGCCAATAGTGAGCGTTTGGTGGGCCTTTTTCCGTCTCGCTAGACGACTCACGGGTCGGTTTCTGTAGGAGTGGTTTACTGGTTCGCCTTACAGGGCGATTCCCTGTCTATTGGCGGAGGTTGGTTCCTTTCGAGGTCTGGCTGGGTCCGAGGAGGCTTCTGCAGACCCATCCGATGTGGCCCCGTTTCCCGCACTCGTGGCAGAGCGTGTCACGGAATTTGCAATCGGAGCGGTAATGGTTGGCCCCGCAGCCAGCGCATGGTGTCGGTCCCGATCAGACCGCAGGCGGTGGAACTCTTCTTCATCGCTGTCTGACGACGAAGAGAGGTCCTCATGATGGGCCGTCGAAAGCTGCCCTTCTGCATTAGGTGAAATTTTGCCAGCCGGAGGGTGTGCTGGAGTGTGATTTCGGCGTAGTTGTGCAGCCAACTTCTTGGTCGCCTCCGCTGCTGTAGCTTCAGCTATGGCGTCTTTAAGGGTGATGTCGCCCTTTGCCATTATTTTACTCTGTACGTTTAGAGCGTCTAGCCTGAGGACTACTCGGTCTCTCAAGGCCTCTTCTAGATTGGTGAAATCGCAAAGGCCTCCCAAGTTCCGGAAGTCTGCAACGAAATCGGCGACGCTTTCTCCTTTCTGCTGGTTCCTTTGATAGAACTTGTGCCGTCTTACGAGTGTTGGAACGGTTGGTGCATAATGGGCCCTTAGTAGCGGTTCGAGGACGTCCCAGTCCATGGCCTTTACTTTAGCCGGTTTCGCTAATGCCTTAGCCATTTTGAATAACGTCGGGCCGCAGTGCCACCCGTTTCTTCCCGGTTGTGGCATCCTTCAGATTATTTGTTTCCAAAAACATTTGAAAACGATCCATGTAGGACTCCCAGTCCTCTTGAGCTGGATCGAACGGAGCGGGTGGTACTACGCCGGACATGGTTCTGCCGTTGTGCACTTCAGCCACGTGCTTAGCCGTCTTAGTTGGCTCTGATGTCATCCAATCCCACCCTCGTCGCCAGTGTTAAGTCTGGAGCATGGGTGTGAATGATGGAGACGAGCTGGTAGAAACGGTGAACTTCAAACTCTTTATTTACATATTGTGACAGCTCTAACAGGAGGGCTGCTATAGCCTTCCTTATATAGGCAACTCATTAACTATTCAACCAATAGCAAACCTGGAGCGCTAGCTCCGTTAACCAATGGGAATGGCCTGTTAATGGCCAATCGGATGCTCCTGAACGGACCAATCCGATCCTGCCATTAACAGCCAATCAGAAGTGCAGGGCCAGAACCCTGCACTTGACTTCAAGCTCAAGATAACTTTATTGGTATATTCATTCACAACATTCCTCATAACTAATAAACATGCCAAGCATTTGCATTTTAAAGGAACTGAAGGGAGATCGGATTCTTGTGTCAGAGTCATGCATGCAAACTAGTATCCCAGCTGTGTGCAAAGTGTTCCCCTTGCTAACTGTCTGTTACAGTGTAATCCAATCCATTTCAGGCTCCAGTGCATTGCTATTCTTAATTCCTGCCACCTCTGCCTGGGAGCAAGAGTGAGTGTATGTGTGTGTGTGTGAGAGAGAGAGAGAGAAAGAGAGAGAGAGAGAAGTGTTTGGACTTCTGCCCCCATGTATTTCTCTTTTGAGAGTATGCGTGCATTGGGGGAACTCTCCTGCTTCCAAGCATTGCGTGCAGAACTGGCTGTGAAAAAGTACCCTGACGCAGGAGGGACTCTAGCTGAAATTGGCCAGGAGAGGTGATCAGGCAGGCAGTCAAGAAGCCAATGGTAATTCATCATGGTCTGGATTTGTCAGGAATTGGTCCAAAACATTTTTCTGCCTGAGACAAACAAGCTCCACTTGCATCTCATGGACAGAAACCAAGAAGGCTGGAACAGAATTTCAATCAATTGTGCCCAGGGCATTGGGTTGCTTTACAGAATGAAGGTGAGGCTGACACTGCACTCATCTCATGCATACCCTGCCTATTCAGTGCCATCTTCTGTTTCCTGGAAGGGCTGTTTTTGCCATTTGGTACTGGTGACTCTGTAAAGTCAAATGCACAGACTCTTTTTTTTTTTTTTTGGTAAAAGTTTTATTGATTTTAACAACAGACAAAAAACATGTAAGACATAAAACATAACATAAAAAGATCATTTCATAAATTTACAGTGTATCGGTTGGTTTACCACTCCCTTTTGTGCATCCATTTCATAGTCATCAAAATAATTATATTACATAATAACTCACATTATCAATCATCAATAAAATATCCCAATATCATTATTAAACAATCATTTGACTATAATTTTACTAATTCATACTTAAGCGAGATAACTATAATTAAGTTAAATTATTTTATAACAAATCATAGAATCATACCAAATCTATCTTAATAAAATATTCTTAAAAATTATCAAAACCAAGAAAAATTATATATTCATTATTTCCTAAATTTCTAAATATTCTATTATTATATTGTATTATCTAACCATTGATAAAAAAGATCCCAAACTTCATAAAATTGTTTATCTTCTTGTTCTCTAATTTCAAATGTCAATCTACTCATTTCAGCACATTCCAATATTTTCTTAATAATTTCTTCCTCTAATGGTATTTTCTCATTCTTCCAATTTTTAGCAAATACAATCCTAGCTGCTGTTAATACATTTACAATCAAATACTTTAAATTTTTATGATATATATCAGGTACGATTCCCAATAAAAAAATCTCTGGTTTCAAATCTATGTGTTTCTTTGTCATTTTTTCCAGCCATATGCAAATTCTAGTCCAATATTTCCTGGCTTCCTGCACAGACTCTTCTTTTCTTGAAACAAGCTGCAGGGAATTGAAATCAGAACAAGGAAGGCAAGGAAAAAACCAGGTGGAGGCACAGAAGGGGATCAAGATAACTGAGGGTAGTGTAATGAAAGGTATTGTTTGAAGAGGAGAACTGACTGAAGGAAATCTAAAGAAATTTAGATTGGAAAGAATAACATAATAACAGGGTTTGAAGGGACCTTGGAGGTCTTTTAGTCTGACCTTTGACTCAGGCAGGAAACCCTATACCATTTCAGACAAACGTCCAGTGTTGGAACAACCACAATTTCTGGTGGCGAACTGTTCCACTGATTAATTATTCTGTCAGGAAATTTCTCCTTAGTTCTAGGCTGGCTCTTTCCTTGATTAGTTTCCATCTGTTCCTTCTTGTTCTGCCTTCAGGTGCTTTGGAGAATAAACTGACCCCCTCTTCTTTGTGGCAGCCCCTTAAATATCGGAACTCTATCATGTCACCTCCAGTCATTCTTTTCATTAAACGAGATTAGAGGAATGACCCAGTGGTGGGATTCAAAACTTTTTACTACCGGTTCTGTGGGCATGGCTTAGTGGGTGTGGCATTGTTTGGTGGCCATGGCAGGGGAAGATTACTGCAAAATCTCATTCCCTCCCCATCCCACTAACCTGCTTTCTCCTGTACAGGGCAACAAAAGAAGACCCAGCCAATCAGCTGGGACTCGGGAGGCAGAGGGTAGATGGGGAAGGGCCAGTCAGAGGTGGGATTGGCTGGTTCTCTGAACTACTCAAAATTTCTGCTACCAGTTCTCCAGAACTGGTCAGAACCTGCTGAATACCACCTCTGGAATGACCCTTCCAGAACATAATGTAATTGTTTCTGTACTGTATTGCTGGCACACTTCTTGGCAATTCAATAAGTCTTGTTAAATAGTCCACCAAAGCAAAACCAAAGGCATCCTTCCACCCCAGAGGCCAAGAGGAAATCCTAGATCTGGCCACTACTTTGCATCATTGACTTGCACAATGCCACATGGTCCTTTGTCAATCCTCACAAAGCCTTAAGAGCCTCCCTTCACTGGCCCATGTTTCAGATGGTCCACCCACAAAGTCTTGGGGCATAGATAACACTGGGCAGATTTTCCAAGATGTTCCTGAACCTCTCCCAGAATAAAGTGGGATCTGGACAACAGTAAGCCTTTTTATTTTTTCTATGTATAAACTGTGTCTCTTAATGTCAGCACGTGGCATTCTCAAGTCGGCAAGGCAGCCTGACAGCTTCTCTTCTGATCATCTTTAACAGCCAGTAATAAAATCAGTAAAATAGTAATGATTTTTGATGTTGGCAATATATTTCCAACTGCTACGTGGTGTTCCGGATTAGGAAGGGGCCTTTTAAAATCAACTTCTTTCCAGAACATATGGCTTTAATTTACCATTTTCTTTCCGGGATAACGTTTGCTATGTCTCCCATTAATCAAGCAATAATCCCAAAGCTACCATATCTGGGCAGCAAAAAAGTCACTCCGATTTTTTTTTCAGCCAGATGTTAGCATTAAATAAAGCCAAGTTTGTTTTTAATGATCACACATTGAAATTTTGACTTGGATGTGCTTCCTCCGTTTCCTTCAAGAAACTCTTCTTGGTTAGATTTAATTTGGGGCAGGGGAAGTGAGGTGCTGTCAGTTTATGCTTCACAGAAGAGCCAATTCTACAATTGTCTAGAAGATTTTTTATTTTAAATGAGGTTTTTTTTTAAACCCATGCAAATTTAAAACACTGGGGTTTTCCTGGGGCCATAGATGGAAGTGGCTTTATCTATTCAAGATAGTAAAATAAATATAAAGTCAAAAGTAATTTCTATATTTTGGGTTTTTTTCACACACATGTACTAGGTTATGTGCAATTATGGAAATTACATAATGCAGTATAGTCATAGCATTCAGAGAAAAAGTAGTGTCATTTAGGGTCTAGATTTTTGTTTTTCTCAAATCAAGAGGATCTCTGCAAAGGAACCAGTTTATTAATAGGTATAGAATTAGGGCTTATTTTGATATCTTAAAATTATATAGAAGAGATGAAATAATGAAAAGCTAAGTATGACCCTTCCAGAAAAGAATTGGATGTCATCTTTATCTGGTTTTAATCAGTTCTTAGCTGCCACCTGTGCACCTGCAGGATCATTCATTGACAGATGCAATCCTATTCATCTTGTATAATAGGCGCAGGGAATGAGATTATGCTTCTGCTAATGGCCCAGGGTGTGACCCCTTTTGTAGTTAAGACAATGCTGCTTCTTGCTCCCCAAAATTAGAGTGATTTTTCAGTAGGTTACTTCATGAATTAAACTTTGGCCCTTTCAGCTGGAAGTGTTCAACGCTGAGTTCTGATGACAGAGAAGCTAAAAAGGAAAGATTGATGGCTGTTTCCAGGCCATCTCTCCCAGGAGAGGAAAAAAAAAACAGATGTGGGGGCATATTTTGATCTAAGACATTAGCATATTATCTGAGTAGATCCCTTGCATCTTATTTCTGAGTAAACACGCTGAGGGATGATGCTATCAAGTCATAAACAGGAAGGTCGAAGAATAAAACATCAATTACCACTTGCCTTTCTCTTTTTCCATTTTTCAAAGTAAGAAAAATTGTGTATTTGTGTGTATGTTTAAGAAACTGCTTTACACTCATTTATGCATTGACATGTGTTTGGTTAGGGGTACAGGGTGAGAGTATCGATGTTTGAATAGATGTCCTGCTTAAGGGCAAGCATTACCTTCTGAGAACTTCTCTGTGGCTTGGTTCACACAAATAAGGAAGCCCGAATGTTGCTTGCATATTGCTATATTGTGCAAGCTTGGTCATTTGTAACCAAAGGACATGGTGCATTAAATGTGAACCCAGTCAGTGGTGGTTTTTCTTAATCAACTATGGTTAAGGAATCCAAGAGTTGATATGTTATCAGAACACAGTCCAGGTAACAGTTGCTGTTTTTAGTTGTTTTGTGCAGCAGGCAGCATCTTTTGGCCAGAATTGTCTGCCGATAATTACTTCTTTGTCTTCTTAGATGTTCATGTTTTTGTCATCATTAGTATCTATCTAATTGTCAACAATAAAAGGATCTTATCTCCTTAAGATCCCCTTATCTTCTGTTGGCTTTTTTTCCAGTTGCTTTCAATTTTACCAATTATCAGGATATGTTTCAGTGAGTTCCTTTAAGTATCCAAAGTATTTAAACTTCACTCTGTTATGAATAGCATCTTCTTTGCGTACTTCAAAGTGTTCCTCCAGTTTTAGCCAACGCTGTATTTCAGAAGCATTACTACATTGCCTATGTGCACACACAGAAACACACTAGAAAAAAACAAGGCATGCCATGGGGGCTTGCAAAAATCCAGGTGACTACTAAATGGCAGGAAAAGATGCATAACGCTCAAACTTTTTCCTGCCAGCTAATGGTCACCTTATTTTTGTTTTTTTTTTGCAACCTTGTTGATACATTCAAAAATTTGTTATGCAGGAAGTCCTTGATGTGGGACCAGTTGTTCAGCAAGTCGCCATATGACTATGCTAGATTTTACGTACTCTTTTGTGATGGTTGTTAAGTGAACATTGTGGTCATTATACAAACCCATTTTTTTTCCATTTTTGGCAAAAGAAATCCATTGGAAATCCATTGTACCTATAATGACTAGATTGGACCACCATTTGTCTGAAATGGTACAGGGCTTCCTGTCTGAGCAGGAGTTTCGATTAGAAGACCTTTAAGATCTTTACAACTCTTTGTCATTCTATTATTCTGTTAGTCTGCTATTTTTGCTAGAAACCAGAAGTACATTTTGATCTTTGGCCAAAAAATCAATAAAAATAAATTCTCTTCCATGATGCTGCGAGAGCCCAGGATGGGTGGGTTAGGCTCAGGGGTGGGATTCTACCAGTTCACACCTATTTGCTAAAACCGGTTGTTAACATTCTAAGCAGTTCGGAGAACCAGTTGTTAGAAGAAATTACTGGTCTAATCCTGTAAGGAAGGCAGGAAGGAAACATTCTGATGTTGCTTACAGAAACTACCTCTCCATTAACCCTTATTACATTCTTGGCAGGACTAGACTTCCTGTCTCTGGAACTTCTCTGGAATTTTTTCCCTCTCCTTTGCTGGTACTTTGCTTGTGTGGAGTGACCATTCAAAGTTACAATGGCACTGAAAAAAGTGACATGACCATTTTTCACACGACTGTTGCAGCATCCCCACCGTCATGAGAGGCCAGGCGAGGAGATGCGGGCCTCGATGTGAGTGATACTGAGTTGACTATGCTCAGCCAATAACATGACCACCAAGCCATGCCCACCAACTAAGCCACGCCCACAGAACCGGTTGTTAAAAAAATTGAATCCCACCCCTGGTTAGACTCCTCCTGATGACATCATCAAGCTGAGTCTGTCTTGTATAAAAGGAACAGCCTGTGGGAGTGACCCCAGCTTTGACTCAGCTTCTTTCTATGACAATTAAGCTGGTGTCTCTGAAAGCAGTTTTAGTCAGCAGCAAAATCAACAGCAATCTTAGATCATTGACACAGCTCCCGGGGACCCGGTGCAGCTGTGCCTTCAGGAAAGTAAAAATAAATTCTGGTCATGTGACTGTGGGACACTGCAACAGCCATAAATGTGGGCTGGTTACCAAATGACCAAACAGGATTACGTGAGTGTGGGGAGGCTTCAGAATTTCAAGGTAGGCCCATCATAACTTTGAATGGTCACCAAGTGGAGAACAACCTGCAGAAGGAGGTAAGATATGGTGATTTAAATACAGCTTCTTTGTTTCTGATAAACAAGGGGCATTGGAAAATACAGTGTCAAAACAAGCCTCTCTTTGCTTACAAAACTCTGAACGGCCCTAAGGTCTCAATGTGCATTAAAAGTGACTCAATCCAGGTAGTATGACAAATAGAGAAGAAATACAGAATTGGTATAAGCATAATGAGCTATAAACATACTCATTTTTTCTTCAGGAGACAAAATCACATGTCTGAAAAGAATACAGCCATGTGATTATAATTGGCTACAGACCTACATGTTAAATCGGCTAGGAAACCAGCATCTGGTGAGTAAACTAAAATGATGCCAGTCTTTTCACAGTTTTAAACATATGCCTCTTATACTAAATTATGATATATATTTTTGTAACAGCTCATGGAGTGACAAGTTGGGGCTGCTGTTGTACTATCTACTGTGCTGCTTAGGAGAGTGTCCCTGTCTTCAGTCCTGGCCTTTGCCCTGGGAACTACAGCCGAGTATCCAAGTAGTATTGGAGGACTTTCATTTAACTTCTCAGAGCAGGAGGGAAGAATCAGCTTGAGTTCATAGCCACCATGACTACCATCAGCTTGTCCATGGTAATTGGGCCTCAATCACGTACAGGGCCACCTTTACAATTGGATTATACTCTTGAGTAGATGCAGTCTAAAAAGTATAGGATGCTATCTTTTATCCTATGCTGGGGCAAGATTACTTTCTGGCTCCCTTGATCATTGCAGCAAATATCCACCGGAAGTACTGACCTTGTAGCTCAGTCTGCTCTAGGGATGTAATGGATCTTTCTGATTTCCAGAGAGTGCTTGGATTTTTTTTTCTTGAGACTATAATGAACAGGGCTGCTGAGGTTTTAGTTGCACCCTAGAAGACAAAATGGCTGTATTGGACAGGATTATACCTGTGTAGCATTTCTGTTCAAAAGACCCCCAAAATACTGCTTTGCCAGAAACTTACTGTAAACTCACTAAGCATGCTGCCTGCCATCATTTTTCTTTCTTTCATATTTAACATTTGTAATCTTCTATTTTTTTACACTCTTTTCTTTTTTTATTATCAACTAATAATATGGTATCATCTGCATATCTAAAACTGTTAAGGTCTTGAAAATTGGCTGTCTTTTTCAGTTGTGCCATTATTATACATTTGCTTGCATTATTACCATACAGCCCCTTATTCTGAATCACTGTTTCTCTAAACTCATCCCTTACAATAACTTCTTGTTTATCATACATTATTTTCAGAATAAGAATTCTGGTTCATCTCTTCATCTTAACGTACATCCACATTCTACCATGATCATGGCTTACCACAGCAGCCAGCAAGCTGATGCAGGTTATTGACAGTGGGAGGTCACACAATTTTTGTCTTGGGTAGTGATGCTGTGATCTGAAGTTGGGAATGTTACCATCGCTTCCTTGTCATGGACAGACAATTCTCTGTTAACCTTGATATTATCTCTGGTTGCTCTTGCCTCAAGGAGAAAAGGCTTATTTGATTAGTCAACTCCAGATTCCTGATGAACCAGATGGGTTTCAGAATTAGCTTGGCGTTGTTCCCATGCCCTGTTGCATGGCTTGCCTGAGTTGGGAGAGCAAGTGACAATCACATTGGATCGGACTGTATCATGCCTGTGGGAAATCTCAGATGTGCTTGGATACCAGAGGACCTCTTCGTTTTCAAGAGAACCATTTCAGAATCCTGCAAAGGTCACAAGTCCAGGCTGGTTGCCAAGTTGAATCACATGACTATGGGAGCTCTGATTCGATGGAATGTTGTCAAAATTATAAGTTCAATCAGTGAATGAATGGTCATTAAACGAGGGCTACCCTTGTGAGCTCAATCATCCAGGTCATGGTTGTTCCAAAGGTGCTTTTTCCAAAGGTAACTGGACTTTGTTTTTTCTTGAAGACATTTTGCTTCTCAGATAAGAAGCTTCTTCAGTTCTGATGGACTGAACTAAAAAAGCTTGGATGAGAAGCAAAACATCTTCAAGGAAAAACAGTCCAGTTGCCTTTGGAAAAAGCACCTTTGGGAAGGCCACCTATATTCTTTCATTATTTTCACATCTCTATATTCTCTCCTCTAAAATTGGTAATGATAGGAATGAATCAAACAGATACAAAACAAAAATCTGTATTCACCTCAGCAAAGCAAGTGGCAGGTTCCAAAAACTTCCACTTCACAAACTACTCAATGCAAAAGAATTCTATAGCTTTTTTAAAATAAAGAAAAAAGATGGGCAATATATTTACAGAACCTTATAGGTGATATCTATTAATAATTGTAAACACATAACTGTAATTATTATAGAGTAATAATTGACTGGAGGGTTCGTGTTTCCACCCTGTGAACTTTTTAAAAAATGCAAAGGGATAATGAATTAGTGTATATGGTATTGCTACTTGGAAATCTGGACAGATGAAAGTAATTTTAACAAAGTGAGAAGGAATAACGAATTTTGTACATGACAAATTTAAGAGCAATCGTCACTGTTTCCAACACAAGGAAAAATAGAAGTTATATTTCTTATTCTCTGTAGACTTTGCCCAAAAGTGAACTAAAAATCCATTAAAATGTTCATGAAATTAATGTCATGAGTGCTCAGAAACAAATGGAAGCAAGAAGATTTGTGATCAGGCTCCAACTTAGCTATGAAGTGGAATCATTAAAACATTGGTCTCCATAGCGACACTGAAAAAATGCAAGGGTTGAATGAAAAGCAATGCCTCTAACTTTCCAACACATGGCAAAACTGATGATTCAGAAATTCTGACATTTTTTCTGCTTTTTAATTTCAGTTGTCATGCTACCAGAACTATAAGGGATTTCTTCATTGCTTTGTGACAACCAACAAAATGTGGGCTTATCATTATGAACACAAACCAAGTGTCCATCTGTGGAATCATTAAAAAGATCCAGTTGTGTGTGGGGATGGAATGGAAGAGAGAATCAAAAGCCAGAATTAGGGAGAAAAATTCACATATGTGCTTTGGGATACAGTATTGCTCGCATTGATATTCTTAAACTATTAACTCAGCACAATGTACTCAACACTCAAGACTTTGAAACAACATGAAATTCAGAAACACGAGGGAAATTAACAATACTAGGATTTATATATTATGGAGTCATCAAGAGACATCTGTGAATCACTTCCATCCACCATACATCCAGACTCGCTACCATGTGATTCCCAAGCTTTCCCAAATAGAAGGAAGTCACCTTTTTGTGCATCTGTTTGTCTCAGATGAAGAAGTGGAAAAAGCTCTTAGGTTTCTGGTTAAAGCTTTAAGAAGCTTGTCCATTCATGGCAGAAGACAGTAAAGAATGGTGGTAAATACAGATAACAAAACAGCTAATTTCATGGATTATTTTTGTTTGCTTTATTAAAATATCCCTTTAAATACAATTAAGTATAAAATATAAACTAAACTTATAGAAGTGGAAGAAGCATTACTTTTCATTCGACTGTTATAGTAATGCAGAGGCAAGAGATAATAAACAATGAAGCTACTTAAAACTTAGTTATTAATTCAACTCATAAATAACAGTTCCTCATCTCCCAAATCCCACCCCAGTTGATTTTTGAAAATCTTAGTAACCCTATAACAAAAGCTTTAGTTACAAAAAAGTTTGTTTTGCAAATCAATATTTTCCTTACTGGAGTTACCAGATGTTCAGCCAAAAGACATAATGTTCTTCTTTTTGACTTCTGCCTGGTTGGCATAGATTGTTTGCTTCAGTCCATAACTGCAGAGGCACAAGCAATGGTATGCTGATTCACAGATGCAGTCAACATTAAATATTAAACAGCACTCAGCAATGGATCCTTCTGTTTCCTAGTCTTGCCCAGTAATGGCCGTCTCCAAGACTACAGCTGAATTCTAGTCTTTTGAGAGGTTTGCTTAGAGATCATATAGCCTGTTCCACCCAAGAGGCTTCTCCAAGGGGCAACACTTCGAAAGCACAGTACATGTTCTCTCAAACCTTGTCACTTGATTAAAAAAAAAGTCACAATTGCCCTTACAAAATCTCATAAACTCTTCTGCCATCTTGGCTGCTTCCTTCTTACACTTTTCTCTTCCTCATGATGCAACCTTTCTTCAACTGGCACAATTAATGGTGGAACTTGTTAGCCTGTTATCCCCATTGGCCAAGTGTGTCAACCAATCCCAATTTCTCCCATCGCTCCAATCTGTTTCTTCTTGAAGCTGAAGGAAGCATGCCAGGCAAGCACATCTCTTCTTCCTTTTATCTCTTTTACATATAATGTTGCCATGTCCCATTATCTTAAGCCTTTTACAGTTGATTTTTCTGTCTCTCTTACTTGAAAGTTTTACTCCGTGTATCTTAGGCTACCTCTTAACTCCAGTTCTTTTTCTTTTTCCTACTTCCTTTGAGCAATTTCCTCTATCCTTTGTGTGTCTGGGTCAAGCTTATCTCAGTCTAGTGAGAACTCAGCCAAGTGCTTTGTACCTACAGTCTTTATACCACTTCCACCTTTCAGATTATTTCTACCCTCTAGTCTTTGTAAAAACCTTTTCGTCACATGCGGTATGTGTGTGCATGTGTGTGTCCACTTCTGATTTCCTTGCAGGTTCCTTCCTGTTTGCTAAGCATCCCTTCATTTATCGAATACTGGCATTCCACAAGCAATTTCATCAATACAATGACCTACAACCAGCCTATAAACTCCGCAGATTCCAAATCAACCACATAGCCAAACAGAGGCAGCACCGACCCTCAACCAATCACGCAACCACCACCCCCAGCAGTTCATCTCCCAATGACCCTGACCTGATGTAATCTCCTTATCACAAGACCCATTGATGACTCATACCTGACCCATCACAAGACCCTCACTTGACACACCCACAACCCACAAGCTTAGAGAATAAATCTTCACCCTCGTCCTACACCCGAACTACAGATATTGACCAGTATTGCATCTGTTCATTTCTTCCCTATAAATCTATTCTTAGCACCCAAATTAATATCCTTGCTTATCATGGCGACCCCTGTCCAATTATCCATTTCCCAACTCAACTACAGCTTCTCTGGGTTAACTCTGTCCCCGGCTGAAACAAATCAGCTTCTCTCTATTTTTCTTCATGGCCCCTTAAGCCACAATTCACCCCAGTTGAATCTACTGGATAATTTCCTCAGGGGAGAAAATTCCAGCTTCTCTGGTTCCAGATTGCCTTAATTACTAAAATGACAGCCCAGAATTTGTTTTAATTTTTTTCCTTTTCTGCTTTATTTCTTGCTCAGATGTAAGTTTTTTTTTCTACAGCAAAAGGGGTTTGGAGGAACATCATAGCCTGGCGAGTCCAGAGTCTGTTCCTTTCTTATTTCCTTCTGCCTTCCACACCTAAAGTTGTGGCCTTACTTCAGAGCCAGCTCTCAGCTTCCACCATAACTCTAGCTTCTTTTCTCTCGGTTTGGTCCCCCCTCCCACAGCATGGCCTTTAAAGAGCTAGTTTAATGTTAACCTGGAGCCAGCAAGTCTAGGAAGAGCTTCCTATCTCTTCACAAAATCTATGCCTCTATTTACCTACCATCTCTAGGGATTCTTTCTCCTGCATTCTGCAGATTTTAGCTTAACAACATTGCAATTTTTTTCTGCCTTCCAGCAACTTCCTGAATCACTGGTGTCACCCATATCATGTAAGTGGTGCTCTCACCATCATTTTTGTACTTGAAGCATTAATACAACAGACCACCAATCATTTCTAAACATTCCAGGCTGCTCTCATAAATAGTTAGATTCCTTCTTTCAAATTTGCCTCCTCAGATGCATATCCCTCCATCTTTTGTACCGCTGCTTGGCCTCCCACTAAAAAAGGAAAAGATGATACATAGCTATTTAATAATATTAGTGTCCTGGTTCCAGTGATTGATTAGGTGCCATCAGGCTGTTATCAGATCCCAGCAACCACATAGATTCCTGTGATGGTTACTTAAATCTTGCAGAGATACACTTGTCTGCAGTAAAGATTGGATAGCTTTGCTAAATGACTATGAAGATTGTCAGTCATCCAGGTCATGGTTATCCCCAAAGTGCTTTTTTTCAAGAAGCAACTGGACTTTCTGGTTTTTTCTTTGAAGATGTTACTCTTCTCATCCAAGAAGCTTCTTCAGCTCTGATCTAATTCCCTCTGCTGCTATCTTGAGAACTTCTGCATTTTCGCAGCCTAATGTTGCAGAGTACATTCGAAAGAAAAAAAAGGGTTACATTTCTCAAATATTATTAAGACATAGAAATTCAAATCCAAATTTGATCAATTCCATACTTAACATATAGTTATTCGAGAAGTTGCCTTTCTTAGAGATGGGATAGGAGTCTATTCACTTATCTTCATCATTAAATAACTCCCGGACATAAAAAAGAAAGGAAAACGTCCATCTGATCTGACCAAAAGATCCTAGAGGAAGAGAATAGTCTCATCTTCTGAAAATTATTCTGGATATACTTTTTCAGTCCTAAATTGACATACTTATTAAAGCTCTGCCTCTGTAATACAGGGTTTGCACATTGTGTATCCCTGGATTATTCCCTGACACCAGGGAACATGCAACTGCAAAATCAGCTGCAGTCTCCCACCATTTCCACATGAAACCCCTAATCCAGGGGTCTCCAACCTTGGCTCCTGGAAGCCTGGCGGACTTCAACTCCCAGAGTTCCACAGCCAGCAAAGCTGGCTGTGGAATTCTGGGAGTTGAAGTCCGCCAGGCTTCCAGGAGCCAAGGTTGGAGACCCCTGCCCTAATCCTTTCCCATTGATCGTGCTGTTAAGCAGTGTTGGGATTTGTAGTCCAGGATGTAAAGAAGCACCAAATGTCCATATCCAAGCAAAGAATAATTTAGACACTACGCTTAAAAGGCAACATCGTTCTATCATTCCAAATAGCTATAGAGAACAAGCTTTTCACTGGCTTGTTGAACACCTGCTGGTAACTTCCAGCTAAAAGGAATGCCAGCTTGGCCCAAAAAGGCCTTCCCATGCTTCCAATGAATTTCCCTTAATGTATTTATGGGTCAGTATAGAGGCTTGGATATCTTGCCAAAGAAAAGGATGACTTGCCAAGGGAAGGAGAAACTAAAATAATAATTTAAAAACCAGCATTAAAAAATCCAAGCATCATTGCTAACTGCTACTTCAGAAGGATTCTGAGCCAAAGGAGGAAAGAGTTGTTCTATACACACACACTTTCCTGTTTCACCCTCGGGAGTTGCGTGTGTGTCTCTGTGTGAGGGACGATTAATCCACTGTCAGTGTAGATTATTGCTGACATGAGGGCCTGAATTGTGACAAGATGGATCGCAGGGTTACTGCAGCAATGCCATGAGAACCCGGCCCCTTTGCGTGACTGCCTGCCTTCTCCCTTCCAGCCACCTTTTCACCTTGGGACAGGCGGCCCTTAACTCTTTGCTGACCACTTGCAAGGGAAAGAAAGGAAGAGCCGGAGGGCCAAGCAGAGGCACGTCTCTCTTCTGAAAAAGGCTGGTGCCAGCAGTGCTTGGCTGTGCCACTGCTGGTGGCTTACTTACTCTGTTTGTCAGCTGCTCATGTCATACAGAAGCACCAGCTCTCAAAATCAAGAAGCTGAGCTGCATAAAATCTGATGGTCTGAAAGCAATTTAAGGATGTTTATGTTTACACATTCCTTCCGTTATTAGATTCACACTCACAGGCACACAGGCAGATCCAGTGCTGTATATAAAAATACAGAAAACGTGACTGGTGCCAACATTAGGAGGTGTTAATGCAGTAGCTTCTCAGCTGCGACTGGAGATTGCCATTACATAACCCTGCATCTCTCAGTTTAAGACTACTTTATAACTGTTCTGCAAAGGAGTTTACCAAGAGGGCAAGGAAAAAGTAATAATGTTCACAGCCCTCCTAAGCTTGTGTGGAAGTTTGTTAATGCCTTTTCATGAGCATGTTTGTGAAGTTACCAGGAACTGATCTGGACTTGAAAATTTCTTTAATGTAAGGAGATACACCATCATATTGCAATACTCTGTTTGATCAATGCCGTATTTCTGTAGGGAAACAGAAACCGCTTTGTGCCTACAAAACTCTCTTGCACAGCTGAAATCCACGTACAGGTCTTAGGCTTCAGATCAGCTCATGAAAGTAGAACCAACCCGCCAGATCACAGAATTCGTTAAAATGTTTTAAAAGCTTTGCATGGAAGGGCTACAACACTAATGCTGAAACTATACTGATGACCCTGAGAATGAGTGGCACAATCCATAGGAAAATTATATTAAACATGAATAGGGATTATTATGTAGACCTAACATACCTAACATATTGCAGAGCTTTTGTTCTTTCAGCAAGCACTAAATAGAAGCTGAGGATTGTCTCCAAGCTCTGCAATGCTTCCCCATTTGTTGTATATTGTTACCTGGTGCTCAAATGTAAGGTCACTTCTCCCCCACACACACCCCGCTCTCTCTCATCTATCTAAAATCAGTACATTAATCTATCATCTATATCTCTAAAAATGCTTAAAATAGTATGCAAAAGAACTGCGTAATAACAAAAGAACATGGAACGTTAAGGAAAGGTAATACTATAAAGCAGCAGGTTGCGTTTTCCAGACTGTCCAATAGAAGATACCACACCTGTTATATATGAGCTGCATGTCTGGGTATCCATTACATTAGACATATATCAGCATATATTAAACACTTAAATTGTTGGTAAAAACCAGCATGAAGTACCAATCTCTATTTTTACACAAATTGTGTTCACATACGGAAAAGCTTAGCATGTTTTTGAAAATCATTTCTGTGGCCACACACAGTGATGATTTCAGCCAATTCTCTTCCCACAAATTTGCTACAAGATGTGGATTTTCTTTCCAAAAATGAGAGATTTCTCAATAACACAGGCTACCCATTTGTTCCTCCAACTGAGAGCCTGGCTCAGTTCCTCTGGCACAGCAGTTTCCTCACATCTCTCACATATATTAGGGAACAGTTAAATTTCTGTACAACATGCTAATTGTACAGCCCACTGTGTTCTCTTGAATATGTACAGCAGATGTGTTTGATCTCCACAAAGCCACAATGGGATGTTCGTGACTACTAACTAAACCAGTGTACTGAAGCTGTTTGGGCCAGTTTAGACAGCAGAATGCAGCCTCCCCTCCATCTGTCAATCTACTGTATTGTTTGGAGAGCAAAAAGCAGTTTATTAATCAGATTTCCCCAGTTTATTAATCAGATTTCCTCAGTGTCTGCAGTCCTTAAACCTTAGTTATCATTTATTTTAAGATTACAGCCTAGAGCATATTCACTAACTTTGGGCACTCAATATTCAGCATTCAGATAACTACATCTAAATTTTAATTTAGGATATATTCTAAATGTTGAGTTGATATTCAACAAGTATTTTCAGTTCATGTTTATTTATATCCTGCCTTTATTATTTTTACAAATAACTGGAGATGGCAGACATAAACCACATCATCCTATTTTCCCCCCACAACAACCCTATGAGGTGGGTTGGGCTGAGTGTGATACCCAAGGTTGGCTGGCTTTCATGGCTAAGATGGGACTGTCTTTCTAGTCTGGTTGCCTTTAGCCACTAGACTAACAAGATTTCTGTATTAAAAAAAAATCTGTTGACCTTGTGCCACTCTATTACAGATTTGTAGAGAAGCAGAGATGGCTTCAGATACAATAATACTGTTTCCTAATGTGGCCAATCTCTCTGATGTGAACAGGCAATGTGTGCATTGGCATTAAAGCCAATTTTTGCAGAACCCCTGCCAAAAGATGCTAATGGTCTTGGACCTCAACACTATCTTAGACGCCATGGGTGCTTTCGCTTGCAGTACAGACATATGGCTATATAATGCCCAATCAATAATTAACAAAAGCAAGTAGCATTTGTCTAGTGAGGATTAAATTTTGTTGAAAACAGTTGATTCCCCCCCCCCCCCCCCAAAAAAAAAAAGTACAGTGGTACCTCAGCACTCGGCAGCTCTGAAAGTCGCTGAATTTGGTACTCCTTGCATTATGATGTGAACATTTTGTCCCATCGTTTGTTCAGTACTCGACACACAAGGTAGAAGTTGTTGATGTTGGCTGCCTCACTACCTTTTCCAGCCGAAACAGAAGTCATGTGTTAAGTCACATAGTTTGTTTGGCACTCATAATACTCGTCGTACCTCCCACAACCTGGGTGTTTTCTAGTTTTTCTCTGTACCTTATTATTACCTATAAGGAGCCATTACATTTGTGGAAATCACTAAGTAAAAAAATTCAAATGGAAGTTATATTATTTGCATACTGTAGTTGTTTTTTTTTCAGATGAGATTTCCTACATTACTCTTTCCATTTTGTCTCAAAATATAAATAAGAATCAGAAGACAAAGGTAGCAATCATCAAAATTGCAACAATATGATTAACTTTAATTAAATCAGTTATAATTATGAAAATATTTACAAGTGGAAGACATAGAACATACCTTTAAAATGTTTACAGCCTTTGCTTATAACAGAATAGCTAGCTTTTCTTGGGTGATGCAACATTTCAATTTACAGCTGTGTATGTATATATATATATATATGTATAAAAATACAACTTCTAGTTGTCCTTGAAAAAGAAACTATAAGAAAATTTCTTGCTAGCCATTCAACAAATGTTGCTTTCATTTTATTAGATAGTTCCTTTACTGAACAAATTTCTTCCATTTTATTTCGGCTTCAATCGTAAAAATCAGGAAGTGTTGAATGTTTCACACTTGATATATCCATAAACTGCATAAATTCTGTAAATATTTCTTAGAGTTGTCACTATTCTATTGCATTACACAACAAAAAGATCTTAGTAGGTTATCAGGTATGTTTTAGAAAGTCCAGGAATCTTCTACTGCTTATCCACAATAACAAATTATGATTGTTTCTTCTGGTAGTATAGCAGAAGTTTCATGAAGAACAGGATCCTATGGAAAGAAATCCCTCTTTGGCCCAATCTTGTGCCATAAATCAAAGAGACAAGTTCTTCAGTCTTTAGCATCTCCTATTCCATCAGCATTAATAGCAAACATGGCTTCTGCTTCAGGGAGGCAAGGTGAATCATATATCTTGCATATCCGAGTTTCACCACGACCTTTTCTCAAGTAAAGCCTAACCAAACAAATTAATGCAGTTATTAAAATAAAAAGTAATGAATTCATAAATAAAACACTAGACATTTATTCAACATGTTCCATTCTATCAACCAGACATTCAACATTCCATTGATTATTGAATAATAATAATATTTGAATAATTGAATATTATTATTATTATTATTATGGTCAACATTCAATTGATTATTGGTGTTTTAAGGTTTTCTTCATCCATTAATACTACTGGAAACTCAAACAAAATGGTCAGGTAGAATAGGTTAAGTGAGTTAAAAGAAAAGGCTGATTGGACAAACCAAAAAAAATTCCTATTTCATTATCTTTGTTAACACATAGTTACATAACCAAATCCAATGCTGAACACTGGCCTCTTGTATTTTTTGCTGCTTTCTCTTACTCCTCACAAGTACTACAGATAAGTACTGTCCCAGTGCCATGAGTCAAATAAAATTGGTTCCCTACGGAAAGTTGCGCATTTGGCCTGATTGCCCAACAGCACATTGATGTGCCAAGAACATCAACAGCAGAGCACAATATTATCCAAAACACTTGTGTATTTGAATATCTGAAAGGGCTAAAGAAGTGATTAAGTGGCCTTCTATTAAGTTATTGCAACTTACAAATATACATATTTATATTAAATATACAATTATTTTTGCTTTCAACTACTGTTTTACAATATACCATTATGACCACTTTCATTAAGTTGGTAGCTAAAGATTCAAACTTAGCTTTATACTTCTAGAAGATACAAAGCGGAAGTCCAGTATAGTAAAAGGTAAAAAATTTATACGATCTGAAGAGAAACCAGAGTATAGGGGGAATTTCTTTGTTTCCTGCCTTTTTCCTATGTGCTCTATGTCGCCCCTGTGATTTATCAGATGATGTTCCTGTTGTGTTAATTTACTGGACTATGCTCCTGTTTGCCTATCTTATTTACTGTAAACATATTTGCTTATATAAAACTGGTTTGTGTCAGCATTTCTGACTCCATTTGGACACTGGCTGTGCAATTCTCTGACACATTAACATTATTTTTCTACATAGTTACTGTATTCTCCAAAGCTTGCATTCACTTCCAAATATTTAATTGAATATTTTGAAGATATCACATAACAACTGCTTATAACTATTATACAGTATTCATAATCAGGATTACTTTTAATTAGATCTTCTGCAATTCCATCATGTAACCCTTTTTGTCCTCTTGGAACTGTATGACTACTGTTCACATGCTTGTAATTCTTGAGGCTATCATCTCCAGAACATCCTCTGAAATCTATAGGCAGAATGGACCTGAGGCCACCTTGTGGTAGAAATGAGTTACAGGAAGCACAAAGATTCTAGGTTTTGTACTACTTCTACAGCATCTGCTATTTGTTGTAAAGCATTTTTTTTTTTATTGTAAAGTCTTTTACAAAACAAAATGTAACTTTCCATAATTTTAATCTCTAAATTGTTTGTCACCGGCTCTCTCCAAATGATGTCACAAACTCCACCACCTAATTAAATTCTTGAATTTATTTTATAAGGTAGATCTAATGCACACCTGGATTTCTTGAACCAGGGTGGTTTATAAAATAAGCAGACTTTTACAGAGAATGTTTAATAGCTTGAGGGGTATTATTTTATGTTCTGCTTTTTAATCGAAAGTATTTTTATTCTGTTTTTCTTTGTAAAAAGCACTGAGATGTTAGTGATCTTGAGTGAGAATAGAAGCTACAAATCACCAATCTCTATTTAAACAAAACCTGACTTCATTGTCTACAAAAAACTGACATCGGATTGAAGTTTCATTCTAATTTTCACAAAATTTCTAATTAACTGAAAGCATGAAAACTGTTTCACTAAAACTAGCATCTGCAAACCTACCTGGTTGTTGAAGCGTGTGCGATAATATTCCCTCCAATAGGTTTCTTAGGATCTGCAGCAAACATTGCAGCTCCATCTACTTGTGCTACCACCTGGTTTGTGATTACAACTGCTACACCAAACTGTTGTGAAAGAAACACACAATCAGTTTCAGCTTCTTTACTATAAACTGGAAAAAAAATGAAGAGAGAGAGAGGAAGCTGGAACTGTGCACCAGAAATTGTCATTACTCCAGTGGTTTGAGCCCTGGAAGTACCACAGAACAGGGTGAGCTCCCGTCACTGACCTCTAACTCCTACCCATCCCACCCAGCATTTTGAAATCATTATTGCGAATAGATAAATGGGTACTGCTTCGTTGGGAAAGGGTAGCTGTGCAAGAATAGGACCTCTGCCTGGACATGAAAGTGAGATAGGCAGAAGAGGCCACAGAAGATGTCATCAATCCGAACGCGCTAGCCAGCTGGTGCAAGGTAATTTGCTGCATGGTACACCGTGGACGAGCATGCAGGTACAAAATATAATGAACTAGCAATTAGGTTGTCAGGATTAATCTGTAAAGTGTAGATTCCTCCCCCCCCAATACAAAATAAATAACTGAAAAATCCCCAAGTGGCTTGGGACCACACATTGCTATAAGGTTCTTTATGCAAAACATTGCAAGTGGATCTAATGATTACCTCATCTGCAAGTCGAAGTAACATGCGCAGGAATCTGGCTAAATGCATCTGCCTGGCTGATAATTCCCCTCGGCCAGAGTAGTCTGTCCGGTAAAGAGCTGTGGCGCTGTCCACTATCAGTAAAGCATATCTAAAAGAAAAAAGAATATTTTCATGTACTGGTTTTAATTCTTACCCTCCAAACATGTTTGTTTTTCTGGATGGTCTGGCCAATTTTTAGTAAACTTCAATTGAATACACAAGTATCAAAAAAAGGAATACAGGTAGTCCTTGACTTACAACAGTTCATTTAGTGACCATCCAAAGTTACAATGTCACTGGAAAAAGTGACTTCTGTCCATTTTTCACACTTAACGACCATTAGTCACGTGAGCAAAATTCAGGCGCTTGGCAACTGACTCATTTATGATGGTTGCAGTGTCCCAGGTTCATGGGAATGGCTTTTGTGATCTTCTGACAAGTGAAGTCAGTGGGGAAGCCAGGTTCATTTAACAATTGTGTCACTAACTTGACAATTGCAGCGATTCACTTAACAACTGCGGCAAGAAAAAGGTAGCAAAATTCACTCAACATGTTTAGCTTAGCAACAGAAATTTTGGGCTCAATTGTGGTTATAACTCAAGGACTACCTGTATACCCTACTGCTTCTCCCGAGCAAGATAAAGCCATGTTAGCAATATTTATAGCCTTACCAGGATGAAAACCTGTTAAGCCTGTGTTCCTCAACCAGGGTTAAGGAGACAAGCTAAACAGAATGTGCAGCGTTAGTCAGATAGGCATACAGATAAATGTGTGAGATAAAGTTTGTATGTTACTTAACATACAGTAAAAATAACAGATATGCTTGTGCTATCAAAATAGTTTATTCCATTTAGAGTTTATAGCATAGTCAAAATAACAGTCCATTAGTCATGTATCGTTTTAGTCAGTCCATTCAAGGATATTCAATTAGCAAAGTCCGTGTAGAATATCCAATGTCAGTTCACTTACAAATAAATCAGTCCTTTCTCTCTCCCTTTCCAGTAGGAGAAAAACGCAGTCTTGAATCCATCCAGTAATTAGGGATCATAAAGCCAGAGAGAGCAAGCTGCCATTGACTTGCTTCTTTTATGGTGCTATTACAACCACTCCCTTAATTACGTTCCTACAGTTAAAGTTGCAGACACTTTAACTAACAAACCATGATAACATATTTATTATTTTACCTAAACCAGTTAGGGTAAACAATGTTATCCCCAACATTCTACCCTTTTAGGTAATAATAATAATATAACTAATAACTATTTACATCTTTAAATCATATTTGTTACAACTCTCTTTAAACTTAATTACTCCTTGAGCTTTTGTAAATTGGTCTGCAATGTTTTCTTCTGTCATGCAGTATTCCAATTTAATTAGCCCATTCTTTACAGATTCTCTAACATTTAAGTATCTTAAATCAGTATGCTTTGATCTAGTTTTTACAGCAATACTAGTAGCCAACTTTATCGCTGCCTGGTTGTCCTCGTATACAATAATGGAATCTTTAACAGTTACACCCATGTCTAATAATAACTGTTTGTACAGAATTAAGTCAGTGCATAGTAATGACAGACATGAAAATTCCGCTTCCATCGTGGACAAGCTGATATGCTGTTGTCTGATTGACCTCCACCCTATTAGTGTCTTACCAAATAATATAGCCATCTCAGATGTTGATTTTCTAGTGTTTATGTCAGTTGCAAAACTTGCATCTGCATAGGCACTAAGACTCAAATCACCCTTTGGTTCTATATACAATGCATGGTTCATTGTTCCTTTAAGATATCTTAAAATTCTCTTTAATGATTGCCAATGACATTGATGTGGATCTGAATTAAAACGTGCCAGCTGATTAATACTATAAGCTATATCTGGCCTTGACCAATTGCTTATATATGATAAGCTGCCAATCAAAGATTGATATATTGACTTATCAAATTTGGGACTTTGATCATCAGTTTGGCAAACTTCCTGACTCATTGGAGTCTTTGCCGGTTTACAAAGTTCCATTTTATACGTTTTAATTAATTGGCAAATTTTATCTTCTTGAGATATCTTAAATCCATTTTTTGTTTTGTTAATTGTCAATCCTAGATACCTTTTAATTTCACCTAAATGCTTTAATTTTATCTTTTTGGCTAATAATGATATAATCTCATTAGCTTCATTATTAGTCTTAGTTATCAAAGCAATATCATCTGTAAATAATAACAATAATGACACCGTTCCATTATTTTCTCTTTTAAACATACATGGATCTGCTAAACCAGATTTAAAACCTATATTGTTTAATTCTTTCACAATATATTGATTCCACTCATAGCTAGATTGTTTCAATCCATAAAGACTTCTTTTTAGTTTCCAACAATCATTACTATTTACTTTATTGTCTTTTATAATAACTGGCTTTTTCAAATATATAGTGTGCTGCAATGGTGCATGCAAATAAGCAGTTTCTACATCTAAATGGTTAATGACATAGTTTTTCTTAGCTGCCCACACTAAAGCTGCTCTCAAAGATGTTGCTTTAAGACTTGGTGCAAAAACTTCATCATAATCAGATGCAGTTTAATTAAATCCCTGAGCTACCAACCTAGCTTTATGGGTAACAGTCCCATCATTTCCAGTTTTTACTTTAAATATCCATTTGCACCCAATGGATTTTTCTCCTGGAAGTAATTTGGCATCTTCATATACTTTCATTACCTTTAATGAATTTAGTTCTTTTTCCATTGCCTTTTGCCAATTCTCCTGATCCTACAGCAGAATACATCTTAAGTTCATCTATGCTAGTTGGAACTTTAGTTACTTGGCAAACTATACTTGCTTGATACCTATCAGGTGGTCTAGTTATACGTGTAGTACATCTAGGTATTACAGGACTTACAGGTGGACTTTCATTTATTAACTGTTCTTGATTATCTAACTCTTCCTGATCAACTCTTTCCTCTTGTTCTGGTCCTATTTGCTCTTCGTGGACTTCTTCTTTAATTGGACTCTTCTTATAACTAGTCTGTTCTTTCTGCCTTTTGTAGGGTTCAATAATTACTTCGTTATTTAAATCTTGCTCTAATCTATTCCATCCTACATGTTCTAGGAATTTAGCACTAGCACTGGTGTAAACTCTAGATGTACCTGGTTCCCAGAATCTATAAGATCTGTGATTAGATTCATATCCTACAAAAAATAATCTTTTAGCTCTATGCTGTCCTTTGTGTCTGAGTTGTGTAGGGATATGCACCCATGCTGGTGCTCCAAATGTGTGCATGTAACTTAAATCAGGTTTTGTACCATGCCACAGTGTGAATGGTAATTCACCTGTTGTTGAATTAACAACATTATTCAATATATGATTACCACACATTATTGCTTCTCCCCATAAATTGTCAGGTAATCCTGAATCAGACAACATAGTACGTGCCATTGACTGCAGTGTTTGGCCTCGTCTCTCTATAAAGGCATTATGTTGTGGCCTATATGGTGCAGACTTTTTATGTTGAATACCTAACATTCTAAGTCTATTCTGGAATTTATTATTTGTAAATTCCGCACCATTATCTGTTATAAGAGTTACTAATTTCTTTTTAGTTTTTCTTTCAGCAAATTTTATCCAATTAAAGAGATTTAGATACGTTTCAGTTTTGCTCTTCATTAAATAGCAAAACCCATATCTAGAATAGTGGTCCATTATACTTAGTATGTATTGAGCTCCTCCTACACTTGGTTTTTTCGGACCTGTTAAATTGGCAAATACTACTTCTAAAGGTTCTTTGGTAGTAAATCCATCAACTCTATTTGCCGATATGACCTTGCTTTTGCTTTGATTACAAGCAAAACATTGCAAATACTTATTATAAGGTTTCAAACTTATTCCTTTAGATAGTTGAATAGTTCTCTTAAGCATTTTAAAATTTAAATGCCCTAGCCATCGGTGCAACAAGTGAATACATTCATCATGAGGTTTCTTATTATCATAAACCGTGTTAGCCACTTCTAAACCATTATCATTTAACACATATAATTCACCTCTTAAAGATGCAGTAATTTTCTTATCTTCTTTTTCAATTATGCAGTTATCTCCTTTAAAGGTAACTACATATCCTAGTTTAACTAAAATTCTAACTGAAATTAAATTAAACTTAAGTTGTGGTACATATAACATTTTTACAATCTCTTTTATAAAAGAACAATATGCTATACCTTGACTTTTAGCTTTCAGTTTCCAGCCATTGGCTAACAATATCTGCTGTGTACTCTTGGACATTTTAATAAAATTTTGTTATCATTTGTTATACAGTGGGATGCTCCACTGTCAACCACCCATAAATTATTTTTTACAGCTCCGTTAATATACGTGGCTAACTTTAAATTTTTATTTATCTTTTGATGACTTTTAGTATTCTGGCCAGCGTTCTGGCGCTTTGCTTTTTTACAAAATCTTGCCAAATGTCCTCTTCCTCCACAATTAAAACACTTTTTAATTGCGTATGCAGTTGGAGATTCATTATCTTCTTTTTGAGGTTGCTCCCTCCTTATCTCATCTCTTTCAAGTCTTCTTCTAGCCTCTTCAATCAATCTGCCATTTATATCAGTTAAAGTTAAACTTTCCTTAGGCAACATTTCAAGGGAAGTGACGTAGTTATCATAACTTTCGTTTAGTGATGATAGAATTATGTAGACTTGGTGTAATTCAGAGAAAATAAGCTCTTTCTCGTGCAGTTCTTGAAAAATGCTTTTTATAGAATTCAAATGACTCAGCATATCACCATTCGTCTGGAGATGCGTACTGAAAAGCTTCCGTGTTAGATTTATGTGAGCACCAATGTTATCTCGGACATAAATCCTCTTCAGCTTCTGCCAACACCCAACAGCTATTTGCTCTCCGCGGATATGAACAAGTTGCTGGTCAGACAGTGTTAGTCCTATTATGCAAAAAGCTTGTTCATTCTGCTGCATAAAGTCTTTTATCTTTTGTCTATCTTCCTCAACCTCTGGATCCCATTCCTCTATGTTTGGTGGGTTTTCAATTATGTTCCACAAACCTTCTCTTCGTAGAAGTAGACTACATTTCATAGACCATGATACATAGTTTGTGACATCCAGCTTGGATATAAGGGACAAACTTTGTAGATTGACTTGTGCCATGTTTTCTTTATATGGATATAAAACTATAATTAATAAAACACAGCTGTCTGTTTACTGTAATGTGTAACAACACAAACTCTCACTTTTTACATAAATCTGTTTTATCCTAGTTAAACTGACTTTGCAGCCTCTGGGCCCATAACCAATGTTAAGCTTGTGTTCCCCAACCAGGGTTAAGGAGACAAGCTAAACAGAATGTGCAGCGTTAGTCAGATAGGCACACAGATAAATGTGTGAGATAAAGTTTGTATGTTACTTAACATACAGTAAAAATAATAGATACGCTTGTGCTATCAAAATATAGTTTATTCCATTTAGAGTTTATAGCATAGTCAAAATAACAGTCCATTAGTCATGTATCGTTTTAGTCAGTCCATTCAAGGATATTCAATTAGCAAAGTCCGTGTAGAATATCCAATGTCAGTTCACTTACAAATAAATCAGTCCTTTCTCTCTCCCTTTCCAGTAGGAGAAAAACGCAGTCTTGAATCCATCCAGTAATTAGGGATCATAAAGCCAGAGAGAGCAAGCTGCCGTTGTCTTGCTTCTTTTATGGTGCTATTACAACCACTCCCTTCATTACATTCCTACAGTTAAAGTTGCAGACACTTTAACTAACAAACCATGATAACATATTTATTATTTTACCTAAACCAGTTAGGGTAAACAATGTTATCCCTAACAAAACAAAACCAAATGACAGCTGAAGCAGTGAGAACAAGCTTGATTTCCTTGGTATCCATTGAAGTTTCACCTTGAGTTCTGTAAAGCAGGCATGGCTAAATAATGACAAGCAGCCTCTGTACAGCTGTCCATCATCTCTTGCCAGGATAATGTGTGGAGGCCTTTGAGGCAGTTTTTGGAGTTCTGGACACTGCCTGGATTAGTCCCTCCATTTTTTCTGGTGAGATTTCAGGTTCACCGTTGCCTCATTCTTGCTAAAGTTGACAGAAGGAGACTGGTCCAAAGTCACCTAGCTGGCTTATGCCTAAGGCAATCTAGAATTAGCCATCTCCCAGTTTCTAGCCTGCTGCCTTTAATCACACCACCAAACTGGCTTCATCAGAATGATACTATTTGAAATGATTAAAGATAAAAACATGGTTGTAATCAGTTAAAAATATCCTTAGATATGTTAGAATTAACATCAGAATATGGTATAACATAGGGGGAACAATAAAAGAAGGCACTTTCATGCAATTCAATATAGTGATAAAGAGCATGTGGAATTTATTTATCAAAGGAATGCAACTTGTTAACAAAGCTTCTATTGAACCATTGTAATACAAATTGTTTTGCCTTTAGCTAAGATTCTTAGAAGCAGGAAAACCTGTGGTAATCACAGCTTGTTTTGAAAAGCAATTTTATCATCAGAACTTTTATAGTGAAAGAACCAAATAAGTTTTTTATGCCATTATATTTCCAATTTGTATAAAGTGTGGCATATCCTAAATTGGACATATTTTACATATAAATATTTTAATTTGTTAACAGAAAACTCTGTTTCCTTGACTTTTTTTTTTTTACCTTGATTCTGTCATCATAGCAGATGCTTGATATAGCAGCTGGGTTTGATGGTCTGTATTAAATCCTCGCGCATAAGCCACATTATCAAGAACATCACTACCAGACAAACCATATCTGGGGAAAGAAGGCAAAAATAGATCAATTTTACAGGAGTGGAAATAAATGCATGTGACTTAAAAATTGCCAGTAGATAGCTCTACAACTCTTGTATTCAGGATGCAACACCAATAATTTCCAGATAGAAATACAGACCTCTCAGCCACCGCGAGCAAGCGCTCTGGACGGAAAGTGCCTTCTGTGTCTATGTACATGGCCTTCCCTTCACCACCACCTCGATCAATAGGGAGCTTAGAGGGGAATAAAGATAAATTCAGTTTACAGAAGTGAACTAAATTGCAAAGTTGCATCTTTCTACGATAGGGCTATTCCACGCAACATTTTGTATTAATGTTATGCAACGTGACCCTCTCCCCATCCAGTTACTCATCCGTTCTCTAATTTTGCTGCAGAGGAGGATCTCCCAATCTTCTAGGGCCAATCTAGTGTGTGTATGAGAAAGAAATTATCCGCCCTGTCAGTGAACACACATCGTTGGCTATAATTTATTATATTAGGCTGTTGGGGAGTTGTCTTATCATCATCTAGAAATACAAACTGATAACCAAACAAACCAAACTATATTATTTTGTTTGTAATTCTTAAAAGACTTTATTAACAGGTTGGTTAAAAGGAAAATGAGGAAAGGGGTAACTGAAGAGGCCAATTTAAGACAAGCTTTAGATGACAACAATCAAACTACCAAAATATCTGTAAACCATCTAATATAGAGCTTATATACCAGAATTAATATTGAGTTGATGAATTTTATGCGGCACATTTCACCAGATAAAACATTAAAGAAAATTGAGGAAAAATAAATTCATTCTAAGGGGTATCAGCTGAATTATGACAGCAAATAAATCCACTGTTGTGGAAAGAGCCAGTGGAAATTAGTTGTAGAAATAATTAAGAACCGTTTTCTATTATAGTATAAATTTTTTTAAAATCTAAATTTTCAGAGCATCTACCCAATCTACAAGTTCCCAGTCCTGGACCTGCTATCAAATATCTCATTTAGCTTTCAGCTTCTTTAATGTCCTTGTGCTTAATCTAAATGTCCTCCTAATTGGCATATTTAAAGAACTGCAGCATTCTCCACCTCAGTGAAACCAAGACTTCCAAATCAGGGTCTTCAACCAAACATCTAATTCAGCCTTCACAGTCAAAAGGACTACAGAATTCTAATTTTACTGCATTATCTTCCCAGTCCCGAGAACCATGTATACAAGGAAGAATCTCAGTTGCTTACTTGACAGGTTACAGCCAAAGTGTGACATATCTGAGTCTTTCCTGTGCGGAATTCTCCAAACATCTCTGTTATTGACCCAGTTTCTATTCCACCTGGACAAGAAGTACAAAGTTCAGGCATATCACAATAACTATACACTTCCAAATATGCCCATGAGATTATGTATCACACATTTAAATTCAAACAAGATCTGAAAACAGATCTGAAAAATCTTTATTTCTGCGGATATATCCCATATTGAACAAATTTACTTCTGAAATTCAAATACGTTTACATGTTTCAGTTACAAGAAATATAATGAACAGAATTCAGATAGCGGACATTACGTAAATTAGCCATACTGCACAACAGTTTTGATTTCTTATGAAAACTATTTAATATTATTCAACAACTAGATGCTTTTCATATAACCTTATTAGGATGTTATTGAATAAGATTATTTTTGTAGCAACTCTTTTAGGAGAAATTAAGGTATGACTAGACTTTAAGTAGCTTGGGAAACAATCTGTATAATTCTTTTTAGCAATGGTCTATTTTTTTAGAAGCAAACTTCACTGTATTAAGTTTGCACAGCAATGTAATATAAATATGAAATTCAAGATTAATGGAACCTCAAAATATGTTCTTTCCTCATATTAACACTAGAAGCAATCCAAAACCACAGTGTATATTTATGTCATCTACTTTTGATTTATAACATGTAATAATGACTTCAGGACCAATTATAAATCAAATGTTGTACCTTGAAGAAGCTTATCAAGTTCTTTGGATCCAGTGGTAATTTGAATAATCTCTGAGCGTCTTTGGTGAAACTCTGTAGCTGTGGTGAATCCCATTGGAACTAACTTTGCTGCTTCAGCCTGCAAATGACAGTGAAATCAAAAGGTTGGCTTTATTTTACAACTCGGTTATTTCATTTGTAATTTTGTGTTAAAACTCTCATGTTTTGCTATAATCCTTTAAAAATTACAATCAACCACTTGCAAAAAGTATATGATAAAGTAGGCATGCTCCAGGTTTTCTCTCTTAAATGTTGTCACCTAATGGGACCTTGGAGATACTCTTTCTTGATGGCCCCTTGGAATAGCCTCCCACCTGAGATTTCAGGGATCCCTACCCTTTTAGTCTCCTAGTGGGCTGTGGAAAGCTGGCTCTCGCCCAAGCATTAGGCTAGGATAGTATTGAGCCGAGAGGATGTTTGGTCTTATATTCTGAGGAGAAGGGCATTTCTATTTTATGAAATGTTATGAGCTACTAAGAATCATTATAGTAGAGGCCCATATAAGTCAAATCAATGAATCAATAAGATAATACAAATAATACTCATATACTGCATATACATATTTTCTGAAAATTTTAAAGCTAAGCATCATTACCAGGATTTTATCTGCTTTAGCTTCACTGATGCCTTTAATATTGAGCAATTCTTTCTTTGGTGCATAGGCAACAGCTTCAACTGTGTGAAAACCAGCTTCTTCCAATTTCTTCACATCATTTGCATTTATTCCACATTGCTATAGAAACAAATAATGTTATATAACACATTTAATATAGAACTCACAGAGTTATACACGTGTCAAATATAATGATTCAAATGTAATAGGTAACAAAGCTAAACAATATTTTAATGTAAGAGTGAGCTCTGCTGAACTATATGAGATTTGGTTCTGCATTCTGCAAAGATACTGTAGCGTTTATAATCAGCTTTGTTCATTTCAATCATTTCCATCAATTTAAAGAAACAAAAGCAGAGCTTTAAATTCTTTAATAAGTATAGTTTTTAGTAAAAAAATATATTCTAACTTTTTAAAAATAAAATCAGTTATTTTTTAAAAAATATATTTTATATATTCATTATATATTTACATAATGAATCTATACATAACATTGTCTTCCTTTTTGTGCATAAGCAACAAGTAACAAAAATACACCTAAGAATTATCTGTCATATTTATATGGCCTCCCATTTCACAGAAGCAACTCTGGGCAATTTATAATAATCAATAAAAAGTAATATATAAAAACAGACTTTATAAAAGTATAAAACCATTATTAAAAATAAAAATAGATGAAAAAGTCAAACTCATTTCAATAACACTTAAGATTTGGAAAATATAAAGATTTGGATAACGCTTAATTTAAGTCCTCCTTTTCTCAACTTCTTTTCAAAGGTTGCATAAAAAAGAAACGGGTCACCTGTTGTCAAGGAAAATATTTTATAATGTCAGTACTGGTGGCAAGGAGCTAGCTTTCTTTCATCAAAAATTTAAAAAAGCTAGAATTAATGGTTTCACTGAAACTTGCACTGAAATAGTACCCTTGAAAACTATCAATAAAGACCATGGGAATGAAAATACGACTCCAAACAGAGTTTTAGAGTAATACATGTTAGTAATACGTACCTCTAAACGGGAAATGGGCTGAGGACCAAAGCTTTCCTCCTCCCTGGAGATATCTATGCTCTCCTCGCATTGCATTTGCATAGCCATGGCACAAAATATCCGATATTCCTATCAAGAGAGAAAACAACGGAAGTCTGAAAAACATGGCACAAAAGCTAGCGGTGTGCAGCTTTTTTAAAAGGACCCTTTAATATTATAGTCATACGGTAAATAATATCCTGTTATGTTTTCCTACGTGGAAAGTAACCGTATCCGGATGACAACCCACAAGCACAAACGCTGGAAATGTTATATGCGTTTCTTGGCATATCGCAGTCATTGACATTGAACAGGAGTAAAAGAGAGATTAAACATGATTCATAGTCCCCGTTTTATTCCTGACCGGAACTAAGACCGCGGTGTACAAATCCCCCAAGCAACACCTTTCTCTCCCCAATTCTCTTCTTCCAACACCGCGAGCGAGAGGCCCAAAGGGAGACAGAGACGGTCGATTCCCCACGGCCTCTGGCCTCCAACAGCCGCCGCCTTCCGTGTGGAAACGGAACGAAGCTCGATCGAGCTTTCAAAGGTCGAGTGGTGATGAATCGAGG
The DNA here is from genome assembly GCA_033807585.1 of Hydrophis major. Classification (NCBI taxonomy): domain Eukaryota; kingdom Metazoa; phylum Chordata; class Lepidosauria; order Squamata; family Elapidae; genus Hydrophis; species Hydrophis major. The sequence goes on along the minus strand of CM066328.1, from coordinate 78,059,960 downwards.
CCGCTCGAAGGCCTGACGCAACCGAGATCCTTCGGGCCCCAGAGGCCGACCCGCCAAGGGCTCGTTCGCGTCTTCTACCTCCCGGTTCGGATTAACCCGCCACAGGTCACGTGACCGACGCACAGGCGTAGAGACGTCTCCGCGAAACATGGGAGGGGAAAAAACAACAACACCCCGGTATCCCTTGCGCATGCTCATTTTCTTGCGGGCTTGGCGGAGTGGGAGGAAAGCGTTTGGTCCGACGGAGAGGCGGCTTTCTAAGTTGTCTTTCTTGAACAATCTTGGTAGTTTACTTTGATTGAGGGTCTTTCCTTAAATTCTATCTAGAGAGCCATACTTCTCAAAATGCCAACTTCAACCCGAACCTTTTCTCTTCGTGATTATTCATATATGCATCTTGTATCTGGATGGGTGCAACTTCCTGAAACTTTTAAAATGTATGTTGGGAAAGTGATATATTCATATACGCGGTGGTGGAGAACAGCTGGGTGACTTTGGGGCCAGTCATTCTCAGCCAAAACCCACCTGACAGGGTCGAGTGGTTGATGTGGAGAAAAACAGGAAGGAATATTGTGTAAGTTGGCTACCTTGAGTTACTTATAAAGTAATAAAGGTGGAATAAAAACATTTTTTTTTTAAAAAGTTAAGATCTAAGAAAATAACGTCTAAATTAGCACCTGTTCACTTTGTGCCATCGCCTATCGCAATTTTCAAGGGGAAAAGATGTTCAATTAGTAAGACCTGCCGTCTATTGAAGTAACTAAACATTCCAAAATCTCTGTGGGGATTCAGCATTTGGGGGGGGTTGATCTTCAAACAAAAAGGTATAAATGGCCATTTTCATACCTAAGGTGGGACTGGAATTCAGTCTCCTGGTTTCTAGCCTCATGCCTTAACTCCTAGATCAAATTGGCTATTTTACTCCTTTGTGTGTTGTGTTCCCCCACAAATGAAAGAGTGTGCTAAGTAAACATGTTCTTGTGAAATGTATGTGGATGCAACTTGGTTCATACTGCCTTATTATAGTTCTACTTAAGCCAGTGTTTTTCAAACTTTTGGCCATTTTTAAGATTGTGTGAACTTCAACTCCCAAAATTTCCTAGCCAGCTTGTTGATTGGGAATTTCATTGCAAGATGAAAGCCACACATCTTAAAAATGGCCAAGTTTGAAAAACACTGGTTTAAGCTCACTCTGAACTAGGAATCTATGACTGGATGCTGTGTAGTTTTATCTTGCAGAAACCCAAATAATAGGGATTTGTTCAATAAACTATGGCTTGGTACAGTGTGATTATTTCTTTTAACACAAACCTTCTTAAGGTAGGGAAACACTAAGCTTTCCACAATTATATTTCTAAAAACACTGTTAATTACAAACTCAATATGTGTGATATGGTTACAGAAGGCATAATTGTAGTTTCTGCCATGGCTTCCATCCTCTGGAACATGACGGCCCAAAATGTGTGATTCAGATCCATCCTTTTGGCCTTCCAAAAAGGCCTGAAAATTCTGCTGTTGGAAGTTAAAACCCACCCCTCTTCTAGGAAAATGAAATATTTTAGGCTATACCAAAAAGGCAGAATATTCCCCCCCCCCCAAAAAAAAGCAGAAACTCAGAGGCAGAAACTCAGCCTCCCCACGTTTGCTAATGGACCCTTACTCTGGCCTAGGCCAGTCTATTTTACATTACAAAGATCTACTCCAGGTAAAGCTATAACAGGAATTGCCCAAAGCAACCCTCATTTCATCATCATCCAGCAAGGCTCAACCAAGCCTGGGACTCAGGACAGCCTACAAAGTTGCTCCTGCATGGCCCCATGGGAGTCTGACAATCAATCAGAATACAAGCTCAAAGTTAAATCCCAACAGAGAGTATAAAACCAAGGGACTCTCAGCATTTCTTCCCTTCCTTCTTCACCCAAGGCATGTGTTCCTGTCCACCATTAAACCATCTTTCCAAGCAGTCACTATGTTACCAGTGTCTTTTTTTCCCACTTGGAACTGAATCCAGAAGGATATTTCTTCCAACTTGACAAGTGGCCTGAGGCCCCAACAGAGGTGTGTCATTCTACAGAGAAGACTCCCACCCTCCTGCCCCTTGGCATCTTGCTCCCTTCCATTCCAGGAAAGGAAGGGGGCGCAGACGTGAACTATATTCTGATGCAATCTACAGTGATATAAGTCGAATGCCTATTGGGTTGTACATTTAAGTCTGCAAAGTAGCACTTGTTTTATTAAGTCGAAATTCAATCATTGTAATTTGAAGACACCTTGTGGTCCGGAATGAGGGATAACAATTCAAACATAATATTTTTATACCATCATAACATCAACATTATAATATCACACAATAACCACTGCAGTAAATTCTTTAGACAAAGCAGCAGTCTTAATAGATCACTCCTACCTATTAAGCAGAAATGAGTATGTGCATAAAAGGCTACTAAGGGGAAATTTTTTTTTAAAAAAAATGGTATTTATAGAAGCTAGATATCCCCATCACTGACATTCCAGGAATTAGTGCAGGATTTTTCTGGAGGATCTTTGGAACATGATTACTTGATACCAATATTTTATTTTATACTGTATTGTTATTTTTCATTTTGGTTTTCTATGTATTCTCTTTTCTGATGTTATTGAGTCCATAGGTAGTCCCGGACTTACAACAGATCATTTAGTGACTAAAATTATAACAGCACTGAAAAGGTTGACTTATGACTGCTTTTCACTTATGATCACTGCAGCATCCCCATAGTCATGTGATCAAAATTTGGATGCTTCGCAACTGACTCATATTAATGATGGTTGCCATGTCCTGGCGCCATTTTGCAATCTTCTGACATGAGAAGTCAATGGGGAAGCCAGATTTAATTAACAACTGTGCTACTACAGTTGTTAATTAATTGCAATGATTCACTTAACAACTGTGGCAAGAAAGATAATAAAATGGGGTAACATTCACTTAACCAATGTCTCACTTAGCAACAGAACATTTGGGCTCAATTGTGATCATAAATGGAAGACTGCCTGTATTTTTCTTATTATTTTATTGTATTTTATATTATACTGCAGTCCGCTGAGTCTAGATAATACAACCACACACAAATGATGATACTACTATCTGTTAAATTGTGACTGATTCTTATGATTCTCTGGACTAGCTCTATGTACATTTTCCAATCTTGTACAGCTTCTTTCAGCTGTTTTATGCTCTGGCTGGTGTGAACTTTGATGATGTTTAGCCACAATTTTTCTTGTGTGGATTATTCTGAGCATAACTGCCTTTTCCAGTGTGTTTGATCACATGACATGTGAAATTTTGTGATTTTGCCTTTCCGTGACAAGTTTTATACACTCTAGTACTTGTTTGCAGAGGAGTCTTCTCTGACACTACAGCTCAAGCAAGTTGGTTTTCCTTCTAACTTTTTCACAGCCCAACTTTTGCTATTCTCTGTAGCTATGGGAAATATGATGGTGCGGACTAAGCTACATTTAATTGTCAGCCTGATATCCTTGCTTTTCCATATTCAGTGTATTCAAATTAAATAAGTATCAATTAAATTTCATTAGGATTTATTTTTAGGGACTTGTAACATCCTTATATAAATTAAAACAATTGAAAATGGGATGGGGGAATAATAGAAAAGGTAACAAGAAAAACAGGCAAAAGCATTACTAAACAGGACATGAATAAGAGGAAAATACAGGAAGTAAAGCAGTGCATAAAAACATATTGAGGATTTAAGAACAAGGGAATTAAAAACTTTTGTTTACTTATATTTGCAGGTGTTGTATGGTTCTGAACAGGAAAAATGCAAAATCTATAAAAAGTAAAGTTTTATATGATACTCCATTAAACTAATATTTGTTTTCTATGATAAAAAGTATAAATATTATTGAACACTGGACCACAATGATTCTATGACACATGCTGTTAACCTTTTTCATCTGGATGCATAACATTTTGCATAGTTCTACTTATAAAAGTTTTTTTACAAAATCTTCTTTCTCTTTTCATAAAATTGGAATGAAATAAAGGTAGAGTGTTTAACCCAACTTTTTAAATGTTAACAGAAACATTCTAAACAAATTACAAAATGTGATCCACACAATTTAGAGGGAATAGGTTTTTTTAAAAAAAATAATAATATGTAAAATATTTTTTATTTCTTTAAAAAAAATAAAATTAAAAAATGAAATAACATAGCAAGTAAATATTGAATTTAAGTGTTGGCAGTATTTTTTCTTTTCTAAATCACTACCAAAATGGTAAAAGTATTATTGTAAACTTTATTACACTTTTCTTTTTGACAAAATACTAAAGTTAAAAAACACTCAAACATCAAAAAGCATTTAAATATGCAATATTTTACATATAAACATAATTTGTCCACCAACAAAATATTAGACAAGGAAAAAATCCTAGAAGTTTTGTTATAAGAATATCAACATTACAGATACAAAGATGCAGACTCAAATGTCTGCTGCCTTCACTGAAACTGAAGACTTTCCTCAGTCGGTATAATGGAATAAAATTTTAGTACATCCTATGATCATTTCTAAAAGATTAGGAGACTGATCCAATATTCTACATCCAACGTTCAATTCCTTAAGTGCCTTATAGATAGGACTCAAAAGTGCCTCTTACTCATCTTAGCATCCCTTCCCTGCAGTATATGTTTCAAAATTATATCAACTGCAATTTAGTTTCCTCTATTATAAAATAGTCTCTCAGAAATAAAAGGCAGCGTCAAGCACTAGTGAAAAAAAATACAGAAAAACAACAACAGAGGAACCACATTACAGTTTTGCATTATAGTTTTCTGCTTTTCTATAGTTTAAACAAAGATGTAATCACTCTAGTACTGCATGCTTGATAGTTGACATAAATTTTCCAAAGAAGAACAAACTATTGGACAGTTGCTCTTTTATTTATCAGAATTGCTGAAGAATGTTGGAGTAGATGACAACTTATCTGATTGACCATTCTCTTCAAATAGTTGGCTCCCACTGGAACACTGGACAGAATCACAGAAATTTCATCATGGCTGAGAACAGAAAATACATATATACAAACTGATTAAGACAACGTTTCTGATAAACAAACTTTTTCACAGGAATGAAGTATATATTACTACCCAGAGACATTCACCTCTGTTTTACTCACCCAAGATTGCCTGTGCATTTTTGGATAGTGAAAACTATTGGAGATGTTGGATAATTGGCAGATAAAGAGAGTTCAACTTCAAACTTTGCAAAAGGCGTAGAACTGGAGAACAAAAAGCTTACACTGCATATGAAAAAAACCAGATACATAAAATTAATCATTATGTATGTTACTACCCAAGCAAAGCTCCCAATTATATGAAATAACTGGGAGAAGTAATCCGATTTAAAATGAAAAACTGTGAACATGGATAATTTTATCTTTCACCTAAACCAAATTATATAGTGATAATCTGAATTGGAATCTAAATTAATAACTTGGTAAATGACAACTGATAAATAAAGGTGAATTCAGCCTATTTGCAGTAACTTCATCATGTAAACCAGAGGAGGGCAATTAATTTTCCCAAAGGGTCACACAAGAAATTGGGACTGTTATGGAGGGCCACTACCTCCCACCTTGCTGCCACCCCACCAACTCCGCCATGGACCAGACAGGAACAGCCAAAGTGCTGGATATGGCCCATGGGCTGTAAAATGTCCAGATCTGATATAGACAATCATGAACATATTCAACTTGTTCTCTCTCAAAGATTACTTTACATTGTTTTTCACTGAATGTTTAAATGGCCAGGTTTCAGATGGTGTATCAGCGGTGCCACTCCTGCAATGAATGACTTCTCTACTTACCATGATTTAATAACATCCTGGATTCATTGGTATACACCAATGTGTTATAAATAGGCTACTCTTGAAAAATGTTTGGTAACTTCAGATGATATGGCCAATGGACTATTAATAGGTACATGGTTTTTTTGGTTTTTTTTTAAAAAAACCTTACTTGCTAGTTCTCAGGAATCTTTGTTTGCTTCCACTTTATCTCTGGATACATTTTAAATAAGCATGAAATTATAGAGCCAGAAATGTCCAGAAACTTAATAAAGTTCCTTAATAAATATACCTTGCAGATATTCTGATATATTGTTTTAATTGTGTTGTTGTTATAGCAATCTATAATAATTAAATGAGAGGTCATATACAAATTATCATGATCATAAATAACTAAAACTAAACAAAAACCCTTGTTAGATGTTTTTCTCACAGTCAGTCCACATACATAAATTGTGTATTAAGATCTTTCAATTCTCTACTACTAAAAAACCTCTGCCAAATCTGCATGTTGTATGTGTTTGTTTTTAAGTTGCCTGTCAAATTACCCTATATACTTGAGTATAAGCCGAGTTTTTCAGCCCATTTTTTGTGCTGAAAAACCCGCCCTCGACTTATACTCGAGTCAGATTCCCCTCTGACCTGCTGCCCGTGCGATTAATCTTCACCCCAAGCGGGGCTGGAGAAGGGGGTCCCTGCTTGCTTTGCCCGTCCGCGCCCGCCTTCCTTCCTCTTCCGCCTCGGCGCAGTTCCTCCAACAGCCGCTAAGGCACCATGCCTGGCCTGCGCTGGCGTGGCTGCAACCGATCGCGCCTCCAGGACAGCATCGCCGCCGCGGCTGTCTACCCGCTGAGGGCCACACAGGTGACCCCAAGCGGGCTCTCCTTCCCCATTAACAGGCGCCCGGGGCCCCCGCGAGCTCCTGCGTTGCGCGCTTCCAGCTTCGCCAACAAACCGCCAGGCTCAGGCAGCCTCCTCCGCCCCCTACCCTAGCGGCGAAGAGCACATGCGCTCCGGGGGCAGCGAGACAAAGTGCCTGGCTGCGCCATGGCGGGAGCCGCCGAGTGGAAGAGGGCCGCCCTCTCCTGGGGAGCACGGCGTTTGCGGCTCTCCTGTTCAGTCCCCAACGCTGCCCCGGGCAGCCATGTTCCCGCCAAAGACTTTCGGAGCTGCAAATCTGGTAATCACCTCTTTACGAGGGCAGGCAGAACCCTCTGATCCCTCTGATGGGGTCTTTCCAGTTAGGATCCAGGGGCAGCAGCTGCCCGGGCGTTCTCCTCTCGGCTTTCTGCGCCAGGAGTTGCCCCGCCGCGGTGCACTGGGGAAGTGGTGGCCGCTCGCCTTCACTGCAGTCGGAGCTCTTCGGGGGTGTCCCTCGTCTCTGTCTGACCTCGCGGTCTCTGCTGTCGCGGCTGTGATCGCCTCCCATCAGGGCGCTCGTCTGGAGGAGGCAGCGGTGGCTTGCGGAGCCTCGGCACGAACCCCCTTTCCCCGCACTCCCCCCCGCACCCCTCTGGCAGCAGCAGGCGGAGAAAGCCCCTGGATACCATAGCAACCCGCTTTGATGGCACGCGTGAGTTGGCTTTCCACTCTTTTTTTTTTAACTCTCCTCCTCCTCCTCCTCCTCTCCTCTCCCCTTGTTGTCTGGTCTTCCCTAAGGAAACTCGAGGGCTCACACTTCCAGGTGTTTCTCCCTGTCTTTCTCCCTGTCAATGATCTTTTCTTCCCTTCCCTTCTCTCAGCCCCATCCTCCTTCACCTTTGTCACCACAATCCTGAACAGATGAAGTTTGTACTTCTCAAGAAAGGTTGGATGTTCCTTTTGAGGAGGGAACCTAGTGTGACATCTGTATGTTGACCTACTACTGAGCCATGGCATGTGTGCAGATGCAATGGAGGCATGAGGGAGAGCTGTGAAAGAGATGGTGGCTCTCCAAAACAGGATGTACATGCAGCACATACACATGCTTTTTTCTTGCAAGGGAGAGAGTGACTCTGTTTGGACATACAGATGATGATGAGGAATCCAGTTTTGAAGGATTTTAACTCTTGTGTTTTAGCTTGGTTGCTGATTGAGCTAAGGTTTTTGTACTTTTAAAGTTATTGTTGATACCATATTGGTTTTGTTGGCTCTCTTTTCCACTTACAGAGCTAGTTTACTGTTTTTCTTTGAAATAAATATTCAAAAACATTAAACCTACTGATGCCTCAATTCATGTAATTTTATTGGTATCTATTTTTATTTTTGAAATTTACCAGTAGCTACTGCATTTCCCACCCTCGACTTATACTCGAGTCAATAAGGTTTCCCAGTTTTTTGTGGTAAAATTGGGTGCCTCGGCTTATATTCGGGTCGACTTATACTCGAGTATATACGGTACATACATAACTCTTTTTAGCTTTTATTTTACTATTTATTTTAATCTGGTTCTGGAATCCACTATTTGATTATTTCTTTTTTATTTATTTCATTTTTTATGCATTTTGTAAAGTTTATATCATAGTGGATAACTGTGCATGTTCCTTATTATGCTCCTTGAAATCTATTTGCCAAAAATTGTTCACCTTTTTTTTTTTTTGCCTTTAGCAAAAAGGATTATGATTCGTGGCAATTGCCTAAACAAATCCATGCAGTTTTCTTGGCTGCAATTTCAAATACAATTTGTCATTGTCTTTGTACTAGACTGAGAGAGAGCAACTGATTTTTACCTAGGTGACTTTGTGCCTAAGAGAGAGGCTCATAACCTCTTGGTTTCCAGCCTTGGCCCTTTAACCACTTCCAATCTGCCTCTCGTTTTAAAATACACCATTGTAAAAATTTAGTGTTGTCAGTTAAGCATAAAACTATGGAGTAATTTAGCTGAATTATAGCACGTATTTACAAACTGGGAAGACTTTTCACCCCAATTATTTGTATGCACCAAGCATTCAAACGGAAATAGATTAGACAAGAACTTACTTTGTGTTATTCACTTCAGTCTTCAACAAGTAAAATTTTCCACCCCATTTGTTCAGAAACTCTATCTCTTCTCCCAGAAGTTGACACCGGTTCACCACAAGAGACAGATCATGCAGCATCTACTTGAACAATCAAAATAAACATAATCTTGACATCCTAATAATACACACACAGATTTTCTAGAAAATATGGTTTGTCAAAAATGAACTTTTCATAAAATTTTTGGGTGATTCTACCCTTCAGTCTCCTCTCATCATCCTTATCCTTTTCCTCACCACCAATATCTCCATTATTCGGAATACATGGAAGAAAGTGGTAGAGGTGCAGGGCATTGGGAACTAATAATTGGCTAACCCCTAACTTATCCTTTTTCAATTCTCCCAACGGCGGTTGTCTTTTGGCAAAATAAGTGGCTGAAACCAACTCATATATGACTCAATGTATTGCAGAGAAAGGTATGGTTTTTCTATACCAGGGGTCGGTCCCCAATCCCCAGTCCATAGCCCAGTAGCAGTCAGCAACCTGTTGGGAACTGAGCCGTGCAAGCGGCAGGTTCCATTTGTGCAATGAAACCACCCCTTTCCCCCTGCCACCTCCACTGCTGCTGGTTCATAGCCGGAAAGGTTGAGGACTTCTGTTCTATACTAAAAGCCCTCTAAAAGCAGCATGTAGAACAATAAAGCAAACAATAAGAAAAAATGCATTAGCTTCTTGAAATCACTAAAGCCAATCAGTCATCTTAGTGTTACTGCTTCTAAGACAAACAATCATACTCTAATCCAGAGTTCCCCATTCGAGTAATATCCAGATTTTTCCCTCCAAGAATGTATGAGCTTCACGATAAATTTCTAACTTCTTTGTTCATCTCATAAGTGTCATGAACCAGTAAAATAATAAACGTGAGGATAGTTTGAAGAGCTTTACTGTCATGCCTGCTTTATTCTACATAGTATACAAATTCTAGACTTCCTTATAATTTGTTCCTTACCTGAGAAAGTTGATGCACTGTTGAGCATTTCTTTTGCCATGATTTTTGACTGTCAATAAACTGAAAGATAAGCTTATGCACTAATTTTGCAGTAGGCGCAGCTTTTGTTTCTGGAAAAAACACCAAGCAAAGGTTAAAAAAACTTATCAAAAATTAAGTTATATTTAAATCATTTCATGTTATTTGTTTATTAATCACATTTATGTGGCTGTCCATCTCACACAAAGTGATTCCTGGTGGCATATAATAACAGAATAAAATAACAGATAATTTCAGATGTTTTAATCATTAATACTCCGTGCACATGTCTCCTTTACATAGTTTTACCAAGGACCTATGCATTATCCATTACTTGTAAAAGCTTTTGTTTCCCCACAGCTTTGACTGTTATTTTCCTAATGAAAAAAATATACTGCAGAAGAAATTAAAATTAAAATTAGAAAGCAAAGATTCCTGGTATCAGCCTGATTTTCCTAGTTTCTTCCATTTCAACAGTATGTTTCACATGAAGCTCTGGGTATTCCTTAAGATCATAAAATATTGCAATCTTACCATCCAATAATGTTTCAAAATTCAGACTAACAATCTCCCAGTATAACTTGTTTCTGAAAGTAGCATCATCTACAAAAAAGCACACACAGTGTGAAGCACATCTTCATAATGGGGTTTGAGTTACTCCACTTCTAGTAATGTATAGTTTGCATTACAAATAGTATGACTTAGGGTGACCTGTGAATCAGATTTGTTCACTTCTGAATAAACTGGATAACCTCCTATACATATTTACAATATTGAAGAATATTTACATGGAGAGACAACTTGTCACATCAGCCTCTACCCTAAAGCTGTCCAGTTTAGACACCCCCTGATCATTCAGGATTTACAATCTATCCTTCTAATGCAAAATGTTCCTTTACAATAAAAAAACACAACTTCACAAAATAGTGGTATCAAACAGCCAAAAAATAGCCATGATAAACAGTTAAATTCAAATAATTTTAAACATTTCTTTTTACAAAAGTGCCATAGGAGGCAGGTTAAGAGATCCTGCTATTTCGCAACTTACCTAAGGGACATTTAAATCCCACGGTGATCTCAATAGAATCATAAAGGAAAGTAAATACTGCCTGGTGATCATTCCATTCCTTTATTACCCACTCAGAGAAGCTGCAAGAATAAAGCATTACACAATCACAGATTAAAGAGAAAATATTAGAAAGACAAGATATGCACACATATTAATATTTGCTATTAATGCACTTTCCATTTTTGGAAAGCGAAGTGTTTCTTGACTAGGCTGCTAGTGCGACTAATATTAATCAGTTTCTGTATTTCTTTCTTTAAAATACTTTTCTTCTTGGGGAGACCAAAAGGTTAAAAACAAAAAAGGTTCCAAATGGAAAGAAGAACCTTCATTCCAGGAAGGATGCAGAATTCTTTAGTCGAAGTCTTGTGCAGAAGCTCCAAGAGAAACTCAGATTTTCGCAGATTAGGAGATAACCAATAGCAAAATCAGTGTCTCTTTAATTATGTAAGATTAAATCAATTAGATTGATCTAGTGGTTAAGGCACTGGTTAGAAAGTGAGGGTTGATCAGTTGAAGGCCATCTTTGTTATGAAAGCCACTTGGATGACCTTGAGCCTCTCACCTCAACCCACCTCCCAGGGGTTTTTTTGTGGGGAAAATAGGAAGAGGAAAGTGTGTTGAATATGTTTGCTGCCTTTTGTTATTTGTTATTTTTTGTTATTTGTAAAAATAATAAAGGCAGGACACAAATAAAATAAAAATAACGTAAAATTAACTTTGTCAGTTAACTTCAAAACCATGCAGTCATCCCCACAATAAATACTGAAACAGAGAATTTGGTCTTTTAACTATTATTGGAAAATTCATGAGTTTTATTTTCCTAGACAATTTTATTAACATCAGATAGTTTTTTAGAGTAATTATATTGTCATCCCTCATTGAGAATGAATAGTAATCATGAAATAATCAAATTAAACTTTAAACAATTCTCTGTCAAATGAGACCAAGTTCCCAAAGGGACAGCATATATTGGGAAAGTTCTAATTAGAGGATGAATGGCATTACAAAAAAATCCTCTTTAATTTACTTACTTGTATTTCTCTGTAAGTTCTTGGCAACTTCTTACGTCTCTTTGAAGCTGGTTGATTTCAGAAATTATCTGTTGTTTTTTATCACTAAGATCTGATCGGCCTCTGCAAAAATGCAACGTGAATAAAATAGTGGTGTTGAAAGCCGACATATTTTATAGGTTGCAAATATGGGATATTTTGGTGTTAAATATTACCTTTGAAGATTATCTTGTTGGGATTTGTAATTTTCTAGTTCTAAAATTAAAGAAAAATACATTTAAAATCTGGCAATAGAACTATTTATTCTAGTTAAACACATCCAATCCCAAATAATTCTATTTTTCCTTCCAAGATAAAATTATTGGAACTTCCACACAGCTGTAATTTCCATTCCAGTCTCCAATCCCTAAAAAGCAGGTGATGCTAATATGCAATTGTGTTCATGCCTGCCCATTTTGTACAATACTAAGAACAAGTGTTCCATCTTAAGCAGCTCCAGGACTTGGAAAGAAAAAGATTATTTTACTTTCCCCACTCCAAGGGACATAACATGAGTAAAATAACTTGCCTTTCCTTCATATTGTATGAGTTTATTTGATAATCTACAAACAATATTCTGAGTTAAAGGGTAGGCAGGGGGAGCAAATCCTGAAAGATCTGCTAGGACAACTTAACTTCAGAAGACAATGTGAAATGACAGTTCTTGCAAATAGGAAAGGGACCACCCACAAACTCAACAGAGCTGCAACATTTCAAAAGAAATATTTATTTTGCTATATTTAAATACAATGCAGCTAAGTCAGAAATAAAATAGTTCAATGCCCAAGGCAATCAACATTGTAGAACAAGAGATCTAGAGCTGAATGAAAATAATTTAAATATACTATCCTACACTCTCTCTCTCCCTCCCTCCCTCCCCCTCTCTCTTCCTGGTACTTTTGTATAAAACATTATGCAGACTCCAGGGTCAGTGCCCTTCTGGCATGCAGGAAAACACCACATTAGGTTTTGGCCTGAAAAAGAGTACATCAACCTGATCATTCACTTCATAGCATATAACCAAAATGTACACATATTAGGAGGTAAAGTCAACTACAGGCTTTCAGAGCATAAGCAATGTTGAACGTGATATGACGTAACTATCCAAAGCATCCCCCTGGTGCATGTAAAAAGCAGTAAGAAAGGTAAACTTTGGCTAACAATGCATACTCTGCTAGCAAACAGGTGTTTCATGTACTTCAAATATTCCCTATATAAACTCATTGTGGGAATGTCATCGCAGTTTATCAGGTTTATATGATTTCAATAATCAAGATATTCTGAATGATTTATACTCCCACTATACGTAGGCTAGATTAAAACAGCAAAAATAATCAATAAATCTATCTAATATATTTCTATGTTAAAAAAATTGTAAACGTCATATAATTTCACAGGAGGAACACTATTAAGATAATATAATCTTCCTTTTAAGCAGTAATGGTGCCCAATTTTCTTGTTTGTCTGAAAGGTTTTTGTAAAAGACCATTCTTATGTCTCCCTCATCTATTGAAAATTAATTCTAAATCTTTTATCTCATTTAATTAAAAAAACCTACTTACCTCTCTCAATATGTTTTACTTTGGTCTCATGTTCCTCCCTGGCATAATTGGCATCCAACTCAGAATAATTGAGAGTAGCAGTTTCTAAAAGTCAGGTAATGATTAACAAAGTCAAATATCTGAAAGTATAACATACATTATCAAACAGTTTAGTAGAAAATTCATTTTGTAAATGAATATGCTTCCTATTTTGAAGTTTATACCACAGAAATTGAGTAGTTTTAATGAAAGAGAAAACAAAAATGCTAAAATGCTTCTGGTAAGTATAAATTTATAGATACAGCATTTATTTTTACTATATTGGCCCAAAGGTTGATATAATTCCAATTAAAAAAAAGCAAAACTTCCAACTGGTCAAGTGGTCATATTGCATTGCTTTCCGGAGAACTGTTGTACACTTACATCACTGCAACACAGAAACGCATTTTAGTAAATGGTTTACAATCCATGAAAAACTTAATGTTTGTGCATTCCATCTTACAAAGAGGCAGGCCAGATGCAGCCTTAATATTTGGGATGTAGAGAGTCATGTATATTGTGAGACACTATGTTATCATGATGCCACACTGGATCAAACACTAACCTTTAAAAGACATTATTGCAATTTAAAGCAAAAGCTCGCTACTTGCCATACTCTCCTTAGAAAGTTGGCTAGAACCACTTAGAGTGCCCACTCTACTACTCTGCAAATGACTGCCCTTGCATTATGTTGTTTGGCAAGATAATAGGCTTGCCCTTTCTGAGGCCTCTCGGTGCATTCTATACAGATAGATAGGGAGCCTAGCAATACGTATTGCATCGTTACTGGATGTTTGCGTCCCACCCCTCTTGAAAAATTATATATCTTAGAAGGAGCAGCCCCATCAAGTGTCAGAAGGAGTGTGGCACAAGACCCAGAATATGGAAAGGCGTTAGGTGATCTGGCACACCCACTATTTGGCCAAGTACTCTCTATAAAAAGATTGAAATCAAGGAGTATTTTTTATTGCATCAAGGAAATCATTACTACATCTCAAACAGAAATCACAAGTAAGACATCTTCATCATTGGATAGAACTGCTTGAGTTGAGCTGCCTGGAGATGTGGAGAACGAGTGGATGGTCTGGAGTTGTTTAAACAGACTGTGCATTGGTCTGGCTAGAACTAAAGATTACATGGGAAAATGGGGGTTTCCCAGAGGATGAGGATATTCATTGCAAATGTGGCACTATTCAGACAACTATCCATTTTTTACTGTGCCCTCTGGGATCAACTTGCACATAGAATGACTTGCTGGTCTGCCATTAACATGGCCTGTACTGGGCTAGAACCAGTGGTGGGATTCAATTTTTTTTACTACCAGTTCTGTGGGCGAGGCTTGGTGGCAGGGGAAGGATAATTCAGTCAGAAATGGTATTTGCTGGTTCTCCGAACTACTCAAAATTTTCTCTACCAGTTCTCCAGAACTGGTCAGAACCTGCTGAAGACCACTTCTGGCTAGAACTATATAAATCTATATATTATTAAAGTTTTTAAATATTAAATAAATAATTTCCCCTTTTCTAGATCCTGCATTTCTGACACAAGACAAGATTTCACAAGAAATTCCATTTATAAATAAGGTAGTTCACCTATCATTAATAATATTCAGAGAAGCCAAAGATGATATAATCAAAATGTTCATTTTGCAGATCAGCATTTAGCTACATGTATCCTTTTCTTAAATTCCCTTATCTTTTAAAAACAATATTACAGTAGTTTGACAAATTATTTAAAAAATAACACTGTAGTGTCTTTCTGTTGGTCAGTCTATCCATTTACTTACCTACCATATTAGCATCATGAGAACACTATGAAAATTAATCAGCATATCAAAATGCAAATTAAATAAACTGAGGTCATGATTTTTCAATTTCCTCATTATTATGTCATAAAATGTGCAAATTTAGTGAAATAATTTATTTAAACTAAGTGCTGCACCTGGATAATCTGTGTAGCATATCAATGATAAAGTGATCAGAAATTCAGAAATAGTATTTTTGTCATACTTAAGTTCCAGACTAATTGTAATTATCCAATACAAACAGGGATGAGAACATCAAATTTATAAGGAATCAAAGTCCTTTAAAATCGATTGTTATTCTTCTTCCCACTTGCTTGTTCACTCTGTTTGGAGTAGAACAAACAGTATATTTGAATTGCTGAGTTTTGAACCAGCCAAATACAATTTTATAGACACATAATTCTTTTATCTTCTCTAGTTGATAAAGAAAATATAAACAAAGGCTATGGCATATGGAAACCATATGTTGTGCTATATTCTTGTAATTTTTATTGTAATAGAAGCCTGCTATAAATTTAGGAAAACAAGCAACTTATACTAACTCAAGAAGACTGAATTGTCTAAAATTTTTAGAAGTTGTACCTTTCTCCAGAGCAAAAAGACAGCTATCAATTTCTTTCAGAAGTTCATCCATTTTAGCTAATCTTGATTGTAGTTTTTCAAATTGCAGCTTATATAATAAAAAACATTATTTTAAGCATACTTTTTATTTGTAATGTAATATTTATAATATAGTAAATCTAAAGTTACTATTGACTAATGCCACCTAAAGTTTGTTTGCTAATGACAAAGTATCATCATATTCAAATATTACATGAAGTGTTGGGTGATGTATCAAGCAAGATCAGACACACATACATATTTAATGGCTGCATAATCAGAGTCTCCAGTCTATTCATTATATGCCAAATGAAAATGGTAATGTCCATCGTGGAATATGCTCCTTATTGACATATTACAAATTAAGAAAACAAAAAGATTTTCTACACATTTTGTTACATTATTTATAGCAGAAGATTAAAATGAGTTTTGTACTATTATGGGGAGAGAAAAGCTAACAATGAAGAATGCTAGTAACAATATTAGTAATTGTAGCAGACCATCCACATCATATCATTGCAAGTTTAAATTCAAATGGAAATTATATTATTGTTTGTTAAAGATATTTAAAAAGTAATTCCAGTTAGGGAATATTGCACTATATTTTGTATTATTTGCAAGTAGATTTACAATTTACTCAAGTTCCATTTTATTTGGGACAAGGTAACTTGAATTCAAATCCCTGTTCAGATATACATTTCATCTTGGAATAGTCAGCTAGTCGAATAATAGGATTATACAGAATGTTAAACCACAATGTACTTTATTTTTCTAGGAACAAGCTATTAAATTTCCCGACTGGAGGATAGGATACAAAAATAGAATTCTTAATAATTAAAATTGTCAACAGTTACATCTCATTGATTATCATAAATAATTTACCTTTGTGTGATGCACCAACTTCACATATAATTTTGCTTTTCCTTTGTGAGCAAGAATTTTACTTTTCTTGGTGAAACAGGATTTCATTTTGTTCAGCTCAGCACCAAAACCTCTCAGCTGCAATGAAATTAAACTTTCCTTAGCTTAGCTGATAATTCAGCAGCAGCATGCCAGTCACAATGGATTGAATTCTAATGTTGGCTACATCAAACAGCTATCAGAAACAATTTTTCTTATCCACCTCTTTCCAAAACACTTGTTTTGAATTCCCAAATGTAGTATTGAATGAATTGGTGGAATCTGCTGAATTAACTTTATCATATAACCAATTTGGAAACAAGAGGTCCATCACAAGCTTCTGTTCAATTTCTAAGGATACTTCCAGCCTCTAATCAATCAATCAATCAGAATAGAGATGGAAGGGACCTTGGAGGTCTTCAAGTCCAACTCCCTGCTCAAGCAGGAGACCCTATACAATTTGAGATAAGTGTCTACCCAGTCTCTTCTTAAAAACTTCCAGTGATGAAGTACCCACAATGTCTGAGACAAGCTGTTCCACTGGTTAATTGTTCTCACTGTTAGGAAGTTTCTCCTTAATTCCAGGTTGCGTCTCTCCTTGATTAATTTCCCTCCATTGTTTCTTGTCTTGCCTTCTGCAGCTTTGGAAAATAGGTTGCCCCCCTCTTCTTTGTGACAGCCTCTCAAATACTGAAATATTGCCATCACTTCAACATCTCTACCCTATTTAACAAATCCTCCTTAATAGTGTTTTTCTGGAAGATTTTTATGCAATTGATAAAAATATCTGATTCTACAAGACCTATTAAGAGCATCCAAATTTTTCATGTTGAATAATGAAAATAAAGTAAATGTCCTAAAATGTCTAATATCTTTGAGAAAGGAATTCATTTCAGTATTTACAGAGCATTATACCATTCCTCCTAAAAAGAGGTCTGAGAATAGTACAGTTTAGGTATAGATTCTTTCAAAGGCTTTGAGTAATTAATAAGTATACAGGTGTAACTTAATTTTATCACTACTTTATGTCATAACACTTTTTTGTTATATTTAAACATATCACAAATATACAAAATTCAGATCTTATATGCTACAGTTCTAGATTAATTGCAAGAATGCACCTTTCCCCAGTTAAATAGGTTATTTTGTAGTGTTTATTATATTGATTTAAGCACTATATTCACATTATTCTTCAGCTGGCTATTGTCTGGTATTCCCCTTCTATCAAAGCTCCTCCTTTACTAATTTTACTTATTCATCTACTTTAATAATTTAAAATTTATACTCCCAGAGAGAGTAAAGAGCCTCACCTTTTTAGTGCTCCAACAAGCTTACTGAAAATAGAATGTCTTGACACATTTTAGATTTTTATTTAAAGTTATTCAATCTAAAAATTAGCCATTATGGATTAAGAATAAGCATGTAGTAACTATGTGTACATCATAGTTTTCTGATATTTATTTATATCCTGTTTTCATTTATATAAAACTATTTTTTAAAGTGAGCATATAAGCAATTTCTATACAAAGTGCCATTGAAAAACAGTCCAATATTCATAAATTAAGATAAGTTATTAACATATCCCAATAGTTACCTCTTCCTCTGAACAAGTTTTCATTACTTCCCAAAAACTTTTATTTATATTCACCAGAAGTTTATCTTGGTCAGCTGCATGAATTTTTAATCTGAAATACAAACAAACAAACAAACATCTGTGCTAGACTGCTGATAGAAAGCAGAAATAACTTGGCTGGGATCCAGTAAAACAAAGGGTGGCTGTACCAGCTTTTCCTGCAGTATCCCTGCAAGATCTTCAGGGATTTTTAAAGAAAGGTTTCAGATATCCTAATATAAACAACTTGAAAGAACCGTTGAGAACTCTTCTCTATTTTATTATCCACATCAAGCTTTCTGATGCTTCCAAGAAATGCTAATGTTGTTCAACATTGGGAATATTTATTAACTAATAGCCTATTTAATCTACAGTTTATTTGGAGCTCTCAACTTTGTGTCACAGAGAAGTGCTGGATTGCCCTCATGTTTAATATTTATCTCTATTTTCTGCTTTGCCTACATGTCTAAACACAAAAAACCATAGAACTATTCACAGAACAGAACAGAGTGATTATTAACAACATATTACATTACTATTATAGTCAGCTCTAATTTTGAGGATTTCTATAAAGGCCTCTTTACTGGACATCTACTATACAGCAAGAAAGCAGGCTTTCAGGAGGGTAGAAGATTTGTGGTTATGTTCGATTTTTCTCAGGGATTTTGTCTAATGTCATAGTGTGCTGCTTAGCAACCAATCCATAGGCAGTAAGTAATTTACAGTTCAAATCTGCTCTCCTTCTACCCTTGCTTTAGTGACATTATGAGAACTTTTCCCTCAACACAACTATGGGATAAAAAAACCTAAATATAAAGGTAATCCTCAACTTGACCATACATTTAGTGACCATTCAAAGTTATAATGGCACTGAGAAAAATATCTTATGACTGTTTTCACACTTAGACCATAGCAGTATCCTCGTGGTCACATGATCCAAATTCAGACAATGCGTAACTAGCATGTATTTGACTGTTGCAGTGTCCTGGGGTCATGTGATCACCTTTTGTGACCTTCTGACAAGCAAGATCAATGGAGGAACTAGATTCACTTAACTATGTTACTGACTTAACTGCAGTGATTCGCTTAACAACTGTGGCAAGAAAGATTGTAAAATGGAACAAAAACTTACTTAACAATTATCTTGCTTAGCAACAAAAATTTTGGGCTCAATTATTAGTCAAGGGCTACCTGTGGAGAAGAAATCATCTTTTTGTATGCAGAATCTTCATAATAGAGATATTATTCTATGCACAAAATATACACAGAAAAAGAGGGTTTTGTGTGGTCTATGTCCAAACCGAGACATTTGTTTTGGGCACTTTGGTCTGTAAACAGAAAGAACAGAGGGTTGCTTTGTTCTGGATCTGGACTGAAATACATATGTTCTGGGGGGGGGGGGAAAGCCCAAACCAAAGCGTTTCCTTGGTGATTTGCGTGGACGTCAGTGGCAGCAGATGAAGAGAAGCAGAAATCTAGGGATCTGAAAGACTGTTCTTACTGCTTAAATCACTGAACAGATTAACATACAGGCAATCCTTGACTTATAACATTTAATGATGGTTTGAAGTTAAAACAGCTTTGGAAAAGATGACTTTTGATCTGTCCTCAAAGTTATTTATTGAATGACATGATTTGCTAAATGACTGCTGTAAAGATGGTTGTCATATCGGGTTTGGTCATGTGATGACTCGCTTAATGATGCATTGCTTAGTGACTGAAATTTGGTTTCCAGTTGCGATTGTAAGTCAAGGACTACCTGTGCCCCTGTTTAATATACTGGCTGTAAAAGCAATGCCTGTTAAAAAAGTCAGAGGTAGTAGAGAAGACCAAGTTGCTGGAAAGATCAGTGTTCAGGGAGGTCAGTGGGACAGGCTATGCTGGCACACTGGCAAGGCCTGAGCTGACCCAGGAAAAGAAAAGCACTGTGAGGAAGTGGGGAAGGTGAATTGGTGCAGATGCCAGGAAAAAGAGCAGGAGGGGACACAGGGAATGACACACATTAGCCTCGCACTACTCATTCCATCAAATCAGCCAGGATCCCTTTGGATGTTGTTTAGGCTATAAACTGCAAAAATCAAAACATTCCAGGCTTAGGATGGTCAATCCACAATGAATAGAAGTAGAACTTTATTTGTGTCCAGAACAAAACGATTTCCATTTAATGCACAGTTCTACTTTGCAATCTTTTTTATAAGAGTTTGTAAGTATTTCTGAAAGAATTACAATGCACACATTAAAGTGATCAACGGATATCAGTAATATTGCAATTCATATCAAGTTTCAAGTAGATGTTAATACAAATAATGTCTGAAGAAAAATTGCAAGTATCTTACTCTTCTATTATCATGTGAAGAGTTTGACAATCTTCCTTATAAACCTGTAATTTTGGATGATAGATGCAGTGGCTGAGAATCTCATCTTCTGGGATAGATGATATGTTGACTGTGTGCTATAGAGACAAAAAAACATATGTAGTTTCTTAAGAAAGAATCTAATTAGAATTAGAATGTTCCTGTTTAGCATTGAGAAAACCAATATGCTCAAAATTGAACTGGAAGCAATACTAATTTCTTGGTACAGCAATTCCAAAGGCCAAATTTGCATAAAATTAACTTAAACTTTGGCTGAACTGAATGTTAAAAGAAGTTTATAATGGCTGAATGAAACCTATAAAGTACAATATACATACTGATGAATCTTAAATAATCTCTAATATAAAGCACTAGACTTGTTTCGATAGTAAAATCAAATCCTTACTCAAATCACAAAATAGTTGCTAGGATCTTTTACACATACATACCTTGACCGGAAGCTGACTCTGGCGAGGCATCTGTATTAAAACATGGACTTGGAGAAGTGTAAAAAATTCACGAACTGTGATAGTACCTTCCAGCAATTTCTAAAATGGAAACGTTTAAGCATAAACATTAGTTTGGAGTTGAAATCAAATGTCTCAAGATTTTTTATTATTTTTTAATATACCCATTAAGATATAACCAAAATTTAAGAATAAAAATTAATTTAGTATATGAAAGCATTATCTAGGATAATGGGCTTTCAACAAAACAAGAAAAACTAAATCTAGATAATTAAACCTGAGAAACCTGCTAGATTTCAAGACTATGCATTATATATCAATATATGTTTGAAATAAAAATATGTAATTTCATATATACCTCTTGTAAATTTTGTTCACAAATACTGTCCATGAGAAGCTGAGTCTCCAGTTTACTGTTTTGTTGAACTAGAAGGAAAAAAATAGGTCAGAAATGTGAGAAAAATGCCACATAAAGATATATCAGTAGCAATCAGCATCGGTTTACAGCCTAAATGATTTTGATTTTTACTTTATTAGGAATAAAATTATATCATGACATCCACAGAACAGGCAGAACCAACCAACCAACCTTCCCAGTTTTAAAAATAAAATTAACCCTTAAGCCTTTTCAGTTCCCTTAAATTCCTTGCAACTTGGTCTCATTAATTCAGCCCCATCATGTAAGGAAACCCAATAATTAATTTCCCCACCCAGATTCATGAAAACAGAGGGACTGATATTATATTATCGAAAATATAATACAGATGATAGAAAATCCAAAGATTTGTTAGAGAGAATGTGGTTTGGGTTCAAGGTTAAGGCAACTTTTATAAAGTTAATAATATCTGTTTTCCATTCTCTTCCCCCACTTTCTGACTTTGTGTCCATACTCACTATTGGTATCTCTAGTAAGATCCCTTGAAAAAAATCATGCGCCACAAACATGCTGCTAGGCTCTAATTAAACAAAATATACAATTTATTACCTGCAGCTCTTTATTTGGAACTGTATCTATTTGGGAGTACCCTATATGATAATCAATGTTCTGAAACTGGCATGACAAGTACAGCAATAATTTTATGAATGAGCAGAACACAGCACAGTAGCTACTTTGCAGCAAAATTCTACATATAGAGCAGGGGTCTCCAACCTTGGCCCCTGGAAGCCTGGCGGACTTTAACTCCCAGAATTCCACAGCCAGCTTTGCTGGCTGTGGAACTCTGGGAGTTGAAGTCCGCCAGGCTTCCAGGAGCCAAGGTTGGAGACCCCTGATATAGAGGAATTGTGTATAGAGCCTAAAAGATTTGTTACTCCTAAAAAGAACCATCTTTAGAGTGAACTACTTCTAAACAATAGGAGCCATTCTAGTAGATAAGCTGCCTCTGAAATAAGTCAGAATACTTTCTGCCAATTGAAGGAGAAACTTCCAAGGTATATACAATACTGCAAAGTGTCTCTACAGTATTTCAGGCCCTGTTACTCAAGTCATTAGTTGGAAAGAAATCTTACTGTTGCAACTTGTATCAACCTTAAATGACTCGAAAAGGTTGTTCTTGCTGCTTTGTCTCTTTTCCCACTTTGTGGGCCCCACTTCTGGAATACGTTTATTTTCATCAGTTTCTGTGTGGTTATGAGGTACCTCTGTGCTATGAAGGATCTAAAATTAAAATAGTCATTATTCATAAAATATCAAATTACAAAAAAAAAGATTACAAATATTTTACAGGTTTGGAGTATTTTTTTTTTTTTTTTTGCTATATACATCATATAAAGTGATGTGTACACTTGTCATGGAAATACATGCATACTGTATACAGTACCTCAAAACACAGGAATTTAGTTAGGTTTCTTATTTTTCTCAGTAAAAGAAAATAAACTGCCTGTTCATTACATGATAATGGAGTTTTAAAACATACTGCATATCAATTGAAGTGATATACTGGCAGTCCTCAAGTTACAACCATAATGGAGCCTGCCCTTTATGGGATATTGTCTCAAGTAATGATCAGCTGCTCCTGGCAGTGCAATCATTAAATGAATGTGTGGGTCATTAAGTAGAGCATGGGGTGCCTCAGGGTAGAAGAGATGCTGGGAGGCCTAGTCCAGGCACTAGCCCACCTGCCTCAGGCCTCCCCCATCCTCTGATCCACTCAATGCTCTCCCCTTGGGGCTTCACATGCTCCTCCCCCACTTCAGTTGCTGATCATTACACCTTTTAATTCAGACTTCCTTCTGGAAGGTCTGTTGCATTGGGAATGAAAGCAAGCTGCTCTCTTAGACCACATGACTGCAGCCTGGAAATAAGTTCCATTTTCAGAATAGTCATAATGCCTTACGGGTTCTTCAAAATGGTGGTTGCTTCCAGGAGAGGGGGAGGAATGTGGCCTAGGAGCTAACAAGAAACAATGGGGAAGGAAAACATTTAACTCATCCTGTCTTTTCTGGTTCTGCTGCTGTCCTTCTTTCTGTCAAGGTGCCCCTGACATTCTGAGGCAAAACAAGGACCAGTTCCTAGCTTTTCAGAGTCCGTACCCCACCCCAATCGGCTGGCAGTCGGTAGATGCAAACTCCCTCCTAACTCTTGCTATGTTTTGAGAAAGCTGCAAAGGTGGCAGCTTCTGGGCAATCTTCCCAAAATCTTTCCTTTGCTTTAACCATCTCCCTCCCAAAGAAAGCCATTTTTCAATAAAGAAAGAAAGAAAAGGTAGGAGGGACAGACTTGTTGATTTTTCTCCCCCCCCCACCCCCACCCCAAAAGGTGCTAAAACTAAACTCTCTACTTCTGCCCTTCAAGTCTGTATCCCTTTTCAAAACCTCATTTGCTAAATTATTGCATGGCTGGAGAGAGGGAGGAAAAACACCCTGACTCCAGGCCGAAGAGTAGAGGAAAGCAAGCAAGCAAATAAAATATTTCTGCAGCATTCAGGATCTGAAGAAAAAGCTTGAAAGTGAAAGTGGTTGTAGCAAATGGCCAGGGCAGAAGCTGGATCCTAAAGGGAGCTAAATAGGCAGCAAAATGCTTGTAAACCCTAGATTTTCTTTGCTTGTTCCATGGTGACAGATGATCTCATCCAGAAGTTTCATACATAAGGTGTCAAAACAGGAGTGGGGAGAGTACAGAACCCTGCAGAGTAGAGGATGCTTCCAATAAACATTGGCTGGAATCAGCCCTGGAGGAAGAAAACCAGCACAGTACAGTGCCACCCACTTCTAACCACATATTCTTTCTTATCTATAAAACCTATGCTTAAATTTAGTACTTGCATGTTGCTTAATTTAGAAAATGTCATAAAAAGCTATTCAGTAAAAAAAATAACTGAGCTATGACTTAATATAAACAATGTCAAAATGAATTGTACTTGCCAAAAATATGATCACTCCTTACAATCCTAACAAAGATCATATAGGAAAATTTGCTTATTAATTACATTCAGCATAACAGAAAATTAGTGAAAGAAAAATGAAAAACACTTCAAAAATAATTCTGATTAGCTTTAAAAGCTACTTTTAATCATCTAAGTTTCTCCATGATAAAAAGTCATTTTCTTCTACTATACACACAGGTTTATGTATAAGAAAAATGGGTAAGAGGTTAAAGCAAAGTTTAAAGATTATACATCTTTAATTTAAAATTATGTCTTTTTAAAGTTATGTAATCTATTCATTACCACCATTTTTGTTAGAGCATTTTTATTCTCAAGGCACAGGTGCCAGCATTATAACTGAAATAATCAGTTTTCCAGTATTACCTAGCTAATTTGTAGGTACTATTGATCTTCTTTAAAATAAAATCCTATTGATATGTAATTACTTTTTGTTTGCAAGAATCTATCAATATAGTAAATATTTACCAACCTGCTTTTGTTCTGTGATATCATTCCGGTCCATATCTTTCTTGAACTTTCTTTCTCCTTGAATGTCCTCATTTTCTTGATTTATAGGTCTCTTTAATTTTTGATTGGTTTCAAACATTTCATTATTAATAGTCATTTTTTCATGTATCTCATCAGGACATTTTCCTGGCACTTCATGGCATAAAGATTCATTAGAATCCATTTCCGCTGCATATGCAGGAAGCAGTTCTTCATCTATGTAAAAAGGATCCGATTTCTGGGTTATTTTGTCTAAGGAACTCTTTGTAAGTAAAGAGATTTCGGAATCTTGAATTTCTGAGTTTTTATCCAATTTGGCAGCAGGAGCTTCTATGTTGGAAAAGACAGATTTTCTTTTATTTGGTAATTTAGGTGGGAAGGTAGCCAAGGGCATTATTCTTATTTTATTATTATCTGTATTTAAAGATGCACTAAGAGGAATACCCTCAGTAGAACTTGTATTTATCCCTGCTTTAGAAGCCATTGCATTGGATTCAATTCTTCTGTCTTCTTTCAAGGAGCAATCTGGCTTCATTATCAGCTTGGGCAATTCTTCACTAAGATTGGTCTTGTCATCACAAGAAAACAGAACAAGTTCTGGTTTCTTCTCAATATCTTGTAACTTTGGACAGTTGCTGACAACACTAGATCCTTTGTTTAAAATGACTGGCTCTTCCACTGGAAGTATGATATTTATGGGACTGGATTTCAAATTGTTATGCTGATCTTTTGAAAAGCTTCCCCATTCAGGTTTCTTTCCGGTTTTGTCACCATATGGAAGAACATCCGTTGCTTTTATAGTAATATCATCTAATTGCATTGACTGAGATATTTTTTTAAGGCCATCTTTTTCCATTTTGCTTTCATCTAATAAGGTTTTTTTTCTGTTTAAACCAATTTCATCAGATAGGGCTGGTGCTAGAGAGGATTTTCTGGTAGGAAATATCAATTCATTCTCTTTATTTGAATCTACAATTGAGATAATTTCCTTCATATGATTATTAACTTTAGCTGTGCAAGGCTCTAGTTGTCTCTCTTTAGTATTCAAAATGCTCTGCTGCATTCTGACAATGGACTTTTCAGATTTAGTTTTGTCGATATTTAATTTCTTTTTACAATCAACTATTGAAGCGGAGAATTCCACATTAGATATACCAAGGGAATGTAACTCACGTTCATTTCTATCACTCATAAATATCCTTTCAATTCCTGTTGTGTAGTTGCTAGTTACCTCCATGTTCCCATCATCTGAAAAGGCAACTGTTTTTTCTTTTGACATTCTGGAAGTGCTTGGTATTTGCTTTTCAGCAGGCAGCTGGTAGCAATTATGTTCCTTGTTGGTAACTGTGTTTTTTTTAATAAATTCCAGATAATTTGTCTTTTCCTCATGATTCTGTTCCATATTTTTTCCTAGCATCTCTTTCTTAAATTCCTGCAGATTCCAACAACTTATAGCATCAGAGTGCAAACTTGTAGCTTCTGTGCCATCCTGATAAGATGTGAATGCATTGGTTTCATTGAAAGGAAAAAGTTGCTTAGTTTGGCTAGCAACCTGGCAATATTCAATTGTTTTGTTATCAAATAATACTGCATGCATATTAGTATTTACTGGCTCATCAGCTATTTGGTTTGAAGAGAACTCCCATTCAGTATTCTTTTCTGGTTCAGTCTTATTCTTATGAAAATTTTCTTCAGGATTTTTGGCAATTGTGGGAAATCCTGCAACATCCATATTACTCTGAACAGGTATTTGCAGAATCTTGTCATTATGGAAAACATCATCATGGTTAACTAACACTGTGTGGCATTTTGTAATCTCCATTTCATTATGTTGTTGGGCAAACACACTAACCGGGTCTGCTAAAGTAGACTCACAATTTAAATTTCTTTTCTGTGCCAAACATTTTAGACTATTTTTGAAAATTTCAGCTGATAAAGATTTTGTCATCTCCATATCATGATTCCTCATAATCATGGTGTTTTCTGCAGGAACAAGACTTGAGGATTTACTTATTGTTTCATAATTATTATGTACAGACAAACTGGTTTCATTTGCAGGATCTAAAAATAATTTCTGAGGAGCCGCCTTCACATGTTGGAGTTCATAGTTGACTGCTACTGTATGACTTCTTGTCATTTCCATCTCATTTTCATCCAAACACAGATCAGTTCCTTCCTTGGCTGATTTTAGCAGAATCGCTTTGCCATTTTCTTTGTTTTTTAATTGCAAAGTCTCAAAGCCAATATTTTTTATAGATGTCATACTTATTGGTTTTGTGATTTCCATGTCATTATTATGCACAAACATTACCGTTTTATCTGCAGGAGCAAAAGACATGCTTTTATTTACTGGCATATGATTTGATATATTAATGTTGATATTCTCTTCAGAAGATGAAGTTTGTTCTTGAGGAGCTTTTTCTACTGGCTCTGTAAGGTTCTTCCTAAATTCTAGTTTATTGTTCACACTCAAAGGAAATGCAACAGACATATCACTACCTGATTCAATTGTTTTCCTTCCAGTTTCTGCATTTTGCTTTGGCACATTAAGGAAGTCAGATATACTTCTAAGAGTTTCACTTGCCACAGAATTAGTTATTTCCATATCATCATTTAATGGAGATAGGATAGTTTTATTTGAAGATACAATTGATAGAACAGGCCTATCTTCTGCAGAAGTGACAGCATCGTGATTTAATGCTACTGTGTAGCTTCTGGTAATGTCCATTTCATTCCCGTCATTGAGGGAAAACACAATAGTCCTATCTTTGGTTGGACTAGTTGTACCAGATCTTTTTTGCTGTTGCGTAATCTGGGAACCAGAATTTTCTACATGCTGACTTATTATACATGTTATAGGTTTAGTTTCATCCATATCATTATGTATATTAGTAGTTTTGTCTACAGATTCTAAGGGAAACACTTCAGTGGTTCTCTCGTGCTGTAGCATGTTGTAATTTACTGGCACCGTACAGCTCTTGGTAATTTCCATTTCATTGTCTTTACTTAATGGTAATGCCATAACCTTATCAGAATCTGAATCAGTTATACTTTTCCTACTAGCACTTGTCAACTGCTGTGGTATATCCCAGAATGCAACAGGCTTCAGAGAATTATGTCTTAAGGGTCCTACAGCTGTACTTATTTCCATATTCTCACTGGGAGCGAAGATATTTTCATGTTCAGGTATTAAAGATACTGCATTGTTTGAAAGCCCAATTGTTCTATTAATTGTACTATCTCCTATTACTGAATTAGTCCATTTAGTGATACCACTAGTAGTATATGGCACTAATGGAGTCTCTACCTGCTCTTTAAAATTCTTGGAAACTGGACTTGTATTTAAGTTTATGTTTCTTGCAGCGCTAAGATTTACTCTTTGATTTAAATCCATGCTCCCATGATCATTTTGCAGATCTGCAGTAGTCATTTTACTGACTAAGTTGGAATGGTGCATACTGTTTTGATAAGAATTCATGGAAGCATGGTTTTTTGTAATGTCCATTTCAATCTCTCTAAAATTAGTTCTGTCCATTAACGCAAAAACATCATTTCTCTGTTTTTGAACTAAGCCATGAACAGGGCTATCTGTTCCTTTAGAATGTACTTCCCAGATTAAACCTGTACAATTCTTGGTCATTTCCATATCTTCAGAGAAATTAGTTTTATCTCCATGGATAATAGGCACAGAAGCGACAGGAGGTGCTGTAATAGTTCCAAAACTGGTTTGTGAGGGTAAGATGTCCTTGTTAGTTATCTTGACAGCAGAATTATGGTTAATATTTGCTTCCTTGTTATTTATTTTACTGGGAGACATATTTGCATTTTGCTGAATATCAAGCTGATAATTTGAAGTCCTTAGAGTACAGCTAACTGTGCTATGATCAACTGATTTATCCTTTCCAAGATCCTGTTGTTGATTTATCATGCTACCTGCACTAGTTCCAGATGGCAAAAGTCTTTCTGTATTGGCAGTAATTACATCCATACTTTCAGCACATCCTAACTGCTTTGAAGCAGAAAGAATGGCTTTTTCAAAAGATGGAACAGATGTTTCACCATGTTGCCTATTATCAAGTTCTCCAAAGACAGTAGGCATGTTGCAATTTTCTGTTTGCAAATGAGAACATGCATTTTGTTTGGAAGAATAAGTACTTCTTTCTGAAGCTGCTCCACTTGAAGGAATAATCTCATCAGAGGATGCTGAAAACAATTTAGTGGATCTTAAACTTTCCAAAAAGTCTCCTAAATTAATTTTGTGTGTCTTTGCAGTATTTGTCTTCTGCTGAGATAAATTGCTCTCATTCATTTGTACAGAGCTATATGAGAAGCAGGTTTCCGTAACTTGTGAAGCTTTTTTTTTAGGTTTTATCTCGGACAAAAATGATTCAAAATTTATTTTCTTGGGTTTGTCAGTTTCTTGACAAACTTTGGTATCATGGGTAATCAAGATTGTGTGATCAGATGTCATATCCATTTCATTTTGTTCTGAAAAAATCAGTGTTCTATTCATTATGTTCAACTCTTGGCTACGGTTGGCATCAAGACACTATAAAAAAGAAGTGACGACATTTTAACA
This sequence comes from Hydrophis major, assembly GCA_033807585.1. Taxonomy (NCBI): domain Eukaryota; kingdom Metazoa; phylum Chordata; class Lepidosauria; order Squamata; family Elapidae; genus Hydrophis; species Hydrophis major. Next base: position 78,030,275 of record CM066328.1, on the reverse strand, counting down.
ACTAATTATATTTAAGCTATGTTTTACAAACCTATGTTATACTGAAAACCAAAGCTCAGTCTTTTCTATAAATACATTAAAACACTCCACTTATTTTAAATTCATCTTTTGAATTTCATAAAAATGGGAATGGTTTGATAATTCTGGGCTCAAATGTGATTGTGTTAAACTGAAAACTGTTACAAAAAAGAAATAATCCTAAATTTTGAAATTAAACAATTATCTGCAATAAAGGGCGGGGAGATAAAAAGGGAGGCATTTCCAGAATTGTTCAGATCAATTACATATATTTAATGTCCAGATTATACCTCAGGTTTCAAAGAAAAGAAAGTTTTAATAAGTACTCATGGCATCACAAATTCCAAATGCTCTCAATAGTCATTCTTATAGTTATTTTAAAGAAAGGAGAAAATCTTCAAGATTCAAGGTATGTTTACTGGCAGAAAGGTGTTTAAATACATTACATGAAAGCAGAGTAATGAAGAGAAAGTTTTGAGGACTTGTATGCCAAGAATATAAAGTAAAAACTATGGAATTAAAAATCAGTGTTGAATGTAAATCAGAAAAAAAACATGGAAAATGTTTCAATTTGTATTTCTCTTATGTATGAACAGGCATTGTAACTTGCAAGCCAAAGCTCTCCAGTTAAATCTTCCATCCAAGCAATTTGAATGAAATAAACTATCATCCATTTAAATAAGAGCTTAAAATATTATTTGAGTTGCTATCAAAAGTAATAAGTAACCATGAAAGGAAATTGACACAGTAATTATCCATCAACTCATGGAATTACTGAAAGCAGTATTAGCTTCTTTTTAGATCTTTTGTACTAATATTTATCAATGTTTTTATCATTCCAATATACTGTATTAAACTGATATGATTACCTAGATTAAAAATTAGTGTATTTTACCTCCATCTGTTGCAAAGTGTGCATGGGAGCATGAAGTAAAGTGTTCATCCCTTTGAGGAAGAAAATAGGATTAAATCCTTTTGGTTAACTTTAATATGTCATATATATATATTTTTATAAAATCAATCTATTCTCTCCCCTAACCTCGTGATAGCAAAAGATTACATTTTCTAGATGCAAGAAGTTTCTTTATAGTATCCATCTCATATCCCATTTGGTTTCCATTCTGTTTTCTGTTATTCCAGCAATGGTACTCATTATAAGCCACAATGATATATGCATAATCAGGCAATTGATGTTTGATTTTTTTCATTTTATCCCGCCTTTATTATTCTTCATAAATAACTCAAGGTAGCAAACATACCTTTCTCCCCCTATTTTTCTGTGAGGTGGGTTGGGCTCAGAGAGAGGACTGGCCCAAAGTCACCAAGCCTGTTTGTCATGTCTAAGGCAGGACTAGAACTCATGATGTCCAAGATAAATATATAAGTTATGTCACTTGTATGATGACTTAGCACATTTTTTTTGTTCTCTTTGCAAATGCCCATGCCCTCAAGTTTTATTTTTTCACCTTCATATAGGGATACATTCTTCCCTATAAGTGGAGCCGTGATGGCATAATTGTAAGAATACAGTACTGCAGAACTCACTGCTCACTCCAGGAGTTCAATCCCGACTTGCTCAAGGATGGTAAAATGAAGACCCAGCTTGTTGGGGGCAATATATTAACATTGTAAAATGCTTAAAGAATGCTGTAAAGCACTATGAGGCAGAATATAAGTCTTAAGTGCTGTTTGCTATTGCTAATGCATTGCCTAATATTGCCCCTTGATTTAGCTCTTTTCTTCTGTACAATTTGTTCTACCATTTCCCTTATATCCAATTTATCTGTAATTCAGAAAACTGGCAGTTTTCTTCATAAGTTTTTAACAATCTTATCATATAACCATTTGATGTGAGCCTATTAGGATTCAGAAGCTTTTCTGTCATAAATGCAACATATTTTATATTACTACTTAACAATGATGTTTTTATGAAGCACAGCTATCAATAAAGCTTTGAATATTTTTTGATTGGGTAGCCATACGAATTGAAATACTTGCATAAAATAAAATAAATATTACCAGTTATCTCACACTGGGTAGCTTCTCGTTCTTCATTTCTGGGGGAAAAAACCCAACTTAAAATTAACTTATTAAAAGGCTAATTAAACAAAATAAGTAGGAAGTATAATTTGAAATTATAAATGTTAGAATTAGTAGAATGTTTCTAAGAAATTTAGCATTTAATAACAAAATAATGGATACTGTTAAAATATTGATTTGTCTGAAAACATCTTATTAGTGAAAATCTTCTAGCTCCAATTATGGAATAGTTCATTTAGTCAACAATTTTAGAATTGTGGAATACCAATAACACGATAAAGATGAATGTATTAAATGTACTAAACAAACAACCCCAATATTAGTATAAATACATACAAAAGAAAGTGATGGGGTTATTTTAAAAAAATTATTTGATATCCTATTCATTCAATAACTTACTCGTTTAGCAGATTTTGATTTGTTTCATTTGAAGGTTCTACAACAGAACATTGTGAAAAATGATCAGAGTTATAAGAAACATATGTAGTAATCATAGCAATGTAATAATCTATTTTATCCATATGTACTAGTTAAGGATAATTTAAACATTCTCACCTGCATGATTTAATTCAACAAAAGTTTGAGGATCATGTGGAAAAACCCTAAAAACAGTGATACATTTAGAATTTATATTTAAAATATAAATTTAGAAGAACTTATATTTAACACAAAGATCATGCTCTTTGCTTAACATACAAAAAAGCAATTTCCAGTCTTAAATTCCGCATAGTTCTTGATACGGCAATTGGATTATGCAATATAACATTAAAATCATATACACCGAGTCATTATTATAAACATTGAAAAACTTTGATATGCTCCTTTCTTATTCTTTAGCTCTCATAATTCAAATATTTATTATTCTTAGCTACTTGCAAGATAGATTTTTTTTAGAACTCAGTCAACCATCTTGGTCTAGTTTCTTTCCTACCGTACATACAGCAAAAAAAAAAAAAAAAAAAAATAGTTTGAATAGAGTTATGTAGCTATTCAGATTTCAAGAAGAAAAGTGATTGGGAATGAACTGCAATTGTCAGCAACCTCATAAAGAAGTTGCACTTTTAAATGTGGAAAGGCTTTATGAAGTGCTGACAGATGCAACTTGTAAACCAAACACCTTCTAAATCTTTTCTCCTTGGATTCCAGATAGTTTCACAGCTGTACTATATTACCCAATCTTGCAATCAGCCCTGACTTTGAACTAGCACTTAGACTTATATACTGCTTTACAGTGCTTTACAGCCCTCTCTAAGCTTTCTAACCTCTACTCTGTTTCAAACTTGATTCTGTTTAGTGCCTGGAAAGTTGCTCTTACAAAGTGATTTCTGGGCATAAACTGGAGATTCTTTGGAAAATGTTACATCTGCTTTTAACAACTAAGATATTTGGACTGCATATCCTAATCTATATACTTTATTTACTTTTGAATTGCAAGTATTAAATGACTTCAATGTTAACAATTTAACTGCATATTATTAAATATCTGTAAATGAAGACAACTTATTCTCATTTAGTACCTAAGAGATTCCTCTTTAGAATTCCTTTCTTTCTTTTGTATTTAATCAAGGGTAATATTTATATTTAAAACAATTGAAAGATCCCAGTATAACTTCTTGAAGAATATTCTGTAGCCACTATTATATATTGTTTTTTATATGGTATTAAAGGATGCATTTATATTTGAAACGCTTTTTCAACAAACTCACCTTATGGTTTCTGCAAAACTCACCCGCCTGGAGTTTTTCTGCCGTTGTTCAACGTTGTATTCCTGTACATGCACAACAAATTAAATTCAAAGATAAATTATCTTTTGACTAGAATATCCAAAATGGGTAACATGACATATAACTTAGTGCCTATATTTAAGCATACATTAAAGGATGGGTGTATCTGTGATATTTAATCACATGTAAATATGGAACAAAAACCATGAACACGGTTTGATTTCCTCTTGGTCTTGGCATGTAAATGTGTTGTGCAGCATAATCTACACTAATTGATTCTCAAGTAAGGGGCCTGATAAGATATATATTTTAATTTTTTCTTGGCATGTAAATGTATTGTGTTTGCAGTACAGCTCATGAGGAATGGGCAAAACACAACATTTAATTTTTATTCTATAATACATTATTCTGACCACTCTGACTTTTCTAGAAGCACATCTTCCAAAATTGGAAATGATTCACTGTGTTCTAGATGTGATTGGAGTCTGAAATAAGCCAAAAAATTATATGCTCTTCCTGTTTGGAATTTTTCAGGAAAAAAATTGAATTGTAGAATATTCCCATAACATTGCAGTCTCATCCTAAATAAACTTCCCTGGAATTATATTTCATTATCTTCAGTTGGATTTTTCCCACATAAACATGTCACATTATTTTCTTTTGTAGTTACTATAACCTATAAAATATGGGTTTCTTTTAATGAGACTCTCTTCCAATCAACAAATGCTAGTGCTTACCTGAGTAAATTCATTTCCTGTGCCTAAGTCACAAAGAGGTGTTCGGGGAGTTTTTAAAATCTAAAAAGAAGATAAATATAGTTCAGAAAATAGTGTTCACATTGCAAAAAGTTAATTTCTGAAGGAAGCAGTTGTTTTAATAATGATAGATACATTGATTTTAACATATAGTATAGAACTATAGCTTACCTCTATTATTTGGCCTCTCTCTGTTCCAAGACTGAAAGCATTTACCTGCATAATATTTCTTAAATGGTCCAATTATTGTAATCGAAATAGCAACCCATTTTGTAAAAATTCAAAAAGAGTGAATTCAAAATGGATTCTAACACATTTCAACTACTTAAGAAATGTCCTGAAGGTCATGTCTTGTAGCTACGCATCAAAAACAAGATACTAATTCACATTTTATTATTAAGATTTCAGCTAATAATATCCAAATAGTACATGCTAATACACACACACACACACATATCCTGCCCTTATTATTTTTACAAATAACTCAAGGTGAACATATTCAACACGCCTTCCTCCCATTTTCCCCACAATTTTCCCCTTTGAGGGGGTTGGGTTGAGAGAGAATAACTGATCCAAAGTCACCAAGCCTGTTTTTCATGTCTAAGGCGGGACTTCAACTCATGGTCTCCTGCTTTTTAGCTTGGTGCCTTAACTAGACTTAGGCAAAAATATAAAGATCAGTCTCAACATCTTCTTGATAAATTGTTCATGTAACAAAAATAAATTGTTCATGTAATAAAATAAAGTTTTTTAATAACAAATGTTTTGTTATAAAAGTATTATTACTTTCTTCCACAAGGAAAATATACTGGTAAGTTATACTTACTGATGAAATTCTTCTTTTATTTGTGCCACCTGTGAAGTCTCTAAAATAATGGAAAAACGAAAACTATATGAAACCTAATATTCATGTATTACCAACAGAATGCATGGGAGTATGTATATATATTAAACTTATAACATGCATACAATAAAAAGTTACTATTTCAAAAGATAAAATAAAAACAGCATTTAAAACTTAAGAGATATAACCACATTATCGTGAACTACATAGAGCAGGAGTGTCAAACTGGATTCTTCAAGGGCCGGATCAGCATTGTACTTCTCCTCTGCGGGCCGGTGAGAAGACTGGAGAAGACTGCCCCCCCATCAGAGGACACACCCAAATGAGGTGGGGGGCCACACACGGGCCCTGCACCTTGTTTTCGCCCTCCATGGCCTTCTGCAGCACTCTGCCAATTGAAAAGGGGCCGTTTTGGGGGCATTTGTACAAAACTATATGAGAAGCAGGTTTTTTGGCCTGTTTTGGACCCACTTTTCAACCCAATTTCGGCCGGCAGAGTATTGTAGGAAGCTATGGAGGGTAAAAACGAGGTGCGGGGGTCCTTCACATGGCCCACTTTAGCCACCAGAGACACTGTGGGCCAGTCCCTTGATATTTCCAGGCCAGCTCAGCAGGCTCGATTTAAGCACCCTGCCGACCTTGAGTTTGACACCTCGACATTGGGTAAGAAAAACCCATGAACAGAAAAGGCCTCCACTAGAAGCTCAACTTACTTCGCATTCATCTCAGCATATATCTTGTCCATTTTGGAAGCCTCTGGTGCTGCAGTATTAATCAAAACACAATGGGACACTAGTCAATCAAAATACAATGGCAAAGCACAAGCTACCTTTCTCCAGGCTGGAAACAAAATAACCCCTCTTGTATAATACAATGTAAATGGAAAAAATATTTTTGGCTGTCAATGACCCAGCAAACACCACCCTGAGAGAAAACCTAAAATACTGAAACCATTACTGGAATTGAATTTTAACAAAGAAGCTTTGCTGCCTTGAACAGAGTACCAAAGTGATTGTTTCAAGCATGGATTGATATAGTACAGGTAGCCCTCAACTTACAACCACAATTGAGCCCTGTTAGGGATACACCCTAGCAGAATCTGCACGGCAGTCAGGCAGGCAGGCAAATATGTGAGATAAACATTTTTTTTAGCTTACACTCAGTAAAACAGATACACTGTGCTAGTTAAATAGTTTATTCCAGTAAGAGTTTTAGCATAGTCAAACAGTCCATATATCATTCACTAGTTCATTCTGTTTGGGGATTATTCTGTTGCAAAGTCCAGTGTTGAAAAAGAGGCCAGTAAACTTACAAATATCAGTCCAGTAATATATCTTTGCAGTAGAGATATAAAGAAATCAAACCTCCTTTCTTCCTTCAGCAGCAGGGAACACGCAGTTATCAAACAATCAATCCATCATAGTCAGCAATCAATTCAGTAAGCCAGCAATACAGTAAGCCAGCAGGTTCTCTTGCTCCTTCTTATGGCGGTTTTACAACCGCACCCCAAAATTATATGCTTTGCTGTTTAAAGTGACACACTTAAATTCACTATCATAGTTTATATATATTATTTCACCCAAACTAAGTTAGGTAACCTTGTTATTCCTAACAAGCCCCAAATTTTTGTTGTTTAGTGAGACATTTGTTAAGTGAGTTTTGGCCCCATTTTACGACCTTTCTTGCTTTTGTTGTTAAGTGAATCCCTGTAGCTGATAAGTTAATAAGGTCGCAAAAGGTGATCACATGACCCTGGGACACAGCAATGGTCATAAATATGAACCAGTTGCCAGGCATCTGAATTTTGATCAATGATGGGGATGGCCATAGGCCGAGAGGTTGTAACTGTGATAAACGGTCACATTTTTCAATGCAGGTTGTAACTTTGAACAGTCACTAAATGACCCATTGGTAAGTCTGTGTTTTGAATGGGGTCCCTTCCAAGTGTGAACCCGAGACCAGGGATGAACTCTCCTTGCAATGAAACTTGTTCCCAGAAGGGAATCTGTAAGACCAGTCCCTGAAAGTCCATCTGGAGGGCAGCGGCCTTCCCCAGAGGGAGAACCATCTCTGTTCCTACCCGGAATGTCTAAGAGGCTGCCTGGGGAAACCTCTGAGTAGAGGAGAAAAGAGACAACAACCCCAACCCTTCGCCATTTCTGCGTTGGTTTGCCTCGGAGCTTGTACCTGGCATTAAGGGGTGCCTGTGTCGCGCTCTCAAAAGGGCAAGGGAGAGTCCCGCGCACTAGACGGAGCCTGAGACTGCAGAAGCTACCGACGGTCAAGCCTCCCTGATGAAGACGAGGATTCTCGCTCGGGCTGAAGTAAAGCCCTTTCCGCTTCCCTCCCAACTTACAACAGGAGTTACTGCTCCTCTGCGGGGTGGGCCGCGGGCAGCTGAGGAGCAGAAATCTTCGACAGAAAAGGGGAGGGAAAGATGGGGGAGGGGGGGTGTTTGGAAGTTCTTAAGAAAATGGAGTCATCCGGGGCGGGTCTCTGGTTGCCTTCCACGGCTAGCCGTGAGGGAAAGGGCTTGGGGCGGGGTGGAATTCGGGAAAAAGGCTCGACTAGGACGAGCCTTCAGGAAAAACAGCCGCCAACCCGCTCACCTAATCGTGAACTCGCGTCTGTCCCGACCATACACCGGTTAATTTAGGCCAACCAAGGCTTGGTTTCCGCTTCGGGTTAAATCTAGATCCCTGTCAGGCCCAGCGGACTTTCCAAACCATTGTTGCCAGTTCGCTTGAGGCCGCCGAAGCCGTCCGATTTAAACTAACCGCCAGGCTTCACGCATGCGCCGTCGCCTCTAATGCCCCTGAAGGCTGCTTTGCGTCATGGCGGTTTCTTCTTGCCATACAATATTATACTCCACTCCCCCAAGTGGCCACTACGCCGAAGTAATGTGCGGGGGGGGGGAGGAGGAATAGCAAAAATCCGAGCAAATAATTTTTAGAATCCGGCCGTGTATGTTTGTCGTGTATCGGCACAAAATGCTACAATATATCGATTTGTCGCTGCTTAGAAGCGAAAGCCTATAGGCAAACAAGTGAATAGACAGTCATTGCTGAGAATCGTTTCTTATAAGGTTGGAGAGAGCCTAAGCTTCCGCGACGAGGTGGCCGAGTGGTTAAGGCGATGGACTGCTAATCCATTGTGCTCTGCACGCGTGGGTTCGAATCCCATCCTCGTCGTTGTGTTTTTAATAAAACTGCAACTACAGCTTAAATATTACATATGGATAGATATATATATATATGTTTTCTTAAGTTTTCTCGGGTATTTACATGTATGGCATTCAGCTTTGTTCAGATATTTTCCCACTTCATAGTAGTGGTGCTTTTAAAGTTGTAGCAACGTTTTGGCAGAATCTCATCTGCCATCATCAGGCTTCTGCATTGTGTTTGTCTGAGGAACCCAATACAGGAGCCTGATGATGGCAGATAAGATTCTGCCAAAACGTTGCTACAACTTTAAAAGCACAACTATAATGATGTGAGAAAATACCTGAACAAAGCTGAATAACATACATGTAAGTATCCGCGAAAACGTAAGAATGTGTGTGTGTGTGTGTGTATATATATATATATATGTGTGTGTGTGTGTGTGTATGTGTATATATATATATATATGTGTGTGTGTGTGTGTGTGTATACTTTTAGAAAAACAACAGATCTCGTTACAACACATTTGGATTAATTGCTGTTACTCTACAGTTAACTTGCTTAACAAAAATGAACACTACAAGTAACCCTCACCAATACAAATAATTATAGATGAAAGGTGAATACTGGAAATCAGGCATTTATTCATTTTCTAGGAAAATATGGACTAATTATTCAAATTTTCCGTGAAATCAATAGTCATTTCAAAGATTGAGAGTGTACACATTTCATCTTTCACACATGTAAGTAAATTCCGTACTTTTAGAATATAGCTAACTTGATTTACCCAATTCAAAATAACTGGGCAGTTTACAACAAAACTTAGAGTCAAGTCACAAACATCAATCTCTAAACAGAACACATTGCAGTTTAGGACCAACATTTCCATAAAACCTCTTAAAACACTTCTTAGAATTATTTCAGTGCTGAGAGTTTCATGAGTTTTGGATTCCTCTTCTGAGAGAGCTCTTGCTAGTGGATTTAGGGTTCTTTTTTTTTTTTTTAAATACAGCTCATTCTACAGGCTTGACATTTTAACTAGTTTAAACCAGCTAACATAGTTTATGTTGGGATAGTTTATTATTAAAAAACTTGCTCAAGATCCTGGTTCAATGTCCATAGGGGCAGCTGATCTTCATCACCTTTTGAAAGCCAACAGACCAATTTTGGGGGGGAAGGTGGCTGGCTGGGTACTGTTCCATTAGAGAAGGCACGCTTCCTGATTCTACCAAATGCCTCTGTTTGACTAAAGGAACCCAGGACTCAGCACAACTGCTGAGAGTTCAGGAGCGGCCACTGCCATTCTGAGCTTTTCAAAGATGAACAGAAATGCAATCATTGCTTACCTTACTTCTAACACCTAAACCTCAGCCTTTACTGAAAGGGTCAGATACTGTTTAATCCATTTCCCCCCCAGTCCTAGGAAATTGCAGCTCAACCACTTTCTCCCAAAACTGAGATGTTAGGAATTGGATGATTACCCAGAATCATCTATCATCAAGGCCACCTTTTTACTCAAGGACAAATTAACCACTTTCTCTTTCCACTGCCATGACACTTCTTAGGCAAGGCCTGACAGAGCAGGATGGACACGGAATCAATGTACAGGCAGCTGTACAATGTTTACTGCTTTGGAATCAACTCCTCCTGGAGAATACATCCAGATCATGATGCCTCAGTCAAGTTCATAGGACTTATTACAGAGTCAGAATCCAACTCAGAGCAGATCTGAGCAACTTTGTCAGAAGTTGCCTTGAATGCTGCTGCAAGATGGCTCTCTAAATTTTCTCTCCCTAGGGCACGGTGTCAAACTCAAATCACGTCACATGATGTATTGTGACTTTTTTTGTCTTCACAGAGCTGGGGTGGCCATGGCCTGCATGTGACACATCTGGCCCTTGGGCTGCCAGTTTGACAGCCCTGCCCTAGGAGGATATGGCCCACCCAGAACAGAGCCAATTATCTGTGGTAATTGAAAAGTAACTTTTTTCCGCTATTGTCTCCACAGCAAATTGTGGCTGTGAAACAGGGAATCTTGGAGCCTGACCATTCCATCAACCAGTAAATCTGTAAATTTTGTGAAATACACGTGGAATTAACATAAACAACCTTGTTAAAATATAAAATGCAATCTTATATTTATTTCCCAAAGATTTTTCCCCACAGACTAAGTATTTTCAATAATCTGTTAAGAGTTCCCCAACCTTTCCGGCTTTGTGGACTGATGTGTGTGTAGTGTTGTTCTGTGCAAGTGGCTGGCATGAGCCTGTTGTTTGTGCAAATTGAGTGCACACTCATCCACTGCTTGTGCAAGTGGTGATGGGTGTGCAAACATGCTTGCCTGTTGCTTCTGCAGCCCAGTTCTGAACGTCTCACAGCCAGTAGTGGGCCACAATCCAGGGGTTGGACTGATTTATTAATCTAAATTCCTTGTGTGTCCAACCACACTCGGCCAATAAAGAATTCTATCCTATTCTAATCACTTATTAATCTGCATTATATACTTAGAAATACTCAAATCTTCTAACAATATTTTTCTGAAAATAAGTGATATTCATTTTTTTAAGATGTGAACAAATGTGTAATACTCACACCATACTCTGTAATGACAGCCTGACACCTGACTTACTTTTGAACGTCTTGATTAGTCCTATTTTTTTCTATCTTGTGAAGTTCATGACAAAGTCAGGCATTGCTAAGCATATACATGTGTAGTTTATACTATTTCCCCTATGCTTACCTTTGAACTTGCAGAGCTGAATGTTGTTTCTAGCCATCCAGAGATTTCCAGCCTTTCAATTTTACTGAGCTAAATCAATTACATTTCTGAACTCAGTTTTTGCCGTATTATTTATGAAAGTGATCATAGCAACTAGTATGAATAGAAAACTAAATGAAAAACTGCTGGTGACCTTCTACCGCTGTACCACAGAGAGTATCTTAACTTACTGCACCTTTGTATGGTTTGCCAATTGCTCAGTGGCAGATAGGAAAGCACTCCAGAGGGTTAATGTCTTTGCCCAGAAGATCATTGGTTGCCCTCTCCCCTCTTTAGAAGAGCTTTATAGCTCCCGCTGCTTTAAGAAAGTTCAAAACATTCTTAAAGATCCATCTCATCCTGGGAACCCTTTTTTTGAACTCTTACCATCTGGCCGACAGTACAGGATAAAAAATATAAGGACAAATAGGTTAAAAATCAGCTTCTATCCCAGGGTACCTCTATTGAATTCTACTGTATAGTGCAATATTAATGCAGTATCAGGGGTTTTAAATTTAATGTATAGAATGTGAAGGATGTGTGTTTAAGTGTTTATTTTCATAGTCATAATGTACACTGAAGATGGTATTTAATTTCATTGTATGAGGTGCAATGACAATGTAAACTAACTAAACTAAATCTTCATGGGACTCCTGTTTTTCTGTTGGAATGGTCACACTTATGAAAAAAATTGTGAAAAATATCTCATGGTATTCTTTCTGCCAAAGTGAGGGTCTGAAATTACACTTCTTGCCTGCAGAGCAAAATGTATGTTTCAAACTTTTGGCATACTCTTAATAATTCAATTACTCAAAATGTATTAAACAAAATTGGTAATTTACTGGCTGGCATTTCTCACATACAAAGAACTCATGCTTCAGATATTTTAAATCACGCCAACTTTGTACAAGTAATTAGCAACATGTGTTTTTAATGTGTATATTTATTTGAAAGAGCTCAGTTTCATCAGATTTTTAGGACCAATGATTGCTCCCAGGAAACTGGAACAGCTTTATTATTACACAGCTTTTTAAAAGCAATGAAATAGGCAGTACAAGCTCCCTGTAAGACACATTAACTATGATTGCAGCTGTTTAATGAGCCCCTTTATTAAGTTAATTTATTGGAGAAGCTATGCAGCTCTATTAAGGAACAGAGCAGCTGAGTATCAGTCACAATAAAATAACCAGAGTATGGACATATATAGCATGAAATAGAAATCCAATGGGTTCTGGAGATCCCAAGGGTTGGAAACGGACAATGGGGTATCTAAAGGGTGGGGGGAGGCCTTGGAAGGCCCAAGGCATGGCGCTTGTGCCTGCACTAATTCCTCCAGGGTCATCCCTGAGGCACCCCATGTGCATATGACCCGCACATTTGTTTCCCAAATGCATTGGAGTGAGCAAGGATGGGGTTCATTTATCCAGATTCCAACAGTACTGTAATGGGCAGGTTCCATTACTGTTGTAACTCGAGGATTATTTGTATATTCTTACTTGGTAAGAAATATTGCTTCTCCAAATAATTATTTCACTTTCTTGCAATAAAAAGAAAAGACATTCTTTGGAACAGCTTCTTCACCTATACTGACTTTTCCGTTCCATTTGCAGAAAGTTTCTCACCCACTCTTCACTTTATAAAATAAGATTCAAGTCTCTTCCCAATCATCCTGGGCCCAAGCAGGCATTTTGGAACAATATTCAAATTCCATTCCTTTATAGCGTAAAGCATGGAGATACATCACTAACTCTCTGGGTGATGGATCAGGCCTCACCATTTTGCATTCTTCACACAGTGGGTCTATCTCATTGTGGAACTCAGTTAAACACATTTCCCCACTTTCAATTTTATGTACATTTGCTTGAGGGGCAGAATTCAGAGAAAGCGTCTTTGCTTTGTCTTCTGATTCTTCAATGTTGTCAGAATGATCAATTGCAGTAGTGACCTGCAGAGGCTTAGTTCCATTATCTGGAGTTTCCTGCTTTTTATCTGCTAAAACTGCTTTCAGGTCCTCCTCAACAATGTCCAAGATTCCCAGACTCTCCTTTGAGACATATTCTTCTGCAAATGACTGAAGCAATTCATCATCAGTTTTATTAACACTGCCCCCCTTGCCCTTTTCAGGACCCCAAATTTCATTATTGTAGATAGGATCATTGATGATAGGATGCCCCAAAAACTGTAGATGGACACGGATCTGATGGGTACGGCCAGTGTATGGGAAACATTTTACTACACTAGTCTTGCCATTGTAACTGAGCCGCTGGAAGATGGTTTTACATGGCTTGCCTTTGGGATCCACTCGACACAAACCCATTTTGTAAGACATAGACAAGATAGGCTCTTCACAGATCACTTCATTTTCTGGAAACTCTCCAATCACGCGGCATACATACTCTTTCTCCAGCTATTAGAATTGGGGAAAGAAAGAAAAATTATTAGGGTTTAGAATGTAGAAAGAATGTGTATTTCAGAACGTTATTTATGCATGTAAGTAATTTATATGGCCATCTATCTCACAACAGTGAATCTAGATTGTGTACAAAAATTAAAGCCCAACAATTAAAAATAACACATGGCTCTTTGGGGAATGACACCTTCCAATCAATAAAAATCATATCATACGGCTAGTCTAATCTCCCAGCCCAAATGTTTTAAGGCTAAAAGAGTCAGAGCCATCTGGATCTATAAGGGAGAAATTGTTTGACAACTAGTTAATCTACTAACCATGTTCCGTACTGAGGCTAAAAACGTTATCGGCATTAAGGTGGACAGGAAGCAAGCTTGAAGCACCTTCAGTTGGCTTTAAAGCACCTCAAAAGCCAGAGATTGATATTCATTGGTTTACTAGCTAAGGAAACATTATTTTAATTGCTAGAACTTATTGTTTACAGCTAATCTACCAAAGAATGAAATGTAAATATATGGCCGTTTCCATTTCCAGTTTTTCTTTTTTTTCTTTCTCTTTTTGTGCCTTCGATTCAGGATTGACTCCTGGCAATTTCCTGGACTGATCCTGCCTATTTTCTTGGCAAGATTCTAAAATTGAGTTGCCATTGCCTACTATCTACAGCTGAGAATAAGTGATTGGTCCAAAGTCAACCTATTGGCTTGGTTCTAAGGCAGGACTAGAACTCATGATCTCCAGTTTTTGGCCTAGTGCCTCAACCACTATACCAAACAGGATCTCTTCCAGGAATTTATCAAACACATACAGAGGTTAAAGTTCTGGCCCGGGAAGTCGTATAAGAATTTTTGTTTGGGCTATGAAGTTCACTAAACATGTGAGTTAATGTGAATTTCTGTCACATTAACCTACTTATACTCTTAAGGATATCTAAAACTGTATCTGTACTGATGCTGTTGGTAAAGCATATTACAAATATGAAGATATCATTAACAAAAATAATTTTACCTGCCGCTGTCGAACTTGTTCATCAATTCTCTTGGATACTTCTACAGACTTGGCAAAGATGAGGACACCTGATGTCAGGCGATCAAGCCGATGAACGGTATGCAGCTCTTTCAGGTTATGCTCTTTGCCCAAAATGAAAATGATAGTGTTGTGCCGAAATCCACCGCAAGGGTGAACAGGTACAGATGAGGGCTTGTCTACAACCACAACTTCATCATTATCCTCTATAAACTCAATAGTTTGTGCTGTAACTGGAGGCTCATGGCGATGTATGGTATTCTCCAGAAAGTCGTTATTCTGCAAACAAAGCAATTATTATATATTAGTTTAGCCAGGTGATTTTCTGGAGCAATTAGTTTCAAGAGTTATGGTGGTAGCTTTCCATATAAATTTTCAAAGGAATCACCTAAATTACCATATAAGAATATGTCTGCATTCAGAGTGAACTCTTAATCACGTGTCACTGATTTTTATTCCGATAAACATAAACTACCGTGTTTCTCATATAATAAAGCCGAGTCTTTTTTTTTTTTTTTTGAGCCCTGAAAAAACAGCTAGGACGTCTTTTCGGAGGTGAATTAATTTCTCCCCCCCCCCCGAGCACCCTCGCCTAGAGTGGACAGCCATGGACAGCCACCACCAGCCATTCCTAATGGCCGATCATGGTGGAGCGCAGAGGGCTTCCTATCCCCACCAAGTGGCTTTACTACAGACCTGGGTCAGCGGGTGGATGGCGGTGGCAGCGTGTATGTCCGCCAGCAGCGTTTCAGTCGCTTCTCAGGCCTCCATAGCCTCCACGGTTTCCACCAGTGCTGGCGCCTCTCTCGCCAGCGCCTCTCTTGCCAGCGCCACCACCAGCAGGAACTGTGGAAGCTACAGAGGCCTGAGAAGCGACTGAAACGCTGCTGGCGGACATCCATGCCGCCGCCTACCCGCTGACCTGGCCTGCAACCAGCACCATACCTGGGTCTGCAGCAAAGGTGCTTGGCGGAGGTAGGGATCCCTCAGCCATTTTTGGTCATTAGGAGCAGCTGGTGGTGAGGCATGGCTGCCTGTGGGGTGCTCATAATGGCAAGTCCCCCCCCCGCCCTCCTCCCCAATTTTGCTTGTTTTAAAATAGGCCTAAAATTGGGGGGGAGAGGCTTAATTTCATTTTATGCGTAGAAAACATGCTGGGTTTCCCTATTGGGGGGAGCTTATTGTTGGAGAAACACGGTATCATCAAATTATAGAGCACAATCCCTTTTACGAAATCAGCCATGATAGTAGAGATGCAAAAACTGATGCACAGATCCTTATCCGTTCCATATGGAATTAAAGTCACATTACAAATGGCAGCTGTCCTCCCAGAATGAGTCATAACACATTTATAATACTTTGGGGCCTCACTGTGGTGCAAACCATGCAACTCAAGCACTGAAGAGGTATTTTTGCACATTTAATTTTATGACACACGTACCCGTGTTTTCTTTCAAATATCTGCTATCGCAAAACTTATAGGATTAGGTGCTTACTAAAAAAAAAAAAAAAATACGACATTTGCAAAAGCATGTTCATATTGAAACGGGGAAGGGGAAGGAGGAGAGAAGACGAAGACCAGAAAGCTGGCTACGGCTATACCTTCACTGCCTGATTTGGCTTTTTCTCTCTGCGTGACCGCAGTCTCCCACGGGACGCTCGCCGCGTGGGTTGGGTCCAAGGCAGGAGCTTTCAGCATTTGGCCTGACGCCCGGCCTCCTCACCTTGAGTACCACGCTGAGGTCTTTCAAGGGGTGTTTGTTGAGAAGCAGGCGTCCGGCTTTGGCTGCGGCCAGGTAATACTCGATGGGCCGACCGCGGAACTCCGAGTGGAAGACGTCCACGAGCTTCTTTCCCACCCAGCGCCCCTTGCAGTAGGTACTATAGTCGTAGTAGTACGGGTGCACCTTGCGAAGTCCGCCCTCGAAGTAGTAGCTAGTTTCGGCGAAATGGACCTCTCCGAAGCTGACGCCCGTATTCCGCTTCTTTGGCGGTGGCACGTAGCGCTTCTCTCCCTCTTCGAGCGGCCCCGGTCGCTTCTTCTGCCCCTTGGACAGCCGCCTCTTCTTCGCCACCTGCTTTTTAGGCTCCGGGATCGGCTTCCCTTCCATGCTCCTCCCGGGCACAAGAACGGCGAGAGTACCCAAGGAGGCGCGCTCTGCGTTCAGCCGGGTTAAGCAAAAGCGGAGCAACGTTCTCCAAAACGACCCGGGTCGCATGCTGAGGAGTATAGGCGGAGAAGCCGACCACGTGGCGTTGTGGAGCCCCGCCCCCACGCGACCCCACTCATCTTTACCCAATCAGATTGTTCTGTGCCTCTTGACGGATAAAGCAAGCGACGGAACGAACGTGCGGTCCTCTAGAAATGTGGTGGTGGTCACGGAGGGCTGCGCGTTTTGTTTTGCTGGACCCTCGAGGAACCAAGCAAAGCGACGCTCAGATCCAAATTTAAGCATTTTATTAGGTTATAAGTTAAAATATACAAAAATAAATAGGAAAGTGGGGGGAAGGGAAGTGAGGAAAGATTGGGAAAAAGGGGAAAAAAACGTTGACTGCCGACTTCCTCTGTTGCAGTGAAATAAGTGATCAACATCAAACACAACTTTTTGCATTTTCATAATATATATATATAAACTAGCCATTTCTATAAACTCAGATCATGTTTCCATTGACTGGATTGAAGAGATCATCCGATCTGTTAAGTAGTACACTTCAGGCATCCTAATTTGAATAGGTTAATTTGAATTAAAACTGGGCTTTATTTGCACTTCCAGCACAGTTGTCCAAATGCACCAAAGCTGACTTTTCCTGCCTTTACTATTGCATTAGCAAGAAATACTGTATGTTGCAGAGATACGATTAAAGCTGGTAATCTAGTATAAGGTTTAATTTATTAAAAGTGTCATGAGTCTCATGTCTGGAGCTATAAGGGGAGGCAGAGATCAAAATATATCTACCCAGCTGTTCATGAGTATGACATACAGTCCCAGCTTTTCTTGTGTTTTTAATATAATTTTTATTGACAACAATATTGGAACTAATACAAACCAAAGGAAAAAAAATGACACTAAAAGGTAGAAAGTGCATAAAGGAAAAAAAATAAGAGGAAGGTAAAAAAGAAAAGAAAAAATACAAAAAAATAAAAATAAAACAGGCTTCCAATCTTCACAGCATTATATTTTAAGCTCTCTAAGGTTACATCATGACTATATCCTGTCTATCAGAATAAATCACATGTTCATTTTTTGTGTGCAAAAACACTAAGGTTTTGAATCTCTAATAAATATAAACCTTGTCTTTTTGCAAATCAAATAATTTAACTACCATATTTCAGCAAATTCTATCATCTTCACCAAGTATTCCTCCATTGCATTGCCAATTTTTTCCAGCTTTTTTTACAAGTTCACCAAACATGATGAAATGACAATTTCATTGCAGGACCTAGGAAAATGGACCTACATGGCCAGCAGCCTCCTTGTGAACATGAAATGCTGTCATTTTATGCATCAGAACCCAAAATTTATCAGATGATTGGCTTCTGGTTTGTGCTTCAGACTCTTATCATAAATTACTAGACTCATTGTGCATCTAGTTTCCTTTATTAGTATGCAGTTTCTCACTTGATAGATAGATGTTCTACTTCTACCATTTCCATTCCTTTTTATCTTTTATAACCTTTTATGTCTCATACATTAACTTGTTTTATATAGCTCTCATATGAGTGTTAATACTTTGCATTGATTATAATTATATTTTTTGTTTCTTCTAATGACTATATATCTCTATATGTTGGACTATAACAATAATAAAGCTTTATAATTTGCTATATGGGAAATTGTAATGAAAAGGGAGTAAGTGGTAAATAGAATGAATCAATGAAATGAATAAGAAACCACTTTATGTAATATTTACAAAAGTAATAAATGAAATGCTCTGGCCAATTTTACACACACACAAACACAGCAAGCATTAGGATAATTAAGGTGCTGGATTAAGCACAGGGAGACCCAGGTTCTAGTCTTCCCCACGAAAAATGGTAACACTATGATTTGTCTGAAAGAATAATTTTTATTGAAATAAAATAGCTGTGCATTGGAACATATATCTGCACACTTTGTTATACAGAAATGAAAGCTGGGGTTTCCGGTTCCGCATGGCTTCGGTGGTAGCAGGAATTCGCAACTATTTGCGATTCCTGCTGCGCTTGCCACCGAGGTACCCCCGATCCAAATGGGTCAGGGGGATATGGCTGCCCTGTAGGGACAGCCAAAGAGAGAGGGGAGCCGGACAGGGGGTTGGGGGTGTCGCAGACCCCCTCCTCGTCCGGAAAAACCCCTTTTTCCCAAGGTGGTGGAGCGGTGGTCAGCAATGGCCACCACGAAGAAGCCTGCAACCGGGTAAGATTGTGCTGGAGGAAGCAAGAAAAGTGAAAGTGCTGGCTGAGCCCGGTCAATCAACATCTTTTAAATTCGCTGGAACTGAGCTGTCTGAACTGCTGGAGGATACATTGTATCCCTAAGAAGATAGAAAGCGGCGGAGAAGCTGTTAAAGGGAACTTTTTTTTTCTTCACTCTCCACCCCATGGAAACAGCAGATGAAGATTTGAAATTTGTTTGGGCACTGAAGGTGAACTATTCTGAAAGTTGAAGTTAAGGGACAAAAGAGTTCTTGGATATTGGACTTAAAAATATAAGAAATTGGAAAACCCTTATTAGAGGTATGGATTTCTGATCATTTAAAAATTGATGTTGCAAGTGGGAAGGGAGAGGAAAAAAATTGGAGCAGAAGTGGAAAAAGGAGGAGATTGCCTAAAATCTCAAAGAAAGATATATGGTAATTGGACCTCTTTGGTCCAACCCCTGAAAGAGAAGTAGAAGAAGGAAGAAAAGTATTAACTTTTGGAACTTTTTTTGAATTATTTTTGATTAAAAACACTTGGGTGGTTGTTTTGGAGAAAGTTTCTCTTTTCAGGTTGGCATCGCTTGTGGATGAACTAAAGACTGAATATCAAAAATATAAAAAGGAAGAACAAGATGGAAAAGATACTTTGGGCACCTTATTTCAATTTTTAGAAATGGCGTTATGTACTTATGAAAAGTTGATTACGCAGCAGAATGACTGGGACAAAGAAGAAGAGGAACAAGAAGCCATCTTTGATGAACAATGGGTTTTTTTCCGGGGAGGAGGAGAAAGAGGATAAGAAAAAGGGGATTCTAAGGTTTGAAAAAACAACCAAAAAAGAGAAAAATGAGAGGAAAGGTGCATGCAAGGTTAGAAAGCAAAGGAAAGGGAGTAAGAAAAGGGAGGAGGAGAGACAAAGGGGTAAAAAGGGCAAGGAGAAGAATAAGCAAGAGAGAAAGGGGGGGGAGAAGCCTCAATGGTGGGAAGCAAGATCTAAAGAAAAAAAGTTTATTTAGAGACAATGGGTGAACCTAATTAAGGATAAAAGGGGGATTCTGGAAGGTACATAAGATTGTGTTTTCATATGTGTATTTAGAGTATAAAATTTATTGTGTAATTTTAGAATCTACTAAACAGAATCCCAAGATAAATTGTTATATGAAGTACTTTTAAGTTAGGGTAATGAGTTAAAGGCATCACTCCAATTAGTGTATAGGAGAAGTATAGTAAAAGAAAAAAGATGAATGGATAGTTGGAAATAGAACAGACAAAGAATGTTATTGAAAATGGTAATAAGATATGGAAGGATATATAAAGGTTTTGTCATGTTTTTTTGGGTTTTGTATGTTGATAAAAGGCAATAAAATTTTAATTAACAAGAAATAATTTGGATGAAAAGGAGAAGTTGGGATAAGATATGAAGTTTAATAGATAAAGTAAATATTGATATTATAATTGGGAATCATTATGTTCTATTGGTTTTCTTCTTTAATTATTACTATTTTCTTTTAGAAAAGAATTTATAAGCTGTTATGCCTTGATTGTTTGTGCACTGTCTTTGTAAAATTAATAAAATTGGTTTATAAAAAAAAAGAAAATGATAATAAGATATGGAAGATATATAAAGTGAATATGATGTTTGAATTTGTGTCTGTGAGAAGAGTTTCAACCCGGGATCAGGCAGCCTTCAGAAAAGATATTTTAGTTTTTGTTTTTTTTTTCTTTCTATGTTCTGTGTTTGTATGTTTGTGAAAGGCAATAAAATTTTAATAAGCAAGAAATATAATTTGGATAAAAGGAGAAGTCTGGATAAGATATGAAGTTAAATAGATAATGTAAATATTGATATTACAATTTGGAATTATTTTGTATGTTCTATTGGCTCTCTTCTTTAATTATTATTTTTTTTTTTAGAAAAGATCTTTCAAGTTGTTATGCCTGGATTGTGTATTGTTTTTGTAAAATTAATAAAATTTGTTAAAAAAAAGAAAAGAAATGAAAGCTGGGTATGTTTTAACAGTAAACCGAATGAACTGAATATAAACAAGGAGGGATGCAGGTTAGGAATGAATAAATGAATTAATGTGGATTGAATATAAAAACTAGTAACCAATATAAAAGAAGTTTGTTGAGGTGATTGGCCTTGTACAGAAAATGAATGAGGATTCTGTTGGAAAGCAATATAAATAAATGAAAAATGACTAGGTTGAGAGGAAGATGAAGTGCAAGAGGCAAGAATTGTGAACAACAAAAGGCAATGTGTATAGTGTTGTATGGGCATACCGTGTTTCTCATATAATAAGGCTGGGTCTTATTTTTTTTTTAAGCCCTGAAAAAATGGCTAGGCCGTCTTTTTGGGGGTGACTTAATTCCCCCCCTTGCATCTTTGGGTGGGCGGCGATGGCTTAGATGTTGACGTCGGCATTGGTGGGGCACTTCGTATCGGGGTCAACGCAGGCAGCACCATATCCGAGTGTGCAACAAAAGTACTTCCTAACGGCAAGCCCCCCCACCATTCCCCCCCATTTTGCTTGTTTTAATATAGGCCTTAATTTGGGGGGTGGGGCTTAATTTCATTTCATTGCCTATAAAACATGCTGGGACTTCCTATTGGGGGAGGCCATATTGTTGGAGAAACTGGGTAGTAGAACCAAAAATAGATTGTAAGGAAAGAAAAAATATAAAAGACTCCATAGGATGAAACTGTCTCTTCTTCTAACTCTACTTCTAATAAATAGTTGTAAAATTTAATTATATTTTTCTTGTCTGATCCTAGTAAAATTTTGTCTAATTACTGGAGTTTATTGTTAATTCCGAACTCTTTCCAATCCTGTTTGTATCTACTATGAATTTGGAGATATACCCACTGATCGATTTTAAATCTCCGCTCTTGCAGCTTTTGTCACGATTTCAAATTTCCTTGTGTGTCCAATAAATCCTTATATTTAATCATTTTAGTAATGTCCAAATTGTTTGGATGAATAATCGCCTCCACTGTTGATAACCCAATCAGTACTTTTAGGTAGTGTTTTTTCCGTACTTTTTTCCAACTGGTTAATAATGAATCTCTAATTAGGTGTCTATGAAAATATGTCTGATTAACTTTCCCTACATCCCATAAAAAGGCATGCCACCCCCTCTGCAAATCGTGGCCTTCTAAAAATAAAGTTCTCTTATTAATCAAGTTCACCCAATCTTTTAACCATACTAAAGAGGCCGCCATATAACACAGTTCCCAATTTGGAAGTGCCAACCCTCCCCTGCTCTTCAAATCCTGCATTGCCTTTAAATTTATTCTAGATTTTTTCCCTTGCCAAATAAATTTAACAGTTATTTTATTAAGTTCTTCAAAAAAATTTCTATGTAGTTTAATTGGAATCGTCTGAAATAAGTATTAAAATTTTGGAAGAATATTCATTTTAATAGAAGCAATCCTGCCCAATAATGAAAGTTGCAGCCTGCCCCATGATTCTAGATCTTTCTTTACTTGTTGCAGCAGTTTGTCATAATTATTCTCCTTAAGTGTCTTGCAAAGTGGTGTCAGCCATATTCCTAAATATTTAACTTTCTTTGTCACCTGTATTCCCATAACTTCTTCTAAATCTTTTTTCTGTTTTTCTGTTAAATTTTTAGTCATTAATTTTGTTTTCTTCCTATTAATTTTGAGTCCTGCTACCACTCCAAATTAGTTCATTTATCAAATTTTGTCCTCTTTCTATTGGTTGCTCATTAAAGAAAATCATATCACCGGCAAACACTTGCAATTTGTATTCTTCTTTCTTAACCTTTAATCCTTTAATCTCTGGATTCTTTCTAATTCGTGTTAATAGCGTTTCTAAAGAGAATATGAAGAGCAGGGGTGAGAGTGGGCAACCTTGTCTAACTCCTTTTTCTATTTTTATTGGGCGAGTATAGTCCCTGTTTATTATGATATTGGCCTGTTGTGTATCATAAATCGTTGTTATGATGTTTTCAAATTTAGTGCCTAAATTCATATTATAATTTTTTTGAATTAAAAATTACCAATTTAAATTATGGAATGCCTTTTCTGCATCTAAAAACATCAGTGCAGTTTGTTTTTTGGGGTGGGCTTCATAAAATTCTAAAACATCTACTACTGTTCTTAAATCATTCCTTATCTGTCTAGTCGGGAGAAATCCATTTTGGTCTTCATGTATATACAAATTTAAAATTCGTTTTAATCTGTTAGCTATGATGGAGGTGAATATTTTGTAGTCGGTGTTTAGGAGTGAAATTGGTCTGTAGTTAATATATCTAAGATTAGATTCCTCCTTCGGGATCAGCTAAATCAATGCTCCGCTCCATGAGTCCGGCATTTTGGCTGCCAATAAAACATCATTAAAAACTTCCATCATAAGAGGTCCAATTTGTTCTGCAATTGCCTTATATAATTCTCCCAGGATCCCATCTGGCCCCGGGGCTTTGTTATTTCCCTGATTCTCTATTGCTGATTTCAATTCGGACCAAGTAATGTCTTTATTTAATAATTCTATCAATTCTTCCCCGATTATCTTTCATTTCATTTAAGTAATTTCTTATTCTATCCTCATTAACTTCTTCCTTTTTGTATAACTCTTCAAAGTATTTGTGTGCAATATCTTTTTTCTATCTCTTGTTGTATGTCGTCCTTCTCATCTATTAATTGGTAGATCAATCTCTTTTCTTTCTTTTTTTTTAATTTATAAGATAACCATCTTCCTGGCTTATTAGCATGCTCAAAGTAGATTTGTTTAGTCATTTTCAAATTTATTATCATTATCTCTTGTTCAATTAAATTCAAATTATGTTTAACAGTTATTATCTGATTTTGTACTCTTTGATCTTTAGGGGTCTTTTGTAATTGAGTTTCTAATTCCTTAATTTGTTGTTGTAATTTATTTTGCTGGGCATATTTTTCTTTATTTCTCATAGCATTATAAGAGATTGTTATACCTCTTATTACTGCCTTCAATGTGTCCCAAATGTTTTGTTTTGAAGTTACACCATTGTCATTTTCTTTTAAGAAATAGTTTAATTCCTCCTTAAGTTGGTTAATATACTCTTTTTCTCTTATTAATTGGGTGTTTAGTGTCCATCTTTTCTTTGGTTTCTTCCTACCCTTCCAAGTTATTTGAATTGGATAAAATTTCAATTCCTTTTATCTCATTTGCTATTTCCCCATTCATCCATGCCATGTCAATTCGTGTCCATATTTGATGCGGATTAGAATAAAATGTGAATTGTTTTTCCTTGGGGTATAGTCTTCTCCATAAGTCCACCAAATTTAACTCCTTCATCATTTCCTTACATGTCTTAGGAAGCTCTCTTTTCCCCTTTTTATTCTTCCCCCCATTGCTATGGTCTTTTTGATAATCAGCAATAGAGTTGAACTCTCCTATAATACAAATATTCCTTTTTTCAAATCCAATTATTTTTTAATGTAAATATTTAAAGAACTCTTTCTGATCTTCATTCGGGGCGTAACTTACTACTAATAGAATTGAAATAGCATTAATCCAGATCTATAAAACCAAAGTTCTTCCTTTGGGGTCTGACCAAACTAAATCTGCTTTCAAATCGTCTTTAATGTATATTGCAATCGCTTTCTTTTTTCTCGTATCTGCTGGTGCAGTAAATAGCTTCCCTAGTTTCGGGCAGTCTAGGTATCTTTCATCTACTTTCCTTATGTAAGTTTCTGTAGGCATATTATGTTGGCATTTTGTTTGATTAATTTAGCTATTATCCTTTTCCTTTTTGTCGTCGAATTTAAACCATTTATGTTAATGGATAGAAGTTTCTTTTCTTCTTCCATTTAATTAATTCTGTTTCGCTCTTTGCCTCGTGATAACTCCAGTCTCTCCTTGTGCTTGCTGGGGACTAGTTTCTTCTCTCTCCTGAAATCAATAAACATTCCCTTGGTTTCTTAAGGATCCTTCTTTTTTGTTTCTGTGGTGACTTTGGTCTTCCTATGAGTTTATTTCCAATTCCTCCTTACTACTCTGATCTTCCATACCTACCAGTCGTTCATAAAATTCTTGGGCCCTTTCCATAGAATCTATTTTAATTCTCCTTTCTTTCCATGAAACTAACATCCCATCCGGAATTAACCATTTAAATAGAATTCTTTTCTGATTTAGATAGGTAGCTAGAAATTTATAGTCTCGTCTTGCTTCTCTTACTTCCCTTGGAATTTGCTTGAGAATCAAAATTTCTTTGCCTTTATACATAATTGTTCCGTCTCTGGACATCCTAAATATAATATCCCGGACACTCCTCGCAAAGCGAATATGGACTTCTCTCGGGCATTTATGGCATCTCGCATAGTTGGTGCTGACCCTGTAGACTTTGTCAAATTCCCTTAGGATATCATCTTTATCCTTTCCCAGTAGTCCAGCCAATATTTCTGCCATTAGCTGCTCTAAGTCTTCTTCCTTGAATTCCTCAACATTTTGGAATCTCAAGTATGTAGCCGCCTTATCCATTTCTAAGTAGACCAATGAGACTTCCATTTCTTTGCTCACATTTTTTAATTCTTCATCTACCCTTTCTAATTTCCTTTCCGTTCATTTAGTCCTTGTCTCTACTTCTTTTATCGTTGCTTCATTTTTTCCCAAGGCCTGTTGTAATATTCCAATTTTGTCCTCTATTTTAAAGATGGCCGCTTTCATTTATGCTTTTAATTTCCCCATCTCCTCTTTCAATTCACTAATATCTGCTCTTGTTTCGTTATGATTTTTAATCATTATTTCTTGTAGTTTCATCATCGATTCTTGTAGGGTTAGCAAAGTTGATTGAATATTGGCATTCGAAACATTAGCTTGTTTTTCCACTGGTAGCGTTTCTTCTATGGTTTTTTGAACCGTGGGCGAAGCTGTTGCCAGGGTAGTTGTGAATGTCAGGGTAGCCTTCCTTCCAGTTTTCAAAGCTGTAGTCGTTGTAGAAGTCATTTCTTTTAGTATTTGTTTCTGTTGTTGGATTATATTAGTTATATTATCCCAAATTACCATTCAGTATTATAACCCCTATATTAGAATTGTCCGGTATCTAATTGCTTAGTCCACCTATCTACTAGGTAGCTGTATTTTGTATTCTTAACTGGTTACTAAAATATATGAATGTATGTTATTTTTAATCCTAATTCTAAATCACGTATATAATTTTATGAAGTCTATGTTCAAGTTCTATGCAACACTATACAGTACTATATAACGTTCCATATAATAAATATATATAATAAATAGTATATCAAATCTAACCAAGTTTAGGTTTTATGAGTTTGTAAGTATTGTAAATATATATGCATTCTTATCTAACCTTATCTGACCCTATTTTAAGTATTAGATATTCTAAATATTCTTAGTCACCAGTATTCTTAAACATAAACAGTATTATTCCCTTCCCCAATAGATTAATTATAATTACACACTAAATTATACTATTAAGATCTTAAATATTAGGTCTTATACTTATTGATTAAATAGTTCTTAACGTTCTTACTATTCTCCTTATCAATCTGGTCAAAGTATAACTATCCCTATTATTTGTGAATTAATCAAAACAATTAAATCAGTTATCTAGCAGTCTAATATAACAGTCAGTACTCCTTTCCACAATAGATAAATTTATAGTCGTTATAAGGAGAAAATGAAAGGAGAGAAAAAATTTATTATAACACCAGAAAATTAGTAAATAAAGGGAAAGGGAAAGAATTAAGCAGATTTATACACAGAGAAAAAAGAGAAAAGAAAAGGAGGAGAGCAGTAGGAAGACGGGATTTTAAAGTCAGTTTTTAGTCCACCATCTCTGGGTTTAAGCACTTTTTCTTCAAACGCACTGGAAGTAGGGAGGTAAAAAGTGCTGAATAATGACTGCCATCAATCAGTATCTTCCGAAACTTCCAAGTTACTTTACTTTTTTTTTTTGTAAGTGCTCCTAAGTTCAATACATTAATTTCCTTCGCGTATGACCACTTCTTCAATTTATTTAAATCTTTTAAAGTTCACCCCTAGAGAAAAAGAAATAATTGTCTTTTATTATATCACATAATAATTCTTTCTTCCTAAAACTTAATGCTAATATTTGGTTGTGAGTGGAAAAAATACTATCAAAGGTAGCTGTTTAGTATTATATAAACACTGAAGATTCAGAGTAGTAAATTAATACTAAATCATGCTTTCCCGTTTTGGATTGAACAAATAATTGTGATTAAAGTAGAGTACAAATATGGAAGAATGGAGGGAGGGACAAAGCAAGGAACTCTCAGTCTTTTGGTTTTTTTTTTCAACTACTAAACTGATTTTACCATTGTTAATTTTAATTCAAAGAAGTATACAGGAATAACTCTTAAATCTTGGGAGTTACAATATTCATAATAAAACTCTTTAGAACATCAATATTAAACTGAAATATATGTAAATTTACACTTATAAACACAGCTGCCATCCAGTCACATGCATGTTTTTGGGAAAGCAAGTTCCATGAAGCTTAATACGGTAGAACTTAACTTGCAGTTTGCATGTATTCATAGCATTAAATGTTGGCAAATTAAAACTGTAACATATCAGAAAGATACAAAGAGATTCTGAAATCATTACCATTTGGAGTAAAATTTTTGAACAGTGGTTTTGGCAAAATTATAATGAGCTCAAACTCTATTTGAGATTTTTTCACTGCTTGTCTGCTTAAGGGAAGATAATTCTAGTTTCTATAAGTGGTTTTGTTAGAGATTCCATTCTCATATTAATGTCTTTACTTTGCCTAGCAAAAGCCAATTAAGACACCAATTCACTATTCTGGGGTAGCTTTCCAAACGAAAAAAAATGTTTTAATATTTTACCGAGGCCACTGTTTTTCTTTGTCTGTCAGAGGAACATATATCACACCCATCAGATGTTTTTCTACAATCTGGCCATCCATCGTTTTGTCAAACTGCATCATAACCTGGTTTCCATTTTCTGGCCCTACTGGCAAAATCAGTCGTCCTCCAGGCTTCAGTTCATTCAGCAACTGATAATACAGAAAAAATATCAGTAAACATGGTAAGGCAAATTAAAGACAAAAAAAGTCAAGCTAAACACTGAGCATCCTAGGAAGTATAGTGAAAATAAAGTATTTCTTGAGAATCTGGAACCTTGCTGTTTATTTTTAACTCAACTTGGTCTATGTATTTAGCTCCTGAAAGGTTCTATGGCAGAAGTCTAGCAAAATAGTGTTTGTTAAAACATGAAAGCTTACATCTTATAATGTAAAGAAAGAAATTATCAAAAGCCTCTATCTTTGAAGTATTCTTCCAAGTTTATATTATTCGGGACTAAACTTCCAATATGGGTCACGGTTCCGTAGCATTCTTGGAAACTTGGAAAACAAAAGATTGTAGTTGTAATTGCAGGAATGTTCCAATCTCGGATGGCAAACCTCAGATAAACAATGTTTCCAAGCAAATACAACTCAGGCAAATAAAGTCACTAATCTAAAGGAGGATTAGAGAGAGGAAGTAAACATATGTTAGACTTTAACTAGAGATAATTAATTGTATTAATTACTGTGCTAAACAGTAACAAAAGTTAAGCAGTAACCAAAGTTAACCAATGATGGAGGATAACTAAAAATCATCATGATTCAGTTGTTCATGATCAAACAACTCAACTGCCTCATCATTACAACAAGTGGAGCATGAACAGGGACCCTCTATTTGGGGCCGTGATATCCTTTCTCTTCTTAATGCCCATTTGATTTTTGATCATGGCTCTTCCTCTTAAATGGCTCTGTTCTACGCCGGTTTGGGTGGAACAATGGCCATTATCAAGGGAAAAACTCGCTGCTTTACAACAATTGGTTCAAGAACAATTGGATGCTGGTCCTACAGAACCTTCTACTAGTCCTTGGAATACTTCTGTTTTTGTTATAAACAAAGAAAAATGGGAAACATAGAATGTTGCACAATTTCTCCATTCCAATTCTTCCTGAATTACAAGTACAGAAATCATATACATTAGTACAATGGCAAAAATTACTTGGCATTATTAATTGGGCACGCCCATTCTTCTACATTACAACTGGTGATATGTTGCCCTTATTTCAGTCTTTGAAGTGAGCACAATCACCAGGAGATGTAGTTGTATTAACTGATCCTCAAAGAACATACCTTCAAGAAATATTGAATAAGTTTAAGCATTGATATGAGGACAGGATAACATCCTTGACAATAGGACTTTGCTTAGCTATTCTTCCCACTACACCCTTACCCACGGGATGTCTTTATTCTAATGCATCCCCGCAAGCGGTTAACATTCATGAATGGATTAATTTGTCAGCTACTCTGCCTAGAAACATTTATCCTTATCAATCAGCATTAGAGGATTTGATTATTAAAGGTCGTAAATGAGCCTTACATCTTAAGGACAGGATCTCATTAGCATAGCTTTCACTCGTACAAAAGTTGAACATGAGCATTTGATGATGATTTCAGAATCATATCAGATAGCCTTTTCTCAAAATGTGGGAAGCTTCTTGTATTCTTTACCCAAGGATCCTAGAATAGTGGTTACTACTACTTTAAATCCGGCCTTTTCTTCCATTTTTGTGCAAAATCCTATTTCTAAAGCTCTTACAGTCTTTACTGATGGATCACCTACAAGGGGTGTGGTTGTCTGGCAGATTCAACAACAATGGTATTCTAAATTTACTGCCACACAGACTTCAGCTCAATGTGCTGAGCTGGCTGCTGTGATTTTGGCTTTACGACTGTTCAATGACCAACCTATTAACTTGATTGTTGATACTCAATATGTGTATTTAGCTATGCAGTCTCTTCCCTTTTCTTATTGTGCTCTCTCGTTGGATAAGAATTTGTTATCCTTGTTTTTATCTTTAAAGAATAGTTTGGAAACTCACTTGTATTTTTTGTATGTAGAACACATTCGAAGTCATACTCCCTTTACTAATGCCTTGACTGAAGGAAATCGGAAGGCAAATGAATCCTTAAAGGATGTTATTTCTCATTGCGTGTCCTCTTTTGATATAATGGGTTGGCCTTCTCAGTTGAAAACTGACAATGGCCCCACTTATATTAGTAAGGAATTTCAAACATTTTGTCAGAAATGGAATATTACTTTAGTGCATGGAATTCCTTACAATTCTCAGAGTGAAGCTATAGTTGAGCGAGCTCATCGTACTTTTAAGGCATTGCTTCAGAAACAATTACAAACTGAGTCTGGCCCTTACCATCTGCGAAAGATTCAAAATCTCATTGCTGTAGCATTATATACTTGGAATTATTTAACCTTTTTAGATTCTCTTGCAGACTAACCTGTTAATTTGCATTTTCGAACTACTGAATCTTTAGCAAGGCCTTTGGTAAAGTATCGCCAAGCTCCAGATCCAACCTGGAAAGGCCCTACACCGCTGATCACCTGGGGTCGCGGTTACGCTGCCATGGAAGATCCTTCTACTCGATAAGCAGTGTGGGTTTGTTAGGAATAACAAGACTACCTAACTTAGTTTGGGTAAAATAATATATATAAACTATGATTGTAAGTTAAAGTGTGTGTCACTTTAACTGCAAAGCTTGTAATTTTGGGTGGGGTTGTAAAATCGCCATAAGAGGGAGCAAGAGAGCTTACTGTATTGTTGGCTTACTGAATTGCTTGCTGACAATGATGGATTGATGGTTCCTTGCTGCTTTTGCTGAAGGAAGAAAGGAGGTTTGAATTTCTTTGTATCTCTACTGTGAGAAGATTTATTACTGGACTGATATTTGTAAGTTTACTGACCTCTTTTTCGACACTGGACTTTGCAACTGAAAAATCCCTGGACGGACTGAAATAGTGAATGATACATGGACTGTTTGACTATGCTAAAACTCTTACTGGAATAAACTATTTAACTAGCACAGTGTATCTGTTTTTACTGAGTGTAAGCTACAAAAACGTTTATCTCACATATTTTGCCTGCCTGCCTGCCTGCCGTGCAGATTCTGCAAGGGTGTATCCCTAACAGGGTTCCAAGCGCGCTGTGTTCATCCATATCATGGCATGGCATCAGGGCCTTCACAACCCAATTCCGGATTTTAATCTTCATCTGAACACAGAAGTCCGTCTTCCAAGGTCAACGCGCCTACAACCCATCACTTGGGGCCAGGTTAAATCTATTACATATCAAGCTCAACAACAACTGCAACAGGCCTAATTACCTCAGACTCCTGAAAATCTTGTTGCTGCTGCTTTTGCTATTATTACTGCTAACTCTGTTACCATTTTACTTTGTATTTTCTTGTTTATGGTTAATGGTATTTCTGCTCAAAATAACACTTCTGTGGTTCGCCTTAACCCTAATTTGTGGGTTTGTCATGCCCAGTACATGTTTATGACCCATGGCACAAATATTACTTTATACTATGAGCCCCCAATGGCATTTGATCAAATTTCTTTTACCCCTAACTTGATCATGTCTTCTACATTTATTGTCTCACAACTACAATCTATTTCACACTCCTGGCTATTTTCTACACCCCCTATGCAATTGAATTCTGTCCGGTGGCGTCACTTGAAAGTTAGTCAATTTACAAGGGGTCTGTGTTTCTGCTGTCACGCTAAACACACTTGGCTTCATAATTGGTCTGATTATGATGCTGCTCCGCACATATTAAAAAAGCTAGGGGAATTATAGTTATTGTTCTGACTACTATTGGTTGTCGGGTACCTTTAATTCTTCTTTGCATGGAATTAATATAGCTCCTGATATGTATCCTGACAATTTTCCTATTTTTAATGCCTCTGATCAATCTAATACAGGATCGATATGCGCTGGTTGGCAGCTTAATGATCCTAATATGTGGTTCTTTTTTGATAAATATGCCACTAATGTTCATCCTCAGAATTATCAATGTGCAACTATAGGTTATTTTACTCTACCTGTTCAAATAGGTACGCTCCCATCAACTCGACAGCGGCATTCCTCTCTGGGGCCTACGTGTAATGATGAAGTCATTATTGACACACAATTGTCTTCTGGTTCTACATTTGGCCATGCATTGGCAGGGGCCGTTACAGGAGTCCTTACTCTAGGCTCTTATCCTGGCATAACTGCTCAAGAAAACAGACAATCTATTCTTGGTCTTACCTGCAGACTTGAAAAATCCATCAATGCTACCGCTGCTATTATTCGTGATTTGCAGCATGAAATAGAAGACTTAAATCAAGACGTCTTACAGCAGCGTTTTGCCATAGAGTATCTTTTAGCGCAGAGATGGACAACTATGGCCCCTTTATGACTTGTGGACTTCAACTCCCAAAATTCCTGAGCTAGCATGGCTTGCTCAGGAATTCTGGGCGTTGAAGTCCATAATTCATAAAAGGGCCATAGTTGCCCACCACTGTTTTAGCCCGTCAGGGAGGGTTCTGTATGTTAGTTGGACACCGTGGATGCGCTGTGCATTTTCATTCTTTGAATAAAACTATTGAGGATGAGCTTGCCAATTTACAATCATACATTCAAAATCATATTCATGCTCATTACTTACCTTTAAAGTGGCTAACCAATCGGTTCCCTGACTGGTCTTGGCTCAGACAGTTTTTCTTTTATGCTATAATTATTATTATTGTATTAATTGCAACCTGTTGTTTTATTCAATGTATTCCAAATGTATTCGCATTGTTTCGTCCTGCTTCCCCCTCTCTTAATCCTCTACAATTGCAATACATTCATAAATCTTTGAATCCTCCATTTAAAATAAAAAACGGGGATATGTAGAGTTGTAATTGCAGGAATGTTCCAATCTCGGATGGCAAACCTCAGATAAAGAATGTTTCCAAGCAAATACAACTCAGGCAAACAAAGTCACTAATCTAAAGGAGGATTAGAGAGAGGAAGTAAACATATGTTAGACTTTAACTAGAGATAATTAATTATATTAATTACTGTGCTAAACAGTAACGAAAGTTAAGCAGTAACCAAAGTTAACCAATGATGGAGGATAACTAAAAATGTGTATAAATGCAAGACTAGACTCCAATAAAGATCATCATGATTCAGTTGTTCATGATCAAACAACTCCACTGCCTCATCATTACAACAAAAGACAAGATTATTGTTTACTGAACGGAGTGGAGATGGTTCCTTCTGTATCCTACCTCCATTGGCACAGTGGGTGCAGCTGCTCCAACATGGATGGCATCATACGGGGCTTCTTCAGGATATCCCATCCTACCATCCCCAACTGTGGAGAGGGAATATAGACAGTTAAGGTTTTATAAGTGGAAGAAAATGATTTTTCTCATTCACAATCTATTTGCTATTAAACTCACAGGTGACTGAAAATAGTGTCTAATTTAAATTACAGAAACTGTACATAACACAAAAACAACAGATCAAAATGACAGTTAAAGAACAAGATATATGCAACCTAATTAATCATCAGGGTCAAGCCTCATAAACACAAAGATTTCCTGAAAAAAGGGGGATCTATTTTGAAACAGAAGCATCACACTATGGATATTACTAGAGAAAAGATTTCATTCAGTATTATTCCATTCAGTATTACAGTATTATAATTTAGTCTCTTATTTTCCAGTTAGAAGGAGCTTTAAGAAAGACCCAATAAAGAACTTCTGCGTAAAATGAAAGAGAAATAATATGGGAAGGAATATGTGAGAATCAAAACATCCAGATTGTCCAATTTACCATAAAAAGAATTATTATATAGAGATAATTATTTAAAGACAACTCACCCCTGTAGCTTTGAAAAATATATTTTAAAAATTATCTTTCTAGAATGCTTTCTCTACTGTTGAAAACAATAAGCACCTATCAAATCAGAATTGGTACCACAGCTACAAAACAGATAACTTACCTAAAAGTTTCACTTGTCCAGAACTAAGTAAGTTTGGGTCATCTTTTCTGACGTTCCTAAGGGATTCATGGACCAATTCTTCTATGTGCTCAATACCTATTGCCTTGCCTGTGGGGCCCACCTATAAAAGGAGTCATGTATACTTCAAACTCTATTGCTACTTCAAATTCATTATTATAGAGGAAATAGAATTCATTAAATAAAAATTCATTATGAGTTTAGCAAACATTAATTCTAAACAGAATTTAAGAATTTTTAACTGTTTGATTATGTAATTGGAAATTACACTCACAAGCAATTTATTTGCAACTATCTCACAATTGCATCTCGTTCTTTCTCCCAGTTCTAATGTGAGAAAAAGTTCAATTCATATCAATCTGACCTCATAGCTAAATTCCACCATATTCAGTAGAGCTCAATTTTGGTTTATCTCTTTGCAGTGCTAAAAATTTATATTGCTGGATAATAGTAGTCTCATTAAAGTATGTTGTGTAGGGGGTTTTGTGCAACTGAGATGCAATTGAAATTTGTGTTTTCCCTTTCATTTTTCAAAGTGTAAGTTTTGTGATAGTCAGACAGCAATTGCACCAGACACATCAAGTTGACAGAATACTAACTGTAAAAAAAAAACTCACAGGTGTGCCTACTTACCTGTAGCAAGAAGAGAGAGAATTTTTTTTGCTAAAAGTGTTGTATTTTGCTTACCATCCTAGCAAAACAAGCAGTGAGGTAGCCACTTCCTGATCCTACATCTAATGCCTTCGCTCCTTCCACAAGCTGGTCCTTCAGTAACTCAAGAGCATGAGCATGCTGTAAAACAATCATTATACATAACATTACACATTTTTCACATAACTTATTTTCATAGTTTTTAGCTCAGTCTTTCCCTAGTTGGTATCTTCAAATGTGTTGAGTGACAATTTCCATTACATCAAACCACCAACTATGCTGGGCAGAGAAAGGAAAAGATTGCAGTCTAATACATTTGGATGGCATCAAGGTGGAAATAATTCTTTTTACTATATTCTAGTACCATTTTTCTTTCATAAGAAGAAACAAGTTAATTCTTACCATCTTGGCCCTGGGAGACAGATTCTTATAGTATAGATGTAGTTTTATGAATGATCAAAGTAGAGGTTTATATTGATTTGTGTCATATACCTCAATGAGAGATGTCCCAATGTGGAACACAAAATTGTCCAGAAGATGCAGATTAGTGATGTATGTAAGATATAAAAAGGGTCTCATAATTCTGTGGTAGTTGTTAGGGATATACCCTAGCAGAATATGCACAGCAGTCAGGCAGTCAGGCGAATATGAGAGAAAGTGTTTTTTTAGTTTACATACTCAGTAAAAACGGATATACTGTCTTAGTTGAATAATTTATTCCTTTAAGAGTTTTAGCAGGGTCAAACAGTCCAAATATCATTCACTAGTGTTCAGTCAGTTCAGTCCGGAGATTGTTCAATTGCAAAAATCCAGTTTCAAACAAAATCAGTTAATTTACAATGTCAATCCATAAATCAGTCCAGTAAATATCTTCTCACAGTTGATTAGATATGCAGCATTCAAAAACTCTTTTCTCCTTCGAGGTCAGCAACAGGGAACACGCAGAACAATCAACCATCAATCCAGTAGCCATCCAGGTTCTCTAGCTCCCTCTTATGGCAGTTTCTCAACCGCATGCAAATTATATCATTTAGAGTTTAAAGTGAAAACACATTTAAACTTTGCTATCATGGTTTATATATTATTTACCCAAACAACATTAGGTAACTATGGTTATTCCTAACATACTCCCCTTTTGGGTAACATAAAATATATACATTTCTTTACAATCTTAACCCATAATCATCACAACTTTCTTTGTGTTTGATTGAACCTTGGGCCTTCGTAAATTGATCAGCTATATTGTCTTCAGACATACAACATTCCAGTCTTATCAAATTACTTTGTACAGATTGCCTTACATTTAGATATCTAAGATCTGTATGCTTAGTTCTCGTTTTCACAGCAATATTTGTAGCCATTCATATGGCTCCTTGATTGTCTTCATATACTACAATGGAATCATTTACATTTATTCCCATATCCATTAACAATTGTTTATAAAGAATCAAATCAGTACACAACAAAGATAGACATGAAAATTCTGCTTCCATTGTAGACATACTTATGTGTTGCTGTCCAATTGACCTCCAACCAATCAGTGCCTTTCCTAACAGTATAGCCATACCTGAAGTTGATTTCCTAGTGTTTATGTCTGTTGCAAAACTTGCATCAGCATATGCACTTAAAATCAGATCATCTTTTGGCTCCAAATACAATGCATAGTGCATTGTCCTTTTAAGATATCTTAAGATACGCTTTGTCACTTGCCAGTGTCGTTCAGTAGGTTCAGCATTGAATCGTGCCAATTGATTAACATTATCGAATTTTGGACTTTGAATATCAGTGTGGTTAAATTCTTGACTCATTGGAGTTTTAGCCGGCTTACAAAGTTCCATCTTGTATGTTTTTAGTAATTGATAAATCTTATCCTCTTGAGATATCTTATAGCCACCTTGGTTTTATTTATGGTTAATCCTAGATACTGCTTTATCTCTCCTAGTTGCTTTATTTTTATCTTCTTACCTAATAATGATATTATTTCAGTATCTTCATTATTAGTTTTTGTGATTAAGGCAGTATCATCAGTGAATAATAATAACAATGATATTATTCCATTAGTCTCTCTCTTAAATAAACATGAATCAGCTAAACCTGCTTTAAACCCTATATTGGTTAACTCCTTAACAATATATTGGTTCCATTCGTAACCAGATTGTTTTAATCCATAGAGATTCTTTTTAAGCTTCCAACTGTCATTATTTGTTCTATCGTTCTTAATTCCTACAGGTTTCTTTAGGTATATTGTGTGCTGCAATGGTGCATGCAGATAGGCAGTTTCTACATCTAAGTGATTTATGATATAGTTCTTCTTAGCTGCCCACACTAAAGCTGCTCTCAAGGTTTTGCTTTTAGACTCGGTGCAAATACTTCGTCATAATCACTTGCAGTTCAATTAAATCCTTGAGCTACCAACCTAGCCTTATGGGTAACAGTTCCATAATTACCTGTTTTCAATTTAAATATCCATTTACAGCCAATGGATTTTTTACCTGGAGGTAATTTTAACGTTTTCATAAACTTCCATTTGTTTCAGTGATTTTAGTTCCTTCTCCATCGCTCTATGCCAATTTTCTTGATTCTTTGCAGGATATATTCTAAGTTCTTCAACAGTAGTTGGAACTTTACTAACTTGGCAAACTACACTTGCTTGGTACCTGTCAGGTGGTCTGGTTTCAGGTGTTGAACGTCTAGGTATTACAGGGCTTACAGATGGACTTTCATGTACTACTTGTTCCTGTTTATCTACCTCATCCTGTTCATCTATTCTTTCCTGTTCTGGTTTTATGAGCTCTTCCTGTACTTCTTCTTTAATTGTACTCTTTTACTTACTGATATATTGTTTTGATCTTCTATAGGTTTCTATGATTATATCCTTACTTGAATCTTGCTCCAGTTTTTCCCATCCTACATTTTCAAGGAATTGTGCACTAGCACTACAGTAAACGCTAGATGTACCTTTTTCCCAGAATCTGTATGACTTATGATTAGATTCATAACCTACAAAGAATAACTTTTTAGCTCTATGCTGCCCTTATGTCTCAGTTGTGTAGGAATATGCACCCATGCTGGTGCTCCAAATGTGTGCATGTAACTTAGGTCAGGTTTTCTACCATGCTACCGTGTGAATGGTAATTCACCTGTTGTTGTGTTAACAACATTATTTAATATATGATTAGCACACATTATTGCTTCTCCCCACAAAGTTTCAGGTAATCCTAAATCTGACAACATAGTACGAGTCATTGCTTGTATTGTTTGGCCTCGTCTTTCTATAAAAAAATTATGTTGTGACCTATATGGTGCAGACTTTTTATGTTCAACACCTGCCATCTTCAGTCTATTTTGGAATTTCTTATTTATAAATTCCGTACCATTATCAGTTACCAGAGTTACTAGTTTTCTTTTAGTTTTTCTTTCAGCAAACTTCAACCAATTAAAGAAATTCTGATATGTTTCCGTTTTACTCTTCATTCAATAACAGAAACCATATCTTGAGTAATGATCCATTATGCTTCATATATAACGAGCACCTCCCTCACTTGGTTTTTTAGGACCTATAATATCAGCAAATACGACCTCTAGAGCCTCTTTAGTTTTAAATCCATTAATTCTATTTGTTGGTATTACCTTGCTCTTTTCTTGACTGCAAGCACTGCAGTGCAAATACTTACTGCAAGGCTTCAGTTTTATACCTTCAGACAGTTCAACCATTTTCTTGAGCATTTTAAAATTTATATGCCCTAATCGTCTGTGTAGCAAATGTATGCATTCGTCATGAGGCTTAACGTTATTATACACTGTATTAGCCATCTCTAATTGATTATCATTCAATACATATAATTCATCTTTTAAAGTTGAAGTCACTTTTTTACCTTCCTTTTCTATTATGCAGTTTTCTCCCCTAAAGGTAACTACGTAAACTAGTTTAATCAAAACTCTAACTGAAAGCAAATTAAACTTAAGTTGTGGTACAAACAACATTTTAACATTTTCTTTTATACACGAACAATGTGCAATACCTTCAGCTTTTGCTTTCATTTTCTAGCCATTAGCTAATGACATCTGTTGTGAACTCGTTGACATCTTAATAAATCTTTTCTTATCTTTTGTTATGCAGTGCGACACTCCACTATCTACAACCCATAAATTATTATTTACAATTTGGCTGCTATACATGGCTATTTCAAAAAAAATTTCATCTTTTTGATGCTTTTTGGCATTTTGGCGTTTTCCTTTTTTGCAGAATCTAGCCAAATGTCCTTTTCCTCCACAATTAAAACATTTTTTAATTGTATAGGCTATTGAAGATAATTTTTCTTCTTGTGGTTGTTCCCTTCTCAGTTGATCCCTTTCAATCCTTTTCCTGGCTTCTTCAATTAATCTGCCGGTAATGTCAGTTAATGTGAGGTTATCTTTTGGCAGTACTTCCAGAGAAGTTACATAGTCGTCATAGCTCTCATCTAACGAAGACAAAATTATATAAACCTGATGCAGTTCTGTGAAGATAAGTTCTTTTTCATGAAGTTCCTGAAAAATTCTCTTCATAGTGTTTATATGAGTCAACATGTCTCCATTCTTTTGAAGATGTGTTCTGAACAGCCTCCGTGTAAGATTTATATGTGCTCCTACACTGTCTCAAACATAAATCTTCTTTAAATTCTCCCAACACTTAGTAGCTGTTTCTTCTCCACGAATATGGACAAGCTGCTGGTCATAGAGTGTCAGTCCTATTATACATAGAGCTTGTTCATTTTTCAGTTTATATTCATTTATTTTCTGGGCATCATTCTCATCTTCCGGATCCCAATCATCTACCTCTGGTGGATTTTGAATTATACTCCACAAACCTTCTCTGCATAGAAGTAGACTGCATTTCATAGACCATGAAACATAATTTGTTCCATCCAGTTTGGATATTAGAGACAAACTTGGTAAATTGACTTGTGCCATTTTTCTTTGGATATTAAACTATAATAAACTAATAAAACACAGCTGTCTGTTTACAGTATTGTGTAACTACACTAACTCTCAATTTATATAAGCCTGTTGTATCCTGGTTAGTCTGACTGTGCAGCCTGGGCCCATAACCAGTGTTAGGGATATACCCTAGCAGAATGTGCACAGCAGTTAGGCAGTCAGGCAAATATGAGAGAAAGCGTTTTTTTAGTTTACACACTCAGTAAAAATGGATATACTGTCTTAGTTGAATAATTTATTCCTTTAAGAGTTTTAGCAGGGTCAAACAGTCCAAATATCATTCACTAGTGTTCAGTCAGTTCAGTCCGGAGATTGTTCAATTGCAAAAATCCAGTTTCAAACAAAATCAGTTAATTTACAATGTCAATCCATAAATCAATCCAGTAAATATCTTCTCACAGTTGATTAGATATGCAGCATTCAAAAAATATTTTCTCCTTCGAGGTCAGCAACAGGGAACACGCAGAACAATCAACCATCAATCCAGTAGCAATCCAGTTTCTCTAGCTCCCTCTTATGGCAGTTTCTCAACCGCACGCAAATTATATCATTTAGAGCTTAAAGTGAAAACACATTTAAACTTTGCTATCATGGTTTATATATTATTTACCCAAACATCATTAGATAACTGTGGTTATTCCTAACAGTAGTGTATATGGATACTGCCTTAAGTCAAATCATCTGGCACTTTCTCTAGTTATAAGTCACAGATAAATAAAATTCCTTGTTCTACTACAAAGAATCTCATATAGCAATGCCATAGTAAGCTGCTTGGAAATAAACTGATAATTCAACGCTATAAAGCCTTACATTGGTGTTCTCTCTGCTTTACTGGATAAATATTTTTCAATGCAAGAATGTCTTCATATAATATTTAATATAAAAAATGTGACTTACCATGTGAGGTGCGCTGATAGTAGCCTTGAATCCTGAAATAAAACCATCAACAAGGTGTTAAGAACCATCATTCAAGCAACATTACAAACCCTTCATTTTCTCAATCCTTCTAGGCAATTAAAAGTGTAAGATGGTGAGTGATCTTTTAGTGCAGGTATAATAGTTTTTAAGAAGGTAAAGCTGCAAAGGGCAGGCTTTTTGTTTTTGTTTTCTCGGGTTTTTCACTGAATCATATGTAAGGGACTTTTAAAAAACTCTTTGAAGCCCAGTCTAGGGTAGCCAACACCATTATATGATTTTTACTTCAAATTGGTAGAAAATCATACCACTGATCTTTAGATCTTTCAGAAACAACTCTGGAGCTCAAAGTAGATTCAGGAACTTAATTCATTCCTGAATTAGGATTCTTATTTGAAGTCTTCATA
Source organism: Hydrophis major (assembly GCA_033807585.1). Classification (NCBI taxonomy): domain Eukaryota; kingdom Metazoa; phylum Chordata; class Lepidosauria; order Squamata; family Elapidae; genus Hydrophis; species Hydrophis major. The sequence goes on along the minus strand of CM066328.1, from coordinate 77,989,322 downwards.
TTAACTTAGGTTCCGGAGATGACCACTTGATTGCTAAAATATATAAAAAGTTACTGAAGATGAACCTGGAAGATGAATACATTGAAGATTGTATGGTAAAATGGGCAGATATTTTTGGATATAACATAACACTGATAAATGGGAGAATGTATGGACTAATGGACTAAAATTTACATTAAATTATAATTGAAAGACAATGTTTATAAAATGATGTATCATTGGTATTTGATCCCAGATAAACGAGCAAAAATGTATAAAGGGACTTCTAATAAGTGCTGGAAATGTAGTCAAAATCCAGGCTCATTTTATCATATGTGGTGGTCTTGCAAATATGTGAAAACATACTGGACAAGCGTAACAATGACAAAATATTAAAGATACAAATATTAATGAAACCTGAAACTTTTATTTTAGGTATTATGGACAAGCCAACTGAAAAACAATTTGGGGTGCTATTCCTTCACATGGTGACAGCTACAAGGATTGCACTTGCCAAGCACTGGAAAGAAACAGGGATGCCGACGGTTGAAGAATGGATTTAAAATTGACTGAATTAGCAGAGATGGTGAAATTAACTGCTTTGATCAGAGATAAAAAAACCAGACAGCTTTATAAGCGACTGGAAACTGTGAACTTTCTGCACACTAAATACAATAACAGATAGTTAATAGAATGATTTGAAGATTAGTATAATGTGGACTGCTTTTCCTTTTTCTTCTATATACATATATTGTAAAAAGGGGGAAGAGAATTTACTGTTTTTTCTTTTTTTTCAATGTCCAACCAGGGTGGATTCTATATGTTAAATATTAAATTTATTTGGTATTTGTCTTCTTTTGTACACCATTTTTAATTCTGTTGCTGTTAGTGCTGGACATATGTTTTTGTTTTGTTTGTTTTTCTGTTTTGTATTTTATCTTTTATGATAAAACTAAATAAATATACTTAATAAAAAGTTTTCATATTATTTTTATTACCTATAGAATAGCTTGGATGAAACCATGCTTTTTAGTGGCTTGAGACAGACATGAGGTTCCAAGCATGAAAACAACATATGTGGTTTCTAATACATGCAATATTTATTTATTAACTGACAGTAGTCTGCAATCTTACCAATTGACTGAGGAGAATCCATATATGGAAAATAACTGGCATAGTGGGCTCTATCAGTAGCCAGCATCGCAGCATGAACACGTTGGGATTTAATCACACCATTTTCTACAGGAACAGAGAAATGAATACAGATTATTATACAGTATAAAATTCATGTTTGTCACAAAATGGAGACCAACTTAGGGTAATACAGGTCAGATGTAGGTCATGTTCCTTGCTATACGCTGTATCTTATGTTAGTTTCGACAAAAAGCTAAGAAAACTGAATTATCTTAGTTACAAATCAAACTAAGAACATAATTTAGTTTTCTTAGTTTCTTAGCTTCTTAACATCCATCAACTATGTGCCAAGGAATATGATCTATATTTGAAATCTACAAATACCCTACAAATATTACAATTCAGCTTCATGGATTTTTCCTCTATTTCATATTAGAACTAGCATAAAATTATTTTTGTATAGCCCTTAGATAACTGGAATTCATTATAAAACATAGTAACAAATTTCAACTGGGATCATTTAACCCTAATTAAATGTCAATGGATAATAAAGTTATCAGTATCATTATTCATAATAGTTATCTTCAACATTAATGATTTGGAAACATAGAAATGCATCCCACCGCCATCTATCTGGCTACTGTAAAGCAAAATAGGAAGCCTTTTTGCCTAATGTACTTAGGACTTTCTGTCCTTAAAAAAATGGTCAGTGAGAAAGAATCATACACCTTAGAATGGAAGTGGTGGATTGTCTATCATATAACCCTCTGAAATCTATTTAACCTTTCAGTGTTATGCCGTTCCATTTGATGTAATTGTTAAAAGACATTCTTAACAGTCAAATTTACCATGCCATAGAATTGTTAATTATGAAAAATGTCCAGGTACTTCAGCACCTGTTTTAGAAGTCTGCCCTAAATGGAAACTGTTTGTACTCACTATACAGATTGTTGATCAGTTCAGCATGTGTCTTCCCAGTTGAGGTCCAAGCCATGGTTCTTGTTGGCAGCAGTCCCATCAGCAAAACAGAAAAAGGCAGCGAATAGCTCATTGCACATAAATGTTCCCAATCCTTCCTAGCCATTCAGTGAGTTTTTTTAAAAAGGGAAGAAGCAAAAGTTGTTTAAATAAAACTTTGTAGAAACAAAATCATACATCAACCAGAAAGCAGCCGAGATTAAGAATAGATCCCCAGAGGAGTGCATAAATAGAAAGAACACATTTGCTGCTCAAGTTCAGAGTAAGCAATTTTTCATGTTGCCAGAGGGAGACTGGCAATGAATTCAGAAGCTTGTTCACTTGTAAACCTTCGGTTGATCAGAACATAACAATCCAACTCTAAATTTTAGAATTTGCATCATTATAATAAAAGGTCTTTAGCACCATTCCATTTCAGTAGGTATTGGGCAGTTTTATAAATGCAAATTTCACTAATTTTATGCCAAGCAGCTCTGGAAAATAATTTGAAAGTTCTAGCTTGTCACCAACACACAGATCCCTCCCCCCAAATTATTCTCTCTTTATACAGAAAGAATTCAGTTGCCTTTCACCTCAGCTTCCAAACTCTGCTTAAATTATTTGATCTTCTTTGGAAGCTAAGTTCCTGCTGGTACCCCTCTCCTGACAAAAGCATATGAGCTTTTTAACAGAGGTCTGTTAAGAGAAGCCCCTTCTAGGGCGACTCTCCTTGGCATCTCCCTCTCCATGAAACTTCCATCTGCTGCCTTTGACCATATCCTTTAGGTCAGTGTTGCTCAAACTTAGCAACTTTGACTTGGGTGGACTTCAACTCCCAGAATTCCCCAACCATCCATGGGGAATTCTGGGAAATCATAAATCCACCCATTTTAAAGTTATCCAACTTGAGGCTCGCTGCTTCAGGCCTTCTTTCCTGCATGCAAACGGTAAGGGGTGGGGGGGATCTGATTTTAGCACAGTGAATTCAAAACCATATGCGGAATCCGAAGCGATGCTACGCTTGCCCATGATTAAGTCAACTTAGCTCGTCTTCCGCTTTCACACACCGCACACTGAACCAGACTACCCCTTCGCTGGTGTGTTCATAGCGGTTAGGACCTCTCAAAGCACCCACCAGCCCGAAGTGACAGGGAGTCTGTGCAAACGCGGTAAACCTAGCGTCACGTTCCCAGCCTTTTCAGTTTGTTTATAACACTGGAAAGGAGAAGAAGCTACGGTTCGGGTCCCCGGAGCTCCATAAAACGCAGTTAACGCAAACGCCCAAAGAAATGCCCGGTTCCAAGATGTCGCCTTCAACTACACGGCTTCATTACTTTAAAGAGATAGACGAAAAAGATGGCGTTTGCCACTTCCGTTGCTCTTAGGCGTCTCCATATGCGGGATGAGGGCTCTGAAGCAAAAACAAACGACGTGAAACTCCTTAGCGAGACTTTTCCTGCTGGTCTTTTCCTAAGCTCCGTATTTCTTTCCTGGATGAATATACTCTCTTCTTACCCTGTGGGGAAATAGCGCTCGAATGTAGTGTCTCCCACCCCGCCCCTCAAAACTTTCTTTGAGGTCTTGTCTTTCTAAGCACTCCTGCCCCGCACATGGGCGACGCCACAACGAGCTATACGGAACCGGAAGTTACACAGGAATCCCAATCGACTGCGATCCATCTTTAATTGTTGCGGGATCGATGGCTTTTCTTTAGCTGGGTCTCCGTTCTCTTCGCCAATTGGCCAGCGTGGAGGCGAGAGGGATCCGCTCGCTCAGTTTCTCCTCTTGGCGGGTTTTGATTCGCGGGCAGGTTTACGCATCCAGGTAAGGAAGAGTCGGAGCCGCCGATCAAGTCGGTAGGGGTGGCGGGGTGGGGAAAAATGGGAGGGATCCCCCCAGCGATCCCCTGGGAAGATCCTTGTCGAAGGCCTTCCGTTTCTATCTCTCGAGGTTGGCGCATCAGTGCTGTTTTGGCAACGCACCTCTCTTGGGAGGTGGGCCACGCGGTGGGTCTGTATCATGGTGTTTTGTTTTGTTTTTAACTGCCCAAGTCATTCAAGGGCTCTAGTTTTCAAAGCCATTTTTTTTTTAAAACCGAAAGCCTTTTTTCCCCCTAGCAATATTTTCTGCAGGATAGCAATACAGTTCTGAATCGCAGTACTTGGGCATTCCCGGTCAGTGTGTTTGGGGGGTTTTTGAATGGCTTCAACGCACCTGGAGGACAGTAGCTTGGAAAATAGGTGAGGATAGGGAACCCCTCAACACTGTTTGGAGTGAATTGCACAGCAGGACCAAATTCCCGAGGGAGGCGGTGAACTCCTCTTTTTTGGGGATGTTCAGGTGGGTGAATGGAGCCATCTGCTGGGGATCTCCAAATTGGATTTCCGCATGGAACAGAAGCTGAAATCGGTGGCTTAAAAAAGGTCCCTTCCAATTTTATAGCAGCATTATCACTGAGTACTCCAAACTTTCCTAAATTTTCATTTGAAAGCATTTAACAGCTTGCCGCAGTTCGTAATTATATGTTCTATAAGAAGCTGGCATTTGATTTTGTCAAGTTTGTGATACCTACATCACAGCAGAGATTTGCCTTGGAGGTCTCTGGTGCAGTGTTTCTCAACCATAGCAGCTTTAAGATGTGTGGACTGGGGAATGGTGGTTTCATATGCTAACTGGACAGTCCTGCAATTGAGGTCCACAGAAGTTGTTGCGGTTAATAAACACTGCTCTGGTGCTATGCCTAGAAATGATATATTAGAATAAATGTAGATGCATATCAGTTTAAAGCTCAGATTGAATCTAAATTGCACTGTGAGGGCAATGCCAGAATTCTTTGCAGTTTTGCAAAGTAATAGCAGTTATTATATAATAATAATAATAATAATAATAATAATAATAATAATAATAATAATAATAATAATAATAATAATAACAATAACAATAATAATAATAATAATAATTTATTTACCATAGTGGTAGTAATGGTAGTAATTTTGCTACCTATTCTAGCATATGGACACCAACCTCACAATTGAAACAAAAGCTACAAGTGGCATAAAGAGCCATGGAAAGATACATGGTCAGCATCTATCCTGCACATGGATTAGAGAACAAACAAAAAAATACAATATCATCAAAAGAGTAATTGAAATGGAAATGGGCTGGTCACTTAGCAAGAAGAATTAATGGCAGCTGGATTAAGGTAGTCATAGAATGGATCTTGATAAAAAGTGTCCACAAAGAGACCTAAAACAAGATGTGGAGCGATGACATCAGCAAGTATTGTGAGCCCAATTGGCAAAAGAAAGCTCAGGACAGTATTGGTTGGAAACATGTGGAAGAGGCCTTCATCCTGCAATGGATATAGTGGCTAAGGTGATGATGATGATGAAGAAGAAGAAGAATGATTTCAGATCTGTAATCTGTTTGATTGGATTTAAACTCACTGAACTGATAACTTATTTCTCATATGCATAGAAATGCATTGTATGTTCAGTTATGGATCAATTGAATCCAATGAGATGATAGGGATGACACCTTTCAAGGAGATCTGGGAGTGAACTCTGAATGACATTCTATGACGTGTGTGCTTGATCTTTGAGTTTCCTGTACTGTGCAAGCTCTCATGAGGAGATCAAAAACTGGGTTCAGGCAATCATTCATACATTTCTCCATGAGGGAGGAAGTGGTATGTTTTGGGTGATAACAGCGTTGATGATGCCCAGCTTTATACCTCCAACCAAGGTTGAACAGGAGATGTGGGAATCTTGACCAATGCCTGAAAATTGAGGAGCTGGATGGGACAGAACCAGGCTTGGATAAATCCCAGCAAGATAAAGGTTCTGAATCAGACTTCAGTCCAATTTTGGGAGTCCCATTCCTGAAGCTCAGCTCCCTTCTGTCACCTGGCCCATTCATTTTTTTTATGAATAATTGTTCTAAAAATAAGGCTTTGCAGAGATTTTAGAAACCACAGAAACATAGAAGAAGAAATAGAAAAGAAATTATAATAGAATAAAAGAAAAAGTTAAGAATAAAAAAAGCAAGGAAAAGAAAAATATCAAAGGATGCAACTTCCAATCTTCTTTGTTTTGGTCTCCTGTTCGGCCTAGAATGGAGATATAAAGCTACCGTATATACTCGAGTATAAGTCGACCCGAATATAAGCCGAGGCACCTAATTTTACCACGAAAAAACTGGGAAAACTTATTGACTCGAGTATAAGCCAAGGGTGGGAAATGCAGCAGCTACTGGTAAATTTCAAAAATAAAAATAGATACTAATAAAATTACATTAATTGAGGCATCAGTAGATTAAATGTTTTTGAATATTTATTTCAAAGAAAAACAGATGAATCAATTTGGGAAACGATCTCACTATCATGAAAGGTTTAATTGATTCACTAACCCAAAAGAAGATGACGATGACAGTGGGAGGCAGGAGTCACTCTCTCCCTTGCAAGAAAAAAGCAAGAGCCGTTCTTATGATCTCTCTCTCTCTCTCTCCCCGTAATACAGTCAAGCCCTTTCCAGCACGTGCGATCTGCCGCCGCCACTTTGCACCCTGCAAATGCAAAATCCCGGGGTTTTTGCATTTGCAAGGTGCAAAGCGGCGGGGGCGGATCCCGCGTGCTGGAAAGGGCTTGACTGTATTACGGGGAGAGAGAGAGAGAGAGAGATCATAAGAACGGCTCTTGCTTTTTTCTTGCAAGGGAGAGAGTGACTCCTGCCTCCCACTGTCATCGACATCTTCTTTTGGGTTAGTGAATCAATTAATTTGGGAAATGATCTCACTATTATGAAAATCAGTGTTCTCTGCCAGGGGGGCGTTTGGAAGAAAATGCCCCACGGCATATCCACGCGCGTGTAAGGGGAATCAGAAATCCCCGCGTTCAATGCCTAGCACAGCAGAAGAGAAAACGCAGCTGTGAGCAAATACTAGGAAAACCTGATTGATCAGAAGGAAGGAGGCAAAAGAGGGAGGGGTGGTGGTGGACGGAGGTCCCACTGGTATTTGTGAAACACTTGGCAGCGCTTAAAGTCAACATCCTCGCTCCCACCTACCCAAAGCCATGAAGTCCCCCAATTGCGCAGCCCAGAATCGCCCTACCCTCGGGGCAGCAACGACGCCCGGTATTTCCTGAGATGAAGCTCCGCCGTGCAATGAAAGCGCCCTGGCTCTAGGCTCGCGGGTTCAGAAAACAACGCAAGGCGAGGTCGTTTCGGCTCCGCTCAGCTTCGTTTCCTAGCTGCTTTCAGTCCGCTTGGGAGGAGGGGGAGGAGGTAGTGGTGGCAGCTTGCATTGTTTTCGGAGCTCTAGGCCACCACCTCCTCCCCCTCCTCCCGAACGGACTGAAAGCAGCTAGGAAACGAAGCTGAGCTGAGCCTAGAGCTCAGAAAACAACGCGAGGCGAGGCCGCTTCGGTTCCGCTCAGCTTCGTTTCCTAGCTGCTTTCAGTCCGCTCGGGAGGAGGAGGTGGAGGCGGCAGCTTGCATTGTTTTCTGAGCTCTAGGCCATCACCTCCTCCCCCTCCTCCCGAGCAGACTGAAAGCTGCTAGGAAACGAAACTGAGCTGAGCCTAGAGCTCAGAAAACAACGCGAGGCGAGGCCGCTTCGGTTCCGCTCAGCTTCATTTCCTAGCTGCTTTCAGTCCGCTTGGGAGGAGGGGGAGGAGGTGGTGGCGGCAGCTTGCATTGTTTTCTGAGCTCTAGGCCACCCCCTCCTCCCGAGCAGCCACCACCTCTAGGCCACCCCCTCCTCCCGAGCGGACTGAAAGCAGCTAGGAAACGAAGCTGAGCGGAACCGAAGCAGCCTCGCCTCGTGTTGTTTTCTGAGCTCTAGGCTCAGCTCAGCTTCGTTTCCTAGCTGCTTTCAGTCCGTTCGGGAGGAGAGGGAGGAGGTGGTGGCCTAGAGCTCAGAAAACAACGCAAGCTGCTGCCACTACCTCCTCCCCCTCCTCCCGAGCGGACTGAAAGCAGCTAGGAAACGAAGCTGAGCGGAGCCGAAGCGACCTCGCCTCGCGTTGTTTTCTGAGCCTAGAGCCAGGGCGCTTTCATTGCACGGTGGAGCTTCTTGTCTCGGGAAACACCGGGCGTCGTTGCTGCCCCCTGAGGGGAGGGCAATTCTGGGCTGCGTGATTGGGGGACTTTGTCGCTTTGGGTGGGTGGGTGAATGGGAGCGAGGATGCACGGAGTCCATGAAGTGGGGCTTGCCTGCAGGAAAGCGGCTGCCCAGCTCCGGAGCTCCACACCATTTTTTTTTCAGAGGGGAATCTGACTCGAGTATAAGCCGAGGGCGGGTTTTTCAGCACAAAGAATGGGCTGAAAAACTCGGCTTATACTCGAGTATATATGGTAGATATAATCAGTGATACATCACCTGAAACTGGTGGATGGCCAGTCATCCATGAATGTTTTCTAGTTAATTGTCCATAAGTCCTAGTAGGAAAAGTTCTGGTTTCATCAGAATGTTAATTTTTAAAATTCTGTGCCTCACCTTATCTATTTGTACCTAGTATTCCTCCACCACCACCACACCCACACTTTTTCATGCCCTCTAATGTTTTAGACAGACTCAATCTGGTCTTTGGGACAACTTGCTTTACCAACCAGAGTTATATGATAGAATTTTATGTTACATCTTTTCTAGTATAAATTTAAGGCATCAGGCTAGAAAGCAGGAGACTGTGAGTTCTAATCCTGCTGTAGCCATGAAAGACAGCTGGGTGACTTTGGGCCAGTCACTCTCTTTCAGTCCAATCCACCTCACAGGGTTGTCGTTGTGGGGAAAATAGGAGGAAGATGCATTGGATATGTTCGCCACGTTGAATTATTTGTAAAAATAATAAAGGCAGAACACAAATAAATAAAGCTTATTGTGCAGGTAATCCAGATCTAAAATGACTAATTTTCTGTGGAGTCATAAATGTTTTAAGAATTTAGTTTTAGTTTATAATATTTTCTTCCCAAATGTTTACAGTTGAATCTTTTTCTGTAGAAAATTCCCTGAGTATTTTTATTATAAATACTTGGAAAAAAAGAATTTTGTAATGTACTACAGCAGATAATTTGACACCAAGAATTTTAAATGGGTAGTTCTGAAAAAATTTTAAACATCTGCTTTTTAAAAGTTACTCTTCTTGTGGTTCGAAAGTTTTTTGTTTTTTGTTTAAAAAGGATATCTGTCAAGATGATGTTATATACTTAGAAACAACTCACACATCATTTTCTTTCTTTTTTTTTTCTCCCCAGAATTGCTGTATTATGATCATGACTGAAAGTGTCGATTCTCTGGTTATGGTTTCCAGCCAGGACCTCTGGACTGAAATCTGTTCATCTCTGCCATATCCAAGTCAGAATGAAGAGTCCAATAATGCATTTGCAGATTCCTTTGCAGATTCTTATGTTCATGTGATGGAGAATCAGATGGAAGTAACCGGTCCCTCTCTGCAAATGGATGAGAAGCCCTGGGTACCATTAAAAGATTCAGAGCTCTACTTGGCATCTTTAGGTCAGTATTGAAGTATTTTCTAATCTAGGGTTATTCACAGGAGTTGATACTTTTTTCAACCTGGATATGTGAAACTTTGAATCTTATAATCCCAGCTACAGATAATGATATCGTTGGGAGGATCATAAAGAATTGTGAACCTACCCATTTGACACACATTTGTGTATAATTTTAAAGCAGTGTTTTTCAAACTTGGCAACTTAAACAGTTGTACTCTAGAATTGCCCAACTAGGATTCTGGGTGTGGAGTTCTGGGAGTTGAAAGGCACACATCTTTTAAAGTTGGCAAGCTATAAAAAATAGTGCTTTTATGTTCAAAGTCTTTAAGCCTGATACAGATGCATTTTTTAAATAATACACCTGTCAGGTTTGTCAGTTGCATAAATGATTCTTGTATTTTCACAGTTTTCTGGAAATTGTCTGATATTCTGTGACATCAGAAAGATTCCTATTTTATTTTTAAGATTTGTGACACTAAGGTATATCATATTTTCCTATCTGAGATTTTACAGAGCTGAAAGAAAAATCACTGCCTATTTTATCTAATTTGGTTGTTTTTTAATGAAACTTTCTGAGAAATATAACTGAAGTTATCTTTTTCAATAAAGTGTTAAAAAAAAAATCTAATCTATCGGGACTTCCGGTTTGCGTGGCTTCGGGGCAGCAGGAATTCGCGACAGCTCGCGATTCCTGCTGGCTAGCTGTCGAGGTACCCCCGATCCAGATGGGTCAGGGGGTTAAGGCTGCCCTGTAGGGACAGCTGAAGATAGAGGGGAGCCGGTTAGGGAGGTGGGGGCATCGCAGACCCCCCCCTTCTCCGGAAAAACCCCTTTTTCCCAAGGCGGTGGAGCGGCGGTCAGCAATGGCCGCCACGAAGATGCCAGCAACCGGGTAAGAACTGTGCTGGAGGAAGTGTGAAAAGTGAAAGTTCTGTCTGAGCCGGGTCAAGTAACAACTTTTAAATTGCCTGGAATTGAGCTGCTTGTTGCTGGAGGATACATTGTATCCCTAAGAAGAGCGAAAAGCGGCGGAGAAGCTGTTAAAGGGAACTTTTTTTTTATTTTTTTTTATTCTCCCACCCCATGGAAAAAGCAGAAATATTTGGATATTAGACATTGAAAGTGGATTGTTTTGAAAGCTAAGCTAAGAGACAAAGGGATTTTTGGACATTGAAAAATTTAAGAAATTGGAAAATTTTTGCTGGAGGTATGGATTTTTGATTATTTAAAATTGTTATTGCAAGTGGGAAGGGAGAAAAAAAAAAATTGGAGCAGAAACTGAAAAAGGAGGAGACTGTCTAGAATGTCTTGGTGGATCCCAAAAGAAGATATATGGTAATTGGACCTCTTTGATTAAAAATTAATTTAGAAAGAGAAAGAGAAGAAAGAAGAAAAGTATTAACTTTTGGAACTTTTTTCTTTTTTTTAATTGCTTTTGATTGTCCTGGATTAAAAATACTTGTGGTTGTTTTGGAAAAAGTTTTCCCTTTTCATAATGGCATTGTCTGTGGATGAACTAGAGATTGACTATCAAAAATATAAAAAAGAAGATACTTTGGGCGCTTTGTTCCAATTCTTAGAAATGGCGTTATGTTCTGTTGAAAAGTTGATTATGCAGCAGAAGGACTGGGACAAGGAAGAAGAGGAAGAAGAAGCCATCTTTGATGAACAATGGGTTCCTTCCGGAGAGGAGGAGAAAAAGGATAAGAAAAAGGGGTTTTTAAGAATTATAAAAACAACCAAAAGAGAGAAAAATGAGCGAAAAGATGGAGGCAAGGTTAGAAAGCAAAGGAAAAGGAGCAAGAAAAGCGAAGAGAAAAAGCAAAGGGGTAGAAAGGGCAAGGAGAAGAATAAGCAAGAGAGAAAAGGGGGGAGGAGAAGCCTTAATGGGGGGAAGCAAGATTTAAAAAAAAAAAAGTTTATTTAGAGACAATGGGTGAATTTAATTTAGATTAAAAGAGGGATTCTGGAGGGTATATAAGAGTGTGTTTTTATATGTATATTTAGAATAAAAAATTTATTATGTAATTTTAGAATCTTTTAAACAGAATCCCAAGAAAGATTTATATGTAGTATTTTTAAGTTAGGTAATGAGTTATAGATGTAACTCCAATTGTTGTACAGGAGAAGTATAGTAAAAGAAAAAAGATGAATGGATGTTTGGAAATAGAACAGACAAAGAATGTTGTTGAAAATGGTAATAATGGAAGGATATATATGCTTTTCTTTTGATTTTGTATATTGATAAAAGGCAATAAAATTTTAATTGATAAATAATTTGGATGGAAAAGAGAAGTAGGGACAAGATATGAAGTTAATATTATATGAAATATTAATATTATAATCTTGAAATGTTATGTTTTATTGGTCTATCATTATTATTTTTTTTAGAAAAGAATTTATAAGCTCTTATGCCTTGATTTTGTGTGCATTGTTTTTAGAAAATTGATAAAAATGGTTTTTATATACATATATATAAAAAAAAATGATAATAAGATATGGAAGGAGATTTAGGTTGAATATGATGTTTGAATTTGTGTCTGTGTAAAGAGTTTTAACCCGGGAACAGACAACCTTCAGAAAAGATCTTTTAGTTTTGTCTATGTTTTATGTTTTGTGTTTGTATGTTTGTGTATTATGCTTATGATAAAACTAACAAAATTTGTTTTTTATTAAAAAAAAAAAAGGAAAAAAGAATCAATAAAACCTTGGAGGAATGTTAGATGAGAATAATTTAAACAAGCCAGAAAGAAAAGAATATGATGACTATAAAATGGATAAATATGGAAGAGAAATGAAATTGAATAGGAGTAAAGAGAAATAATGAGAAATTTGATGAAAGATATTTGTGTGTCCATATGGGGATGGGATAAATTGGAATTATGCTGTATAAAAATATTGTTTTGTTTGACTTGTAAGGACTTACAATATTAAGAGGTTTTATGTGTTTATGTATTTACTGGTTAATGATGTGTTGTTTTATCTTTAAAATTAATAAAAATTTGTTTCAAAAAAAAAAAAAATCTAATCTATCAGCCAATTGGGAAAAATAAGAATGGGTGTTCTTAATGTGGATGAAATTCCTAAGTATAAAGATTTCTATTTCACATTTTTCTTGCCTGCTCTGCATGTAATTTCATGTGAAATATTTGTAGGAATAACTGTGAGCCATGATCTTTAAAGGATAGTAAAACCCTTATACTGTGTTTCCCTGAAAATAAGACCCTGTCTTATTTATTTATTTTGCCACCAAAAAAGGCACCACGTCTTATTTTGGGGGGATGTCATCCACCGACTAATCTCACTTGTGTGCGTTGCCCCCGGCCTCATTTTTGCTGTCAGAGGCCTTCAGGAATTACTACTTCTGTGGCCTGCAAGGCTTTCCTGAAGGCCTCTGCAGCCAATAACAGAGCTCCAGATCAATATGGAGCGTTATTATCAGCTACAAAGGCCTTCAGGAAAACCTTGCCAGCCTTGCTGACTGTAGAAGAAATGGGCCGGCAAGGTAGGTATGTGACAACTGTCCAAAGGGAAGTAATAGGGTAACTCCACCCCCCCCCCATCTCCACCCTAGTTTAATTTTTATCTGTGCACTCTGGAGTGGGTAGGATCTTAATTAGGGCTTATTTTGGGATTAGGGCTTATATTGGGCGTATGTGTAAAAATCAAGCTAGGACTTACTTTTGGGGTAGGTCGTATTTTCGGGGAAACAGGTTAAATACCACTTCGGTGCACAAGTTTCTCAAAGTATATTCTGATTTGGATTTGGGGCAGTAAAAGAAAAAAATTAAAACAATGGTTTGGTCCATGCTGATATTTGTTTTTATCCAGTCTCCAACAAAATAAAGCGCTGACATGAAGCTTTGACATTAGAAGGGTCTGTCAGGGTTTGTTACACTGTTAACATAGTTACAATTTATACAAAACTTTAAGAGTTGAACTGAACATTGTTCACTTTAACCTGCCCACTGATTTTTATTTTTCTACAGGGTGCATTTTTCCTTCATTAGTTTGTTTCTTTCCTCAGAGAGAAGATTAATGAGAATAAAGGGTTTGTCTCAGGAAGTGACATCCAAAGATATCCTGCATACACTTTCTCAAGCTAAGAAAGAAAGTTGGGACAGGTTTCTGCAGGAGAAGTCGGAATCTGACTTTTATATGGAGGGAACAGATTCTGATGAGAGGTAATGCTTGTGTAATCAATATTTTATATTTAACACCACTTTTAAATATTTGTCTTGTAAAAATTGCAAGTATTATGAGAGAAAGAATATTCTGGGACATTTATTTATACTCTAGGGTCTTCTGGTGCACCTATGAATGTTTTTAGTGACAAAGGTCAGCTCGAAATATGCTTAGAAGGAGCTCCAATTGAATTCCACAGATATGTCTCTCTTTTTTACATCCCAGCCAAAAATGTCTTTCCAACTCCACGTGATTTCAGTTTCTCAGCACATACAGTACATGCTATTCTGCACTTCTCCTAAAGCTCTTCTTTTTAAAAATAAAAACATTTATATCCACTTTTGTATATGGTGATATATTTCTGTTTACATATTAAGCAAAAACATATATCTCTATTTCTCCTATCCCCTTCAATTCCCCACCCTCCTTCCAAGCTTTCCTGAATACATTGCTGGCTTTGTAAGGTTTCTGACTCTTTCTGACTGCTTTTCCCTGCCGCTCTTTCTCTCAGTCCAACTAGGTTGATATTTCTTCTTTTCAGTTTTGGCCAGTATTTTCAAAGCCAGTGAGACTGCGCTAGCGTGTGATAACAAAAAGCTGTTTTGTTTTGTTTTAAATTGCACCCTTTTCTTTTTCCTGTATGGGTTTGGAAAAATGCCCCTGCATATTGAGTAAAACCTACACATTTTCAAGTTGCATTTTACATCTCGAAGCTTTTGTTCAGGAAAATTGAAATAATGAGCAAGCTGTTACCTTTTAGTTTGCAAAAACCCAGCTCTATAATTTCTCTTTGATTTTGCTAAGCAGTTACTGTGGCCCTGTTACCTAGGAAATCTGGTTTCAAAAGTGAATCATCTCCACTTTTCTACAGACTTGTTAAATTGGAGCCCTATGGGAGAAGCGTCTTGACCTGGCTCTTAACATTTTGGATGCTTCTTTGAACATTTGTGGCAGAAATGTTATTTAAATAGGAAACTAAGTTGTCATTATCCAGTGTGTGTGTGTGTGTGTGTTAACAACCGGTTCTGTGGGTATGGCTCTCAGATTTGGTGGTCATGTGACTGGGTGGACATGGCTTGATGGCCATGTTATTGGCTGGGTGTGGCCAACTCAGTATCACTCACATCGAGGCATGTATCTCCTCGCCTGGCCTCTCATGACTGTGGGGATGCTGCAACAGTTGTAAGTGTGAAAAAGGGTCATAAGTCACTTTTTTCAGTGCCATTGTAACTTTGAATGGTCACTCCACACAAGCAAAGTACCAGCAAAGGAAGGAAAAATAACTCCAGAGAAATTCCTGAGACAGGAAGTCTAGTCCTGCCAAGAATGTAATAAGGGTTAACTGAGAGGCAGTTTCTGCAAGCAACACCAGAATGTTTCCTTCCTGCCTTCCTTAAAGGATTAGGCCAATAATTTCTTCTAACAACCAGTACTCCAAACTGCCTAGAATGTTAACAACCGGTTCTAGCGAATAGGTGTGAACTGGTAGAATCCCACCCCTCTGTGTGTTTGTGTGTGTGTGTGTACAATCTGCTATGGATTCGTAGGGAGCAAATGTTGGGACTCTGCTCCCATGAGACTTTGCAGCAGCATAAAAGCATTAATTTTAAGCAAAATTTTGTTAGTGTTTGTCGGGTCTCAGAGCTCGTCTTATTTCTAGTGTTTGTCTTGCCTTAATCAAAAGTCTATGAACCACAGTGTTTGAAAAACACATATCCTACTGGAAATTGTATCCAAGTGGTGGCTTCTTTTTTCATTTTGCTTTGAAAATTACATTTAAAGACTTGCATGGGGAAAATGTATGCATCACCATCCCCTGGGAAAAAAATATTTGTGAGACCAGACTCCTGTACTAATAACGTAAATTATAAAAGAACTTAGATTTTATGGCCACTAAGGAGAATCTTCAAGGGAGCCATCTTTCTCTAAAGGAAGAGGGAAAGAGAAACATAAGCTTGTTCTCAAGTACAGAAAAGAGAAACATGACACATGAAGAAAGAAAAAAGATGGCTAAGAAAAAAGCCAAGCCAGTACTAGTTGTGAATAGATGCTAACTGTAGTTAGATTAGAATGCTTATCTTTTATCCCTCTGGGCAGCTGAGCCCATCATATTCTTCCTAATCCCTTTCCTTACATCTTCTGTCTTTGGGTTGTAAGATTGATCTGAAAGCAGTTTAGTCTGATGTTTTTGGAATCTACTTTGAGAGTCTCTTCAGCTTAAGAAAAGCGCTTTAAATAATGTTAGCTACATTTAAATTTTTGCTGCATTCTTGTCAGCTATTGACAATAGCTTGATAAAGCTATTGATTTTATCAAATCAGATGCCAGTGGCAACAGACAGACAGTGCAGCGTCAATTTAATCTTCATTCAATTGATCCTTCTTGAAACTGATTCTCAAACAAATTGTGTTTGTATTTGTAGCTTAAAGATTCAGCTACAGATTCTTTGGTTCTTATTCAATATACCGTATATACTCGAGTATAAGTCGAGTTTTTCAGCCCATTTTTTGTGCTGAAAAAACTGCCCTCGACTTATACTCGAGTCAGCCGCTAAGGCACCATGCCTAGCCTGTGCTGGCGTGGCTGCAACCGATCGCGCCTCCAGGGCAGCATCGCCGCCGCGGCTGTCTACCCGCTGAGGGCCTCACAGGCGACCCCAAGCGGCCTCTCCTTCCCCATTAACGGGCGCCTGGGGCCCCCACGAGCTCCTGCGTTGCGCGCTTCCAGCTTTGCCAACAAACTGCCAGGCTCAGGCAGCCTCCTCCGCCCCCTACCCTAGCAGCGAAGAGCTGCTCCAGGGGCTCCCGCCACGGCGCAGCCAGGCACTTTGTCTCGCTGCCCCCGGAGCAGCTTTTCGCTGCTAGGGGAGGGGGCGGAGGAGGCTGCCTGAGCCTGCGGTTTGTTGGCGAAGCTGGAAGCACGCCCATTAATGGGGAAGGAGAGCCCGCACCTCCGAAAGTCTTTTCACCGTTGAGGACTGAACAGGAGAACCGCAAACGCCGCACTCCCCAGGAAAGGGTGGCCCTCTTCCTCTCGGCGGCTCCCGCCACGGCGCAGCCGGGCACTTTGTCTCGCTGCCCCCGGAGCAGCTCTTCGCTGCTAGGGGAGGGGGCGGAGGAGGCTGCCTGAGCCTGGCGGTTTCTTGGCGAAGCTGGAAGCGCGCCCGTTAATGGGGAAGGAGAGCCCGCAGCTCCGAAAGTCTTTTCACCATTGGGGACTGAACAGGAGAACCGCAAACGCCGCACTCCCCAGGAAACAAACTGCCAGGCTCAGCCAGCCTCCTCCGCCCCCCCCCCAGCAGCGAAGAGCTGCTCCGGGGGCAGTGAGACAAAGTGCCTGGCTGCGCCGTGGCGGGAGCCCCCGGAGCAGCTCTTCGCTGCTGGGGGGGGGGAGGCTGCCTGAGCCTGGCAACCCCAAGCGGCCTCTCCTTCCCCATTAACGGGCGCCTGGGGCCCCCGCGAGCTCCTGCGTTGTGCGCTTCCAGCTTCGCAAAGAAACTGCCAGGCTCAGCCAGCCTCCCCCACCCCCTAGCCTAGCAGCGAAGAGCTGCTTCGGGGGCAGCGAGACAAAGTGCCTGGCTGCGCCGTGGCGGGAGCCCCCGGAGCAGCTCTTCGCTGCTGGGGGGGGGGAGGCTGCCTGAGCCTGGCGACCCCAAGCGGCCTCTTCTTCCCCATTAACGGGCGCCCGGGGTCCCCGCGAGCTCCTGTGTTGCGCGCTTCCAGCTTCGCAAAGAAACTGCCAGGCTCAGCCAGCCTCCCCCACCCCCTAGCCTAGCAGCGAAGAGCTGCTTCGGGGGCAGCGAGACAAAGTGCCTGGCTGCGCCGTGGCGGGAGCCCCCGGAGCAGCTCTTCGCTGCTGGGGGGGGGAGGCTGCCTGAGCCTGGCGACCCCAAGCGGCCTCTCCTTCCCCATTAACGGGCGCCCGGGGCCCCCGCGAGCTCCTGCGTTGCGCGCTTCCAGCTTCACCAACAAACGGAGCTGCAAATCTGGTAATCGCTTGCGGAGCCTCGGCACGAACCCCCTTTCCCCACACTCCCCCCCCCGCACTCCTCTGGCAGCAGCAGGCGGAGAAAGCCCCACTTCCCCCTGGCTTTGATGGCACGCGTGAGTTGGCTTCCCACTCTTTTTTTTTTTAACTCTCCTCCTCTTCCTCCTCCTCTCCTCTCCCCTTGTTGTCTGGTCTTCCCTAAGGAAATTCGAGGGCTCACACTTCCAGGTGTTTCTCCCTGTCTTTCTCCCTGTCAATGATCTTTTCTTCCCTTCCTTTCTCTCAGCCCCATCCTCCTTCACCTTTGTCACCACAATCCTGAACAGATGAAGTTTGTACTTCTCAAGAAAGGTTGGATGTTCCTTTTGAGGAGGGAACCTAGTGTGACATCTGTATGTTGACCTACTATTGAGCCATGGCATGTGTGCACATGCAATGGAGGCATGAGGGAGAGCTGTGAAAGAGATGGTGGCTCTCCAAAACAGGATGTACATGCAGCCCATACACATGCTTTTTTCTTGCAAGGGAGAGAATGACTCCTGCCTCCCACTGTCATCATCATCATCTTTTGGGTTAGTGAATCAATTAAACCTTTCATGATAGTGAGATCGTTTCCCAAATTTCCCTTAAATCAGGGAAGAAATCAGAAACAAACCTTTGGACTGAGAATAAGCCTGTTCCTATGATGCCATTTTTGTTCACTGCAGTGTGAAAAATGTGAAAAAACACACTTCTTTTTCTTCATCTTCTTGGTCCCTATTTACTGGTCTCTTTCAAAGAGGAAATTGTGAACATCAAACTTATTCTCAACTGTCCTAGTGAAAGTTTTAATTAGACAATAATTCCCTCCCACGGCATTATTATGGATTATTTGAGAAACACTTTGCCATGGAAAAATGTTAAGAATGTGAACATGTTTGATTTTAAATGTAATGCCAGTTAAGATCTAAAGTTTCCTAAGAGGACTTTCATCTGTCAGGCACTTCATCTGTCATGCACTAAAAAATTAGTTTATGGAAAGCGAAACGGTGTGCATGTGTGTGTGAAACTAACCTCACTTACATTTTAAAGCACTCTAGCCTGAATGAATATCCACTTTTGTCCATAAATATAACATACAGATGAGGAGGAGGAATCCAGTTTTGAAGGATTTTAACTCTTGTGTTTTAGCTTGGTTGCTGATTGAGCTAAGGTTTTTGTACTTTTAAAGTTATTGTTGATGCCATATTGGTTTTGTTGGCTCTCTTTTCCACTTACAGAGCTAGTTTACTGTTTTTCTTTGAAATAAATATTCAAAAACATTTAACCTACTGATGCCTCAATAAATGTAATTTTATTGGTATCTATTTTTATTTTTGAAATTTACCAGTAGCTGCTGCATTTCCCACCCTCGACTTATACTCGAGTCAATAAGTTTTCCCAGTTTTTTGTGGTAAAATTGGGTGCCTCGACTTATATTCGGGTCGACTTATACTCGAGTATATACGGTAAGTGTCAACACATAGTGTGCAGCTGTAAAAACAGAAGGCCAACAGCATGTTAGTGATAATAAGCAATGTTATTGAAAATAGAGATGCTAAACAATTAGTAAAAGATATAAATATCTTTTGGACTACAAATTAAAAGAAAAAATAGTCACAGAATCTTTGATAATTTGGGCTAAAAACGTGGGCCATAGTATTGAATGAGATAAGTGGGAACACATCTGGCAAACAAATTACAAATTAACCATGTCAGTTTCATAGAAAGAAAACTTATATAAAATGGTTCATCGCTGGCACCTACCTCCTGAGAGACTGGCTAAGATGTTCCCCAACCTACCACCCAATGTAACTACGCACAAGGAACATATTTTCACATGTGGTGGACTTGCCCATGTGCTCAGAAGTTTTGGAGAAATATTAGAAATTGGATTTTAAATATAACAAAACAAAATTTAAAACTAGAACCTGAAACCTTTCTGCTAAGTATAATAGATTTAAACATGGAGAAAAAATATCAATATTTAATTTTGTACATCATAACTGTGGCCAGAATAACCTACGTGCAAAACTGGAAACTGTCCTCCATTCCTTCAGAGGATATGGTAATTAAAAAAATACATGAATGCACTGAGATGGATAGCCTAACCAAATTGTTAAAAAATAAACAATATAGTGACTATTATGAAATATGGAACATTTGGTATGAGTGATTAAAGAAAAGGTAGTATTTGATATTTGGATAAGTTATGGAAATGACAGAAGACGTGCATTTAATCATAAACTATATAGAGAAATTAAAACATTAAAAGAACGAAGGAGTTATTGTAACAAGGCAGATCACATCAATGATAAAGATAAAGAAATTTTTTTTTAACCTTTGCTCAATATATGCTCTAAAATGTATATATACATTTCTCTGTACATATATACACTGCTCAAAAAAATAAAGGGAACACTTAAACAACACAATGTAACTCCAAGTCAATCACACTTCTGTGAAATCAAACTGTCCGCTTAGGTAGCAACACTGATTGACAATCAATTTCACATGCTGTTGTGCAAATGGAATAGACAATAGGTGGAAAGCATAGGCAGTTAGCAAGACATCCCCCAATAAAGGAGTGGTTCTGCAGGTGGTTACCACAAACCACTTCTCAGTTCCTATGCTTTCTGGCTGATGGTTTGGTCACTTTTGAATGCTGGCAGTGCTTTCACTCTAGTGGTAGCATGGGACGGAGTCTACAACCCACACAAGTGACTCAGGTAGTGCAGCTCATCCAGGATGGCACATCAATGCGAGTTGTGGCAAGAAGGTTTGCTGTGTCTGTCAGCGTAGTGTCCAGAGCATGGAGGCACTACCAGGAGACAGGTCAGTACATCAGGAGATGTGGAGGAGGCTGTAGGAGGGCAACAACCCAGCATCAGGAGCGCTACCTCTGCCTTTGTGCAAGGAGGGACAGGAGGAGCACTGCCAGAGTCCTGCAAAATGACTTCCAGCGGGCCACAAATGTGCATGTGGCTGATCAAATGGTCAGAAACAGACTCCATGAGGGTGGTATGAAGGCCCGATATCCACAGGTGGTGGTTGTGCTTACAACCCAACACCGTGCAGGATGTTTGGCATTTGCCAGAGAACAAGATTGGCAAATTCACCACTGGTGCCCTGTGCTCTTCACAGATGAAAGCAAGTTCACACTGATCACATGTGACAGACGTGACAGGGTCTGGAGACGCCGTGGAGAAAGTTCTGCTGCCTGCAACATCCTCCAGTATGACCGGTTTGGCAGTGGGTCAGTAATGGTGTGTGGTGGCATTTCTTTAGGGGGCCGCACAGCCCTCCATGTGCTCTCCAGGGGTAGCCTGACTGCCATTAGGTACTGAGATAAGATCCTCAGACCCCTTGTGAGAGCATATGCTGCGGTTGGCCCTGGGTTCCTCCTAATGCAAGACAATGCTAGACCTCACGTGGCTGGAGTGTGTCAGCAGTTCCTGCAAGACGAAGGTATTGATGCTATGGACTGGCCTGCCCGTTCCCCAGACCTAAATCCAATTGAGCACATCTGGGACATCATGTCTCACTCCATCCACCAATGCCATGTTGCACCACAGACTGTCCAGGAGTTGAGGGATGCTTTAGTCCAGGTGTGGGAGGAGATCCCTCAGGAGGCCATCCGCCTCATCAGGAGCATGTCCAGGCATTGTAGGGAGGTCATACAGGCACGTGGAGGCCACACACACTAATGAGCCTCATTTTGACTTGTTTTAAGGACATTACATCAAAGTTGGATCAGCCTGTAGTGTTTTTTTTCACTTTAATTTTGAGTGTAACTCCAAATCCAGACCTCCATGGGTTGCTCAATTTGATTTCCATTGATAATTTTTGTGTGATTTTGTTGTCAGCACATTCAACTATGCAATGAACAAAGTATTTAATAAGAATATTTCATTCATTCAGATCTGGGATGTCTTATTTTTATATTCCCTTTATATTTTTGAGCGGTGTATATATGTTGATTTGTCTATTTTAAATGTTTGTCAAATAAATGTTTTTTCTAGAATAAAATTATTAAATTAAAAAAAGAAAAGAAAATAGAGATGCTAATATCATAATGCCTGTGTATAAATCAAGAATGTGACTGCATTTGGAATGTTGAGTGAAGTTCTGGTTACTACATCTGAAAAAAGATCTCGAGGAGTTAGAGAAGGTTCAGAGGAGAGCATTTAAGATGATAAAAAGGCTGGAACAACTGCCCTCTAAGGAAAAGTTGTGACATTTTAATCTAGAAAAGTTGCAAATGTTGAGGTATTCATGGTGTGGATAAAGTGGGAAAGGACTTTGCCATTTTCCCTTTCCACAAATAGTAGAACCAGAGGCCACCTGATGAAATTGTCTCCTGGAAGAATTGGAACATTACATCATTGTGTAATTAGACTTTGGAATACTCCACTAAAAAATATGGTGCTGTCTACCATCTTGGCAGGTTCCCCAAAAAAGAGTTGGACCAATTCATGGAAATCATGGGCTTCCATGGCTTGATAAGGGCAGGGGAGATGCTCCTGAAGGCCATCTGCTGGGACACTAGGAGACTCTGCAGTTGGTTGATCACCGAAGGTACTAAATGGTGCAGGGGTGTTATCCAGCAGGACACTGTTTATTTTATTAAACTTTCCAGACCATCACAATATCTAAATAAATGATCTTTAGCTAATTTAGAAATTTTCTAAAGAGGTTCAGGGCTCTCTTTTTTCATCAGCAGACTAGCTCTCTAAAAACTGAAAAGAATGAGTACGGCACAGATTTCCTGTGGAAGTAAAAACCAGAAAAAAACAAAGATCAATCTCAGTCAAACCAAGAGTTGTAGAAAAATAACACTCAGAAGAAAAATCACCAGTGCATCCCCTATGGAGTACAGTACACTACTTTAATTAATAGCTTGGAATGCTATTAATTGTTCCATTCTTAAGCCTGCTTACTCCTGGTCATATGACCCAGACTTGTCCTGTTAACAATATTAAGCGATTGGAAAATTCCTAAAACTATATTTTACATGTTTTTCCTACTTTATTTATTTATAGTGTTATATTTATAGCCTGCCTATCACCAAAAAAAAAAGTCAAGGCATTTAATGTGCTGCTTCTTCCTATTACCTTCTCATATTAACCCTGTGAACTAACTTGTGTTGAGGAACTTACCCAGTTCATCAAGTGATAATCTGCTTAATCATATTATTTGTTATGCTACGATTACTGTAGCTGCCATTGTGATAAGTCACTAACCATAGTTTCCAAACCAAAATGGCTTAATTCCTGTAATCTATCATGGTTTAGTACAACCAAATGGAGATTCTACTGGAATTTTCAGAAAAGGTATATTTCAAAAACAGATTCTGCCCTTGCATCCATGAATGAATAGTTTAATCATTGCTTGTTTCAGGGGTAATTAGTCTTTCTCACTACAGGCTCATGTGAGGCTTGAAGTGAACCTTATGGTTATATTTAGAAAATAATTGCCTTCGGACCTTTGCCTACTGACAAAAATGGTTGATATAGACAGTCACAAGCCAACTTTTTCCCTGAAAGCAGCTATCTTTCTATGATCTTTGTCAGAGCCTGTTCTGCTGATGCAAACTAGCAAGTTAATTGTGGTTATGTTTGCTTTTTTTTTTTAAATTGGTGCAGGAAGCCTGATGGACTAATCTAATCTAAAGTCCTTTACTGGTGCCTGCAGGCACCAATAATGTCTACACCTGTCTTATTTATTTACAATGAAGTGCTCTTGTAACCTTTCTGTTCTGCTTCTTGTCAGTACTTTGGAATACTTGAAACGTTGGCTACAACCAGAGAAGGTGGCAGTCAGCAGTGAGGAAATACAGTTTCTCATTCCCCTTGGAGTGCCTCCTGAGAAGCAAGAGGCTGAAGAAGAAGAAGAAGAAGAAGAAGAAGAAGAAGAACCTACGCCTGTAGAACAGTGAATGACCTTGGACCTTGTCTCCAGCACAGTTGGCTGTTGGCACTTTGGGTCAAAATGCCAAAAGAAGGATAGAGTTTGATAGACCCTTGTGGATTTTTCTCTCCACCAAAGTTTATAATGTACAGATTCTGGTTTAAACGTCTTTTTATATGTTGCAGATTTAACTTAATTGTGCGTAAATTTGTTACGGTGATGAAGCGTGGTAGAATAATTTAATTTGGCTAACAGATTTAAATCCTCTTCCCTCAAATGCAGAGAAGATTTTGCACTTAAATGATCATCTATGGAAAAAAACCTTAGCAATACTTTCCTTGCAGAATATAATTGCCTCATTCACAACTCCCCTGATTTACCCACAGGTATCTTTTGCACAACTTGGGAAAAAATCCTGAAGACCTGTACCCTTTTCCCCTGGGAAATAAAAAATGTCTACCACCATTCAGCTGAGCTGAGCTAAAGCTGAGCCAAGCCATGCAATTCCATCCTTCAGTGGGATAGGCACTTCCTTAGCAAAAACACAATAAATGCTGGGTGGGGGAAAAAAAATGTCCTACTTTGCGTAGCTTTGTTCTGTTGCGGCTATTTTTTTTTTTATTCATTTCATCAAAGGATTTTCATCTTTTCAAATATTTTTTTTGGGGGGTATTGGGCTAATAATTATCTGTTCATGTTTTTCTTCCTCTTATTTCTTTTGCTGCAAAAAGTAAAAGAAAATGCATAATGAAGGGAAAAAAAACCAGAGCTGTCAGTTGAATGAAGTTTCAAAAAAGTTTGATATGAGGGCAGAGCAGAAATGTGAGTTTTTAGAGTAACCCTCCCAACAAGCCCCTATTTCACTTTATTTGGGCGGGGGAAGATTGGTAGGAAGTAATTCTCCCATTCAATGCTGTAGCATAGCTTTGGTCTTTCTATCTCCCCCATTTTTATTGCCAAGCCTTTATAGTTTTTGCGTCCAATACTTTTTATCATGGTTTGCTGTCTATTATAGGCTGTTTCGAATATTTTTTAAAAATTTGCTTTTTCTTTCCTATTTCCATGGAAATTATTTTTAACAGCTGCATATGGAAATAATTGAAGACAGGAACTATCTGAATTTTATTATTTACCATAACTTTATTGGCAAAGTTACGTAGTTAAATTTGAGAGGCTACATACCACCTTAATGGGTCTGAGAAAGGAGAAAAACAATTCTTTTTTTTTTTAATGCAACAGCTATTTGCATTGGTTTAGCAGGAAGACAGCACATATTGGGGAAATGATATGATATTCCCACTGTGGAGTTCTTTTTTTTTGGGGGGGGGGGACACTGAAATTCTCAACTGGAAGGTCTGATGTCTCTTTAAATGTATGTCATTGTTATTTCATCTCCAAAATTGTAGAGATACCTTGTTTTACTAAACATATCAGAAAATAAAAAGTTCACCAAATGTATTGGACAAAATGTTGAAAACTTGAGAAGTTTACAGATTATTTCTTTACTGAATTGATTTCAAATGTAGCCTAACTGGATTTTCTGAATCTGGTAATATAATATGAATAGTGGATTGTATTGTTTGATTTTGCTTTGTCTGTAATCTGAATATTGTCTACTTGTATAATTAACACTTTTTGAAAGTTGATTGTGATTATTTTCTCCATCCAGTGAGAATATACATTCTTGTGTAGATAAATTTGGGGTGATTTGGTAAATGTTTTAGAATAGAGGTGGCACACAGAGAAATAGGTGCATTTTGGCTGGTGGAAAAGTGCTCTAATGTTGCATGTAAACATTGATTATTAATCAAAGAAAGAAACCCCAATCCACAAACTTTAAGAAAAACTTACCCTCTTTGCTAATGTCATTGTGCCCATATAGTTTATAGTCATCCAAAAATATTTAACAAAAATTGAGGGGCAATTGCCCTGGCTGTTTAAGAATTGGTCCCATTCACCTGTGTGTAGTGAATGCTGCAATCAGGTGCATGGGATCAATCCTGAGAAAAGAAAAAAAGATCCTCTTGAATATTTTAATGTGATATTGTCACTGTTTTCAGACATTCTTGTATTGCCAAATAATTTAGAATTGCAAGATGGATACCGAAGCAGGAGGACACTAAAGGTCCAGGTGTTAATGTAAAAAAGGCAGATGGCACCCCCCAGGACAGTCACTGTGTTGGTTATGGGAAAGTCATTGGTGCTTGAATTCGTGTGAACCAGCCAATGATGAGCAGCTTACATGAATCAGAAACAGGAAAAGGAAAAAGGTGGCCCTGCACTTTTGGGCTTCTCATTTCCATAATCAGAACATTATGGTAGATTCAGCTCTCTGAATTATTACCCCTCTCCCATTTCCCGAGGCTCAAGAATGTGGCAATGTGGAAGCATCTGGTGCTAATATGGCTTCCAAAGCTGACATCTGCACTACTGTAGGTGGCTTGTGTGAAAAACATTGGAAAACAAAAAAGGAAAAGAACAGGGCCGTTATGCCCCAAAATTCTCTAAATGCTTATGATGTTTACAATACTAATTGCAATCGTGCATGATTTCTGCAGAGCAATTAACTAAGTGATTTCCAAATTCACTGGGAAATTGTTATCTTTATTGACAGGTCAACTAGGACTCATTCAAATGATGGAGTGGGGTATGATTTAAGATATAAGGTTGGTACTAATAACAGCAATTAACACAGATTGAAAAGAAATATCCATCAAAATCCCCAGGTGGATCATTGTTGATGGATGTTCTGTACCTTCAGAATCCTTGATATTTAGTCAAGAATTTTAGAAAGTCTGGTTAAAAAGGCTCAATTGTCCTGATATTTGCCAACCAGAAATTAACTTATAACCCTAATTCAGCCTGTGTGTTTGGTCATAAGTCATGACAGTTGTTAAGTAGATCATCATGTGGCCACACCTGGCTTTACAATCTTTTTGCAGCAGTCAAGTGAATGCTATATAGTCATTAAACAAATCCATTGTTTGCTATAGGGTGTTTTTTTTGCTGGAAACCGGAAATAAATATTGGTTTCCAACAAAACATAAATTGTGGTTCCATGACTATGGGATGCTGCAAATGGCCATAAATATGGCTGGTTGCCGGTTGGCCAAAATGTGATCATGTAACGGGGGGCGGGGATCTGGATTATAAGTCCCTTTTGAGGGGAGGTCTGTCATAACTTTAAACAATCATTAAGTCAAGGAGTACCTGTAGTGATTGCAGAAATGCCTGCTAACTGGTAAGGAAAAGATGCCAAGAATCTGCCTAATTTCCTTATACAGCCATCAAAAGATATTTCTGAAGCATGGAATCCATTAAAGGGATTACTGTAATGGCGCTACCCATAAAGATGCTCAGAAGCTACAGTTGATGCAGAATGCAATAGTGTGAGCAGTGATGGGTGTGCTTGAGTATGCTGGTGTGACATGATCCTGCAAGCTGGGCTGGTTACCAGTTGACTTCTGGCTGCAATTCAAGGTGGTGGTTATCACCAGAAATGTTTTCATGCCATGTAGCCTGACTATTTGAGGAACTGCCCGTTTCCAGTTCTTTCTGGCCATCCAGGGTGACCAGGTAGGCTGGTCATGCTCTGGGTATGGGACATAATATATTTAGATTTCAGCAAGGCTTTTGATAAAGTAGACCACAACCTACTTCTTAATAAGCTAGAAAAAAGTGGAATAGATAGCACCACCACTAGATGGATTCACAACTGGCTGGCAAACCATACTCAACGAGTAGTCCTTAATGGGTCTAAGTCTACATGGAGGAAAGTAAGCAGTGGGGTGCCACAAGGTTCCATCTTAGGCCCAGTACTCTTCAATATCTTCATTAACAACTTAGATGAGGGCATAGAAGGGGAACTTAATCAAATTTGCAGATGATACTAAGCTGTCAGAAATAGCTAACACCCAAGAAAATAGGCTCAAGATCCAGATGAATCTTGAGAGACTTGAACACTGGGCCGTATTTAACAAAATGAAATTCAATATAGAGAAAAGTAAAGTCCTACACTTAGGCAAGAAAAACCAAAAGTACACATATAGACTGGGTGAAACCAGGCTCAATAGCAGTAACTGTGAGAGGGATCTTGGAGTGTTAGTGGACAACCAGCTAAATATGAGCCAGCAGTGTGCAGCAGCTGCCCAAAAAGCTAATGCAATCCTAAGTTGCATTAACAGAGGGATACAGTCAAGATCAAGGGAAGTACTAATACCACTCTATCAAGCCTTATTAAGACCACACCTAGAGGACTGCATCCAGTTTTGGCCACCACATTATATAAAAGATGTTGAGACTCTAGAAAAAGTACAGAGAAGAGCAACCAGGATGATTAGAGGACTGGAGGCTAAAACATACAACGAACGGTTGCAGGAACTGGGCTTGGCTAGTCTAGTAAAGAGAAGGACCAGGGGAGACTTGATAGCGGTCTTCCAATATTTGAGGGGCTGCCACAGGGAGGAAGGGGTCAAGTTATTTTCTAAAGCTCCCGTAGGCCAGACAAGGAATAATGGATGGAAACTGACCAAGGAGAGATTTAATGAACTTCTGAGGGCAAGCTGTTCCATTGGTTGATTGTTCTCACTGTCAGAAAGTTTCTCCTTATTTCCAGGAAATAAGGAACCTGGAAATAAGGAGAAACTTTCTGACAGAACAATCAATCAACGGAACAGCTTGCCCTCAGAAGTTGTGGGAGCGCCATCACTTGAGACTTTCAAGAAGAGATTGGACTGCCATTTGTCAGAAATGGTGTAGGGTCTCCCGCTTGGGTGGGTGGGTGGGTTTGGACTAGATGACCTACAAGGTCCCTTCCAATTCTGAGTATCTGTAAGTAAGGGTTCCATGTAAGTAGAGTCACCTTGTAGGGCCCAGGAAACACTCCTTCTCTGTTATGGCACAGGCCCTCTGGAACAGGGATTGCCAATCTTTTGGGCCTCAGGGACCACCAAACTCATAATTTTAAATCCCACGGACCAAAGACCTTGGGAAAATCCCCAAAAATGTTTGCAGGAAAATTCCCCACCCCATTTTTTTACTGATCGATCATTCTTTATTTGGGATCACAGGATACCATCTCCAGCTCCGTTCCCAGGAGAGAGAGAGACTTTTGGCTTCATGCAAGGAAAGCAGCAGAAGCAGCAGAAGTCTTTCTTTCTCTCCCCCAAACTCCACCAGAAATGAGCCTTTGTGAGAGTTGTCCTGCTGGCGCAGCCTCTTAGAGCAGGGTGCCAAAGACTCATTTCTGGTGGAGTTTGGGGGAGAGAAAGAAAGACTTTTGCTGCTTTCCTTGCGTGCAGCCAAAAGCAGAGGAAAAAAGTGGAAAGAAGCAGCCTGGTGGCCAGGCCAGGTGCATGGGGCACGTGGGGCAAGTTCCCCCTCCACCCTTCCCCCCCTCCCCTAACTACCTCATGTTGTTCACAATGCAAACCTTGTGTTCCCATGGGCCATGTGGGCGGCGCAGCCTTGTGTTCTCATGCAGCCTGGATTAATTGCTTTGGGGGTGACATTTCTCTGCGGACCACCAACATTTTCTTATGGACCACCAATGGCTCCAGCTCACTGTTTGGCGACCACTGCTCTAGAATGACATCCTGCCAGAGATCAGAAAGCCAATAAAAGACCTGGCTATAGTCTCAGGCTTCGAGCCAAAGCAAGAGTTGAGCTTGTTGGATGGTGATATGTTCTTTCTGGAACCATTTGTGATTCCATTTTGTCCTTTTTACAAATTATTTAACTATAAGTTTCCCAGGATCTTATTTTCCTACTGGGATAATCTCTGGCAGGGGGTGCAGGCATCAAGTAATTGAGAGTGAAAAAAGCAGTGGGTAAGACCAGAACAAAAAGAAGTGGGAACATCTTTCCAATGCCTTTTCCCATGCTTTTTGAAAGTCTCATTTCATTCCCAGGATATAGACAGTAAAATCTCACCAATGCTCTGAATTAATATCTTGCAACAGGGTTTAGAAAAGAGGCCGAGAGCTCTGCAAAATTAACGTGAGCCTTATGTCCTCTGATTGATTCTAAGAAACATTAATCATGTTGGTATCCATGCCTCTGCTTTGAAGAGTCCTTTGTTCTGTTGAAAGGGGAGGCGAGGGAAATTATTCTGATTTATTTAACTCATATGTATCAATCCCCATGTAGAAGTGGGCAGAAGTATTCCTCAGGCAGAAGAACAGAAGGCTTCACTCTGCTTTAGTCTCTTCTCGGTTGAGCAAGAATATTTTCTTTAAAAATCCCACTGCTTCCTTTTGAATGATTTCTGTTTTAATGGTGTTATTACCCTTGATATACCTCCCATTACATTTTCTGAGATCTGGGGAGTGAGCATGACAATGTATCTCCTCCATGGTCATCCCCATGACCCTCATCCCATCTCAGAAATAGGTTTGATCTCTCCTTTCCTCATATTGCACAAGACACGTAAGAGATTGGATCACCATTTGTCTGAAAGTAGTGTAGGGTTTCCAGCCTAAGCAGGGGGTTGGACTAGAAGACCTCCAAGGTCCCTTCCCACTCTGTTATTCTATTATAGCCTTTTATTTCATGGTGCATTTGATTCTGATTAATTCTTGAGTGGTCATTAAAAGTAAATAGATTTTTTTATTTTTGTATTTCATGATAGCTTTTTCTTTAATGTTCAATTACTCCTTGCAAAAAAATTCCCAGAATTTGCATGGATTATAGCAACCGACAAATATCTTCTAATAAATAATTGTTTTTGTCTAAATGGCAAAATAGTTGAAAATTGAAATAATAGTGCTCTTTATATTATACAATAACAAGGAAAGAAGGCCTGAGAACTGTGTGCCATTTTGGTATTTCATGAAATGAGACAACTTTCCAATAACATCAATTATCAGTTATGAGCTATTTGTTCATCAGGTCAAATTATCTTTCAATAAACATGCTGATGCAGTTGCACACTTCAGACTAACAGCTATTTATCCTCCTAAGTACACATGTGATAAAGATTGACTTGAAAGGAAAGCTTCCAATTTCCCCCTAAGGTGCTGCTTAATAAAAATTTAATGGAAGAAGCAATAGGAGATGCTGATTGTTTTTAAAGAATATGGATTACCATAGAAATAACCTGCATTTGAAAGCTGTGCAAATTAAATATTTAATTCATGAATGTATTTCAGTCTTGACTAATTTCACTTTTGTGTTTAAAAGTAGGCAGAAAGAAATATAAGCATGGATTTCCATGGGCCTATTGTTCAGCTTTGTATTACTTCCCGCAGTTAAGTAAAAATAAATCCAGTTACATTTCATTGAAAGGAAGGCATTTTTCAAAGGCCTTGCCTCTGTTCGATTTGGTTCAAACTGTTTCACAGTCAATGAATTTGAGCACAATAAAATTTAGAAAATTTAGTGGAAGGGTCAAACTTATCTTGGTGTGTGTGTGTGTGTGTGTGTGAGAGAGAGAGAGAGAGAGAGAGATCGATCCCTTATCATCTCTATGGGTGGTATGTGTCTTACACAATCTTGAGTCCTCTACAAGAGACCTGGGAATTTGAGGTTTCTGTGCAATATCTTAGTTGTTCCTAGCATTGCACTCTTCTGGTGATTTTTTTTCCCAGGAGCTGTTGCAGCCGCTTTCCCAGCTTTGGAGTACAATCAGGTCCTGGTACTTCTCCAGTTTTTCATATTCCTTCCTGATGCTGCTGTCCCTTGGCATTGCTACATCTATCACCACCGGGTTTTGGTTCTTGTCTACTACCACAATGTCTGGTTGGTTGGCCAAAACCTGCCTATAAGTTTGAATCTGGAAGTCCCATAGGACCTTACTCCTGATGACCTTCTATGGAATCTCCACTTGAACTTGGGAAGGCGTAGTAGTCCATATACTCTGCAGGTATTCTTGTTCACAGTGCCAGCTACTTGATTTTATTTTTCAATATACTGTATGCTGTTCCTGTCTGCCACTATGTGTTGGATTATCTCTGAGATCTCTGTCCATAGTCTGCACCTCAGGTCCTGTCTAATGTAGTAAATCCCTGCTTCTATGGATCTTGACATTAACAGACCATTTGTCCTCCTTTGATCAGCTCACTAGGCCAGTAGTGGTCTAAGCTAGCAAGCAAGTTCAGAGACCCCTTCCAACTCTAATATATTCTGCAAGATGCTCCGAGTGCCACTATCAAGAGTGGAGGTTGCTTAACAGACAAGGAAATAAATGAGAATAGATTTGTTTTATTTTCGCAAGACTAGATAATCTTATGTTCCCTAGATTTTCTATTTATAGTTCTCATAAATTGTAGACTGGATAGTCACTGTTGCAGCTCCATAGGATAAGGCAATGAGATTATCTTCTTAAAGTATTCATTCTATGGTTTTCCATGAAAGGTTAGAAGACTGGCTGCTTAGACAGGTAGGAAGAACATAAAATAAAAGATTAAAGTGAATTTCCATTTCAACATGGATGGATGACATTGTGCTGATACACAAGACAAAGAGGTTGATGAAAGCTCACTTCTTTTGAATGATGGCAGAAGTACATATCTCTTGACATAGAGATTGATTTCTATACATCCAGGTCTATACCTGATGGACAGATCAGGTAAAAGTAAAACTGAGGAACAGGTTTTAAAGATCCATCAATTTAATCCATCTGATCCATACATACATTTAATAAATATATACCCTGCTTTTGGAATATATCTTCGCAAAGTAATATATACCCAATCTTCAAAAGACAAGTAGATACCTTACACACATCAAACCATTTTTCATTACTTTGAGGCAAAAATTCTATTCTAATATATAATGATCTAATAAGTAACAAAAACAACCAGTTGCAGAAAAAACCAATCTAGGAAATATATATTTTAATGATCTGTTTTGAAAAATTTTATATAGTAGATGTTAAGCATTTGCTGTTTTGATTGGTTTTCCATATCCATGAGACCATCACTAAAATTTATTTATATATTAACTATTTTTATAGTTTATAAACAACTTATAAACAAGCCCATCAAAGCCAAGTGCTGTGTGGCATACATCTTAACATATGTAAATTGTCAAACCAACAGTACGCATTACAATAAAATAACAGCAACTTAAGATAATAAAAATAGCATGTATCTCATATTTCCATTCTGAATTATCTTGATTATGTTCCCAGGTTCCTTCCAACTGTTATTCTGTTATTGATGGTGGGCATACAATCAAAATTTGTAAAACTGATTATCAAGAAAACTTCCAAAGTAAAAAAGATAGAGAATGCTAAATATTGGTAGATGCAATCAGTGCAATCTAATTTTTTATGTTTCAACATGAGTTATGATTTGCCAACAAAGATATCTAAAATCCACTTATCTATTTCATCTGTTTGCCAAATCCAGGTTTTAGGTTTACATAAAAATGATTTTAATTGTTTTACAATGAGATGTATTTTCTCTTTTCATTTTTCTAGAAGCTTGCTAAATTTTTTATAATGGCTGAGGGCTTATTTGGCAATGAAAAGTGATGTTAGTAGGTAGTCATTTGTATTTTTAATATGTCAGAAGTCAGGGTTTAAAAAAAAATGTTGGCTTGTACATGAAATATACTTTTAAAACTTTGCCATGTATTATTGCTGCAAAAACAAAATCCACAGAGGTTGTTCATAGGGAGAGAAGGGTATAGGACTACAAGTAATCCTCAATTTACAACAGTTCATTTAATGAATGTTTGAAGTTACAGGAGTACTTAAAAAAAGTGACTTATGACCATTTTTCACATTTTCAACTGTTCCAGCAATCCCATAGTCACATGATCAAATTTCATATGCTTGGAAACTGACTCAATGTTGTGACAGTTGTGTCCTGGAGTCATATGATCACCTTTAATTATCTTCTGACAAGCAAAGTCAATGTGGAGGACAGATTCACTTAACAACTTTGCTACTAATTTAGCAACTGCAGCGATTCACTTAACAACTGCGGCAAGAAAGGCCATAAAATGGGCCAAAACTCACTTGAAGATTGTCTCACTTAGCAACAGAAATTTTGGGCTCAATTGTGATCATAAGCTGAGGACTACCTACATATGTAAGTTATTAGCATAGCAGAAAGCAGTTTTCCTCAATGTGATGCCTTCCAAATTTTTGGGATTGCAGCCCCTGCCATTCACAGCCAACAGCACCATGATGGGGTGACAGAAATCAGTCTCTCTTGAGGGCACCCGGCTAGGTAAGTCTGCTTAGGGAAAATGTTAGGATGAAGTGATCCCAACTTCCTTGGAAACATTATACTCCATGCATTGTTGTGCTTTTTTCTCCAAAACGGGCAGACTATATTCCAGCAGTAAAGAGATGAAATGGTAGGAGAAGCAGAGGGGAGATCATTTTAAATCCTTGTCCAAGTAGCCAGTGGGGGTGGGTCGGTGGGAGGAGATTTATCGGTCTCTCTATATACTTCTCAGGATAAAGGAGGGTCTGCGCTTAAATTCAGCACCACAAGCTGAGGACAGTTCCAGGGCTTTCCTTCCCAGCTTTTTTCCTCGGTTCTTCAGAAACCCAACTGGAGCTGCGTCTTTATTAAGAAGGGAGGCTTTTCTGATTTGCAGCTCCAACACGGCGAGTCTCAGTGAACGAAACAGGTCTGGCCTCTGGTCAGCCCCGTCTCCTGGTTTCCCCCATCCCGTCGGCTCGGGAAGAATAAAAGAGAGAAGAAAAAAGCACCATAGATTGTGAGAAGAAAGAGCCGAATCTCTTTACCGACTCCTTCCACAAACGCCCCGCGATAGCTTTGGAAACTTGAGCAAAACGTCCAGGCTGTATTTTGTCTTTCTTTTCCTCAGTGTTGAAGAGCTGACGGTGTGGATGTATAGCGAGATAAAGTAGCAGGATTCTTTCAATCCCCCAGAACAAACAAACTTTAGTGTTCTCGA
The DNA here is from genome assembly GCA_033807585.1 of Hydrophis major. Taxonomy (NCBI): domain Eukaryota; kingdom Metazoa; phylum Chordata; class Lepidosauria; order Squamata; family Elapidae; genus Hydrophis; species Hydrophis major. The sequence goes on along the minus strand of CM066328.1, from coordinate 77,954,766 downwards.
TTCGTCCAGAACATTGAGTCACTTTTAATGTTTAATTGTCATCAAGGGTGCCAACTCTTCAGATACTCAGTCAGAGGTACCACTAGAGCAAGTCAGGGAGGCATTTGTCAACATCATGCCAAACCTTGTATCTCAAAAAAGCAAGTAGAACAGTAAGAATTAACTTTTCCAACAATGTCGAATACTTTTGTTTTTAAGTTAAGGTAGGATTTTTTTTTGCATTGGTTCTGTATAAATTATCTCTACATTCCTTGCTAGACAATTTGAAGATGCTGTACTTTCCTTTTCTTTCTTTCTTTCTTTCTTTCTTTCTTTCTTTCTTTCTTTCTTTCTTTCTTTCTTTCTTTCTTTCTTTCTTTCTTTTTGCCTGTTATCTCTATCTGAAGAAAAGGTGCAAGAAGAATGGGGCATCTGAAAATATAGTGGTGGAAATATTAAACTTAGTAGTTTTAATACTTTTTAAAGGGACTATTAGTCCTGCCATTCTCAACCCATTCTGCCCACCCACCCTCAAATTATCCACTTATTTGTTACACTTCTATCCCATTTTTCTGCCAAATGCACAAGACAAATGATGAGAATCTTCTTAATTTTATTCCAACAACAACCCTGTAAAATACATCACACTGAGACAGACGAATTGGTCCAAAGTCACAGTAAGTTTCCATGATTAAAGGTGAATTTGAACCTCTTACCTTCCAATCCTAGTCTACTCACTACATTGGCATCCATTATATCTGCCCTTAAATTTCGAATCATATACTCATATCGGTACTTCATACTTTTAATCTCTTGTGTAAATCAAATCAGGGCTGAGTCATGGAAGCTTGCTGCTTTTCTTTGGACATGCTGACTTCGTTATTTTTGGTGTGCCAGCACCACAAAAGAAGCAAAGGGATTTTAGCCAATCTGGAAAGTGGGGGTAATACAGCAGGAACTAACAAATAGATCTGTAACAGAATTCATACCATTCCTGGTGCATACATAAAACTCAATTATATATTTTATGTGCCTTTTTCCCGGGGGAAGGGGGGGACCAACATATAAAGTATTGTATTAGCTCACACTCAATTTTTTTTTATAATAATAGGGAAAAGAGTAAATTAGCTCTTTGTGATAACAATATGGAATAACCTGAGCTACAGCTTTGTTTCAAATAGTTCTTTGAGTGTTGCTGGTCACACAAGATAGGTCTTTATATTTGAGAAGAAGAAAAAACAGTGCCACAACTATAAATTTGCCTCCTAAGAGAGATCAGAGTTCTTTAATTTCTGTAAGTCTTCACATCAACTTCAAATCTATTTCTTTGCCAGTTGTTTATGAGCATCTGATGGATTTTTAGATTCTTTGGGGTGTTATTTTTAAGAATACTTCGGTTTTGTCCATTTTCTTTTTATACTTTTTATATATATAAAATGTATATTGTTTCTCTCTCTCTTGTCTGTTGCTCCGGTGCATTTAAAAGTACTTGTATGTCATCCCAGTATATATTCCAGAAGGATGGGGAGACTAAGGGGAGAATCTTAGAACCCTAGAGTATCTGTCTGTCTGTCTGTCTCTGTCTCTCTCTCTCTCTCTCTGTGTGTGTATGCGGACACATGGGTACATGTCTGTCTGTCTATCTATAAATTGATGGTAGATTGTGTCCATAGTTTCCCAATCTTTTCCTTAGTCACATTAACATATATAGAGATACCAATGGTAGAGATGGAGCCAGATCCAGATACCATATGAATCAGAGAACAAAAATGAAAGGATGTCCAGTTCAGAAAAGAGTTTGGTAACAGCAACAAAACTCTTGAGGTTAATACTTTTATCATGTAGAAAAAAAGCAAAAGAGGGAAAAAAGTTACTCAAATTAGAACTGAGTTGAAGGGCTACTTTAAGTATGAGTTATAGATAATTATTTTTTTCTTAACATATAACACAATCTGAAAAGACAGCAATGCAGTACTGGCAGCTCTGTTTGGGCAAGAAACCATCTGGCCAACGGTGAGTCATGGAAAAGCGGCCTATAGGCTTATAGTCTGGGAATGAGGACGAATCTGATACAAATCCTTCAATGCCTCGCTACTTTTAGAAAAGGAACTATTCTTCCAGAGTACAGACTATTAACTGGAGAAAAATGTATTCTGCTCTCTATTTTTCACCTTCCAAGTGAGATGTTAATCAGAACACAATTTGATTCAGGTTTTAGCAGAGCTTGTTACCATCACCCAGATATGTAAAACTTCCTACTCTTCCAGACAGCATACTGAGATCTGACTAATTCCTGTGGCCAGATAATTGCAGCTTAAATCCCAGGGAAATAAGTGGGAATTAGAAGGAACAAACTTATTTTCTATTGCATTAATGAGTCATGACAACAGCTAATGAATGCAAATTGTAAAGAAACGGTTTTCTGTTTGATGTTAGAAAAAACTTCATAATGGTATCTCTTTCCCTTCACTTGAGGTATAGCTGTATATGTAGCTAAACCATAGAATGGATCAGAAAGATGCAATTAATGAAAATAAGAGTTTTGGGCAATGGGACACATGCAATAGATGTAATTATCTATCTATCTATCTATCTATCTATCTATCTATCTATCTATCTATCTATCTATCTTCATCTATCACCTATCATCTATCTATCTGTATTATGTCATCTGTCTATTGATATGGGGGCCTGATAGCTCAGTGGTTAAAGAAGCTGAAGTCAGTTGGAAAGCTGTCAGCCTGAGTTCAAGACCTTAGTTCCATGCAACGGGATGAGCTTCCATTACTATCACCAGCCCCTAGCAGTTCAAAAGCATGCAAGTGCAGGTAAAATAAATAGATACCATTTTGGTGGGAAGGTAACAGTGTCAGTATACTGGTATAAGTCTAAATGCTATTGCTATTGCTATTCCATGTGCCTAGGCATATAGTCATGCTGGCCACAAAGAAATATCTTTGGACAATGTTGGCTTCTTCAGCTAAGACATGGAGATGAGCACTGCCCCCTGGAGTCAGATATGACTGGACAGGGGACACTTTTACCTTTATCTTTACAGATAGATAGATAGATAGATAGATAGATAGATAGATAGATAGATAGATAGATAGATAGATAGAATTAGACAGACAGACAGATAGAAATAGATAGATGATAGATAGATTAGATTAGACAGAGATAGATAGATAGATGATACATAGATTAGACAGACAGACAGAAAGAGATAGATAGATGATAGATAGATAGATAGATAGATAGATAGATAGATAGATAGATAGATAGATAGATAGAATTAGACAGACAGACAGATAGAAATAGATAGATGATAGATAGATGATAGATTAGATTAGACAGAGATAGATAGATAGATAGATAGATAGATAGATAGGTATGCTATAGATGATATAGATATACTATGATATGGATATAGATACTTAATTGAGGAATTAATGGAATAGTCATTAACATTAACTGAATGTGGAAGGGATTTTAGGGAAATGAACCTTTAAAATGCAGGGTTGTTCTTATCAAATCTTTTGAGGTAATGTTCTTGTAATTATTCCCTATTGCCATTTATTTATGTTTATGCAGGTCAGTATGGACAAATAAATATAAATGAAATTGCAGTGAAACCCCTAACTTCATGCAACAAGTGAATTTTAAGTAAGAGTTTGACATAAGAATCACCCAGTCTAATTGTCAAGCTCACACTGATTTGCCAGCCAGGATTAACCAAAGTGAATGACAAAAAGCAGAAGGAACCCATCGAATACAGCTCATCAGTCTGGAGCCCACATTACGTATCTGATATTTGCACAGTTGAGAAAGTCCAGAAATATTTGACAAGAAGAGTTCTCCACTCCTCTACTTATTGCAGAATACTTTATGCCACCAGACTTGAAATTCTAGACCTAGAAAATCTAGAACTACGCTGTCTCTGGTCTGATCTAAATATAGTATATAAAATCAAATATTGCAATGTCCCACCTGTCAGTGAATACTTCAGCTTCAACCATAACAACACAAGAGCACACAATAGATACAAACTCAAGGTTAACCGAACCAAACTTGACTGCAGAAAATACGACTTCAGCAACAGATTGGTCAATGTCTGGCATACTCTACCTGACTCTGTGGTTTCTTCCCCAAACCCCAAAAACTTTAACCTTAGACTGTCTACTATTGACCTCACCCCTTTCCTAAGAGGTCTGTAGGGGGCGTGCATAAGCACACCAACGTGCCTACTGTCCCTGTCCTATTGTTTCTTTTATTTTTCTTATATGTACCCATTTCATGTATTCATAACTATGTATATACTTATACCTATTATCTTGTAAGCGATTGACAAATCAAAATAAATAAATAAAAAAATAAAAGAAAGGGACAGAAAGAACAATAAACACGAGGCTGGTAAGAAGAGAAAAAAAATCAAGAGGAATAAAATTGGGGTGGGGTAGGAGGGACTAATTAAACTACAGTATTAGATAAATTGAATAAGTTCCCATGAAATCTATAGAGATTCTCCGTCATCCAAGTCATGGTTGTTCCAAAGGTGCCTTTTCAAGAGGCAACTGGACTTTCTGGTTTTTCTTTGAAGACATTTCGCTTCTCATCCAAGAAGCTTCTTGAGTTCTGATTGGATGGTGGGGAATGGAAGGATTTATACCCCTTGCAGGCAGCTGGTCATTTGCATTCTTTTAGTGCAGGGATATCAATCTGGCGGCCTGTGGGTTGGATGCCTCATGCACAGTCCACACCCACCCACTCCGCCAATGGGAAAAACATCATGAAATATCGCACGCGGTGAGTTTGACACCCATATTTTAGTGAGCCCTCCTTTCAGAAGTTCCAAGAAAGCTCCACACCCATTTGCACCACTCCGGTAACCCTGAGGAAACAGATAAACCTCCAGGTGGCCTTAATGACTCATTAAAAGAATGCAAAGAGGTATAAATCCTTCCATTCCCCACCATCCAGTCAGAGCTAAAGAAGCTTCTTGAATGAAAAGTGAAACGCCTTCAAAGAAAAACCAGAAAGTCCAGTTGTCTCTTGAAAAACCACTTTTGGGAGTTCCCCTGAAGCCATCTTATAGAATCCCCTCAATTCTAAAGCACTGGTGGTAGAAAATCCTTTCTAAATATCCTCATGCTGTATTGGATATAAATGAACGTAACAGTAACTCATGTTAACATTTGAACTGAAATGTTAACATGAACGTAACAGTAACTCATGTTAACATTTGAACTTAAGAAACACAATCATATAAGGTTAGGAAAACATGAGCAATTTTCATTAGCATCTTTTCAGATCCATTCAAAAGCAATCAGCAGAGCAATGAATGATCTGATCTGTTCTGTTCGGAGCGTGGGCGCAAAGAACGGAGACGAGGCATCGGAAAGTGACTCAACTCTTTATTAGTGACTTCAGAACAGAGCTAAAATACTCGGGCAGCAGCAGCCCTTTTATAGGGCTCGCTGCCGTCATAACAGCCAATGCTTTGAGTTTGCCGCGCTGGCGGCGTCCAATCGGCAGCGCCCGTTAACAGCCAATCAGATTGGCCTGGGACAACCAATCAGGATCCGCTGCTGGCGGGCCAATCAGAAGTGCAGGATTTCGAGCCTGCTGTGGAAGTAAAACTATTTAAGCTTTTAATTAGCGCAATTGCTTAGTCCGTAACCCCCTCCCCCCTAGGTTCCGTCTGAGGGGTGGGGTGATGTACTCTCGCAAGTACGCAGGTTGTTTCACCTGTCTGCCCGATCTGCGTTGCCCCAACAGTTCTTGCCTTAGCTCTGTTTCTGATGGGCTATTTGCTGGGCTGAACAGCACGGCTGGGTCAACCACTTCGCTTGGCGACGCGGGGCTGTCATCCCTGCTTCCATCAAGGCTGCCTCCTGAGTTTCTTGGGTTTGCTGCTGTCGCAGTGCTGCTTTGTGGCGAGGCTATCATCTGGTCCAGTTCTTCCTCAGAAGGTGAATATCCTGAGGTTGGTTGTGTTGATTTTTGGGTTTCACGTACTGCGTCGTATGATGGCTCATTTTTGGCCCCCTCGCTTTCCCTCCCCCCCCAGGTTTGAGGTTCAGGGCTAGAGACAGGGGTAGGTGCCAGTCTGGAATGAAGTTGGTCAATGTGGCGCTTCCACATTTTCCCCTCAGCAGTTTGTAAACGGTAGGAACGAGGCCCCGTAAGTTGAATTATGATAGCGGGGACCCACAATGGGTCACCTGAGAAATTCTTTGCGAAAACTGGGTCGCCTACCTTGAACGTGCGATACTTGCTGCTGGACCCTAGGGGTTGTTCTGTCGTGTAGGCAGGGTGTATGCAGTCAAGGTGTGATCGAAGTTTCTGTCCCATCAGGAGTTTGGCTGGGGTTTTGTTTGTAGTACTGTGTGGTGTAATATGTTGGAGGAGGAGCATCCTGGTTACTTTATGATCGATGTCTCCTTGTTCCATTTTTTGTAAAGTTTTCTTCATGAATTGGACCATTTTCTCAGCCCTACCATTGGTCGCAGGGTGGGCAGGTGAGGTCAAGGCATGGCATATCCCCCGATCCACTAGGTACTGTTCAAATGTGAGAGCAGTGAATTGGGGACCATTATCGGAAACCAGGACATCTGGTAGTCCATGTGTAGCAAATAGTTTATTTAATTTTTTAACGACTGCTTCTGTGGTGGTGCTCTTCATTTTGTGGACCTCTAGCCAATTTGAATAGGCATCCACAGTTATGAGAAAGGTATGTCCTTTGGTGGGTCCCACAAAATTGAGGTGGATGCAGGACCAGGGACCCCGGGGTGTCTCCCATTCCGTTGGTGGGGCTTTTGGTGGATCTGCGTGAGTTTCTTGACACTTGTTGCAAGTGGCCACCCAAGTTTCTATTTGTTTATCTATATCTGGCCACCACGCGTAGCTCCTGGCTAGTGCCTTCATTCGCACGATGCCAGGATGTCCATCGTGCAACAGTTTCAGGACTTTCTGTTGTAGCTGCTGTGGAATGATAACTCTGTCTCCCCACAATATGCATCCTTTTTGGGAGAAAAGCTCTGTCTGTCGGTTTTTGAAGGGTTTGAAGATGTCACTGAGTTCATTGTCAGGCCAACCTCTTTCCACCCAGCTGAGGATTCGTGCTAAACAAGGATCTTTCCTTGTTTCTGTGGCGATGTCTCGTGCAGTCAGTGGTGGAGAAGGAAGGATTTCGATTTGTAGCATTGTTAGTGTTGGAGCCGGATTGTCTATGACTTCGGGTAGCGGTGAGCGGCTCAAAGCATCAGTGTGGGGAATGGCTTTCCCTGGGCGGTGTAGCAATTGGTAATTGTATGCGGCTAGAAATTCTGACCAACGTGTCATTCTTGGCGATAAGATGTGGGGTGTTGGTTTGTCCCCTGCTAAAATGCCAAGTAATGGTTTGTGATCGGTGACTATGGAAAAGGGTCTTCCATATACTTACTCATGGAAGCGTTTGACAGCAGCTACAATAGCGAGAGCCTCTTTATCAAGTTGGCTATAGTTCCTCTCAGCTTTAGCTAAAGTCTTCGAAAAAAATGCAATAGGTGCCTTAGTACCGTTTGGTAGGATGTGACTCAGGATGGCTCCTACCCCAAATGGTGAGGCATCGCAGGTGACGGTTAAAGGTAAGGTCTCGTTTATTGTACCAATACAGCATCTGAGGTTAAAAGGTCTTTGACTTTCTGAAAAGCTCATTCTTCGCGTTGTCCCCAGACTCAGGAAGCCTTCTTGTCAAGGAGCCTATGCAGGGGTTCAGCCACAGTTGCTTTCTGGGGTAAGAAGATGTTATAAAAGTTAATGAGTCCTAGGAAAGCTTGGAGGTCTGTTTTATTCCTAGGTCTTGGGGCGTTTTTTATGGCAGTCAGTTTTTTTTCAGTAGGATGAATTCCCTGTTTGTCAAGTAGATAGCCCAGGAATTCAACCTTTTCTATACAGAGTTGGCACTTGTCCTTCTTGACCTTTAGGCCAGCATCTTTAAATTTCTGTAGAACCATTCGGAGTCATTTTTCTAAAATGCATCTAGTCGGGACAGCTATCAGTACATCATCGAAGTAGATTACGGCCCCTTTTATGCCTTATAGCAATCTTTCCATTAAGCTCTGGAAAATGCCGGGGGCTACACTTACTCCGAACTGGAGTCTGTTACACTTGAAAGCCCCTCTATGCGTGACTATAGTCTGGGCCTCTGCAGTCTGTGTGCCTACAGGCAACTGCTGATACGCCTGAGCTAAGTCCAATTTTGCAAATATTTTCCCACCTCCAAGGGAGTGAAGAAGGTGTTGGATCACAGGTACGGGGTAAGCGCTCTGCTGGAGCGCATGATTTAGGGTGACCCAGTAATCCCCGCAAATTCTCACCGATCCGTCTGGTTTTATGGGGGTCACGATTGGGGTCTCCCATCGAGCGTGGTCAATCAGTTCCAACACAACTTGTGCTATTAATTTGTCCAATTGTTCATCAGCTAGTTCAATGCCTAATGGCGCAAATCACTATAGACCCAGAAGGCTGGGCCGATCTCGATTGACGATGGTCAATGGTCAGGTTGCGGTGCGGTCCTTGAAGGTGACTCGGACGTTGCTGGAACCGATGACCGGAATTCTATTTCCTTGGTAGTCTTTCAATATGACGTTTTGAGTGCTGAGGTCCTGGCGACGGATGTCAGGGATCAGCTGCTTGAAGGTTTTCCAGGATACCATAGATAGGGAATATCCAGAGTCAACCTCCATAACGTATGGTCTCTTCTCGATGGCGACCCTCACTCGGATTTTCCTTGCATCAAGGGATGAAGCATGGCCTATGGTGATGGTCTGGTGTGCCTCTTCTCGTCGGGATGAGGTGGTGGCTGCTCGGTTTCTGTATTGAAAGTTCCATTGGTTGTTTTGGCAGTCCCGATTAACTGGTGGGGTGCCTGTTGTCTGTCGGAAATTGTTTTCTCTCCTGGTTGGGCTAGGTCCTCGCTTGTTTCTGCAGACCTTAGCGATGTGGCCCCTCTTCCTGCAGGAACGGCAGAGTGCATCTAGGAATTTGCAGTTGGATCACGGGTGACTGCCCCCGCATCCGGAGCATTGGTACGGGGATTTTCGATTCTTTTGGTCCCGCTGGTCGCATTCTGACCTGAGTCTGTTGACCTCTTCTTCCTCGCTTTCTGATGAGGATTCGAGGTCCTCATGGTGGGTAGTTGTCGCGTGTCTCTCGGAAAATGGCGTAGCGTCGCTGGCGAGATGGCTGACAAGTGTATTCGCTCGGCGCATTCGAGTGGCTGACTTCCTGGTTGCTTCTGCTGCAGTAGCATCAGTGATGACATCTGCGAGGGTGATGTCTCCCTTTGCCATAATCTTGCTTTGGGTCGTGGGGTCTCTTAGGCCCAGAACAATTCGATCTCTCATGGCTTCCTCGAGATTTGCGAAGCCACAGAGTCCTCCTAGGTTTCTGAGGTCAGCGATGAAGTCCCCAACGCTTTCGCTTTCCCGTTGGTCCCTCTGGTAAAACTCGTGTCTTCTGATGAGTGTTGGCACCGCCAGTGCATAATGGGCCCAGAGGATTGGGGCAAGGTTGTCCCAGTCCATTGTCTTGACTTCTGCTGGTTTCGCAAGTGCTTTTGCCATCTTGAAAACGGCAGGCCCGCAATGGGTCAGAAATACAGCTCGTTTCTTGCCAGGCGTAGCATCTTTCAGATTGTTGGTCTCCAGGAACATCTGGAACCTGTCCATATATGAGTCCCAGTCTTTGTTAGCCGGGTCAAATGGAGCGGGTGGTATAGCGCTGCTGGTCATTCTGTCACTTCTTTGGTGCGCTCTTAGCCACGTGCTCTGTAGGGTTCATTGAGTATTTGATCAGCTCTTAAAGTCTCCGCATCCCATCCTCATCGCCAGTGTTCTGTTCGGAGCATGGGCGCAAAGAACGGAGACAAGGCATCGGAAAGTGACTCAACTCTTTATTAGTGACTTCAGAACAGAGCTAAAATACTCGGGCAGCAGCAGCCCTTTTATAGGGTTCGCTGCTGTTATAACAGCCAATGCTTTGAGTTTGCCGTGCTGGCGGCGTCCAATCGGCAGCGCCCGTTAACAGCCACTCAGATAGGCCTGGAATGACCAATCAGGATCCGCTGCTGGCGGGCCAATCAGAAATGCAGGATTTCGAGCCTGCTGTGGAAGTAAAACTATTTAAGCTTTTAATTAGCGCAATTGCTTAGTCCGTAACATGATCCTACACACACACACACACACACACACACACACAAATCCGTTTTAAAAATGAATTTATTCCAAATACTTCTCAGTTCCTCGGTAAAGGCTCTTGAGTAAAGCAACCCTTGAATAAGAAGACAGGTTTTCTTATGGATCATTAATAATTACTGATGCATAAAACGTTATGGTTATCCCATAGTCAACAATTCAGTACAGGAAGCAAATGAATGCTACGACACAAGGATAGGATATGTGTATGTGTATAGAATCAGATTGTTCATTTCTTTGCTGATTGCTTTTGAATGGAACTGAAAAGATGCTAATGATAATTGAACACTTTACAGAATATGAAATCTACTTCATAAATGTAGTAACTTGAATGTTTTTCGGGTTTAATCATTGAATCCAACCATTTACAGAACTTCAGATTCACACATTCACAGCAGGTGCCTTAATCTTTGTCCAGTCTGAAAAGTGTGATATAATACGCCTGTTCAGTTGTGTTTTTTTCTGCTAAACATCTCTAGCTCCCTCAGTCACTTATAATATCACGAACAGACCCTTGATCATCTCCATTGTTCTAACTTATATCTATTCTAGTTCGTTCTGGTGCCCAGAACTGGACTCAGAACTCAAAGGAGGTTTGACTTAGAAGAAATTGTGAAGCTGTATGATAGACGATTCTTCAAGGTGATCGAATTTAAACACCAAACCTCTTTTTCTTTCAATTAAAGAATCCAAGATGAAAGATTTTCAATTACCCCAAGGAAATGTTAGTTGTTTCAAAAGTCCTTACCTATTCTGGGTATAGGTATGGTGAACCCTGAAATGGCCGTCTGTAAGCGAGCCATCCCGGGGCTGCCATTCGGGGAGGGGAGGACCCATCATTGCTGCGTGAGCAGTCAGTTGGGAATCAGAGAGCCTACAATCGGCTGAGAAGCAGACCCAGCCGAAACAGCTGACCATCGGCAACCAGGGGCAGATGAGTATGCAAATATTTTGCTGGACTAAATGTGGGTGGACACCAGAAGGTGGGGATGCCAGGCGGTGGGATAAACACACGTACTTAAGGGTGAAGGGATAAACTGCAGTTAGTGCTGACTCTGTTTTGCTTCTTTGCTTGTTGGTCACTTTGTGCCGGGTTTCAAGCTTTCAAGGATATAGGCTTCTAATTGAAGTGTGTTGTCCGAGGTTTCTTGATGCCGAACTACAGAACGTGATAGGTCTCCTGTCCCACTGTGAGTAAGCAGAAGAAGTGGGCCTCCCATACATGGGGGGGGGGAGATATCCCCTGAAAATATGCCCTAGTGCTTATTCTGGGGCCCAAAAGAGAATAAGACTGCATCTTATTTTGGGGAAAACATGGGTACATAGCACTGGAGGCAGGGGAAAATGGTGCCATTTAGTGGCTATCTGGATTTATGCAATTCAGATACGGTAGCCCTAACCTATTTTATTATGAAAAGCTACAATCAGTGGTGGGATTGAGCTAGTTCTCACCTGTTCACCTAAACAGTTAGTTAATTACTTATGTAGTTCGGAGAACTGACTAAAATTAAGTGCAAGAGAGGGGTTTTTTTCTCTCTCTCTCCTCCTTCAGTTAATAGCTCTGGGCAGTTAGCCAAGAACCACTTAACAGTTACAGCTGGAATGCAGTCTATATATGCTGAATCAAGTCAATAAACAACAGAAACTGACAGGATTAGGGTAGTGAAACCCATCAATTAGCCATCTAGGGATGGGATTAACCTCTTCCCTTCAGGAAGAAGGACAAGATTACAAACATTTTCATTATAAAGAGTATTAAGTAACACTTCTGTGATCAGCTGATACTCTCTGGAGTTCCCTAAACCTCCTATAGCTGCTGCAGGGTTGGCTACTTCTTGTTTCTTCCTGGGGGAAAAGATACAGGAGGGGACAATGATGCAGCTTGATCATACAGGCCAATTTAATGCATGTGTGATCCAGCCAGCTGTATTGCTTCTGTTGTGAAGCACCCAATTTAGAACATAGAGAACATAGAATAATAGACTTGGAAGGGTTAATGGCTTTTGGCAGCATGCCCAGGCTTTCAATTAGCATGAGCAGCTACTTTTAGTTTCCCTCTCAGCTGCTGTGATTGCTTTGGGGTTGACCTTTTTAAAAAGGGGAATGGCTGTTTTAAGTTTTCTGCATTGTTTTAGTGGTTCCTGGCATTGTCCTTTTGGGGGGTACTTCCCTCACTCTTTTTGAAAGCCTCTAGTGATGAAACAACCACAACTTCTGAAGACAAGCTATTCCATTGATTGATTAGTCTTACCCTTAGGAAATTTCTCCTTAGTCCTAGGTTGATTCTCTCTTTGGTTAGTTTCCATCCATAGAAGACCTCCAAGGTCCTTTCCAACTCTGTTATTCTATTCTAAATATTGGAAGAGTGTTATTTTATTGTGAGTTGGACTAAGGAGAAATTTCCTAAGAGTGAGACCAATCAAGTTGGCCATGCCCACCCAGTCACATGACCACCCAACCATGCCCATCCAGTTATTAGGGGAGAGAACTGGTTGTTAAATTATTTGAATCCCACCACTGGCTACAATAGCTAGATTCATGCAAACCATATTTGTGTGCAATATGCCAATCCAGATAAACTGTGTTTTGGTGTGTCCTCTTATAAAATGAAACTTCATCATAAAAGACAAAACTGGGTTCACATATTAGCCTAAACCAAAATATAATCTGTTTGGTCTGGGTTAAGGACAAAATGTGTTCCAAGCTATAATTGTTTATAAATAATTTGTGTGAATTCAGAAATTTAGAACTTTCCCCACAAGTCATGACTAACATGAGACTGAAAAAGAGAAGAGGAAGAGGAAGAAAGGAGGAGAAAGAGTATTAAAATATTGCAATTTCAAAATATTTTTTATGATTTCCAAAGATCACTGCCTAGATTTAGTTTTCAAAAATGAAAACAAATAATATATGAATTTCACAGGGAGCACAAATTGTTAGCGCAGAGTTTAGTATTTAGCATTTTCATGTGCAAGTGGCAGAGATTTTAATGTTTAATAAAAGCATAGCCGCACAACATAATTTTCACATGGTTAAACAATATTTGTAGTAGGAAGATAATGAATACTATTGCTTATTTTCTGGTTTAAAAACCTCATTAGAAATTGGTGACCCTGAGTAGTTAATTAAATAAACTAAAAGCATGCTACAAAAGAACATGGCTATTAATCATTTGATTAAAAGATCTGTGCCCCATTATAACAGCCAATTTCTTTATATTTAAGTATAAACTGCCTATGAGATGCAGGAACAGATTTTGCATTTAGCAAAATTAGTCAGAAAAATAATACCGTAGTACTAATTAGTCTTAAAAGTGCATGTGATAAGTGAAAGACAACAATGTTGTGTAAGGATATCTCAGTGCAAACCATACTCCCATTTGCTATGCCTCGATTTTGCCAAGTAAACCTTTCTGGGAAAATCGTTTTTCAAATTAGGAATCAGTTGATTGCTTTCTGTGGGAATAAACTTTGACTTCAGTATTGGGTAATGATTAGTCTAAGACCTTATACATACATGTCTGCCTAAGGGTCACTGAGATAAAGCAAGGAAATTAAAAGCAAACACCAGGAACAATTAAGCAGCTCAGACAATGGTAAACAGTTCTATGTACTATATCTAATTATTGTAATCCACAATGTGAATGCTTACTATGTATGAAATTCTCAATAAAAGGGAGCACTAGAATTTGCTCTAGGCTCCCATCCCGAGTACACCAGCCTCTGTGTCTCATTCTTTCCATGGGAGACCACCATAGCTTTCCATTGATTTGGGCTGACTCTTTCAGCTAGAATGCTATTTTTACTTCTACAAACCATAATTATTTTTGGTTCTCTAATTGCAAGGAAAGCAGTAGACAGATAGATCGGGGATTGCTCAGCTCATTTTAGCTGGTCCTTGCTTAACAACCATAATTGAGACTAGCAACTCTGTTAAGCAATGCCGTTGTTACGTGAGATGCCACATTGCAATTTTACCGATGGCTTCTTCATTGACTCTGCTTGTCAGACGCTGGCTTGAAGTGTGCAAGTGGTGATCACATGACTACAGGACCCTACCAGGGGTGGGCTTCAAAATTTTTAGCAATGGGTTCTCTGTTTGGTTGCTGGGCAGCTGTGACCATAGTGGGTGTGGCCTAGTCAGCCTCCTGCACCACGGTGGAGGTGGCCGTTCTTGCACTCCCTGGGCTCCGAAGGCTTTCCTCGAGCCACCCAGAGGGCGAAAACAGCCACCCCTGGCTCCAGAGGCTTTCTGGAATCCGGAAACAAGCCTATTTCCAGCCTTCCCAGCCCTCCAAGAGGCCCATTTTTCACCCTCCCCAAGCTTCCGCACGCTCCCTGCACTTACCTGCATTCAAAACGGGCCATGTGGCAACTCCTGGGAGAGATGATATGAGCGGGGCCAGCCAGAAGTGGGATTTGGGGGGTTCTCTGAACTGCAGAATCTTAGCTAGGGGCTCTCCTGAACCCCCGCAAACCCCCAGCAGCCTATCCCTGCACTGTTTATTTATTCATTTATTAAATTTGTTTGCTGCCCATTTCACTGCAAGATGACTGTGTAAATGCCTACTGCTTGTAAAAGCACCTGAATCTTGATTATGTGGCTCTTCAACAGCCAGAAGTGTGAGGATAAGTCATAAAGTTACTTTTCCAGTGCCATTGTAACTTGAAATGATCACTAAATAGGGCAGCAAAGATTTACCTGTTCCTGCATCAGGCTCCTGAGAATCAGCCATTGTTTGTGAATCAACAACTTCTTTTTTTAATTTAGGACCAGCCCAGACCTGTCAGAATTCATCCATCTGTAAACCAAGGAGAAGAATACATGGCCTAATACTAGGTAACTAATAAATAACTGCAATTATAATTTAAGCTGCTCCTGTCTTATGCTTGTGATGGCTTGACTATAAGCTGGTTTAAGAAAATCATGGGCTTTGGGGGCTGTTTGAGGGTGAGATCAAACTCCTGCTTGGAGAAATGGTGAAAGTGCAACAGTACAATTTTATTTGTTTTTAAAAGCACAAATAACATTGATACAGTTATTAATTGATACAATTAATATTTGGCATAGTGCATTACTTTTGGCATCCATCAGGATTCCTGCATTATCTGTTCTTAATTTTTTAAAAGCTTAATTTTAAAAAAGAAAAAGCCGGCATGTTGCAAAGCAAATATCAAAAGCTGCTGTCAGTTTTATGTACAAGGTTATTAATTTCATGATTAAAACAGACATATTTGCTGTCATTACCAATGAGATCATATGCATGGGATGAAATAATTGTGGCTTATGTGTGTAGGAGAGGGCCCAAATTATAAATTTGTATCAGAACAAATTATCCACGGGTCCTATAATTGATTAACTGATTACATGCCATCATGTCTTGTTGACTCTTAGGGATCACATAAATTTTCTCCATGTCGTGTAATAAGCAGAGTTATTAACATTGCGTGCATTTGAAGAATTGCATTGATTACACTATTTCTATTTCCTTTCTAAACATTGCAGGCATTGATTAGAGGAATATAATATATTATAGTGATGTATAGTGATAACCTAACGGGTCTGTATCAAACTTCAGTGCCTGTTATAAGGGGATGATGGGAAACATAATTCATCACAAGTGAAGTGTTGTGAATGTATAAAGTTTTAATAAAGTGTGAGCTTGGAGTAAAGTGCAGGGTTCTGGCCCTGCACTTCTGATTGGTTGTTAAACGGCCGGATCGGATTGGCCCGCTCCGGGGAATCCGATTGGCCCTTAACAGAGAGTTCCTATTGATTATGAGAGCTAGCGCTCCTGGTTGGTTATTGCTTAATAGTTACGGGGTTTGCCTATATAAGGCGGGTTAAAACTGCTATAGAAGCTAGAAGTCACTATGTAAATAAAGAGCTGAAGTTCACCGTTCAGAGGCTTGTCTCCATTCTTTCTCGCCCATGCTCCAAACTTAACTCTGGCAACGAGGATGAGATGTGGAGACATCTGAACCAACGAAACTTCGAAGAACACCGAGCACGTGACAGACGACGCTACACAATGGAACCATGTCCGGGGACGTCGTACCACCCGCTCCGTTCAATCCAGTACAGGAGGACTGGGAGTCCTACATGGATTGCTTCCAAATGTTCTTAGAAACCAACAACTTAAAGGACGCCACACCAGGAAAGAAACGGGTGGTGTTCCTAACGCATTGCGGTCCAACCGTATTTAAGATGGCTAAAGCACTAGCAAAACCCCGAGAAGTGAAGGCGATGGATTGGGACGACCTCGAACCTCTCCTACGAGATCACTATGCACCGACCATGCCTATGCTCATGAGATGGCACGAGTTTGATCAGAGGAGCCAGCGAAAGGGAGAAAGCGTGGCCGACTTCATAGCAGAACTCCAAAATTTGGGAGGCCTCTGCGGATTCACCGATTTAGAAGAAGCACTAAGAGATCGCATAGTTCTGGGACTAGATGCACCAGGCGTTCAAAGCAAGCTGATGGCGAAAGGCGACATCAGCCTTGCCGATGCCATCGCCGATGCTACTGCAGCAGAAGCAACCAGGAAGTCGGCTGCACAACTATGCTGAAACCGCGCTCCGGTACCACCACCGACAAGCGACATTTTATCCAGGTCAGAAGGGCAGCTTGCAACGACGCACCACGAGGACCTCTCTTCGTTGTCAGACAGTGACGAAGAAGGGGTCCATCGACTGCGGTCTGACCGGGACCACCACCCGAAGCCTTTATGCCCTTGCGCTGGCTGTGGGGCCAACCATGTCAGGTCCAAATGCAAATTCTGCGACGCGCTCTGCCATGAGTGCGGGAAGCGAGGCCACATCGGACAGGTCTGCCGAAGCTTACCAGGACCCGGCTAGGCCGCAAAAGGGACTAACTATCGCCAATCAACAGGAAACCGTCCTGTACGGCGAGAGCCAGTAAACCACTCCTACAGAAATCGAGTTTTGCAGAGAGAAGAGGCTCACCATACTATCACTATCGGTCACGCCTCAGCTTTAGACACCAAGAAAATACGAGTCACAGTAGCCATTGAAAACCAGCCTTGCCACATGGAAGTCGACTTGGGATCATCCCTCTCGATGGTGTCCTGGAAGACCCTTAAACAACTCATCCCCATGATTCAACGCCAAGATCTCCGCTTCCAAAGACTCATCCTCAAGGACTACCAAGGGAATCGAATCCCCGTCATTGGTTCCTGCCGAGTCCGAGTCTCCTTCAAGAAGCACACAGCATACTTACCACTAACTGTCATTGATAGAGACAGGCCTAGCCTACTAGGCCTCCAATGGTTCGCACCACTTGGCATTGAAGTGGCCGGCATAAACCAAGTCAGCTGAAGTGACTGGGAGGGAGACCTCATCCATGAGTTCAGGGACGTCTTCGCGGACAGCTTAGGCGAGTACAAGGGGACCCCGATTTCATTCAGTCTAGACCCAAAGATATCTCCCATCCGACTTAAGCCCTGTCGAGTTCCGTTTCCCTCGACATGCGCTCACCTCGCTTGCGCTCACCTCGCCTGTGCACCCTGCGACCAATGGCAAAGCAGAACGCATGGTACAATTTGTGAAGAAAATCTTACAGAAGGTAGACTACAACAACATTGATGACAAGATCAATCGAATCCTTTTTTTACAACACATCGCACCACATAGCGTCACCAACAAAACTCCCGCCGAGCTGCTAATGCAGGGGTCTCCAACCTTGGCCCCTGGAAGCCTGGTGGACTTCAACTCCCAGAATTCCACAGCCAGCTGGCTGTGGAACTCTGGGAGTTGAAGTCCGCCAGGCTTCCAGGAGCCAAGGTTGGAGACCCCTGTGCTAATGGGACGAAAACTCCGCTCCCACCTCGACCGGTTACACCCAGCATATGAACTGGAAAAACCATTAGGTTTTTTAGTATATGCTAAAAACCTATCGGGCAACCCATTGTGGGTGGAGGCGACAGTAGTTCGTGTAACCGGCCCAAGATCCTACCTTGTACAATGCCTTGACGACAGACTATGGAAACGCCATATCGATCAATTACGATCGCGGCTTCCAGCGGGCAGTCCTGAACTCCCCTATGACCAGACTGGGTGGGGGAAGGTACAGAAGAAGATGAATTCCAAGAAGAAGAGAACCCATTTGAAGGGAACGACGGTATAATAGACTCAGGAAGTGGAACCAGAGAGGGAAACAGATGAACCTCAGGAAATTACAGAGAACATGGGCAACGACGGAGAAATGAACTCTGAACCATAAACAGCCCCACTACCAAACAATGAGCTACCTCAGCGTGATTGCAGCCAAACGACACAGCGAAAATCAAAGAGACTAATAAAACAACCGTCCTACCTAAAGGACTATGTAACTGCACCCTGCAAATAAGAAGCCAGGGGGAAGGGGTGTTGTGTATGCATAAAGATTAATAAAGTGTGAGCTTGGAGTAAAGTGCAGGGTTCTGGCCCTGCACTTCTGATTGGTTGTTAAACAGCCGGATTGGATTGGCCCGCTCCGGGGAATCCGATTGGCCCTTAACAGAGAGTTTCTATTGGTTATGAGAGCTAACGCTCCTCATTGGTTATTGCTTAACAGTTATGGGGTTTGCCTATATAAGGCGGGTTAAAACTGCTATAGAAGTTAGAAGTCACTATGTAAATAAAGAGCTGAAGTTCACCGTTCAGAGGCTTGTCTCCATTCTTTCTCGCCCGTGCTCCAAACTTAACATGAAGGATGCTTGTTTGGGAAGTACTAAACTGAATTTCAACTAAGGTAACGGAAAAAAAAAAGCTGATAGCAGTTGTCAATTTTAATGAGCGACAACATATTTGATTGGATTCTGGAGCTCCATTCAGATGAAAACTTCCAGTTGGTGTGTGCGTGTTTGTGTATGAAAATTACAGCCTGCATACAATAACATGATTCTGAATAATTAAAAGCTAAGCCTCGGCAGCTAAAACAAAGCTGGACATTTTTCGGTATAAAAATAATGTTTTATTCTCCGTGCTGAAGGCTATCATTTGGCTGCTTTTTTTCTGGTAAGTACATGATGGAAATGTTTGGCAGCAAGTGTCACATTCAGCTTCTTTAGGCTATGTGCTAAAGGTAGGCTTGAGAGCATACGCAACATTTGATGCAACTGCAGAGCACATGTGGTACTCTCCAGAGCTATATCAGGTCCCATAATTCCCAGCTAGTTTAAATCTTCACCATTCCTATCAGCAACAACACTTTCTTCCTAATTGGCAGATCC
The DNA here is from genome assembly GCA_033807585.1 of Hydrophis major. Taxonomy (NCBI): domain Eukaryota; kingdom Metazoa; phylum Chordata; class Lepidosauria; order Squamata; family Elapidae; genus Hydrophis; species Hydrophis major. The sequence goes on along the minus strand of CM066328.1, from coordinate 77,935,319 downwards.
AAGTTCAAAAGAAATTGTCAAATCCACCAGAAACCCTTAGGGGGAGCAGAAATTGATACATACCCAGAGGAAAGTCCTATTAAAGACAAAATGAGAACTACTCAGGCATCAGGAACAAGCCAGGTCTTTTGTTCTCCATTTTGTTGCATTGCTTTCTGTTAAGCCAGAGATAAATAATGCTTTGCTGCTCTTTTTTTTAAAGTACCGAATGATCACTGCTGCACATTGACAAGGTCTATGAATTAGGGATCCAGATAAAGAAAAGAGTAAAATATTTGAGGATCTGGCTCCCAGCGAAATGTTCCACAATCAAGGTAGATAACTATGATAAATTGATAGCTCAGATACAGAAAAACTTAGATTGATGGGTAAATGTACAACTTTCACTGAAGGGAAGGATAGCAACTGTAAAAACAAATGTGCTACCCAAAATAGTATACCTATTCCAAACTGTGCCAGTCAAACTAAGAAAGAAATTCTTCAAAGATCTTAATAAAAAAAATTGCCAAATTTATCTGGCAGAAGAAAAAAGCCAGAATAAAATGTAAATTAATGCAGGACAATAGAAGTAAGGGAGGCTTGGCCTTCCTAGACTTTGAGTTATACTACCAAGCTGCAGTTAGTGCCTGGATTAAGGATTGGGTCAATCTGGCAGACAAGAGAATACTGACGATAGAAGGCTTCAATTTATAGCTTGTCTGGCACGCATTCCTTTGGGATGGGAAAAATAGATGTCACAACTACTTTCAAAGACACTGGGTAAGAAATGCCTTGTTATATGTATGGGGGGATGGGGGGAATCAAAAGGAACCACTGTGAAAATACCTCTCTGGCTATCCCCAATGGAGGTACTAATATATCCCAATGCTATGGATTTGAACAAAACAATAAAATACAAAGAACTTATAACTGATGAAAGTGAGCTAAAAATACAGATCCAATTAAAACTACAAGGAATTGAAATAGGATGGTGGCCCTACATTCAAATTCAAACAAGACATAAAAAAAGATAAGGAACAATTTGGATTTTTTTTACCACATTTCAGGAATTAGATAAAATATTACAAGGAGGTGAAAAAAAGGATGATTACTGACAAGGTCTGTAGAGTTGTAATTGCAGGAATGTTCCTATCTCGGATGGCAAACCTCAAATAAAGAATGTTTCCAAGCAAATACAACTCTAACAAAGTCACTAATCTAAAGAAGGATTAGAGAAAGGAAGTAAACATATGTTAGACTTTAACTAGAGATAATTAATTGTGTTAATTACTATTATGCTGAACAGTAACCAAAGTTAAGCAGTAACTAAAGTTAACCAATGTTGGAGGATAATTAAAATGTGTATAAATACAAGACTAGACTCCAATAAAGTTCATCATGATTCAGTTGATCATGATCAAACAACTTGACTGCCTTGTCATTACAACAAAGGTCCAAAAAGAAATAATCCTGGCCAAGAACACTGCTTTCTTTTTCGATGAAATCACAGCCTGTGTCATGATGGGCTTTGTTACTTTTTTGCTCTAATGACATAGAATAACAGAGTAACAGTTGGAGGGGAACTTGCAGGTCTCTTAGTCTAACCCCTTGCTCAAGCCTATACCAGTGTTGGCAAACCTTTTCGGCACCGAGTGTTGACGCATGGAAGGGGAAGTACCAGAAACCAGAAGAGCAGCTCCCCGGTGCACATGCATGCTGGGAAGCTGAGCTTCCAGTTTCTGGCATGGGCATGTGCACCAGCTGGCTAGTCTTTGCACGCGCATGCACACCAGAAACCAGAAGACCGGGTGACCAATGTGCATGCGCGTGCCGGAACCTGGAAGAGCAACAGGTGATGGTTGGCATGCTGGAAGAGATGGCTCTGCATGCCACTTCTGGCATGCGTGCTATAGGTTCACCATCATGGCCCTATACCATTTTAGAACAAATGGCTGTCCAATCTCTTCTTGTAGCCTCCAGTGATGAAAGTACCCACAATGTCTGAGACAAGCTGTTCCACTGGTTAATTGTTCTCACTGTTAGAAATTTATCCTTAATTCCAGGTTGCGTCTCTCCTTGATTAATTTCCCTCCATTGTTTCTTGTCTTGCCTTCTGGGGCTTTGGAAAATAGGTTGATCCCCTCTTCTTTGTGGCAGCCTCTCAAATATTGGAACCCTGCAATCAGGTCATCCCTAGCCCTTATTTTCATTAAACTCGACACACCCAATTCCTGCAACCATTCTTTGTGTTTTAGCCTCCACTTCCCTAATCATCTTTGTTGCTCTTCTCTGCACTCTTTCCAAAGTCTCAGCATCTTTTTAATAATGTGGTGACCAAAACTGGATGCAGTAAATGGCACTAAAGTCACATTGAAAGTCATCTTGGCAGCAGCTTTGTTTGTTGCACATAGTTATTTCCTGTTCTCATGGCAGGCTGGATTGTGAGTTAGTCCAAGGGGAAAAGTAAACGATATGATGTAGAAGATCTGCCCCAGAGGTGAATATGTGAAGACTTCAAGAAGGCTTCAAGAAGGCTTCTACAGATGTGTGAGCATAAATGGCAATTCAATTGTAACCTGTCAGCAAAAACCTATCCCATAGCCAGTCACAACAGATGATGCCTCTAATCACCTTGGCTTATCTTGAAAAAGGCTTAGTAAGATCAAATCTGGATTGTCGTGTCCGTTCGGCAAGGAGACCAGGAGGCAGTGACTGTGGTTTCAGCTCTTTATTAGGCCCCCGGAACCGATCTGGCTCCAAGGGAAAACTTGTGGCTTTTTATTCTCAAGCCGCGGCAGCCACGGCCAATGGCACCGCTTTGAATCTCCTGCGATTCGTATCTGCCAATCGCGGGAGATTCTCAGTGGGCCAATCAGCGCGGCTCGCCAAACCAATCAGATCACCCCGCGCTTTGACCAATCAAAATGCGGGGTTTCAAGAATGCAAATGAAGGTACAGAACACCCCTCCCCTCTTGGTTTGGTCCTACGTAACGTAGTCCCGTAAGTTGGCGGGGCTCCGCACTTGCCTACTGGACCTGCGCAGGTCAGTCGTTGGTTGGCTCCCGGCCAGTTCGGTCGGGTTCTCTGTGTCTCTCGGCCTCGTCGATGGAACCGCCTGGTTGGCCTTGCCGGGCCGCTTGTCGCAGCTCCCTCCCGGTCGACCCAGGCTGGTTGAGCTACGGTTCTCGCCGCTCCCGCCCGGTCTTTCTGGGCTGGTCGAGCTGGCCTGGCTGCTTCTCCCTGGTGAGGCTTCGAGCTGGCTGCTTGCTGGTGAGTATGGTTGGTTTCCTTCTGGGTTTTGGTTCCTGGGGTATTCCCTCCCCTCTTGGCTTGTGTTAAGGGGATTTTCTGTGTCTGGTTGCGTGTCGGTTGTGTTTCTTGTGGCCGTTCTCGATCTTATTTGATCGATGTGGCGTTTCCACGCTTGTCCGTCGGTTGTTTGCAGCTGGTATGAGTGGGGACCTGTCAGTTGGGTTATGGTTGCTGGTACCCATAGTGGGTCTCCGGTTAGGTTTTTTGCGTAGACAGCATCGCCTGGCGCAAAAGACCGGTGCTTGCTGGAGGAGTTTGGGGGTTTTTCCGGGTTGTATGTGGGTTGCAGTCTGTCGAGTGGGGACCTTATTTTCCTCCCCATCAGCAGCTCTGCCAGGCTTTTGTTCGTTGTTGTGTTCGGGGTTATATGTTGGAAAAAAAGCATTTTATTTATTTTGTCTTGAATTTCCCCTTGTTCGATTTTCTGGATGGTTTTTTCGTGAATTGAACCATCCGTTCCACCCTTCCGTTCACCGCCAGATGCACCGGAGCTGTCAGTGCATGTCGTATGCCCCGTTCCGCTAGGAATTTTTCAAATTCCAGCGAGGTGTATTGGGGCCTGTTGTCCGACACGATGACATCCGGGAGGCCGTGGGTTGCGAATAGTTTGCAAAGTTCCTTGGTTATGGCCTCTGTGGTGGTGGATTTCATGTTGCTTACCTCCAGCCAGTTGGAGTAAGTATCTACGGTTACTAGGAATGTATGTCCCTTGGTGGTCCCGGCAAAGTCTATGTAGACCCTAGACCAGGGTCCCCTGGGGGTTTCCCATTCCAGGATCGGTGCCGCAGGAGGGCTCGGTCTGGTTTCTTGGCAGCGTTGACACCTTGCCACCCAGGCCTCGATTTGCTTATCCAAGCGTAACTTCTGGCCAGGGCTTTCGTTCTAACTATGCCCGGGTGCCCCTCGTGTAACAACCCCAATACCTTCCCTTGCAGTTTTTCCGGGATAGCCACCCTATCCCCCCAGAGTACACACCCTTTTTGCATCGAAAGTTCCGTTTGCCGGTTCCAGAATGTTTTGAATGCTTCGTCGTTGTCCTTTTCTGGCCACCCTTTCTCTACCCAATGTAACACCCGTGCCAGACGTTTGTCTTTATTGGTTTCTCGGGCAATGTCTGACGCGGTTCTGGGTAGATCGGGCAGAGTCTCTATGCTGAGGGTGCTCGTTGTGGGTGCTGGGTCGGTGTCTAGGTCGGGTAGCGGTGAGCGGCTCAAAGCTTCTGCATGTGTTATAGTCTTACTGGGTCGGTGTGTGAGCCAGTAGCTGTAGGCGGCAAGGAATTCGGACCACCTTGTCATCCTGGGAGATAAAATGTTCAGGGTGGCCCGGTTTCTTGCCAGGATGTCCAGCAACGGCTTGTGGTCTGTGATGATTGTGAAGGTGCGGCCGTAGAGGTACTCGTGGAACCTCTTCACTGCTGCGACGATGGCTAGGGCCTCCTTGTCCAGCTGGCTATAGTTCCGCTCCGGTTTGGTGAGTGTCCTGGAGAAGAAGGCGATGGGTGCTTCTCTTCCATCCGGGATTGTGTGGCTGAGGACGGCGCCAACGCTGAAGGGTGAGGCGTCGCATGTGATGGCGAGTGGTAGGGTCTCGTTGTATTGGATGAGGACGGCATCCGAGGTGAGCAGGTCCTTGGTTCTCTTGAAGGTGGCTTCCTCGCATTTCCCCAAAGTCCAGGTAGCCGCTTTGTCCAAGAGCCTATGCAAAGGCTCCGCCGCGGTCACCTTCTGGGGCAGGAAAACATTGTAAAAATTAAGCAGTCCCAGAAATGCCTGCAGTTCTGTTTTAGTCCTGGGTGTGGGAGCCTCCTTAATGGCTCTGATTTTAGTTTCGGTGGGGTGGATGCCGTGCCGGTCTAGGAGGTATCCCAGGTACTCGACCCGCTCTGTGTAAAGTTGGCACTTTTCCCTCTTCACTTTTAGCCCGGTTTCCTTGAATTTGGTTAACACCTCCTTCAGCCGACCCTCTAGTTCTTGCTGGTTGGTTGCCGATACCAGCACATCGTCGAGGTAGGGCACCACCCCCTTGATGCCCTGCAAGAGTCTCTCCATGAGGCTCTGGAAAATTCCAGTCGCCACGCTGACTCCAAACTGGAGTCAGTTACATTGGAAAGCTCCCCGGTGGGTGACTATGGTTTGCGCCTCCGCGGTTTCTGCGTCGACCGGCAGCTGTTGGTATGCTTGGGCCAGGTCGAGCTTCGCAAAAACCTTGCCTCCCCCTCAGTGAGTGTAGAAGGTGCTGCACTACTGGGACGGGGTAGGCACTTTGTTGCAAGGTGCAATTTAGGGTGGCCTTATAGTCCCCGCAGATTCTCACCGACCCATCGGGCTTGACTGGGGTGACTATTGGGGTCTCCCACCGGGCATGATCAATTGGTTGTAGGACCCCTTGCTTGACGAGCTTGTCAATTTGTTCGTCAATTTTTGGCCGGAGTGCAAAAGGTACCCGCCGTGGTTTTAGGCATCTCAGGGGAATGTTAGGGTCTAGGCTGAAGGAGATGGTGGGCCCTCGGTACTTGCCTAGGGTGTCGTCGAACACTTCCTGGAAGTCCCGTGCCAGTTGCTGCTCCCAATCGGTCTCGGCGATGTGGTTGATACCCGTGACTTCGATGCCAAGCGGCGTGAACCATTGCAGTCCCAAAAGGCTGGGCCGGTCTCGGTCCACGATTGTTAGGGGAAGCTTTGCCGTGAGGCCCTTAAATGTTACTTTGAATTGTCCAGTTCCGACTACTGGGATGCGGTTTCCCTGGTAGTCTTTGATGATTAGTTTCTGGTTCTCCAGTCCCTTCTTGTGGATGGTAGGCACCAAGCGCTTGATTTCTTGCCAAGCGACCATGGAGAGGTAGGACCCGGAATCCACCTCCATCCTGCATGGCTTGCCTTCGATGCCTACCTCCATGTAGACTTTTCGGGCGTCGGTGGTTGATGCATGGCCAATGATGACCGTCTGGTGGGTTTCCTCCTTCCGCCGGGTCTCTCCGACTCATCGGGTTTGCCCGCTCTGGTCCCATCGACTGTCGGCTGGGCTCTGGAGGGTGGCTCTGGGGGGTGTGCTGTCCCGTCTCCGCTCGCTGTGATCCCGCCGTCTGGGGCTGTAGGCTTTCTTTAGTCGGCAGACGTGGGCGATGTGGCCCTTTTTGTTGCAATGCCGGCAGACTGCATCGAAGAAATGGCACTCCGATCTTGGGTGGTCGCCTCCGCAACCGGCACACGCGGTCCCCGACTTACGACCCCGCCAATTGCACTGGTCGTGTCCCGCCTGGAGCCGGTGGATTTCCTCCTCATTGTCTGAGGTGTTGGAGGCAGAGTGGAATTTGCCATGGTGTGTGGTGGTCTCGCGGTGACTTGCTTCCGGTTGGGCCTTGGTCGCCTGTCCCGAGTCGGTGGTTGTGGTGCAGTCCCCGGCATCTGATCTCCGCATGCGGTTCGCCGACTTCCGGGTAGCCTCGGCTGCGGTGGCTTCAGCGATGGCGTCGGTGAGGGTGATGTCGCCTTTGGCCATCAGTCGGCTCTGGAGGACTGGATCCCGAAGTCCGAGCAAGACTCGGTCCCGTAGGGCCTCGTCCATGTCAGAAAATCTGCACATGCCTCCTAGGTTCCGCAACTCGGCAACAAAGTCGCTGATGATTTCGCCCGGTCTCTGGTCCCGCCGGTAGAAGTCATGCCGCCTGATGAGGGTGGGCACGGCGGGGGCGTAGTGGTTGCAGAGCAAGGGCTCGAGGTCGTCCCAGTCCATCGCTTTGACGTTGGCGGGTTTCGCGAGGGCTTTCGCCATCTTGAACACTGCTGGCCCGCAGTGTGTCAGGAAAACACCTCGTTTTTTCGGCCCGGTGGCGTCCTTCATGTTGCTGCATTCGAGGAACATGAGGAATCTGTCCGTGTAGGATTCCCAGTCCTCGCTAGCAGGGTTGAAGGGCGCGGGCAGAGCGATGCTGGCCATCTCATCGGTCTTGCTTCCAGCGGACACGTGCTCGATGGGGTTCAGCCTTCAGATCCCACCTTCGTCGCCAGTGTCGTTTCCGTTCGGCAAGGAGACCAGGACGCAGTGACTGTGGTTTCAGCTCTTTATTAGGCCCCCGGAACCGATCTGGCTCCAAGGGAAAACTTGCGGCTTTTTATTCTCAAGCTGCGGCGGCCGTGGCCAATGGCACCGCTTTGAATCTCCCGCGATTCGTATCCGCCAATCACAGGAGATTCTTAGTGGGCCAATCAGCGCGGCTCGCTAAACCAATCAGATCACCCCGTGCTTTGACCAATCAAAACGCGGGGTTTCAAGAATGCAAATGAAGGTACAGAACATGGATGCTATTTGGAAGAGGATCCACCAGGAAATTTCAGGTTTTAGGTCAGCTTGGGAAGTTATAAAAGCCTATCCAAAAGAAGACAAGGGTTAACCATTTCCATATTGTTTCAAGTGATGTTATTTGGATTCATACCAATTGGTTCTTAGACAAGTAAGGCATAGAAAAAACTGAGAAGTAGAAAGTGGGACTGAGAAGACCAACATGTTGAGACATCTCCTCCTCCTCCTCCTCCTCCTTCTCTTTTTTAAATTTTTAATAAATTTTATTGAGTATAAACATTAAAAACATTGAATGTAGTGGTCTTCCTTAACCTACATTTCAGTCAAATCATTTTACATTTAGAAAGATTAAAAAATATAAACATTTATATACATACATACATACATATATACTTACTGAAAAGGTCCAAAGCTTAAATGTATATATGTATATATACATATGTATACATATATACATTTAAGCATTGCACCTTTTTAGTTCTTTTTCTTATTCCTCAGGTATGAAATCTCTCACCTCTTTCCTATTTCATCTTAAGTTCTTATTTCAATTTTGTGAACTCCCTTTCATGTCCCTCCCATAATAGAATTTATTCCATACTTTATAGTATAGTATTCTTATCTTCTTCCTTCAATTCTAGTGTCAATCTATCCATTTCAGTGCATTGAAAAATCTCATCAATCATAGCATCTTCACAAGGGATTTCATTTGTTTTCCAGTTTTGGGCGAATATCATTCTTGCTGCTGTGATTATGTGTATTAATAGATAGGTATTGGCTTTACTAAAGTTCTCTTCCATTATTCTGTTGGAAGAACATTTCTGATATATAACTAATTTTTAACCCCATCATTCCCTCTAGCCATAACCAAATTCTGTACCAAAACTCCTGAGTTTTTTTACATGTCCACCATACATGATAGTAACTGTCCCGTTCTTTCAAGCATTTCCAACAGTTGGGTGATTGGTTTCCATACATTTTGGCTGGTCTAGCTGGCGGGAAAAAGACATGTCCTTCTTTAGTGCATGGGGATCATCCTTCCTCCTGTCTGACTCCCCATTTTACTGGGAGGAGATTTACTTCTGGACTGGCATCATCAGGCATCTTTGTGAGAGTGGTGTTCCTTCACCTTTCTGCATCTCTTGTCCTGTTTGCCATATTTCACTTAAGGTAAGAAAAGAGATGTTCTGGGCTTGGGGAGGGGGGAATAACATCAACTATGAACCAGACAGAACTGACTAAATAAATACACCTGATTATTCATTTATGAGTTGTCTGCCTTTTTATCCTCAACATAAATTGTATATTGGAATGAAAGGAAATGATCAGAGTTTTTATCCATTATTTCTGAAAAGGTCTATGTTATCAAAGGCTACTATAGACTAAATTTTCTTAGGTGTTTACTGGATGATGTCAGCAGAACCCAAATCAACCCATCAGGATGGCCTTTTCAATTGACTATTTAGGGTTGGTATGACTGAAGGAATTTTCAGCTCATTTGAGGGAGTTTTTTTTAAATTCTCTCTCCCTCCTCTTGTAATAAGACAGCCAACCCCCATTATATTATGTGTTATTTAGGGCAAATTGCGCACTGTAATCATTATTGCTGATTAGGGGGAACTAATTTTGTATTATCATTTCCCCCCTCCTTTTTTGCAATTTTAGGCACAATCTCAAGAGAAGTTTCTAAGATGTAAGAAGATGTGGAAGAGAATGTTGTGGTCTCCCAATGATTCACTCTTACAGAGCTTATCAAGGCCATTCACAAGAAAAAAGTCAAAATGTGGGTTTGATTGCAGGCTTGACCTGATGGTTCATCCCTGGCAGAATGAATCAAAACAGACCTTATTTGACGGCTAAAAGTAGAATCAGAAGCAGATGACATGTCTGAAAATAATCCTGTCAACAACCTGCATTTAGCTGCTAACACCTTGTCCTTCCCTTAAAAGCATTTAAGGACATGTTTTCATGTGGAACAGAGAAAATTTGCTTTCCTAGGATTCATTTTTAATGCCAAGATAAAGAAGCACCTCCGACTTATGTGACAAATCCTAAAGAAATTTAAAGCAGATTTACTGCTCTATGTGGTAAGCCTTTACCTCTCAGGACCCAGACTGTCCAAAGGGGATGACAAAGGAAAGTAGAGGATGTTTTGCCTGCCCTGGTATGCTGCCATCATGAGCAAGTAAAACAGTGGTGGGATTCAAATTTTTTTTACTACCGGTTCTGTAGGCGTGGCTTGGTGGGTGTGGATGGGTGATCATGTGACTGGGTGGGCATGGGTGGGTGATCATGTGACTGGGTGGGAGTGACTGGGTGGTCATGTGATTGGGTAGGCATGGCCAACTTGACATCACTCACGTCAAGGGGCACCTTGCCTGGCCTTTCCTCGCCTCAAAGGCCTCAACGTGATACAATTTCCCTGTCTATTTATTTACTACTACTGAACATCCAAAATACACTATTTAATCCTATGTATATATTCCATATGTGTACATACATATTACATAGAATAGAGTGTGTATATGCACACAAAAAGATACATTATCTACTATATATATCATATGTGTATGTACACACACACTCACACACAGGGTCTTCTAAAACTATACACATGCAACCTCACTTACTGCATTTAGAAAAACACACCCAGAGTCCACTTTCTGCCACAAATTTAATATAACTTCTGTACATTAGAACATTACACATGCCTTCAAATGTTCTCTAGCCTGAATGACTATTTAATTGTGTGGTATTTGCCCGTTCTTTGAACTACTCAAAATTTCTGATACCGGCTCGCCTGAACCAGTCCAAACCAGCTGAATGCCACCTCTGAAGTAACATGAGGAGAGAATAGCAACCTGCTGCAAGCACAATACAAAACGTTTTGTGTTTTTTAGAAGGTTCCCTGGACTAGGGCCTTTAGCACTAACTTACATGACTTGCTCATTCTCTTCCCGTCTAAGTGGATTCAAGAACTGCTTAGGAGAGAATACTTCATGGAAATATAGACTTAGAAAGATATGGCAAGATTGTCAGGTTTGCTTGAAGATAATGCTGAAGACAAGAATGTTACTTAAATACAGCAATGAAGTCTAGAATAAGAGGGAAGTGGGTTGGCCCAATGTTGCATAAAAATTTCCCTCCCCCAAAGATTTCATTGATTGATTGATTGGTTAGTTGGTTGATTCATTGATTCATTCTTTCAATTCTGTATCAGAGATACAAGGTTTGATTCTGTTTTGTGGTAGGAGAGGTTGCCTAAGACTGAGCATTTTTCATGCCAAAGCTCTGGAACTGGCACTTGGGGGAGTTCCAATCTGTCCCTTGTCTCTATTTTTTGGGGGGTGTCATCCAATACAAGTAATTCTTAGTTTCAAAGAGCATTTGGGATCCCTTGAATTGTTGATGTAAAATTTTGGTATTCTTCCAGGAAATCTGTATCAGTTATTTTTATTGCTGCTTCTGAACCAGCTTGAGCTGGTCAGTTACTCGTGAGGTCTATCTCTTTAGAACTGTGCAAACAGCAACATTATTACAAATTGATTTTTCTTCTTCTATATAAAAAGAGGTTCATTACACAGATACAACTCAAATTACTCACTATTTGAAAATATAGCATTGCCACACACATTTTCTCTGGGATGATTCCAGACTGACAAACCACAAAAGCATCTGCAGAAATAATTGCAGGGGAGGAGGATGAAGTTAAGGCTATGAAATATTTATTAAGTTTTGCTTTTGTTTTTCTAAATTTCTATAATGCCTTTTTATCAAAAATTGATCTGGAACAACTACTGGCTGAAACAAAAGGACATACAATTTAAAAATAACAATAATATAAATTATGACTGTGATTTCAGATTCCCGGAGAACCAGCTCTCCCAGCAGGATTTTGCCCATCCCTGCATTTCTAGTTTCTCTATCCCATATGAAGTAACATCCCTCTATAATGGTTTGTAAGAAAGACTTTGAGAAACTGGGCAAAGAGATGTTATCTGGGAAATGGTCAGACAAGAGACGGCATAATTCACAGCTGTGCAATGAGTGGAGAAAGAATATTTGTTCCTGAGCATACGATGAGATCCCAACAAATACAGAATAGTTAAGCAGCAGAACAGAATATAGATGGGTTTAGCTCCACTACTAATGAATATTAACAGAAAATCATTACATTTATCATGGTTGTTCTACCAGATATTGTTGAGTCCATACAGAGTCAATGGTGGTTTGTAAAATACACATGTGTAAAAGTTACAATGTATCATAAATATAAATACATTAAAACAATCAATAACCAGTCAAATATATAATTATATGAGGGTAAATTGTATCAATGATAAAATACTTAAGAGAACAAAATAAAATAATACCAACAATTGATGTAACTGCATAATATAATAATAATAACATAACATAAAGACTTAACGTAACAAAAACATGATATAACAACATAAAAATATAAAATAACATGACAACACCAATATAAATAATTCCAAGTAAAACAAATTAACTGAAAACTCTTTGGAAAAGTCCTATCTTCAGTAGCTTCCCAAACATTAAAAATGACAGAGCAACTGGTACTTTTAAGAGAAGGACATTCCATGAGGCCAAAATAGCAACTGAGAAAAGAGGCCTTCCTATCCTCCAATTTGTCTATTAGAAGTAAAAGTAGATTTATTAAGAAATATGTAGAAGAAAGTCTCATTTCTGCCTAAATTATATGTTAAAGAGAAGGAACTAGATTTCCATCTAGTTGCCATTGACCAATCTGCTGTTTACAGAGAAGAGGCAGCATACAGAGAGAGGCTCAAATCATCAATATCTAGATAACACTCTCTCTGTGGTCTACAACCAGCTCATGAGAGATTAAAATACAGGACAAGCTTCCTTAGGTTGATGGAAGATTTCAAAGAATTTGAAAGCAGAGTGGACTTAGGGAAAGCTACAAAAAACCAACAATGGATGGAACCCATGGAGAAGCTGGTACCTGAGTCTGGCAGAGAGCTGGGAAGTATGGAAATCTTTGTATAGAGTAAGACTATGTACTGGTACAACAAGATTCAGAGACACTCTGAACAAATGGGGCTATTAGGTGGCTTCTGCCCTTTGCAATTGTGCTGACATGCAGATAACAATACATATGTATACCTGCCCTTTGTGTCCTAATCAGTGTGTACACTTGAGGATTTCATGACAGAATGCAGAATTAATGTTGCTAATTTCTGGCAAAATAAAATACAAGAGATTTTAAGTATGTATTTTATATTTTATATTGTATAGCATGCCTCATTTTAATTGTGATGTTTCTGACATGCATAAACAAACTAGATGGTCCAGAACTGTAATTCTCAGCTCCTCTTCCCATTAGCTAAGCTGGCTGGATCTGATGAGAGAGACTTGCTACTCATGCTTGGCACACACCATCTGGTTATTTCATTGGGTTCTGTCATACGACACTTTCTGAGTGGTTTATATCAGCATGCAAATCTGCTCCTTATTCCAGCCCTGTATTGTAAGTAAGGAATTTCAGCTAGGAAACATTTTTTAAAGTCTCAGGCCTTGAGCATTGGATGTCCACCATAACCTTTTAGCGTGCTGGGCAAACTATCAGAAAATCAGCACAGTTTAAACAAGGATGAAATGCAATTTTCAGGGATAAGGCATGCTTAAGTATCCTAGTGTAGTATAGAAACACATAAAGAAGAAGCAAGGCATAAGCTAATGATCAGTTCCCAGAGAAATTTTTACTTCTTCTTTGATGTCTATGAAATATGTAACTGGGTGGCATGCTGATAAAATTACATTAGTGGGTACCTTAACATTTTGTGGGGTTTTTTTTTAATCCTAGTAGCCAAGTGTCATAATAGCTACTGTTCAGAGGTGGGATTCTACCAGTTCGCACCTATTCGGTAGAACCGGTTGTTAACATTCTAAGCAGTTCGGAGAAACGGTTGTTAGAAGAAATTACTGGCCTAATCCTGTAAGGAAGGCAGGAAAGAAACATTCTGGTGTTGCTTACAGAAACTGCCTCTCTGTTAACCCTTATTACGTTCTTGGCAGGACTAGACTTCCTGTCTCAGGAACTTCTCTGGAGTTTTTTTCCCCTCCTTTGTTGGTACTTTGCTTTGCTGGTACTTTGTGTGGAGTGACTGTTAGGAGTATAAGTCACCTAACAGGTATTTGGGTTAGAAATATATAAGCCAGGATAGACATTTTAGTACTATGTCTTTAAGAGATTGCAAAAACTGCAATTGGGTGTGGTTTTTCAAATGGCCATAAGGTGGAGGCAGAAACCTGGGTTGTTTAGTCTTAGTCTCAGAAGAGAGCGTAAGTGTATCTCTGTTTCCTTCTGTTGGAGAGTATTGCCGTTGCTCCATTTCTTCTAATTGACTGATATTACTGGATTTGATGTAAGTCTGATACTGAACTGTATTTGACACTGGAATTTGATATTTGGATTATCCCTGGATTGAAAAACTGACTGATTTACCTGTGAATGACTTTTGGACTGCTTATTTTGAACTTTGCTTAAACCTTTATTGAAAATAAAACCCTACATTTATTGTACAGTGTATCTGTATGCTGTATGTGTATTATTCAAACACTACTGTCTATACGTCTCCCTGTATGCGCTCATTCTCCTAACGGGGAATTACTTCAACAGTGACCATTCAAAGTTACAGTGGCATTGAAAAAAGTGACTTATGACCGTTTTTCACACTTACAACTGTTGCAGCATCCCCACAGTCATGAGAGGCCAGGCTAGGAGATGCGTGCCTTGAAGTGAGTGATGTTGAGTTGGCCACGCCCAGCCAATAACATGACCATCAAGCCATGTCCACCCAGTCACATGACCATCAAGCCATACCCACCACCTAAGCCACACCCACAAAACCAGTTGTTAAATAATTTGAATCCCACCCCTGCTACTGTTCAATGAAACATATAGGCTTTGATACATATCTTCCTATCAAATATACTGAAAAATGTCTGTACATCCTAATTTAAAGTTGATTTTACTCTTTTTTGGTCCCACACACACACACCAGATTTTGAGTTGGAGATTTTTCAGATTTTCTTTAAGCATCAGATGCATCAAAAGCCTCTTGAATTCTTTGTTGGTAATTGCCAATTCCATGGAAACAGGAAATATGGTTCTTAGCAATGCCTGGTATTCATGTCTAATGTGATTGGTAATGTTAATGGAGATTTAGCTACCAGAGACTTTTTCCCCTCAGTTATTAAATATCCCTCCAGGCTGTGGCTTAGATAGCACAAAACAAGAAGTCCAAAGGTCAAATGTCTGCTCCCAATAATGGAGGATGTGGCCCAGGTGACTGCATGAGAGAACAAGATAGGATAAAGAATGTGCATGTGAGGCAACCTTCAGTTGAACCACAATCCTTTTCTGTATTATTTGCTTAGGTTTCAGAGGCAATGTTTTGTCCTCACTGCGCATTACCCTGTGTGTACCTCAACATGCAGCTAAACCCTCCTATCCTTCAATAAGCCGGCCGGTAAATGTAAATCTTGATACTTTATTAAAGAACAAGATAAAGTGAAACAGTGATGCTATGTATGGTATATAGATTTTTTGTACAGACAAACATGTGTCGCTGACTAAGCTTCTAGAGCAGTGGTTCCCAAACTTTTTCAGTTCACTGCCCCCTTGGTGCTACAAACTCATCCTTGGTGGCCCCCACCCAGGGGTGGGATTCAAATTTCTGTTGGTGTGGCCTAATTTGGGTGTGATCTAATTTCTGAGGGTGTGGTTTGCTGGTCACATGACTGGGTAGTCATGGCCAGGTGACTGGCAAACCAAATACAAGAGGTCCTCACTTAATGACCAGTTGTTTAGCAAGTGTTCTAATTTATGACTGGCCACCCCAGAACTACTTAACCAGTTTTTGGAGTTTTGACAGCTTTAAATCAGGGGTCTAAATCCCACCCCTGCCTGTGTGTGTGTGAGAGAGGGAGAGAGAGAGGTTGAATCAGATCTCTCTCTCTCTCTCTCTCTCTCTCTCCCACCAACACCAGAAAGACACGATCAGTCAAAATTCATATTAGTGTTCTCTGGGATTTAAAATTATGAGTTTGGTGGTCCCTGAGGTCCAAAAGTTTGGCGACCCCTGATCCAAAGGGATGAGCCTGAGAGAGGGAAAGAGAGAGAGAAAAGAAAGAGAGAAAGAGAGGAAGAAAAGAAAGGGAAAAGGGAAAGAAAAAGGGACAAAGATAATGAGATATCTATTCTAGTCCAATCACCTGCTCCAGTAGGGTTAGAAGGGAGTGTGTGTGTGTGTGTGTGTGTGTGTGTGTGTGTGTGTGTTCTCCTTGTAATTTACCAGTACATTTTGGTTTTGCCTTCTTCAGAATTGGCACTGTAATACATTGGGGAAAAGTAATTTTTAGGGTGGAGATCTGGTCCAATGGATCCTGTTTAAAACCTCAACAAAATGTGAAAGCTTCCTGATAGTATTGACCATGTTTCATCCACAAAATAATAGAAGGCAAAGAGATTTCAATGTGCTGGCAAAGATGTTTCAATGTGGAAAAGGGCCTCAGTCTAAACTAGGCTTCATTCAATCTGATGCATCAGGTCTCTCTCTTTCTCTCTCTTTCTCTCTCTCTCCCTCCCTCCTTCCCTCTCAGACTGGCTTTGCTCTACTTTCCCGATGTGCCTGCAGGGCCGGCGCTTCAAACATGAAAGGATGGATAGAGAGAGAGAGAGAGAGAGAGAGAGAGAGAGGCAGGCAGGTAGGTAGGCAGGAAGGCAGACAGGCAAACAGACAGACCTTTTGAATGGATGGATGGATGGATGGATGGATGGATGGATGGATGGACAGACAGACAGATTTCAATAGTGGCAGCACTTTGGGAAAGCAGTAGGTCGTAGGTCCTGGTCAGCTGGAAGGGTTTCTCCCCACAGAGGTACGATATTTGTTTTTGTAGATTTTCATGGGTACAGGTATGCAGATCTTGGCGTGCTCAGGTCTTTTCCCGTGTAAGATTGAGAGTATCTTGTCGATGTTTCGATGAGGTCCTACTTGCTATCTTCAGGCTGATGCTTTCGGCTTTGTGCTTGTGCAAGCAAAGCATGATCAGAGCTGCCGTCTCTCTATAAATACTGGTGGGGAGGTTGGCTGTTGTTGACAAACCAACAGGAGAATAAATGCACTCATTGCAGAACACAAGAACGCAGTCAGAAAAGAAGAAAATACTTCCTCCCTTTTCAAGCACCTTAAAGCCACAGGACATGAAATTAATTTTGAGGGAACCAAATTAATCCCAATACTGAACACTTCAACAAGAGAATAATCAGGGAAGCCATCAAAATAGAGAAACATCCCCATAACATGAATAAACGGGATGATACCTCCTGCCTACCAGACATCTGGAAACTAGCCCTTATCCACAAATGAGTCCCAGCCATAAACACCAACACTGGATCCAAAACAACACATGACACCACCACTAATCTCCCTCACTAGACTCAAACCCAAACCCACCCCATAGATGAAAGGCAACCACCATCCAGAAACCAGACCATGGCTGCATCACCAGCTGCTATACACCCCAACCCCCAAACCAAGCAAACTGACACATGCCATGAACATATAGCCAGGCCTCAAACTCAGAGCCAAACCAAAACCCAGAACATCATATCACAGCCACCCACTCAGGATATCACATCACAGAACTCAGGAGCTTACACCACAAAACTTCAGAATGTTACAACACAGCCAATGGAGATTACAGCACAAGACTCAGGATGTCACAACAACAGAACTCAGAAGGTCATCACACAGCCCATTACCCAGGTCATTACAACACAGGAGGCTGATAGACACACAGCCAACACCTCAGCCACACATGTTGTTATGAAAAGTCATCCAATCTGCAAACATCAACTCCATCAACCAATCAAGAAATGACAACACAGCCAATCTCCCCACCAGTATTTATAGAGAGACGGCAGCTCTGATCACGCTTTGCTTGCACAAGCACAAAGCTGAAGATGGCAAGTGGACCTCATCGAAATGTCGCCAAGACACTCTCAATCTTACATGGGAAAAGACCCGAGCACGCCAAGACCTGCATACCTGTACCTGTGAAAATCTACAAAATTTATATATATATGGTATTCAGCTTTGTTTGGGTATTTTCCTACGTCATTATAATTGTGCTTTTAAAGTTGTAGCAACGTTTCGGCAGAATCATATATATATATATATGTTTTCTGAGGTTCTCGCGGGTATTTGTATGTGGATCTTTGGTTATTCGGGTTTTCTCCCACGTAAGATTGGAAGTATCTAGGCAACGTTTCGATGAAGTCTCATTCATCATCTTCAGGCTTGGTCTTCAGCTCTGTGCTTTTCAACCCGAATAACCAAAGATCCACACATATATATATATATTCAGAAAAAGGCAATGTTTGGCGAGTGAGTCATACTTAAAAAGGGAGGCAGGAGCAATGCCTTTTCAATAAAAGTGTTTATCATTCATGTTTTATTCTGATACACTTAATGTAATAAAATAATGCAAATACTTCCCCCCTTCCAGGCAGGAGGATCTTTGAGCATAATAATGTATTGACTGAATGCTAGAAGTACGTATTATCTTTCCTAATATTGGGAAATAGAAATAGATGTATTATTATTATATTCAGATAGGATCTGGTCTTAGTAACCTCCTGTTGCTATAGAAACCAATAGGATGGAGGCGGGAGGAACAGGCAAGTAGATATGAAAGGTCTGTTTGAATGCTAATGCTGTACCAGAGAGTTGTGCTTTCTCTGCATAAACCTTGGCACTCTCTCTTTAGTTGGCATGCTTAAACTTTTAAGAGAAAAAGGAAGACCCCCAAGCCCAGGGGAATGTATTAAGCCTCTCCTCTACAACAGTGTTTCTCAACCCTGGCAATTTGAGGAGGTGTGGATTTCAACTCCCGGAGTAATGGATGTCACAAAAGGTCTTTCTGAATTCTCCTCTGGAAAAAAAAGAGAGGACTTGAGATCATCCAGAGGGCTCCTTACAGATATTCCCTGTATCAGTGAGTAGTGGTCTACGATGGATTTTAGAGCTCTGGGAGACATGTAGAAACAGCTTTTTTCAAGCCATGATCAGAGTCTTTCATCAGGACACTGGGATCGTCCATCTACCCTTTTAATCACTTTTTATTGGAATTGGCTTGTAAATTGCTTTTTGGACATTAAAAAGCTTCAGGTCAAGTTATACTGTTTGTAACAAATTGGCAAGAACTGTGCAGCAGACAAGGAATCAGAAACAGAGTTCCCTGCCCTTTGCATACTTCATATACTTGTTACGTTTAGCAAACTAGAACTGGTTTCTTGTGAATACTTGTAAAACAGGAAGTCACTGTGATCATTTCATTCCCTGGAGTTTCTGTGCATAAATTCTGTGTATTTGAATAAAGAAATGGCACTGTGAGACAGCAGAAGTTTTGCTGCACTGAAACTTCATAACCATGTCAAGCACTCACCAGAATCCAAATTAAATGTGTCCATTTATTTTTCTGCACATCATTTTTGTTAGATCTGAGGTGGATCGGTTCGACAGAGACGCAAGACCATTCAAGTGATTTCAGCTCTTTATTAAGAATGAGGAATAGTCTGAAAATGCAAGCCGCAGCAGCCCTTCATATAGGGCTGGCTCACGGCTCGGCGGCCAATGGCAGCACTTTGAATCTCCCGCGATCGGCACAGCCAATCGTGGCAGATCTCTAGTGCTCCAATCATGGCCAAGTCTCCGACCAATCAGGTCTTCGCCTGTCCAGACCAATCAGTTGCGAGGGTTTCGGAGTATGCTAATATCATACACCCCTCCCCTCTTGGTTTCGTCCGTTGGTGCGTCGTGATGTAGTCACGTAGGTAGGCGGGGCTTCATACCTGCCTACTTGACCTGCGCGGTTCAGTTCTGGTGTGGTCGTTGACCGGTTCGGATGACTTCTCTGTCGCTCTGGTTCCTTGGGATGGAACCGCCTGGAATGTTGAGCTGGGCCTTTCTTGGTTGCTCCCTCCCGGTCTACCTGGGCTGGTTGAGCTGCCGCTTCTGCTCCCGCCAGGTTTTTCCGGGCCGGGTGCGCTGGTTTGGCTGCTCCTTCCAGGTGAAGATTTCAGGGTTTCGTGTTCCATTGGACCTGCGTCTTCAGGTGAGTAGCATCGGTTTATTGGTTTATCTATTCTAGGTGGGGGGTGTTCTGCTTGCATTAATTGGTTCTCTTCGGTTCTTTCTCTATTGATTGCTGATTCCCCCCCCCTTCTAGTTTCTTGTTCGGGTGTCTGGCTGGTGGTGATGGCTATTCTTGACCTAAGTTGGTTTATGTGCCGTTTCCAGTTTTTCCCGTCGCTTGTTTCCAGTCGGTATGATATGGGGCCGGTTATCTGGGTGATTGTTGCTGGTACCCAGAGTGGTTCTCCTGACAGGTTTTTCGCGTATACCGTGTCCCCTATTTTAAATGTTCTGTGTTTGCTTGAGGACCCCGGGGGTTTGTCCGGGTTGGATGTTGGATGCATTCTATCTAGGGTTGACCGCAGTTTCCTACCCATCATCAGTTCTGCTGGGCTTCTATTTGTGGTTGCGCTAGGTGTGATATGTTGTATGAGGAGCATTTTATTAATTTTGTTCTGTATGTTGGCTGCTTCTGTTTTTTGGATGGCCTTCTTTGTGTATTGGACCATGCGTTCCACTCGTCCGTTCACTGCTGGATTTGCTGGTGCAGTTAGTGCATGGCGTATTCCTTGGCTGCCAGAAATCGCTCAAATGCTAGGGCGGTAAATTGGGGCCCGTTATCCGATACTATTACATCTGGCAGGCCATGCGTGGCAAACAGTTTGCTCAGTTTTCTGATTACCGCCTCTGTTGTGGTAGATTTCATGGTGCTTACCTCCAGCCAGTTGGAGTCAGCATCTACTGTGATAAGGTACATGTGTCCCTTGGTTGGCCCCGCGAAGTCTATGTGAATCCTAGACCACGGGCCTCTGGGTGTTTCCCATTCTTGGGTTGGGGCTGCGGGAGGGTTAAGTCTGGATTCTTGGCATTGCTTGCATTTGGCCACCCAGGTTTCGATCTGTTTGTCCATTCCTGGCCACCATGCGTAGCTTCTGGCCAGGCTTTTCATTTTGACCATCCCTGGGTGCCCCTCATGCAACATCCCCAATACCCTTTCCTGTAATGTTTCCGGAATTACCAATCTGTCCCCCCACAGTATGCAGCCCTTCTTGGTAAAGAGTTCAGTTTGTCTGTTCCGGAAGGGTCTGAATAGTTCGTCCTTGTCCCCTTCCAGCCACCCTTTTCCAACCCAGCTCATGACTCACGCCAGCCACTTATCTTTATTTGTTTCTCTGGCAATGTCTGACGCGGCCACGAGTGGGTTGGATATTGTCTCTGTTTGGAGTACCTCTGTTGTGGGTGCTGGGTCGTCTTCCTGGTCAGGTAGGAGTGAGTGGCTCAGGGCGTCTGCATGGGCGATGTCCTTGCCGGGTTGGTGTATCAGCTGGAAATTGTATGCTGCTAGGAATTCGGACCACCTTGTCATTCTTGGCGATAGGATGTTTGGTGTGGCCCTGTTACCCGCCAGGATCCCTAGCAGCAGCTTGTGGTCCGTGATGATTGTAAAAGTCCTACCGTAAAGGTACTCGTGAAATTTCTTGACGCCGGCGACAACTGCTAGGGCCTCTTTGTCGAGCTGGCTGTAGTTCCGCTCTGGCTTTGAAAGTGTTCTTGACAAGAAAGCGATGGGTGCTTCCCTCCCGTCTGGTAGCTGGTGGCTGAGGATGGCGCCGATCCCGAATGGTGACGCATCGCAAGTTACTGTCAATGGCAGCGTCTCGCTGGATTAGTACCGCGTCGGATGTTAGCAGGTTTTTTGTGTTGTTGAAGGCGCTCTCCTCCCGTGCTCCCCAGGTTCAGGTGGCTATTTTATCTAACAGCCTATGCAGCGGTTCCGCCACGGTTGACTTTTGAGGTAGGAAGACATTGTAAAAGTTTAACAGTCCCAAGAAAGCCTGTAATTCCGTTTTGTTTTTTGGCCATGGTGCTTCCCTTATGGCTCTCAGTTTTTTTTTCTGTGGGGTGGATCCCTTGTTTGTCTAGGAGGTACCCTAGAAATTCGACCCTTTCGGCCCATAGCTGGCACTTCCCTTTCTTGACTTTAAGTCCCGGGTCTCTAAATTTCTGCAGTACCTCCCTCAACCTGGCTTCTAGTTGTTTCTCATTTTTCGCGGCCACCAAGACATCGTCAAAGTAGGGCACAACCCCTTCTATTCCCTGGAGGAGTCTTTCCATAAGGCTTTGGAAGACCCCGGGTGCCACGCTGACTCCAAATTGGAGCCGGTTGCAACGGAAAGCCCCTCAGTGCGTTACGATGGTTTGGGCTTCTGCTGTTGTGGTGTCGACCGGCAGTTGCTGGTAGGCTTGTGCCAGGTCGAGCTTTGCAAAGATCCGGCCTCCCCCCAGTGAGTGCAGAAGATGCTGGACTACTGGGACGGGGTATGCACTTTGTTGGAGCGCATGGTTTAGGGTGGCCTTGTAGTCACCACAAATTCTCACTGATCCATCTGGCTTGATGGGGGTGACAATTGGGGTCTCCCACCAGGCATGATCAATCAGTTCCAGCACCCCTTGCGCGATGAGCTTATCCAGCTGTTCATTGATCTTGGGCTTGAGTGCAAACGGCACTCGCCTGGGCTTAAGGCAGATTGGCGCAATGTTTGGGTCTATATTGAATGAGATAGGGGACCCCCAGTACTTGCCTAGGCTGTCGTCGAAAACTTCCCGGAAGTCCCTCACGAGCGCCGCTTCCCAGTCTGTCTTTCCGATGTGGTGTATGCTGGTTACTTCGATGCCCAGGGGTGCGAACCACTGTAGTCCCAATAGGCTCGGTCGGTCTCGGTCGACGATCGTCAGGGGCAGCACTTCTGTGTGGTCCTTGAAGGTGACTTTAAAGTGGCCTCTGCCGACTACAGGGATTCGGTTCCCTTGATAGTCTTTGAGAGTTAGAGTTTGGTCTTCCAGTTCATGGCAGCAGATGGCGGGAACCAGACGCTTGAGTGTGTGCCAGGAGACCATTGAGAGGTAGGACCCGGAGTCCACCTCCATGTCGCATTGCTGGCCTTCTATTCCCACCGTCACGTATACCTTCCTGGCGTCGCTTGTGGAGGAGTGGCCGATGACGACAGTTTGGTGTGTCTCCTCCCTTTGTCTTGTCTCCTGGAGTCTCCTGTTCCGACCTTCTCAGCTCCATCAATCGCGGTTTCTGGTGGGGGTGCTCTCTCTCCATCGAGGGCTGCCTTCTCGTTGTTGCGGGCTGCCTTCTCGTCGTCGTGGGCTGTAGTGTCTTTTGTTCCGGCATACATTGGCGATGTGCCCCTGTTTCTCGCAATGCCGGCAAATGTCGTCGAGAAAATGGCAGTCTGCCCGAGGGTGATCGCTGCCACAGCCGGCACACTGGAACCTCGACTTACAACCTCGTGGCCCCCGCGGCTCCCGCGCTGATTGGAGACGGTGGATTTCCTCCCCCTAGTCTCGGTTTCTGAGGAGTCGATGTCGCCGTGGTGCATGGTTGTATCTTGATGGTTGGTTTCTGGTTACTTCTGGGGGTTTGATGTTGTTTCTCCAGCCATCGGTCATGGCATGATGCTCGATTGCCGCATCCGAGCCACTGATTTCTTGGCTGCCTCAGCTGCTGCGGCCTTGGTGAGGGCATCGGCGAGGGAGATGTTTCCCTTTGCCATGATGCGGCTCTGGAGGATGGGGTCTCGGAGTCCTAGGACGACGCGGTCTCGCAGTGCCTCGTCCAGGTTAGCGAACTCGCACAGACTGCCCAGGTCTCGTAGTGCTGCTATGAAGTCGCCAAGCCCCTCGCCCTCACGTTGATCCCGCCTGTAGAACTCATGCCGCCAGATAAGGATGAGCATGACAGGGGCGTAGTGGTTCCTCAGCAGGGGCTCGAGATCACCCCACTCCATCGTCTTGACGTCCTCTGGTTTGGCCAGGGCTTTGGCCATTTTAAACACTGCGGGCCCGCAGTGTGTGAGAAACACGGCTTGTTTCTTGTGACCATTGGCATCTTTAAGATTGCTACTCTCGAGGAACATCTGGAACCTATCGGTATAGGATTCCCAGTCCTCGGTAGCCAGGTTAAAGGGAGTGGGTGGTGAGTTGATTCCGGCCATTCTGCTTGCTGCTGCGTGCTGCCTCGCCACGTGCTGGATGGTCTCCTTGTCTCACGATCCCACCTTTGTCGCCAGTGTTAGATCTGCGGTGGATCGGTTCGACAGAGATGCGAGACCATTCAAGTGATTTCAGCTCTTTATTAAGAATGAGGAATAGTCTGAAAATGCGAGCCGCGGCAGCCCTTCATATAAGGCTGGCTCGCGGCTCGGCAGCCAATGGCCAATCGTGGCAGATCCCTAGTGCTCCAATCACGGCCGAGTCTCCGACCAATCAGGTCTTCGCCTGTCCGGACCAATAGGTTGCGAGGGTTTCGGAGTATGCTAATTTCGTACAATTTTTTTACTTGGTGTGGGAAAGTCCCAAAGCACATTCTGATATATCAGAAGTTTACATCAGTAGGTAAAAGACTGCTCTGCTGTAGTTCTTTAAACACCAGATATATTGGGAGAAGCATAACAATAAATATGTGTCTTATGTTTAAATCAATGCCTCCTGGCTTATGAAAGCTTCTTGCGAAGTGAAATGTGAGTACGTTCTAGCAGTGATCAATGGGAGAAGGGGCAATACCCCAGCTTTTTAAGGAGGCTGTGATCCACTCCTTTCTTAAGAGACCATTGCTAGACTCTGCCCTATTGGATCATTTTCATCCTGTCTCCAATCTTCCCTTTCCGGAGAAGGTTCTTGGGAAGATGATTGCACTGCAGTTCTTAAGGTTTCTGGGTGAAATCTTGTCCTGTCAGAGCTGAGGTCTGGATATGACATGGAAATGGCATTGGTCACTACTTTTTGATGATCCCTGACAGGAGCAGGATGGAGATAGCATATCCATCCTGGCTCTACTTGTGGGGTCCTGCAAGTCCCATATTTTCTCTGCTTCTATTTAACATACACATGAGAACATTCAACACCATGGGCTGAGATATCATCAATATACTGATAACACCCAGCTGTTTGTCTCAACATATGGGTGAGTTAAACGATGCTTGGAGGCTATTAAGGGCTGGATGAGGAGCAACAAACTAAAACCGAACCCTAGCAAATCAGAATGGTTCTGGGTTTGGGACTCTGGTCAATGGAAAATTGTCATCGCTGATTTTCAGTGGGGTCACACTGCCCCAGAAAGACCTGGTGCATAATCTGGGATTCTCCTGCACTCACAACTGGTGGCTGTTATGGATAGAAGGGTCTTTGTGCAACTGCAGATTGTGTATCTGATAGGCCCTTTCTTAGATCTGCTCAACAATCCTTTCTTAGACCAATACACACACACACACACCCTAGTCACCACTGTCTTGACGACTGCAATGCACTATACTGGGGGCTCTCCTCGAAAAGTGTTGTTGGAAGAAATGTATCTGGATTCAGTTCCAAGTGGGAAGAAAGACACTAGAAACATGGAGACTGCTTGGAAGGATGATTTTAATGGTGGACAGGACCACAGTGAGGTCCTGGGCAAAACAGAGCACGTAAGAAAGAGAGGGAGAGAGATTTATAACCTTTATTGGGCTTTGGGTTCTTTGCAAATCTAGATTTATACATGTCATCTCTTTTGCAGGAGCTGCATTGATGACTGATTTTCTTCCAGGTTCAATTTCAAGGTGCAGATTCTCGCTTGTACATGTCCTGGGGTCAGATGATTTGAAAGACCATATTTTCCTAATTATATCTACCCAAGCCACCCAAGTGGGCAGGCAGGGTATGTTATGGATCCACTCTCTTACAGGAGGTTCATCTGGTAGGACCAAGAAGATGGTCTTCTTTGTGGTGGCTCCTGTTATGAATTAATAAAAGTGCTTAAATAAAGATTATTAAAAACCTTTAGAAAAGTGCAGGGTTCTAGCCCTCACTTCTGATTGGCCGATAATAGTGACATCGGATTGGTCCGTTCAGGAGAATCTGATTGGCTATTAGCGGGCCTCTTTCATTGGTTAAGGGAGCTAGCGCTTCACGTTTCTTATTGGTTACTTGATCAGCTACTTGCCTATATAAAGGGCTGTTGCTGCCGTAGTTTTTGCTCTGTTCCACAATGTTAAATAAAGAGTTGAAGTTCATTGTTCATCGTCTCATCTCCACTTCTTGCGCCCATGCGCAGAACTTAACTCTGGTGACGAAGGTGGGATTCGGAGACATCAGAGCTGACTGAGCACTACAGAGCGCTAAACAGAGCACGTGGTTGAAGACACACCAATGGCTGAACCATGTCCAGCAGCATCGTACCACCCGCTCCATTCAACCCGGCACAAGAAGATTGGGACTCATATATGGACCGATTCCAGATGTTTCTGGAGACCAACAACTTGAAGGATGCCACTACTGGAAAAAAGCGAGCGGTATTCCTAACTCACTGTGGGCCGACCGTGTTTAAGTTGGGCAAGACTCTAGCTAAACCGGCTGAGGTGAAGTCCATGGACTGGGACATCCTCAAGCCCCTTCTACGGGCCCACTATGCACCAACTGTACCAACGCTTGTCCGAAGACATGAATTTTACCAGAGAGACCAGCAGAAGGGAGAAAGCATTGCAGATTTCATTGCGGATCTCCGGAATCTGGGAGGCGTCTGTGGGTTCGTTGACCTCGAAGAAGCCCTGAGAGACCGAATAGTTCTGGGACTAGATGCACCAACGTTGCAGAGTAAGCTGATGGCGAAAGGCGACATTAGCCTTACAGATGCCATCGCTGACGCTACTGCAGCAGAAG
Source organism: Hydrophis major (assembly GCA_033807585.1). NCBI lineage: Eukaryota > Metazoa > Chordata > Lepidosauria > Squamata > Elapidae > Hydrophis > Hydrophis major. The sequence goes on along the minus strand of CM066328.1, from coordinate 77,908,835 downwards.
CAACCAGGAAGTCGGCTACATGAATGCGCTGCACCAACGCCCCGCTCCGCCAACTCGCCGGCGAAACCTCACCTTGCCTGGAAGGACAGACAATGACAGCCCACCACGAGGACCTCAAATTGTCATCAGAAAGTGATGAGGAAGAGATCAATTGGCTCCGGTCTGAACGAGACCAACGCCATCAACGTAACCAGAGATTGCAGTATCAATGTGCTGGTTGTGGGGCAAACCACCCATGATCAGACTGCAAATTCCTCGACACGCTCTGCCATGCTTGCGGAAAGAGAGGCCACATCGGAAGAGTCTGTAGAAGCAAGCAAGGATCCAGCCCACCTCAGAGGGGGAACAACTACCGCCAAACCACAAGAAACCAACCTGTGAATCGGGCACCCTTGAACCACCAATGGAACAACCACTCCTATAGAAACAAACCACTAGCCCATTCAACGAAACGAGAAGAGGCACACCAAACCATTACGATTGGTCACGCCTCATCATTAGATGCCAAGAAGATCCGGGTAAAGGTCGCCATCGAAAACCAGCCCTGCGTTATGGAAGTCGATTCAGGATCGTCCCTCTCGATGGTTTCCTGGAAGACCCTTAAACAATTAATTCCCGCTGTCTGGCGGCAAGACCTCAGATTCCAACGAATTATACTCAAAGACTATCAGGGAAATCGAATTCCAGTCATTGGATCCAACCAAGTCTGTGTCTCATTTAAAAATCGTACTGCATTCTTACCATTGACCGTAGTTGACAGGGATCGGCCTAGCTTGTTAGGCCTCCAATGGTTCACTCCACTTGGGATTGAAGTAGCCGGCATTCACTGAACCAACAGCGATGACTGGGAAGAGGCCCTCGTCCAGGAATTCTGGGACGTTTTTGCAGACAAACTAGGCGAGTACAAGGGGACCCCGATATCATTTAACCTCAATCCCGAAATAGCTCCCATCCGCCTTAAGCCTCGTCGAGTTCCATTTGCCCTTAAACCAAAGATTGACGAGCAGCTTGATAAATTAATAGCCCAGGGTGTATTAGAACCAACCGATCACTCTCCCTGGGAAACCTCAATCGTGACACTCATCAAGCCGGATGGATCAATAAGAATTTGTGGGGACTACCGAGCCACCCTGAACCACGCCCTTCAATAAAATGCTTACCCGGTACCGGTGGTACAACACCTCCTCCATTTCCTGGGGGGTGGAAAAGTCTTCGCTAAACTAGACTTAGCCCAGGCATACCAGCAACTGCCTGTAGACAAAAAAATGGCAGAGGCCCAAACGATCGTTCCGCACCGAGGTGTGTTTAAATGTAACCGACTCCAATTCGGAGTTAGCGTGGCCCCGGGAATTTTTCAGAGCTTGATGGAGAGACTATTACAGGGTATAAAAGGGGTTGTACCATATTTTGATGATGTTTTAATTGCTGCTCCGACTAGAGAAATACTTAAGGAGCACCTGAGGTTGGTTCTCCAGAAATTTAAAGACTCTGGCCTTAAAGTAAAAAAAAATAAGTGTCAACTGTGTACGGATAAAGTAGAATTTTGGGGGTACTTAATCGATAAACAGGGCATTCACCCCACCAATAGCAAGCTAAAGGCAATCAAAAACGCCCCAAGGCCCAGAAATAAGACTGATCTCCAAGCTTTCCTGGGCCTTATCAATTTTTATAACATTTTCCTGCCCCACAAAGCGACTGTAGCTGAGCCCCTACATCGTCTGTTTGATAAAAAGGCAACCTGGGTCTGGGGACACCGAGAGGAATGCATGTTCCGACAAGTAAAAAACTTATTGACTTCTGATGCTGTTTTGATGCAGTGTAACGAGACTTTGCCTTTAACTATTACATGTGATGCATCACCATTCGGAGTGGATGCCATTTTGAGCCATGTGTTACCAAATGGTAGTGAAGCCCCTATTGCCTACTTTTCAAAAACGCTATCAAAAGCTGAACGTAACTATAGTCAAATCGATAAAGAGGCTCTTGCTGTCGTTTCTGCTGTTAAACGATTTCATGAATATATTTATGGGCAAGTTTTTACTATAGTTACCGACCACAAACCTGTGCTGGGGATTATAGTGGGAGACAAGCCAACCCCTTATATATTATCTCCCAGAATGACTCGCTGGTCAGAATTCCTGACTGCATATGATTATAAACTGCAACACCGCCCGGGGAAAGCCATCCCCCACGCTGATGCACTAAGCCGCGCACCACTTCCGGAAACCATTGATGATCCAGCTCCAACCATCACAACGCTCCAGATTGAGACACTTCAATCACCACCACTGACAGCTCGAAATATCGTGATCGAAAGCAAACGCGATCCCATTTTGGCACAAGTTCTTAGCTGGGTCGAGCGAGGATGGCCATTGGATCAAATCCCTGACAACTTCCTTCCTTTCAAGAATCGGCAGACGGAACTGTTTTCCCAGAAAGGCTGCATCATTTGGGGGGATAGAGTCGTTGTCCCAGAGCGGTTACAATGAGCGGTATTGAAAACTTTGCATGAGGGCCACCCCGGCATCGTGCACATGAAGGCGCTTGCACGAAGTTATGCATGGTGGCCGGGTATCGACAAGCAGATTGAGGCCTGGGTAAAGACTTGTTACAAATGCCAGGAAGTTAGCAATGCCCCACCGAAAGCAACACTGACGGAGTGGGAAACACTCCGGGGACCATGGTCCCATATTCATATTGACTTTGCGGGACCTAGTAAAGGACACACATTCCTATTAACGGTGGATGCCTACTCAAACTGGCTTGAGATCCATGAAATGAAAAGTACCACAACCGAATCCGTCATCCGGAAGTTGAACAGATTATTCGTGACACATGGACTGCCAGACGTTCTGGTATCCGACAACGGCCCCCAGTTTACCACGCTTCCTTTTGAACAGTATTTGGTGGACCGTGGTATTCGCCATGCGCTAACTTCGCCGGTGCATCCTGCAGCCAATGGAAGAACCGAGCGCATGGTACAGTTCGTCAAAAAGACCCTACATAAAATGGACTATGGGGATATTGAAGATAAGATAAACAGGATACTCCTTCTTCAACACATCACTCCGCACAGCGCCACCAACAAGACTCCAGCTGAATTGTTAATGGGACGAAAACTCCGCTCTCACCTCGACCAAGTACACCTGTCGTATGAACCAGAAAAACCCCACGGATCTAGCGGGAAATGCCGCGAATTCAAGATAGGCGACTTAGTTTTCGCTAGGAACTTTTCTGGCGATCCTTTGTGGGTCGAGGCAACTGTAATCCAAGTCATGGGACCCAGGTCGTACCGAATAAAAAGCCGCAATGGAAGAATATAGAAGCGCCATATTGATCAGCTGCGTTCAAGACTACAACCTAGTTTCTGCGACTCCGATGACTCCCAAACTGAGGGGGGAGGGAATGCCGAAGAAACCAAATTCGAAACGGCAGAAAACACGAACAGAAGAAGTCAGCATTCAGGCATAATGCATGAAGAAGGATCAGAGATGGGGGTAAGCTCGCCTCAAAGGGACACCTCGTCAGAGGCAAGCCCACAAAGGTTAGAGGAAAACGAGGACATTAGCGGCACCAAGTTTTTCAATGAAGAACCGCCGGCAACCGACTTGCCAGAAAACATCCCGCCAAAACAAGATTATAGACAAGAACTGGGGGGGACAGCATAAATCTAATAGACAGTCTAAACAACCTTCCTACCTCAGAGATTACATCACCGCACCCCTTAAACGGAACCCGGGGGGAAGGGGTGTTATGAATTAATAAAAGTGCTTAAATAAAGATTATTAAAAACCTTTAGAAAAGTGCAGGGTTCTAGCCCTGCACTTCTGATTGGCCGATAATAGCGACATCAGATTGGTCCATTCAGGAGAATCTGATTGGCTATTAGTGGGCCTCTTTCATTGGTTAAGAGAGCTAGCGCTTCACGTTTCTTATTGGTTACTTGATCAGCTACTTGCCTATATAAAGGGCTGTTGCTGCCGTAGTTTTTGCTCTGTTCCACAATGTTAAATAAAGAGTTGAAGTTCACTGTTATCGTCTCATCTCCACTTCTTGCGCCCATGCGCAGAACTTAACTGCTTCCTCCCTGTGGAACATCATTTCTACGGAAATGATGCCCCCTACCTTGACATTATTTCAAAAAGCCCTAAAGGCATGGATTGACCTATAGGCCAAGGAACCCAGAGTAATATGGAATTCATCAAGTTGCTGGTTTGATTGTTGTCACCAGGAAGGAGGGGATAGGTGTTTATTGGCTTTTGCATTGGGGTTTTATTTCTGTAAACCACTTGAAGTTAGTTGGGTGGCCATTTTCTTAATAAGTAAATAAAATACGTTAAAAATTAAGATACAGGGATTGTATATCAGGTGAAGTCAGTATTGATGTGTCATATACATACCAGCACAGATGTTTATGCTTAAAAATTGATAGGCCAACCATCTGTCACAAATTTTTGGTCATCCACTTGGCTGCTGGATTATAAGCCCCAGCTACAAGAACAATTTCTGGATGCACCAGTGATTATATGGAGTGATTTGCACTCATAACATCTTTTTTTCCTCATGATGTTCCTTGCTTTTGGATAATGACTTCTAATAAACAACTTTTGAAGTTTCTATGGTAACAAATTTTTGTTATGATAGCCATCTCATTAAAGCAATTATTTGAATGAGAACACAGAACTTATTTTCATAGCTCAATTCCTCTTTCCTTCAGCCTCATATAATAAACAGAAATGTGAATACATAACATCCTTTCTTAATCTAGCTCTAAATTAGAGTTTTGCAACTTTTAAAAGTTGTGGGATTTCACCTCCCAGAATTCCCCAGCCAGCATGCTTATAATGGTTACATTTTATTTCGCCAAATATTTCTAGCAATGCTTTCTACACAAGTCAGGAAAATGCAAATAGATTTTTCAAACTATTTCTCTGTATGCCAGGTAGGATGTTTTGTTTTGTGTAATAACATAAAACTAATCTGTAGAATGTGAAATTTAGTCAGAAATATTAACATTCCTGAAGGAAACCTGAATTTTGAAACAGGGGTGGAGGGTGAAACGTTGTTGCCTGTCAAAATGTTTTTAATTATGTTGTATTTATGTACATATTTTGAAATAATCAGTATTGTGTAATGGTCAAATTTGACATTCAGAAGCTCATCAGATTTCCTTCTCCATTTATATTTAGACTTGGTGAAGATACTTGTCCATGTTATTTCCTGTCAGTGTTACGGCATCCATATTGCTCTTTGAGGAAAATGGGCAATCTAGAAATTTGAAATAAATAAATAATAAATATTCATAGAGTACCAAAAACATGCAGCAAGACATACCCCAATGCTCCCCCACGGAAAAAACAATATTTATCTCTGATTGTGGATCCTGTAGACAATCAGTTCCTGTACAATGCTCAACATCTTCAAGACTGAGGAACTATAGCTGTTCTTGAATTCAATCTAGTTACACAAAGTAGTAATTCTATTTAAGCTGCTGGAGAAGTCATGTTTGATATCTAGTATAAATGTGACACTTCATTCTGACTTTTTCACATGAATCAGAAGAGACTAGCCTGAGACTTGACAGTTTCCAAGAGGCTGTAATGACAGTTCAAGCAGACCAAAGATGAATTTAAATAGAGATAGATATTGAATAAGTACTTTCAGGGCTGGGTGCTTTGAAGGTAACCTGCTCTGAATAAAATACGGCTCCCTTTAAAGGAAAAGATGATATGGAAGTTCCCCTTGATAGTAATCTGTTGCTAGATACATGTACATCTTTATCAAGAAGAAAAACATAGGTTTAGTTTTGGCTGGTGCATTAGGGTATCACACATCTGGATGCCTTTACTTATCTTAATAATCACTCAGTTTACTGCAATCTACAATAGGCCAGAATACAATTACCAACTGTTAAGTAGGGTGGCTAAATGGAATTATATCAAATCAGTCCTTGAAAGAAGTACATGGGCTACTTGGGAATTATGAAGTCCAATTTAAAATGTTGACCTTGGTCTATAAAGCTTTAAGCAATTTAGGACCCAGTCATTAAAAAAAATCCTCCCCCAGTAAGATCAGCTGGGAAGGCTTTGCTCACAATCCTACAGCAGAATAGGGCAACTTGCATGGGACAACTTACTGCAGGACAATTCAGTAAATACAAAAGTTAAATTAATTTCGATGCAACTGTGGCCAATAATAAAATAAGAAAGTCAATCCAGAAATACAAGAGTTCCAATAATGTTGATGAAAATGGTGATCACCAATAATAAACATAACCAAATGAAATGATTAATACAGTGAGTTATCCTGTTGTGGGTTGGCCGTGGTGAGTTGGTTGTGGCAAGTTAGCCGCAGTGAGTTGGCTGTGATGAGTTGGCCATGGTGAGTTGTCCTAGACCTAACCTAGAGATAGGTTTGACTCACTATGAGTTGCCGGGAGAATGCCCTTCTTGGTGACAATAGCATCTCAATCATGAAGCTCTCTCCTAAGAAATGATTCATACACTGCATTATTTTGGAAAATATTTGAAGACGGGCCTCTGCACCAAAGCGTTTATGATATAGTAACTCTTCTAAGACTGGATTGCCTTTAAAATTACTTGTTGTTTTGCTTTTTTAATAATAATAATTTTAATGTTTTGTATTTGTTATGTTTAAGCACTTTCATTTATTTATTTTTTAAATATTAGACTCAGAAATAATGTGTGTTAATCCCTTTCATGCTTCATAGAATTCCATTAAATTCCAGGTTAGGGAAAAACAATGTGGTGTCCATGGATACCTTTCTTGTTGCCTGCCAGGCTCCCTTTTGATAATATATGAATCATTATGGTTTTTAGATTAGAAAAATTACACAGCCAGACTGCAGAACACGGCACCAGACTCTTAACATTCAAATGTTAAATTTTAATTAGTTTCTAAGTTTAAATGTAAGGTTGGAATTGCAATCCACTAAGACAAAAAATGATGAAGGAAAACTGAGATAGTAAGGGATATTCTGGATGATGGTCCATTTTGCTTTTTGATAAATGCCAATAGTACCTAGTAGATAAAAAGGTCAGCAGATGCCAATTGAATATTAGGAAACAACCTTTCCTATAGTTAGAGCAGTTTGGCAATCGGATGAATTACCCAAACAGGTAGTAGCTTCCTCCTCATTGAATGTAGTCAAGCAGAGACTGAGCAACCATCTGTCTGGGATGTTTTCATGAGTTGTCTGCATTGGGCAGAGAGCTGCATTCGGTGGTCTGAATGGCCCCCTTTTGAATCTGTAATTCTACATAGGTATTTGGTGACCCTTGAAGGCAACCCTTTGTGAGAACTTTCATGGCATGTTTTTAAAGTATCAGAAGTGTTCATTGGCATAAAAGGTGTCTCCCTAGCCCAAAATACTCTTATGATTATTATGCAAGAAAGCTTCATACAATATGGAGGCAGCTAGACTGTGATGTTTCCTTGCTTCCTTGACACTTCCGTTAAATAATGGCAAAGCAATAGCCAAGGCAGCTAGCTGCTAAGCCAGTTCTCCTTTGTGGGTACCAACCACCTAATAACTACTGGGCAGCCCAGAGAGATTGTTAACCATATGGAAGAAACAATCCTTTTCCCTCCTGCAGAGAAAAACACCAAGGTTGTTACTGTAGTGACAGCTATTGTTCTGAAAGGCCAAACCTTTGAAGAACTGCTCTTTCTCTTGGAGTTTCATAGTGAGTAGCTTGAGGAATCAATACACCTCCTGTGGACTACAGGGGCCCTGCCCTCATTATCACCACACAAAATGGCTTTTACTGGGAGTTGAAAGATGCCCAAAGCATTCTTATTTTCTCTTCTCTGTGAGATACTTTGGAGACTAGCTTATGGTTGTGTTTTCAAGCACAAACAACAATCCAAGCAAACAGGTAGCAAAATAAGCAAGACTGCACTTTAATTGGGCTGGTTTTTCTGAAAGGCAAGTTGCTGCATTTCAGATCAGGCCACAAACAAAAGAGTACACAAAGAGGTCCATCAAAAAGAAGAATTCCTCTGGTACATAAGGGGATTCATTCATGGTCAAGAGAGGGTGTGATGGGCTGAATTGTCTTTCACCGAGGCAAAACAAAACCCAGCAAGATTAATAAAAGCCAATCATAGAATTGTGGAGTTGAAAACCACCATAAATAATTTAATTCAGTGCTTCTCAACTTTAGCTGGCTGGAAATTCTGGAAGTTGAAGGAAACACACCTTAAAGTTACCAAGATTGACAAACACTGATCTAATCCAACCTTCTGCAGTGTGCAGGAAAACCAATTAAACCATTCTAAGAGGCGACTAGGGTACCTAATCTCTCTTTTTTTAAAAAAATCTAGAGACAGAGGTCCACCATATCTGAGGAACAATCTCACCCCAATGGAATTGGCCCACCCCACTCCCACTGGCAGAAGAGCCATAGGATTCCGGTTGGCGTGGATGAGGAGAAGGGCTTTTTCTATCATGGTTCCTGACCTCTGGAACATTGTGCCCCCAAGGGGAGATGCCTTCTAAAAGGGTCTGAAGACCTGGTCCTGACAATTAGCCTGAGGCCCTGATAGTGTCATTCTGGTGGTAGTTAATGGACTAAGATAAGCCTCTACCCCATTCCTGGACACACCTGTTGCTCCCTTCCCTCCCACCTTTGTTAATTTTAACTCAATTTTAATGCTATTATTTATTGTTTTAAATGTTTCATCTTGTGTCTTTTTTTAATTGAATGTAAGCCACTTAGAGTTGCCCCTCAATGAAATGGGTGCATATAAGTTAAATAAATAATAAACAATTAAAATCTGCATGTAAATTCTTTCTTTGTTTTTCCACTGTTCCACTGTATATCTTATTATGGTGTTTTTTCTGTGTATATGTATGTGTTTATTCACAGTTTAATAAAATCTAAATGTATATGCAATTTATCTAAGACTAAATGTATATGCAATTGATCTTGGTATCTGGTTATGAATACACTTCCTGTCTTTCCTATGGCACCTTTTTAGGTTCCTGAAAAATAATAAGTTGTCTAGCCTCAACCTACCCATGCCTCCTTTTTTTCTAGACTGAACATTCTAGATTATTTCAGCCTGTCCTGATAAGGCACACCCTCTGGTCTCTGTATTATCTTTGTCACCCTCCTCTGAAGCTGTTCCAATCTCTCAGTGTGCAGAATAAAGAAGAATAGGGACCTCATGTATCTTGGATACCATTCTTTTAATATTTGTGTTCGCTATTCTAGTAGCTGTCTCAGAGTTTGCTTATTTCAGTTTATTACCAATGACAACCCTCCAGGCCTTATATGATGTAGTGCTTTGAAGCCACGATGAATCCCTCACTAAGCCCTATATTTTTTTTCTCCTTATCTTTGCTTCTGGTGAAAGGACAACTTGTTCCTCTCAGCCTAGTCTTCTAAACTGTGTAGGTTAAATAGCATTCTTGTTCTGCCACACCTGCGATTTGGTAATGAGTATAATAATTGATGGGCTCCCTTATCAATATAAATGCATTCAATATAAATGTTGAATGACATTGGTCTCAAGATAGAGCTCTATGGGATTCTACGTGTTACTTTTCTCTGGTTTGATATCTCATAGGTTATATTTTCATGGTTTGGTCAACTCCTGCCATAGCCATAAAAGCTGGTTGGGTGATTTTGGGCCAGGGCTGTTGCTGTGGGAAAAATAGGAGGAAGGTGTGTTGGATATGTCTGCTGCTTGAATTCTTTGTAAAAATAATTTAAAAAATAATAAATAAAATAAATAATAAAAAGACTAATCGAATTTGACAAAACAGCAACCTATAGACTCAGCATTCCCTTATCTTCCCAGTATTGCAGAGTTGTTCACTTGACAGATGATTCACAATAATATTTGATGCCTTGATAAACTTCAAATACTTGAGAAACAGCCAGAGAACATGTAGCATTGTTGATAAATGGTGATTAAAATCATGCTGAGTATGAGAGTTTTTCATAATCACTGTAAAACAAAGGACAACCAGCTCAAAAGAAGGAGCTAAGTTCTTTGTTAAGGTTTTTTTTTATTATGTGCTATTAAGTTGTTTTCTACTTTAGTGACCACATAGATTTTATTGATGATGATCTTTCCCTGACTTGGTCTTTAAAATCGTCCAACTGTGCCCTCATCACTACTGTAGCTGAATTTGTTCCTGGTTGTTGTCTTCTTTCCTTTCCTTACACCTTTATCAACATTAGACTGTTTCCAGAGAACTAGATCTTCAGATAAAGGTGTCCAAAGTAGGATAATTTGAGATAGAGGAGAACAAAATATTAAACGCAACAAACTTTGAAACTTATCTTTAGAAATACGATTAGTTTAACCTTGTTGAAATTCTTTTGACACCTCCTTAATCATTTTTTGGCCTCCAGCTGAAGCCTGGCACTGATTATCATCTAATTAGCATTCCCATGAATTTCTGATCAAAGAGAAATCGAAGGACAAACCCAAACCATCCTGGCTGATGTTCCAGCTTTGAATTCAATGAACAACAAAACATTCAATGAACAACAAAAAGACTTTCATTTACTAGAATGTATTATGGTGATGCTATCTTGTGAGAGCTAGAATAGTTTTTGTACTTGAATCAATGAAACCTAAGGTTCTCTCGTAGGGAATTCACTGAATGACTTTGTGCCAGAGATTCCCTTCCAGACCAACCTCACGTGGTTGTTCTTGTTGGGATAAAATGTATATTATCTGGAGTCCCCAGAGAAAAGCAGAAATTGCCATTTTCAGTCTTAGCTTCCCACATTATTATTCAATGATTTATTAATGTGCATTATCCTCCATTGGTTAATTTATCCATTTAAGATGCATCGATGCTTTATAGATGATTCATATTCAGATAATGGAGACAAATAAGATGCATCTTAATAGCAATTCAGGTACTCTCCATATTTCTAAGAGCTATTTGGTATTGTAGTTCAGAAAAATCTCGAGAATCACAGACTTTTATCCATTGGGAACATTTACAAGACTTCCTCATCTCTTTTCTTTAAAATATCTCAAGCAGCATGAAAGCTCTTAACTTATCTCCTTTGAAGTTTACATACTAGTTTCTGATATCTTGAATCATCAAACTAGGAGATGTTCCATATTTATATATTTTGCATTTTAAATTTCATCATGTAAAAAAGCAGTTTTACCATCCAGATGCCTTATTTGTATTCTTCCTACAGCCATTACATTTCAAAGTAATGTAAAGTATTCTTATAACTGGGCATTTGTGTTCAGAGATTGGATGACTATACGCTGAAGCACATGAAATGCTGTTATCTTCCAACCAATGTGGTACCTATTTATCTACTCAGATTTGCATGCTTTCAAATTGCTAGATGGGCAGGAACTGGGGCAAGAATAGGAGTAGCGCTTGGGTTTTAAACCTGGGCTATCAGCTTTCCATAGTATAAAGCTACATATCAAACATTCATCGGTATAAATAGTTATTGAGTTATTTAAAAGGTTTTATAATTTTAGAGGTGTATGTATGTAAATTACACAGAGTACTGCATCAAATTTGTTGATCTGTATAAATCTATATATTATTTATGCAGACTAGCAGATAGGGTCCATATAATTATATGAAACCATTTCAAAAGTTGATTTGCTACAATTAAAAAGAGCAATTCACCTTAATTTTGATGCTTGTTAATCGATGTATTTCATTCTTTTGTTGATGTATACATTTCATTCTTTTTCTGCCTATAATGAAATACACATTCTTTTCTGTATATTTCTACTAAAAGTTCAAATCAATAATGTCAATTAATATATAGATTTATACAGATCAACAAATTTGATGCAGTACTCTGTGTAATTCACATACATACACCTCTAAATTTCAATAATGAAACCATACTAATAGGTTATGGACTCAGGCAGGTTATAGAAAAAGTAAACCATTTAGAGAAGGTACAAAATATGTAAATGTACTAAATGAGAAGGAAGGTGTTGGTTTTTTTTTAAAAAAAAAGGAAAACAAGATTTTGTGGCTCATAGCTTTGATCTTAAAATTTTTGTGGCTAAATTAAGCAGTAGAAACTATGAACGGTGAAAATATAAGCTAAAACATTATTATTTAAAGCTGACATGGACACAAATGCATAAAAAATATATGTTAAGCTATTCCTTTTTGTGGTAAGCAATACTATGCAAAGCAAGAATTTGTATACCAAGTGACACAAATTCAGCTACTTACTCTAGAGGGATTTTTTCCTCCCCAATTATGTCTGTCTAGTCATTGTTCACTTCCCTTTTCCTGTCAAATACAACCACCTTGTTCCTTGATATATTATTTTTAAGTCTAGATTTAATCTTAATCTTGCCTAATTAAAAGTTCTGGAGAAATTGACAACTTGCATGCTGTTTTGCACTACTTTGACTTGTCCTACTAAAAGTATGTCATGAACATTGCTAATAATTAAAATATAGATCCTATTATGAACATTACACTCCAAGTTCAATTGGGTCATATCTTCTAGAATAATGCATATTTTAGTGAACATTCTTTCTTAAAGATTAGTTTAGTATGCCTTTTCTTCTGATCTTCACTGTGTACATACAAATGTATGTTGCTAAAAACAAGTCCACATTCCAATCCTTAGTTGGCATTTAATAATTGCACTTGTGTAGCATTATCTCTTTTTTCCCCAAATAAGGTTTTTATTAAGATATTGTTTCTCACTGCTACAATAAAAGTCAGGACATAATTTAAAAACAGAGAACAACAGAACAAGACAGAAAAAACAAGAATATTTGCATGAATTGTTGAGTACTCCTTTTCTTCAATGTTTATTTATTTTATTTTATTTGGTTTGTCAATTGCTTACAAGATAATAGGTATAAGTAAAAACATAGTTATGAATACATGAAATGGGTACATATAAGAAAAATAAAAGAAACAATAGGACAGGGACGGTAGGCATGTTGGTGCGCTTATGCACGCCCCCTACAGACCTCTTAGGAAAGGGGTGAAGTCAATAGTAGAAAGTCTAAGGTTAAAGTTTTTGGGGTTTGGGGAAGAAACCACAGAGTCAGGTAGAGTATTCCAGACATTGACCACTCTGTTGCTGAAGTCGTATTTCCTGCAATCAAGTTTGGTGCGGTTAACCTTGAGTTTGTATCTATTGTGTGCTCTTGTGTTGTTATGTAATGTGGGTTCCAGACTGATGAGCTATATTTGAGTATTGGTCTAGCAAATGTTTTGTATGCTCTAGTTAGTAGTGTGATATTACCAGAGAAAAAGCTACATAGGATTAGGTTAACAACTCTTAATGCCTTTGGGCTATTTAGTTACAGTGGGCTCTAGCACTTAAATCATTAGAGATGAGTACTCCAAGATCCTTGACAGAGTTTGGATCCTCAAAAAGGTCTTGACTATTTAGCCTGTATTTTATTTGCTGATTTTTTTTTTGCCAATATGTAAGACAGAGCATTTATTTGTTGAGATTTGAAGTTGCCATTTGTTTGACCATTCTAATACATAGTCAAGGTTTTTTTGAAGGGTAGCAGTATTGTCTGTGGTGTTGAATAGCGTTACATTGTAGCGAAGAGAACGCAGTTGCTCTTAATATGATCACAGACGTCATTTATGTAGAGTATGAAGAGAGTTGGTCCTAGAACACTGCCTTGGGGGACACCACTGTTGACAGGTACAGAATTTGATAGGATGTTCCCAATTTTGACCATTTGTTGTCTGTTTGACAGGAATGCTTCTATCCAGTTATTCAGGTTTCCAGAGATACCATATGATTTTAGTTTTAGGAGTAGTTTGTCATGTACCACTGAATCAAATGCTTCACAGAAGTCTATGTCGATTGCATCTATTGCTTTGCCCTGATCGAGCTGTGTAGTCCATATGTTTTTGCAGTGTAAGAGTTGCAGATTGCAGGATAGTTTTTTTCTGAAACCAAATTGTTTATTTGAGAGTAGGTTGTTTGTCTCTAAGTGGAGGATAATGGATTGGTTAATAATTGATTCTATGACTTTACAGGTGATGCAGCATAAGGAGATTGGTCTGTAATTTTCAACTAGGCTGGGGTCTCCCTTTTTGAAGATGGGGATGACTGTGGCTTGTGACCATAGTTTTGGCAAGGAGCTGGTCCTGAAAGATTTTTTAAAGATTATGCTTAGAGGTTCGGCTATGGCAGTGGATAGCTTTTTTAAGAAGAAGGCACATATTCCGTCCAGTCCAATAAATAGAGATGGTTTTAGATTGCATAGTGCTTTTTCAACATTGTCTACTGTAAAATCGATATGTATTAGATCATTGTAGTTGTCTAATACATATGTTGAAAAACCTCCTAACATGTCCCCTCACATGCTTCTTAATTGCTTGTTTCTTTCATTTCTCTATTACTGGAATAACCTTATATAAAGTAATTAATATAATTTCCCTATTCTTCAATCCTTTGTACAGCAGGAAATCCAAGCTGAAAAGTTGAAATTTATATGGTTTAGAAATTCTCAAAACCGCATTTCAAGGTAAAGAAGACGATCTTTAATGGAGGTAGGCAGAAGCTGTTGGCTTGGCTGAACGGGATGAAATATTGTTTGAATCCAGAACATTCAAGTTCTACCATTTGGAAACAGCTGACACAGATACCTGACTAATTTGCTGAACTCAAGGCACGGCACAATCTCATTTGCAAGATTGTGTTGTTATAGTCAAATCTGAATGAAAGTAATTTTAGCCTTCCTGTGGTGTTGACTTTATGGATTCATTCATCTAGTGGAGCTGATAGAAATCCTTTATATACTAAACCATATTACTATGTATTACATTGAGAATTTTCCAAACAATCTTTTTAGGATGCCAGAGAAGTCCTGTGATGAAACAATGACAGTCAGCTACTAAAGAATTATCAAAACATCTTTTAATAAACAACAAGAAAACCTATTGCTAATAAATGTTCATGGCCTTTGGAATTGCGATGTTCTCTTAATACGCTTTAGTTCTTAACTAAACAAAATGAAACAAAAAAGCAAGCACATAAAGTTCCTGCCCAACCCTTCCAAATCACTCCGTTTCAGATTCCCTTTTCTCTGATATTACAGTAGTGTTTAGTTTGTTCAGACAGGGACAGAGGCAACACTATCTTTGTTTTAATAAACTTTATAATGCTTGTATTGTCAGAGGTTTATAGTATTATCATGCTGTATCTCCTTGGGGCCTTGTGTTCGATGTCTTGCCAAGAACAGAGGTGCTACTGTATCTGTTGGCTTGGCCAGCAGCCTATTATCTAAGTGAATCATTGCATTGCACTCTTTCTTGTACACTTTCATTTGTGGAGACACCATTGGCCTTTAAAAATGAAAACAATGGTTGGCCTGCTAAGCTTTAGCACGGGCAAGCTGCAGAGTTCTTGGATCTTGTGGATGTAGTGCATGGCATATTTGCTGTAAATGTACTGCACGTATGAACTTGTTGGTTCAAGTCCTGTATGTCACAGTGTTTCAGTCTATCACTTTAGCACGTGTCTGGTGTAAAAGTTGCTTTTCTGAGGAAATTTGCAGGCATAATTCATGATGAATGTCTCAGAGGAGCTTTTCTCAAAAGGCAACTGGATGTTCTTGTTTTTTTCTTTGAAAACAATTCACTTCTCATCTATAAGAAGCTTCTTCAGTTCTTGTGTCAGCTGGTGCTCCGTTCAAAATCCAAAAAAGAAATACTTAGATTCTGGTAATTAGAGAAAAGATATCTTTTACTGGAAGTCAGTGGTAGCAACAAGAAAATTCTGAATCTGGGGAAATAGGCACATACATCACATATATCAAGGGAGGGAAATGTTCCCCCCCCCAATAGTTCAAATGGGTTCTTCCAATTAAAAGTTGTGAACTTCATCATGTGGACATCTCCAGGTGGTGATTAGTTGACCTTGGCTTACTCAGATAAAGGTTTGCAGTTGCGCAGAGAAGAGAAAGCTAAGCAGGAATTAGAAAGCCTCCCCAGTTTATACAATATAAGTTAGTAACACTTTCAGCTCACGTCCCATACATTTCCCACTTCCACCCCCACACCCCACCCCCGTTACTCATGACAGCCAGAAAGAAGCAAAGGAAAGGAAGAAGATCTTGAAGGCTGACATCTTGGATGAAAAGCAAAATGTTTTCAAAGAACACCCCCCCCCCAAAAAAAGTCCAGTTGCCTTTTAGTAAAAGCACCTTTGGGACAACCATCACCTGGATGATTGAGAATCTCCATAGTCATGATGAATGTTTTGTTTTATTAAGTACTGATCTTTGTACTATAGGTTATCAGTGCTGGCTGCCAGACTGATCAGATTTTTTTTGTTCTTTCTTCCTTTAATCATGTCATTACATCAGAGATTACTAATTTTTCTTTGTTTGTTTTTGGCAATGAGCAGCAAGGTCATCTTCTTTCTGCCTCTTTCAAATTAAGGAAGATGAGGTGTTCTTCAAAGCATCCAAGAAGCACCGAATTGGAGGGCGGTGTCATTTCTTTCATGAAAAGGCAAGGGACTTAATTTATGTTCCTGCTGGCTCACATGAATAGCTGGTGGCATTCTATTCAGTAATAAACTAATTGCAGCACAAATATTTCTGCCCATCAGTTGGGGCATTATTTATCCTGAGCATAACTTGAAGGGATTTTGTGTGTGTGTTGGAATTCTCACACCTCGGATTAGAATTAATTTCCTACACAACAGCACGTCCCCTCTAGAAATCCTGGGGTGTGGACTGCAGAACTGCCCCCTCTCTTGAAAAGTTGATGGCACTTTGTAACTTTAAAATTGATAGATGAAAGGCATTCATAAATGTTGCTTATATTACCTAACACTCACCTTACCTACACTGAATTAATTAAATGAAAAATAAATTTTATTTAGGACCTTGTTCCACCTCCCTTCTTCGATATGCAGATCCTGCCCCCACCATTCAAAACCAAAGGAAGGCTTGAGTCATGCCTTTAAAAATGAAGCACAGTGTGTCAAGCAACAGTTGCTCAATTTATCAGCTCCTTAAGTGAGCAAGACTGAGATGCTTCTACAAATTGCTATTCTGCCACCAGATGGCACTTCTTTACCATTTAATTGCCTATCTTTGGAAATCTTGGTTTTAACTGTCCTGGATATCAGAATTAAATGAAGCTGATGTATTTTTGCACTAGCAAGTGGGGGAAAGCTGCATTAGTAGCATGCAACAACAAAATAGAGCTCTAACACATGTTTAAAGTATTTCACCATCCCTTCTTGCTTTGCACTTCCCTCTAACAGGAAACCCATCATGCATTGCTATCATTCACTAGCAAGGCTCTTGAAATGCTTCGGAAGTCTCTAACTAAGCCTAACTGGGCCCCATTCAAGGTTTTACTCAAGCGCCTCACTTCTTCATCTGCTTTAACACTAACCCTTACAGGAATGTGCTTGTTTTGCTTCAAGTGCTCATGATGAAGAGCCCTAAAAGGACCATCACCAAGAGATCGGATGCTGCAGGGGAACAGAATGAAAACCGAAGTAGAGTTGCTTCTCTCCAAGTTCAGTCTTCAAAATGTAACCTTTTGATCTCTGAGTTTGGACCGTTTCTTGCAGCGTAAAAAGAATCTTTCAGGGAAAAGGATTCTTGATTTCAGCCTCAGGCTGAGGATTACGGCAGCTACTCTGCCACTCCCCTATTTCGGAAGTCAAGAATAGGGAACCTTTGGGCATTTATTATAAGTTTCCCCTCCAAGGACCAGAGAGGAGGTGGTAGAGATGTCCTGAGATCAAGCAAAAAGTCTCCCTCCTAATATGAAATATTGTGTAATCAAAATGTGCATGGTGGATTACATCCGACTTTAAAGAATAAATGTATTTTATGTACTATTATTTCGTGAGCCACTTCAAGTGTACGGCAGGATTATCCATTTAATTAATAAAACAAACACAAGGTCTTTTCCTGTTACTGTGCAGTCTCACTAATACATACAGTACCCGTAATAAAAATTAGACAACGGCTTTGGTTTTGTTTTCTAAGTCAATACAATTTCTCAAATTTATTTTTAAGAATTACTTCTAATATATCTTTTCCACAGAAGGAGAGTATAGGGAATGTTCTCATTCCATCTGTAAACACTGAAATACAGATCTGGGAAACAAGGGGAGAGACACAAAAAGTGCATTTTACAAAATTATCAACTAAAATATATTTTACATGTATTACATTTCAATTTAAATTCTACTGACTGCATTTTCAGTTTCAAAAATATTTCCATATCTAATAGATTAAAAAAGCATGAAATATTTTCATTGAAGATAAGACATTTCAAATCATTTACATGCTGTCTGCAAACAGCATAAAACAACTACACAAATCTTTAAAACAATATTCTTGGCCTGAAGTAGATTCTGACAATTATCAAAAGCAGGGAAGGTTTGGGGTTTCTGTTCTCCAGAAAAGGGGCTCCAATCCTATTTCAGCATTGGGCAGGTAACTATTTTTTTTTTTTTTTTAAATTTTGCTTGTTTTTAGACTACGGTTGCTTTCCTGCCTGGAGAAGCCAGGGAAAGGAGGGGGAGGGAGTAGCCACAGAAATCAGGACTTTACAAATTTGCTCTGTTTCTGAAGCTAAATTTCATCTTCTTTCATGAGGGCAGGAACACCATCCTGAATCTGGGTCTCAAGTCACCATGCTGAGGATTCCAGCCACCACACCATGAATTCTAAAAAAATATTTTTTGGGGAAGAGGCTCTCTGGCACTAGAGTTTCTCTCCCATTTCTCGTTAAGAAGAAAGAAAGAAAGAAAGAAAGAAAGAAAGAATCCCAAATCTGACTCTGCATAGATCAGACTAATCAACTCTTCATACACACTCCAACCCAAATCATTAAAAGAACTGTCCCTTTCTCTCCTTGACTTGGCAAATGAAAGAACAGGCCAGGGCTGCAGAGCATATAATACTGCCTTCAATGCTTACCCCTTCCATCAAACAGTTCTCCCTCCAGGGTTGTTTTTTCACCTGCCTGAAGAAAAGTTGTACGGAACCTTCGCTTCCCTACCTGTGCTGTCACAAGATACGTTTCGTAGGCCTAGTTAACGAAGAGTCCTTCTATGTGCCCAAGCAGTGGTTTTGATAAAAGGAAGCCACTACGCTGACACTAGCAAGCTTGGAAAATTCATGCTCAGCCTTAGGGTAAGAAGGTTTCTTTTCCAAGCAGGAATATACCCATTCCTGATGGAATGCAATCATCACCTGATCTCTGCTATCCACCATTGTTTAGACTTTTTCACTGTTTCCCCCCATCATTTCCCCTCTTTGGTATGTAGAGCAAGTCTGCAGGAACCATGTGGCAACACACAAGAAGCTGAATATGGTAGGGTTGCTTTCTCCAGGACAGATATAGAGCACTGGTGGCCAAACTCTTGCTTCTAGCCTGAGGGTCAGAAGATAGTGCTAACTCTACTCAAAAAGGTAACAATATTAAAGCCGTAGAACGCTTCCATAATAACTGAACACTAATTAAATCTCCCTCACCCCTTACAAAAGGAAATAAAAGTAACTACATAGGTCCCTAGTTCAAGTGAGCAACTCTGGCTGTCAGCAGGTACACGGACTAATACAGTGTTGATTCTCCTTTCGAATTAGTGCAATCTACAAATGGAATCCCAGCTGGGTGTGGACTGATTGAGCGGATTCTTCTTATGCTGTCCTTTGGTTTGCTTTAGAATTAACTGAAACAGCTTTGTGTTAAAGCTAAACTAAAGTATTCTAAGAGCTATACATGTAAGGCAAGAGGCAGAAATATCTGTGAGAATCAAGTAGCAGTTTCTCAAAATGCAAACCTCTCACTGGCCAGTTCCTTTTGGAAGCCAGAGTCTCACCAGCATGGGCATGTTTATATGTCAGTGTTAAGATATTCTGGGGTGGGTGGGAGAGAAGAGAGGTAGACAGGCAAAAACAGACTCAGTTGGGTTACGATGCCTGTTTCAAAGACTGACACTCAAGCACTATGCTATCGTTTCTTAACTCTGGCTTCTAGCCCTCCCAATGAGTGTGCAAATCCAGGTTCTATGAGGACTGTATATGCGAGCAAAGAAAATGGGATGTGGAAAGGAAAAAATATATAAATTACCTCTGCCCAAAATAGGCAGGCCTCTCTAAGTTTGTGGAGAGAAGAGATCAGTATTGTAGCAGCTGTTAGTTATGTCTCAATCTCTGAAATCTTTTCAAGTGCCACCTTATCACCCTCACCATTGCTGTGCCCAATAGGCATGATCTTTAAGGCTGGGCCCATTTCCTGATATCCTGATTTTTATGGCATTTATTTGGAAATAGGTCCTATAGATGTCAATGTAAGTTAATGCTAAGCAATTGGCTTAGAGCTTCAACCTTAGAAGGATATGCAGCTTTTCATAATGGTGTGAGGTGATCTTTCCCACTTTCTGCTTTGAATCAACAATTTGACTGGGCAATCACACAACACAAAATACTTGAGCGTGGTCCTTCTCAAGTAGTATGTATGCAAAATATGAGAAGGATTTTTAGTATATTGATGGCTCCCAAAACACAGTCTCATCTCCATTTTCAGTATTATACTAAACAAAAGGATATATGTCCTTCTTCTTTTTAGAAGGACATGACATCAGGAATCTTTTTATAGTTTGATTCACTTCCACACCGAAGTTTTCCTTCAGTATGTTCTACTCATCCCCAACAAGATTGGCTCTAGATTCAGTTTACTGGCTTTTATCCACTTTTATCCTCCCCCCCCCCTCCAATATATGAAGCTCATTGTACAGATATATAGATATAGATTTACAAAAGCAAGCACCTATATCTATATACAGACACACATTTCTTTATAGATATATATTTCCACTTAGGCTTTTTATATGAAGTGCTGTGCTTTGAAGATCTGCCTGGACAGGAAATCTGCTCCCAGATGTAGAGGACTGAGTGCTTCGGGGTTGTTATGTAGTGCCTGTGGACAGCCCTCCACCAAAGGAGGCCCCCTACATGGACAAAGAGCTTAGCCTGCCTAATGGCCCACTATTGTTGCTCATTAATGCCACAGTGGTGTTACTGTGGATTCTTCAAGATGCGTCCATGCCTGAAATCATAGACGTGACGGCAGAGAAAAACCAACTCCGGATCAGTGTCCTCTGGCACCTTCCGATGGGCAGGGGTGGAATACTCTTCAGAAGGAGGAACCATCACAGTTTTCTTGCCTGGAATCCCTTCCACGCGACGCTTTGCCAAGGCACAAAATCTGCAAGACAGCCGCATAGTCATTTAGTCATACTAGTGCATTCTGACAGCAGTTGGCCGTAATTCATTCACTCTGGGATTATCAAATTTTGTTTTTATTTATTTGTTTACTTTTTCCAATGCAAGGACTCCGTTATCTATTCTAGCTATTATGGTTGCCTATGGCAAGTTGGAGGCTATGCTCTCTCTCCTCTCTCTCTCTCTCTCTCTGACACACACACACACACACAAACACATAATTCTTTCCCTTGCCCACGCCAAAATACTGCTGAGTCCCAAGCAAGCTATATGAAGAAAAACGGAGCCATAAGCTTTCCTTCCTCCTTTCTTTCACTTAGTGACACATCTTCAAATCACTTGACAGTGGGACTTCAGCAATTTTTTGCTGTTTGCCCATCAACCAGCTGATTGACAGGTTACTAGAAGCCATGGTAGGCACCCAGGAGGCTTCCAAGGGCTATATATATAGTCTACAATCTACTGTACAACAGCAATAGTAATAGCAATTGTATATACTTATATACTGCTCCATAGTCCTTTACAGCACTCTCTGGGCAATTTACAGTGATAAAAATCTGCTCCAAAAAACTGGGTCCTCATTTTACTGAGCACAGAAGGATAGAAGACTGAGTCAATAGTGGTCAGGATTGAACTCCTAGCAGTGGGCAGAGTTAGCCTGAATTCTGCATTCTAACCACTGTGCCACCACAGTAACCACAATCTTGCACTGTGATAAAAGGCAAAGAAAACCAATTTCCCACAGTAGGTTAAATTGCTCTTTTTCTTGTAGATTTGGAGCTATGGGTTCCAGATCTACAAAAGTTGGCTCAGGATGTATTGGCAAAACTTTTGAGAAAATAAGTGAGGAAAAATAATAGCATGGTCTCATTGTTCCTTCCCAGGCATCCCTTCTCCAAGATCACCATGTTTATTAAGACATTTGGATCTGGCACATTTCATTCATTCACTTATTTATCTCATAGTTCTTGTACACTGTCAAATGACAGTGGATACCACATAACAAATACATAGTACAAAATATCAAAACTCATAAAAATACAGCAAAATCAATACATTCGACTGAAAGGCCAATAATTGGACTGGAAGGGTCAATTGTGCTTCTGTATGTTTTTACTGCTATGTCTTCAGCAGGAATAGGGAATCTGGGGCCTTCCATAAATGCTGAATTACCAAACCTGCAACCCTTGCTAGGCTTGTGCAAAACATAGATTAATACTTTTAGTGATCTATATATAGATATGCTAGTAGGCACATACAAAAAATGTCTGAAAAAAAAATGCCATTAGGACATCTGTGAAAATGCCACAATAGCTTGATTATAACATGTCAGTCTATGGATCGTCCGCCTATCTGCCTTTCTCACTCTCTGCCATTCTGGCCCAGTAAATAAGAGGAAAATTCAATTTGCATACTGGAACTATCTGTGATGCCTCACGAACCACACCTCCAGAGAGGGAGAGGAGAGAGAGAGAGAGAGAGAGAGAGAGAGAGAGAGAGAGAGAGAGAGGAGGGAGGGTGAATGAGGGAGGGAGGGAGGAGGAGGGAGGGAGGGAGAGAGAAGGAGGGAGGGAGTCAGAGGGGGAGGGGGGAGGGAGGGAGGGAGTGAGAGGGGGGAGGGAGGGGAGAGGAGGGAGGGAGGGAGCACCCTTCCAATAACAAAACAAACCGTCCTGTGAAACTGTTATATTGGGGCCCAGAGACCATAAAGCAAACAAGGTAAGAGCAGAGTACCTGCAGTACTCTGCAAAGGTCAGAACATAGCACTTCTCCTCTATACAGGCCACACTGTTCTCGTCCTGGTGTCGGGATGCAAAGATCTCATTCTGCAAGGAAGTATACAAGGGGATCAGAGTCTGGCAAGAACATTTTTCCATCGCATGCTTTTGTCTGTGGTGTGTTAAAGTACATATCTTATTTTTACATGCTCTTCGGGTTACATCTTTAAGCTCAGTTCTACCAAATAGGTCAATTGTATTAGGAGACCAACATGTGATGATTTAAACATTAATGTGTGCATTTTAAAGTCATATATAAAGCATTCAGAGTGTGGGTTTTTCGTTCACCTTCTGGAGTGTAATCTTCTTACATGAGGCAAACTTCATCGCCGAGATGCACATTTTAATCAAAGAATATACACTGCTCAAAAAAATAAAGGGAACGCAAAAATAAGACATCCTAGATCTGAATGAATGAAACATTCTTATTAAATACTTTGTCCATTACATAGTTGAATGTTCTGACAACAAAATCACACAAAAATTATCAATGGAAATCAAATGTAGCAACCCATGAAGGTCTGGATTTGGAGTTACACTCAAAATTAAAGTGGAAAAAAACACTACAGGCTGATCCAAAACAAGTCAAAATGAGGCTCAGTAGTGCTCAGTGTGAACTTGCTTTCATCTGTGAAGAGCACAAGGCGCCAGTGGCGAATTTGCCAATCTTGGTGTTCTCTGGCAAATGCCAAATGTCTTGCACAGTGTTGGGATGTAAGCACAACCCCCACCTGTGGACGTTGGGCCTTCATACCACCCTCATGGAATCTGTTTCCGACCGTTTGAGCAGCCACATGCACATTTGTGGCCTGCTGGAGGTAATTTTGCAGGGCTCTGGCAGTGCTCCTGTCCCTCCTTGCACAAAGGCGGAGGTAGTGGTCCTGATCCCGGTTGTTGCCCTCCTATGGCCTCCTCCACGTCTCCTGATGTACTGGCCTGTCTCCCGGTAGCGCCTCCATGCTCTGGACACTACGCTGACAGACACAGCAAACCTTCTTGCCACAGCTCACATTGATGTGCCATCCTGGATAAGTTGCACTACCTGAGCCACTTGTGTGGGTTGTAGACTCCGTTCCATGCTACCACTAGAGTGAAAGCACCACCAGCATTCAAAAGTGACCAAACCATCAGCCAGAAAGCATAGGACCTGAGAAGTGGTCTGTGGTCACCACCTGCAAAACCACTCCTTTATTGGGGATGTCTTGCTAACTGCCTATGCTTTCCACCTGTTGTCTATTCCATTTGCACAACAGCATGTGAAATTGATTATCAATCAGTGTTGCTACCTAAGTGGACAGTTTGATTTCACAGAAGTGTGATTGACTTGGAATTACGTTGTGTTGTTTAAATGTCCCCTTTATTTTTTTGAGCAGTGTATTTATTCTCTGAAGGCCCCAGGGATTAGGCTACTAGCGTGGGATCTAATGTTTCATTAATAGGGGTGGTTTAAAAGCAAAAAAAGATATGTCAAGGCTACTGGAGTCTCTCTTTTTTTAAATGAGATAATGCACTAAGCGTCCAATTAGTTGACTTCTATATTGTAACATAGCAATAATGAACATATTTGTTTGTTTAGTAAATGTATATCCTGCTTTTACTTCAGGAGCTATAGGCGGCATCAAATCATTCCTTCTTCTAATTTTCTTCTCACAAGAACTATCCTGAGGTAGGTTGATCTGAGAAATAACAATTAGCCCAAAGCTACTCAGTGAACTTTCACATCCAGAGTAGATTTGAATCCTGAATCTGGATTTCTCTGGTCCTATACTAGGACTTAATAGCATATTGTGCTTTTTGAAGTTTAAGTGCATATAGTTAATGATAAGTAAGTTCCACCTCACCTTAGTTCCTAGAATGTACGGAAAATGAGATGGATGAAAACTTATTAATTTATGAGAGAGTTTACAATAACCTATCAATACATTAAGTTATGTAACTGTTGTACCAGGCATTTTATGTGCACATTAAAAAAAACAGCACTTTAAGCAGCATTTCTTTGAGGGAGCCAAGAAAGAAATTTAATTGAAATAGATTACATATTAGTATTTATATTTTATATAACATGTAAAGTATCTAGCTAAAATGAAGTCTGCCAGCTCAAAACTTTGTATAGACATTTCACAGCTCTCAACTGCCTCTTCAATCGCTGATATAATTTGACCAGAAGACTTCATTTTCAAGTAGCTCTTATATTTTAATTTCTGGGATCACCTGACAACACTTCAAATCAATTATTGCCTTTTCTTCAAAGTTCTCACTTCAAAAGCTCAATTTTAAACTAAAAGGCAATGGCACTCATATTTTCACTGGGTTAGTCTAAAAAATTTTAGATCTGAAGGCATCAAAGGTGGTTGGCTCATCCTATCGGGGTTATTATAGTTGGAATTATACTTAATAATAGCAATAGCTAGTTGGGCAGAGGGGAAGAGGTACGAGAATATTTTTTTATTGCTACTGAAAGAAACAATTTTCCTACATCCAAAAGTCTTAACAGAAGAAAAGAACATTTAGATGTACCAAAATTACCATGAGAGAGAACCTCTGCATTTATTGTGCTATAAAACACTAATCTGTTGGAAAGTAGACTTTAAAGATAACCTTGCAGTTTTAAAAGAGAATGTTTCCATACCCTTTCGTGTCTTAAAGTGAATGAAAGCCAACTTTAAAATATGAAGAGGAACTATTCTGTAACAAATTCACAGAGATAAAGGGACACTTTCAGCATAATTTAGGATCGTTTATATAATTATGAATGTTTGGGGTGAGGTAATGGAAAGTCTTTAAATGCCATGCCACTCAAATTACTTCTCAACTTATTCCAGAGGGCAGCTATGTTAGTTTGGTACAGCAGAAACATTCAAAACAATAAATGTGTTAGTCTTTAATGTAGCCTTTGCTACTTTTTCTGGTTTATGAAACAGTGGAAATGTTCCCATATCTAGAAAGAAGTGGCCCAACTATAAAATAAATACTAAGCATTTGTTAAAGCAGGAGCATAAAATGATCCTCCTTTTTTTTTTGCAAATAAGTGGTTGAAGAAGGATTAGAACCATCAGAACCATCACATCAAGCAGCCTTTCCTGACTCATTTTAATGTCCTGGACTTCCATTCCTGATCATCCTGGCCAAATACTCACCTGATGCATGCTAGAATTACGGCCTCCCTGAGTGTGCTCTGGTCTATAATACCACAGGAGGCTCATCATCAATTCCCCTAGAAAGGAATAAAGTAGTTTTTTTTTTTTAAATACTCTAACACACCAGCATCAAGTAGAACATAAAGGCAGTCTGCTTACCTTTAATAGGGCTCACTAGTGCAGTCATACATATAGGAAATGCATCCATGCATAACCAACACTAGAAGCTAGTGAGAGCTGCAGGGGATGTTTTTAGTGGGAAGTTCTCACCTATCTCAGTTTCCCCGTTAGAAGAACAAGACAAAAATGACGTATATTACTTGAGCAAAAGTGATTTGTGGGTTCTTACTTGGAAACAAAACTGCAAAAAAAAAAAAAACCCATGCCATTATCTGAAGGGTTGTTAGGTTAATTCCCTTTCTTGTCATGTGTTAGGAGAACTATTTATTGTGGGATGGTTAGGCAATGTCTTGTGGATTAAGCACTGATATCCCACGATTAGTTGCAACATGAATGAGGAGCGAGTTCTGCATCTTTGTTGATATACAAAAACGGCTGGTCCACCTGATTCCAAAACACAGGACTGAACTTTGTACATAGTTGAAGAATGCCATGAATTCTAGATGATTAACATAATAGGAGCAAATGGGAGACGCCCATATTCATTCATTTGGAAGCTTTTACAGTGGGTAATTCAACTCAGATGGGGATGTCAGTTGTGAATCTTCCAGGGAGATTCAATCCTACACAAGAATGAAGTGTAAGCTGCACAGGTGACAAAGTCAGTTTTTCAGATGATGATTGCGAGAGTTATAGCTCAGAACAATTAAATGCAGAAAGCTTTGTGAACTAAATCCTGAAATAGAAACTGCCATAATCCACAAGTCACAATATTTATTAAGCCATCTGGGGAAGGCTTACAGCATTTTTCCACAGTAGTCTGGTCAGTGTGAATCTAGAATTGCCCCTATGAAGGGAAATGAAACAGCAGAATGCAAGTAAGACCTTCTCAAAGCCTGAGAGATGGAGAAGATGAAGGGTTCCGTGGATCAGTTTTCAAAGTTGGATTAAAAAGAACAACAATTGTCTATGACAGGTATATTTGGATGATGAGAAGACAGAGATGGGTAATCATGGTACATCTTAAAAACTAAAGAAAAGAACACCTACAAAATGATATTTCCTGTGTTATAACTTTTGTAATGTGAGAACAGGTATGTTGTAAACCAATGAATACAAACCAATTTTAGTAAAGGCAGGAGGTTTTGAAAAATCATCATCTAAATTTTTCTATCACAAGTTGAAGTGTTTCAGTTTCTTAAATCCATCTCTTTTATCATCTCAAAAGAAACTATTGAAGTAAAATGTTTGAAGACTAGAATATATGTGGCTGACTTTACTGCAAATTTCTGGAAGATCTCAAGAACCTTACCATAAAGAATAGGAGAATGACAAACAAATCCTAAAAAAGATTGTGCTACATACTCAAATTATAATAACCCAGGAATTTGATATAACAGCTTCTCTCAATACACTAGATTTAGTAAGCCTGAGATTTGAGAAGCATCTACAATAATAGGATTTGGTATCAAGTGTCAAAAGAGAAGATAGTATTAATATCCTTAAATTTCATGCAGGTTCTTTGTAATTAAGGAAACAGATGCTGTTGAGTCAGGAGAAAAATGAAAGAATGAAATAGGTGGTCTGATTAAGTGGAAAAACTGTCAAAGTGATAATCTTCAGAATTTGAGTGAACACATGCAGGTAAAGTTTGAAAGTATCAGTGGTGGTGTCCAATGGGGCAGATTGGTAGAATTCACATTGAAATCTGGTCCCTAAATGGTGCCATGGCTCACATTGCATGGAAAGATGACAATGCCAGGGAGAAAAATGGAGAAACAGGATCTATACTAGTCTACATAAAAATTCTTCATCAGAGGAGCCATAGTAGGAAGAGTTGAGGGATTTCCTGGCAACTCTTAGTGAGATCAGGATGACCTGGACTGAGAAGAACATGATTTTTTTGGCAACTTGTCTGGACTGTTGAATCTGTGTTAGAAAGTCATTCAGGTCCTATCAAAGCTGGAGACAAGGAGACGGTTATGGCAAATGAATCCCCTCAAGTGATGCAGTTGAATGAGGCCCAAAAGAGGATACCGCTGATATAGTATTAAAGAGAGACTTTGTACTGAAGACTTTTTTTAAACCAGGAAGATCACTGGACAAATGACTGGAATGGGAAATTCAGTAACTTGCTTGAAATAGTAAAAAAAATAAATGGTATGAGCATACAGGTTGAGTCTGAACTTCTAAGAGTGGTTAGCACTGAAGATCAAATTGGAGCTATTGATTCTGAAGTGACTGGTATAATTTTCCAATGTCATTATCTCTGAAGCCCAAATAGATATGAGAATGACCTTCTCCTGTAAACATAGCATGACACTTGAGCAAATGGTGTTTTTCAAGGTTATTTAACCATCAAGACAGCTTTCTATGACAAAAGTTTCTCTTAGTCTTAGCAGACAGAAAGAATGATGTTGGTAGGGAGCAATTTGCTATCATAGTTTTTGAAGTGTGCCTTTGCCCCACACACCCGCAGAGGACTCCTCCAAAACCTTTGCCTTGGTGAAAGATGCAGGGGAGCAAACAGAAATCATAAAACAACCTCTGAATCACTAAGCACATTTTTGAGAAGAGAAGAATCCAGATGATGCTATAGTGTCAGAAGGAAACTAATGGAAGCAATGGAGAACATTCTCAGATGTGGACTGGATATTAAGTTTCCAAAGAAACCATCTGCAGTTCTAGAAATTTCCATTACTGACTCTCTGAAGACTCATCACCCAGTGTGAAATGCACAGAGATCATGCCACCTCAATCCATGGAAATGTCACCCTGCTTTGCAATGGAAAGAGATGTTAATGAGGACTGAATGCCCCATGCAAACCTTCTAATTTTCTTTTTGCCCCTAGCTTTTCGAGACACGTTTGTATTTTTAAAATATGTGGAAATAATTCTGAGGAGCCGTAAACATTGTGAACTGATTCAAATTCAGCACCACAAACTGCCTGCTTGTGTTGCATGTTAACAGTATACTCCCTTCCCTCATATCCTCAGTTATGGAGAGAAATGCAAGTATAGTCTAACTGTCTTCAATGAAAGCATTTTGAAAATGGCCCGTCTACTTTCATCAGTAATACAACTGATGGAGATCCCTAACCAGTAAACCTATGGGGAAGGAACAACATATACCCCACAAATATTTTTAATTTCTTATTTCCAATTCTCTGGCAGCATGGCCTTTGTTTAGTATGACTTTATGGCAATCAAACGAACAGAAATCAAGTTATCTTCCATTTCCCAGATGACAAACTACAGAGGATATTAGCCTAATTAGAGGTTCAAGACATTCTGGCTGTGGAAATATTTTGTGGGAGTTGCTGTTTCTGATGTTAACTTGGCAAAATCACTGCAACTGTTTCCAGGGTGTACATCCCCAATTATTAGAACCAACGTCTAATGCTTCTTAGGAAATAAAGTAAGCCGAAAAGCTTCAGAAATTATTCCACTTTGGGTTTTATTTTTTTGGAGTGGGATGGAGTGATGTATGGGTGACTATTAACCAACTGGATGTAATTATCTGTTATAAGAGACATAGGCAGAAATCTAATTCAAAATCTAATTCAAGGACAGAGTTGATTACTCTTGCCTTCATGTCAGAGCAGAAGCCTCTGAATGTCTTTAATAGTAAGGCACCTATTTGCCAACTTAAAAAAAGAAGAACTGCACTGATTTTGCCAAGTTGACATCAGAAACAGCAGCTCCCACAAAGTATTTCCATGGCAGGAATGTCTTGAAACTTTAATTAGGCTAACATTCTCCATAGTCTGTCATCTGGGAAACGGAAGATAACTTGATATCTTTTTGCTTGATTGCCATCCAGTAGTACTAAACAAAGGCCATGCTGCCATAGAAATGAAAATAAGAAATAAAGATAATTTGGGAATATATGCTATTCCTTTCCCTTTGAGCTAATGGTTAGGGATCACCATCAATTGTATCGTCCCAAAGATGCTTTTTTTTAAAGGCAATTGGACTTAGTTTTTCCTTGAAGACATTTTGCTCCTCACCCAAGAAGCTTTTTCAATTCAGTCAGTCAGAACTGAAGAAGCTTCTTAGAGGAGAAGCAAAATGTCGTCAAGGAAAAAACGAAGTCCAGTTGCCTTTTGAAAAAGCACCTTTGGGACAATCATGACCTGGATGACCGAGAATTGTCTATTAATTGCCTTATTAAAGAGATGATGTAAATGAAAGAAAGGTCCACAGGTTGCCAACTGGACTTCCGGGTTAATTTAATTTCCTCCCTTGGATCTTCCTGACCTGATCCAAGCTTGCAAGTATTATCATCCTGGTGCAGACAGGTTGCCTGAATCATTTATATGCCTTTTACATTCTAGGGATTTCTGTTACACTGGGCCTTTGGTAGACAGGTACACAGGGGATGATATGCAAAACAATTTTCAGATACACACCCACACCCACGCACTCCAGATTCCATAAATCTTTTCTAAACAAATACATTATCACACAGCTAACATCCATCATATAATTGGCCATTATGTTTTGTGCTCAATACCTGTTTTGGGGTCTTCCCACAGGGCAGATATCTTAGCCACGTAAGGCATCGATTTCTTCCGTGGCCCTGATTTCAGAAGGACTGTATCCCGAACCCGAATGATTTCTCCATCTCTTTCCACGGCCTGGTAGCTTTTACGAACAGCTGGTTCTGGCTCATTCTACAAATATTGACAAGAGAGAGCGCCAAGAAAAGGAGTCAGTCTGTAAAAACAATGCTGAGAAACAGACATCAGCAGCTTCCACTACGCCAAGGAGACAGCTTCCTGCCAAAAAAAGGGTGTCTTTATTGCTAAAGAGCCCATGGAGAAGACGAATCATACAAAACAGCAGGATGCTTCTCTCTTCCCAGTGGGTTAATTTCAGAAGCAAAACATGCTGCTCAAATGAAAGGTAACGATTACTAAAGCCAAGAAGAAGAAATTATTCAAGTCACTTTACTTGGTTCAGATTCATTTTAAGGACAAAAGCTGGACAAAAGGGGAACTGCTTCATGCCTGGCTGTGTGGGAGACTGCAAGGCTAACAACCCCATTAATCCATTTGAAGCCGTCTGGTGGAGAAATTGGGCGTTGGTTCTTACCTGATACGCCCCTTCTCGGCGAGCAGCGAGGAGCATCCAGAGAGTGGGATGTGCTTCTGAGTCCTCTTCTTGCAGGCTGAGCTTTAGCTGAGGAAACGCTCCGCCCCCTCACGTGACTCCAAGTAGCGTTCCCCCAGTTTTTTGCGATAACGAGAAGAAAGGTTAAGAAATCCTTCTAATCAACTATTGGCTCCTTGGCTGAAACCAGAGTACCCACCAGACGGAGGAGTTAGGGTGGGGCTGGATGCTCCTCGCAGCTCGCCGAGAAGGGGCGTATCAGGTAAGAACCAACGCCCATTCTCCCTCGAGCCGCTCGGAGCATCCAGAGAGTGGGACCTACCAAAGCTTGGCTGTCCTACGGGTGGGACTCCGTCTGGGCCGGAAGCCCCTCCGAGTCACTGATGACCCTCTGTAGGACTCGTCGGCCAAAAGAGGCCTCTGCTGAGGCGTATAAGTCTATTTTGTAATGTCTGATGAATGGGGACGGAGAGGCCCAAGTGGCTGCCCAACAAATGTCAGCGATTGGGGCTTGCGTGGCCCAAGCCGCCGAAGTAGCTGCACTCCTGATGGAATGAGCGGTTATTCCACCAGGAGTGGGCAGAGATTGTGATAGGTAGCACCTGACGATAGTCGCCCTAATCCAGCGACTGATGGTTGAGGGAGAGACTTTGAGCCCCAATGTCCTGGGTTGAAAGGAGAGGAAGAGGGATTCTGATCTTCTCAGGGGTTGTGTGTGCTTAATGTATATGCGCAAGGCCCTTCTAACATCCAGGGTGTGCCAAAGGGTTTCCCTGTCCCTCGAGGGTCTGGGGCAAAAGTTTGGGAGGACCAGTTCCTGAGACCTGTGGAAGGCTGAGTTAACCTTGGGTAAGAAGGTGGGGTCGGGGCGAAGGACCACCCGATCAGCGTGGAACACGCATAAATCGTTTCTGATTGACAATGCTGCTATTTCCGAGACTCTACGAGCAGAAGTAATGGCCACTAGAAAAACTACTTTAAACGTTAGAAATTGAAGGGAGGACTCCCTCAGAGGTTCAAACGGGTGCCTTGTAAGCGAAACGAGGACCTTGTTGAGGTCCCATGTGGGGAACCTGAGAACAGTTGGAGGGCACAAGTTGGTGGCTCCCCTGAGGAAAGCTCTAACCCGGGGGTGATGAGAGAGGGAACTGAAGTTATCACAAGAAACAACGGTTGAGAGGGCAGCGACCTGCCGTCTCAGGGTGTTGGGGGCAAGCCCTTTACGTAGGCTTTCTTGAAGGAATTCCAAGACCTGCGCAATAGAGGGAGAGAGGGGGTCAACTTGGAACCCGCTACACCACTTGGAAAAGCCCTTCCAAGTGGCATCATAAATTCGTGTGGTGGAGGGTCGCCTAGCGGCCAAAATAGTGTCAATTACTTGACTGGAGAATTTTTCTCTTGTCAAATGGATTCATTCAACCTCCAGACGAGTAACTGGAGCCATTGGGGCTCAGGATGCAGAAGGGGCCCCTGAGAGAGGGAGATCCTGTCCGGGGGGATCCTCCATGGGGGTGCTACCGAAAGATTGCGGAGGTCCGCGAACCATGGTCTCCTGGGCCAATAGTGAGCCACCAGGAGCAGGTCTGCCTTCTTGTGAGTGAGTTTGTTTATGACTCTGGGAACTAGCGGCAGCGGAGGGAAGGCATATAAGAGCCCTGGGGGCCATGGGCAGCGTAACGCGTTGTGGTTCTCCGACCCGTGAGACGGGTATCTGGAGAAAAACCGTGGAAGCTGTGCATTGGACGGGGAGGCGAAGAGATCCACCCTCGGGAGGCCAAATATTCTGGACGCCTCCTTGAATAGGGATGGATGGAGGCGCCATTCTGCTTGGTCCACCGTGGCCCTGCTCAGCCAATCCGCCTGGATGTTGGAGATTCTGGAGATGTGTTCAGCTTTTAGTGCGAGGAGGTTGGATTTTGCCCAATGGCAGAGGCGCTCGGCCTCCCTCATCAACTGAATAGACTGGGTGCTTCCTTGCCTGTTGATATGGGCTTTAGCTGTGGTGTCATCCGTGAGAATAAGGATGCGACGCCCGCGTACCAAGGGGAGGAGTCTGAGCAGGGCCAGCTGGACGGCGTGAAGCTCCAGCCAGTTGAGGCTGCATCTTAGCTCGATCGGCGACCACTTGCCCTATGCCGAGAGCGAGTTGACGTGAGCGCCCCAACCTGATAGGCTGGCGTCTGCGGTGAGGGTTAGCCGCTGAGGTTCTGAGAAGAGGTAGCCCCTGTTGATGGCGGGGTTGGTCCCCCAGAGGAGAGACGTGAGGACCCTCGGAGGCACTTTGACTCTGGACTTTGAGTTGCTTCTTCTGGATCTTTGGGATGGGAGCAGGAACCACTGGAGGGATCTGCTGTGTAAACGGGCCCAGGGAATAATTGAGATGCATGAAACCATCTTACCCAACAATTTAGAAAGGTCAAGTAACGCCACCCTCCTTGATCGCCTAATCTGTTTGACCAGAGCTTGAATGTTGAGGAACCTCTCCGAGGAGAGGAAGACCTTTTCTGTAACCGAATCAATTATGGCTCCCAAGTGGGTGATTCGGGTGGATGGGACCAGTTGACTCTTTTGCCAATTGATGAGGAACCCATGTGCCAGGAGAGCGGAGAGGGTGGCTCTGGTGTCCCTGACTGCCTGGGTCTTGGACGGGGAGAGAATAAGGATATTGTCCAAATAGCAGTGAAAGCGGACGGGAACGCTCCTGAGGTGAGCCTCCAGGGCCGCGAGGACCTTGGTGAAGGTCCTGGGGTCTGAGGCCAGACCAAAGGGGAGGGCCACGTATTGATAGTGAAGGTTGTTATAACAGAACCTAAGGAATTTGTGGTGAGAGGGCCGGATTGGAATGTGTAGGTATGCCTCCGAGGGATCTATGGGGGATAACCAGTCACTCCGCCTGGTACCCAAGAGAATCGATTGCAAGGTGTGCATTTTGAATTTGCGCTGGATAAGGTGGCGGTTTAGCCATTTTTAAATCTAATATAGCTCTGCATCCCCCAGAATGCTTGGGCACCACAAAGAGGTGGGAGTAGAATCCTCGTCCCCTCTGGACCAGCGGAACGGGTTGAATGGCCTGAATGTCAAGCAGGTGTTGGATGGTTGCATCCATTAGTGCACGTTTGGCGGGATCTCTTGAGGTGGGGGATGTCATGAAGAAATCAGCGGGGGGCGGACCAGAACTCAAAGGCGAGACCAAACCTGACGGTGTCCCTAACCCGTGCATTATCTCATTGAGCGGCGAAGGGTCTAAGGCGGCCGCTGATGGGGAGGGAGGAAGAAATTCTATCTGGGTCGGCGGTACGGCCTCCCCCCGATCCCCTAAAGGGCCTCTTATGGTTGCCGCCCCGTTTGTTTCTGTCGCCTGAGTCCGAGCGGTCTTGAGACCGGAAGGAAGGGGGTCTCGGGTATCTGGGCGGGAAGGGGAGTTGGTAGAAGGGGCAGGGGAAGCCCCTCCGAAAGGGCTGGGGGCCTCTTGTCTCTGGCCTCCGAAAATGGGGAAGGCCGGTACTTCCTCTTGCTGCAGCCCTCGACCAGCAGGGGTTCCAAGGCCAGGCCGAACTGTTTGTCTCCCTGATGGGAGCAGTGGCCAGCTTGACTTTATTTTTACATCCACCTGCCAGTGCTTGAGCTGCAGTAGGCGGCGAGCTGTGACATGTGATGTTGTCGCTCTGGAAGAGAACCTTACCAATTGGTAAGTGGCGTCAGCTGAAAACTTGGCTGCGGCCACTAGTTTCGCTATGTCTTGGTGCGCCCTCACATTGACGCGGGGACGTTCTCTCAGCTGCTGGATAGAGGACCTTGTGAAGAATGAAGCGGCCCTAGCCGATTTAATGGCCCAAGCGTCGGATAGATGGGCCCGGCGCAACGCCAGTTCTGTCCGGTTGTGCTCAGGTTTCAAGGCCTCTAAGGCCTCACTGGGGATAGAGGAGGAGGCAAGGCCCACAATGGGGTCGTCAACCTCCGGGATGTTTAGAAGAGTAGACATTGCCGAATTGAGATTAAAGAATCTCTTGTCTTGGATAGAGGGTGGGGGGGTGGGCTCCCGTAGGAGCAAGTTGCTTCGGTTGGGATGACCTCAGCTTCCACCACTGGTTGTGTGAAAATGGAGTCCTCTGGTCTCTCTGAGGTGGGGGGGGAAGTCAGAGGGAGACTGGGGAAGAAGACCAGAGACATTCTTGGCTTTAAAGAGGAGGGATTTAAACAAGTGTGGCTTGAACAGCCCCCCGAATACGGGTTGGTCATGAGAAGCCCCCTCGTCCTCCAACATCTCCCCATCCATGAGGTCCGCCTCTAAGAGGGGCTCACTATAATGGAAGGATCCCATCCGGGAGTCCTCTTCCTCTTCCCTGAAGTCACCAAAGTCCCCTTCCTCCTCCTCCTCCTGGGCCCCTACGGGAGGGCGGCTGTCCCTCTGAGAGAGTACCTGACCAACCGGGGGATCCGGCTGTGGAAGGGATCTGATGGATAAAGAGTCGTGGTCGGGAGCCCGTGGAGAGAAGCCTGATCTGGACATGTGCTGCAGGCCTTCCGCAATGCCCTGGCGGATAGCCGATTCCATCCAAGCCTTGATATGGGCTGGAACCTCAGATGTAGAGGGTTCTTGCTGACGCAGACCAGCGGCCGTAGGTGTAAAGGTAGCTTCAGGGGTCTGTCTGGTCAGTGGTCCCGGGGTCAAGTGACCCTGAAGTGGGCTGCGCCTAGATAGGGAGAAGGAAGGGCTGGAGGCCCCGAGCGGGACTCCCTTGATCGCCTATCAAACTCCTTTTCCAATGCCTCATGGCGCCTTCAGGCATCTCGTTGGGAGGCCTTGGAAGGCTCCTTGTCCTGCCTGCGCAAGTAGTGGGACTTTGCCTTAGCCTTCAAGGAAGGTCGTTTAGAGAGATTGCCGTCTGCCATTTTGATAATTATAATAACATAAGGTTCCTTGTCCTGGTGATAATAATAGTAATAATAGTAAAGGGCGGTTGGCTCGCCTGGAATTGGCCTGAGTGGGGCCGAGTGAGGTTTGAGCTGGCCCGTTCCCCCTTTTGGAATTTAATATGTACAGTGGTAACTGGTAGTAAGGAATATATATATATATATATATATATATATATATATATATATATATATATATATATATATGTTTTCTTAAGTTTTCGCGGGTACTTACATGTCTGGCATTCAGCTTTGTTCGGGTATTTTCCCACTCTCACTCTCAACCAATCAGGAGGAAGAAAAAACCATTCTGACACAGCAATAGGCTGCCCCAAATTTAAATCTGAAACCACTGTAAAAGTCTGACTCACAAACACCATACAGAAGCCTGATGATGGCAGATGAGATTCTGCTGAAACGTTGCTACAACTTTAAAAGCACCACATGGGAAAATACCCGAACAAAGCTGAATGCCAGACATGTAAGTACCCGCGAAAACTTGAGAAAACACACACATATATATATATATGGATCTTTGGTTATTCGGGTTTTCTCCCGCGTAAGATTGGAAGTATCTAGGCAACGTTTCGATGAAGTCTCATTCATCATCTTCAGGCTTGGTCTTCAGCTCTGTGCTTCTCAGAGTGATCACTCTGTCATCACTCTGAGAAGCACAGAGCTGAAGACCAAGCCTGAAGATGATGAATGAGACTTCATCGAAACGTTGCCTAGATACTTCCAATCTTACGCGGGAAAAAACCCAAATAACCAAAGATCCACATACAAATACCCGCGAGAACCTCAGAAAACATATATATATATATATATATATAAAATATGTACAGATGTATAATCCTCTGATTTTTATTTTTATTTTGTTTATTTTTATTTTTTATTTTTTTTAATGCTATCTGCATGTAAAGGTTATCTATGTATATACGTATAAAACGTATAATTTCGTCTGTAAATTTTTCTCTCTTTCATTTCTTTTCTCTCTCTCTCTTTTTTTTTAATATACAACAGCCGGAAAGGAACCAAAGAGGTACCACAGTACAGGCCAGATTTACCAAATAAACGCCTGAGGCCTAGAAGGAGAGAGGCCTCTGGCAGCAAGCCTCCAGCAACAAGCCGGAGGGGGGGGTGCTGCAACTTCGCCCCGATAGAGGCTGCGGGAGGCCAACAGAGACAATGAAAGCGAGCCCGAAGGAACGCTAAAAGCAACTAACTCTTGACCCAGGGGGTCTTGGACTTTTACTTCCACCGCAGCAGCAAGAATCAGAAATAACAATGGCGCCCGACCACGATGCGGCCCCAAGATGGCGGCTGCGAGCTGAGCTATGTCGGGCACCTTCAGGACGGCAAGGAGGGCTTGTCCGGTTAGCTCAGCATGCCTGGTGCTCTTAAGGAGCGACTAGCCCTCCCGGTCGGCGTTTAGGGTGGGGGGGAATCCAGCGAAAGTTGCGCGCCACAAGGCAGCGCGGAGGCAGCGATGCGATCTAATAATGGGGGGGGGTCACGCAAAGTGCTGCGAACCCGCCGGTTTGGCCCCTAGGGGTGAGGGGAGACTACCCCTCAGTCCCAACCTTTTGCGCAGGAGGAAGGAAAGGAAATATCAGACCTGAAGGTGAGGAAATTAGCCAGAATAATATACGTAGTATAGATCAGCCAAGGAGCTCCTTCCAACAACAGCCTGACTCTTCGAGGCTGAGCAAAAGACTGGGGGAACGCTACTTGGAGTCACGTGAGGGGGCGAAGCGTTTCCTCAGCTAAAGCTCAGCCTGCAAGAGGAGGACTCGGAAGCACATCCCACTCTCTCTGGATGCTCCGAGCGGCTCGAGGGAGAACATTAATGTGTGTCCACTGATACCGAACCGCTCTTGGTTGCAAAGAGTTAAATGATTGAAGGACCATGCTCGCTACACTTTTAAATCCTTCTTTGCCGATTTCCATGATGCGCATTGAAAATATGATTTGCCTTGTGAGAACTGTTGCCAGATATTTGCCCTGCTACAGCCAGTATGGTGGAGTGGTTGGATACTAGAAACCAGGAGGCTTTGAATTCTAGTTCCAACCTTGGGCACCAAGCCAGCTGGGTGACCTTGGGTGAGTCACTTTCTTTCAGCTTTAAGGAAGGAGGCTAAATCATTTCTGAAAAACCTTGCCAAGAAAATGCAGGGACTGGTTCAGGCAGTTTCCCAGAATTGAGCAGAAGGGAAAAAAGTAAAAAATAGTCTGCTATAAGCACTGTAACCAAACATCTATGTGTGGACAAATGTGGATATCCCCACATAATGAAATATTTTTGTGGTATTACATTTCTTTGCCCACACACAGTAAAGATCTATACAAAATGTGTGTTACAGTTAGAAGTCTCAAAATGGAAAAGTTGATACCAACTCTAGCTATAGTATATACTTAAATGGACACTTTTATATAGATTTGTCCATAGATAACAGTTCTCCTCTCTCACTGCTATTGTACATTTCTAATATGTTCCATGTGTTATCAGAAAAAGTATGTTACACCGTATTTCCTATGCTTTTAGAATTCCTCCAAAAATAAGTTTTTAGAATGTTTACAATGGTGTGGTCACAAAATAAAATGGAATTGCCGAAAGAAATCTGTGAGAAATATGTTACCAATCTTGATATTCAAAGTCATAAGATCTGGAATAAAAATGATGTGCTCAAAGAAAAAATCGAGTTCTGGGATGGGGAGAGGTTTCACTCTCAAACTGGAGAAAATAACCCTGTAAAGACTTTTACCTTAAGATTTATGACAATGACACTTTCTAAAAATCACTCCCACAGTTTCCAGGCAGGCATTGGTATGAAACACTGATGTGAGATGCACTTACCACCACCACCACTGAAGTTCCAGTGACCAATGCCATTTCTGTCCCATGATCAAGTATGAATCCTGATGCAAAGATTTCATCTAGGAATCTCTTATTGCTAATTTCCCACCACATGTTTGAAGAAGGAAAGAGATTAAAAACTAGGCAAGAATTGTCCAAACAGGAGAAAGCCTTTTTAAAGGCAAGTGGCATTATGCCTGCCCCAAGATGATCTCTTGGAGCTAGTTGCTTACATCTCCCCATGCCACCCAAACAAGCCAGAAGGACACGCAGAAGGCAGATTTGGTATTTCAGAGGATTCAATCTATTTCTTTGGTCTCCACAAGATCAAATGTATTCTAAGTATTCTAACACTAAATGTATTCTAACACCAAGCAATGCCTCACTCTCTGAAATGGAGTCTCCCCATCCAGCATCCAAACCAGAGCAGACAGAGAAGTTACTTTATCTGCAAGGAAATTCTCTAATTTATGTGGTGTGTCTGCAGGGAGTTTATTCTACCCATCCTCTCTAAAAGATTCTGGGACACTCTGAACATAGTTGCAAGATGGAACCAATGGACACAATAATTGCAAAGGAGAACTTTGCCGTTTGCATTACCACTGAGGGGGTCTCAAAACATGAACTCTTGCCAAAGTTTGGTTGTGGTTTCTTTTTTTTGGCCACAAACATTTTTTCAATCATTTCATTTCTCTCAACTCTTCAGAAAACCAAGAAACTCTGCCTGGGACAGTGATTAGACAAAAGTGTTGTGGGAGTAGCCACATTTATTACTCTGGCTAGATCTACTATGTCATGAATGGGTATAGTCTTATTCTGCACAGATCTAACATTTAGTGATAGAAGTTGGATACCAAGTTGCCCAAGAAGCCAGCCATATCTACAGGATTATTATTTGCAAAAAAGTGGCCAAAAGCAAATATAAATGAGAGAATCTGAATGAGAAAAGATGGCAAGGGCTGAATTTCAGAAGAAGGAAGCATAAATAGAAAGCATACTGAGTGTAAGTAGTCTTCCACCTATATCCAAATCTACAAATGGGCCTTGGAGTTTTGGCTTTCCCAGAGCCGCCATGGTCATGTGACTGAGATTTGTTCAATCCGTTGCAGCACCGCATGATCATGTGATCACCATTTGTAACCTTCCTTGTTGCTTCCCAAGAAAGGCAATGCGGATGCCAGCTGGAAAGGTCGCTGGATTGTGTCTCCCCTTCCCATGTACCCTCCCCCCCAGCCCCATTTTGTTAACATTTATTTATTTAATTTAATTTATTTGCTCCCCCATCTCATACTGAAATGTCTGTGGATGGCTTACAGTATTAAAATATTAAAATCCTGACAGATAACTATTTTGTAAAACAATAAAAATGGAAATCACAATGAAAATAAAATTAAAAGATGGGGAAGGAGGGAACAGGATATCTGGGGGCTGGGGGTGGTGTAGGATTGTCTCTTAATCTATTAACCACCTCCAGTGTGATGTTCCCACATTAGGGCCCCAAGCCATCTGGCAGAGCCAGGTCTTCAGGTTCTTGCAGAAGGTCAAGACTGATCTCAACTCAGAAGTAAGATGTTCCAAAGGGCAGGAGTCATGGCGGAGAAGGCCCTTCTCTCCTGGACCCCGCTAGCTTGAATTCCTTGACTAACGGGGTCCACAACATTCCTCCTCTGCCAACACAGGTGGGGAGGCCAGTCCCAGTGGGGTGAGATGGTTATGCTGACCATAACTGCCTAATGACTATGGGAACTGGTTAATGATTGTAACCAGGACTGCAGGGATTGCTGTTGCTAAACAATGTGATTGCACTTTACAATTGGCACTGCTTAACAATGGAAATTTCAGTTCCAATTGCTGTCCTAAGTCAAGGACTACCTCTAAGAGATTTTATATAATATCTTGTCGGTAAGGCAGGGATCCAGAACCCCCGCTCTGTGGACCGGCACTGGGCTGTGGCATGCCAGAAACTGGGTTGCACAAGCAAGTGAAGTCCCATCTGGCAGCATGCGAAACCATGCCCCCTCCGATCCGTGGAAATACCTCTCTCCACGGAATTGGTCCCTGATGCCCAAAAGATTGGGGGCTGCTGCTGTAGGGTTTTACAGAAGAGAAGCACTTGCCTCCAATTGCAGATTACAGAACTCCATTAAAGTCCATCAAATGATCAATTATTTAGGGCATTGTAACTAATTGTCTCATAAGCCATTTTGAAGTATTTACAGAATTTGAATATATAGTAACTCCAATGTCATATCTGGTCGCAAAATGGGTGAATATTAGCAGTGTAGTTTTAGAGTCTGTCTTGCAGCAATTTTTTTTGTAAAGATGTAGTTGTGTACAATCACCAAACCTTAGTAAATTTTTAAACAGGAATTCTACCTTCTTAGGGTTCAACTTTTTAAAAACATTTTTAATCCTACCTTTATTATTTTATAATAATATACATTTTAATATATATTTATAAATAATTTATAATTTATAAACATTTCTATTTGTGTAATATATTTCTATAATTTTATTTATAAATTGCTATAAAATTATATTAGGAATTTATAACAACTCTGGGACTGACGTGGTTACAGAAATTAATAATTTCCCTCTTTCTAATTCCTGTGTTTTTGACATGAGAGACAAGATTATTTTTATAAATAACTCAAGGCAACTATCATACCTAATACTCCTTCCTCCTCTTAATTTCCCTATAACAACCCAATTAGGTAAATTGGCCTGAGAGAATGACCAGCTTTAAGTCACCCAATTGGCTTTCAGGCTTAAAATGGGATTAGAATTCAGTCTCCTGGTTTGTAGCCTGATGCCTTAACCACTAGACCAAACTGGCTTCCAATATGAGGACTATTATTTTATTGCCTAGAGAAAGATGGCTGATGTTTGAAGACTTTGCTGTGAACAGCACTCTGAAAGAGATACAGTACTTCCTTAACAAGTATAGTATACTTAATTCGAGCACCTAATATTTATTTCTCCTATACAAATATGTATATGTATAATAAGTATAATCTATAGATTTCCGGTTTAACTTAGTTTTTAACAAATCTATTATTTTTCTCATTTTTTTTTTTAAAAAAGGGTCATTTAAATATCTTCTAGGGAAGTCTTCCAATATATTTCTCAAAGAAAGTATACTTTAAAAATGATCAGAGCAAGACTTTTAAGTCAAAGACAAGCTATGACTAGCCTCTTTGCCTTGCTATCTTTGCTGAGAAATTGCTACAAGGCATTCTGCTCCTGTCCCAAATAGGTAAGATTTAGATTGCAATGATTACAGTAAAGACAAGATTCTTTTCTTCCTACACCGAAAGGCAATAAAACATTATGTCACAAACAATCCTGATGTAACCTAAATGGTTTTGCTTCTTTACTATACACTGCTTCTTTATTGTTATATATATATATTCATTCTTAGCTCTGCCTGCTAACAAGAAAAAGACATTTGCAGAATGCTTACCACAACATAGACAGCCTTCTCAGATGACGCTCCAATGGGTATCCAGCCATTTGTGGCTCTCCTCCGGTTGATGCGTTGCTGCTTTGGATGCAGATGACTTCCCGCTGTTTTGCTGTCAGATACGTGCAAGCAGCTAGTGGTATTCCGGAGGCCCGACTTTGAGCCACTGGGTGGTTTGGAGCTCTGTGGGCATTCACGGGCCATCGTCTGGGGCTCTGAGTTTGGCGTTCGTAAGTGAGGAACAGGTTCTGCAGCTGGTGGCACACTGGGTACCGGACATCCTGAGAGAGGATGGGCAGGTGAAACGGGATGTCCTGCCACTGGGATTGTGAGGCTCAGCTGGTCCAGGGACTTGCAGCTATCTACAAGGTAAGCAAGGTGAATAACTAATACAAGATTCAACCTTTCACAATTTCTGGAATAATTCCCCAAGGAGGAACATTGAAAAGCACCACTTAACCATAACCATATTATAGCCAGAACTCAAGTCTCACATTTGAGAATTACCAGAACAGATATCAAAGGTGATCTACAGGCCATAGGAATATGTAATATTTTTATCAGTTGGTTTCCATCATAATTAATTTAGCATTCTTAGTATACAAAACGTATGACATCTATATCTATACTAAATCATCAAATCT
Source organism: Hydrophis major (assembly GCA_033807585.1). NCBI lineage: Eukaryota > Metazoa > Chordata > Lepidosauria > Squamata > Elapidae > Hydrophis > Hydrophis major. The sequence goes on along the minus strand of CM066328.1, from coordinate 77,865,564 downwards.
TATTTTCAGTCTTGAAAATCAAAACATCATTTTCCTTGAATATTTCCTCCACAAAATAAAAACCTGCAGTTGTAGTGCTAGAAAGAAAAAAAAATCCTGATGAATAGAAAGAAAAAAAAAATCCAGAAGCAGTTTCATTTAAATTTTCTATGCATTATACCTATCAAAAGTATCCAGTACTCATCTCCCTAATACTTAATACAGTTTCTACCCATGTTTCATGAGTCCCAGAGGGAGTCATTAGCCCATATTTCAGTAGCTAAGGAAAAGATGCTTTCCATTTCCATATCTTCCCCCTCCACAAAAAGTTTGTTATTTGGAGCAAATAAATTTGTTTGAAAACGTCTTCTTCAGATTTTCAATCATTCATAAAATCCATGGTTTTGAAATACAAATCACTAGGGAAGTATAAAATGTTCTATGCTCAAATCATTTTGAAATACTTGTTCTTAATTTCCAAACATCAAAACAAGGTGTTTCAAAACATTTCCAAAAGGATTAAAATATCTTGTTTCAAAAGTAAAATAAATTATTTTTAACTTGAAAAGTACCATTTTGAATTCAAAATGGAATGTTTCAAATGGAAATATTTTACATACCACTATAAATCATGCCATCAATTCCTGCCATACTAGCAAAATGGATGGACCATATTTCTATTTCATCAACAGTGGGGTAAAGTCTTTTAATTTTTCTCCTGACAATATGCATGAATTCAAGAATAATTATCAAATAGTTTATCAAATAGTAATCTCAAGAAAAATTACAGCAGGGGAATGATGAAACTGGGAATCAAAATAGTTCAATTCAGCTGTGCAGAGATCTGGATTTAAATGGGGGAAAGGTGACTTAGATGTCCATGAGGACACATGCCTACATATTGTAGAAATGCGAAGCCCGTAGGCAGCCTAAAAGCTGTGATCTGACCTTTCTTTGATTTTGTTTTCTCAATTTCTTGCTCTTGATTCCTGACAAGGAAAGAAAAAATGCCCTGTTCGAACTAAGGCTGAGCAAAAAACTGGGGACACTAAGGAGGAATGTCCTCAAAATTTGGCTCAGCCTATCGGATGAGAGAGGAAGCATCTCCCATGCCTGGATGCTCTGAACAGCTCACCTGGAGAATAACAAAATTTCCTTTTCCTGGGCTCATGCAACTTTTTCTTTCTAACCTAGATCACGGCACAGCTCTATGTGGAAGTAGCTGCTGATGCAGTGCTAATGAAGGCTATCTTCACATAAACAGTTAAAAGTAAAACATGCTTGACATTGGTTATGATTTTCAAGGACACAGAATGAGTGGCCTGAAGTCTTCAAACTTCACCAAATATGTTTAGAATAAGAATCATGCATCTTAATGTAAAGATTCTGAGTGGCAAGAATCAGTGCAGATAGAAAGTGGCTTATGCCTGACCAATTCCACAAGAAGTATCCCTCACCCTGAAGAGTGAAACATTTTTACATGAGCAGAGGTATTACTACCCATAAAAATCAATAATGCTTCGTGTAACCTCTAGAAAGCAAGAAAGTTCATTGACATGCAAGCTGTGATAAAACCAAGTCCCTGCTGAAATCCCTGAAATCCTGACAACTATTTTTTTTTTAAAATAGGAATATTACCATTGATTTTGACCTAAAGAATGTAGCACGACTGAGATGTTTTACTGAGAGAAAAAGCCATGAAGCTATTGCTCTGTCCCATAGGGAGAGCAGCAGGGGTGGGATTCTACAGGTTCGCACCTATTTACTAGAACTGGTTGTTAACATTCTAAGCAGTTCAGAGAACCGGTTGTTAGAAGAAATTACTGGCCTAATCCTGTAAGGAAGGCAGGAAGGAAACATTCTGGTGTTGCTTACAGAAACTGCCTCTCCATTAACCCTTATTACATTCTTGGCAGGACTAGACTTCCTATCTCAGGAACGTCTCTGGAGTTTTTTCGCCCTCCTTTGCTGGTACTTTGCTTGTGTGGAGTGACCATTCAAAGTTACAATGGCACTGAAAAAAGTGACTTATAACCATTTTTCACGATTACGACTATTGCAGCAACCCCACAGTCACGAGAGGCCAGACGAGGAGATGCATGCCTCGATGTGAGTGATGTTGAGTTGGCCAGGCCCAGCCAGTCACATTACTACCAAGCCATGCCCACGAACTAAGCCACACCCACAGAACCGGTTGTTAAAAAAATTGAATCCAACCCCTGGGGAGCAGCATTAACAAATAGTAATAATACTGCTACCACAATTGCATAATTAAGGACAGCTAATAAATATGACAAAAACATTTAACGATCCCAATGTTAGAGATTGCAAAGACCCTTCTGGAATGCTGAACTCCCTGGACTTAGTAGGTTCTCCCTTGTTATGTTAAAAAAACTATAATTCTCAAAGCATACATAATATCTCAAGAAGGGAATGGTGGTCTATAGAAAACTGAGAGATACTATTTCTTTCTGAAAAGGGATGTTTCATATATCTCGAATAAGGATGAAGGGAAAATAGCTCCAGTCTGTATTTTTTAGATGAGCCTACTCAATCTGCACTTCTCAAACTTTCAAGTGAATTTGAACTTGGCAAAGTGCATTGTGAAAAAATACCAGAATAACAGGGTTGGAAAGGACCTTTGAGATCCTTCTAGTCCAATCCCCTACTCAGGCAGGAAACTCTATACATTTGCAAAAAAAGTAGGAGACAGTACAGGTAATCTTCCTCTTAGGGCCACAGTTGAGCCCAGCATTTCCACTGCTGAGTAAGGCAGTTGTTAACTGAGTTGCACTCCATTGTATGATCTTTTCTGCCACAGTTAAGTGAATCACTGCAGATATTAAGTGAATCATGTGGTCAGTAAGCAAATCTGGCTTCTGCCATTGACTTTGCTTATTTGGAAGCCAACTGGGAAGATTATAAATAGTGATCACATGACCCTGGGATAGAGCAACTGTCAGTTGCCAAACACCTGAATTTTAATCATGTGACCATGGGGATGTTGCAATGGTTGTGTGTGAAAACGAAATCATTTTTTTCAGTGCCTCTGTAGCTTTAAATGATCACTAAACAAATGGTTGTAAGTCAAGGACTATCTGCATTTGGGATAGGGTGTAATTTCGGGCTTGCGAAAAATATACATATGTTATAACTTCAAACTGGTTTGTTGCTTGAAGGACCCATAAACTCAGGGAGAGAAAGGGAAGAAATAATTTTCTGCTTGTGATCCAACAAAGATGGAATTTTTCTAGCTACTATTTTATTTTATTATTTTGTTTTACTTTACCTTTATTTTACCTTTATTTTATGCTGTCCATCTTCCCTATAAGACGACTGTTTACTACTCACAGAAAGCTGGAAGCAGTGCACAAATCACTCTACTACCACTTGAACTTTTTGTGTTCAAAGAATGACACAACTCTTCATGTAGCAAGTTCGTCTTTTTTCTAGGGAAAGCATTCACTGATTAGGCTACAAACATGCTTCCACATTAGTCAGAACATTAAACATGATCTCAGTTCTGAATACTTAGCTATAGCTAACCAAGTAAAACTTTGTAACGCATAACAGCACAGCTTAATCTGTGGAGCTAACACTATTTTAATTTTACAAATAAATTATACAGCTATTAACTCTTCAGTGCAAGACAGGATTTTGGGAAATCCATAATTCCACATATTAAAAAAAAGTTTAGTCACACAGTCTTTATCCATATGCTTCTTTTTGAATGGCAGTACCCTTCTGCAAAATGAGTAAGTCATAATACCCATTTTTCCCACAGTCCTAGTTTAAATATTGCTTTGATCTATCTAAAATCCTCCAGCAGTTTAATTAAATTAGTTATTCCTTCCTGAAATCTTAAAATTATTCTCACAGCATGGTTGCACACAGCCAGAAAATGATGTCCACAGAGACACCTGCCATTTTGAAGAGAAGAAATTATACCTCTTTTATCAACTAATTGTCTAAATAACCGTTATTAGAATTCTATAGTCCTGCAGGTTTTATACTAGAGATACTGGTATGGAATTTTCCAACACAGCAAATAAGAGAAGTGTTTTAAATAGTCTGAATTAGAATTCTATACACAAGCAACAAAAGAAGTAAAATACACATCACTTATGCAAACACCAGAAGTGTTCTTTTTGAATCAGATTACATATTAAATTGGCTCTACGGAAGCCAGTCTATTGTTCTCTTTGGCATAGTCGGCTCTTCTCTAACTTCTTAGCCTTTCTACCCAAATGCCTTTATTCTACAAATGGATAGCATCTTTTCAGACACTTTTGAGCTGAGGCATGGTTGAATTTAACTTTAAATTAGTTAAATGCACAAATACAATTACTCAACATGCATTTATTAACTCTCTCTGCTTAAACACTTTTGGCAATAACTTTTGGATGGGCTAAAGGGATTTTAATAGTTTATTTCAAGACTGAGATTTAGAAAATGGTTATTTGAACCACCAACTCCAAGTTTTTCTGTTATCAGTGAGAAGATCTTGCCTCCCAAGGGGATCACAGAAAGGCTATACAAAATAAATTTAAAAGATGACTAATAAATTGGGGATAATTAGGTTCCAAATGGAAAACAGTTCAGTTGCTGAAATGTTTGTAATTCTATCCCTTTCAACAAAATTTTATTTTAAGGGTGTGCACACTTATGCAACCATGTTATTGTACATTTTTATTGTTCCTTTTTCCCCTTAAAGATTTCAGTTTGTTTTCTAATTGAACTGTACAGCTTATATGTTATAAGTAGAAAAAAAATTCTGAAGTTATTTATCTTGCTCTAATTTTTTTTACATCTCAAAAGCCTGACATTTTAACAGCGGTGTATAGACTTTTTATATCCACTGTATAAAGAGTGAATATAAATCAATGATGTATAAAGTAATAATTAAAAGAGTTTTTAAGATTTTATAAATATTTGAAAATTTGCCTTTGGGGAAAATGGTATCATTAGTTGTCATTTATGGCTTCTATGGTGATTCAATGGTCAGCAATTCAGTGATACATCTGGCAGACTTTAATAGTTATTTTTGGATATCTGGTGTGTAAGTACAATCATAGACAATCTGCTTTGCATAGGAAAGGACACTAGTTCTTGCATTTCTACTTAGAGTTGACAGACTCCTATTTGAACCTCTGAAAACCCACTACTAGTCAGGTAGTCCATAGCTAGATAAGATTAGTTGGCTGAGGATAAGTTAACTTATTTTCCTTAGCTTAAAGCTGGGAATATAAATGTTTATGATTCTTCCAAGCAACTGAAAAACAGGGGCTTTTGATGATGATTTTACTCATCATCACCAGTTGGTTGAAATTTACTTTCTTGGTGGGGAAGGATGATAGGGCAGGGAAGATAGATTGTTTTTATATTTAAAGGAATTTTTAATGATATGAGAGAAACAATTCTAATATAGGTTAATGAACTTTTTAAAAAAGTAAACAATCTTTTTTTGGTGTGGGGAGTAAAATCAGAAGCATTTCAATGCTGAAAGTATTATACTTAGAAGTCTTTGAAAGTTGTAGCTAAATTATATTCAAATTTGGGAAGGGGATGTTTTCGAGTCAGTCCTGGTGCCTAGATAAGTTCCTGCAGGGTTTTTGTTTTGTTTTTTTGCAAGAGTTTTGGAAATGATTTGCCACTGTTGTCTTTGTGCAGCTGTGAGCCACCCTACAGATGACTTCATGCCTTAAAGCAGGGCTAAATTACCTAGCTTCTAGCTTGGTGCCTTAACCATTACACGAAACTGGCACTTATATTTATCATAAACAAATATTTTCAGATATATAAAAATTAGTACTGAATAAGAATTGGAAGGAATTGATTTCAGAAATTTACAAGAATATAAAAGGACGTTCTGTAAAAGGTGTGTGTAAAAAGGAATTTAATTGCTCAACCAACAGCAATTCCAGCTGAAGGCAGAAGAGCAGGCCTGCTGAGAAAACCACAGTACAGGGAGCCAAGAGGAACAAATGGATACAACAGCACTAGAGCCCTTTACTATTTGATACTGAAGATAAAACCTTCTTTGTGTTGAACTCAACTCTCGGTGACTACACTCATCCCGATTTTATGGTAGCATATGGAGCTGGTTTGCCTTTGTCTTATTCAACTTTAAAAGACTAATGTGCTGAGATTAGAGACTAGTGGTCTTTTATCCAATAAATAACAAGATCAGAATCTGGTTAGTTTTGTCAGGATCCACCAATATTGCCAGGATATAGCCATCTGCTCTAGTTATCAATACACAACATTGGATTATTACTCTAAAGAGCTCAGAGTCACTTGTTCTGAGTCCTGAAGTTACCTCACTACAGCGCTAAGAGATCCCTCAAAATCTGCTTTTAAATTGAAAGGTCCCAACTATCTAGTATTTAGGGATATCCATGCAATCTAAAAATGATATAATCCATCTGGATCTTGAAGAAGCATTTACTAACTTTCTCCAGCCTAATGTCCTCTTGGTGTTCTGGACTTCAACTTCAAGTGACCCATTTGAATTCTAAAATTTGAAGAATAAGCTCCTTGGAGCACAGCAATTGCTAACAACTGGGTTAGACTCTTTAAGCAAGAATCCTTAGATCCCAGCCAATCTATCAATAAGATTAAAAAATGATTACTTGCCTACCAAACTGTGAACAGAAGCATACAGAAAGAGAAGCATTTAAAAGAAATTTTCTTCTTTTTCACTTACATTAAGTATGTGTGGGTAGCTGGGCTAGAATATGTATTTATTTTTAAGGCTTTTTTTGTCATTCTTTCCTGTTTTCTCCTCTTTTTTAAACAAATAATTTGCTTTTTAGAACAAGAAAAAAGAGAATATGGGCTACTATGATCACATGCATAATCTTAAACCATGATTTTTATTATTATTTATTGGGAAGGACTTGATAGGTAGACAAAACAAGAACAAATCCAGCCTAAACATCTGACGACAGTGTGATCAACCATAATAATAAAGTCAGCATCACTATTGAACCATTTTCATTCCCAAATCAGTCATCCTCGCTTCTGTCTTCTCGTCAAAAAGAACAAAATTCTCAACTGGAAAACAAAAAGAACTGAAATGAAGAATAATTAAGCATCTAGAACAGCACAAAAATAACATAATAAGCTTGTCTGCATTTAAACTTGTTACAAAATAGCACAAAATAGCACAACTATGTCAATACTGTAATATCAAATATAAGCATCAGCTCACTGCAAAACACAAACCAACTGATGCACAGCAGAGCTGCAGTTATAAGTCCTGCTTAGATGCAAAATCAATAAATAAGACAAAAAAAACAAAACCAAACAGTACATCACCAAAATGGAAGATCAGGCTGGAAAATAATAAGCTAAGATCATATGCAAATAAGCTATAATAGATAAATGAAAAGAAGTTGAAGAACAAGACCACCAAAAATACCTGAACAAGAAATAACACCTAGAGACAAAGAAGTTAGAGGAAGCACTGTTAAGTAATAAAGCAACATAACAGCCATAGACAAGAAAATTAGCAGATACGACATTCAGATTGTACACTAACAGATAACAGATAATCAGAGTTGGAAGGGACCTTATAGGTCATCTAGTCCAACCCCCCGCCCAAGCGGGGGACCCTACACCATTTCTGACAAATGGCAGTCCAAACCCTTCTTGAAAGTCTCAAGTGATGGCGCTCCCACAACTTCCGAGGGCAAGCTGTTCCATTGGTTGATTGTTCTCACTGTCAGAAAGTTTCTCCTTATTTTCAGGTTAAATCTCTCCTTGTTCAGTTTCCATCCATTATTCCTTGTCTGGCCCACAGGCGCTTTAGAAAATAACTTGACCCCTTCCTCTCTGTGGCAGCCCCTCAAATATTGGAAGACCGCTATCATATCTCCCCTGGTCCTTCTCTTTACTAGACTAGCCAAGCCCAGTTCCTGCAACTGTTCGTTGTATGTTTTAGCCTCCAGTCCCCTAATCATCCTGGTTGCTCTTCTCTGTACTTTTTCTAGAGTCTCAACATCTTTTTTATAATGTGGTGACCAAAACTGGATGCAGTCCTCTAGGGGTGGTCTTACTAAGTAAGACTTTATAGAGTGGTATTAGTATCTCACTTGATCTAGATTGTATCTCTCTGTTAATGCAACTTAGGATTGCATTCGCTTTTTTGGCTGCTGCTGCACACTGCTGGCTCATATTTAGCTGGTTGTCCACTAAGACTCCAAGATCCCTCTCACAGTTACTGCTATTGAGCCTGGTTTCACCCAGTCTGTATGTGTACTTTTGGTTTTTCTTGCCTAACTTTTCTCCACACTGAATTTCATTTTGTTAGATATGGTCCAGTGTTCAAGTCTGTCACGATCCATCTGGAACTTGAGCCTATCTTCTTGGGTGTTAGCTATTCCTGCCAGCTTAGTATCATCTGCAAATTTGGTAAGTTTCCCTTCTATTCCCTCATCTAAGTCATTAATGAAGATATTGAAGAGTACTGGGCCTAAGACAGAACCTTGTGGCACCCCACTGCTTACTTCCCTCCATGTAGACTTAGATCCATTGAGGACTACCTGTTCAGTATGGTTTGTCAGCCAGTTGTGAATCCATCTAGTGGTGGTGCTATCTATTCCACTTTTTTCTAGCTTACCAAGAAGTAGATCATGGTCTACTTTGTCAAATGCCTTGCTAAAATCTAAAAATCTAAAACAACTACAGGCAGAATCTCCCATTTCAGTTGAATCGGAAAAATTCCTATCGATGGAAAGACTGCAATAAACTAGCCAACTCCTAACAAAAAAGATATAATGCAATTCTGGGCACAGCTATGGGACAAAACAATGAAATACAGGAATGCACCTTGGATAAAGAAGGTGAAGAAGGAAAAATGAAAGAACTTGTAATAACAGCAACTATTTATTTATTTTATTAAATGTATATTCTGCCTATCTCTCTATCCAAAACAATAAAAATAAAAATATAAAAGCAATCATAAATATATGAACAATTATAATTACAGAGGTTTAAATGCAATTTTTCAAAAACTACAGGCTCAAGCAGAAGATACCTTCCCACCAACCTAAAGTATCTCCATCAGGGCCCCATGCCAATTGGCAGAGCTAATTCTTAAGGTCCCCTGAGAAAGCCAAATGGATAGGATGGACCAACTTCCAGCAGCAAAATGTACCAAAGGGAAGAAGCCACAGTAGAAAAGCCTATTTTCCCTGATCCCTTCTGCTAGAACGAATGGGCAAGACAGCTCCTTGAGGCAATATGGTTCCTCAGATATCCTGGACCAGTGGTGGGATTCCAATTTTTTGTACTACTGTTCTGTGGACATGGTTTGGTGGGTGTGGCAGGGGAAGGATACTGTAAAATCTCCAGTCAGAGGTGGTATTTGCCAGTTCTCCTAAAAATTTCTGCTACCGGTTCTCCAGAACTGGTCAAAACCTGCTGAATACCACCTCTGTCCTGGACTGATGCCACAAAGGGCTTTAAAACTGATAAGACTTTGAATTGGACCTGGATGCAAATCAACTTTGAGCAAAGTTCATGTAACAGTGTTGTTACATGTGCCATCTCAGGGGCCTCCAGAACTCTCTACACCACTGGGTTCTGAACCAACTGAAGCTTCCAAATATTCTTCAAGGGTAGCCCCATTGTGGTAATCCAGATAGGAAATGACCAAGGCATGAATGACTGAGCATACAGCCTCATGATTCAGAAAGGCACACTGGTATACAACACCAGAAATGGTGGAGAAAAGAGCAAGAAAAATCAAGAATTGGTTAGCACTAGGTGAAGATGAACTGCATGGTTTTGGGTTGAAGCATTTAACTGGTTTGCCACCCACTTATCGACAAATAATTTAACAACATATTGCAATGAGGTAAATTGAAGATTGGTTAACATCTGACTAAACCTACCTGATAATGAAAGATCCAACAAAATGCCAGCATCAGGAAAACTACAGGCCAATTACCTGCCTACTGATAATTATCAAATTGCTAACAGGTACACTGGCTGATGCAGTCCAACAGCATCTAATTGAAAACAAGTTCTTTCCATCTGAGCAGAAAGGAAGCTGCCTGAACAGCTGAGGGACAAAAGTTCAGCTCCTAACTGAAAAGATGATTTTGGGAAACTTCAAGAGAAGGAAGATCAACTTGAACGAAGCTGGAACTGATGACAAGAACGCATTCAAACTCCCTGAAACATGATTGGATAATCAAGTGCCTAGAAATAAGAGGAGTCAGTGGAGACATCAGAAGCTTTGTGCAAAGATCAATGGCAGAATGGAAGAAATGGTTGCTGGTAAATGTTAATAGATTGGGAGAGATTAATATTAAGAGAAGAATCTTTCAAGAAGACTCATTATCATCACCACTGATAGTCTTTGCATTGATTCCTCTGGTGCTCAGCAACTGCTGCCCAAATATACAACTGAGATACTGTAATGGAATTTGAACTAGACAAATGAGCCACCCTTACCGTCAACAGGGAAAAAATAATGACAACTGAAGGATTCAAGATGCCCTATGGAAGTAACATCAAGCGTCTGAATAAAGATCCCTACAAATATTTGTGCATCCTTCAGGCTGACATCATCAAGCATACTGAAGTCAAGAAGGTCAGTAGTGAATACATCAAAATAGTGAATAAGATCTTAAAGTTCAAGCTCAGTGGTGGAAATACCACAAGGCATTAATATTGGGCAATTCCAGTCATCAGATATACGACTGGAAAGGTGGACTGGATTTAAGCTGTACTAAAAGCCCGGAGAGGAAGACAGGAAAAATAATTACAATGAATCATTCCCATCATACACAGAGAGATATTTGACAGACTATTTATCAAGAAGCATTGGTGCAAGTATACCAAACGGTGGAAGAAGAAAAGAGGGCATCAGAAGAATATCTGACGAACAGTGAAGAAGATGCACGAAAAGTTCTTCCAACTCTATTATTCTGTTTGGTTGGATTGATTCTGTGGTCATGGGATCACCATTTGCAATTTTCCAGCCAGCTTCCAACAAGCAAAGTTTATAAGGGAAGCTGGCTGAATCCGCTAATGAAACTGGCTTCCCTTATAAATGTAACAAGTGTGATTGTGATTCACTTCACTGGCAGAAAAGGTCGTAAAATTGGATGTGACTCATTTAACAACTTACTTTACTTAACAATGGAAACTCCGGTCCCAACTGTGATTGTAAATTGAGATTACCTGTATATAAAGCAATCAGACTCTGCAGAGCTGTGCATAGAAAGGGAACAACAATGTTCTTTCTACAGTACTTTAAAGTGGCTGACATCATGTAGTTTGTGCAGGCAGCTGAACCATGACATGAGATATGTAGAAATAAACACATTTTTTTTAGTGGAATTCAGGGAGTTGAATGAGTGTTGAAAGGGAAACTAAGCAGTTACGTTTAAACTGATCATGTCTAGGGCTGATGGGCAGCAAGTGTTCTTTCTAAGTGTCTACACTGTGGGTGCTACTGTTGGAGAATGAGATATTTATATTTGGAGAACTAGGGAGAGAAAATCTCAGGGAGAAAAAACTCGTAAGCTATACATGGCCCATAAATCTCAGAATCCCCTGCAATATATTGCAGAAATCTGGGGCAAGTCACCCAAAATTGGTGGTGCAATTCTTGATAAGAAATACAAAATACCCACACAAAAAATTGTGATAAGCCTTTGGAGAGGCTTAAGTACATTTAAAAAATTAGACTGTTCCACAAATTTAAAAAAAAAAAAAAAACTTGGAAGAAGCAGTGAAAAGATTGCTCCTGTGGATTTAAATCAACATTTGTTTGAGTAGACCAGTCCTCTCACACATGGTGCTCTGCAGATCTGGATCATGAACTTTGAGAATTTTGAAGAAATATCTGCAATTAAAGGCTCCCTGTTGAGAAGGATAGAAAAGACTGAAAAAATCCACATTTTTTTCTAGTCTCCACATATTCCATCCTTCTACAGCAGCCTCCTCACTCTAATTACCTTGCAGAGTTGTTAGGACTATAATTCCTCAAATTGCTAGCCACTCTCACCCTAGCTGCAGAATACCTGGTTTGCAAAAACAATAGCACACTACTCATCCAACAAGTATCTCTATCCATATTATATTACATGTAACATGAATCAGTTGTGTCATGCTCACAGCTTCAGTCAGAAACAGGGAAGAACAGAAACCTCAAGCAGTGCCATTTCCTCTGTGTTATCCTACTTCTTGCATCCTTTTGCAACATCTGCCTTTTTTATGCCTTTGTTGCTTGCTTAAGGAAACCACATACAGGCCAAACGCTAGGTTTGGATTACAATTTGAACAAGACATTCCATTAAGTGAACTGTTTTACATTTTAGACTACTCAAATTACAACTGAATTATCCAAACATAAAGCAGAATCTCTATATTAGCAGCCGGCAAGTTTTGCCAGCCTTTTAGTTGATGGGGTAAATATAAGCATCAACTGGAGACGCATTTATAAGAAATATCCCATGTGGAAACTTGATGCAACTGAGAAGAGGATTGAGCATAAGATCTTTGAAAGGAGCAACTGGGCTACTACAAGAAATAGCACTTAGACTTATATACCACTTCACAGTGCTTTACAGCCCTCTCTCAGTGGTTTACAGAGTCAGGATATGGTCCCCAACAATCTGGGTCCTCATTTTACCCACCTCAGAAGGATGGAAGGCTGAGTCAACCTTGAGCTGGTGAGATTTGAACTGCCAAACTGCTGGCAATTGGCAGTCAGCAGAAGTAGCCTGCAGTACTGCACTCTAACCACTGCACCACCACGGCTCAAGAAGACACAACTGACATTTCCTTTTAGCATGAGATTTCATGGGGGAGCTCTTCTGATTCCAACCTCTAACTTTGTCTGTGAATAAAAATGACCTAAGCCACATGGATTTCCTACTTCAGGTGCAGAGATGCTGAAGGCCAGCACAGTATTCTAGCATCCAATCATCCAGGCAATGCAAGCATATCATCTACTGGCAACAGGGAACAACTTTATTCAAAGACTGAACTGCCCGTAAATATTAGCATTTTTAACACAAAGAGATAGTTGCAGACTTACCTGCTGCAAAAGGCATCTTATAAGGGTAGCCGTTCCGCCCTGTATGCCCACTACCAATTCTGCTTTCTGGTACATGCATAACTCCACAAAGGCTGAAGCTGTTAATTGCTGGTCCCTCTCCACAACAATATGGAGAGCTACACCAATGAAATGGCTGAAAGGAGGGGTCAGACGGTAAGGAACCAGGAGATACCAAAAGCCCCTCACAACCCGTTGCCTGCGACAACTCATCCTTCGGGTATATTGAGCAATGAGTGTAACTATTATATCCACTTTGGCCATAATAAACATAAAATCCATTCAACGGCGTCAAGTCAGACGATTCATAGAGACAGCCACAATCTGGATGATTGCCTGGGACAGGCAAAGGATGGAACTGAGGTACTGGGAAGGAAGGCTGATGAAATTCCTGCTTGGGCGTAGGAGATTTCTCCCCAGGTCTTCCATATTCAGGCTTCATGGAAGCTTGCCCACCCATTAGCAAAGGCAGTCTGTGGAAGAAACCCTCTGTGCTTTCAGATGAGTTAGGTGATGGTGTGTAATTGATGGATTCCATTTTCCCATAGATTCTAGGAGACTCCTGATGAACTGCTTTTCTAAATGTATCCTCAGAGACACCTTGCCAGGTATGTTGACCCTCTGTTTTGACAGAGGATATTTCCTTTTTGGATTTAACACAATTTTTTCCATTGGCTTTGGCCCACTTGAGTTTTGATTTGGAACTGTGTCCTTCCACCTTGCTTTCTCCAGTTGATTTACTTCTGGGCTTTAATGGTTGGTCTTTCTCATGAGTCAGTTTCAGAAAAGCTGCAGCATTGAGACTGGCCAATCTCTTTGGGGCAGGATGGTAGGGAATTCCTTTGTCCTCACGTCTTTTCCCTTCAGAGCCACCGCCCAGGGACTGGCTATAAGGAGCACACTTCTGACTTGATTTAGTTTGGTTCTTTCCCTTCGCTGTTTTAGTGCCTCGTTTTTCTGTCAAGGGCCATGAGCCCTGAGCTTTGCAACATATGCTATTAGTGCAACAAATCCCACTAACCTGGGGGGAATCTTTTCGAAAACGCCTGCCAGATAATAAGTTGTCATCCCGTTCAAAGAGCAGGTTGTTCACCGCTTCAGCGTTCAAGGAGGCTAGTCTCCGTTTTCTGGGCTCCGAGAGGCAGACATTATGCCCTTCCTCCTCAGTCCCAAGGCATGAAAGCTGGCATTTGCCTGTAGAAGAGTCTTGTTTCCCTGCTCCTGTTACTTGAACTTGTTCTGGAAGGCAGGAAGGTCTGAAGTTATCTATGCAACTGGCAAGACCCCTTTTCATCACCCTTGGAGTCTCCTCTGACAGTGATCCAGCTACATCCTCTAGTCTTGTGAGTAGCACGGAGCAGGTTTTTTTGTCCACAGAGGAACTGAGGCGTTTCCTTAAGGGATATGTCTTTCGGAGTTCTTGCAAATTCCTGCTTTTAGTTGTATTGGCAAGTCTAGTCTGGACTTTCTGCCCTTCAGTACCATTTCCTTGCTTGTTACCCTCCACCTCAGTCCTATCCATTCTCTCACCGTCAATCGGTGACAAAGCTTGGCCAGCAGAACCAGCAGAGTATTTCAGAAGCAAGATCTGTTTCTTCCGGGCATGCGTCATAGGATCAATGTCCACCCCTGAGAACACAAAGAAAATATCTTAATATCAGCAGTAGATAAATGCTTCCTCACACAATGCACCAACTGATATTTAGAACATATGTGCTCTATACAAAATATGGATCTCTGGGGGCAGGGGATAGGGAGTTTAATCAAATTAGGATTTCAGCTATCGTACAAACATGTCTTCATTTCAAACCAGGACCATATCGTTTGGCTAAAGACCAAACATCCTAAAGACCAAACATCATTCCTAACTGAAAAGTATGCTACTCTATACTAGTAACTACTCTACACTAATTCCAACAAATACTGATTTATCTCACCAGCTTCCATTTATCTCACCAGCTTCCATTCCCATCAACATTATCCAGTTCCAAGATTTCTCTCACATAACCAGAAAACCCCATTTTTGTGGGAAAAGAACAGGACGCATCCCACCATTTTGAACACAGCATAAGACTAACCCCAAAACCTTCCTTCTTTATACAGAAGCATGCTACTCTTTTGTTAATTTCAACCAACTATGATCCATCTCACTATCATCTGTAGGGATGATTGCCATCAGAGATTATCCACTTGTAGAATTTCTCTCACATAACTAGGGAAACCCATTTTTTTTAAAGACAACTATCTACTTTTAGCATTTTTATTTGGTATTCGAAAAGTGAATATATCTTTGAATATTTATGTTTTAAATAAAATCCTGTTAAAAAGCTATAAATTGTGTTTGCAATATATCTGATCTTCATCTGCATAGAACGCATTCAAAAGAAAGAAAATTCATGATCAGGACTGGAGAAAATATGAGAAGCATCTCTGAAATCCCTGCATATAGAAGAACACATCCTGACCAGGGTGAGAAACTGATCTGAAGAGGGTGGCATCTCTTAGCCAACAGAGAATGAGCATACAGAGCTATAAGGGCAGGCTTAGAAACCAGGATGAGCAACACTCAGAAATCTGATTTTCCTTCATATTGCTTTTGGATCACATATTATTAATACACATATGTGGAACCAGCATTTAATACTTTTAAGAATGTATTAGGAAGAAAAATAAAACACCCTCCTACACACAGATGGAACTAATTGGTTAGGTTATCAGAGATGCGTTAGGCAATTATAATTTAACAGGTTTAGGTATAAGAATTTATTCTAGCTGCATTTACTTTTCCCTGCTCTATATCAAGGGTCTTTAAACTTGGCAAGTTTAAGACTTGTGGACTTCAACTCCCAGATTTCATGAGCTAACATGACTGGAGGAGGAATTCTGGGAGTTGAAGTCCACGAATCTTAAAGCTATCAAGTTTGAAGATCCCTCCTCTATATAATCATTTGGTTTCAGTTAATGCGGATATATCAAGAATAGTGTATTTTGTCGTCTAAAAACACATTTTTCCCCAAAAAGTTAAAGCAGCTATTCCCTCCTCTTAAAACATCCACATCAAGATAGCATAATTTTAAATTTTCTGCTTACCATACATCTGATTCTCTCAATCCCAATTCCAAACTACCACTCAGGATTTCCTAGTTATGGCTCTGCTTCTACAAACCAAAAATGCTGCTCATTCATAACAATTCTAGATATTTCGAAGTATCCATTGCAGTTCTCTATCTTTGTTTAACAATTGTTATTATTTCAGTGTTGGAATTACTATTATTTTAGGATAGTGTAATGTGAATTCATTTCCAAATTAATTTGGTTTCAACATTTTTCTAGTCCATTTCATACTAACCCAGAAAAATTCCACCCCATCTCTGATTTTTCACAGTGCAAATAAACTTGTGGGAGAAGAAAAAAGGCTATTATGTTGACACAACAAAGCTATGCAATCATATATTATTGAAAAATGATATATGATTCCATCTAGACCTGCTAAAAATAAATATTGATGCTCTGCTGTTTCTCTTGTTTCTATTTTTCCTTCATTTTTGCAGTTATAAAATATCAATAAGGCAGTAAAAATGCACAGCTCCTGAGCAGTGCCAGTGGATCATACCCATTTAGGGCCTTTGAAAAATTCTGTGAATGAGGCAGTAAGAAAGGAATACAAGCTTCCAGAATGTATCAATATCTCTGCCAGATTGGAACAGCATACATAGATAGATCTGCCTGTTTTTAAATTTTAAAATATACAGAAAGGTTTTAGTTCTCTCCCCTACCATGTGCAACAGAGAAAAATGCTGGAACTATCAGTGCTTTTTTCACCTTGGGTGGGCAGCTAACCCTGCTTTCATTTTTTCCAAAAACAGAAATGAGCAGGTCTCAAACTGTATCTAAAGCGCAGTTAGTCTTCAGTCAGCTATGGAAACATCCACACTTATCAACTGAAAGATAGAATGGAGCCCTCTACTGCATCAAGGAAAATGTCCAAATTTTTATTTTTCCTTTCACTGGAAGCATGCAGGGGCCACCAAGTGTCAGCATTTATTATCCAAAAAGTTTTTAAGCCCTGTAAAAAGAAAAGCCTCTGTGTGGGATGAAACAATCCAAACTGTGGCCAAGAGAATCAATACCATATTTAGAATGCCCTGAGGGAGTAAACCGCAACTGAGAAACAGTTATCTCTTCCCCACCCCTTCCACTTCCCTTTTGCAGGAGGTACTAGAAGAATCTCTAAGACTAGCCCCAAGCAACAACATCACTCCCAATATTTACCTGTGAAAGGTCTGGGCTGTCCCAGAGCCTCTGTCAATGATATAATAATGATTTCCAGGAGGGCCAACAGGTTGTATAAAGAAAAAGACAACTACTTTTGCTAATTTTATTTGGCTAATGTCGACTCATCACCCATTTTTAGTGCCTTTCAGTTCAGATTTTTAAATCTAGCTACCATAAGGAAAGCTGTTGAGGGAATTATAATATTTATGCAGTTTATGCATTAGTGACTTTATGATGAATCCCCAAAAGTTACTTACAAACTGAACCTCTGTCCTCAGTAAGACAGTAAAAATTAATTACCTACATAGTGTACCACCTTTTAATAAATGACATAATTGATTTATTTTACTACAAACTAAAGACTCCAAAAACTCTTCCAATCATGCACTATCCAAATGTTTTAGACTGCACCTATCAAAGTTCTACTTTCATAAACTATCTGTCTAGTTTTGAATCAGGCAATTCTGGTACACAGTTGTGTGCAAATGCTAAAAATGAAATAACATGGCTGACTGATTCCTTGAAACCCCAAGTAGGGATGGTCAACGTTTTTGGTGTCTAGGCAGTGCTAAAACAAAGACTGAAATTTAAACAATCAGATACATTATTTATTTTATTTATTTTGAAAATGTATATTGCCACCTACTCACGCATGGCAATTCAGACTTAAATACAGCTACTCTCTTTTAAGACACAATTTGGTTTTTGGAGAAGCTCTATATGTTGTATCCAAGACCCTGAGAGCTGCATAAAGTTATGAACTTCAGAGTGAGCATCTTCATTTTCAAAGTTCATTTGAAGAAGAATATATTGGGGACCTCTAGTCACAGCAGAATCCAAGAACAACCAATGCAGCACAATCACCTTACTGAAATTTATCAGCAACAGATCTGAAGTTTCGTTTTCACTCTTAGTCCAGAACTCTCTTTGAATTCCTCTCTCCAGTTAATTAAAATTTTGTTTTGAAAATTAGGTTATGGAAGCAGCGTCAAACATAGACACCCTTGCTCCCAAAGATTGTTTCTATAACCATTTTAAGTGCAGAAAACACTGAGTAAGCAGCATGTTTGCCTCATTTTCCAAGCACTGTGTGAAAAAGTGCCATGTCTTAATTTGACACTGATGAAATATGCAAAAAACAGCGACTCAGTTCTTTTTAAAAAAGGAAGTAAAAGAAAAGTGCCTAGATGATCTGATGATCTCTGTAGCTATCTCATAATCCCTGGAGTAACTGCTGGTAAACTTTCTCAGTCAAACCAAAACTGCAAGACTATCTGAAGTAGCTTTCCCCCACCAACACTTCAAATCCCAGTCCTTGAAAACATACGGATCCCTTGAATCTCTATGGACATATGCCCCATCCTAGCAATTATATCGCTGTCAAGCAATCCCACTCCACAGTAAATTACAGGACACACTATACTGTTATCAAAACCAATAATTGCCTTAGCTAGAATGTTTGATTTCCAGACTATGAGGCACTGAAAAGAAAAATGAGCCAGCAGTTACAGGCACAACATGCAGAGAAGCCTCCGGCACTTTCTCTCATGACATTTTTTTTTTAAATTGCGTGCACTGAAATTCTGTGGAGTATTACTTTGCTTGCAAGTCTTAATTTTTGACCATGTAAGCAACACTATGAATTGTGCAGTAGGAGTATGTCCGAGAGAAGAACAATAGCATATGTTCAGGGACACAATGAAATAATTATTCCAACTAGAAGAAAACTGTCCCAAAGGTTTAACACTGTTCAATTACAATTGCATTGAAGCACCTGAGGTACGCCTATGAATATAACTACATTTTTGTGAGATTGAATAAGCACAAATTTGGCTTTCTTGGGGAGGAATCCCGGCTTAATTGTAGAGCATACCTATTATACAAACAATGCCCAGAAAAAGTTATTTTCAGCATTAATGTAATCTGTGATATAAATGAATTGGAGGAAAACATTGGAATAATTTACATTAGAAAAGGTTTCATAATTAGTTCATTATTTTACTAATAGATTCTTCTTTTAAATTTCTAGAAGAGAGACCTTGTTCCAAATGAAACCACTGATGTCTTCCATGCAAAATGGTAATTCTCTCAATCACTTTCACTGATACTTTCAATATTTTCAAATATTTCAACTCTTCTCAAACCAAGAACAATCAAGCTACTCCTTCTCCCCATCCTCCACCTCTTGAGAACACCCAGAATGGGCGTTGGTCCTTACCTGACACGCCATTTCTCTGGAGCCGGGAGGATCATCCAGAGAGTGGGAGGTGCTTCAGTCTGCGTCGTTGAAGGCTGAGCTTAATTACTGAGGAATGCTCTGCCCTCCATCACGTGGCTCCTTGCATTCCCCAGTTTATGTGAAGTCGAGAGTGAAGAGAAGATCATGCTCTCATCTTACTATGCTAAAAGGTTCATTGGCCGAAACAAGACCCCACCAGACGGTGAAATAAAAGGGTGGGGCTGGATGATCCTCCTGGCTCCAGAGAAATGGCGTGTCAGGTAAGGACCAACGCCCATTCTCCTGAGAGCCGGTCGGATCATCCAGAGTGGGACATACCAAAGCTTGGCTGTCCTACGGGAGGGACTCCGTCTGGTTCTGTAGTCCCTGCGGTTCTTTGAGGACTTGCTGGAGAACTCGTCTACCAAACGAAGTCTCCGCCGAGGCAAATATGTCAATCTTATCATGCCTAATGAAGGGAGATGGGGATGCCCAGGTGGCTGCCCGACAAATATCTGCATTTGGAGCCTGGGTGGCCCAAGCTGCCAAGGTGGCTGCCCTTCTGGTGGAGTGTGCTGTTATTCCGCTGGGAACCGGCAGAGCCTGGGACAAGTAAGCTTTGGAAATAGTAGCTCTAATCCAGCGGCCGATGGTTGCTGGGGACACCTTATGGCCTAATGATTTGGGCTGAAAGGAAAGGAATAGGGATTTGGGCCTCCTGAAGGGCTGGGTACACTTAATGTAAATGCAGAGGGCCCATCTTACATCCAGGGTATGCCAAAGCTTCTCCCTTTCCCGCGAGGGATTGGGGTAGAGGTTCGGAAGTATAAGTTCCTGTGCCCTATGGAAGGCTGAGTTGACCTTGGCAAGAAAATAGGGTCCGGTCGGAGAACCACCCGATCGGCATGGAAGATGCAAAGGTCCCTCCTCACCAACAAGGCTGCTATCTCTGATATTCGGCAAGCCTAAGTAATGGCCATCAGGAACACGACTTTGAATGTTAGGAACTAGACTGAGGATTCCCTTAGAGGCTCGAAGGGTTGTTTTGTAAGGGACACCAGGACCTTATTGAGGTCCCAGGTCTATGTACGGTTGGGGGACACAAGTTAGACTCTCCTCTGAAAAATGCCCTAATGCAAGGGTGGAGGGAAAGGGAACCCAGGTTGTCGCAAACAATGACAGTTGAGAGGGCTGTGACCTGACGCCTTGGGGAAAGACCTTTCCTCAGACCCTCTTGAAGGAATTCCAAAACTTGAGGGATGGAGGGTGAGAGCGGGTTGACCTGGAGACTGTGGCACCACTTGCAGAACCCCTGCCAAGTGACATTGTTTATTCTGGTTGTTGAGGGCCGCCTGGAGGCTAAAATGGTATCAATAACCTGGTCAGAGAACTGCTCCTTCCTTAGACGTTCCCGCTCAACCTCCAGATGGCTAACTGGAGCCACTGAGGATCCGGGTGTTGAAGGGGCCCCTGGAAAAGGGATATCCTGCGCGGGGGAATTTTCCAAGGGGGGGGCCACCGATAGGTTGCGGAGGTCCGCAAACCATGGGCGCCTGGTCCAGTAGGGTGCCACTAGAATCAGCTCTGCTTTCTCGGAGATGAGCTTCTGGATGACTCTGGGGACCAGGGCCAATGGAGGGAATGCATATAGAAGCCCTGTGGGCCAGGGGCAACGGAGGGCGTTGTGATTCTTGGCCCTGTGGGAGGGGTACCTCGAGAAAAACCTGGGGAATTGGGTGTTGAGCGGGGATGTGAAGAGGTCTACTGACGGGAGACCGAACATTATGGTCACTTCCCTGAACAGTGACGGGTGGATGCGCCACTCGGACTGGTCCACCATGGTCCTGCTCAGCCAATCTGCTTGGGTGTTTGAGACCCCTGAGATGTGCTCGGCTTTGAGGGAGAGGAGATTGCGCTCCGCCCAACGGCAGAGGCGCTCGGCCTCTCTCATCAAACTTATGGACTGGGTGCCCCCTTGTCGGTTGACGTGAGCCTTGGCGGTGACGTTATCCGAGAGTATCAGGACATGCCGCCCGCGTACGTGGGGGAGTAAGTTGCGCAGGGCCAGGTGGATGGCGCGAAGTTCCAACCAGTTTATACTGCGTGTCCGTTCTACCTGTGACCATTTGCCCTGTGTCGAGAGCGAGTGGATGTGAGCGCCCCATCTGGACAGGCTGGTGTCTGTGGTGAGGGTGAGGCATTGGGGTTCCTTGAAGCAATGTCCCTTGTTGATGGCGGGACTGGTCCACCAGAGGAGAGACGTTAGGACCCTTGAAGGCACCTTGACCGTGGCCTTTGAATTGCTTCTGCCGGTCCTTTGGAACGGGAGCAGGAACCACTGTAGGGATATAGTGTGTAAACGGGCCCAGGGAACAATGGAGATACATGAGACCATTTTACCGAGTAATTTAGACGGTTCTAAAGGTGTTACCTTCCTTGATCGTCTGATATGTTTGACAGTTTCCTGGATGCTATGGAATCTCTCGGAGGAAAGCAAAACCTTTCCCTGAACCGAGTCAATGACGGACCCCAAGTGGGTGATCCGTGTAGATGGTAACAGATGGCTCTTCTGCCAGTTTACGAGGAACCCATGGTCTTGGAGGGCAGAGAGAGTAGCTCTGATATCCCTTTCTGCTTGGGTTCTGGAGTGAGACAGGATGAGGATGTCATCCAGGTAACAGTGGAGACGAACCGGGAGGTTCCTGAGGTGGGCCGCTAGGGCCGCGAGGACCTTAGTGAAGGTTCTCGGGGCAGAGGCCAATCCAAAGGGAAGGGCCACATATTGGAACTGGCGATGGTTGTAGCAGAACCTGAGGAATTTGGAATGAGAGGGCCGGATTGGGATATGAAGATACACCTCTGAAAGGTCTATAGAGGATAGCCAGTCTCCCTGCCTGATGCCCAGTAGAATGGATTGTAGGGTGTGCATCGTAAACCTGTGGTAGGTCAGGTAACAGTTAAAGCGTTTCAGGTCTAGAATAGCCCTCCATCCCCCTGAGGATTTGGGGACCACGAAGAGGTGGGAGTAAAACCCCTGCCTCTGCTGGGATGGTGGTACAGGTTGTATGGCCTGTTTGGTGAGGAGATGGTGGATAGCTGAATCCATTGGGATCCTTGGAGGGGGGGATGCCATAAAAAAATCAGGGGGGGGCGCAGTGGAATTCAAGCGCGAGGCCCAGTCTGATGGTGTCTCGGACCCAGGCATTGGAGGTAGAGGAATCCCATCGGTCAGCAAAATACTTGAGGTGTCCGCCGATGGGAAGGGAGGGATGGGATCTATCTGGGTCATCTAAGTACAACCCCCTGCTTGAGAAGGAGAGTTTATTCCAAATATTTGCCTTTGTCTGGGATCGAACTCACAACCTCCTGACTGTGAGGCAAGTGCTCCACCTCTAGGCCACCTGCCAAAGGGCTGCATCAGAAAGGCTTCCCTCCTGAACCCCTGAAGGGGCGCCTTTAGCTGCCGCCCCTCCTGTTCCTGTCGCCCGATCGGCTCAATCCTGGGGCTGGAATGGCCAGTAGGAGGGGGGTCTCAGATGCCTGGGCGGGAAAGGATACTGGTAGAAAGGATGGGGGGAACCTCTTCGAAAAGGCTGAGGTGCTCTTGACTCTGACCTCCGAAAGAGGTTCGGGTTTCGGATAGCAATGGCTCCAGGGCGGTGCCAAATAGTTTGTCCCCCTTAATGGGAGCGGTGGCCAACTTAACCTTGTTCTTCACGTCCCCCTGCCAGTGTTTGAGCCAGAGCAGGCGGCGAGCTGTAACGTGAGAGGTTATTGCACGGGCGGAGAAATTAACCGCGTGGTAGGTGGCGTCGGCCGAGAATTCTGCCGCGGCTGTCAATTTTGCGATGTCCTGATGTGCCCTTGCGTTAGAGGGGGGAACGTTGTTTCAGTTGGCGGAGCCACCGAATCGAAGACCTGGTGAAGAATGAAGCGGCCGTGGCCGATCTAATGGCCCAGGTGTTCACTTGATGGGCCCTACGTAAGGCCAGTTCGGACATCTTGTCCTCGGGTTTCAGAGCCTCCAGGGGATCACTGGGGGAAGACGAGGGTGCTAAGCCCAATATGGGCTCATCTGCCTCGGGAGTGTTAAGCAGGTTGCAGAAGCTCGACTCGAGGTTAAAGAACCTCTTGTCCTGGTTGGATGGGACCGGAGGGGCCCTTGTAGAGTCCAAATGGTTTGAAACTAGGTCGTGAAATATGGGTGGGGCCGGAATAACCTCTGCCTCCACCACGGGCTGCCTGAAAATGGCATCCTCTTGTCCCTCCGCCAGGGAAAGGAGAACTGAGGAGGACTGAACAGACAGGCCAGAAATGTTCTTGGCCTAAAATCGGAGCAATTTAAACATGTGTGGCTTGAACAGACCCACAATGGTGGGTTGATCGGGAGTGAGACCCTCGTCCTCGGACATGTCTCCTTCCGTCGGGTCTATCTCCGATAGGGCTTCCCCTTGGTGTGTAGAACCCCATTCAAATTCCTCCTCCTCCCCGAACCGATCCAGGTCCTCCATGGCCTCCTCCAGTTCCCCTTCTGGGAGAGGACTGTCCCCCTGCAAAGGTACCTGACCATGAGTAGGGTCTAATCTGGGCGAGGACCTGGCTGATGGAGAGTCTGGACATCTGTTGAAGGCCGTCTGCTATCCCCTGGCAGATAGTCCGTTCCATCCATGCCTGCATGTACGCAGGGATCTTGACTGTGGCGGCCTCCTCCTGGTGCAGACCAGCGGCCGTGGGCGTGAATGTAGCTTCGGGTGGCCGTCAGGTGGCTGGTCCGGGGACCTGGTGTCCCTGGGATGAGCTGTGCCTGGAGAGGAAAGAGCAATCTGGAGGAGGGGGGGTGTCTGGAGGTAGAAGGAACGGAGGATGGTAGGGCTGGAAGCATGGGTTGTGCCTCTCTAGATCGCCTGTCAAATTCTTTTTCCAGTGCCCTATGACGTCTTAGGGCGTCTCTCTGAGAAGCCTTGGAAGTATCCTTAGAGGCTTCCTTAGCCTGTTTGCGCAGGTGGTAGGATTTAGATCTGGCCTTCAAAGAAGGGCCTTTTGTGGAAATGTCATCTGCCATTATAGAAGAAAGGACTGAAATACCAATTTAAGGCGGTTGGCTCGCCAAGGGTTCGACCTACAACAAAGGCCGGGTGTCCTTTCAGCTGGCCCGCGCCCCCTTTTGGAATTTAGACGTATACAGCCTATAAAATTAATATTGTTATAATTATTAATATATATAAAACAATTAGTATTGAAACTGTGTAATAGTCCTTTAGCGAGAAAGTTTATATATATATATATATATATATGTATATGTATATGTATATGTATTATTATTATTATTATTATTATTATTATTATTATTATTATTGTTATTGTTGTTGTTGTTATTATTATTATTATTATTATTATTATTTTATTTCATAATATTCAATTTGGGGTCTGGCTCGATGCTCCTAGGAAGGAGTGGCCCCAGAGGTTGCTGTAAGTTATCACCAATCTGCCAAATGAATGCCTGAGGCTGGAATGAGGCCTCTGGCAGCTGGAGCTCCCAGGCAACAACCGGGAGGGATAGGCTGCAAGCTTCTGCCCTGAGCGTGCTGCGGAAGCCAACTAGTGTATGCCAATTGTGATTAAAATCTAGTAGCTCTCACAGGCTGGAAGGCCTATGACTAGAGTTAGTCCCTTCGCAGCCCAATGAGGCCTTTAAATATAGCGCCCGACACGCGGCGGCACCCAAAATGGCGGCCGCCCACGATCTCTTATCCACGAGCCGTTCAGAGCAATTAAAAAGCCTCTCCGGCAGGTCTAGAGGCCAGAAAGGCAGCCAGGTAAACTATTCACCCTTTCCTGGGGTGATCGGTGTTCGCGATGGGGGGGAACACCAGCTGCGCTTATCAGCGCGATCGAATGGAGCCGCTGCGATTGCGGCATGGAGAAGTGGCAGGGAATGGAGCCGAATTGGGGGGGGGAGGATTGGTGCCGGAGCGTGAAAGCCGCCCACTCATTATCCCCCCTGGGGGTGAAAAACACGCTCCCCTGCTACAGCTACCTGAAGTGCGCAGAGGCTAAGGAAGAGCCAAGAATAAAAGGCAAACCTGAAAAAGTAAAGAACTTTGCAGCAATTAGTTTGAATCGGCCAAGTAGTGGAAATACACAGCCTACTCTCACGAAGGCTGAGCATAAACTGGGGAATGCAAGGAGCCACGTGATGGAGGGCGGAGCATTCCTCAGTAATTAAGCTCAGCCTTCAACGACGCAGACTGAAGCACCTCCCACTCTCTGGATGATCCGACCGGCTCTCAGGAGAAGGAATGACAGGTCTATTAGTGCTATGAATCTTGTCACATCAAGACACACAAACAACCTCAACTGCAACACTACTTTCTCTTAAACATAAAAAAAAAAAAAATCAGAAGATAGGTAGGATAAAGGCAATATTCTTCTTTCCACCTCCTGCCCTCTATGTAAGAGCCAATCTCCCCCACCAATCGGTGGGCTGTGGGAACGATGGATAAGCATGTTTGTGTGCCTCAGTACAATCACGCCCCCGGGACATATCTTGGGAGTGCTGTGAGAAAGATGATATCCAGAGAGAGTTCAGGATTGACAGTGATCTTTTATTTCAACAAATATATTATATACATTTCTTATTAAATGCTACAGTATTGAATCTTCAAATTGTTCCATTATTTTGGATGGACTGGATTTTGTGATCCACTAAAGTATACACGAAGCTAAGATATTTAAAATTTTAACAGAAAAGGGTGCTGGTACTTACCTGACATGCCCGTTCTCTTTGAGCTGTGAAGAGCATCCGGTAGTGGGAGGTGCTTCAGTCTCTGCATGTCTAGGCTGGGCTTAATTTGTGGCATTGAGGAAGAGGGTGGTTATTTCTCTCGTCTTCACCAAAACTGGAGAACGCTGGGGAGGAGTCCCGTGGAGGAGGAGGAGCATTCCACAAATTAAGCCCAGCCTAGATATGCAGAGACTGAAGCACCTCCCACTACTGGAAGCTCTGAAGAGCTCATGGGAGAATGTGGGGTTCGGAGTAGTAATGGGGCATTGCCCATATGCACGCTGACTCATAATCAGTTTTCTATGCCCGCCCCTGAGTTATTAAGTTTCATTTCTCAACATTACAGTCAAATTATTTCAATTCAAATGAATATACTTGCTCGTGTTGTAAATGAAATTTTAAAATATCCTCCCTTCTCAACCCTTTCAAAGCTCTTTATTGTGGTAAAAACTGAATTTATCCATTATTCAATGCAGAAATCTATAGTTCCAGTTTCTGTACACTATTTCCATTTTGGGAACACTACAAATGTTTAAAAATGGTGCATAAATGCATCATAGTTTATAACGTTCAGATTTAGATTGTGAGAAAGAAATCAGTTTACAATGATGTGATAGCATTGATGGGAAACAATAATTTCCTTGGTAAAGTCATTATAAATTATCCCAAAAGGAAAGATCTAATAGCTGATTCAACATTGTTCAGGCTCTGTACCACATTTATTTTAAAATAAATTGTCATATGTCTACCAGATACATCTTAATATCTGTCATGTTTATAAAAATATGTAAATTGTATTCAAAAGCATCTAAAATATGCAGATAATAAGTAAGTAAGTTGTAAGTAAGTCAAAAGTCATCCAGAATTATCTTATGGCAAGATGGCAACTGATACATTTTACAAACAAACAAGTAAGAGTCTCCCAGTCTCCCAGTTTCTAGTTTAGTACCATAACCACTGCACCAAACAGGCTCTCATTTTTAAAACAGAAATCAAACTTAAAACCAAATTCCATATCCTACAGAAAGTGGCATCTACTTAAAGTAAGTCTCATTAATTTGAGCAGAGCCAAATGCAACTAACTTGGATTGTAACTTATGCAATCTAAACATATTGTTCTTCAGTGTGTTTATTTCCACTACTAATCATGAAGATCTATTCAGAACATGCAATCTCTCTTCCACCTGATTACTGGAGAAACAGCATCCGATTCTCTACAGATATAAGATAAAATCTCCAGTTAATACCTAGAAACCACTTAAAAGGCAGGTAGGATTGCAAAAATGGAAAATTCTTGTATTGATGTATTCTCTGCCTACATGGGATTTTAGGATCAGATGTTTTCACCAGGCCTGCTCAGACAGGCCTGCTCAGAACTCACTTGGAGCATTTCACACTTCTTTACTATATACTTATTTTGACAGGAAAACATTTTTTAATAGAAACTATCTAGCTTTCAGGATTGGTTATATGTTTTTATGATTGCTTTGCTTTCAATATTTTTTTAACAAAAGTTTATTATATACAGACAATTGTGACATTTTGGCAATGAAAGTGCTATCTGAAAATTTGAAAAAGGTATCAACATGCTTGGGTAAATCCGAAGGATTTGCAGAAATAGAAAAAATTCTAGGGAAAATATTCCAAACAGTTCAAGAAAAACCAGGAATGCATATATAGGAGTTGCTAAAATGGGCATTGGTTCTTACCTGACACGCCATTTCTCTTGGTGCTGCGAGGATCATCCAGAGAGTGGGTGATGCTTCAGTCTCTGCTGTTGTAGGCTGAGCTAATTCTTGAGGAACGCTCCTCCTTCCGTCACATGACTCCATTCGAGCGTTCCCCAGTTTATGCGAAGACGAGAGGAAACAGCAATTCGTGCTCTCATCTGACTAGACTTAAAGGTTCATTGGCCGAAACAAGACCTCACCAGACGGTGAAAGGTAAGGGAGGGGCTGAATGATCCTCGCAGCTCCAAGAGAAATGGCATGTCAGGTAAGAACCAACGCCCATTCTCCTTAGAGCTGCTCGGATCATCCAGAGAATGGGACATACCAAAGCTGGGCCTGTCCTAAGGGAGGGGCGCCATCTGGTCTGCAGTCCCCTCGGGTTCCCTGAGAACCCTCTGAAGAACCCTTTCACCGAAAGAAGCCTCAGCTGAGGCATATCTGTCAATCCTGTAATGCCTAATAAAGGGTGACGGGGAGGCCCACGTAGCTGCCCGGCAAATGTCAATTATTGGAGCCTGGGTAGCCCAGGCGGCTGACGTAGCCACACTCCTAGTGCAGTGAGCCGTGATACCCCTGGGCACCTGGAGGGCCTGAGCCTGATATGCTTTGGCAATGGCCGCCCTTATCCAACGACCTATAGTGGTTGGAGGGACCTTGAGCCCCTGTGACTTTAGTTGGAAGGATACAAACAGGGCCCCGGACTTACGGAAGGTCTCAGTACGTTTAAGGTAAATCTGCAAGGCACATGTGATGTCCAGAGTGTGTCAAAGTCTCTCCCTTTCATGAGTTGGCCTGGGGCAAAAATTGGGGAGGATAAGTTCTTGAGCCCTGTGGAAGACCGAATTAATCTTGGGCAAGAAGGAAGGGTCAAGCCGGAGGACCACCCGGTCAGGGTGGAAGACGCAAAGGTCTTTCCTAACAGACAGTGCAGCGATCTCTGATATCCTATGGGCTGATGTGATCGCTACCAGGAAAACTACCTTGTAGGATAGGAACTGAAGTGAAACCTCTCTTAAGGGTTCGAAGGGTGGCTTTGTGAGGGAGGTAAGGACCCTGTTGAGGTCCCGGTTGGGTGAAGGGCCGGAGGATGCAAATTTGTGGCCCCTTTCAGAAAGGCTCGAATACGGGGAAGGTGAGAGAGGGAACTGACTTCTCCACTGGAGATGACTATAGACAAGGCAGCTACCTGATGTCTTAGCGTATTGGGGGACAGCCCCTTGCTGAGACCTTCCTGGAGAAAGTCAAGCACTTGGGCAATGGAGGGGGTAGTTGGGTCAATAAGAAGCTTGACACACCATTTACGAAAAATGGTCCAGGTGGCGTCGTAAATCCTTGTGATTGAGGGTCGCCTGGCTGCTAAAATGGTATCAATGACTTTGTTAGAGAGGTTTTCCCTCTTCAAACATTCCCGCTCAACCTCCAGATGGCTAGTTGAAGCCATTGGGGGTTCGGGTGGAGAAGGGGACCTTGAGACAGGGAGATTCTGTCTGCTGGGATTCTCCAGGGAGGGGCTACTGATAGGCTGCGGAGGTCCACGAACCAAGGGCGACGGGGCCAATAAGGTGCTACTAGAATCAGTTCCGCCCTCTCGTGAAGGACCTTCTGAAGGACTAAGGGCACCAGCGCCAGGGGAGGGAAGGCATAAAGGAGGCCCGTGGGCCACGGACACCGAAGGGTGTTGTGGTCCTCCGCCCCTGGGGATGGGAATCTTGAAATGAACCTCGGAAGGTGGGTATTGAGGGGGGAGGCAAACAGGTCTACCACTGGTGGACCAAAAATGGATGTCGTCTCCTTGAATAGAGATGGGTGAAGGCGCCACTCTGACTGGTCTATGGTGGCCCTGCTCAACCAGTCTGCTCGGGTGTTGGAGGTACCCGAGATGTGGTCCGCCCTGAGAGAAAGGAGGTGAGACTCTGCCCACCGACAGAGGCGCTTGGCCTCCCTCATTAGGTGGGATGATTGAGTGTCCCCCTGCTAGTTGATGTGGGCTTTGGCCGTGATATTGTCGGTGAGGATGAGAACTATTACTATATACATAGACATAACTGGCTCAGAAATCTTACCCACTGAATGCTTATCAACTATTTCTTCTCACCAGCTGGAATGAAATATCAAATGAGGTGTAAAAATCAGCGCTCAAGGTTAAGTTCTCCTCAATTTTTTAATTCATGATTTGGATGAAGGAATGGAAGGAAAGCTTATCAAATTTGCACATAATTTGATAATTGGGTGGCAAACCTAATATGCTAGATGACAGAAATAAAATTCAAAATTATTCTGATTGACAAGTGAGCTGAGCGTAACAAGGATATTTAAAAGAGACAACTTCAAAATTCTTACTTTAGGAAACTGAAATTTCATGTACAAGTAGATTAAAAGGAGGATTTGTCATATAACCCACAATCCTTCTAATTCTATAGGAAGAATGGTCCAACGGATGGATACCATGATTGAATAATGCTTTCTAGTCTTAGTTCTGCTCCTCACTTCACAAAAATGCTCCATCACCATCATGTCCTTCCCAGAAGTCCCACTCAGACAGGCTGCCATTAGAGCAGGTAGTTCTGTAAAGTCCCTTGGTGCAGAGTCATGCAAGGCTTTATAAGTAAAAAACCAAACTCAATTAACTAGTAACTTATGGGAACTAATAATTCCAATGTGTTCAATGTGACCAATTTTTGTGAGCAATACTATTTCATACAAATGGTTGTCCAATCTCTTTTTAAAAGCCTCCAGTGTTGGAGCACCAACTTGCTTCTGGAGGCAAGTTGTTCCACTGATTAATTTTTATAACTGTCAGGAAATGTTCTCCTTAGTTCTAAGTTGCTTCTCTCCTTGATTAGTTTCCACCCATTGCTTCTTGTCCTACCTTCAGGTGCTTTGGAGAATAGCTTGACCTCCTCTTTGTGGCAGCCCCTTAGATATTGGAACACTGCTATCATATCACCCCTAGTACTTCTTTTAACTAAAATAGACATACCCAATTCCTGCAACCATTATTCATACATTTTAGCTTCCGGTCCTCCCTTCATCATCTTTGTTGCTCTTCTCTGAAACCTTTCTAGAGTCTCAACATCTTTTTTATATCCTGGCAACCAAGTTGTACTGTACTGTATACATATGGATGGTTTGACTTGATAACTTTAGGCCAGTTCCAAATGTATGATTCTAAATACTGACAATTCTCCAACTGTTTCTACCCACATGATGGATTTGACAATATCAGCATGTTCTACCTCTCATCAATGACACAGTGCCCTCTTATGGGTCCCCAAGCTTCTTCTGAAGTTTCCCTGGCCCCAACTCTGTTGTCATTTTGGAAAGCCTTGAAGACATGACTTTTTCAGCAGTTGCTAGGGTAGGTTATTCCAGAGAATAACAGAGGGTAGGTTATTCCAGAGAATAACAGAGAACTCCACTTGCTGTCTCTCTGATATTAGTTATTTATGCTTTTTCTCTCTGACTGTTGAGTTTTTGCTGCTGTTGATTTGTTTTCAATCCATTTCTTCATATTGTTATATGCCATGTGGAATTGCTTTAGTCATTAAGGTGGCCAACACACTGCTTGGAATAAAAAATTTGAAGAAGGAAAAAAGCTTCTTTATTTTACCAAGGAGTTCTGTCCCCTCATCAAGTTCGTCCTTAATTCAAGAATTCATTCTGATTCCAGAAATAGCAGCAACATCAGAAGCTTAGTACTTATTGGGAACAAAAATAAGGCCCCTGAAGCCTGCAGAAAGGTTAGAATCTCACTAATTACGCTGTATATCCACTAATTAGGTTAAAGATAGGTAACTGTTTCTTCCATTTAATTGGATTAAAAGAAGTTGCTCAGAAAAAGTATTAAAATGCACACCTGCCAAATGGATTACTAAATTCTCATTTAGCCACTGACTGCAAATCAACCAATCCAGCGCTTTGTTAGGGAAACATTCCAACCTGCAAAACAAAAAAAAACATTGGGCACCTTACATACTAATCCTGAAAGACTTAGGTATCTGATATTTAAATCAATTAAGTAGTCAAGAACCTTCACAAGAACCTTCACAAGAATCTTCACAAGAATCTTCTTTTGATCAACCATCCCTCCCTCAATATGCTGCTCTTTTTCTTTTCTCACCTCCTTCTAAATGAGTGCAGCCTCATTTATGCTTTTTAAATAATTATCTGCAAACCTTTTCACTGCCTTTGCATTTTTAGACACCAGTTGTCCTTAAACCCAACATGTTTGAAAGCTGTTATCAGACCTCTTGGACCAAGTTTAACCCATTAATTATTCTTTAATTTAATTCTGTTTTTGCTTTATGATGGATCTAAGCAGAAGAATAAAGCAACACTGCACTCCTTATTTTTCTCAAGACCCAATGCCCAATGCCAGTGTGAATTCACTGGTTGAATTTAGAGACAGTGACTTGCTTAAAGTCAACCAATGAGTTTCTATGGATGAGAATGCCTGAGAGCCTGGGTTTTCCCAGCTCTACCCCAACATGCACTTAAGGGTTTCCTTAAATTATCTAAATTTTATTTATAATTAGGAATAATTAAAATTTCTAATAGGAACATTAAACATAGCCCATAAAAAATCACTATACAAAATTTAGGCAAAAGAAGTTATAAGTCCACCCATTTTGAGAAGTCAAGGTTGTGAAAACTGTACAGTACTAAATTGTCCTGTAAGCAGTACAAGTAAAGGTTGCAATTCTTTTATAGTTAGTCTTCAATTCAGAGTAACACACTAGTAGGTGCCACTGAATCTAGTCATTTTAGGCAACGGAAATATGCAAAACATCTCTGCTTTGTACCACACTGTTACCAAATCTGCAGCATCTTCTGTAAATCCTCTTTAACAATGCATTCTTTTTGATTTAGAACTTGATGAACTCTGACAGATAATAGCAACAGTTCCTTTTTGTTGCATTTTTCTTACAGTAAGGTGGAACTTACGTGAATATTACATATGTTAATAACATATTAGTGATTGCTCTTTCTGGCAGGTGCTACGAAAAAAAATGAGACAGTCTGAAGAAGAACAGGAGCTGCAGTAATAGAGGTAGTTCTTGATTTGTGACAATTGGAACCAGAATTTTGATCATAAGTCATGATGGTTGAAAGCAGAAGCACTCACATGACTGGACATGATTTTATGACCACTTTTACATCAGTCGTTAAGCAAATCACATGGTCATAATTGCAAACTAATTCTCCCAAATTGACTTTTTTTTTTTTTTGCTGGAAACTAGCAAAAATCATTGCAAATTGTGGTCACATGATTGTAGGACACTACAACAAGTTGTAAATTTAAACCAGTTCCCAAGTGTCTAAAATTTGGCTTTATGGCCATGGGAGAGGGGAGTGTAACATTTTTCATCAGCCAGAAGTGCATTGCAGGGTGTAAAACACCCTTTCTGAGGTAACCCTCAACAATCATTGAACAACTGGTCATAAGTCAAGAGCTACCTGTACATCTCATGGCAAGGGCTAGTGTCCCTTGGCTTGGAGCTTTTAGTGTCTGACTTAGTAAATAGTGACTTAGTAAAGACTATAGTAAATAAGGCTGTAAAAAACTTATTTTAGGTATATTCAAAACTCTATAGCTTATTTTTATATATGCACAAAGTAACAGAATCACAGAATGAGTAAAGAAATACAGTAAACATCACCTTCTCAGGGATTGTCATATTGGTTGGGAATTGCAGATATTAAATTCTGCACTGGAGATCTTCCAGGTTGAGAAAGATGGATTTAGATTTCCAGATTTTTATTTTCTAATCCTTCCAAGCAAAGTTGCCTTTCCAGGGTAGACAAAATCATGTAAATAAGGACTGCTGTCAGTTTTGGTTTCTGGATTCTCAGTATTGGTAATATGTTGATTATACTTCCACTGGGCTGTGAAACAGAGCCTTTTCTTTCAGAACAAAATTACCTTACATCAAGGAGTTTTAGGAAGCTGTTGAAGAGAGAGTTCTTCCAGGTGCTATAATGATGCCTGTATGTTAAGCTTCTTCTGTTTTAAACTGAATTTATACTGAATGTATTGTTATTGTAGAGGCTATTATTATTTATATATACTAGAGATGTTTTGACTGCAGGTAGTCTTCGGCATAGAGTCATAGATTGTTCACTTTAAGAACAGTTCAAAATTACAACTGGCTCAGAAAAAGTCACTTACAACAATCCAGGGTAATAAATATATTTCAGTCCAAGAAAAGCACCATATGTACTGCAAAGAATATTACTCTTAATTAAGTACTCCCCCCCCCAAAGAATTATAGACATAGGCACCTCCTAAGTCAGTCTAATTTGCCAACTCTCAGTTGAAACCAAACCCAGATATCCACTCTTATACATGTGTCTCTCTGGCATTTGCATATGTGTATACCGTGTATCTTGTGTGCAAATTGGCCAGAAATGACACGTCTCTGGACAAAAAGGAAAGGAAAGCAACTAATTCAATAACTACTGATTAAATTGTCTTTATCTTTAATCTTTATCTCATTGATAAAATTAATTGCTTCTCCTATCTACATATACATACTCAAACCATTCTCTTTCACATGGATACCCAGAATATATATATATATACACACTCACATGCACACACACTTTCCTTCCAGCATACAGATCACAAAAGAAGAAAACACTGGATAAACATGAGGTGAACAGAAGGGGAAGTTAAGCAAAATAAGGGAATAAAACTGCTGGAGAAAAGAGTTTCTGGCATAAAAGGGGGAGAAGTGACAGAGACTGATGTATCTAAGCAATCTATATGGAGTTCATGACTTTCTACTTATGAATTCTACATACATTTTTTTACTCATTGCAGTTAGATCTTCTTCTTTTCTAAAATCTATTGCCTTTTAAATAAGGTCCAGCTCTATTCTGTGAACAACAGCTAGCCCACTGGTAAGGCAATTAGGGGTAGAAATGCATGCCTTTCTTTGGGGAAAATACAGGGATGTCTCAAAATGATCTGACCCACATATTGTTTTGCTAAAGGAGATTTTTAGAAGATGCGGGGGGGGGGATGAAGTGGGGGTGTGTGAGAAAGAAACTTTGCAGGGAACTGACTCAGTAGTCTATTTAATTACAAGAAGTTGTTGATAGTGGGATGCTTTGAATTCTTATGGGAGCAGAGGAAGGAATAACATGAGTATACCGAGTCAAAGCCTTGGGGTAGCATGGCTTTGTAAACCACCTCTTCCTGGTTTGGTCATAAATAAGCATCTCAGCCAAACTTAGTTTGAGGAATGCTCCTACATGGAATTCAACAGGGGACCTTATCCCAAAACAAACCCAAAGCAATCCTTGGCTACCCACCACGGTTAATTCAGGCAATATGTTTTAACTGTAAACAAACCACAGAAGTATAGCTTGCAATCCACACCATCCAGCTGCTGACAAACTAGGGGAAATGGCAAGCAATTCTTCTGCAGAGCCCTGGAACTCTGCTGCCTGTCAAATGATATCTTTGCACCAACCTAAAACACCTGATGTTATGCAAACTTTCCCCAGCTTGAGGAAAGAAATGTGACACTCTTCTTCTATACTGAAAGTGAAACTATCATTAATTCAAAGGGTTCAATTTAGTTTTGCTTTCACTTATAGACCAGCAACAAGAAGAACTTAGAAGTTGATTTTAATTCAGTCTCCACAGCCAAATGGGTAAAAGTTCACCATTTCCTTTCAGAATGGGCAAGTATTTCCCCATAAAATTCACACTTAAAAGAGTTCAAATACAAAGCACTCTGCTGGATTTCATAACTGCTCAAGAGAGGGAATAGCATCCATTTCATGTTACATGGGAAAACCATATCAGCTATGCAAAATTTATTACATGCCACAGGCGTAAGAAAAGTTCTAATAGGGCATGTTTATTATCTGAGAGGTTCAGCTGTCATGACAAAATCTCTATGCGCTGTGGAAAAGGAACACCAGTGAATAATACAGGAGTGAGTAATCTATGGCCCCTTTCAATTCTACCCCTCAAATTTCAGTTTCTTATTGACTGGAAAAGATAAATACACAAACCTGTAATCTAACACTTACACAATTTTAAAAGCTTAAGAGATCACAAGCCAAAAACTGTGGGAAGTTTCTTATGTGTAATCTTCCATGGAACATTTTCTGCTTCCAAAGCATGTTAATAATAATCAATAGGTACCAATTCCAAATTTAGTAATTTCGAAGCACTCTCTGGAAAAGATATATATCACTGGATGATATCAGATTGGAAGTTAAAAATTGGAGAATATGCAACAATGGTAAAATCAATAGCATAAGTTTAACCAAACTTAAGCAAGAATCACTTCTGCATATATTATGCAACAAGGCAAATTTAAGCATTTAGAATATGGTTTTAAAGGGTGGCGAAGAACTTATCAAAGAACTGAAATCATAAAGACATGAAAAATTTAAATGTTGTAAATATTGTACAGTATATCAGTCAGTCTTTGTGGTTGCTAGGAATCAAAAACAACTTAATGGCATATAATCAATCAATCTCAGTCAGAGTACAAGAGGGAAATTAGAAACTAAATATTTACCTGTAATGTTTGTAAGCAGGTTTTCTTCTTTCTCAGTAATCAGTGTTTCTAGGTGTTTATTAATATGGAGTATATAAGATAAATATAAATGCCCTTGATTGAGACTTTTTCAAATGCAAATTACTCCATGGCATTTATTTATTACATTTGTATCTTGCGGCAATCAATTTGACTCTCAGCAACTTATATGAAAGGAATTATTTTAATTGTACAGGAAATTGCTCCAAACCATGTTTCATCTGCACTTAAGAAATCCAGAATGTAAATCAGTCTTGTATATTTGACACAGGACAATTCCAGGTTTGTGTCTATATAATTTGTGATATGACCTAAATAAGATATGTAATCATCAGAAATTCTAAATTTCAAAATTAAATTCTGTCAAAAATAAATACAATGTATAATAAGAGCATTATTCTTTGGAGGGCCTGAAATATGATCCTAATAGATATAAAGACTTTATAATAATATAGTGGAAATATTCATTGTGGCATTGTGTATAGATCTTTCTGATTTGCAGGATATGGAGGATGCCAAATATTGCATACTGGATTATTCAAGAGCAGAGCCATATAATTGGGAAGCAGATTGTCACACTAAAACTGTATATAAAACATTATTTTTCCATGCAACTATGTTGCAAATTTAAGATGCATGGCTTTTAACTTCTAGACTTCTTTCGGAGTTTAGTATGGTCACTGCTGATGATTTTGGGAGTTGAAGTCCACAATCTGGACATTGCCACTGTTGAGCTACAGTATTTCTAAAAGAACCCAAACAGAACACTTGGCAAAAAAATTCTGTAGAACACACGCAGTAGGGGAGGCAATGGATGACGTGAAGGTGTCAGCAAAGTGGAATTTTTCAATCCCCCAATTTTCCTCTGCAGACCTAGAAGCATTAAGCACAATAGATATGCTACATTTATTGGAGGCTCATTTTACCTATAGGTCAGTGATGGCTAACCTTTTTCTCGTCGTGTGCCAAAAGTGAGCGCATGCCTGCACCCATGATGCAATGCGTACGTGAACCCCCCACGCATGCACCGCACACCTCTGCGCATGCGTGCATGACCCCCACACACCGCGTGCCTCTATGCATGTGCACAAACACCCCCCACGCGTGCCCTGTCCCTGTGCATGTGTGTGCATCCCCCTCCCACGCATGCACGGCAAATACCCAACAATCATCTGGCTCGCGGAGGGGGCGTGCACATTCTGGGCGACCTCTCACGTGCCATTTCCGGCACGCGTGCCACAGGTTTGCCATCACGGCTACAGGTAGTTCTTGACTTACAATCATTTGTTTAGTGACTGTTCAAAATTACAATGGGACCTGCAAAAAGGGGACTTATGGCTGGATTTTATACTTGCAACTGTTATGACATCCCGTGCAAAATGCAGGCACTTGGCCACTGGCACATGCTGGTAGTCCTTGACTTTCAACCACAATTGAGCCCACAATTTCTGTGGTTAAGTGAGTCATTTGTTAAGTGAGTCACTTAAAATAGGGAAATCACTCTCCCCCATTTAATGACCTTGCATGCCGCAGTTGTTAAGTGGATTCACCCACTTGTTGAGTGAGTCCGGTTTCTCCGTTGGCTTTGCTTGTCAGAAGGCTAAAAAAGGGGATTTCATGACCTTGGGGCACAGCAGTGGTCGTAAGTATGAACCAGTTGCCAAGTATCTGAATTGTGATCATATGATCCTGGCGATGCTACAAAGATTGTAGCTGTAAAAAATGGTCATAAGCCTCTTGTTGTAAGTCAAGGACTATCTGTATTTATGATGGTTGCACTGTCCCAAGATTATGTGATCACCATTTGCAACCTCCCCAGCCAGTTTCTAATAAGCAAAGTCAATGGGGAAAGCAAGATTCACTTAATGACTGGATGATTCACTTAACAAATTATACAGTGATTTGCTTAATAGCTGAGGTTAAAAAAGTAATAAAATGGAGCATAATTCACTTAACAACTGCCTTGCTTAACAACATAAATTTTGGACTCATAAGTTAAGGACTACCTGTATTGTACTTTCTGCAAAGACTGTTAGTTGTTATTCACAATATTTGTTACGTCACTTTAGGAAGCTGACTAAATATTAAAAAGGAAGGACTGAGAGGCTGGATAGGATCTGTGGAATGTGCTCGCCCACATTAAATTAAGGAGGAAATTTAGGTAGTGAGCAAGCCTTCAAAAATGTTCTAAACCAAAATTTACATTTATGCAATTTATCAAAGAATCTGCAATCTTCAACAAACAATGGCATTTCTCCCTTGAATATTAACAGTTGAAAGTTCTACTATGCTATACTTGCTAAATAAGGCAAAGTGGCAGTCCAAGATCCAGCATACAAATATGTGAATAGAATGAAAAAAATTAACGTAACTTATTCTACTGAAGGTCAGCTATTCCTACGAAGTTGAACGTTTTCAAGTTGAGCTCGGTATCTGGTGACCCAACAAAAATGTCCAGGCTGTTTTCTTGGCAAAAATACCAAAGTGCTTTTCCATTTCCCCATATGATTCCAGTCCCCACTTCCGAGAAAAGGCTGTCTTGATATCTTCTCATCCAAAGACTAAGCAGGTCCAACACTGCTTAGCTTTTTCAAACCTGCCCAAGATGGCCGGGTGTTACCAACCAGCTACAGATCAAGTTCAGCAAGGAAGGAAGTGCAAGATTGAAACACTGAAACCATACATGAAGCTCCTCCTTGCTTCTGACAGTCCAGACAACTCATTTCCAACCCCCCCCCCCAAAAAAATTAAAACATATTAAATTGAACCAGGAAGGTTCAGTTTAATGGTTTATTTCAAGCCCTTGGTTTTAAACACACCTAAGCCACATTCCCTAAAAAGGTTTACAACAATGGAACTGATTCAAGTTGTGTCACATTCTTCAGGCATAGCAATTATTAGTAATGCCTCAAACATCTAGCCATATTTTCCTCATAGCAGCACAGTTGTGATATACCAGTAGTGAGACCAGCTTTTGCTGGTTATTCTTATACCACTAAGCACTACAGCAATTATTTTCCATGACCAAAAGGCTCTCATTCTGCATTGACACATCTAATCAAGCACTAGCGTTGAATTGTGTCATGAAAGCATTAGAGGTCTGCTGAAACAGTAATAATTAAAATTAATGCTGGAGATGAGGTGCAAGCATAGAGGATTGTATAGAACCTTAAGGCTTTATTATACAGGCACATACTCTGCCCATAACAGAGGCAACAGGAAAGGTCTCATTAGATATTGATGCTTCCAAATGCTGATGAAAAATAAAAATGCAGAAAGTTATGGAAAGCCCTGCTTTGCAGGCTTAATAGCAGCTCAACTACAGCATTTTACAAACTTAGATTTCTTCTGCTATTGTTACTTGGCAAGAATGATAACCAACTTTGTGACCCTAGAGAATATACACATTATTTCTCAATATCCCTATGGACAGCTTCAAGTGTTACAATTTGCTGGAATAGAATCTAACACCAACTCCTCTTTAGCAACGTGATAATCTATGTTCTCTAATAACCATCATCATCCAAATCAGCTCATAGACTTTTCTGACAGCTTTCTTCGCCATAAACAGGTATCAATGTATGCATAAGCAGATATAAAACAATCTGCTTCCTTTTTCTCAATCAAGATTTGCCTTTTATGTTTATTTCTTGCCAGATATATTTAGTTCATATTTCTACTTCTGTATATCTCTGTATGAAGTAGTAGATTGAAATCTAACCATCTGTCCCCATAGGTGGTTCAATTCATATTTCAAATGATTTCTTCTTTTATTTTTAATCTTTTTGCATGATGATGATCTATATAAAATATTCAAGGCTGAATTATTGCTTATGCACACAAGCACTGGATGTTTCTGAATTCAAAGTACTGCAAAGTTCACTACCCTCATTTATTGTACAAATGAGGGTAGGGACTCTGAATGATAAAAGAATTTGTAATGCTCGCCAGAAACTAGGTATCTCCTTCATTATCTTTTCCATATGCCAATTGTCTTTCCTTGTATGTCTCATATCACTATCTAGCAGTGTCTCTTATTGCCTGATTCTATTCAAATAATTCAAATTCTTGGGATATACAGTATCACAAGGCACTAATACTTAATATATACCATGGCCTACCTAAAATGTTCCTGAAAATATCTCATAATTTGACTGTATTAGTCAGTCACCATCATAAGGAACTAGATAACCAGTGAAATGTTTCAAACCAACAAGAAGTCCAGTTGCCATGACTCAATTTCCAGACCACTCCTCCTAGATGACTGAGTATCTTCATCAACATGTTTCATTTTATAGTTCTCAGATTTCAGATCAGATCTCGGTTATGAAGGAAGGAAACATTATTTTTCAGTATATACCATCCCTATGAAATATCTCTGAGACACAAGGAAATTTTGTGGCACCTATTTTAGAATAGCTATCAACCTCCCCCCCCCCCCCCCAAAAAAAAACATCTGGTTCCTTTGACATCACTGAGTTTTTGTACAGTCTACATGCTGTGGTTTTAATTAGACAGGATATTGAATATATGTTTTTGTTAGATGATGTGTCAACTACTACAAGTTTTCATGGGATTGAGAGTTTATAAATGTTACAATAAGCAAATATACTGTATTTGTTACATTATAATAATTTTAGCCCATCAATATCTGATGTTTTTAATATATAGCTTATTATTTCTAAACTTATTACTCCAGGCCTTTTAAAAACTTTTATGCTGAAGTCCCATCATATAAAGCAATCTCAGTAGCACATTGAGAATTTATTTTGATACTTTAATATATTTTACCCCTCCTCTTTAAGAAATTCATCTCATTCAATTCTGCACATTTGATAGGCGCTCCCTGCATTATTTCATGTAAGTCATAAAGCAAAATGCTGAGGAGGTTCAATCCCAAAATCAGAGCCTGAATACCCTGCTTAACATATTTTTCCATTTTGTGAAATATACAAAATTTGCTGTCTTTTAAATTTTTCATGTTTCACCTAATCTCCAGGATTCCTCAAAGGTAGTAGAGGTTCCACTATACTAACAATAAGTTCCTAAGGTACCTTAGTATGCAATTTATCTGGCCTAGAGGTATCTAAATTTATTCAAGGTCAGTTTGTATCCTCTGCTTCTAACAAGCTCAAATTGGAATTCTGCTTTGACTGCCCACGTATTTTCAGGGTTAACAAAAACCGAACCAACATAGTTCTATTTTTCTTCATTAATCTGTTATCATGTTGCTGTCTTCATTCAGTAGCTAATAAAGTCAGGGGGAGACTCTTTTGTTTTGAACATATTTGGGAAAGTCTATTTTGTTGTTCTTTGCCTCCTCGGTCAACCTCAGTTCATTGTGAGTTTTAGCCTTTCTGACATCATCTCAGGCTATTTTTGTGTGTGCTTACTTGATTACGTGTTCCTCTTTCCGTCTCCTCTTCCCCAGAACTTCACTGAGCTTTGTGTGCAGCTATATTGCATTCTTTTGCTATTTCCCATTTTCTTTCCTTTTTGGAATTGTTTGCAGCTGTGCCTTTAGCACAGTATATATATTTTTAGGAAGTTTAATCAATATTGGGCTCTTTTCCCCATGTATTTATCATTGTCCCAAGTTTATTAAACGTGATTCCTTGAAGTCCAGGTAATAAATTGAATCCATGTTCAAAAAAACAAGAATTTCAATATTAGATGGGCATTTAATCCCTGCTCCTTCCACTTTCTCTAATAAATCTTTTGTATTGGATGGGATCAACTCTCTTCTACTCTCTTATAAGAAAAAAAAAAAAACTCTCAGCAAAAAAGATGGGATTTTTTTTTAAAGGATCAGTTTGTCTCCCAGCAAATGCACTGAATTAGTAGAAGACACTAGGGCTGTACAAATAACTCCAAATCTGCTGTTTGATGCTGAGGTAGATTTTCAACATGTTACTAAAACATTTGGATGAGTAGTTTCTTTTGAGAATGCCATGGAAGTCAAGCCTTCAAGTGGATACGGTGGCTTGTCCGTGCCTGTACTATGGAGTCTCAAACCCACATGCCATATCCAGCTGTCCAAATAATTTTCTATAACAAGCAAAATACTTTGTGAAGCTAGGGATACTGCCAAGCAAAACTATGGCACTGAAGACAACGTGCTCTAAAAAAAAAAAGAAGAAGCAATCTGACAACAACATCTAGGCCTGACTAAGTAAGCAGGTCCCTTGTTAAAAGCAAGGCTTTGTTTCATTGGGATAAACAGTCATTGCCTTAGGGCCACCTTTACAGAGCACAGTTACTCTCAGGAACCCCCTCCCCTCTTGTGCTCCATAGCAGGTACTGCTTCTCATTCAATTCTCTAAAACTGTACGGCTTTAGAAACTTTAAAAACTACCCACGTGCTGTCCAAGAGAGACAACATGTACCATTATGGAAGAGCACACTTTATTATTTTGACTTCTGAGGGCCACAAGTGATATGTTAGGTGGCAATGTGAAATCAAACAAATTGGGGAAAGTTTTTAGAAGTCAAAATGGGTGCATTGACTCACCAAGCTTTAATGCATCCCTTTGACTTTTTGACTTTTAACTTTATATGTGCTGAACACGGGGATTTCTCATATGCACATATAATTTGAAGTTAGGCCAAAGCTCTGTTTATACTACCATTTTTTTTATCTTTAATTGCTGGGGGTTTTTATGTACAAAT
The DNA here is from genome assembly GCA_033807585.1 of Hydrophis major. Taxonomy (NCBI): domain Eukaryota; kingdom Metazoa; phylum Chordata; class Lepidosauria; order Squamata; family Elapidae; genus Hydrophis; species Hydrophis major. The sequence continues at coordinate 77,822,270 of CM066328.1, read as the reverse complement.
ATACTTTTTTGCCAAATAATCTATCTTGACATAATTTGTAATAGTTCTAGGTTTGTCATTAAGTGGAAGCTTATATAAACATTGGATCCATAGCTAATTAATTTTTTTCCATCTTTTACATAAGTATACAATTAGGAATTAAGTTTAACAAGAAGTTCTCCCTAAAGAGAATGTTCTTTGGAAATAGTAAACATCTCATCATTTTTCCAGTTTCAAACATTTGACTTTTTTTTTTTTTACTGGTATCCTTTGCTCAACAGATACTTGCATTTATTCATTCTTACTAAGGTTAGACCTAAACATTTTAGCTGACCTTGCTTGCTTTATATTTTGGATGCCAGAATAATAACCTTCCAATGAAATCTCTTGTATGGTTAATAGGAAACAAACCCTACTGCACTAAGTGCAGATTATTTTGCAAGGCATACATTGGACTGTGATCTTAATTCCAAACTTCATGCTGCAAGTCCACTGAGTGACAACCTCCAGCTCTGGTTTCAGAACCAGGAGAAGATGATTAGAAACTCAGCTCTAATTAAAGCACACTCCAGAGTTTTTGGCAATGCATTGCCTAGATAACCAGTAGCGTGTTTCCTTTCTGGAGCTAAAAGAGAAAACATGGAATTGTCTTTGGCATTTTGCAATTCAGACAACTGAAGCATTCTTTTTATTTTGGAGCTGGAGAACATCTTCCTCCTTTCTAAGCGAAGCCATCTGAAGCACAACGTAACTGCAAGTAACCCTTTATTGAACAAAGACGCAAAAGTATTTCTATTTGTCATCAGTGTGGTTTAAATGTATTCTAAAAGAGTTTTAAATAACTTGAAACATATACTGTATCTTGCTAAACACTTCATCAAGGTATTAGTTTTCTTTTTTTTTAAAGAATTTTTTTATTTTTGGACAAATATACACAAACAAAACATAAAACATAAAACCATCTTCCAGTTACATATATATATAGTATGTTGGTTGGTTACAATTTTTTGGGGCATCCAAGGTATTATTTTTCTTGATGTCAGTCATTAATCTACCATACTTAACATTTTTCTTTGTCTTATGACCAGATCTACTGTTAACATTCTCTTGATCAACCAGTTTCCAAATCTTATACTGATGGTGCACTGAAACATTTAATTTGGTATTCTACAACAAAGCAATCTACACCCATAGATATGCAATGGACAAACATTTTTAGTGAAAACTTGACCTTATCACATTTTCGAAAAGTAAATTACTTTTTCCAAAGAGTGCAGTATTTGATCCAGTTAAACAATGTATCCATTTATCTTTAATCAATAGTATAACCAATTTATGCAGAAATTATCCAAGCCACCGAAAATTATTTAAAAAAAAACAAAAAAGGAAGCCACGGCACTTCAGAGCAAAGAATCTAACAACACAGGGCTATCCTGCTCTGACTAAAAACTTATGCACGTGAAGGAAATGTTAAGTGCTTATCCGTTTTCTCTTTGGTTTAATGTAGTATACTTGAATTATAGTTATACACATGTCTATAGTTGTGAGTTTCAATTAGCTCAATTGATCAGCTGAAACTTGAATTTGTTCCCATGGTAGCCTTGCTGCAATATTTCTTTATCTGGATCTTTACAGCAAAGTGGTGGGAAGGGGGGAATAACAAATATGCTATGCAGAAGTGAAATCCAAAGTGGCCATCTCAGCGGGCTCCATTTGATGAACAAAATTGATGAAGCTTATTCTTTTTCATTTACCAATATTACCTGTGTATTAGGTGCAATATCAATTAATAACCCACAGTGCATGTCCAGTGTAAGATAACCAGTTATTTTTGTTATTTGTTTTGCTTCCAATTATTGTTAGGGATAGGAAATCAGTACATAAATACATCTCACTCATATATGAAGAATGTAGGCTCTTAATCATTCATTTGTTTTAATACAAATGTAAATTGATACATAAGCAGCATCAAATGAACACTAAAGAATAATAAGGCTGCAGGGGGCTATAGTTTAATTTACATCAACATCTTATATAAACCAGTTTGTATCTTGATACCATTCACAAGGAGAATACAAATCTAAAGACATCTATCTGCCTTGTTCAAATATTTTATCAGCAGCACTAGCCACTTAACAGCAGTGTAAAATACCTTAGATCGTTTATTTATGAAATCCAGCCACAATCACAACATTCTTCTGGCTCACAAAATGAGAATATTGAATAAAATATTAAAAGATAAAGGTATAACAAGTAAAACCCCAAACATAGTGCAAAGTATCAGATCCCCAAAAGCTTTCCAGAAAAGCTCTGCCTACAGCAGAAGGTTGGTAGAAGGCAGATAAGGTTGGGGTGAATCCCCAACTGATGGGTCAGCCCCATCACTGGAAAATACTTCTGGATTTTGCCCTGCTAATCTGTTGAAAATAATGGCTCAATCATCTGTTTTTTCTGGCATGACTGAATGAATGGTAACCAAGCCATAAAGGTCTTTTAAAGTAAAAAAAAAAAAAAAGCATTAACTGGTTGGTGGTAGTTTGAAGTCCCAAATTAGAAGCAGCCCCCATATACAGCATGTTGCAGTCTAGTTGGGTGGTGAGCCACTGAAGTCAGGTCTTCTCCTTCCAAGTAAAACTGCACCTGATGCAAAGCTGCATAAGGGCCTCCCAGGATGTAGCCTCAACCTGCTGGTCCAGCAGGACCCGTGAGTCTGGGCAGATTCCCACATCATGGACTTACTCCTTCAAAGCCAGTGCAACCCCATCAATAGACAAAACAGGGATGTATAAAGAAACCCTAGAATACATAAGTATAGCATATTTCCAGCTACCAGGACACGATTTAGATGGTAGTTTCAACTGCAAGGGAGAATCTCCTGGACCACAGACCTATTACCTCCTCAGCAGCCCAAAAGAGTCCGTGGGATGACACTGCAGCCCTCAGGTGGTTGCAGGTATCCTAGAGAGCTCCTTATCCATTTCCTTGAAGTAAACCAAAAAGAAAACCAAGTAACCAAACAAGATGGCGCCTAGTCACCACAAAATCCAGACAGTGGTGAATTTTAGCAATTTCATAATGAAATCTATTGGAGGTGGGCAGCCAAATGTAAATAAATAAATGTCAATGTCACAGTGGCCAGATGGTAAATCAACAGGACAACTCTTATCTCTGGAAAAGGGCCACCAGATAACAACCAGCCAATGTCATAAGTGGGAGCAATAATGATACAGAGGAAGCTTGAAACCTGTACATGTACCAGATTTATTGCATAGAACAGATATATCTTCCGATTCAGATTACATATAATCCACCTATAATTTAGGGAATGCATGGGATGAAGCAAATAGTATGGTAATGCAAGGTATTCTTTTGAAATAATGAAACAGCTGCATTCCTATAAAGCTTGTGCTGCTACTTCAGAGCCTATCCCGATGGTGAATGCACACATCTATGCAAACAATCTATACTTCCACTGGGACTGCCAATGAAACAATCATGTATATACAGGTGGAAACAGACAAGGACAACTTTCAAGAAATCACGTAAGTCTTGCATAGGACAGAACTGCTTTGGTACATTTGTGAAGCATTTTTTAAAAAATGTTTTGCTCAAGTCTAGTAAATAAGGAAAACATTTGAAATTTGGTGCTGCAGTTCAGAAACATTTTTTTCTACAAACCAAGATTGGGTATATATAACAAAGGCTAGGAAAGATCCTGTTGGAAACAGCTGTCACTCAACATGGAAAGAACTAGATCAGACAGATTAAAAAGTCTGCTACAGTGTAGAGCAGGTTCTTCCGTTCCTAAATGGCCAGTCTTTTAAGGTATATTGTAGAGAGCTGAAAGTTTAGTAATAGGTTTCCTGTAGCAAAGTAGATCTCTCTAAAAGTTAGCTTGATTTAATTAGCGTGGGCCTAGTTTACATTTAAAGCTAAACCATAATGTATTTGGATTCGTCTGTTGTGCAAATTCACCCATTATGGGTTAGCACTAGGTGCAATCCAATTCACTACAGCCTGGTCAACCATTCATAGTTAAATAAATTCTGGCATAGCATTGTGTAGAATATAGCCAGCACAGTTGCATAAGCTAAAGGGCAATGGGATTTTACAGCCAATAACCTACAAACACCAGCTATAAATACATATTAAATGGAGGAATTTTTGCCAAGAAAATATGAGAAGAAAGGAAAAGGGAAATTTATAATAGAAATAGGTGTCAGAAATGTCCACCTTAGATGAAGAAAATATAGAGATCACACACACCTTTTAGTATCTAGAACTTTCAAGGAATCAAACTTACATTTTTGTCACAAGTTAATTCAATTATATTTTAAAATAAGAGTACAGAAAAAAAATCTGCTGTCTCAGTAGTTTCATCAGGCATAATGTTTGCCTCTTAAAAAGTGCCAAAATAAATAATATTGCAGACCTTGCTCAGAGAGATTAATGCATCTCTTGAATCAGAATGCTGGGCAAGGTTTTCTCTATATTTAAGTAAATCTATTCAACAAGACAGAAAATTTTGGTAAACATATTAGTTTTCTCTTTGCTTTACAAGGCTACTGCCAGGTACTTGACGAGATCAAAGAATCTAAAGGAAATAAATGGCCACTGCTGATGGATAATTGGGAGGGAGTAGGAGGCCAACTCCTCCAGACCTTGCAGTAACTCATCTATGACAAATATCAACTTCTTTTGAAAATTTTTGTTTGAAATCAGCCTGAGAAAAATTGGTATGTTAAGAAAGTCTCTGAATATGGCATAAATGTGCCACTTCAACTCTCTTCAGTTTATCATAACTTACTGATATCAACTGAATAGCCGAAATTCTAGTCCTAATCTCCACTCAGCCATGAGCTCATTAGTGGGTTTATTTATTTTAAATATAACAAGGCAGAACTTCCTTAAGGCAATTTCCAAGTTAAGAAAAAAGTAATAAAATACATGATTCAAGGTGCTAAAAGAACACAGAAAACATTTTCAAGAAGCAATATTACCTTCAAAATATGCAAATCCCTATGGAAGCCAGAGGTTTTCTTGACTATCTATGCAGGGCAGTTACAAAGAAAACAAAGCAAGTTCCAATGCAGTGTTCCCAATTGTTCAGTGGACAGCACTATTTCACATCCCACCAATTGCTAGAAAAGGCCTTAAATTTCCCCTTTTCACGCACTCCATTTTCTGGGGGAAATAACTTTGTTCTGCTGTGGGAGAACATAATAGATAATGGCTAAGTCTTGTTCTCTTTAGGACACCATACTATCCTGCATTGAAGGCTTCTTTCAGGATGGATGCATTGTGTTTTTATTTAAAATAAAATAACCAAGTGCTGTTAAAAAGGAAAAGAGCTCAAAACCTTTGAATTCAGCTTGTCTTCTAGGGAGCATGATACATGGCAGTTTTACTACCAGCTGTAGTACCATTGTCTTCTTATAGGGTTTGTTTAATTTCTTAAGTAACCTGAAGTCCAATTCCTGGTGGTCTTTCCAAGTACTTGGAGGTGATGCAGACAAAAAGTTAACACCTAAAAATGTTACACATAACACAACAACCTTTGAACCTTCTTATGAGTCTTATTCATGATTTACATACTTGATGACAATGAAAACCAAGCACGAGTCCTCTGCCTAGCAAAAGGACTGTGGATCAGGATGGAATTAGACATAAACAAATTATCCGCAGATTATCAAATCAGGGTAAAAACACACAAAAGTATTACATATGTTTAAAAAGACAGACATAAACAGTAGTAAATTAATTCTTCATTTCCTCCAAACCGGCATGTGTTAAGATGCTGTACAGCTTTCTACACAAATTAGAATACTTTATTTCATCTCAATTTAGCATCGTAATAACGATCATGTACAGCATTCTTTGTCTGCTTGATGAAATCATTATATTCAGTTCATTATGACAAACTCAGACATTACAAGAAACTGTCACTTGATAGCTAGTGTTCTACTGAACACTATAATCTCACCAAAACTTTCTCCATATTCTTCCTTCTGTAGATTTAAAGTTAATTTTCCCTCAATTTCCATCTTTTACTAGTCCTTATCTGCTGTTCTGGTCTCTAACTCTTCTGCTAGGCAAGAACAATCACTGCCACTTTAGCACCCAACTGACAAATTATTATACCTCTAATACTACCCCTCCTTTTCCCATTCCCAAGCCAAGTTGTAAGCACTAAAAGAAATTTCAAGACTCTTTTACAATAGGGAACACATACATTTGATGATATGAGGTTTTTCACCAGCCACAAAGTGCTGCATAGTTTTAAATGTTCGCAGACACATTTTTAATATATAAAAACATAAATGTTTCCACAGAAGCTTCTGTGAGATCAGGTTACAAACAATACACAGTAGAAATATGCAAACAATACATATTTTGTTCTATTAAAATACAAGACATTGTCTCAAATACCAGAATTCTGTAAAGGCTCTCCAGAAATCATATTGGAATGTCATAGAAACATTTTTAGATTGTATTGCCTATGATCCTCAGGATTCTGCTATTCAATTCACAGGACTTATATAGCATTTACTTATCCCGTAAGTAAAAAGACCTGGAGAAATTAGGGATGGGTGATAAGTAAGTCCACATTTCGAATACAAACATTAGCTCTTCATTTCTTAAGCAAACTTATTCAGATGTATCTTAGTTCCCATAATCATAATAAAAAGAAACATTCTTAAACAATCCTGGAAAAGCAACATGAATAAGGAAATGTCCTATGCTTTGAGATTATTCAGGAAGCAAATGTAAATATATTGTGAATAAATAAAAAGCAACTATCAATGTCTTCATCTCATAAATTCTGCTGCCTGCTCCCTTTAACAGCATCACCAAAGAGGAACTCTTAGATATAACTTCCTTGCTATAGAAAACAACCTGCTCCTGCCTTCCACGTGACAGAGAGACATGGAAATCAGCAAGCAAATACAATGCCAATCTTGGTTGTTGTTGTTTTAAACTGAGTCAATATCATCCTTTCACAGTTAGGGTAAAATACAGCAGGGAGGGAAAAACTTTTATTTCCTATGTTTTTTTTCCTCTTAGGCAAGCAGCTTCAAGATTTTGTCAGCAAGCAGCTGAAACAGAAGGTTTGACATGCCACTTTGCAGTTTCTGAAATTTCTTGTTTTAACCACATGATTGACATATATGTATACCAAATATATTTTTCTTCCTAGAGTTTTCCACATGCCTTTCCCCCTCAAAGCTAGTAACAGCTATAATTCAGCTGTAATTTCTTAACACTGAAATTAAAATACCCTGAACATTTCCTTACTAAGTATTAATCTAAAACCTTCATGAAGAACTCAAATATACTTTTCACATATTTTAACTGAGCCTTATTCACACCACTGACATGAAACTGATTTGGTATCAGATTTTGAAACTCATAATACATTTTATTTGCATATAACCAATTTCATTTCAAATTTCCTTTGATATCTTCATGTCACTTTTCAGAGACATGGTCCACAGGAAGCACAGTGTAATTTGCTCAGCTTTCCCAGCAGTTCTTATATATATTTTTTTTTGAAGAGCTTGCTTGTACTTCCCTGTACTTTCCTGCCTGTACTATATATAGAATATATAGGAAAGCATCATCATAGCCACCATAAAAAGCATCATCATAGCCACCATAAAATTTAGCCATAATTTCCTATGGCATATTTCCAACTGGCATATTGGGAGGGAATTTGATTAGTTCATAATTTTTTGCTTGTTGCTACAAGGATAAGAGTTGCCTTTTCCTTCAAAACAACTGATTATATATTAATAATAGTGAGCAAACCACCACTATTTAAAAGAATGCAGTGTCATTAAAAGCAGGACAAATATAAATAGTAAATAGTGATAAAGCACTGTTAATGGAAAGGAAGAACACTTCAGAACTGAAAACTAAGCAACTATTCTTATTCATGTCTACTCAGGAAACACTCCTCCTCAGGTTAGTATGCCTAAATCTGCAGCTAAAGTAGTTTAAAACATAAGATTCTGGCTGATGTCATAACCATGGTATAGTGGAGAATATTAAAAGGGGTTTTTTTTTTTAATTTCTCTTGAATCCCTGGCAAGATCATTTTCTACATAAGAAAATAAAAGTGTTTTCTGGCATCATTTTGGATTTAGTATTGTTGTCATGACCCCCAAAGCTTCCTTCAATATTTCAATATTTTCAAGCGCTTATAGTGCATTATATACATTTCTCTTAGAGCAAGGTCAAATTGTTAACTATTTGGCTGTTTCTAGAGAAAATATCTCAGAGTTGTATTTCTAGAGCTGATATCACATCACCAAATATACACACCCCTTTTGAAGAACAGTTTAAAGCTTCATCCTTCCTTTCTGGGGCTGGCTCCTAGTTCCTCTTCCAACAAAACGTTCAACAAGGTATCAAGACTGGTCTCTCTGCTTCCTATATACCATTTTAAAGATATCTTGTCTCCCTGCCTCATTTATCCCTTCCCCAAATCCCCCAGATGGAACTGACCCGGGGAACTGGGAAAGCGTCCGATCTGGCTATACCTTCCAAAGACAGGAGAGCCATCAAGAATGGAAAACAGAAAAATCGCCAAGAAGGAAGCTCAAACCCTAAATTGCTCAGCTTCCAATATAGATTCAGTTCCTGCCTCGGCCCGGATTGTTCGGGGGGGGGGGATTTTTTTTTTTCTCCCTCCGGCGCTATTGTAAAAGTTAATAGGTTTGTTACATAACTTTAGACCCAAAGGTAATCCCAAGCAGAAAGGCTTTAATAGGACCCAAGGAAACACCGGGGTGTCGGAGTCAAAGCTCAGCCCACCTGCCAGCGGGGGCCATTTCCTCGCTGCTCTCTGGCGGCCGGGTGATGGGGAGGGGAGAGTGAGATGGGAGCAGCCGCGGAGGGCCCTTCAGATCAGGCTTAGGACGACCCGACGGGCCACGGCACCCTTCGGGAACCGGGGATCCTCAGCGCCAAGACGCCAATACCCGGAGGGGAGGGGAAGGAAAGGAAAGAGAGACGCAGCCAGTCTAACCGCTTACCCACCCACCATGACACGAGGAGAGGCGGACCGACATGAGGCAGAGCAGGGGACGGGGACGCCCCCCCCCCGGAGCTGGAGGGCTCCACGCGTTAAGACCTGGAGTCTCCGTCCTCGGCGGCCCAGGGGCCAGCACCAACCGGATCCTGGCAGAAACTTCCCGGGGGCCGCCCGTTGAAGCCAGCGCGCCGGCTCGTAGGAGGGGGCGTCCCGCAAAAGCCGCGCCCCTCCGCTTCCTCTCCCCCCCGGCCGGCCACCCACCCCCGAACCCCAGCCGCGGCGGCGGCACCTGTTCTCATTAACCCGCCCGCGCCCCGCAAGTTCCCCGTCGCGGCGCCCTCCCCGCCCCACCACGCGAGCGTTCAAGGCTGGCGGCGGGCGGAGCCCCATCGCGCTGCCGGCCGGTGCGGACTGACGGGCTGGCCAAGTCCCCGACTCACTCACCGGGGCGCTCGCGGGTTGCTCCGTCGTCGTGGCTTCCACCGCCGCCGCCGTTTGACTCCGTGGGGCCCACCCAGGGTAGGCGAAGGCCCCAGCCGGGCTCAGATCCGGCGGCTGGAACGACCCGGGGCGCCCGAGACCCGGGCTCCACGCTGCTGCGTCAGCAGCAGCAGCAACAGCAGCAGCGCCGCTGCCTCCTCCTCCTCCTCCTCCGCGTCGCCGCCCGGCTACAGGATGGGGACAGGAGGCGCGCCCCCTTCTGGGGCCCGCGCGCGCAAGGCCGGAGGGGGGCGGTGGCGGCCGCTTGGCCGCGGGGAAAGGCTCCTGCCCTGCGCCGCTGTGCCCTCACCTCCCCTGCTCCGTCGTCCTCGCCTCCTCCTCCTCCTCCAATACCGCCGCTCTGCTCTAACTCCCCCGAAAGCGGCAGCGGCAGCATCGAGCCCCAGCTCCGCTCCGTCCTCCCTTCCTGCTTCCTCGTCGGTGGCCAATCATGGCGCTCTCCTCGGCTGTCCGCTCTGAGGCGCCCGCCAATCAAACGGCACCTTGCCCGCCCCCGCTAACCAATCCTCCACACCAGCCACCAGGTCCCAGCACAGGCAGACGGCTCCCTGCGGACACGGACACGGCCGCCCAGCGAGGGGGAGGGGCGTCCCCACGCGAGTGGCGGCGGCAGCAGCGGCAGAAGCAGCCGCAGCTGCAGCCGCTTCTGCGCCGGCCCCGCCCCCTCCCCCGCCTAACCTGTCTTTCCGCAGCCCCGCTGAGCGCCCCCCCAGTCAGTCCCCATCTGCTTCTCCCGCCCTCCTTGGACCTTGAGTGGGGGAGAGATGCTGCCTTTGCACCCCCCCTTCTTCCAAATTGAAGCTCTTGCGCCGACTCTTTCGCTCCCCCCCCCCGTCCCCTTCCCGATCCCAGCTCCAACCCTGCGTTCAGCATCTGCTCCGAGGAAGTTTTTTTTTTCGGGTCGTGTTTTTTAGCCGCTGCTTCTGGCCCCCCCCTCCCGCCTTCGGTCCCCTCTGGCCTTCCTTGCTCCTGTCGTCCTTCGACTGCAGAACGGGGTTAGGGGATCCCCCGGGTGAGTTTTTCTTTCTTTCAGGGAGAGTTCGCCTTTCCACGTAGCGTCCACTACTCGGGGCATCGGCTCCAGTTCCCATCGCCTTCCGACGGTTTGTGACTCCCGGGTGCGAATTTTTGGGATGGCTAGCTAAGCTTGCCTCCCTTGCTACAGGTGGAAATAATGCCGGAGGCTACTCAATCTGACTTCCACGTTTTGACAGTGTAGTCACTCCTGGTACTGAGTTTTCCAGGCCAGAACCACTTCGCCTTCACCACCATCCTCTCCCAAAACGTTGCTCTTCTTTGAAAGGGGTGGGAGTGGGGAAAACTATCTTTCCAGGCATCCTTCCTTCCTTTGGCCTTTCTCTGACAACGATTTTTGCCCTTCTCTGAAACTACCTCCTTGCTACTTAAACATTGCAAGATTAAGCCTTATTGTAAAATGTGAAGCTGTAGTCCTGATTGTTCTACAAATCCTGGGTTTCACACAGCCACACCCACAGAAGATAGAGAACTTCCATGTGACAAAATATTTCTTTCTGCATTTTACTGATCATGTACTGCTTTCTTCTATTCAGGTTTATTATTGTTCCTTCGATTTCTGGGGATGGGACACCGGAATTATGTGCTCATGGCTGCATGATTCAGTTTGGGGCATTAAGGTTCCCTGTAGTGGCATATTGTACTATAGAACTGTCTCCTGCAGGCTGTGGGATACTGTAAATAGTTTGCAAATCATAACCTTACTGTAAGGTGTTTGTTGAAATTTCATTCGGGTCAATTTGAAACACACCGTTCCCTTATGTTCTTGCAAGCCCTCTACTTCAATCCTTATATATTAGGTCAGCTGAATGAAGCTCTGCAAATGTGATATACCAAATCTGTATTGTGATATGACTTAGCCTCCAGGTACTCAGCCTACGTAGTTTAAAAGTGTTTTGCTGTAAGTAGTCTGAAGTTCTCATGCCCAATGGGGTGATCTGATGAATAGCAAAGTAGATATGATATTCCCGGTGGGAATAGTTAGAAAAATAAAAGACACAACACCCAGTGAAGTTTTATCCCCACTGCCTGGTGTTCTCCAGCTGTGTTAGGCCCATCTTCACTCCCTGCCTGACAAAAGAAACACTAGAAGATGGGAATTGCAGTAAAAAAAAAATATGACTATTTTTCAGTGAACTACCATAAATCCTTGTTGCCTGTTATAGCTCAGTGTCCTGTAAAAGACTTAGATCGGTCTGGTATTTATAGGAAAGTCCCTATTTGTGAGAGCTGCTCTTTTGTCTTTTTTGATGGGGAGTGCCCATGTAGATATCAATAGACATGTCTATGGAAATTCTGAGTCATCCAGGTAATGGTTGTCCAAAGGTGCTCTTTCAAAAGGCAACTGGACTTTGTTTTTCCTCAAAGACATTTTACTTTTCATCCAAGAAGTGAACTAAAGCTTCTTGAATGAGAAGCAAAAAAGTATTCAAGAAAAAACGAAGTCCAGTTGCATTTTGAAAAAGTATCTTTGGGATATCAATAGCTCTGCCAACACACACATTGCAGTACAATGATACAATGATAACCAAACATTATCATTAATAATGTTAACATAAATAACATAGCTTGATTTCAATTTAAAGAACACATCACAGAAAGAATTGGAAAATCACAATTTTGCCATCATTGGTAGGAATTATTATCTGTATTACTGATAGTTCTGACACAACATAAAAGGTAATATTTGAGTAGTTGGAGTTGGGAAGCAGAATTAAATTAAATTAATGAATATATATATATATATATATATATATATATATATATATATATATATGTATGTATGTATATATATATATATATATATATATATATATATATATATATATATATATATATTCCCATGTCATAGTAGTGGTGCTTTTAAAGTTGCTTTTAAAGGTGCTTTTAAACTATACAGAAGCCTGATGATGGCAGATGAGATTCTGCTGAAACTTTGCTACAACTTTAAAAGCACCACTACTATGACGTGGGAAAATACCCGAACAAAGCTGAATGCCAGACATGTAAGTACCCACGAAAACTTAAAACAAATATGTATATGTATATATATTCATTCATTCTGAGGTTCTCACGGGTATTTGTATGTGGATCCTTGGTTATTCGGGTTTTCTCCCGCGTAAGATTGGAAGTGTCTAGGCAATGTTTCGATGAAGTCTCATTCATCATCTTCAGGCTTGTGTCTTGAGACACAAGCCTGAAGATGATGAATGAGACTTCATCGAAACGTTGCCTAGACACTTCCAATCTTACGCGGGAGAAAACCCGAATAACCAAGGATCCACATATATATATATATATATATAATTTGTTTCCAATCTATAATCATTCAGCCATCTATCCTTCTGAGGTCAGTAAAATGATGATTCAGATTGTTGGGGGCAATATGCTGACTCTATAACTGCTTAGTAAAGCACTGTGAAGCAGTACATAAGTCTAAGTGTTAATGCTATTGCTATTGCTTAGTAAATCACAGTTAAATAAACCATGACTAATAGAAAAGAATATTTGTAGCTCAGGATTGAATTGTGGGGTCCTTGGTGCTCTCTGAGAACTTGATTGTTTTCTTACGCGTTTCATTATACAACTTTACTCAAGTAAGTAACCATTTCAGTGATAACCATGGTACTAATCAATGTTAACTATGTTAACAGAGTAAATGTTTTTCCCCCTGTTGCCCATATATCAATACGCGTTTGTTCAGCACTTGATTTAATAGAAAGCAATTCCCATGGTGGTTCTTTAGGACACAAAATGTTTCCTTCCAATACAGAATAAATCTTTCACTTTACATCTTAGGGATTTCTAAAAATTATTATCAAAATGTAATACAACAGTATATTACTATACTATTTATAACCAGACCTAATTCTGAGACACCCTGGCGATGAATCATATTAATTATGTTTACATTCAACATACTATAAATTAAATAAAATTTAGTTTTTGGTTTGGCCTGGCCTGATCCATTATTTTTTAAGTGTCCTTAGCATCCCATTCAAAGGTCAAATGTAACTCTCAGTCCAGAAAAATGAGGCATCTTCTATTTGGTTTTGCAAAGTCATGAATAGGTTATAGAACATCAGAGCAATCTAAATCTGAAAGACAAAATGTGATCGTGACCATGCTTGTTAACACTTGCCTGGAACAACCTAAACCCAAGGAATTTTTTTCTGGGACCATGCAGCAGCTGGAGAAGATAGCTGGGTGGGCCCAGGAGAAGATGTAGATGTTTTAAAGTATTTCTGGCAGGATCATTCATGACGTATCTGTGGATCTGGACCACTGCCCTTCCCTAGTGAATTGTCTCATGATAAAGTATTTACAACCTAAGTATTTCATCCAGGATAGATTGTTGTTTTTAGCTTCTCAGATATCATAAAGTAACATTATTACTGCCACCTCTTAGATGTTAGAAAAACCAGCTGTGTAAAGTTTGTGTCAATAATTCAAATTCAGCTTAATTTTCACTAAACAATCTATTCCCAATTAGAAAACAGTACTTTACAGGCCTCTGTAGGGATTTCTGTTCCTTTACTTCATTATAAATTATTCTAATCAAAGGTGTTTTAAAGCATGATAGGTCATTTGTGAAGATAATAATTCATCCAAAGTGAATGATCTTGAGCCCATACCTAAAGCAATGTGGCTTCAAATTGTCCCACATAAAAAGTGAGATAAGTCTTGGCATGAAAAGTTGAAAGAGTTTTTCCGCTATATTATTATTTTCTTTCTGGAAAAAATATTCCTAAATTGCAGCACAAACTGACATCTTAAAATGAAGCAGCTATTGCTGCTGGATTCTTGAAAAATGATAAAAATAATTTGCAGGGCATTTTCACTTAAATACATCATTTCCCCTCTTCTGTCATTCTCCCATTTGCTGGCCAAAGTAGATTTTTGAAATTGTAATCTGTTCAACTAATAAGCATACAAGAACTTTGAACAACAAAAAGAGAAAGTAGTTTTGTTCTCTATTGATGACATTTCACATTAAACCATGCTGTATCTTATTCATGGATTTTTCATAAAACCCATAGTTGACTGGATATACAATACTGCAGTAAACCAGTTTGATATAGTCTAGAGGTAAAGGCATCAGGCTAGAAATCAGTCGATTGTGAGTTCTAGCCCCATCTGAGATATGAAAGTCAGCTCGGTGACTTTGGGCCAGTCATTCTCTCTCAGTTCAACCCACTTGACAGGGTTGTTGTTCTAGGAAAAATAGGACGAGGAATTAGTAATGTGTATGTTTTTCACCTTGAGTTACTTTAAAAATAATAAAGGGATGAAAATCATAATATCTAATTTGCAGAGGAATTAAAACATGCACATCTCACTGAATATCTCAAAATGTATCATGTTTTTATTTTTTTTCTCTCTTTCTCGAATGTTGATCTTGTAGAATAAGGTCAGTAGCTTTTCATTTTGTATTTTATTATGTTTATTTTTACATTTTATTGACATATCAATTTCCTCTGACCAAGACTTAATCTAAGTGGCTATTTTAATCATTTTACATATTTTTAGCTAAGCCTCAAAAGAAGCGGGCAACAACAATAAAAAAAGAATACCAACAAGATAAAGATTTAGAGCAAAAAAATATATATATATCTAAGAAACAAAGGAAGAGCCCTGAGTGGCAGATGATCTCCAGAGACTCAAGCAACTTAAGATAGGGGCTTTATTGCAGCCTAAAACTTTGATAAGTGACCCACAACCTTTAAACTGTCTCTCAATAATAATTATACTATGTTGGATTGGGAAAGTGAAGAACTGCTTTATCTATTTTAGAGGATGGGCTGGAAATAGGGATGGAAAGGGCTGTCACAGCCCGTATACTCTGCTGAGCAGCAGAGATGAATTTGGTGGCTAAACATTGCTTCACACATCATACTAAGCAAAACCTGAGTAAACATCACAATGTGAAAATCCAGCCAGATAGAAATAATTCAGAAGTACTAAGTGTTAAAAAATGCCAATTGATTTTTAAAAGGTTATTTCTAAAGAGATACTTCCAGTTGTCCAACAGATTATCCGGTTGCCACCGACAGAACAGCATTGGCTCCTATGCTTTGAACTGAAAACAAACATTAATATAAAAAGTTGAATTCAATGTAACAT
Source organism: Hydrophis major (assembly GCA_033807585.1). Lineage (NCBI taxonomy): Eukaryota > Metazoa > Chordata > Lepidosauria > Squamata > Elapidae > Hydrophis > Hydrophis major. The sequence goes on along the minus strand of CM066328.1, from coordinate 77,806,594 downwards.
TACAAAATAATGTAAATGGAAAATCGTTATGTTTATTTCTGAAACATTTTGAATGCTTAATCACGTTTGATTGAAAGATTAGAAAGATTGGAAAACCAAAGTATTTTGTTGAATTTATGATAAAAAAGAGTTTGGGGAATGGCTTTAGTTAGAAATTTTCATTTGAAAATTCTACAGCAAAAACCAAACTTGGTTAAATTTGATCATCGTTTTAAAAATATTTTATTCTCTAATACATTAGGTCTATTATAAATACTGTTTTGTAAATGGCATTTGTCCTCAATCAAGATTTCGTGCATGAGAATATGTGTCTGCTGCCAATTTGTATTTTTATTATTATCTTTGGTTTTGGTTTTCTCAGCTTTGTATTATTCCTGTTCCTCCTTTTAGTTTTGTTTCTTCTTTTAATACCTTAAAAATATCATAGAGCAAATAGTTTCAGCACAATAGATTCATTATTATTTTTTAAACACCAAATACACAAGTGAAATAAAATTGCATGAATTATCTGGATAAAAAAAATAATTTTATATTACTTAAAAAGTAATAGAGGGGTAAAAATCAAATAAATAATGGTTATATAGCTGCATCAACCTACATTTTGGGCTCATACACGTGATTGGGTTATCTTCTATTTAAAGTGCTATGTATACCTTAGACTGGATATATTTTAAAATGATTATTACTAATTTTAGAAAAAAACAGAATAATCAAAGAAGCAAAATGACAAAAAAACATTGGTGCAGAAATACAATTATATATAAGTAGACAAAAGAATAACCAAGATGGTACAATTAATGCATAGTGTATCTATATTTGAAAATTAACCATGAAAAACATTAATTCACATTAAATATTCATACAAACTTTAACAATATAAGAATCTAGATTTCTGAACTAAATGCCAACATTTGCAGTTTAAAAATACCAAAAGGGAAAAAAACTGCTTATGATTATGGATAAATATTACTTTCCAATTTTCTCTGTATTCTACCCTTACCAATGCATAATATTTATAATTGGAATACATTTAAAACTGGATGTATTTATTGGTTTCCCTGAAGGAGAGAGAAAAGACCTATTTGTAATACAAGGATAACTGAATATATTTTGAAATTCTGGGATATATAAAACTGAAAATGCTGATGTAAATAAATGATTTTCAGTATGGTACCATGCCATCAGGAAAGTCCTGCTTTTCAGTTTATAGAAGGCAGACAATGCTTGTTCTTTTTACAAGTTGCATTAAGTCTTTTTTAATTATAATGTGCAGATAAGCCATGATAAGTTACATTCTACTAAGTTGTAAACCTTATCTACAGATCACAAATGGTTGGTCCACACATCATGGTAAGCCAAAACCAAACAAACTGCATTATGCTGAAGCATACCATATGAACTCAGATTTAAAAAGCATACTAAGCCATAATACGATCTGTTAGATATTAGTATAATTTGTGTTTCTAGCCATTATGATTATTCAGTATACTGCAATTGACAAATGTATTGGAGTGAATTGTGAGTCTAATGAGGGGTGTTAATAGAGTGATATATCAATTTGGCCATTTCTGATTTATTCAAAGTTTGGTTAATTTTAGTCATAGAGGATGGAACCTTCCCCCAAATTAGGTCCTGCTGGTTTTCCATGGCGAGAGGGTGGACTCTTCCCCAAAATAATGGCATTGTACTATCAAAGATCTGCAAGATAGCCTGAAAGAAGTAACAAGGAATAACAATAAGTTGTTATGGAATCTCTTCCTACCCACTCAGTGTAGGAGAACTCAGTTGTGATTTCCTGGGAAGTGGAAAATAGATCTTGATAAGGAGGGGCTTAACCAGATGCCATTGAAAACAGTGAAAAGGGGATTTTTGCCAGATGCCTCCACTTCACTAAAAATTCAAGCAGTGATCCATCTCCCTCTTGTCTAAATTGATACCTAGAGGCATTTTGCCTACATTTCACCTTTGTATAACTCTTTATGATACCTGAATTTTTCCAACAGCTTTGATAGTTTCTTAGTCAATTTCGGAGAATGCATAGTTATAGCTCTAGACCTGGAATGTAAAATCTACTGTAGCGCATGGATAAAACACAGCTTTTTCTACCCTAACAGATACTTGTAAGAACTTGATTTTTAAGCTTCCAATTTACATAAGTCTTGGCTATTCACACAGAATATTGTTTTTTGTGTATAGTGTATATAACCTTTATACATGGCAAATGGTTTCCATGTATGCAAAATGATCACTGAAGTGGAAGAAGCGGCAGTAGAAATCTGTGTGATAATTAACCATTGTGCAATAGCCTTGCACTCAGAAATTCTACAGTCCTTTTTTCCATTTATGGTGCTTTGGAAGTCCATTAAAAAGCTGACAGTTTTGTTGAGGAAGGGTTGATGGATTTGAGGGTCCATCTGGCTGTTACCTCTTGCTGCCTTTTGTTCATCTTCTTTATTACTACACATTATTCTGTATCCTTGGTGTTGGGGAGTGGAAGCAGATATGTGCAGTCTTGTCTCTATTCTCAGCCCAATCCAAACCTTTCTGATACTTTGTACAAAGAGGAAACTCCTACTGAATGATGAAGACCAAGTAGAACCCCTCTTCTCTCTTTTATCTCCAAAGCTTCATACAATAAGGCACCTGTGTAAGATGTTTGCAGGTGCTGCACAAGATAATATTATTCTAACTAAAGCAAATAAAATGGAATGATTACCTTCCATGATTTGGAAATTCAACTTCTATTGATGCAGTCTAAAACTGCATTTATCTTTTATGCGCTCAGATCACACATTTGGCTCTTATTCCGTTTGCAATCAATGACTATTCCAAAATATTTTCCTCAAGCAGGATTATTAAGCCATATACCCCTCATTCTATATCTGGGCTCTTAATTTCCCCCCTCTCTACTGAGTGTTGCATTTATCTCAATTTCTTTCAGTCCAGTTCTCCAACCGATCATGCTTAAATCTGATAAGCATTCCTTTCAGCTCTGCAATGAATAATTATGTAATATAAATATTGCAAAGTAAGAGCCTCAATGTATTCTGGACCTCTCTCCAGTTTGAGAAGGATTCAGTGAAAAACCCTCTTTGAGTGTGATTTTTTTTTTTGAGTCAGCTGTATATCCACTTAATTGTCATGCCATCTAAATCACACTTTGCTTCCTAATAGGCATGTCATGGCATACTTTGTCAAATGCTTTGAGGAACTCAAATTATATCATGTCTACAACATTCTCACAATTTATTAAAGCAGATACCCAAGCAAAAATAAGATAACATTAATGGATAAGATTTGTTCTTGACAAATCTATGCTGCCCTCTGCTAATTACTGTACAGCCATGAATTAAAGAAACACAGATTGATCTCTTTCTGATCTACTTTAGAATCTTTCCAGATATCCATGCCTGTAGTTTGCTGGATTCTTTTTCCCCTTCCTTTTTAAATATCCATTTCTTCCTAACATGGTATTTCACCAGTTTTTGATGATATCTCAGAGATAAAACAGAAAGTTAGAGCCAGACTATCAGTTGTCTAGTACCTTAGGATATAGTTCATATGAATCTTCAGATTTAAAATCATTCAAAGTAATTTTCTAGCTTCACTCCTTCTTCACCCCACTTTTCAAAATTACTTGATGGAACATATTTTTATTGAAAAAGCTGAATAAAAGATGAGTCAATAAACTCTCCCTTTAGCTATCTATTAAGCCATTTGCTGTCTTCACAGAATAATAATATTCAGATAGTCTTTTCTTTTTATTCCGTAATTAAATAAGGTGTTATTCTTCATTCATTTCAGCTTATTCTGAATTTTTGTTTTTCTGACCCCCATTCAGGCTACCTTTCTTTTCCTTTATAATTTAACCCTCTTTCCATTTCCTACGTGTGCCCATTTCCCCCCAGATTTTAATTAAGCTTTTCATGCAACCACAGATTTCTTCAACTGTCTTTATTTTTCTATGATTGAAATTGGTTGCAATTACTGTGTGCTTTTAGTATAGTATATATTTTCTTTCTTTAGGAACTCTGATTCTTCTTTTTGCTGTGATTATATTTATTTCAGAGTTTCTTAAAATCTGCTATTTTGAAGTCCAAGACATGCATTTGATTATATTCAGTTTTACTTTCCCTTAAAATCAAGAATTCCAGCATTACATTTTCCCCTATAAAGTCCCTGCTATTTTCATAATTACTTGACTGTGAAGATCCTCAAGCATCTTCCACTCTTCTCTGACAGTGAAAAGCATCAGCATGACAAGTCAAGGATTTCCTGGAAGAATCAAGCTTTGGTTCTTTTCCAACAGATACTTGGGGTAAAGTTTCCCATCATTACAACTTTGTGTCTTTTTAAAAGAACTGCATTTTCTCTTCTTAATACATTGGCAAGAATAGATAGCCATAACAGTACTGCTGTTATTTTTTGTTCTACTTATTTTAATCAAGATGTTCTCAGCAGCACTGCCAGATTCATTCTCTGGATTTCCAAGGAGGAATGGAAACAGTTAACATACAGTCTTCCCTTTCTCTTGTTTTTCTTTTGAAAATGTCTTATCTTCCAGTCATATCTCTCAAACTTCTTTGTGGTATCTCTCTTCTATTTGTATTAAATTGTGTTTTCTGTACAAGCAGCTCAAGCTCAGTTTGCTAATTTCCCATACTCTGAACATTAATAGTATATAGACCAAAGATCCTGAACTTTATGAGCCAATATTCTTTCTTATTTATTTTTAGATGGTTCAAGGGGCCCCATTTGAGCAATACTCCCACTTTCTACAGCTTCCAGGTTTTTATCTTTAAAAATAAATTAGCCACCTCTGATTTATCTAAAGAACAGCTAATCTCTGTGGGCTATGAGAAAGCCAAAATAAGAATACAGTATATATCAAAAACAAGAAGACATAGAATTACAAATTGAAATTAGCTCTGTAACTGGTAACTCCAGAATGCTCACCATTACCATGAATACCTGTGAACTATCTGAGGCCATTGACTCTCCCCAGCCTGAAGGAACTCTTCAGAGCTGGGAAATACAGGTAGTCCATGACTTACGACCATAGTTGAGCCTGCAATTTTGCCATAATTCATAACAGTTGTTAAATTGGTCACCATTTTTACAAGCTTTTCTGTGGCAGTCATACAATGAATGCAGTAGTCATAAAATGAACACAAAGAAATCCTGAAATCCAGTTCGCCATGGGGCAGTTCGCCATTTTTATCAGAATCCTGAAATAAATGCCACTTTCTGCTGAAAATGTTGTAAATCACAATAAACCACAAGACCACAGCAAATGGATGTAAATTCAGATTGATTGCCAAGCACCCAAAATGTAACCATGTAACGGGGTACAGCCATCAGAACTTTGAATCCAGGTTATGTCCCTTTTCCAGAGTCCGTTGTAACTTCAAACAGTTGCTAAGTGACTGATTGTAAGTCAAGGTTTAACAATAACCTTATGCCCTTGTTTTTATAAGAAACATCTACAAATGAAAGACTATAGATAGTAATCAATCTTCCTAATCAAACTTGCGGTTCTTCAGCCAGATACAATTTTCCCAGTTCATCTTGTGGTAGCAATCCATGATCTAACTAGCTCAGACTATGGTCTAAGAAACCAAATCTCTTGCACCAACATTAACTTAATTCCAGACTATTAACTAAGGCACAATTGGTAGGGTAATAAAATAATTTAAGAGCTTTATGAATCAGCCCCTTTCTGAAACGTTTCTCCTGGAATAATAAATCTACACACATGTTGTCCTAGTGAGATTTGTTTACATGAGAACAATATTTCTTTATCTAGAAAGAATTTTACAATTTGTGCACATATTCTGAAAATAAATAGGATATATATATCTTTTAGTTGGGGCTCTTCAGCCTTAAGGAGATCAATACCAAAGTATAGGTTACATTTTTTGTTTGCAAATGGGACTTTGTCTCCAAATCTCTTTGCTTGAAAATTCCATTCCTATTTATTTATAGGCGGCATTCAATAAAAATGTCCAGCTCTTTGTTCTTAGTTTTTAAATATTTACTCTTAATTTCTTGCAATATAAATTATTTTAATGGTTTGGGTTAAGTTCCAGCAAAAAAAACAATACATGTGCTCAATGTTGATCTGGAGCTAAGAGATCTCTAAGGCATCAGAACTGGGCAGTACAGCAGGAAGTAGTGATGAAATAACGGGCACATTAAGCCCTCAGCTTCTACCTTGGTCAATATTATAGCTTGGTGCTAGACAATAGCAGGCACATTTTCTAATCATGTATGTCTATGTCTTAGAGCCTGATTTTGCTTATATTATATGTCATAAACCAAGATGAGAAATAACCAGAGAAAAACCACACAGATGGTGAGCTCAGCAATATTCAACTTATAATAGCATATTTTTTGAAGTTTTTTGCAAGAGAAAAAGATTCACTTGGTATGAACAAATGGATTGGTATATATTGCCATTAGTGTTTGCATTGGGGGTGTTTCTGTCTCCTTCCCAGCTCTCAGTTTGGCTATTATGAACACCTGGAATTTGCTATGGTTCCTTCACTATCCCTTCTGTAGTCTCCACTCACACAGTTCCCCCAATGCCAAACAGCCACTGCTAGCCCCAATATTGCTTACTGATCTGACGTTTCCCAGTGTTTATTTTCCCTGTGTACTGGAGCGGCGATGGGGGGAGGTGACATATGTGATGCAGGAGTCAATTGTAAACTGAAGTTAGATCCAATCTTGATCTGTCACCGGGACCAGAGGTTTAGTCTTCGAAGCTTTTGGACTCATGCTGGAGCCCTTCCTCACAGAACCTCACTCTACCAGGATCAGGATTTTTTTTTACTACCGGTTCTGTGGGCCTGGCTTGGTGGATATGGCAGGGGAAGGATACTGTAAAATCTCCAGTCAGAAGTGGTATTTGCCGGTTCTCCAAACTACTCAAATTTTCCGCTACCTCTCCAGAACTGGTCAGAATCTACTGAATACCACCTCTGACCAGGATGTAGAGAATAATGCTTACAGCTTCAGGGGAGAATGTAAACCCATTTGAATTCTTCACAATCCCAGGAAATTAGAAAATAAAATCAAGAACCTACATGTTATTTCACAAAAGTTGTAAAGAGTCTCTGGCTGCATAGTTTTGGGTAGGAATCTATCCAATATATCTGCTGGGTGTTATTGTGGATAAATTAGGAATCCAATTTCTGCCTGCACAATTACTATAGTAGGTGTATATAGGGTTTGAATAATATTTATGACTTTTGTGGCACAACACAGAAGATTATGGTCTTACTTTCCAATCTTCTTAGTGTTTGAGGCATTATTGAAAACTAGGATGCTCTCAGAATCAAACTAGATTCTTTATATTATATTATTGAATTGAATTACTGAAAAAAAATAAAGATGTTTACATTCATAACAGTTTATGTGCAGTAAATTCACAATGGAAGTGTGCGCAGTCAAACCTTATATACATTAATTTGAAATTGTCTCTTATTATAAAATGAAATTTCACTTCAGAAGGTCTGCAGGGCTAAAACCCAAGGCAACTGGGGACTGCATAGCAAGCTTGTTGAGGCCTAGTTAGAACATACCTACTGCCATCTTAAATTATTACCTTTATTGTCAGGATACAACATGTGTACAATGAGATTGCCTGAGCATCCCTCCGTGCACACACATCCACCCAACACAACTCACAGTGAGGACAGAAGTCCCTAACCCAGTCTCAATCTTATTACGCTATGTGACCTTGACCTTAATCTGGTAAACAGCAGAGCCTAGCCTAGGTGCCAAAATAATAAAAAGTTTTCCCCAAGAAAAGTATTTGACCCTTCCAAAAATGACAAAGAAAATATTGCAATAACAAAATTGTTCATTGAAAATACTATATAGAAATAATACTTAAAGAATGCAGTATAAATAAGGATTTTAATTGGGCAGATGTTACACTTGTTTTATTTTAATTTTTTTGTAATTGGTGTAATCTTCTGATTTTTGCACAAGCCAAAAGGCAGATTATACATTTAGCAACAAAACAAATTGATTTTTGGGAATTAAAATATTATATTGCTACTTAGATTTGTTTCTCATTTATATACCTATGATTAGGTTTCTATGTAACATTATATTATTACTTAATTATGGTTTATTACATAAAACCATGTATAATGTGCTTATCTATAAACCATAAACCTGCTCCAGGTGTCCTCCTATATTGTGGTTCAGATGTGATTCTGGAACTTTACTGTTTTGTCAGCATTAGGCAAAGATGTTTTGTTTTCCTCAAGCCACACGTGTGTGTATACATGTAATATACTCTCTCTCTCTCAGTGTGTGTGTGTGTATGTATATATGTTTTCTTAAGTTTTCGCGGGTACTTACATGTATGGCATCACAGAAGCCTGATGATGGCAGATGAGATTCTGCTGAAACAACTTTAAAAGCACCACTACTATGACGTGGTTCGGGTATTTTCCCACGTCATTGTAGTTGTTCTTTTAAAGTTGTAGCAACGTTTCGGCAGAATCTCATCTGCCATCATCAGGCTTCTGTATAGTGTTCATCTGTGAGTCAGACTTTTACAGTGGTTTCAGATTTAAATTTGGGGCAGCCTATTGCTGTGCCAGAATGGTTTTTTCTTCATCCTGATTGGTTGGGAGTCTTGGTCTGTGTTTATTGGTCTTGGAGTTTGCTGTGTTCTGCTTGATTGGTGTTTCTAATATCTTCTGTCTGTTTTTTGGCTCTTTTTGTATCTTGATTGGCTGGCAACATTGTGTTACTTTATGGGAGGCCTTTAGTGCAGCTTGGCTTCGGGTAAATGGATGGCTATCATTAGTTAGGAAGCTGGGTTTCATCTGGATGCCTGGTTGGGGTTTGTTTGAGCTGGAGGTATCAGGGGGGATCTGTTTGTGCCCAGGTGTTTGCCTGGCTTGTGGTATGGAGATTTTTTTTGTTTGTGAGTGCAGGCTTCCAAATGATTGACAGCCTGGTGGAATCATCTCTTCTATTCGTGCTTTCTGGTCTTTTTTCAATCTCTATGGCTTCTCTGATGATTCTGTGGCTGGGATTTTCTATAGTGGCTAGGGTTTTGGTGCCACTGAAGTTGATGCTATGACCTGTGGCTTCCATGTGTTGGACTAGTGAGGAAGTGTGTTCCAGCTTTTTGACTGCATTTTTGTGTTCATCCAGGCGGGTACTTATTCTTCTATTGGTCTGTCCAATGTATGTGGCCGGACATGATGCACAGGGGACTTCGTATATGCCTTGGTTTTCCAGGTCAATTTTATCTTTGGGGTTTCTAAGGATGGCTGCTATTTTTCTGTCTGTTTTGAAGGCAGTCTTGATGTGATGTCTGTGTAGTACCTTACTAATTTTGTCTGTAGTACCTCTTATGTAGGGCAGGACAGCTGTTCCATAGGTCTGTTCATCTTCTGGGTCTCTATTATGTCTCAGTGTGTTTTTGTGGATCAAGCCGGTGATTTTGCTTTTGTGGAAGCCGTTGGCTGTCAGTACTTTAGTCAGGGTGCATAGTTCAGTCTTAATGTGTGTCTTGTCTGCCAGGCGTTTGGTTCTAGTAATTAGTGTTTTAGCCACGGAGTTTATCTGTGGTGGGTGGTGGGCATTGAGGTAGCAGTTAGTGTGTGTTTTCTTCTGGTATACGGTGTGTCCTAGTGTGCCATCTGTTTTTTTGTAGATTAGTACATCTCGGAATGGTAGTTGTTTGTTTGTTTCCGTTTCCATGGTGAACTTAATTTTGGGAGGTGTGCTGTTTAGGTGTGTTAGGAAATTGTTTAGGTTTTCTTTTCCATGGGGCCAAATCACAAATGTGTCATCGATGTATCTTAACCATAATTTGGGTTTGTGGATAGCCTTGGCCAGGGCTCTGGATTCGAATTCTTCCATGAACAGGTTTGCAATGACGGGTGACAGTGGTGATCCCATAGGGGCTGCTTCAATTTGTTTGTATCTTTATCCTTTGTATATGAAATATGTGTTGGTTAAGCAGTGTTCTGTAAGTTCCATGAGGTGTTTAGCTGGTTGGTATTTATTTTTGATGATTTCAAGGGTCTCTTTTATCGGGACTTGAGTGAATAGTGAAACCACGTTGTTAGGAATAACAAGGTTACCTAATGTAGTTTGGGTAAAATAATATATATAAACTATGATAGTAAGTTTAATTTTGTGTCACTTTAAACTGCAAAGCATGTAATTTGGGTGCGGTTGTGAAACCGCCATAAAAGGGAGCAAGAGAACTGGATTGCTGGATTGACTGACTATGATGGATTGATGGTTTGCTAACTGCGTGTTTCCTGCTGCTGAGTTTTTTGAACGTCGAACGAAGAAAGGAGGTTTGACTTCTTCATATCTCTACTGCAAGGAGATATATTACTGGACTGATATTTGTAAGTTTACTGACCTCTTTTTCGACAATGGACTTTGCAACTGAGTAATCCCCGAATGGACTGAACTAGTGAATGATATATGGACTGTTTGACTATGCTAAAACTCTTACTGGAATAAACTAATTAACTAGCACAGTGTATCTGTTTTACTAAGTGTAAGCTACAAAAACGTTTATCTCACATATTTGCCTGGCTGCCTGACTGCCGTGCAGATTCTGCTAGGGTGTATCCCTAACACACGTTGAAACTTACAAGCAGATCTTCTTGCTTCACATGTAGATCTTTGATCATTTCCAAGAAGTGGTATGAGTTTTGTACATGTGAAGCTGCTGTTTCAGCATGGGGCTGTAGCTGTTTTGCTAAGTGTTTAGCTGGGTTTTGTAGTGGTGCTCCTCTGGAGCTGACTATGGGTCTGAGAGGTATGCCTTCTTTGTGTATTTTTGGGAGGCCGTATAGTTTGGGGCATCTGGAAGATTTTTCTCTTGGGATGATCATCTGTTGGATCTCTTTGCTCATGTGGCTGGTTATAATTTTCTTCTTGGTTAATTTTTCCAGATATGTGGTTGGGTCTGTTTATGGGTTTGTATGTGGAGTCTTGGAGTAGGTCTGTCAATTTTGTTTCATAGTCTTTTCTGTCCATGACTACTGTGACATTCCCTTTGTCTGCTGGGAGTATGATTATGCTGCTATCTCTTTTCAGGGTTTGTAGCGCTTTAATTTCTTCTTTCTGCAAGTTGCTTTTGGGTGGTTTACTTGTGCATAGGATGTTGGTGACTTGGTGTCTTATTTTATCAGCTTCATCTGTATTTAATTTGGTTTGGCTGGATTCTACTGCACATATGATGGATTCTGTGGGGATTTTTTTGGGTGCTATAGCATAATTGAATCCTTTGGTTAGGACATCTGTTTCTGTTTTGGTGAGTTCTCTGTTGGAAAATTTGTATACTAATTGTTTCAGGTGTTGTTGCGAGTTGTTGGGGGCACACATATTTCACTGTCACCCGTCATTGCAAACCTGTTCATGGAAGAATTCGAATCCAGAGCCTTGGCCAAGGCCATCCACAAACCCAAATTATGGTTAAGATACATCGATGACACATTTGTGATTTGGCCCCATGGAAAAGAAAACCTAAACAATTTCCTAACACACCTAAACAGCACACCTCCCAAAATCAAGTTCACCATGGAAACAGAAACAAACAAACAACTACCATTCCTAGATGTACTAATCTACAAAAAAACAGATGGCACACTAGGACACACCGTATACCAGAAGAAAACACTAACCGCTACCTCAACGCCCAATCCCACCACCACTCACCACAGATAAACTCCGTGGCTAAAACACTAATTACTAGAACCAAATGCCTGGCAGACAAGACACACATTAAGACTGAACTATGCACCCTGACTAAAGTACTGACAGCCAACGGCTTCCACAAAAGCAAAATCACCGGCTTGATCCACAAAAACACACTGAGACATAATAGAGACCCAGAAGATGAACAGACCTATGGAATAGATGTCCTGCCCTACATAAGAGGTACTACAGACAAAATTAGTAAAGTACTACACAGACATCACATCAAGACTGCCTTCAAAACAGACAGAAAAATAGCAGCCATCCTTAGAAACCCCAAAGATAAAATTGACCTGGAAAACCAAGGCATATACGAAGTCCCCTGTGCATCATGTCCGGCCACATACATTGGACAGACCAATAGAAGAATAAGTACCCACCTGGATGAACACAAAAATGCAGTCAAAAAGCTAGAACACACTTCCTCACTAGTCCAACACATGGAAGCCACAGGTCATAGCATCAACTTCAATGGCACCAAAACCCTAGCCACTATAGAAAACCCCAGCCACACAATCATCAGAGAAGCCATAGAGATTGAAAAAAGACCAGAAAGCACGAATAGAAGAGATGATTCCACCAGGCTGTCAATCATTTGGAAGCCTGCACTCACAAACAAACAAAATCTCCACACCACAAGCCAGGCAAACACCTGGGCACAAACAGATCCCCCCTGATACCTCCAGCTCAAACAAACCCCAACCAGGCACCCAGATGAAACCCAGCTTCCTAACTAATGATAGCCGTCCATTTACCTGGATAGTATCCAGATTTTCAGGCTACTTTTTAAATTTTACTTTGACAGTGATAAAATAACTTTATTTAAAATATCACCCCAAATAACCATTATTATGCCAACAAACCTTAGCTATATAGTTCTGAATGTTCTTGGCGATGCAAAACTAGGTTTGCCAGGTATTATAATTTCCTAATCCCAGTGGATAAGTTCACACAACAGGCCAAACAAAAACCAGTAAATTACTTTTGTGAGCCCAGCCAATCTAAAGAAGGGGGAATCTATCTTTATCAGGCTTTTGTTGAAGGTCAGAATATATCTTGATTGTTATATCTACAAATTATTGGAAGAATAAAAACAGACCTGAATAATGAGGAAGGGCTTCTAAAAATGACAACATTTAAAATGTTCTATAGAATCAAGACCATATGTTAGGATGTATATATAAAATGTTACTTAGATATTATTTATTATTTATTGTGTTATATTATTTAGCTGCCCTCTCCAGAGGGAAGAATTATGGTACAAATGTGTAAATTTTATCACAAATTGCAATTTAAAAGAAACTGATATATAATGTTTTATAGGTGCTATACAATCCTGTCATTAATTGCCAAGATAGACAATTTATATAGTAATAAATGCTGGGATTCCCACAAGATAGAAGGAGAATTTTTACCATATGTGGCACACATGTAAAAAAAATTCAAAAATACTGGAACAAAATACATTTTAAAAATAAAACTTTTTTACATGTGGTTTTAATTACTGTAAGTTTTGGAGGGAGAGAGGGAAGGGAGGGAGGGAAGGAGGAAGGAAGGAAGGAAGGAAGGAAGGAAGGAAGGAAGGAAGGAAGGAAGGAAGGAAGGAAGGAAGGAAGGAAGGAAGGAAGGAAATGTAAGAAACAAATCTCAGGAAAACAGCTGTGAAACTCTGGGTAAAAGGTGGCACAAATATCTAGCTCATAAAACAAATGCAGTGATCAATTTTAAAAGTCTATGTGTAATCAATGAGAAAGCTATTTTCCCTATAGTCACACAGTACTGTATCTTACCTGGTAAACCTCTGCGTAACCAGAGTAGTATTTATTTTATTTCCTAATTTATATCCCACTTCTTGATCCTTTCTGCTTTTTTCCCCTTAACAACTTGTGAAGTGAATTAAGTTGAAATAATGAATCTCATCACCACTTATATTTCCTTTCCAAGAAAAAACATTTATCTTCATAAAAGAAGCTGCTAATAACTCTCTAGCACAGCTCCAAACCTGGTGACTTCCAGATATGTGTGGGGCTATAATTGCCAAAATGCCTATCCAGCACAACTGTCCAATTTCCCCAGTGGCAAAATAAAAACATTTTCCAGAAATGACATAGCATCTTTGTCTCCTTTTCCCCAATATACACTGACTTTGCCTTCTTTTTTTAAAGGACAAACTCTGACGGATAAGCTTCCTTTGAGATGATTACTTTTTCCACCAAACAGAAAGCAATTTATACAAGCCTGCCTTTTTGACATTTCTAGTTCTTCCCATATAAAAAAGGCACATATTTTGTAACACTTGGAGAGACATGTTCTGCACTTTTCATATTTGGCAACTTTAAGATGTATTGACTTCAGTACTGGCTGGGGAATTCTGGAAGTGTCTGTCTGTCTGTCTGTCTGTCTGTCTAATTTGTCTATCTTACTGCCTTGAGTGAATCAAAACATACTGCTTGCACTTGTGTCAGAAGCACCAAGGCGCTTCTGGTTTGGAAGAATGACATTACCGTTGCCCAGGGCACACCTCGTTGGGGGCTCCTTTCATGTCTCCTGCAGCTGGATGGAAGTTCAACCCCATTTCAAGGGAACTCAGATCTTAAACATGGCCTTGCTAACTTCCATTCCAGTGTCCTAACCATACGAGCCACTATGCTCCTTACCAAAATATATAAAAAGGCAGGATAGAACAGAATAGAATTCTTTATTGGCCAAGTGTGATTGGACACACAAGGAATTTGTCTTGGTGCAAATAGAATAAGAATAAGAATAAGAATAAGAATAAGAATAAGAATAAGAATAAGAATAAGAATAAGAATAAGAATAAGAATAAGAATAAGAATAGAATAGAATTCTTTATTGGCCAAGTGTGGTTGGACACACAAGGAATTTATCTTGATGCAAATGCTTTCAGTGTACATAAAAGATACATTCGTCAAGAGTCAAGAATCATAAGGTACAACACTTAATAATAATCATAGGTACAATCAAATCATACTAGGAAACAGTCAATATAAATCATAAGGATACAAGCGACAAAGTTACAGTCATACGGTCACAAGTGGGAGGGGATGGGTGATAAGGAGTGATGAGAAGATTAACAGTAATAGTAGTGCAAACTTTGTGAATAGTTGGACAGTGCTGAGGGAATTATTTGCTTAGTAAAGTGATGGCATTTGAGAAAAAACTGTTCTTGTATCTAGTTGTTCTGATTTGCAGTGCTCTATAGCATCGTTTGAAGGAAGGAGTTGAAACAGTTTATGTCCGGGATGTGACGGGTCTGTAAATATTTTCACAGCCCTTTTTTTTTGACTTATGCATTATACAAGTCCTTGATTGAAGGCAGGTTGGTAGTAATTATTTTTTCTGCAGTCCTAATTACTCTCTGAAGTCTGTATCTGTCTTGTTGGGTTGCAGAACCAAACTGGACAGTTATAGAGATACAGATGACAGACTCAATAATTCCTCTGTAGAACTGTATTAGCAGCTCCTTGGGCAGTTTCTGAGTTGGCGCAGAAAGAACATTTTTTGTTGTGCTTTTTTGAAGACATTTTTGATATTAGGTGTCTATTTTAGGTCTTGAGATATGATAGAAGCTAGAAACTTGAAGGTCTCTACTGTTGATTCTGTGTTGTCTAGTATTGTAAGAGGTGGTAATATGGGAGGGTTTCTTCTAAAGTCTATCACCATTTCTACAGTTTTGAGTGTGTTCTGTTCCAGTTTGTTCCAGTTACACCATGAGGCAAGCTGTACAACCTCCTGTCTGTATGCGGATTTGTCATTGTCTCGAATGAGACCAATCACTGTTGTATCATCTGCAAACTTCAGTATTTTAACAGGATCGTTTGAGATACAGTCATTGGTATTTAGGGAGAAGTGGAGAAAGCACACAGCCTTGAGGGGGCCCTGTGCAGGTATCAGATGTGATTCTGCCTAGCTTCACCTGCTGCTTCCTGTCTGTTAGGAAGCTTATGATCCACTTACAAGTGTGTTCAGGTACCGCTGGTTGGTTTACTTAGAAGAATGTCTGGAATGATGGTATTGAACGCTGAACTGAAGTTTACAAAAAGGTATTTGGAGATTCAAAGTGTTGTAGGATGTAGTGCAGAGGATACAAAGTCTAACAATAGTAAGGGCAGCATAATACGAATATATACAATTCTGCAGTGTAATTCTGAGAAAGGGACCAAATTGGCCAAAGTAACCAATGGATTTACAAAGAACACTAAGCATGGATTCCTCAGTGTGGCATTGATAAGTACTTAGGACCCCATAGACAGCTCCCTTGTTAATGTCCTTCTCAGTTATGACCCCACATATAAGGAAATATGAGATGCTTGAATCTAGAGGGTGACCTCCTGAGTATATTAATGATTTGTTTTTTGAACTTTATTATACAGTTATCCATTACTATCTTTTATGTTTCATGCAACTGGAATCAGAGGCAGTAGTTATGTTTGCAAACCAGCTACTATTGTGTCATTTTAGCCTAGCTGGTTGTATGAACTAAGCCTATGCAGTTAACATGTTGCGTTAATTCTTTTCTTTCCTGTGCCAGATACAACAAGTTTCTACAGTAGAAACTGTAAACAAGGGCACCAAACAAGCAATTTCTTTGTGTCATATCTCTCTCTAGGGAGCAACAAGAGTTAAAATAAGCATTTAAGCTAAAATAAATGTAACATTATGCAAACACTAAAAAATTAATGTATAATTAACACACATACTTATGTGAATATAAAATCTATACCTGTATAACTGATGCTCTGCTAGCAGTATATTAATTTATCAATAAGACAAGATAGTCTTATTACATGAAAATGGAGTGGAATGGGAATAGAAGGAAACTACTGTTCTGCCAAATACACGGCACATAATAGGATGGCACCAGGATAGGAAGTTCAACAGGTGCACATGGCCTTCAACTCTCACATCAAAAGTTCAGTTTGGGTTCTGGCTATAATAGGGAGACCTCCAACATTTGGAAGAAACATGGGAGAAAAATAGAGGTGTAAAAGAATGCATACTATAAAGTTCTGAACCAGAATGAAGGGAAAAGACGCACCCAATAGATTGTTGCAGTAATTAGTGGCTAGGGCCTGAACTAACATATGTGATGGATATGATTCGATGCCATTCAATAAATGAAGATATGATCTCCCAGTTGTCACTATACATGGCTGAGGAGAAAGTGCATCATCTTCTAATAAGATCATGAGATTCCTGGTTACAGACACCAGAGGTGGTCTTTCTCTTAATTACCCAAAGTTTTCCAAATCCTAACCAAATTAATTTAAGGACCAGCAATGTTAAAAGATTATTTCTACTTAAGAATACTATGGTTACCACCAGTGGTGGGATTCAATTTTTTTTTTACTACTGGTTCTGTGGGCATGGCTTGGTGAGCATGGCAGGGGAAAGATACTATAAAATCTCCAGCCAGAGATGGTATTTGCCGGTTCTCCAAACTGTTCAAAATTTCCGCTACCGGTTCTCCAGAACTGGTCAGAACTTGCTGAACACTACCTCTGATTACCACCATCTCCTAAGTAAAGATTCACAAATATAAAAAAAATAAAGTTCCTCTTCCATATGCAGTAATATTTTATAGAATGAGCAAGGACGCCAACTTTTGACCACCTTGCTAATTCACTCAAAAGAGCAGCTATAGTGAGCTAGAAGGTAATTAATTTGTATTACGCACGCTTGAGTATGAGCCTTAAATGTAATTAAGAACTCAGTAGAAGCCACTCATTTGGCGTCTTGAGTGGACTCTAGGGAGAGAGTAATCCAGGCTTCTCAGCTGGCAAAGGCCATTGGCAGCTGTACAAAGTTTTGCTTTTGGGGGAGAATGGCCTATTGTTCCAACACAGTTTAAATTATACAAATGAATATATGACTAGATGTGTGTTATTGGATTGATGATCCATTCCAATTGTCCCAAATACATAGTGCTTCTAAATGATGAGCTAGCTATATCATAAGTTATAATTTATCATATTAATTTATCAAATTATTAAGAAACCATACATTTTGTTTCACTCTAATCTACCTTATAAACAAGTGAAAGAATTCAAGGAAATTATGGGGAAGAAAAACCAGAAGAGAACCCTATGTACATTATCTTGAGCTCCTGAAATGAAAGATGGATAGAAAACAAAACAAACTATTCTTCAATAATATAAGATGTTCCAGGATATGGACAACTGGATAAAGCAGCATTTCCTGAAATTTGGCCTTTACATTATACATTATACATTATACATGAGAGTATAACTCCCAGCATGTTTCTGGAAATAATCCTAACGCATCTGGAGGATTCTCACATAGATAATGATGGGTCAAGTAGGGAAGTCAAGTTATTTGTGTTTCTTTCTCTTTTTTTTGCAACATATGTTTATCTGCAACCTATTTCCAGAATATTCCAAATACCAACAGATCGAATATTTCAGATTATGATACAATTAGGAACTTGTTTCTCATAATTTTGAAAAAGTGAAAAAAATAACAATGATTATTAGTTGAGAGGCAAGGGGGGAGGAATCTGTTTTTATTTCAACATTAATAAGCTGAATGTAAAAGCATTAGGAATGCAACTTTTATTTCTCAGGAAAGTCTTTTCGTCTTAGATCAGTTGCTCAACCTCTTTCTAGGAAGAAGAAAATCAGGCCTTCTATGAAGTGCAAACAGCTGACTAGAAAGAAGAAGCTACTAGTTCAGCCTGATTTGTGTGTGAACTAGAAAGATATGAAACTTCCTTGAGGTCTCACAAGCCCCCTCTTTAACTCGGGTCCATTTGTTTGGACCTAAGAATCCTTCTCCATGATATCTTTCATCATGCATCTGTTTGATAACATGTCATCATCTGTTTCTTAATTGAGCTTATTTATTTATAGATCAGCTATGGTTCCATCTGTGTGGTTCCATCTCTTTAACCATTTTCCCTTCTGAAAGATGAAAGACTATGCAGATATGTTGGTTCATCATTTGGAGAAACTAGCGTATTACCGGCATGCAACTTCTGTTAGCCTGTCCTTCAACATCATAGAGGTTAAAATGAAATGTCTTCCTAAGATGCTATTATTTTATATGTATTCCCAAAAAGCAGAGATGGTGTTTTGACGGCTTTCCCTGTCCTATTATTTGGAATTTGTACCAACACAAAACAAATATATGCATGGGAGCCTGATCCTGCCTTTCCAGTTTCTGATCATCTTAAAAGCACTGGTTATGTTTCAAAAATCAGTTCAAGATGTTTGGGAAGAACTGGTAATAGAAGTCGTGACTATGGAAGGACCTTTTTCTGGCAGCACTGTAAGAGAAATTATAAACTTCCAAGTTATGTAATTTTGTTACACTTACATAAAGTAGCTTTGTTTTTGGGAATTCCTTGTAAACTGTTGAATCAAATTTGTTGGAGCTTATAATCAACATTAAAGCCATGTTCAGACAAACTGTAGTTTCTTAGTATGATACGTGATTGCAACTGTAATGTTGACAATTTTCATTTTATTCTATTTGATTTAGTTTTTCTAGTTATGTTATTATAATAATTACACCACCAAATTATTATATTAGAAGGTTTTAACCTAGCAAGTTGTATGACGGGGTACCCAACTCCTGGTCTGTGGCCTGGTGCCAGTCCGCAGCCTGTTGGGAACCAGGCCGTGCAAGCGACAGGCGAGCATGTGAAGCTCCATTTGTACAAGTAGCGCGCACTGGTATGTGAGATGTTTAAAGTTATTTTTCTCTAAGTAGTACGGGGATGGATGATGGAAGAGTCATTGCCAAAAAAAAAGGAATACAGGTAATCAAAGGTGGTATTCAGCAGGTCTGACCAGTTCTGGAGAATCGGTAGCAGAAATTTTGTGTAGTTCGGAGAACTGGCAAATGCCACCTGACTGGAGATTTTATTTTATTTTTTTGAAAACAATTTTATTAATTTTCTACAAACAAACAAGACAAACAAAACATTAAAACATCAACTCTCATATGTACATCCAGTGTGTCGGTTGGTTCATCAGTTTTGTGCATTCATTTTATAGTCTCAATTACAATTATGTTACATAACAACTCATATTGTCAATCCAAACTTATATATCCTAATATCACTAAAAAAAGGAAATTTTTGACTATACTTTTAATCATTCATGCTTTATGAGATAACAATACTTTAACCAGCTTATTCTGTAACAAATCATATAATCATACCAAATCAATCCTAAAAAACCCTTTATAAATATAATGTCAAATAACAAAGGCAAGTAAAACAAAATAAAGATATTCCTTACTGTCTAGCATTCTAAATATTCTATTATCGTATTTTATCATCTAGCCATTGATAAAAAAAGATCCCAAATTTCATAAAATTGTTTCTCCTCTTGCTCTCTAATTTCAAATGTCAATCTACTCATCTCAGCACATTCCAATATTTTCTTAATAATTTCTTCCTGTAATAGTATTTTCTCATTCTTCCAATTTTTAGCAAATACAATCCTAGCTGCTGTTAATACATTTACAATCAGGTATTTCAAATCTTTACTTTATGTATCAGGTAAAATTCCCAATAAGAAGATCTCTGGTTTCAAGTCTAGGTGTTTCTTTGTCATTTTTTCCAACCATATGTGAATTTTAGTCCAATATTTTCGAGCGTCCTCACAAGTCCACCACATATGGTAATACGAGCCAGGTATCTGATGACATTTCCAGCATTTTTCAGATTTTTTCTTAAACATTCTTGCTATTCTTGTCGGGGAAAGTGCCACCTGTAAAACATCTTATACAAGTTTTCTTTATATGCTGTTGACATTGTCATTTTATAATTTTGAAACCACAATTTTTGCCATTTCTCTAGATCAATCCCATATCCAAAATTCTTTCCCCAAACAATCATAGTTTCTTTAACTTGTTCTTCCTCTAATTTAATTCCCAGTAAATAACCATATAATTTTTTAATCACCTCCTCATCAGTACCCATCAAGATCTTATCTAAATCAGTCTGTTTATCATAGAATCCCTCCGTTTTAGAATCTTCATCATACCTTGAATGTATTTGCGCATATGAAAACCAATTCATCCTTATACCTTGTTCCTCTAAGTTTTGGATCGATTTAAGTTCACCCTTTTCGTCCAATAGTTCCCCATATCTAACTGTTTGTTCCTTCTTATAAATTATAGGATAGGAAAATGCTTCAATAGTCGATACCCAAACTGGAATTTTCAAATAACATTGTCTTTTTATCTTCTCCCAGTTTAACCACAAAGACTCCCGTATATAATGTCTTCTAAAATGACCCTGTGTTTTAGTTCCCTTATACCATAAAAAAGCATGCCAGCCCAACAGCAAATCATGCCCTTCTAATGTCAACAACCTATGCTTTCTTAATGTTATCATTCTTTGACCCACATCAAACTTGCAGCTTGATAATACAATTCCCAATTAGGCAGGCCAAAACCTCCTCTAATTCTAGCATCTTGCAAAAGCTTTAGCTTTATTCTCTCTTTTTTCTCTTGCCATATAAACTTCAACATGATTTTATTTAAATCTTCAAAATAGTCTTTTCCAAGCCCAATTGGTATTGTTTGGAACAGAAATAGAATTCTGGGTAAAATATTCATCTTGATTGTTGAAATTCTCCCTATTAATGACAATTGCAAGTTTTCCCACTTCTTCAAATCTATAGCTATCTGTTGTTTGAGTTTAATATAATTATTCTCTTTTAATGTGCTACATCTTGCTGTCAAATATATCCCCAGATACTTAACCTTATTTGTAACTTGGATTTTCAAAAGATCTGCCAGTTCTTCTCTCTGTCTCAATAGCATGTTAATTGTCAAAATCTTTGTTTTATCTTTATTTATTTTCAAACCAGCCATCTCACCATATGTCTCTATCTTTTCCAATAACCTTGGAGCTGTTTCTAATGGGTCTTCCAGAATAAAAGCTAAATCATCAGCAAAAGCTTGTAGTTTAAATTCTTCCTTCTTAATTTTCATTCCTTTTATGCTTTTATCATCCCTAATATTTCTATTCAACACTTCCAAAGTCAACACAAATAGCAAAGGAGATAGGGGACACCCTTGTCTTGAGCCTTTTCTTGTATTAATACAATCTATAAGTTCCCCCTCCATCATTACCTTTGCTGTCTGTTTATTGTATATGGCTTCTATTGCTTGAATAATTTTTTTGGCAAAACCCATCTGTTCCAATAGTAATAACATAAATCTCCAGTTCACGTTGTCAAATGCCTTTTGAGCATCTAGGAATATCAAAGCCATTTGCTTTTCAGGATGAGCCTCATAGTATTCCAAAGTATCCAGGATTACTCTCATATTGTCTCTGATTTGTCTCTTTGGCAGAAATCCATTTTGATCTGGGTGAATAAAATTATTTAAATATTTTTAAGTCTTTCTGCTAAAATTGAAGCAAAGATTTTATAGTCTGCATTCAATAAGGAAATAGGTCTATAGTTCTTAATTTGCAGTGGGTCAGCCTCTTCTTTTGGAATAAGTGTGATATAAGTCTCTGACCATGTTTTGGGTATCATCTTCTTTAACATAACTTCATTCATAACTTCTAACAATGGGATGCTCAATGATTCTTGAAATGTTTTATATAATTCTGCCGGAAGCCCATCTGGACCTGGTGCTTTCCCATTATTTTGTTTCTTAAGTGCTTCATTTAATTCCATCATTGTTATATTGCTTTCTAGCATTTCTTCAGTCTCTTTAGGTATCTTCAGTAAATTAGCATTCTGTAGATACTGTTTGACTTTTTCCTCATCAATATTCTCTTGTTTATATAGTTGCCCATAAAAATCTCGAATAATTTCCTTTTTCTCCTTATTACCATAACAAACTTGGCCTTGATCATCTATTAGCTTCAATATTTTTCTTGATTCCTTCTCCTTTCTCAATTTATATGCTAGCCATCTACCTGGTTTATTTGCATCTTCAAAGTAATTCTGTTTAGAATTTCTGATTTTCTATGCCAATTCTTCTTTCTCTATTAATTCCATTTTATGTTTAATTACATCCAGCTTCAATTTAATATCTTTTTTCTGTGGCATTTTCTGTAATTCTTTTTCAAGTCTTTTATACTCATCTTCCAAGGCCTTAGAAACTTACCTTTTCCTAATATTCTTTTTTCCTGTATAATCTATTATCAGACCTCTAGCATATGCCTTCATTGTATCCCAAACATTCTGCGTTGAAGTATCTTTTTTATTTTCTCTGAAGAAAAAAGCCAGTTCCTTCCCCATCCGTTGTATAAAATCTTTCTCCTTTAAGATAGTATTATTTAATGTCCATCTCGATCTTTTTTTTTGTCCCTTCCATTTAATTGTCACCTGACTGGAGATTTTACAGTATCCTTCCCCTGCCACGCCCACAGAACCAGTAGTAAAAAAATTTGAATCCCACCACTGCAGGTAATCCTTTACTTACAACCATAATGGATTGTGATGGTTGTAAAACAGGTCACCCATCTGATTTTACAACTCTGTTGTGGTCATTAAGCAAAGATAAAGCAGTCATAAAGCAAATGTGGTCATAAAGTGGGTGTTGTGGTCATTAAATGAACAATGGTTTCCCAGTTTTGCCAATGGGCCCGTTTTGGCAAAAATGGGAAATAATGTTGGTTTTCAGCAAAACCGTTGCAAAACATGATCATATGACTCTGGGACACTGCAAACTGCCATAAATGCAGGCTGGTTGCTAACTAACATGCAGTCCCAAGTGAGGGACTATCTGCAAGCTTAAAATGTGCTTTGAGATGGAAATGCTTTGCCATAACAGAACAGAGTTTACCCAAGACACCCACATAGACACACGCAGTGTGTTAAGCCAGCATGTGGCTTATTTTTTGCTGCGTGATGGGGGATTGCAACCACATGATTGTTTCAACAGCCTATTGCAAGGGTTTTGGCAAGTTTAAGACTTGTGAACTTCAACTTCCAGAATTCCTAAGCTAACATGATTGGAGGTGGAATTCTGGGAGTTGAAGTCCACAAGTCTCAAAGCTGTCAAGTTTAAAAACCCCTGGCCTGTTGCTTAAGCTCAGTCACACACTTCATAGAGAGCTGGATGCTTACAATATAGCTAGTAGGTGATTCCCCAGGGAGTGACATCCGAGGGTGAGAAAAAGTAATATGATGTAGTCACTTGAAGTAGTCATTAAATAAGAGTTGTTTGTGAAATGAAAAGCAAACATGTTATTTTGACTTTTTCCTTCAGATTTTTTTTTATTTCAAAACTGCCCAGGTTCAAATGTAATGGGAAAAATGGTATTTTTTACTCTACTCCCTTCTATTCTCAATGGAACCTCATCTTTTTTTTCCAGAAAATAATGAGTATATTCAGAGAGAGAGAGCCGTTTCCTCTTTTAGTATATAGATCTACTTATAGCTTTCTAGATTTACTGGATATAGCAACTATATTTAATTGGGGCTTTTACAACTTGTAAAAAGTAAATAACCTGCCTGTTTTGACCAGAAGTAACTTGCAGTACATTTTTCATTTGCTACCTGATAGCACAGATTTAACATGAATATAGTTGGTGAATGAATTCTGTGTCATTATGAACCACATTCTGAAATTCAATGTTTGTTTTAGGGTGAAATAAATTTGACATTCCACAATACAATAAGTTTTCTTTTCCACCCCAAACTACATAAAATACACATTCCTCTAATTTAAAAATGAATACTATTGTATAATACTGTGTAAGTACTATTGTATAATGAACTTGAATCATTGCACATTTAAACTGTATAATTATGTTTTTAATTTGAATTTTTCTGCAATAAGCTCTATTCTTAACTATGGTTTATCTTTAAAACTAGACATTTTTAACTTGGATACTTGGTCTAGTTACTGAGGCTGAATTAACACAGTATGCTAATTTAAGGCTAACCTACCTTTTTGCTTGTCCAGTGTATGAACTTAATAATTATCTGTGATGGTATAACATGATATAATATAAAACAATACTGTGAGAACCATGTTATTACTTATTTTCCCATTCAACTCTTAAATCCAAAATGGAATCAGAAAATCAGCCTGGAGATTCATAGTTAGATTTTGAATTCTAGGAAATACCTTGTTGATTATTACATTCTTGCTTTCATCTTTAGATATTTTCAGGTCTCATATTATATGAGGTGCAAATTTGAATCTTATCTTGACTTAAGGAGTATTATGGTAGAGCAGCTACAGTGAACACCCAAAACTTATTAATGCCGATTGCTGAGTTCTGCTTCATCCACACAACTACTTTGCTTCCTGAAGCCAGGAGGAACCATAATGCCATAATGCTTGTGCTCCTACATTTGTGCCATTGCTTACCTGGAACAGATCTAGGTTGTCTTGCTCTCATAGAACTTTAACACACAACAGTCTAAGGCAGGGCTGTCAAACTCACGGCCCAAGGGCTGGACGTGTCATGTGCTGGTCACGCTCATGCCTGATTTAGTGAAGGGGGAAAAGGTTGTGATACATCACATGACGATACTGTGACGATGCAAGTTTGACACCCCTGGTCTAAGGGCTGTGATTCTTTCAGTTGAAATTCCAGGGATACTTTTCATGAGAATTGAGCTGCCAACTGGCTCATACAACACTCTTGTTATTCCACACATTGCAACTACAGTTGATTGGTCAACTGTTCATCTTTCCCACAAAAATTAGCAGGGCTTTTAGGCTGCCATCTAGTGGTCCTATGAATTTATAATGTTGCTAGATAACCTTTTTAAGAACTGAAATTTGAGAAAGGAATTTACCATGATGGTGCTAAAAACTATTAGTTACATATTGAGTTTCTAGGTCACCTAATTCCAAAGAGATTCTAGGCAACTTCACCAGATATAACAAAAAAAAAATACAAAAATAAAATACAAAAATATAAAAAGAAGCAATATTCAAAGAATCACATGATCTCCAACCATGTCATTACCAATTCTAGGGGGGCTATTCCATATTCTATCCAAAATCTAAGGGGGAAAAAAAAGAAACAATTTTTCCGGAATGGAACACCTGATGTTCTCCTCAGGGTGCATCAGCTGTGGGTAGACAATTAAGTGCAAGCTGTGACACTCACAATCCTCTAGAAACACTTAGCATGAATTCTCCTTATGTTATGGCAAGGAAACTGTGTAGATATATATGGCAAGGAAACCATATGAATTTGTCCATATATGTTTTTTAAAGGTATCAAAAAGCAACTACAAAGCCTTTATGATATGAAAACTAACTGTATCTGCAATGAAATTTAGATAAGAGCATGCTAGACCGTCACATACTCACATGTTTTCTGGTATTTTTTCCTCATACAATATATTTTTCCTCCCAAAATTGCAGACCATCTTCAATGGATGCATTGCCAGAGCATGCTAAACTAGAAATACAGTTTGTGTATCATCCAGACCAGAGGCTTTTAATCTAACATTCAGTCAGATAAACAATTCATCTTATTTGGGCTTCTTATAATATTAGACTTGATAGGGAAGAATATTCTGGAATTAATATTTTATTTTGCCTCAAAACACAACATCAGGAGGCTAAAATGACTCCCAAGTAGGCCGTTGCAACCAATCACATTATTTCTCCCACATATTTGAAAATCTCTGCCATTGTGACTCCCTCTTTTAATGAGCCATTGTGGAATATATTTATTTACTCCTTTCCTTAGATAGTATATCATTTAATTAAACAACAAGAACTAAGTTTCAGCCACGTAGGGATGGATAGGATTACTAACTAAAATGGTGGGCTTTGGATCAGCAGACCAATGGATGACCTCTTTACTCATGGTTTGTACAAGATTAGCTTTGATATGCTGAATAAACATCAAGATGTAGATCGGCAGTAAGGAAGGTGATTGATGGAGGGAAGCAATTCTGACTTTCTCACTGATAGATTTACTGGTGCAGAGTATAGCAATTTTATCTCTCATCCATTCTTTAAAAACTATAAATGGAAAAGATTTAAAGGTTTTACCAAATGAGGTGGACAACCCCTATGTCCTACCATACCATTTTTCCCAATAGATTCTCTCCAATCCCAATAATTTTCTCCAAGTATTTAAGCCGAGCTTGAGAATTTTAGGGGGAGTAAAGGATTTAAAATAATCACAGTGGCATTTACAGTGCAAAATCTAGGAGTGGAGAAAGGGATCAGCATTGCCCTTCTGCCTGCATGCCCCTACCACTTCTTCATCAACTCATTAGCCATTTATCACATCAAGTCATAACATACTTTATTGAATACTGTACAAATGTATAAGTTCAAGATTATATATGTGGTGGTTTCTCTTAATTTTATCACCACTGTTACAATCCTTAAGATAGTTCAGCGTAGTGTCTCCCAGGAAACTCTTTAAAGGGACTTTAACCTCTCCTTGTTCCCTGTCTAATCTAACAACACTTATAAAAGGACACAATTGCCTTGCCAAATCCCACTTTCTTTCTCAGTAACTAGCCCTATCTCCCTATTATAGATTGCTCTTAGATTTGTGTAGGCATTTTTAAAATAAATGCTCCCTTTTCCTAAAAAGCCTAATTTCTCCTGCTTTTAAATTTTGCCTAAACTTCGCTTGACCTTTGTCTGACTGCTTCCAGTGCACCTCTCAGCACCTCTGCTGCAAAAGGAGAAGACATCCTAATCATGCTAATCTTTTACCTGCTTTAGAAATGTCTTCATGACCCACTTCTTTCATTTTCTGGTTGACTCACTCCTTTTGTGATTGTGATTTCAATTGCATCTGTCTGTCCAAAAAATTAATAAAAGTCACCAGTGGACTTTGTGCTATTTTAAAGGAAGAGAGAAGAAACCTTGTCCTACTTCCTCATGAGTAAACTGTTTTCACAAGCAGCTGCATTTCTAGTACTTTGGGTTTTCTTTTGAACAGATTCACCCCAGTGGTGGGATTCAATTTTTTTTTTACTACCGGTTCTGTGAGTGTGGCTTGGTGGGTGTGGCAGGGGAAGGATACTGTAAAATCTCCAGTCAGAGGTAGTATTTTCTGGTTCTCTGAACTACTCAAAATTTCTGCTACCGGTTCTCCAGAATTGGTCAGAACCTGCTGAATACCACCTCTGATTCACCCTTCCCCTTTTAACCTGATCTGCAAGGAAATCCCTAACGCAGAGCTCCTGGCAGGATCTTTCTATTAAAACTATTGAGCCATCTCACTGCCTCAAGTTGATAATCCCTTGTGAGGTACAGTTGAAGAGTAATTCTGGATTCTGTGAAATACAATTAAATATAATCACCAAGACATACCCTCTGCCTTACCCACTTTTTAAATACTAAACTTTTTCTCAAAGTGGGCTCTTTTAGTTCAATTCCAGTTAAGCTGCTTTAAACACTTCACAACTAATGAAGTTCTTAAGCACTTCGGGTTACCTTTGGCTCTAAAGCTTTAAAGCTAAAGGTGTTTATAAAAATGACTGGTTTTTGAAGGTGTTTTTGTACCCCACAGAAAATATCACAGCTACTGACATCTGCAATTGTTAGAAAAGAACACCTGTTGATCCTCAAATAAAATGCTTCGTAGCACCTTTTCATGAATTAATTCACAATATTTTTGCAAATAAAAATTAAGGTTTTCTGAAAAATACTATTTACATTCGATTCTTCATAACTTTCTATCATCTCATCTGGAGAACTGTTGACAGGGATGTAGATAAACCAAAGTAAACAAATAAATGAACTTTCTTGGTATATGTATCCAGACCTGAAACAGCAATAATTTGAATTGTAGTTTCATGCAACAGAAAGGCTACTTCGACAGACAGAATTGCATGGGGGCAATTCAGAAATTACAATATGTATAACACCGCACTGGCTTGTAAACTTTCAAAGGTAACCACTCTGAGTAATACAGAAGATATGGGTTAGTTGTTCAGCCATAAAGTGATTTTCTTGGTACACCCTGGCTGATAGCTTTCTTCTCTGTTGTCATTCAGTACGAAGGGATTATAATTACAAATACACCACTTTTTTATCCTAATTAAACCAATAGATTTGGATTTTTGTGCTTAGCTTAATAAAAAGTTTCATATATACTTTATTGATTAAACTGTATTGCATTTTGAGGGTTTTATTAAATTGTAATTATTATGGATGCAATGGACAGAGTTCAAAAAACTAGCACTCAAATCATACAATCATGAAACTAGGGAGGATGAACAAGTAAGATGGCAGCCTGTGGCAGAAATCCTGTTTTGTTTCTTAGCCAAATTCATTCAATGTTTCTATTCCAAGGAATTGACTAGGGAAATTGATGCTGGTACATCACCTTGCTAAGAACAGTGAGTGAGGACAGCTTGTAATATAGTTGTATGAGAGGTAGGTTTTTCAGTGCTGGAAAGTAACAAAAGGCTACAAAAATAATGCAGCACATAAAGCTTCAAATATGCAGCCTGCTGAATTTGCCATTGGTAGACAAAGGAAATCTATCCCCGCATCAGAAGCCCTCTATTCTTGAAAGGGAAATACCGTTTTAGAAGTACCACTGCATTGTTACCTTGTGGCTGAAAGGGAGATCTGAGACTTACAAAACGAGATTCTTGGCTTGTCTCAGATTTCGCTTTAGGGATCTGATCACAACAGAATTTGGTTGCTCAAACTCTGTGACCTTTCAGCAATTTAAATGAATTTAGCTTATAAAATATTGACATTGTAATCTGATTAACTTGTACATGTCTGATACTTACCATACAGATAAAGGATTAGCTATTTCAGAGGTGATATTCAGCAGGTTCTGGCCACTTCTGGAGAACCGGTAGCGGAAATTTTGAGTAGTTCAGAGAACCAGCAAATAGCACTTCTGACTGGAGATTTTACAGTATCCTTCCCCTGCCACGCCCACCGAGCCACGCCTACAGAACCGATAGTAAAAAAAAAATTGAATCCCGCAACTGAGCTATTTGTTATATAGTTTGTTCCTATGTCTTAGTTTAACCAGGAGGAGGATACAGATTTTTTTTCCCCCTACCTCATGAATACCTTTATTTCCATTGGAAAGTGAGGAAATGAGAAAGGGAAGAATTGTAACTAGGAGTAATAGTTAAAATGGAGTTTGGTGCCTGTCTGGACAGTCCTGGACAGTATTCTCTTAATGTCTGGATTCACATATTGTGCTAACTATGGCTTGTTCAACCATGGTTTATAAATAATTAACAAATCACACTATGATTTAACATGTGTAGACCCTGCTTAGTGAGGGTAGATACTGGATTTTGCTCCTCCTTACCCAATGGTACTCTGTTTCTGCACAGAAATCCACTGGACCTATTCACCTCTATAGGCAGGCAAGGAGGTGAAAATATTTGGCAGGAATGAAACTACTGTCTATTTTTCAAGTGAAATGTGACTGACAAAATAAAGAGTGCTTTGCATACTTCAAAGTATTTTAGGGAGTGATAAGATCTGCTTATTTTAAGTGTGTGCGAAGTTAGCCAGT
Organism: Hydrophis major; assembly: GCA_033807585.1. NCBI lineage: Eukaryota > Metazoa > Chordata > Lepidosauria > Squamata > Elapidae > Hydrophis > Hydrophis major. The sequence continues at coordinate 77,776,380 of CM066328.1, read as the reverse complement.
GTTAAGCCAATATGAACTATATTTATTGAGGCAGAAAATTGGTTAATGGAAAAGGAGCCCTGCTGCATGGGACAGGCCCAATTTTCTATGTCACACAATGATTAATTGCATGCATGTGGGAATCTTGCAACTAGACCACTGTTCCTTCACAGAAGCCAATGTTTAAGACATGCTCCCTCCTTAATACATAATATAAGAGGAATCGGGGATTCCTTCCATTACTCCCACAAAGAGCTATACTTACATGAGACAGAATTTAGTATATTTTTTTCCTATTGGGAGGAAAAGGCATTTTCAAAAGCAGTAGGAGTTATTGCTATAATGCTGTTATGTCCCAACCTCCAGCAGCACTGACTCAAAAGAAAAGGCTATCAGGAGGGTACTAGGTTGAGGAAGACTGATCTTAGCCCCACTTTCCCAGCCTTTTCCCAAGATTCTTAACAATAATTTTAAAATAAAAAATAAAAATTATGGGTTATAGTATTATTTCAGATCACAGAGGTCTTTTAAATGCACCATGTCTATTTCCTGTCATATATAAGAATACATACCCAGATGCCATTCACTGATCCCTAAGCAAGAAAAGAGTAATTAAATTTGATGGCTTTTTAAATTGAAAGATCTATTGTGTCTCAAATTTTTCTTGACTGAAATTAGAAATAGCTTTACTCTAGCTTTTTCCCAGATATACAATTTCTCCAAATAGTTAATAGATGACTTTCTGGAAAAAAAATCTAATAACCTGTCAACTTTAGGTGATAAATACAAAGTACAAAAGGCACTAGATATTAGCCAAAGAGAAAAGACAAGATAGTAGGAGACAAAAAACTTCCAAATAGATGTTAGTTCCTGTAAATGATTTTGAAATGCAATTGCAAATTCTTTAACTAAAGAATTTTTTTTGAAAGTGCTTTGTGCAATCTGGCCTAGTCCACTAAGTGCGTATTTTTCAGAAAAAAATGCTTATTTTAATTATTCGAAGAGAACATAAATAATATGCTATCTGTTGTGTTCAGCTTCAGAACTGATGATTGTTTTCAGTTTACAGAATTCAAAGCATACAACCAGTGTACCAGAATGGAAAGATATGAATCCTGAACTCACCAAAATACAAGAACCAGCTTTGTAATTATATTATGAAAGCTTAATGCTTTCCTGAACTGGTATCAAGTTAAAGTTTTAGAAGCAGACATTCTAAGGTCTATATGGAAGTTAGTTCTACTGGAATTGTTAATTAAATATAAACAAATGGGAAATGAATGTATGCATGCTTGGGTCCAAAATGCTATGTCACCTCAAAGGCACAACATCTGCCTAAATAATGCATACTAACAAATTGCTCCATTACCAAAGGTACACCCCAACCACCAATAAAAGAAGTTGTATAAGAATATTATTCAGATAAGTACAAAGGCACCGCAGCAATCCAGAACATCAGAAAAAGGAAACAGACCTATACAAACATCTTCTAACAAAATGGGTGCCCACGGATCTTTGTCAAAAAAAAAAAAAATGTCTGATAACACATTGCAGCATCCTAGAACTGAAACATCCTAGATCAAGTTAAATTAACTAACACTAGGGAATTCCTGTAAACTTGGCATTCAGACAAATTAGCCATCAACATCATATATAACGATAAACTACTTCTACAGACCATTCAAAAGCGACATTAAAAAAGCTAAGAAAGAAACAAAAAAGACAAGAACACACCCCCTCTGGCAGCCGACACCCAGATAAGCAGGGAAAAACACCAGGCAAACAATCAAGCAGATCTAATCAAGGAACTACCAAGGAGAAAACCATACTCCCATCAAATCTGGTAGGGCAAGCTACTGTACACAAAAAGGAAGCAAACCCCATACTCATTTGCAGTGATAATTTTACCAAGTCAGGCAATGAAACATCTTAAAGTAAACAATCAAACCCAGAGAGCACTAGATTCAATTTTGAGCTGTATATTTTCTCTTCTATTATATTCCTGTTGGAGCTTTTCATAAAATCTCTCTCAATGGACATGATTTTTTCTTAATAAAGCATATGTAGAACAAAAATTAAAATGCTTAAGTTTATCTTACTCCAGTCTCAAACAATAATTCACAGATCATTACATGATCGCTTAGAACAGTATGTAAACCTAGGTAATGTTTGGCCACACAGGAAACTGAATGAATCTAAATCTAGATGAAAGGGATATTATTATACCTGGACAGGTCTTTGGATCTAGGAAGGTGAGATAGACATATGTGTTATCAGAGATTGGTATATGTTAAGTGAAGTTGCAATGCCCAAATATTTTTTCACACTCTGGTAAAAAGATGGAAGGTATCATCTGGAAATAGCTTTGATGGTTGTTTGAAACAAATCTGACACCTTTTTTAAGAGCTTTTTTTGCCATAGTCTGTTGCACAACAGGCAGAAATTAATTAGTATCCAGGATAGAGGCTTAATTATTTAAAAAAAAAAATCTATATTTTTCAAGTATGTAGCTGTTAACAGGGAAACAATTTGAACCAAATTCAAAATGTTTTTGCAGTCAAGGCACGCTGCTGTCATTATGTTAATAGACCATTGTTGCTCCAAGACCCAATTGTACTGGTATTCTGCAGTTATTGTGTAACAATTTGGGATGACAGGTTTTGGGGCTTGTTTGTTGTGTTTTATTTTAAATAAAGTGCCATGCTTTCCCATGAGATAACTCATTAAAACCCAATGAAATCCCCCCATTAATGAATTAAATGATTCTACTTACATACCTGTTCATCAGTGCTTTTAGTTGTATTTGCCTAAAGATGTATAGTTCAATTTGCTTCCCTTCATCATTTTCACTTCAGTTTCAGTGACTGCCAACAGGCAAAATATTGTCTGGCAGAACAGATCAAAGTCGTAATATATTTGCAAAACAAAACCAACAACAAAAAGTAAGAAGGTTGTTATAGACACCTGTCACAATCATCTGTATTCTTAAATAAACTGTTTTAAATAATACACTGTATTCCTCTTCTAAGCACAGTATATAAAAAGGAATTGCTGTTTGCATGAAGATAAGGCTGCTCAGAAACTACATGTTTTGAAGTGATGGTCTCCTGGGTATTCCCGTCTTGTGAGTTTTTACTAGGTAAGACAGCCAGTCTGTTCTCTTGGGTAAAACTACAAGCCTTTCATAGTGAAAAAGGTCAATCTACTCACAAAATTCAACCAAGCTTCCCTAAGAAACCATTCGGAAACAATCTGAATCTCACCAAAATCCTTTCCTTAATATTCCTAAGCAAAAGATGCTGAGCCTAAATTAAAGAAACCATGTCGATGTTTCATTCAGTATGGTAATTCAGGCATTGACTCTGGAGCTATCCCAAGCTTCTTCACTTGAAATGTCACAGCCAGAGTTCACTACTGAATGAACTCGACACCCTAGTCCCTAATATGATTTAAAAATATACCTTTGGGCTTTGAGGGTAATATGACTGTAGCCAGTTGTGCTTTATCTAATACCCATTGTGTCTTAATAGAGTGTGAATTTATATCTGACTCCATATATATATGCCAATCCAAATCCAGAAACGTTTAGCAGACCTTCTATGTGTCTTTCCTACCACCTAAGGTGTAATATGGGTGGTTTGCAATCAAGAAAACCTTTCATTAAGCATCTGAAATCGTTTACTGCAGATCAGTTTGCTTCCTACAGTATTTTTTCTGACATCAAGGAAAGGATGATGGTCTTCTCTTCCCTCATCCCTCCATTAAAAAAAAAAAAAAGATTTACAACAATGTAGATGGAGGAATATTTCAGTGCATTAAAATTATTTTATGATTTTATTTTCTTATAACCTCTCAGAAAGGCAAGAATTGCACCTTTCTAATGACGACTTGAGGTAGCCATTTCTTTCCTCAGACCGATTTTCACTGTCGGTGCGTTGACCTTCGCGCGAAGTGACGGTGTTTGTTCGGACCGCGCACCATCTTTTGAACCGAACCACGATTTCCTGAGTTCACCCTGTTGCTTAAATTTGCATATGCAAAAAACAAAAAAACAAACAAAAAAACTAGCCGGCCCTGAACAACCGACCGAGAAGCAAACGAACCCGACCGCGTTGTTTGCCACCCCGCACTCCTCCCGCAGCGCATCTTGAGCCCAAAGCGATTGCAGAGCTCCACAACCAGGGAGAAAGGAACCCTCAACGGGAGAAAGCTCGTTATGCGCAGCCCGAGCGCGGCTTTTTGGAGCAAGTTCCCGTTCCGTTTTCGAGAACAATCGAGACCCACAATCGCTCGGGAGGCTCCGAATAGCAACGTTCGAGGAAGCGCATCCGGAGGAGGCGGGCCAGAACCGGCACCCTCTCGCCCTCCCCAAGGACTGGACTGTAGCCGATCCGGGCGAGCTGTCAGACGTCACCCGAGACAGGGCTTTGCCAACCTCGGAGCGACCCGCCCGCGCAAACCTCCCTCGGAATGCCTGAAGCTCTCTAGGGCGGCTCGTAAACAAGCCGCCCGCGAGCTCGCCCGAAGAAGCAGCGCGCGATGCCCGCTTCGTGACTTCCCCGCCCTGCTTCGCTTGCAGCGCCTCGTTGGGCAACCACCCGCTCCGGGGGCCCGTCCGGAGTTTCGAGTGCAAAATTTCCTCTTGCTTTCCCCCCCACCCCCCACCTCGCTCCCTTCAGGCCTTTCTTTTCTCGGCCGAGTGGGGGGAGAGAGACAAACGCTTCCGTTTCGTCGAAGAGGCAAATTGCCCCCTTGCTTGCTTGAGCAACCGCCTAGCCCGCAGGGAATCCCTTCCTCTGGCCGATATATCTGACAGCGGGCCTCCCTCTGACATATATGCCCACCCCGCCTTAGGATCAATTCACACGCGGAAGAGAAACATAAGGGTGGCGAAGGCGATATAGCATAAGAGGGACTAGTAGTGATATCCATAAAGGAGAATATTTGTAGCTCAGGGTTGTAATGCTAGTAGCACTGAGGAGGTTATCTAGTTAGGGTAATGAAACGTCTGCAAGAAAACAAGCGAGCTCAGAGCGCACCAAGGACCCCTTTACTATTAGTGTCCCAAAGGCACATTATTTATGAAAAAGGAAGGCAGTCAGTCTATCCAGTGTGGGTAGATGATCTGATGTGTCGAACTTTAACATTAGCCCTCCAGCTCCCATCTCCACATACATTTGAAGAGGGCTTGGAATCCAAGTGCCATCCTTAGAAGATTTTGCCTTAAGACAAAACCTCACTCAAAAGCAGGGCTTAATTTCTCTGCATTTATAAAGCATTAAAGGTCCATCCTGGAAAATGTGTACAGGTATTCCTCAACTTAACAGCCCTTTGTAGCATTCCCATAATCTCTTGACCAACGTTATGATGGTTGCAGTGTCTTAGGGTTATGTGACCTTTCACAACCATCTGACAAGCCAAAGTCATTGGGGAACACAGTTCCCCAAGTCACTAATTTAACTGCAATGATTCACGTAACCATCCATCATGGTATTGGAAGAATTATCCTTCTGGGTTCATTTCCAAGTGGGGAAAAAGACACTGGAAACATGGAGGCTGTTTGGAAAGTTGGTTTAATGGTAAACAGGACCACATGGCTTGAAGCTCCAAAGAAGGATGATCACATGCTCCAAGGTGAAGGAAAAAAGAAAAAGGGCCAGCCAAGATCCTGAGAGACCCTTATATACCCTCTGTTGGGACCTACCTTAGTATTTCCGTTCCTGCACAAGAAAAGTATCCCATTGGCTGTCAGGCTCCCAGAGGTGGGGGTCTTAGCTAACTCTGTAGGCTGTCCTGAGTTCCAGGCTTGGTTGAGCCTTGCTGGATGATGGTGCACTGAAGGGCTCTTGGGCAATTGCTATACTTTTACTTGGAGATCTTTGTTATGTAAAGTATTCTGGCCCAGGTCTTAATGGTCCACCCATTAACAAAGGTGGGGGTGAGCTTCTACTTCTCAGGTGAGTTTCTGTTTCTGAGTTTCTATTCTTTTTAGGGGAAATATTCTGCCTTTTTAATATTTCCTAGGACATTTCAATTTTCTAGGAGAGGGGTGGGTGCTAACTTCCTACAGTGGCAAGGAACGTCTTAAAATGGGGCAAAACTCAATAACTACGTTGTTTAGTAATAGAAATTTGGTCTTAAGGCAAGGACTACTTGTACTGCAATTTTGGTTTGTGCCTTTTAAGCATGTGCAGATTGCCTTGGTTTGTAGTCATACAGTTAAGAAAAGGTAGTTTAGGAGGTTTTGTGTCTTATATTTGCCTTGGAAGCTGGCTCTGGTGTATCCTGTATTTTGCTTCCTTTTAAACAGGCTACTTTAGATATATTACAGGAAAATCCTGCAGCAATTTTTCTGATTAATAAATTTTATTAAAAGGCATGAGCGTAAGCTGAAGCTCACAAAAGCTTATGCCTTTAAAAAAATAGTTTGAAAAAGTGCTTTTTTATCCTTTTTTGTTACGGAAGTGTAATGTTTGATCTAAACATGGAAGAGGAAGGCCAAAGACTATGTGGCTGTCTGGGACAAGTGTCAGCTATAGAGAAGAAAAACTGCTCCTGCAGGCTTATAGTCTTCTATGTGTGGAACTATTGTTATGGTGGACCTTGGGCAAAATTAGGCTGTGAATTTCCAATTTGTAAACCTTCCTCGAGGTATGTACAGCTGTAGCACTGCTAAGTTTGAGAACCTCTGTGATATAGTAGTTAACAATTTTAGGGGTTAGGAACTGCAATGTTTGAAAATTCCAGCTTATCCTATTGTCTGAACTTAGTCATGAGCTAAGTATGGTTGATATATGTAGCATAATCTGTAAACTCAATGAATGTGCTTTGCCAAACTATAACTTAAGGTTTCTCATGCATGGATTCGGCCTACTGTAGTTGATTTATGAACTGTGGTTAAACAAACCATCACTTTAAACATGCCCACTGACAATGTATTTTGTAAACCAGGGTTTATGGCATAGCTGTTAAAAAAAAAAAGATGCTATGGAAACATTACTTTAAATGTAATGAACCAGGTGGCTGATTGGCTAAATGAGGATATGAATTAAAACAAGTTGATATTTTTGCTGGCTAATTTGTCTTGTATTGAATTTCGGATATGGATTCACAGGGAAAAACTGTCCTTTTCATAAATATACTTCTCTCTCCCTCCCCCCCACCCCCCCATCCTTTTATATCCTTCCCCAATCCTGACAGATTCTGGGTAAGTAACTATTGTTACTCAAAACATAAGATACAAAAGCCAAATGAATAAAATAACAAATGCCAAGGCACTAAGAAGCAACTAAGGACTGAAAATACACTTGAACAAGATGGTTTTCACTTATTTGTGAAATGGAAGCAAATGCACATACACACACATAAATTACTATACAAAATACTATAAATATATATAAATATAAAATACAGTATAAATATATATCTCCAGGGAGAAAGTATTTTAACAGTGGGGGGCACCACAGAGAAGCTAGTCACTGGATCCACATTCCATGAAACTCACAAGAAAAGGGACCCCCAGTAGGGCCTTTTAAACTGTCCTGACTGGACAGATTATTTTCTGGCAAAATGTTTCCAGATATATTCCAGTCCTGCATCATACAATGCTTTCAATAGAATAAAAACATACTGGTAACTAGTTAAGATTTGGAGTTATATTGTGCTGGCTGGAACTCTTTCCAGTAACCTAGCTGCTAAATTTTCACCACCTGTAGCTGCCTTCAAAAGCAGTGTCACTTAAAATATGTTCTAGTAATCCAACCAGCGGTGTGAATTATTATTGCCAGTTTGGCCCAAGTAGGATTATAACTGGCACACTCCCAAGTTAGGCAAAGGTTTCTCCCAATCACAGCTGCCTCCTGCTTTATCAGGAACCAAGAGGCCAGGAGGACTCCCACAAAATGAACCACCTCCTCTGGGAAGAGGACTGTGACCTAGTTGAGAGTAACAACAGGGACTGGTGTTAATTGGGCTGCCTAGCTCTTATTAACAAACAAGAGCTCTGACTTGTAGGATTTAGCCCTTGGTCAGCCTGAACCGATCCGTGACTTTCTCCGAAAGCTTTTGTTCAATTTCAAACATTTCTTCCTTATGATGTAGTTATAAGGGTATGTGTGTGTAGCATCTTTCAGTTATCTATTATACTTTGGATGGCAACTGTTGTCCATATGTTTAGAATAGCTGCTGCAGTGAGAATATAAATTGCATTTCTCTTGATGAGCTTCAAACAACTTGTAATAATTCAGAAGCCATTCAATAATAGATCAATTTTTTCTTGTATGTGTGGCTCATTCCCACACTGGCCATGTAATAGAGAACCAAGGCAGAGCTTCTCATGATTGCTGACTAAGCCACTGAATCAGAGTTTGCAAGCTTTGTCCTGTGTATTTAAGTAGTCTTCAACATCCTATAATAATTTTGATTTCTGGGCAGTGACTTTCTCAGTTTCATTCTATGTGTTTTAAACAAAGAGCCTTGAGCAACTTTTACTTATTATCTGTTCTAAATAGCAGATGCTCAGTTTTTGCTAAGGGTGCTGTGGGGCCCTTTGTCAGCTGAATAAATTCCCTTGCCTATGTTGCTATGGCTGGATAATACATTCTGGAGCATATTTTTTGTAATTGTAAGTCATTCCACTGAATATACAATTATCTGCATTTACCTCCACATTCAACATAGAATATATGTATTGATGAATTATAAAATATATGTATGTATGAATTATTTGCACTCATTTGTAATCCTGTGTCATATTATATCATCATTTTAGCCACTTCCTATCCACCTGCAGGATGAAGCCTCTTCCGTATGTTTCCAACCAATACGGTCCTGAGCTTTCTTTTGCCAATTGGGCTCACAATACTTGCTGATGTCATCAATCTATCTTGTTTTAGACCTCTTTCATGGACACTTTTTATCAAGTGGGATCTATTCTATGATTGCCTTGGTCAACCTGCCATCAGTTCTTGTTATGTGACCAGCCCATTTCCATTTCAATTCTTTTACTCTCTTGATGATATCATATACTTTTGTTTGTTCTCTAATAATTCATATGCGGGATTTCTATCTTGTCTTGTAATGCTGACAAGCATTACAAGTGTAATCTTCTTTACAACACTCGCAGCAGTCATATATCCTTCCAATGAATTCTACTGACACTTATCTAGCATCAGTTTAGCTTATTAGTTGACCAGGTTCTTGTGTACAGGTAGCAGTAGTAAACTTTTCAGTACTTTGAACTCAGCAAGTGTCTTTGGTTCTTTGTGCCTGATAGTTAACCAGTGAATGTTGCGACTGATAGTACCATCATTGTAAATAGGACTTTAAAATCTTCATTATTTTGATGTTCCTGCTCACGTTTTGACTAGAATTTGTTGGAAGTTTCCTATATAGGAGCAGATGGTGGTTGGCTTTTACATTATGGTGCTTCTTTGGGTCATTATTCATTATAAAATCATAAATCTTATCCCAAATTTTCTTGTTGTGAGGCACATCATGTGTCTGGTGTTCTCCTTTAACTATCTGCCAGCCTTAGTTCTGCAGAGAAAGTATTTTCCATAGAGGAGTTGTATGATACATTTGGATGCAATTATCAAATATACTGGATGGGTAAGGTATAAATTAGAGACATACATAGCCTCTCATCATATGTTCTTGACAGTTCATTGCAACACCTTTCTAAAATCTTCTGAGTTTTCTTGCTCAGGGCTGCTACTGAAATTATTTAGGGGCTATTGGTTTTTTTTTAAAGCTTTTAAATCATTTACAGGCTGGTTGAAAGAATTCCAAAAACTTTTATTGGTATTATCTTTATTAAAACCAATAAATATGGGATGAAAATGCAACCTTCTAAATTTCCCCAAATGCCTAATAGGGTAAGATATTTTGAAAAACAAAGAAGAAATGAGAAAAAGGTGAAGATTAAAACATGGATATTGATTTTGAAGATAGATGGCATTGTCATTCCTGTCCTTTAGTTTTTTTAATAGAAATATATGGCCTAAAATACATGGATTGTAATCTTGTACTTTGCATAATGTATACATTGAATTTGTATTTAAAGCATGAAGTGAGTGTTAAAAATATGTATGTTGCAATATTACACAGGTATTTCTTTGAACCAGGAAAAGGCATATATTGAAGAGATAATTTGGATGAATCAGAGGATAAAAATAATTCTTAATTCTTTTTCTGTCAAATTTTTTTCTTTCATGTTGTTCATATTCCTTGTGCCTTCTAAAAATCTTTTTCTCTCTTCACATTTAATCATAATAGGAATAATACTTGAATGGAGTTGTTGAGTTAGCTCATAATCAATAATTGATAGGAAAAAAGAGTAACCCTTTCCACATTTCAATGCAAATGTTCCACCTGCTCCTCACTGCCATTGACTATTTAATAAAATGTTATCAAGTTACTCACAAAACATTGTCTTTCCTGAGCACTGGATGATTTTGTTATTAATTTTGTTTAACTTGTTTATTACATTTACATTACTAATGATGTTTTAGAAGTGAGATATACATTAGTAAAAATAAAACAAGCTGGAATTTATGAGCTTGCTTTTCATTCCAACAGAATAGATTCTTATGAAACAAATGTATAAATGAGATATAAATTGGGGCTTACATCAGTATTTTCCTCAAGGAGCTAAGAAAGCTCCTGCAAAACTTTTCTGTTTAGAAGTTTAGCTCATATATTTGTGTATATTCCAGAGATTAAATTTATTTTCAACATTTTTTATGAACTTCTTTGGATGCTCTTTAATCTTACCAAACTTTCAGTATATTGTTATCTTGATGAGAACAACTCATGATACGAAATGCTTCAGGTACTTACATGTTTCTTTTTCTGAGTTAATCACATTTTATTCTGTGGAACTTAATGCAGAATAGAATGACTCACTGATCCTTTCTTGGATTGGGCTATGAGCTATCAGATAAACAAAATATGTTACACAGCTACAATGTCTAGACAACTGTCATTGAAAATAGACTGCAATTTTTTTGTAATTTTTAATCTTTTGCTAACTATGTTTTATTGTGTTTGGTTACTGACAGGAGTTTTTATGCAGGTGGTAAAAGTTTGAAATGGCTTTCCGCACAGAATGTTAGAAATGCATAGAAAGAACTGATTTGTTATCTGACAGGAGAGAATAAGTAAGAAATATAAACATTTTCAGACTTACATAGATCCCAATGATGTGAATTCATTTGCAGTGGTTCCAGGCTCAAAAGAAAATGCTTGAGTCAAGCATAACTTAGCATTCTGTTCAATATTTCTCCCCAAAAAATGTTTTGTTAATTTTTCTTTTAAAAAGTTTACAAGCATAAATTAACTTTGAAAATCACCTAACATACCATAGGTAACTTTTTTCAGTTATTGGAGGAACTGCAAGATAACATGTAATAGGCAGCAAAATTAGAAATAAAGATATTACTAATATATTTTTTCCATATTGCAGTATAAAACAAGAACTAAAATCAGCCTTTATTGATTAAAACTTAATTTACTGATAATGTACCCCTAAGAATCTTCATCTAAACATTTTAAAGGGCCACATGAGGCTCAAGAAAATTTAATTGCAAATACATTCATGCAGGCTTTTTTTGTCCCTAGTTGTTTCTGAAACTGATAGATTCTTCCTGTTGAGTCTTTATAGGACTTAAAGAGGTAATCGGTAATATTTTGCCTTTCAGTCTTTGAGGTTTTGCTTATTTTTTTAATTCTCTCAGGAAAAACATTCTTGGCATTATCAAGATTAATGAGATTCAGTGAGATAAAATTTTGGAATTGCTCTATATGCTTGATTGATGGCAGCAAAATGCCACAATTTGAGATAAGCTGACCTTTATTCGTGACTTTTCATATTTTCCCTTTCATGCTCAAAGATCGGCAATTAATATTAATGTGCAATTAGAAGACTGGAATAAAAGCTGTGTAGAAAGCCTGCCATTAAAAAATAAATAAACTCAACTCTGTAGAATAAATACATAACCTCCCCAACAATTCTTTATGTGTCCATCACAATCAGCATTTATTATATAAGGCTTTTCCCATTCAGAATGATTCTAATGGAAATTGTCACTAGAGAAAAACCTCAAAAATCTTTGCCTCTGTGACTTTCCAGGTTATTTATCAAAACTAGATATAAAACTAGATAAGGAAGGGCTTCTATGCCTCCGAGTTTCTTCTCATTGTTAGAGTGAAACTCGATTTCAGAATTTATACTATTACATTATATGCATTTCCATGGCAGCATACAATGTTGTGAATAGAAAATTGTGATTTAGAATAGAATAGAATATCTTTATTGTCATTGCATTCTACAAATACAATGAAATTTGGAAGCTACTCCAGCACAGTGTCCCAAACACCACATCACAATCACACTACAGAGTATTTAAAAATTAAAATAATAATTAAAAACCTCATCTAAAACCTATCTAAAACATATAGTAAGTTAGATAGTTTAAAAATGCCACCATATACATAGGGCTAAATGACATATGCATTGTTTGATTCAAGACAATAATTGTCTTGGAAAAGAAACTGTTTCTCAGTCTATTAGTCCTCATTTTAAGACACCTATAATGCCTCCCTGATGGTAACAGTTCAAAATATGACTGTCCACGATGAGAATGGTCTGTGGAGATTTTTAGTGCTCTTGAAAGGAGTCTGGTCTTCGCAATCTCTTCCAAAGTAGAAAGAGAGCAACCGATGATTTTTTGTGCTGTGTTTATAACTCTCTGGAGTATCTTCTTATCCACTGCAGAGCATCCAGCATACCACACCGTTACACAGTATGCCAAAATGCTCTCGATGGTAGAACGGTGAAAAGTAACCAGCAACTTCTCACCCACTCTTTTTCAGCAGCCTCAGAAAGTGCAGGCACTGTTCAGCCTTCTTTGCAGTGGCCATTGTGTGGACTGACCAAGTAAGTTTGTCAGAAATATGAGTTCCTAGAAATTTAAAACTATTAACTCTTTCCACATATCATATATTCCATGATATATAGTGGGAGAGGCTCTGCTTTGCATCTTCTGAAGTCTATAATCAATTTTTTGGTCTTTTTGAAGTTCAGGGCGAGGTTATGACTCTTGCAACACAAGACCAGTCTGAGAACCTCTGACCTATAGGCCGTCTCGTCTTCTCCTGATATGAGTCCCACCAACGTGGTGTTATCTGCAAATTTTATTATAGAGTTAATGGGACAAGAGGGAGTACAGTCGTAGGTGTAGAGTGAATACAAAAGGGGGCTCAGCACACAACCCTGTGGAGAGCCAGTGCTGAGAGCAAGAGTGGAGGAAAAATAGCTACCAATCCTAACAGTTTGGGGTCTGTTAGTAAGAAAGTCCTTTATCCAACAGCAGATATGAGAGGAGAGGCCCATTTCTAGCAACTTCTTAATCAGTATATCTGGAATGATGGTATTAAAAATTGAGTTGTAATCAATGAAAAGCATCCTTACATAGCTCCCACTATGCTCCAGATGTTTCAGTGCAACATGGAGAGCCATGGCAAAAGCATCCTCTGTGGATCTGTTATTCCGATAGGCAAACTGGTATGGGTCAAGGTTTGATGGGGGGTAATCCTGTATATATTTTAGGACCAGTCTTTCAAAACACTTCCTAATTATGGGTGTGAAAGCTACTGGTCTATAGTCATTTAAAGTATCAGGAGTGGGCTTTTTGGGAACTGGAATAATAATGGAAGTTTTGAGACAAGATGGAACAATGGCTTGTGTAAGAGAAAGGTTAAAAATATTTGTAAACACACCTGCGAGCTGGTCAGCACATTTAACTACAACTGTTGCCACAAACAAATACTCTTTATCTAAACCCTTCAGGAAAGAATGTTGGATGTCAAGAGAAGGAAAGAAAGCCTATCAAACCTTGCAGAAGGTTTATGCTGATGTGCGCTGTTTAGACAAAAATAGTCACATTCTTTGCTCAATTCTGGTATAAGTTCTCCAGATATGTTCTAACCCAGCATTCTCCACCTTGGGAATGTCATGTAATTCTGGGAGCTGTAATCCTAACAAGGTGGAGGCATCAAGTTTAGAAAGATGAAGTATGTAAATGAAATGAAAAAGACAGGGCATTATTTTAAAATTAATCTCACTGGTTCAACTAAATAGTATTCTATACTAAAGAGAATTTATTTATTTTAATTATATTTTTCTGAATGAACTATAATGGCTGGATTCATGCAAAATGCTAAGTCATAAATGATAATTTATAAACATAGTTAGATTCTACTAAATAAGCCACATAGTGTTTTGGTTGAATCCATCTGACATGACAGCTTAGTGTGAACCCAGCCAAATGAGATTTATTCAATGAATCATAGTTAAATGAATTATTTGCCAACCAGGTAACTTGCTTACTTCAGTATATAAATTAAGATCTGCCAAGTTTTACACCGTTAATGCTAATTTAATGAGCTTACTGAGGTTTGACATGTAGGAATATATAACAAGGTCTAAGACATTATATGGAGAATGTTTTTCATTCTACCTAGAGATATAATAAAATAGTATTTGATCATTCATTGCATCTGCAGACTGAATTTATAGTTACTTACTTTTATTTGTCATCATAGCTGTTCCCCCTTACAATGTTACAAGTGACATACATTACAATGGAAAAATAGCTTATTATACTGCCAAGAGTGCCTGCAGTTCCTCCCTAAAATAAAAACAGAGACAGATGTTCCCCTTCCTCAGTTATTACAGTCTTGCCCCCAAAAGTCATGAGATGAATTCTGTGACATAGTATTCCAGGTTTTTCTTCTGACAGTGCCTTGGTCTGACAAAACAAAAGTAGGAGGCAAATAATAGAACTATAATTATTGCTACTTATTCCTCATGTGACAAAAACAAATTTATTACCTTTTATGCTCTGCTTCCCTCAGAGCATTTGGTAAACTGTTGCTGGAGATAGAGAGCCAAACTACCTGGATCCTTATCTAACAAAATACTTATAAACTACTGTAGGCACTGCTTTTTTGTTAGCAGAGACCTGCAGCTTTGTGTCAGCTTCCTAAGTGTGTGGCAAGAGAAAATGATTAATTATAAGCAATGAATTATGAATAAAGAGCTGCTTCAAAAAGAAATTAGACAATATATGTAAAATACCTGATATAAGTTGTTTAAAGGCTTGCATTTTCCCTTGCTCACTGTTAGTAGATAGTACTGATAAGAAGAAAGTTTGGTAACGTGTTTCCTTCCTCATTTTCCTCCTCTCCCCAACTCAGTCCCTTGTTATTTGTGTATTGTTTTGGCATGGGAAATATTTGAAATGAGCATCATGTTGTATGTGAAGATAATGTTTAGGAAAACTGTACTATAGTTCCTGTATTCTGCATTGTGTTATAGTTTTATTGTTCCTGTATTCTGCATTGTATTTTTCTGCTTATAAGCCACTTAGTCACAGTATTGAAGGGGCAAAAACACCTACACAAATAAATAAATATGATGAGATCTGGTTTACACAGTACAGTAAGCTACTATATTTGAACAATCCGCAAATATGAAGATGAAAATAGAGATGGGACAAGGTGGGAGAGTGACTTGCCTTCCAATAGCAGAGAAGGTATAGTTCTTGTTTGTACAATGTGTGTATAGTATTAACCATGGATAAGATCTGAACATGGACCTGAGTCATGAACAATGTGAAAAGTTACTTGCTTGTATTCTGTGTTTCTTTTTTTTTTTCATCTAGCCAAAAAATAGCAGGTGAAGTGGTGTGAGATTATAATTGGTTTTAGGCTCCTAACCAAATATAGCTTCTGAGAACTGTTAAGTCTGGAGTGTGGGCGCAAGAAACGGAGACGAGACATCGAATAGTGACTCCAACTCTTTATTAGTGACTTCAGAACAGAGCAGCGATACTGGGCAGCAGCAGCTCCTTTTACAGAGCTGGCTGCTGTCACAATAACCAATGGTTTGATTTTGCCACGCTGGTAGCGGCCAATCAGCGGCGATCTGCTGTCAGCCAATCAGATTAGCCAGAAACGGCCAATCACAATCCGCTGTTCACGAGCCAATCAGAAGTGCAGGATTACGAGCCTGCTGCTGAAACAAAACTATTAGGATTTTTTAACTAAAGCGTTTGCTTAGTTCGTAACACCCCTCCCCCCTAGGTTCCGTCTGAGGGGTGGGGTGATGTATTCTCACAGGTAGGCAGGTCGTTTCACCTGTCTACCTGATCTGCGTTGCTCCACCAGTCCTTGCCCTGACTCTGGTCTCGGTGGGCTGCTTGCTGCGCTTGTTGGCAAAGATGTTCCGCCCTCTCCATTGGGTGACTCGGGGTTGTCATCTCTGCTTCCGTTAAGGTTGTCCTCCGGATCCCTTGGATTTGCTGCTGTCGCAGTGCTGTTCTGTGGTGAGGCAATCGTCTGGCCCGGCTCTCCTTCAGAAGGTGAATATCTCCGGGTTGGTTGTGCTGATTGCTGGTTTTCACGTACTGGGTCATATGCTAGTTCTTCTCCGGTCCCCTCGATTTCCCTTCCCCCCTAGGTTGGAGGTTTGGGGTTTGTGATGGGGGTAGGTGCCAACCTGGAGCGCAGTTGATCGATATGGCTCTTCCACAATTTTCCATCAGTAGTTTGTAAATGGTAGGAATGGGAACTCGTAAGTTGAGTTATGGTAGGGGGACCCACAATGGGTCACCGGAAAAGTTTTTTGCGAAGACTGGGTCGCCTACCTTGAAGGTGCGATACCTGCTGCTGGACCCCATGGGCTTTTCTGGTGTGTAGGTAGGGTGCAGGCGGTCAAGATGTGAGCGAAGTCTCCGGCCCATCAGAAGTTCGGCCGGGGTTCTGTTTGTGGTGCTGTTTGTGGTAATATGTTGGAGGAGAAGCATCTGGGTCACCTTGTCGTCGATGTCCCCTTGCTCCATCTTTTGTAAAGTTTTCTTTACGAATTGGACCATTCGCTCAGCCCTGCCATTGGCTGCAGGGTGAGCTGGTGATGTCAACGCATGGTGTATCCCCCGCTCTGCCAGGTACTGTTCGAATGCCAGAGAGGTGAATTGGGGGCCATTATCCGAAACTAGGACATCTGGCAACCCGTGCGTAGCAAATAGTTTATTTAGTTTTTTAGTGACGGCGTCTGTGGTAGTGCTCTTCATTTTGAGGACCTCCAGCCAGTTGGAGTATGCATCCACTGCTATAAGAAATGTATGCCCCTTGGTAGGTCCTGTAAAATTGATGTGGATACGGGACCAGGGACCTCGGGGTGCTTCCCATTCAGTTGGTGGTGCTTTAGGTGGAGATGAACGAGTGTCCTGACATTTGCTGCAAGAGGCCACTTGCTGCAAGGTTTCTATTCGCTTATCTATACCTGGTCACCAAGCGTAGCTTCTTGCCAGTGCCTTCATTCGCACGATGCCCGGATGGCCATCGTGCAATAGTTTTAGGACTTTATGCTGTAATCTCTCTGGAATGACGACTCTGTCTCCCCACAAGACGCATCCCTTTTGGGAGAAAAGTTCTGTCTGCCTGTTTTTGAACGGCTTGAAGGTGTCGTTTGGTTTGTTGTCAGGCCAACCTCTTTCTACCCAGCTGAGGACCCGTGCCAAACAAGGATCCTTCCTTGTTTCTTTTTTTTTTTTAAACAAATTTTATTAATTTTACAAAAAACAATACACAATCCAGGCATAACAACTTAAAAAATCTTTTCTAAAAAAATAATAATAATAATTAAAGAAGAAAGCCAATAGAACATACAAAATAACTTCAAATTGTAATATCAATATTTACATTATCTATTTAACTTCATATCTTATCCAGACTTCTTCTTTTATCCAAATTATATTTCTTTCTTATTAAAATTTTATTGCCTTTCATAAACATACAAGACACAAAACATAAACAAAACTAAAACATCTTTTCTGAAGGCTGCCTGATCCCGGGTTGAAACTCTTCACACAGACACAAATTCAAACATCATATTCACTTTATATATCCTTCCATATCTTGTTATCATTTTCTTTTCTTTTTTTATAAACCAATTTTACCAATTTTACAAAAACAGTGCACAAACAATCAAGGCATAACAGCTTGTAAATTCTTTTCTAAAAAAAAAAAATAATAATTAAAGAAGAAAACCAATAGAACATAATGATTCCAAATTATAATATCAATATTTACTTTATCTATTTAACTTCATATGTTATCCCAGCTTCTCCTTTCCATCCAAATTATTTCTTGTTAATTAAAATTTTATTGCCTTTTATCAATATACAAAAAAAAATAACAAAACCTTTATATATCCTTCCATATCTTATTACCATTTTCAATAACTTTCTTTGTCTGTTCTATTTCCAACTATCCATTCATCTTTTTTCTTTTACTATACTTCTCCTATACACTAATTGGAGTGACGCCTTTAACTCCTTACCCTAACTTAATAAAAATACTTCATATAACACTTAATTTATCTTGGGATTCTGTTTAGTAGATTCTAAAATTACACAGTAAATTTTATACTCTAAATACACATATAAAAACACAATCTTATGGACCTTCCAGACATCCCCCTTTTATTCTTAATTAAATTCACCCATTGTCTCTGAATAAACTTTTTTTCTTTAGATCTTGCTTCCCACCATTAAGGCTTCTCCTCCCCCCCTTTCTCTCTTGCTTATTCTTCTCCTTGCCCTTTTTACCCCTTTGTCTCCCCTCCTCCCTTTTCTTACTCCCTTTCCTTTCCTTTCTAACCTTGCATCCACCTTTCCTCTCATTCTTCTCTTTTTTGGTTGTTTTTTCAAATCTTAAAATCCCCTTTTTCTTATCCTCTTTCTCCTCCTCCCCGAAAAAACCCATTGTTCATCAAAGATGGCTTCTTATTCCTCTTCTTCTTTGTCCCAGTCATTCTGCTGCGTAATCAATTTTTCATAAGTACATAACGCCATTTCTAAAAATTGAAATAAAGTGCCCAAAGTATCTTTTCCATCTTGTTCTTCCTTTTTATATTTTTGATATTCAGTCTTTAGTTCATTCACAAGCGATGCCATCCTGAAAAGAGAAACTTTCCCCAATACAACCACCCAAGTATTTTTAATCAAAAATAATTCAAAAAAGTTCCAAAAGTTTATATTTTTCTTCTTCTATTTCTTTTTCTGGGATTACTGTTTAATCAAAGAGGTCCAATTTTACCTTGTATCTTTCTTTGAGATTCTAGGCAATCTCCTCCTTTTTCCACTTCTGCTCCAATTTTTTTTCCTCTCCCTTTCCACTTGTAACATCAATTTTTAAATGATCAGAAATCCATACCTCTAATAAGGGTTTTCCAATTTCTTAAATTTTTAAGTCCAATGTCCAAGAACTCTTTTGTCCCTTAACTTCAACTTTCAGAATAATTCACCTTCAGTGCCCAAACAAATTTCAAATCTTCATCTGCTGTTTCCATGGGGTGGGAGAGTGAAGGAAAAAAAGTTCCCTTTAACAGCTTCTCCACCGCTTTCGATCTTCTTAGGGATACAATGTATCCTCTAGCAATTCAGACAGCTCAATTCCAACGAATTTAAAAGATGTTGATTGACCCGGCTCAGCCAGCACTTTCACTTTTCTTGCTTCCTCCAGCACAATCTTACCCGGTTGCTGGCTTCTTCGTGGTGGCCATTGCTGACCGCCGCTCCACCACCTTGGGAAAAAGGGTTTTTTCCAGACGAGGAGGGGGTCTGTGACACCCCCAACCCCCTGTCCGGCTCCCCTCTCTCTTCGGCTGTCCCTACAGGGCAGCCATATCCCCCTGACCCATTTGGATCGGGGGTACCTCGGCGGCAAGCGCAGCAGGTATCGCGAACATCGCAAATTCCTGCTGCCACCGAAGCTACGCGGAACTGAAAACCGATCCTTCCTTGTTTCTGAAGCGATGTCTTATGCAGTCAGCGGTAGTGAAGGAAGAGTTTCGATTTGTAGCGTAGCGAGGGTTGGAGCTGGGTCGTCTATGACTTCTGGTAACGGAGAATGGCTCAAAGCGTCAGCGTGGGGAATGGCAGTGTAGCAGTTGGTAATCGTATGCGGCTAGAAACTCTGACCAATGTGTCATTCTCGGTGATAAGATGTGGGGAGTTGGTTTGTCTCCCGCTAAAATGCCAAGTTATGGTTTGTGGTCAGTAATTATGGAGAAAGATCTTCCATATACGTACTCATGGAATCGTTTAATCGCAGACACAATAGCGAGAGCCTCTTTATCAAGTTGGCTATAGTTTCTCTCAGTTTTAGATAAAGTTCTTGAAAAGAACGCAATAGGTGCCTCAGTACTGTTTGGTAGGACGTGGCTCAGGATGGCTCCTACTCCAAATGGTGAGGCTTCACAGATGACAGTTAAAGGCAAAGTCTCGTTATATTGAATCAATACAGCATCTGAAGTTAACAGGTCCTTTACTTGCTGAAAAGCTCGCTCTTCGCGATGTCCCCAGACCCAGGAAGCCTTCTTATCGAGGAGCCTATGCAGGGGTTCAGCAACAGTCACCTTCTGGGGCAAGAAGATGTTATAAAAGTCAATGAGTCCCAGGAAGGCTTGGAGGTCTGTTTTATTCCTAGGTCTTGGGGCGTTTTTTATTGCAGTGAGTTTTTTCTCCGTAGGTTGAATTCCCTGTTTGTCAAGAAGGTACCCAAGGAATTCAACCCTCTCAGTACAAAGTTGGCACTTGTCTTTCTTGACCTTCAGGCCAGCGTCTTTAAATTTCTGGAGGACCATTCTGAGTCGTTTTTCTAGCAGGTTTCTGTTAGGGGCAGCTATTAAGACATCATCGAAGTATGGCACAACCCCTTTTATGCCTTGAAGCAATCTTTCCATCAGACTTTGGAAGATGCCAGGTGCTACACTCACTCCAAATTGGAGTCTATTACACTTGAATACACCTCTATGCATGACTATAGTTTGGGCTTCTGCAGTCTCTGCATCTACGGGCAACTGCTGGTACGCCTGAGCTAGGTCCAATTTTGCAAATATTTTCCCACCTCCCAGGGAATGAAGGAGATGTTGGACCACAGGTACAGGGTAAGCGCTCTGCTGAAGCGCGTGATTTAGGGTGGCCCAGTAATCCCCACAAATTCTTCAGGATTCATCAGGTTTTATGGGGGTTACAATTGGGGTCTCCCACCGGGCATGATTGATCGGTTCCAACACGCCCTGGGCTATTAATTTGTCCAATTGTTCATCAATCTTTGGCTTGAGTGCAAAGGGCACTCGACGAGGCTTAAGGCGAATGAGCGCAACGTCAGGGCTGAGATTAAACGATATGGGGGATCCTTTGTACTTGCCTAGCTTCTCGGTGAAAACGTCCTGGTATTCCTGGATGAGGGCTGCTTCCCAGTCATCACTTCCGGTTTGGTTGATGCCCGCTAGTTCAATTCCTAGTGGCGCGAACCATTGCAAACCCAGCAAACTGGGCCAATCTCGATCGACGATGGTAAAAGGTAGGGTTGCAGTGTGGTCTTTGAAGGATACTCGTTCGTGGCTGGAACCGGCAACTGGAATTCTGTTTCCTTGGTAATCTTTTAATATGATTTTTTGAGTGCTGAGGTCCTGGTGACGAATGTCAGGGATCAGCTGTTTTAAGGTTTTCCAGGAGACCATTGACAGAGACGACCCAGAGTCGACTTCCATAACACATGGTTGATTCTCAATGGTGACCTTCACTTGGATTTTCCTCGCATCAAGGGAGGACGCATGGCCGATGGTGATGGTTTGATGGGCCTCTTCTTATCTGGTTGAATTGGCGGGTGCTCGATTTCTGTAGTATTGGCTCCATTGGTTGTTTAGGTGGTCCCGATTTATTGGTGGAGTGCCTGTTGTATACCGGGAGTTGTTTTCTCTTTGGGTTGGGCTGGACCCTCGCCTGCTTCTGCAGACCTTTGGGATGTGGCCCCTCTTTCCACAGGAACGGCAGAGTGCGTCTAGGAATTTGCAGTCTGATCATGGGTGGTTTGCCCCGCATCCAGCACATTGACTCGAAGGCTTACGATTCCGCTGGTCTTGCTGGTCGCGTTCGGATCTTGTCTGTTGACCTCCTCTTCCTCGCTTTCTGATGAGGATTTGAGGTCTTCATGGTGGGTAGTTGTGTGCCTCTCGGAGAAAGGTGTAGTGTCACTGGCGAGTTGGCAGTGCAGTGCGTTCGCTCAGCGCATTCGAACGGCTGACTTCCTGGTTGCTTCTGCTGCAGTAGCCTCGGCGATGACATCTGCGAGGCCAATGTCTCCCTTCGCCATAATCTTGCTCTGGGTCGTGGGGTCTTTTAGGCCCAGAACAATTCAATCTCTCATGGCTTCCTCGAGGTTGCGAAGCCAGAGTCCCCCTAGGTTTCTAAGGTCAGCGATGAAGTCTCCAACATTTTCGCCTTCCTGCTGGTCCCTCTGGTAAAACTCATGTCTCCTGATGAGTGTTGGCACTGCGGGTGCATAATGAGCCCATAGGATTGGGGCAAGGTTGTCCCAGTACCATTGTTTTGCTGGTTTCGCAAGTGCTTTTGCCATTTTAAAAACGGCAGGCCCGCAATGAGTCAGAAATACAGCTCGTTTCTTGCCAGGCGTAGCATCTTTCAAATTGTTGGTCTCCAGGAACATCTGGAACCTGTCCATATACAAGTCCCAGTCTTCATTAGCCGGGTCAAATGGAGCGGTGGTGTAGCGCTGCTGGTCATTCTGCTGCTTTTGGTGCACTCTTAGCCACGTGCTCTGTTAGCGTTCGGTGAGTGTTCAATCAGCTCTATCGTCTCCGCATCCCACCTTTGTCGCCAGTGTTAAGTCTGGAGCGTGGGCGCAAGGAACGGAGACGAGACATCGAATAGTGACTCCAACTCTTTATTAATGACTTCAGAACAGAGCAGCAGCAGCTCCTTTTATAGAGCTGGCTGCTGTCACAATAACCAATGGTTTGATTTTGCCGCGCTGGTTACGGCCAATCAGAAACGGCCAACCACAATCTGCTGTTCGTGAGCCAATCAGAAGTGCAGGATTACGAGCCTGCTGCTGAAACAAAACTATTAGGATTTTTTAACTAAAGCGTTTGCTTAGTTCATAACAAGAACTTTCCCAACATAAGGGATTCTGTGCATGGTTTCCAATAAGAAATGTTTTTAAAATACTTTCCTGGAATACCCTTGAGTGGTGCTTATATTAGGTAAAAGTACTTGGTTTGCAAAGCTCTTTACTTAAGTTGCCACTCATCAATTTAAAACAGATGGAAAACGCACACACACACACACACACACACGTATATGTGTGTGTGTGTGTATAAATATAAATATATATAACTAAAACAAAAGCACAATTTAAACATTGTTACTACTGTGTGAGAATGGGTGGGTGTAGTGAAGAACTATGTTCTTTAGTTATTTTAGCAGAAAATAATTATCCCCTGTTGGGTCAAGCCTTCTGCTGGGAAAAGATTTTCAAAGTCAGCAATACATTTTGCAGAGCAATATGCCACATCACGATACATAGCTTGCATCTCTAATAAGCAGGGGTTTCAACATCCATCTGCTAGATTTATGCTTAGTGGGAAATAATACAAATTGCAGAGCTTTTGAGTCCCTTGACTATGGAGCAAACTGTAATTCATTGATTTGTCAAATGTTGATGAGGTGCTTTATCGTGTTCAAAGCATAATCTGAGAATGCTTGTCCAAACGTTGTTTAGATTCAGCAGAAGTTCCCTACCTTGACAATATTATGTTTAAAGAAACAGGAACAAACTAGAGGGATTAAAGCTAGAAGATCAGAGGATTATTTATTTAAATTGGATATAAGTCACATTTTCAAGGACTGTTTTAAGTCATAGGCTGGATTCACACATTGCACTAAGCTTTAATGCAGTTCATCTGCTTTTGGTTTAACACATAATATAAATCTAGCTATTGGAATTTATTTAATGAATTGTATCTAAGCAAATTATGCTTTTATGTGATATATAAACCAGATCACTGTGATACGGAAAATTTAATGTATAATTTTTCATAGAAAATTTTACATGAATAGATTCCAAGATGGCTCAGGACTGGAACCAAGTTTGGGGAATTCAGTGTAGATTACATTTACATGATACATCAACTATTATGCATTGAATAAAGCAATTTACTGATCTCACTCAACATATTAAACATTTTGCAGATCATACATGCAGATTGATTCAACATGTTAAGCCATCAAGCTCAAAGTACCTTTTAGCTTAGCATGTTGTTTGAACTCAGTCACCCAAAGCAATCTTAAGTTTTTGATAAAAGAGTAGAATAATTATTAAGAACAGAATCAGACTGAATTAGGAGTCAAGGCAAAACAGAGTCCAAAAATCTTTGAATCTGCATTTGAGATACAGAATACAGTATAGAAAAAGATGCAATGAAAAATGTCAAAGCTGAAGAACTTAAGATTGAGCCAGTCAACAAAGGGTTTTCTTTTACAAATGTTTGAAAGCAGTCTAGTAAGCCAGGGAACTAAAATTATTTTCTCCTATAACTCATTCCTGGAATCTACACATATGGTCAATCCTTTCAGCACCCCTAATTCCAAAAAGTCATGCTTTTCCCCAAGTCAGCATAACCTTCTCCTATTTGTTTTTCTCTAGCCCAGGATGATCTGAGTTCAGTGATAGTAATTATAGATAGCAATTGATGTCTATATTTGCTGTGTTACAATACTGCATACTTAAAACAAGGGATGCTTCAGATTACAGAGGACATAATTACAATACTTTTGCATTTTGTAGAAATGTTTATTTTTTACCTGACATTTATTATTTTTTATAAATAACTTAGAGCGGTAAACATATCTAATATTCTTCCCTCTTCCTATTTTCCTACAACTACCTTGTGAGGTGGGTTGGATTAAGAGTGACTGGTGCAATCTAATTCAATGGGGCACTTATGTGACTAGAATAACCTTTTGTCTTGGGTCATCCTGTGGTTTTATATACTGTTGGCATTTGCTCATCCCTCCCAGGAATACTTTGTTCTGCTTCCCATCATAATGAGGCAGTTCAGCAGGAATTGGCAGTGAGGGAGTGATGATAAATACAGGTACCAAATATTTAGAGAATATTTAATTAGTGGCTATTTGAGCAAAGTTCCAATAAGATCTTCTAATTTTTTTCAACTTCAAACCAGAAAGTCTTCATGCTAATTTATAGACTATAAAACAACAGACAAGTGGACTAGATAAAGTAAACTAAATATGCTTAATAAGAAATATAATTATTCCCTGGAGTCCTCAGCAAGGGTGGAGTTGCTAATTGATCTGCACCAGAATCTTCCTTAGAATGCCCCAGGTTCCCTGCCCTGCTGCATATATAAATACAAGTGCTGGATGGCTGCAACCCATACCTATGCTTGGTGTGTATATGTGGGTCCTGGAAAAATACGAACAAGAATAGTACAGTTATAGTTCTAAGAGAAGGAGAGCTAGAGAGTTTACCAGGCAATTGAAAATATGTTTTAGTAAGCCATTTTGTAAATCGGTAAGCTATGAATAGAACAGAACAGAATAGAATAGAATAGAACAGAATAACAGAGTTGAAAGGGACCTTGGAGGTCTTCTAGTCCAACCCCTATACCATTTCAGACAAATGGTTGTCCAATCACTTCTTTAAAACTTCCAGTGTTGAAGCGTTCACAGTTCTGGAGGCAAGTTGTTCCACTGATTAATTGTTCTAACAATCAGGAAATTTCTTCTTAGTTCTAGGTTGCTTCTCTCCTTAATTAGTTTCCATCCATTACTTCTTGTCCTGCCCTCAGGTGCTTTGGGGAATTGCTTGACTCCCTCTTCTTTACGGCAAACCCTGAGATATTGGAACTAAAATATTGAGATAATATCACAACATATTTTCAAAATTCAAGATATGCTCATTTTCCTAAAAGTGTTAGTGATTCCTGAATTACCCCACTGATAAAAAATACAGAATAACTTCTCTGTATAACCTATCCTGGACAAGCAACCTCAAGACGTTCTGGTGAACCATCAAGGCCAACTGCATGAGACCATGGTGGTTATAATCAATAGCACTTGGAGGACAACAATGACTATATTCTAAATTATCCATTGTTTCCATTCAGCCACTCTTAGTTGCCAATTAAGCCTGTGAAGCAAAATAATCCCATGCCTATTGTGTTTTTATATTTTAAATTTTAGTGCTATGGTTTTTTTACCATCTCTTCGAACAAAATACATATAGAACAAAATATATTTCTACTACCTAGACTAAGCAATAGGTATCGTATGTCAAATTTTATTCTGGCACTTTCTTAAGCTTTAAAAAGTATGATAATTCATTTCAAATTGAAGAAACAAACACACACCTAACAATTTTGCAAAGATGTGAGGAGTAATTTTTCTTACTGATTTTTTTAAAAGTGTAACTGCGCTTCAAGCATCACAAATTGATGTGTATATCCAACTGCATTTGTCTTGTTTGTTTGATTCTCCCCAAAATGTGGTTACTTCTATTTATATTTTAATCATAAATTGATATTTGTGAATCATTTTACAATATTTGTTTTCAGCCATAGTTTGTAAATTAGAATGAAGTAAATCTAGCCATTATAATTATTTAACATAACACGCATTAGTGACACATGTAAACCCAATCTGTATGGGTGTTGCTTTATTTAAAGATATTACTGCTTTAAAAAAAAACCCTTGAAATGTAGTTATTGCCTATATAGTGCAACTGATAGAGAATACTGTATATGACAACTTTTCAGAGCTCCTGTGCCTTTAATTAGAATCTTTCTTGTTGCAGCCTATAATTGCTTTCTTCTCAGCACGGACACTCATTCTTTATCCCCAAAATGTATTTTTCCCTATTTTAATTAAAATACATTTCATTACAGTTTTAAAAAATAGTAAGAGAAAATCAATTACTAAAATTCCCTCTCATCTATATAGGTGGAAGAATTGGCTGATTTTGTTGTAATATAATACAGTTCCATAATGATGCATGCTGGCTGGATGAGAAGCAATTAGAAGGGCAGAAGCTGGCAGGAAAAAACAGTTTCAGGGGAACTTTTCTGAAAGAATAAAGATCATGAGCGCAGGCAATCATATATACAGTTAAAATATATTAAGTGGTTACTGGGAATGCTATTCCAAGCCTATAGCAGAAAAGCAACATTACAGCAGAATTATAGAATATTTGTATAGAAACAGTAATTTTTGTGAAACATGGCTACAGTATTATATAATGTTCAAAATACAAGTTTGTCAAATTTGCAATGCTTAGATATATTATTAATATCCACCCAAATTAACAATTTGCTATGTGAAATGAAATTCTGTGAGACTTTGAGTTGATGCTGGGAAGCTACGTAAAATGATTATTTAGTTATGCTGCCCAGATAAAGTCTGATGAAGGAAAAAAAGAGCGCGTAATGCATTTTTACAGACAGCATTTGGAGTATTCCATTTGTATGCATGAAAAATAAAACTTGGGGGATATTACTTGTATAGGACTACAACTGAGCCAACCACTAGATTTCTGCAAAAAGGTACCCATAAACTTTGCTTACATCTAATGGTTGTACAGATTTTACAGCCCAGAACCAATAGCAGTTGTTCAACAGATATTAATGTTTCTCTTACCAATTAGAAATAAAGGCATCCAAAGTACTATTCTTTTCTGTTAAAAAAAGATTGCAAACCTCCAGTTAGCAAGTTGCCGGTGATAAGTTGTTTTCATTAGTATATTATAGATACTGAGGGTGAGTTTACTCATGTAAAACAAAAAGAAAAGATGTAGCGAAAAATTCAATGTTTTAGAACAGTCAAGTGTAGTCTTCAGGGAGGGACTTTGCAGCTCTCTGTGTAGGTGCCACCTGAAGAACTGCTTCCACATAAGGAAATAGGGTGACTAAAGAGTCCCCTTCTTCCATTTCCTTCCCTTTGTGGCTATGGGAGCTAAACTATGTGGATACTTGCTAAAGATTCAGCCAGTTCACACCATTTTGGGAGAACCGGTTGTTAACTTTCAATTTGGTGAACTGGTTGTTGGAAGAAATCATTAGAATCATTAGAGAACCAGTTGTTAAATTATTTGAATCCCACCATAGCAATAACAAACCACACCAGGACCTTCACAAACACATTAATTCCTGGTTAAATTGTATTAAGATGCAACACTTCTAAGCAGTGAATTGCAATGTCTTTAAAAAATATCCAGTTCAGTGTAAAGGATTTGTAGGATACGTAATCCTAGCAAAAGAAACAAATTATGTATTTTGTTAAGAAAATAAACATGGAAAATTGAGAAGCAGATGCTAGCGATTTACATTATGGCCTGGTAATTGGACACAAGCATATATGCCTCATATATAAATATTTATTGATGCAGAAACATTTTGATATAAAATTTGACACAACAGGAAAGAGGGTTCACATCTGTCCATCCGCCAGTGTTAACTGCTGAGTACCTAGACTACTCCCTGCAGTTTTCTTGGTAAGATTTTTTGAAATGATTTGCCATTGCTTCTTCCTAAGGCTGAGAGAGAGTGATTGCCACAAGGTCACCCAGCTGGCTTTGTGCCTAAGGCAGGACTTGAACTCAATCACTCCATTTCTAGCCTGATGTCTCAATCACTACCCCAATCTGATTCTTTTTCATAAAACTATAATTCAATAAAGGACAAAAATGTGGTATCATATTTGTATACCCTGGGTATCGAGAAAATACCTGAACATATTGTTTTACTACATGCTAGTCAGAGCTAGATTCTTTCCACCTAAATAATATCCTATCACTAATGGGAAATGACATCATTTCTTGGCACTGGGATCCTGAATGGCCTGTAAAAAAAAAGGCATAGATATTCTTTCTTTCCTATTTATATTGAGAGGAGTATCACAACTGGCAAAATGATTTGCAAAAAGCAAAGGAACAAATATAAAGAATCTTAAATGTTAAATTTGCAGTGTGGAAAAAAATGACCTGGATAGAAGAAAGCATGGTCATATTCCTGTTAAGGACATTATGAAGACTCAAACAAAAGAGTCCCATTACAAGATGAATCATATCTAACACCGGTAGAGGGATAACAATCTTTATCCCAACTAAAGACTGCATACGTGGCTGAAGCTGGGCGAATGTTTATGGCACATCTAGCTCAGCCCAACAGCTTACTAGCTTTATCTTCTTCCCAACATTCACTGCCTGCGATGGCCACTTCATACTAAAAATATCACAGGCTGTATTGATACCATTTCCAAGGGGCAGGGTTTTTTTTATTGACAATAGCAAATTCAACTAGGGAAAGTCTTACCTGCAGCATGAATTGTTGGGATCAACATGTAAGAACTTTAGCTGAAGAAAAGAGGTAAAAGAATAAGTGAAGACCAACTTTGGTGTTGCTGATCATTCATAAATATTGAAGCATTTTTACAGCGGAAGCTTTGCCTATAGCAATATTCAAATTGCTAGTAATTTAAAGACTGAGAAAAACTAAGGAAAATGTTGTGTTGAGAACTGATTGCAGACCCTGTTATTATTTTCTCACTTGTGATTTATTTTTTATCATATTTATATACATATTTTATCATATTTATATACATATTGCCAGAATCTAAAAATTCAGGCAGTTTACGGTAGACATATAAAACAGTATAGAGAAAATCTATACTCAAATCAACATTGGCATAGTGATCAGATTGTCCCAACCAATATGTAGAAAGCTCACCTTTGCAAGTCCTTTAGACTCTCTTGTAACTTCTATTCAAAGTGGAGCCAACAAAGATCATCTGAACCCTGATTGTACAATGTGATATCAAGTTGTTCCATTAACGGTATATTGGCAGAAAGGCAAATACCATTATTATTCCAAAGGCTTAGTTAAAGAACATGCAAGGATCAGTGTCATAGAGCCCAATAATTCACACACTGGAATAACTTGCCCTCCTAGAATTGTGGGTGCTCCATCACTGCAGGTTTTCAAAAACAGACTGGACAACCATTTGTCTGGGATGGTGTAAGCTTCCTGCCTTGAGCAGGGAATTGAACTAGAAGAATCCAGCAGAGCCAGAATGTCTTCATTAAAGATGAAACAACAGAAATAGATGAAAGGTTTTTGCAGGATGCGTATACTACAGGAAAAAAAATAGTGAAATAGGCCAGACACTCATGATACTTTACATTAGAGGCCCTGCCAGGGCAACAAATAATGGCAGAAAATAATAGGCTTTTTGTTTATTTATTAAATACACTACCACACAAACTTTTGGTGGTTTCCAACAATGAATTGCATTTCAGTTTTCCAACCAAGCTATATATTATTAGACAGTTCAATTTTAGAAATCCCACTGGTATGTCCCCATGGAGTACAGCATTGCAGCTTGATCGATGCTCTGGTCTGTTCTTGCAGTCCATGCATAGTATCTTGGGCATGACTGTATTCATTAGCTTGACCACCATAACCCTGACAGGCACAGTTTTAGAGCCAAAGCAGTTAATGATTGACAGCCAGTTTCCTAGGGACCTTTACATCTCCTGTAAAACTCTAGGCTGGATAAGCTTAATTACCCCAGGAAAAGCATAGTGGTGAAGAATACCATTTCTGTTGTGTAAGAAGGATTTGGAGTTTGCCTAACAGAGCACATTTTGAGTAGAGAATGGATGAAAGAGAATCATGTCAGAGTCAGATTTCATGTTGGCTCAAATCATACACAAGAGAAGAGAGAAACCTTTCCAATACACATCTGATCAAAATTCTAATATTGTTTTGCTTTCGCAAATGGGTTACTTTCAGGAAAAATTAAAAAAAGTGAAAGATGTGGTCTGGCATAGCAATCTGTGAGCTTGGACACTAAAACCATGTAGTTCCAGTTATGGAGCCAAAACATGTTTCTGCTTCAATAATCAGTGTTGATGCAACTTTTTGTCTTTATACTTGCAACATATCCTGCTGGAATGAATGTATTTCTTGGGAATTGTATTTTGAGAGCAGTATAATGCCCAGTTTTGAATTGAATTAGATGTGATATTGTGTATCTGCATGCGGGAGATATAATGTAATTAGGCTTTAAAGATACCATGTTTCTCATATAATAAGGCCAGGTCTTATTTTTTTTTTGAGCCCCGAAAAAACAGCTAGGACATCTTTTCAGGGGTGAATTAATTTCTTTCTCCCCCCCCTCACACCCTCGCCTAGGGTGCCTCTCCAGCAGCTATGACTTGCCACCAGCCACTCCTAACGGACAATCATGGTGGAGCGTGGAGGGCTCCCTTACCCCCACCAAGCGCTGAAGACCTGGGTCAGCAGGTAGGCATGTCTGCTGGCAGCGTTTCAGCCACTTCTCAGGCCTCCAGTTTCCACGGTTCCCACCGGTGCTGGTGCCTCTCTCGCCAGCGCCGTCTCCAACAACAGTGTCTGAGTCGCTCCTGCTTTCCCCCCGTCCCCATAACAGGAAAAAAAACATTTTGAGGTACCTGGGAGTGCCGCACGCTGCGTTTTGGTTTAATCCTGAGCGGCTGGGTGGGCGTGAGAAGAACTGAGCAAGCATCTCTGCTGCTGCTACCCTTGGTTCACCAGCCTCGGGTTCTGCAAGTTTGCAAAAGTCCCAGTGCGCAGCCCATTCCTGCATTCCAAGCGCCCAGGCTGAGCTGCAGCTGTCCCTCTCGCCAGCCCATCTCCAACAACAGCGGCGGGAACCGTGGCTTCTCGGGTGGGAGAGCCGCCTCCGTAACTTCCACGGTTCCCGCCGCTGCCGCCACTGTTATTGGAAACGCTGTTATTGGAAACGCTGCTGGACATCCACACCGCCACCCGCCTGCTGACCCGGGTCTGCAGCAAAGGCGCTTGGTGGGGGTAAGAGACCCCTCCATGCTCCCCCATGATTGGCTGTTAGGAGTGGCTGATGGTGAGGCGTAGCTGCCCATGGGGCACTCCTAATGACAAGTTCCCCCCCACCTCCCCCCCCCCAATTTTGCATGTTTTAAACTAGGCCTAAATTTGGGGGGAGGGGCTTAATTTCATTTTATGCTGAGAAAACATGCTGGGTCTTCCTATGGGGGGGCGCGTATTGTTGGAGAAACATGGTAGCAATGTGCAAAAGGAGAAGCCCTGATTGAAATGTTGTACTGTCTGTTGGAATTTGAGAGAGGAAAGAGTTTTGATCTGAGAGAGCAGTTCAGAAATTGGAGTGGTGTTACCAGTGTGAGGAAGTGTACTTCAGAGAGTTGTTTTAGGAAATTCTAGGCAAATATATGGGCCTTAAGAGCCTTCCCCTAGTTGCAACAAAGTGAGGCACAAGTATGACCCGACAATATCCTTTTCTGGCTGTCTTCATCTGATCCTCAGCTGAACTGTCTCAATTATAGGCTGTAGTGGTATTAAAGCAGTATTCTCCCTTTATTCTGACATGCACCATGCAGAGGTATCAATGGATATCAATTTTGCAACAAGCAAAAAAACACTAATGAGAAAAATGGATAAATAATGGATAAACATAAAGTTGTTATACAAAATCACTGAAACTGATTGTCATGCAATTAATACACTTCTGAGACTTGTGAAATTCAAAATACTGTTTGAATCATCTGTTCATTGCCTTGCATCATATTCTCCAGAGAGGCTCTAAAGCACTTCTGTGTTAAAGATTAAAAAACCTTTTAAAATATTTTTCCAAGAATTACAATTCTTATTCTGATCTTAAGCAGAATTTCAGAAGGTTGAGGTTCTTCACAGATGTCCCCAATCTCTATGTGGTTGACAGGAATAAGGAAGGGAGTTGTTTCCATAGATATAATTAAGAAAACTGAGATTGGTATTACAGAAATTAATAAGATTACAGAAAATGTCTGCCCAGTTGTTACTTGAAGATTAAAAGTGGCAATCACAGAACACAGGGAGGGATAAATGGTGATTATGGACCTTTCCCTACTGCTGAGTTAAAAGGCTATCCTGCTTTTAGCTGGCAGAAAATTATACTACTGTATAATTTGTTATCTCTATTACTGATTCATCTATTGCTTCTCTTTTGTCTTGCTATAAAATGGTGGTGTCGTAATTGTGCATGTGCAAACTCTCTGGTTTTCCAGTGCTTCCATTTCCTGCACAAATGTTCCAGCTTGAGGAAGCTGTCCACAAATGAAGACAGATGCTGGACTGGATGCTGGTAGTAGAGATTTGGATCCATCACTCCTGCTTTCTCTTATGAATAGCTTCAAAACAGAAAAATGTTCTTGTACCATGTTATCAATCACACATGTCCACTGTTCAACTGGCGTATTTTAACTGAAGATTTGGCTTTGAAAAATTCTGATGCACAGAAGCTTCCAGAAATGCAGAGTTTTGAAGGTGCTAATCATGTGCCCAAAGCCCAGCAATTGTCCCAACTTTCCTGAGCAGCTGTTTAGTAGGCAGCCTGGAAAATCCTGTGTAATTTGAAAGGGTGAGCATTCCTTCCTTCCTTCCTTCCTTCCTTCCTTCCTTCCTTCCTTCCTTCCTTCCTTCCATCCATCCATCCATCCATCCATCCATCCATCCATTAAATTTATTGGCTGCCCATTTCACTGTGGGGCTACTCTGGGCAGCTTACAACAATAAAATGGGGGGAAATGATAAAGATAACAATAGTAAATGAATTAAATAATAAAAATAAACAATGGAAATACCATAACATGAAATTTAAAAGATGACCGGAAGAGGAACATTAAGCACAGGTGAGAGGTGGGGTCAGTTAGTTAGTTCAGCAACCACAGTGATGTATTCCCCTAATGGGTCCCCAGGCCAACTGGCAAAGCCAGGTCTTCAGGCCTTTGCAGGGTAGGATGGAGGGAAACTGACCTGGGGGGAGCACAATGTTCCAAAGAGTCAGCGTTATAGCAGAGCTCTTCTCCTAGATCACATCAGTTGGAGTTCCTTGATTTACGGGATAGCAATAGCAATAGCATTTAGGCTTAAATACTGCCCCATAGCACTTAGTGCTAGGGATCCTCAGCAGTCCTACTTTGCTGCCATGAGTAGAGTGGGCTTGTCTTAGTGGGGCAAGATAGTTCCTCAAGTAGTCTGGACTTATGCCATGGAGGGCTTTACAGGTCTTAACTAATACCTTGAACTGCACCTAGAAGTAAACTGGTAGCCAGTGCAGTTTGCGAAGCAGTGGTATAGAATGAGTCACTCAACAGACAATTTTTCCCCCAAAAGTTAAATATATAATATTACATATATTGATGGCAGCAAGATTGGCTTTCGCACAATGCTGGAAACAACCCTATACTCCACCTGAGGAAATGATTATTCAGAAAATATCAAGCTGTGCAGAAATGGATAAATTAACTCTAGCACTAAAAAATAAAGAAGTATCAGAGTACTATATGAGGAACTGTTGGTATGAGTGGATTGATAGAAGATAGACTGAATAATAATAATAATAATAATAATAATAATAATAATAATAATAATAATAATAATAATAATAATAAAGGAGTGTTAATAGTAGTAATTAAATATTCACACTAAAGATTAATTGCAAATATGGCACAAAATAATGAGATAAATAAGGAACCATAAACTGTTGATGATGTAATCGTTTTTGTTTACCCTTTTCCCTTTTTGTTCTTCTTTCCTTCCCAATTTGTTTGAGTGTTGTTTGTGTATTTTAATTGTAAAACTTTACAATAAAGTTTATTAAAAAAAAAGAATGGGTCATTCTATTAGCTCCAAGGACTGCTTGTGCTGATGCTGCATCTTGCACCAATTGAAGCTTCCCAGTGCATTTCAAGAGCAGCCCTATGTAAAGTGTGTTGCAATAATACAGTCAAGAGATTACTAGCAGGGGTGGGATTTAGCCAGCTTGGGCTGATGTTAATTTTACATCCAGTTTGGTGAACCGGTAGTTCCGACGACCAGCTGCCCCTGCCCCGTCCTTCCCATAAGTCCCCATGTGCCTAGTTTTGGCTTTCAAGTAAGTGCAGGGAGGCCTCCTAGGCCCAAAACGGGGCACGGGGTGGTGGTCCAGCACTCAGTCTTGCCAGGGTTCAGTCATAGCCCATTGTCCCTCATCCAGCCTCCCACAGCCTCTAAGCACTGTGAGAGGGTAGCTACAGTGTCACTGGGGTCATTGGAGATGTAAAGTTGAATATCTCAGCATATTAATCATATTTTAACCCATGGTGAGATATAATCCCACCCAGCAGCTTCATATAGATGTTAAACAGGAGTGGAGAGAATACCAAGCCCTGAGGTATGCCATAAGAGAGCAGACCAGGACCAGATCCCTTGCTTCCTCAGAACTTCATCCTCTCAAAACTCTATGGATGTCTCTGAAGAGAATGGGGACTGCCTGATATGCCTAGCATCTTCTGCCAATAGGGATAAAAAAAGAAAGAGGTAGAATAGAGTGTTGGGATCCAAGGGAAAGGAGTTTTCCGCATTGTCTGCCAGTCAGCTGAATATGCCACTGACAGAATAGCCAAGGAATCTTATCATGCTTTACCTGCCTTTGCCATTGCTGTGGGTTCCTGCTGGCTTAAGGTTAAATTGTAACAGATAATGATGTCTTATGCTTGTCTTACTCATAGGCTGAGGATAAGATAAAGAAATTATCATATGAATAAAAAGATTGCCAGGGCACCTTCCTTCCCTGGTGAAATGGAAGTGGGAATGTGGCCTATGATACTTACTAACAGCCTTGTAAAGTTTATTTCCTACTTTCTGGATGCTTATTTGTGTGAAATGTTGCAAGAGAATTCAGTAAGTGAACATGGAATTAACATACAGTGGAGAGTTGAACGAACTTGTTGGGATAGTGTGATCTTCCAGATGATAATACTTAAACCAAATTAATATTTGTGCAAAAAAACCCCAAACATATGTTTAATCCCAAATAACAACTAGAATGGAAGATGTGAAGTATTGTAACCTATAATTAGTATCTCTCCCTAATTGCACATCTACTTATGAGTCTACATAGTCTGCTGGCCGAACTTCTACAGTGCAAATAACTCAATCTCTTAAAATATTTCTGTAGATCAGCATCACCATGGTATATACTCACCTAATCTCAAATTGATTTAGAAAAATGTATTCTCAACTTCTGTCCCTGAAAGCTTCTTTTCCTGAGATATTAGTATGTATATATTTATGTTTTCTGTGGTTATAATATATATATATTATAAAGATTTATAGATAGCAGTTTGATGAAGTTCCACCATGATTCCAGTACTTTTTAATTTCATGTTCAACACAAGCCTAGATTGGTTTTTCTTTTAGATTCCACTGCACAACTAAATAAGACATTTAAATACTATTTTATAGTGGCTGTTACAGAAACTTACAGAACACAAAATCCAGTCTAGAACTACATTCTACAGTATTAAGTATATTCTTCCAAGCTGTTTAAATAGAAGTGTATGTGTGCATATGTCCTTCAAGTTAGTGTTGACTCCTAGCAATTGTCTGGATTACTTCTGCAGTTTTCTTGGCAGGGTTTTTCAGAAATGATTTGCTATTGCCTCCTTCTTAGGACTGAGAGAAAATGAGTAGCCCAAGGTCACCCTGCTGGATTTGTGTCTAAGGCAGACTAGAACGCAGTCTCTGTTTCCGGCTGGTAGAATATGTGCTAAGCCAAACTGGCCCTCTTTTTAGACTAAAATTTAAATTTAACTCAAAAAATTCTCAAAATAACAAACGGATAAAACCATTTCTGAAGCCATATTAAGAGTCTGTCCTCACTAGGGTCTTGTGGTCTATCTCATGCTTTACTGTACAAATCAATATTATTCTTTTATGGGGTATTGGGGTAATGATGTCTTAACTCCAGACTTTTGTTGCCCCTTATTTTCCTAAATGGTAATGGGGTGAATATTTTCAGAACTCACTTGCTAGACCTATGTTCCTCCTTAATTTCATAGCATTGTGTGTTAGCGCTGTGAGTTTAATAGGAAAATTGTGAGTGCCAGCATGGTGTAAATTGCAAATGAGGAAAGCCTACATATGCTGTTGATGATAAAAGTTGTGAATGTTACTTTCAAAGCAAGGGGAGAGGGAGAAAAAATAGTACTTTTTTTCGTTTTAAAGCCTTACCTTTCAATGTCCTTTTATGAATCAATAAACATTTAAAACTGCTTCTTGATTAAGGGGGATAAAGTCAGAGTCGACTAGAAAGTATTTTAAATCGATTGATCCAGCCAATCTGTTGAACGTTGCAAATATATCGCTGCTGATTGTGGGTGCCCTGGACGTCACACAACTCTCGTGGCCAGATTCTTATGCAACAACAGGGGCTAGATTCTTACACAAACCGTCGAGGGCCTGTGCAATTCGCAGGCGAGGCAAGTGACCCCCTAACCACCACGCCCGTTCGTTTATGAGGGGCGGAGTGTTGCCGCACATTCTCGAAGCCTCCCGCCCCAACAAGGTTGAGTCGTCGGCCCGTATGACTCTTTGAAGTTCGCTGTGCGCCGTTCCCGGGCTTCACAACGCCAGTTGCTTACGGGGCTCCGGGCGAAGTGCACGTTCCTCCTGCCGTGGCCGGGATGCAAAAGCGTCCAGCCTTCCTTTGGGTGTGTCCGTCCGTCCCCCCCCTTCCGTCCCCGTCCCCCCCCCCCCCCCGCAATTTCCAGGCTTCTTCTGCTGCCACGCAGATTATAAACCGGAGCGCTCGGTAGGCGCGGCAGGCAGAGGAGGGATAAGAGCGCGAGCGCTGGGAAGGCGCGCGAGTAACGGCCGCGCCTCAAAGGCGCCCAGCGGTGGCTGCCCAGCAGGAGGGAACGATCGGCCTGCAGGGAAGGGCCTCCCTACGCGGCTCGGCTGAATGCCAGCGCGCGTTGAGTCAGCTCGAGGCCGCCTCTTCATGCGCTCGCTGTGAGCTGAGAAGAGGAGCCCTGATAATTAATCCCCTTCCCTCCTCTGCTATTATTCATCGCTGTTGGGTTTTTGTTTCGTTTTTTATTTTTGTTCTCCAAGGGGAAAAGGCCTGGAGGGAGGAATGCTATGAACGCAGTCTACGGCTGTCTGGAGAAAAAAAGCATTTCCTTTTTAAATCTAAAAAGGAAAAAAAAAACTGGGTCAAAATGTGGACCATTCCGTTAGGGTAAATAACAGATTTCCTTCAAGCCTCTTTCCCCTTAAAATATACAAGCGTTCCTTTTTACATTTAAAGCTATTGTTTACAAAGCAGCAGTATTGCACAATAAGCTACAAGATATCAAAAAAGGATCTGTCAAATTAGAATGAGAATGAGATCGTTGAGCACCTCCATGCAACTAACCTAGTTCAATCTTTTCTTAGCCTTTCCAATCAGCATATAGGACATAATGCTGGAAAAGCCTGACTTGAAGAGGGAAAATAGATAAAAAGATCCTCATTGTCATCAGTGCCTTTCCTGTAGGATAGCAAGATTGAAGTCATTGCAGTTAAGATTATTTTGCATTTGAAGAATTCTTAAATTAAGAGGAACTGTCTACTAAGGAGAGAGAATTATTTCTGGCCTTGCTGGCCTGGCCTTCATAAACCCATTCTGTGTTTATGCTAGCAACTAGCCAGGGCGTAACCCTGCTATAATCAAAATGTCAACTGAACTATGCAGAGGTTTTAAGACTAATGTCTTATTTATTTACATGTCCAGGGAAAACAGTTCTACTAATAATTATGTATAGTCATACTTGCAATATGGTCTTCATTCGACATCAATGTCTCAAACTTCGTTCAAAGTAGTGTTTGATAATTCGTCTATTAGGGTACAAACTCCATGTAACTTAATTTCTGATTAAGAAACTTCTAAGCCTAGAGATGAAATACATTTCAAACATTTCCTTTA
Organism: Hydrophis major; assembly: GCA_033807585.1. NCBI lineage: Eukaryota > Metazoa > Chordata > Lepidosauria > Squamata > Elapidae > Hydrophis > Hydrophis major. The sequence continues at coordinate 77,737,648 of CM066328.1, read as the reverse complement.
ATTTGTAACTGTAAGACAGTCATGTAATAAAGTTGGCTGTTGTGAAATCAAAGGAAATTATTGGCATATTTTATGGGGGGAATTCTGGAGTTTGCAAAAGTGCCAGTAGATTAATCTGAGAAGCAGAATGACTGTCATACATTTTAATGGTTAGGATGAATGATGAAGAATTGGGAGAGTGAGCTCCCAATGAAGTATCATTGAGATATTACTTGGCTGATTGAATCTCTGCTAAGTATTAAGAGATGAGCCTGTAGTTATTAAATGGCAAAAATGTAAAAAAAACCAAAACCCATACCTTAAAGTGAAAAAATACTGAAACAAGAAGGGATAATGTATGGAAGAAAGTTTTATGGATGATAGTTTTTTTCAAGAAAAGGCATGTTGAGCTAGAACATATACTCATGTACAATTTAACTCATTGAGAAAACCCAACTGATTCAGATGATTATTTTGAAGCTTAGCTCCAGGGGGGCACACTCAGTTGTTGTAGTGCTTAGCTTGCAAGTTTTCTAGCACTGTAAATCAGTTGGGGGCAAATTATTTAATTGATATTTTTGGTTATTGATTTCTTGTATCTTACATTGCTATATTCTTCAGCAATAATTCATACTGAATAGAACAGAATAGAACAGAATTCTTTACTGGCCAAGTGTGATTGGACACACAAAGAATTTGTCTTTGATGCATATGCTCTCAATGTACATAAAGGAAAAAAAATCAAGAATCATAAGATACAACACTTAGTGATAGTCATAGGTTACTAATAAGCAATCAAATCATACTAGGAAATAAGATACAAGCAACACGGTTATAGTCCTAAGTGGGAAGAGATAGGTACTAGGAAGTGTTATTATATCTAATAATAGAGGAATAATTGCAATACAGTCTTAGTTTGATAGTGTGGGAATTAGTTGTTTAGCAGAGTGATGGAATTCGGGAAAAAACTGGAGATGTTTATTAAGCTTCTACTGTATAGAAAAGCTTATCCTGACTAAAGTAACAATTTTGAGATGTTATAGTAAACCTTTAAAATATTTTCAGATTCATTGAGTGCATGCAATGAAGGGATTGTACAACAAACTCAGCAGTTTATAGCACAAAAATAAACAAAACATCCCAAATTGTTGAATTCATAATTCATGCTAATGAAGCATTCCCAACATTAATACATAACAATACAAAGTTACTTTCAATACAAAACAGCAAACAACTTATGTAGATTATTTTTACAAGGTATGGCTTTTGGTTTAGTGTATTCCATTTGACCTTGGTTCTCAATCTCAGTTCTTTGGATAACCTAGGCCAGTGATGGCGAATCTTTTTGTTGTGTGCTGAAAGCACGTGTATGCCAGCACTCACAATGCAATGTGCCCCGCCCCCCCGTGCTTGTGCGCAAAACCCACCTTAACCACTTTGCATGCGCGCGCCACCCAGCTTATTTTTGGCCCATTTGAGGCCATTTTTACCCTCCTGGGGGCTCCAGGGCAGTCTCTGCAGCCTTTGGAGGCCGAAAAATGGGCCTGTTTTGGCTCTTCCTGTTATGTATGTAAATAGTTTAAATAAAAGCAAGCTTGGGGTAAAGTGCAGGGTTCTGGCCCTGCACTTCTGATTGGGTGTTAAGCGGCTCGATCGGATTGGTTGGGTTCAGAGAATCCGATTGGCCCTTAACGAAGGATTCTTATTGGTTCTGGAGCTAGCATCTTACAGCTCCCTATTGGTTATTTCACATTAAGGTCACCTATATAAGGCAGAGTTGTTGTTCACACTCTTAAGTCACTATGTAATAAAGAGCTGAAAGTTCACCCACTAAGATTGTCTCCAGTCATTTCACCCATGCCTGAAACTATATCACTTCCCTTTTTGGCATTTCCAGTATTTCTGGAAGGCCCATTTTTTGACGTCCAAAGGCTGCAGAGCCTTTACTTGAGCCTCTGGGAGGGCGAAAATGGCCTCAAAATGGGCCAAAAATAAGCTGTGAGGCACGTGCATGCGCAGTGCAGATAAGTTTGGCCACACAAATGGCTCTGCGTGCCACCTGTGGCACGTGTGCCATAGGTTCCCCATCATGGTCCTAGGCTTTGTGGCATCCAACTGATAGCATATGTTTGCTGTTATTATCATTGGTCCAATTTTTGATACATTTTAGGAAGCTTATATATAAGTTCATTGCTGAAGGTATGCAGGTCTCTTTTTTTTGTACAAGACTTACTTGACAGAAAAACTGAAATGTCTGTGAGATAATGGCTATTTAAAATTATCCCCTCGAAGCCCAGTACAATCCTACTCAATGAATAACTCATTAATGATAATAAATAGCCTGCTAAAAGCTGAATTAAACAGCTCATCCTTCATAGGTGACAGCCACTGCCATTTATATACCAATATAATGACCTTTAGTATGTGTGTTTGTAAATTAAATAATGGTTTGACCAACACAGTACTAACTCCTTTTGTAACCTAAGGTTAATTTCAATTTATCTAGATCCCTTGTTTATGTGTCTCCTAGTACCAGGGAATGCATTATCCTACTGTATATATTAATTTTCTTCCTAAAGACTATTCATGGAAAGCAGTTGGCAATTTGTAAAAATTGAGTTTATGAGACTTATTTATTAAAAAAGAAATATTAGCAATAAAGTTTGAAATTGGTATTTTTATGAGTGCATTTCACTTGATTGTTTTTTCAAAATTTATAGCCCAATCCAAGACTTTGGGTAGGATACAATAAAGTCCAAAGAAATATACTTTTAAAAATATGTGGACAATAATCATAATAAATGTTAAACAGGCATCAAAGATTTCGTTAAATTAATAGGGGTCAAAAGCTTACTGGAACAGTGCTTGTTTTCATAAACGCTGTAAAGTAGTGGCCACATGTTTTTATTCAATTAATTACCACTTTACCATTAGAAAAGAAAGGAAAACCAAGATGTAATAGTGGTTAAGATGCTTAACTAGAACTACAGTAAGTTATCTTAGTCTACTTTTATCTATCGGTGATTCTGGGGCCTAGTCATTCTCTTTCAGCCCAAACTCCTGACAAGATTGTTGTAGGGATAAAAATGAGCGATCCCTATGTAAGCCACCTTGAGCTCCTGGAAGAAAGGTGACATATACTGTATAACAGATAAATTAAACCAGTGGGACCACCTAACTTTTTACGATTTATATTGACTGTTTGCTAATATGATTTGATTGCTTATTGTACCCTATGACTATCACTAAGTGTTGTACCTTATGATTCTTGACAAATGTATCTTTTCTTTTATGTATACTGAGAGTATTTGCACCAAGTCAAATTCATTGTGTGTCCAACTACACTTGGCCAATAAAGAATTCTATTCTATCAGTTGGAGTTTGCATTTATTTATCCATTACCTCTTCAAGCATAGCAAGCAATTGGGATGGGGGACTGGGTGGGTGGATGATCTGTATTTAAGACTGTGCTGTATCAGAGAGATCTTTCGAGAGGGATGTTCCTTCTGCACTTGTGTATCATCAGTTCAGATTATTGGGTACATGGAAGATTTTGTAAAACCTTATTCCTTTAAAAGATATATCAAGAATGCACAGTTCTCAGGTTGCGGTTGGGACCTTTTGACCTTCCAATGACCTCCAAACTGCCTTTACTGTAGAAAAGCGGGGAGAAGCTGAGAATAGTTGCTGTTTTGCCATGGCAGCCATTGAGAACACAGCTGTTGTTTTTTTTCTGCTGATAAAAAAGGAAGCTTCACTGTTGCACTTTCCTTTCTATAGTAGTGTGGTCTGAAAATGGGGAGTACGTAAGAGAAATCACAGGCATGGAGGTGATGGAGAAGAGGATGTGTGGCTTATGCATGCTGGTACTGGAAAGGTTTGGGTCTCTGAACCAGAATCTGCTGCAGCTCTAGGTTTCAAATGCATATGCCAACCCAGGTTGGATCCTGGCTTGCCGTCAAGTTTAGGCAGAAAGCAAGCTACATGTGTAGCAGGTTAACATATAATTACATGCTTTAGATGAGACAATTAAAAGCTTTTGCAGGACAAGATATTAAATTAAATGATGGGCAGACAATATTCCACGCACCTTTTGATTTAGGATTTTTCTATCTCACATTTCTAGGATAGAATCAAAACTATGATTTATATGTAAGTTTGTATTTTTAAAGTTGATAATATTATACCAATATAAATTGGTTGAATAGATGGTGTCCTAAATACTAAGTTTGAGATCAGTTTGTGAAGCACAGAGAACTTATTATATATTTTAAAAACAGATTAATTCTGGTAGCTCATGGGCCACTTTTATCTGCTGGTAGTACAGTATATTCTGGAAAACTGATTCAGAAACTTGTTTAAGGACTTTAATGCTATACTAAATCACATGTAAGGAATTCATTCAAGTGAGAGGCTACAAACTTTGCCTGTGAACTAGCATAGCCAAACATCAACCTGCACCTAAAAATGCATTTATAGGCCAACAGACCGGCTGCATAATGTGGCATAACACCAGGTATAAAATAAAAAAATATTAAACACAGCACATGATGCTTTCAACTCCCTATGCTCCTTCCTATAATCTTGAATGCAATTATTGTGGAGTACTTTGTGAAATATGACAGATTATCCCAGTCTAATTATATATTATTCTAAAATTGGTTGCTCTATAATAAATAGCTTTCAGGATAATGTACAAGGAAATCAGAAGCCAAACCCCAAATCCATAGAGTAAAAACAATAAATTAAAAGGGATCGAGTTAAATGTATGAATACGCTATGTATCCCTTGTAAAGCAACACAATAATAGAAACTCATTAATTTGACCTGATGTATTTCAAATGATAGTTGAAATTCCACAGGAATTTATGGTTTCAAAATCTGTCCAATATTCCAAAGACGTTTAATGGTTGTAAGACAATAATTGAATGAAGAGTTATAGCTAAAAAGGTGCCTCTTGCCTCCACAGGATGAGGGAAGATTCAAGCTTTTATTTATGATCATATAATGTAAATGAATGTAGAAAGTTTTACCCACTTCCTCCTAGAGGAGACAGACATGCTAACAGTTAATGCATGAACAGAGAAGCAACAACTTTGTTTTATAATTGTTTATTAATATTAGTGATCTTACAAAGCTACCAATTTTCCCCATGTTTTACTACAGCAAAAGCAGCTTAAAATAGAAAGAACCCTTTTGTATAAAAAAGATCAATACCCTTCATAGTAACCTATGAAAAATCTTGTAAGATTGATAAAATGCTTTTTAAAGAATTGTCTTTTTTCCATAACTCTAGATACCATGTGGCAAGTTTTGGAACCAAGTTCCAGCTTGATTTGAATTATTAATAATCCCTTGCTTAATTGGCTGTATTACGTAATTCAATAGAAGAGATAATGTTATATTATGATAACACTTCATGATCTTTAAGAAAAAATATTGTAATTGATTTTTTGAGCTCAACATAGGAGAAAATTATACTGCTGCATTTTAAAACTTCATTTTTACATTGAGTAATTACTTCTATGCTGCATATTTAATACTTTAAAAAGATGAAGCCAAAGTTCACAGGCTATATGATTTGGAAAAACCATAATTGGATTGTTATGGAATATATATGTGCTGTGATTTAACAGAAAGCTGTATTGGAAGTTCTCACTTTCAAATGTAATACTTCCTTTTAAAAATTAACATTTTCAGGAATCCTATATGCAGTCTGTGAAATATATAATTTTTCCATTGAGATTTTCAAATACATTTTTAAGTCAGGCACTGATTTCTGGAATGTAGAATTCATTCAATTGTGTGGATTGCATTGCAATCAAAAATAGGTTAGTTCATAAGCAACAATCCCTTTTTATTTACAACTTAATTAAGAAGGAAAAATTGGATATGAGTATTTTTAAAAAATGTATATACTCTATGCTGCTGGTTAGGACAAACATGCTTCCTGTATTTGGAAAAAGAATTACCAGTTTTTTCCCCCTCTGGTCAGACTGGCTGTGTTGTCATGGAATTTTTGCACCAGCTTCTTGAGTTTAATATAGATTTTTCTTGCCTGTTCCACAGAAACTCTGGCATAGCAAAAAAAAAAAAAAAAAAGGTCCTTTTCCTACTTGCAACATCCTATATTAATCAAGGGGAAATTTTTGAGAGAATCAACAATCTCCCAGTGAAGCAGCTGACTAATATTTTAATTGCTTCTGAAGTGATAAATAATGACACTGACACAAATCAAACATGAAATGGCAGTCCATCAATAACTGCAAGCTTCATGTGGTGCTAATATACTTCAATTAATACTGAGACAGAATACACAGAAATACATGCCTCACATTTTAACAATGTTTTAATAAATTATATCCAAATAGACCTAAAATTTCGCAAAATCCAGTAATCAAAGATCTCCATGCATTCTACTAGCATTTTGGAAATAGGATGTATTAGAACCCCACTATTTCCATTCATAAAAGTGACATGTCAGTCAGGTGAAAAAAAATGCAGTTCAGTGATTCTCACAAAGGCAACGTTATAAACCGGATGAAATTTCAATCTTCAATGATGGCAGTTATTCACATCTTATACTTGAACCGCCTATTTTGTTCCACTGTAACTGTAATAGTCGTGTCTTCTTAAATTTAGCAGTGTAATAATTTCAAAAATGAGATGGATAGCCTAGTATCCAGGTGAAAAGCAACAGTTGTGGATGGTTTGAAGATTTGGAAAAAAAAAGGCATCCTGGTTTGAAGTTCAATTCTTCTTTACAACAGTCTTATCAAACAAATGCAGCATTAAATGCCCGACCAATTATTATTCTGCGCACCTCACTTGTCCCTGCCCCAATTTCATACAATTTAGCATCACGCAAAAAACGTCCCATGGGATAATCATTGATGTAGCCATTTCCCCCTGAAATGAAAGGAAAAGAGCTAAATGTTAAATAAGAGACAGAAATCCTCATGGTGGTCCAGCAAGGCAGGTATTAGGGTGTGCAAGTCCTGGCTACAACTGTCCAAAGGTAAGTAGTAAGGCAGCTCCATCCCCCCCATCCCCACCCAAGCTTAATTTTTACCCATGCACTCAAGTGGATGGGATCTTAAATAGAGCCTTTTGGGGTGGGGTGAGGTGGGGGGTTAAGGGCTTATATTGGGCACACATGTAAAAATCAAGCTAGGGCTTACTTTCAGGATAGGTCCTATTTTGGGGGGAACGGTACTAATAATGTATTCATATGCAAAGAAAGCTTGCATGCTAATTAATATCACTTTGAAAAGAAACAAAATATAAGATATAGTGGTAATCAATAAAGATGAGACAGAAGTAACTATATAATGATATGCAAACTTTTAATTAGTTGGTCTATTATACTAGTGGAACTATCAGCTATCTCGTCTCTTACCCAAACACTGGATTCCATCCAAAGCAACTTGAGTAGCACATTCTGCAGAATAGAGGATCACTCCAGCACAGTCCTGAAGAAAAAGACAAGATCACTTGCACTGAAATAGAAGGATGCAAAGCAATTCTAATTTGAAAAATAACCCAGTAGAATTGCATATTTCTTTCCATATCCCACTATGCATTTAAATATACATAATTATTATAGAGAAATTCATTGTTTTCTTAGGAGAGAATTGTTATATATTTGAATTTCCAAAAGAAGAAATGGCAGATAAAAGACAGCTCCGTGAAAAATGAAATCTAAGGCAAAAAATGAACAGCCAGTGAGTTGTCAGCCATCCCAGGTAAACCAGATAGGAAACACAAAATGAACTAATTATACTTTATTGCATGGCTACATTAAGAGAATTTTGCAAGTTTCAAAGTACAGACTTCCCACCGCTGCTTTTAACTGCTTGACAATGAGGGCAGGGTCCTTCTTAATTTTCTTTTGACTCTTAAGCCACTGAGGACTCCTGCCTGTCTCTTCTGATTGTTTCCTAGGCAGCATCTCTTTCCCCAGTTTCTCAAGGTCATCGACATATTTCATTACATGAGCAGAATGGCTGTTCAAACCTTTCTGGACAAAGAGAGGATGGGAGATTGGCCACAAGCGCTCCAGATAGTTGCTCCTCACGAGGAGCAAGGCAACAGGCTATGGCAGGTTTTGAGCAATGGGAGACAAGGAAAGAACCATTTTGTTCATGCCATGGTTAGTGCCTTTTAAAGGACACTAAACTTATTACAGTGACTTCTTATGCTACACTATAAATAAATCTTTCGTAGATAGATAAAAACGTATTCTAGCAGTTAAAATGGAAAATGGGATATTTAAAATATGTTATACAGTTTGTGTCTTAATTTCCAGTAGTACTAAATCTTAACGTACTCCTGGCAAAACAAAATACAGGGGAATGTGGAAATTAAAAATATTTGATAAGTGGACTCACAGTCTGGGAAACACAGAATGTGATTTGGAAAGATGGGCAAAAGTGGTTATTGCCTTGAACAGATAATCCATTTAGTAATCACCGAATCAAACATTAAATTGTTGAATTTTTTTTTAAATCTGATTTTCTGATAAGTTGCAGAGTTATGAATTTTACTGCTTTATTTGCTTTTATAGTTTCTCAGTTTCAGTGTTATGAATAGAAATATACGATAGAAAAGCTAAAATAAAATAAAAACAATATTTTCCCGCAAATTCACCTTTGCATTGATGTGTCCTTGATCACACGCCTTTGCTACGTTATATACATACTGCCGGCATGCCATCAATCGGGTATACATATCAGCCATTTTACCCTGCATCAACTATATACAGTAGCATAAAAAGGTGAAAAAAGCAAAATGTTTGAAGTTATTTTCAAATGTTATATCTAAAAATCTGTATTACATTGGCTTCCATTCCTGAACATCACTATAGTCAGACTTATAATATCAGTAAAAAAAGAAACAATTAAAAATGTATTTCATTATTGGTATATAGAAGACAGAAATAACATACATTTCCAGCTGCTGTCCACAAATCAAAGTGCAAAGTGAAATAGAAGCAAGAACTACTTGTGTTGTATTAGCAAGCCTTAGTGAAATGTCACTAGAAGAACAGTTATTACTGGAGGAATAGTAATAGTAATTGGATAATAGTAATTGGATGAAATCCAACATCCCTTGAATCACAGTAGCCTTTGTACTGCTAAAGTACTTTGAAAATCCAAATGTTCTCCAAATCCAACTTGTTCTCCAAAAGGGAGCTACAAACTAAAATAGTTATTTGTTCGTCAAATTTACATGGTCCCCAACTCACAGCTCTCCTGGGCAGTGAGTGTATGGAAGTAACATAAAGAGCAAATCTAATCCAAATGTTGCTTCCCAAAGATACTAATTTCAAATTTAAGAATATTCTAGCAGTTAAAATGCCATATTTTCTTACTCTGAATCACCCAGTATTGAAGTAAGGGGAAAAGTACAATGGTTTTGCACTTTGTTTCTTAGAATGCAAATATTAACATAACTAGGATAGAAACAATTAAAAGCCAATTAATTCAAAATCTATTTAATACGATTCTTATTGATGATCAGATACTAGCCAATTATTGAATTCTTCCCTGAAAGTTAATTGGTGTCTCTTTCATTATGCTTACCTGGAAGTGGCCAATTTTCTGCCCAAATGCTTCCCTGATATGCAGATATGGAACAGCATGATCTAGGACTGACTGCATGATTCTGCAAGGGAAACAAATGTGCTAAAATTGATTTAATGAATTTATAGCATATTTCTGAAAGGGTGGCCCATAAAAATTCAATGAAAAATATAGGGAATTCAGAAAATCATGAAACTAAAAGGGCATTAAGAAAAACGATGGATGAGCAGTAGCAGGTGATAAAAAGAAACTGACCAAATATTAAGAAATGCTTTGAACCTATCATGCCTGCTTAAGCATTTCAGTAAAATAATATATTCCGGAAAAGGTAAAATTACAAGTGACAGAACTATACAAAACTGGGTTGGTCCATTTAGAAACTGTAGTAATTACAACAGGATGAAGGCTCTTAGGAAACCTATACCTCGTTAAAATTAAAAAAAAAAAGCAAGAAGCCCATGTTGGGAAAATCTGAATCAGACTATAAAACAAAAGACTAAAACGTACAGTTATTTGACTAGATAATAGGACCCTTCTTTCCTATAATTAGCTAATAATGTATTAAATAGCAAACTTTCAATTTTCTCAAGATAAATTAGGGGAATTGAAAACAGAAATTAGGGGAATAGAAATGTGTATATTGGGAAGGATGAAGAGAATCTTAATAATGATATTTGATTTCAAAGAAAACTTATTTCAAATAAGTTTTATCACTGAAACTTAATATAAAATATTTCAAGTAATTAAAACAGATTATGAAGTTGGAACCAAAGAATATTTCCATATCTGCTAAATAAGCATCATTAAAAACTCATTTCACTCATAAAACTATTATGCAAACTTGAAAAATGCAACACAAAGTAATTTTTGGAAAAATTAGACAAAACAAATGCTGGGAGGCAAGGTGGGGGAGGAGGGAATTATAGCTTCCAGCTTCTCTATATAATGGTTCATTGGAAAACTTGGTCTCTTGTGTTTTTCATTCTGCTCATGGAATGCTGAACTGCAGTATTACTGTCTTATGATTCACTGGTTAGGCAGCAAGAAATTATGGTAGGCTGCATTACTCTGCAGATAAGAATCAATTAGATTAACCTTATCTTATTCAAATTTGACTCAAAATACTTCGTTACAGTGTCTTATGCAGGGTTCTTTGAAAGCATAAAGATATCCAGCACTGGAAATAGTGCTCTGTATTGTGCAGTTGTATTTTAAAAAGTTTAGACATCACTTTTAATATCTTAATGTTAGGGACCCCACTTGCATAGTGCCTGCTGTTGCTCTGGTATCCTCTTCCCTGAACACCCTTATTTTGGTGTTCAGATTATGCTACCAAAGTTCAGCAAAAAAAGTGGCTATGTTTGGCAGAATGATTTTTCTTTCAAATCAAGCAGTAACATAACTGCACAAATCTCTTAACTCAAACCTTTAAAAGTAATACTTAGAAATGACAATGTCATTTTGGTGGAAACTCACTCTGGTGATGATCATTTCATTACTTCATACTGTTTTGTAACTCTCAGAATATTAATTTTTTTTAAAAAAGTAAAATGCAGCCCTTCAATGTTGTCAGCCTCCTTAAAAAGTAATGGATGGTATTTATGGGCAATTCATGAACTGAACTTCCCCTCAAGTTATTACAGAAGCAGACATTCTATGCTGACAGGTGGCCAACAACCAGTAATGGTACAATTATCTCAGCTACTGTTTTCATGTGTCTTAATAGCAAAAAGAACAACTGCGCTTGTAAGTCATTGCTTTGAATAAATCACCTCAAAGCTATAAAAACCACGAAGGCCCCTTTGCTCCTAGAGACAATTGTGAGGGGAGGGGAGTAACCGTAGGTTAGTATAAACAAGCTGCTTAAAAATAATTTTAAAGATAAGGAAACTTAATGTAAGAAAAGCAAGTAAAAATTGAAACGTAGGAATGATTTCTCATGTGAATAATACTTTACATAAGGAATTATTACCACCAACTGAGAGAACTGATGAAGTATCACAATGTTCTCAGAATAATAAAATAAACTCATATTTACCCCAGTGGTCCACCAGTCAGAACAAGTCTCTCTAGATCTAAGCCACTCATCAACACATAGACTCCTTTACTTAGTTGTCCCAATACATTCTTAGCTTTAAGAGACAAAGAGAAGTTGGTTACTTGTATAACTTCAACACTGGTTCAGATAAAGAAATGCACCACGGATAGATTATGTGTAAGCCTACATATACACAGCAGTATATGATATAGAGAGAATTACATTTTTAACAAATATTGTTTAGCAACGAAGAAAAAGCGCTGTTACCAATGCACTTTCTTACATATCTTGACAAAAAATAATTAAACATGCACAATTTCAATTAATCTCAGTGTCATGGTGATAAAATCAAATTATAAATAAATTAGCAGTAATGGGAACCTGTTGTGTCTAATATGATGACATCAGTCAGTTCCAATATTAAAAACTACAGTAACAATAACCTGGTTTTAAAAACATACCCAAAAAAACAGCAATGGTGAAATAAATGTACCTTTGCCCATTGTTTATGCTGATACACAACTGTGGAATCACAAGGTGAAACATAAGGCTCAGCAATTGATGTTATTCTGCAATTATATATAGCTGTGCTGTTTGCCTAACTTAAACCCTAACACACACAGAGAGAGACACACACAGACACACAGTATAAGTAAAAAAACAGTTGCAAACTATAGGTAACGCAATTACATGGAGTGGGTGCATTCCTTGTGAAATGTAGAAAAAGAGCAGTATCTTAACTCCCCGAGTGAATTTCAGAGAATAACTTTAAATAAATATACCTCCAGCAGAATACAAGACGAGTCTTCTGAATCTGCTGTGGCCTTTGCTATATGGCCTAAACATATATTTCTGTGGATGCTTATGGGGATCAAAGGAGCCTGTGTTACAGCCACTAGAGTATATGTGACACAAAGCCATGTGTTTCAGAGTTGTATTTCTAAAATGCATTTTGATCCAAGTGAAAGAACTCTAAAAGCTCAGAAAATTACTGGAACAGGTCAATGTTGGACAACAACGGAAGTGACCCTGGAGATCAGGGAAGCTTAACTGGCACTTAGTAGTACTGCTGTTATCTTCCACTGACCTGAGGAAATGGAACCATTTTTTTACAAAAAAGAAATGACACATTCTCAATTCTACCTAAAAAAATGGAAACCAGGAATCCACTTTACTGCCAATAAAATCTGAAAAATGAGAAGGTGCATTTTTAAGAGTATAAAGATGGCCTTTTCTGCAGTTTCTTATTAGCAACATGTACTATGATCAAATGTGGGAAAGAATGGATCCACAGAGAAAACCAAGTAAAAGATGTTTCTTTTCCTCTCCTGAAATCAAATATAGGAAATTACAATCTTGAACCCTATGCTGAATACTCAACAAGATAAAATGGGTGATGTTAACCATGAGCTGTTCTATTGAATGCTTTTAACATAAAGACAACACTGGCACCTTAATTATTAATACTTTTAAAACTTACTCAGACATAAGCTAAGCTAAGCTTATATCTACCTCATTTTATCAAATAGATGGAGGCATGACCCATGACAAAGAGGTCTTATGTATACACGGATGAATTAGAGGACAAGGAAATGGAATGGGAATAAGCAGGACTGCTATGGAAATCAGGAGACAGAATTATGATAGAATGGCCATAAATAAATTGTAGGCAGCATTTGTCAACTCTGGCTGCTTTAACATGTCTGGACTTCAACTCCCAGAATTTCCCAACCAGCAAACTGGCTGAGGAATTCTAGGAATAGATATCCAAACATCTTAAAATGGCCAAGATTGAGAAATACCCTGTAGATTGTCTACTGTTATTTTAAAGGTCAATAAATCATTGCTGGGTAAGTAATATGTCCAGAAAATGGAGTCTGTTTAAACAAACCACTGTTGTTAGAAAAGAGAGGAGAAGGGAAATGATGGAGGGAAAATGAGATTCAGAAGAAAGAGTTTAAATATAGAGAAACAATTTTTGACTTGATTTTTCAGTTTTTAAAAATATTTTATTTAACATTCAGAAAGACAAACCTAAGAAGAGAGAAATAGGGGAGTTGTCATTACAGCTGAAAGCAGCACAGCTACTGTGTAACTCACCAGGAACTTTGCAATCCTCAAAGATTAATTCACAGGTATTTGACCCTCTCATTCCCAGTTTATCCAGTTTTTGTGCTGTGCTAAAACCAGGCATATTCTGAAAAAAAGAAATAGAAAATGCACAGGGAAACTCTCTTCCATTAGAGGTTAGACTAAAACACATTTCTTAAAGCTTCTAACTGAATAGTCTGTACTGAATAGGAGCTAATCACAGAAATGACTCATGCAAAGTATACTAATGGCAACACGGTAAAGGAAGAGATCCTACACCTACAGAGATAGCAAAATCAGAGACCACAAATCAACATACATGTATGTACCCAATTCTTAACATGAAGCCAAAACAAGTTTAAGTTTGCGTTCGTATCACTCTTGCTCCAAACCCCAAGGTAACATGGCACTCTAACTAAATTAGGGATGTAAAGAGTCTGGGCTCATGGGTCTGATATGAAATGAAATCTTGTTCCAGTTTCCTGATTTCCAATATTCCATTACTTGCCTTCTACTCATTCAATGCTCAATCTCTTCTATTTGTAATACTAGTTATTAAACTGTTTACAATATATAGTCAGCGGAGGCTTCAGGGTGATTCACTAATTATGAATATGCATATAAAAAATCATAATGGCTCAATCCTTTTAACAAGACTTTCCTATCGGATGTGGCAAGATGGTTCTTAATTTACACAAAGATGGACATGGGAATGACTGTAAAATTAGTTTAAAATAAAAATGCCATCAAATAGGTTTACACCATCATCATGTAGGCTATGTTGTTCCAGTTCAGAAACTCAGAGAAGAACTTCCTTGAGCTCACTGAAGTTAAACATCACAAGGTAAATTATTATTTTAAGAGGTCCTAATCTTGCCAGTTTAGAGCTATTCTTAAGGAACTCTTCAGTGGTGGTATTCTACCGGTTCTTAGCGATGATGAACAGTGGAAATCAATCTCTCCGCTGCTCTGCTGTTGGGCCCACCCGGCCGCCCAGGCACCTATACACACCTTTATCCTCTGCTTTTGAAGCACAGCTGCTTTGCGTGATACAGCAGAGTGCTGTGCGGCAGCTGCTGAAGTGACTGGGAGAGTGCAGGCTTGCAGGAGGTGAGTTGGAACGCCCCTGTGCCTACACAAAGTGCACGTTTGATGTGCATGCACACGGAAAGTGTGTGCACGCTGTTGAAGTAATTCCCCGTTAGGAGAATGAGCGCATGCAGGGAGATGTATTTGAGAGAAGTGTTTGAATAATACACACACAGTACACAGATACACTGTACAGTAAATGTAGGTTTTTACTTCCAGAAAAGTTTAAGCAAAGTCCAAAATAAGCAATCCAAAAGTTATTCACAGGTAAATCAATCAGTTTTCATCCAGGGATAATCCAAATATCAAATTCCAGTGTCAAAAACAGTTCAGTATCTGACTTACATTAAATCCAGTAATATCAGTCAATTAGAAGAAATGGAGCAACGGCAATACTTTCCAACAGAAGGAAACAGAGATACACTTACACTCTCTTCTGAGACTCAGACTAAGACAATCCAGGTTTCTGGCCCCATCTTATGGCTGTTTCAAAACACACCCAATTGCAGTTTTTGCAATCTCTTAAAGACACAGTACTAAAATGTTTATCCTGGTTTATATATTTCTAACCCAAATAGTTGTTAGGTGACTCATATTCCTAACACACGCACACATAAGTGCGCCCACCAAACCGATAGTAAAACTTTTTGAATCCCACAACTGGAATTCTTCTTACCCTATGGGCAGAGGCAACTCTATTTCTGCAAAACTTAACACCATTGCTCAGAACGCTCGAGGAAGGCCAGTGGAATGCCTGGTCTTTTCAGTTTCTTATGCAAGATTGGCCACAGAAGAAGGAACTGCTGGCCTCTATTTTGGAGACAATGTTGTTTCAATGAATTCAGGAGCATGGCTTATTTTATTTTCTAACAAGTAAGTTCTTTCACATCCAGTTGAAAGGACATGATATCCATACATATGTGTAAAATATTTTACATGGAAGAGGAAAACAAGCTTTTTTTTTTTTTTTTTACAACCTTGGAGACTTACCTTTTCCACAATGAATGCTGTTATACCATGAGAAGCTGGAACAGCACTGGGGTCTGTTTTAGCATATACAATTAAAACATCAGCATCTGGGCCATTAGTAATCCAAAATTTGTTCCCGTTTAGAACAAAATAATCCCCTGGAAAGGAAAGGTAACTGCTTAATTGTCTGGTTCACAAAACACCCGTAGTCAATGTACTTCCAGAAAGTCTTATACTTTCCAAGACAACTGAAATTTCCATAAATTTTTCTTCTCAAATTCTGGATACCTGTTTGCTTTTATGTAACTGTCTATTTTTACAGTTAGATTGGGCATTGGTTCTTACCTGATACACCCCTTCTCGGCAAGCCGCAAGGAGCATCCAGAGAGTGGGATGTGCTTCTGAGTCCTCTTCTTGCAGGCTGAGCTTTAGCTGAGGAAACGCTCCGCCCCCTCACGTGACTCCAAGTAGCGTTCCCCCAGTTTTTTGCGATAACGAGAAGAAAGGTTAAGAAATCCTTCTAATCAACTATTGGCTCCTTGGCTGAAACCAGAGTACCCCCCAGACGGAGGAGTTAGGGTGGGGCTGGATGCTCCTCGTGGCTCACCGAGAAGGGGCGTATCAGGTAAGAACCAATGCCCATTCTCCCTTGAGCCTCTCGGAGCATCCAGAGAGTGGGACATACCAAAGCTTGGCTGTCCTACGGGTGGGACTCCGTCTGGGCCGGAAGCCCCTCCGGGTCACTGATGACCCTCTGTAGGACTTGTCGGCCAAAAGAGGCCTCCATTGAGGCGAATAAGTCTATTTTGTAATGTCTGATGAATGGGGACGGAGAGGCCCAAGTGGCTGCCCAACAAATGTCAGCGATTGGGGCTTGCGTGGCCCAAGCCGCCAAAGTAGCTGCACTCCTGGTGGAATGAGCGGTTATTCCACCAGGTGCGGGCAGAGATTGTGATAGGTAGCACCTGACGATAGTCGCCCTAATCCAGTGACTGATGGTTGAGGGAGAGACTTTGAGCCCCAATGTCCTGGGCTGAAAGGAGAGGAAGAGGGATTCTGATCTTCTCAGGGGTTGTGTGTGCTTAATGTATATGAGCAAGGCCCTTCTAACATCCAGGGTGTGCCAAAGGGTTTCCCTGTCCCTCGAGGGTCTGGGGCAAAAGTTTGGGAGGACCAGTTCCTGAGACCTGTGGAAGGGTGAGTTAACCTTGGGTAAGAAGGTGGGGTCGGGGCGAAGGACCACCCGATCAGCGTGGAACACGCATAAATCGTTTCTGATTGACAATGCTGCTATTTCCGAGACTCTACGAGCAGAAGTAATGGCCACTAGAAAACCTATCTTAAATGTTAGAAATTGAAGGGAGGACTCCCTCAGAGGCTCAAACGGGTGCCTTGTAAGCAAAACGAGGACCTTGTTGAGGTCCCATGTGGGGAACCTGTGAACAGTCGGAGGGCACAAGTTGGTGGCGCCCCTGAGGAAAGCCCTAACCCGAGGGTGATGAGAGAGGGAACTGAAGTTATCACAAGAGACAACGGTTGAGAGGACAGCGACCTGCCGTCTCAGGTTGTTAGGGGCAAGCCCTTTACGTAGGCCTTCTTGAAGGAATTCCAGGACCTGCGCAATAGAGGAGAGAGGGGGTCAACTTGGGACCCGCTACACCACTTGCAAAAGCCCTTCCAAGTGGCATAAATTCGTGTGGTGGAGGGTCGCCTAGCGGCCAAAATAGTGTCGATTACTTGACTGGAGAATTTTTCTCTTGTCAAACGGATCTGTTTAACCTCTAGACAGCTAAATGGAGCCATTGGGGCTCCGGATGCAGAAGGGGCCCCTGAGAGATGGAGACCCTGTCCGGGGGGATCCTCCATGGGGGCGCTACTGAAAGATTGCGGAGGTCCGCGAACCACGGTCTCCTGGGCCAATAAGAAGTCACCAGGAGCAGGTCTGCCTTCTCGTGAATGAGTTTCTGTATGGCTCTGGGAACTAGCGGCAGTGGAGGGAAGGCATATAAGAGCCCTGGGGGCCATGGGCAGCGTAGCATGTTGGGGTTCTCCGACCTGTGAGACGGGTACCTGGAGAAAAACCATGGAAGCTGTGCGTTGGATGGGGAGGCGAAGAGATCCACCCTCGGGAGGCCGAATATTCTGGACGCCTCCTTGAATAGGGATGGATGGAGACGCCATTCTGCTTGGTCCACCGTGGCCCTGCTCAGCCAACCCGCCTGGATGTTGGAGATTCCGGAGATGTGCTTGGCTTTTAGTGAGAGGAGGTTGGATTCTGTCCAACGGCAGAGACGCTCGGCCTTCCTCATCAACTGAATAGACTGGGTGCTTCCTTGCCTGTTGATATGGGTTTTGGCTGTGACATTGTCCGTGAGAATAAGGACATGATGCCCGCGGACCAGGGGGAGGAATCTGCGCAGGGCCAGGTGGACGGCATGAAGCTCCAGCCAGTTGATGCTGCATCTTTGCTTGATTGGCGACCACTTGCCCTGTGCCGAGAGCGAGTTGACATGAGCGCCCCAACCGGATAGGCTGGCATCTGTGGTGAGGGTTAGCCACTGAGGTTCTGAGAAGAGGTGGCCCCTGTTGATGGCGGGGTTGGTCCACCAGAGGAGAGACGTGAGGACCCTTGGAGGCACCTTGACTCTGGACTTCGAGTTGCTTCTTCCGGATCTTTGGAATGGGAGCAGGAACCACTGAAGGGATCTGCTGTGTAAACGGGTCCAGGGAATAATTGAGATGCATGAAACGATCTTACCCAATAATTTAGAAAGGTCAAGTAACGCCACCCTCCTCGATCGCCTAATCTGTTTGACCAGAGCTTGAATGCTGAGGAACCTTTCCAAAGAGAAGACCTCTTCTGTAACCAAATCAATTATGGCTCCCACTGGTGATTCGGGTGGATGGGGTCAGTTGACTCTTTTGCCAATTGACGAGGAACCCGTGTGCCAGGAGAGCGGAGAGGGTGGCTCTGGTGTCCCTGACTGCCTGGGTCTTGGATGGGGAGAGAATAAGGATATCGTCCAAATAGTAGTGAAGGCAGACGGGAATGCTCCTGAGGTGAGCCGCCAGGTGAAGGTCCTGGGGGCCGAGGCCAGACCAAAGGGGAGGGCCACGTATTGATAGTGAAGGTATACCAGAACCTAAGGAATTTGTGGTGAGAGGGCCGGATTGGAATATGTAGGTATGCCTCCGAGAGATCTATGGAGGATAACCAGTCACCCCGCCTGGTACCCAAGAGAATCGATTGCAAGGTGTGCATTTTGAATTTGCGCTAGATAAGGTGGCGGTTTAGCCGTATTAAATCTAATATAGCTCTGCATCCCCCAGAATGCTTGGGCACCACGAAGAGGTGGGAGTAGAATCCTCGTCCCCTCTGGGCCAGTGGAACAGGTTGAATGGCCTGAATGTCAAGCAGGTGTTGGATGGCTGCATCCATTAGTGCACGTTTGGCAGGATCTCTTGAAGTGGGGGATGTCATGAAGAAAACAGTGGGGGCGGACCGGAACTCAAGGGCGAGACCAAATCTGACGGTGTCCCTAACCCATGCATCGGATATGGATTTGTCCCATTGAGTGGCGAAGTGTCTGAGGCGGCCGCCGATGGGGAGGGAGGAAGAAGATCTATCTGGGTCGGCGGTAGGGCTTCCCCCCCGATTCCCTAAAGGGCCTCTTATAGTTGCCGCCCCATCTGCTTCTGTCGCCTGAGTCCAAGCGGTCCTGAGACTGGAAGGAAGGGGGTCTCGGGTATCTGGGCGGGAAGGGGGGGTAGAAGGGGCAGGGGAAGCCCCTCTGAAAGGGCTGAGGGCCTCGTCTCTGGCCTCCGAAAAAGGGAGGGCAGGTACTTCCTCTTGCTGCGGCCCTTGACCAGCAGGGGTTCCAAGGCCGGGCCAAACAGTTTGTCTTCCTTGATGGGAGCAGTGGCCAGCTTGACCTTATTTTTAACATCCGCCTGCCAGTGCTTGAGCCACAGTAGGCGGCGAGCTGTGACATGGGACGTTATCGCTCTGGAAGAGAACTTTACCGATTGGTAAGTGGTGTCAGATGAGAACTCGGCTGCAGCCACCAGTTTCGCTATGTCTTGGTGCGCTCTCACATTGGACGCGGGGACGTGTTCTCTCAGCTGCCGGAGCCAGCGGATAGAGGACCTTGTGAAAAATGAAGCGGCCATAGCCGATTTAATGGCCAAGCGTCGGATAGATGGGCCCGGCGCAATGCCAGTTCCGTCCGCTTGTCCTCAGGTTTCAAGGCCTCTAAGGCCTCACTGGGGGTAGAGGAGGAAGCAAGGCCCACAATGGGATCATCAACCTCCGGGATGTTTAGAAGACTGGACATTGCCGAATCGAGATTAAAGAATCTCTTGTCTTGGTTAGAGGGTGTAGGGGGGGCTCCCGTAGAAGCAAGTTGCTTCGCCACTAGGTCCACGAAGATGGGCGGGGTCGGGATGACCTCAGCCTCCACCACTGGTTGTGTGAAAATGGAGTCCTCTGGTCTCTCTGAGGCAGGGGGGAAGTCAGAGGGAGACTGGGGAAGAAGACCAGAGACATTCTTGGCTTTAAAGAGGAGGGATTTAAACAAGTGTGGCTTGAACAGCCCCCCAAATACGGGTTGGTCGGGAGAAGCCCCCTCGTCCTCCGACATCTCCCCCTCCATGAGGTCCGCCTCTGAGAGAGGTTCACTATAACGGGAGGATCCCATCTGGGAATCCTCTTCCTCTTCCCTGAAGTCACCAAAGTCCCCTTCCTCCTCCTCCTCCTGGGCCCCTACGGGAGGAGGGCTGTCCCTCTGAGAGAGTACCTGACCAACAGGGGGATCCGGCTGTGGAAGGGATCTGATGGATAAAGAATCGTGGTCGGGAGCCCGTGGAGAGAAGCCTGATCTGGACATGTGCTGCAGGCCTTCCGCAATGCCCTGGCGGATAGCCGATTCCATCCAAGCCTTGATATGGGCTGGAACCTCAGATGTAGAGGGTTCTTCCTGATGCAGACCAGCAGCCATAGGTGTAAAGGTAATTTCAGGGGTCTGTCTGGTCGGTGGCCCAGGGGTCAAGTGACCCTGAAGTGGGCTGCACCTAGATAGGGTAGATGGGTCTGGAGGGGGAAGAGGTTGAGTAGAGGTGGAGGGGGTGGGAGAAGGAAGGGCTGGAGACCCCGAGCAGGACTCCCTTGATCGCCTATCAAGCTCCTTTTCCAACGCCTTATGGCGCCTTAAGGCGTCTCGTTGGGAGGCCTTGGAAGGTTCCTTGTCCTGCCTGCGCAAGTAGTGGGACTTTGCCTTAGCCTTCAAGGAAGGTCGTTTAGAGAGATTGTCGTCTGCCATTTTGATCATTATAATAACAGTAATAATAGCAAAGGGCGGTTAGCTCACCTGGAATTGGTCTGAGTGGGGCCGAGTGAGGTTTGAGCTGGCCCGCTCCCCCTTTTGGAATTTAATATGTACAGTGATAACCGGTAGTAAGGTATATATATATATATATATATCTGGCATTCAGCTTTGTTCGGGTATTTTCCCACGTCATAATAGTGGTGCTTTTAAAGTTGTAGCAACGTTTCAGCAGAATCTCATCTGCCATCATCAGGCTTCTGTATAGTGTTTGTCTGTCATATATATCATATATATATATGTCATATATATATATATATAGATAGATAGATAGATAGATAGATAGATAGATAATCTTCTGATTTTTATTTTTATTTATTTATTTATTTTATTTATGCTATCTGCATGTAAAGGTTATCTATGTATATACATATAAAAATGTATAATTTTTTCTGTAAATTTTTCTCTCTTTTTTTTCTTTCTTTTTTTTTATAATATAAACAATAACAGGAAAGGAACTAAAGAGGTACCACAGTACAGGCCGGATTTATCAAATAAACGCCTGAGGGCTAGAAGGAGAGAGGCCTCTGGCAGCAGGCCTCCAGACAACAAGCCGGGGGGGGGATGCTGCAACTTTGCCCCGATGGAGGCTGAGGGAGGCCAACAGAAACAATGAAAGCGAGCCCGGAGGATCGCTAAAAGCAACTAACTCTTGACCCAAGGGGTCTGGGATGTTTACTTCCACCGCAGCAGCAAGAATCAGAAATAAAAATGGTGCCCGACCACGATGCGGCACCAAGATGGCAGCCGCGAGCTGAGCTATGTCGGGCGCCTTCGGGACGGCAAGGAGGGCTTGTCCGGTTAGCTCAGCACGCCTGGTGCTCTTAAGGAGCGACTAGCCCTCCTGGTCGGCGTTTAGGGTGGGGGGAATCCAGCAAAAGTTGCGCGCCACAAGGCAGCGCGGAGGCAGCGACACGATCTAATAATGGGGGGGGCGCGCGAAGCACTGCGAACCCGCCCGCTTGGCCCCTAGGGGCGAGGGGAGACTTCCCCTAAGTCCCAACCTTTTGCGCAGGAGGAAGGAAAGGAAATATCAGACCTGAAAAATGAGGAAAATAGCCAGAATAATATACGTAGTATAGATCAGCCAAGGAGCTCCTTCCAACAGCAGCCTGACTCTTCGAGGCTGAGCAAAAGACTGGGGGAACGCTACTTGGAGTCACGTGAGGGGGCGGAGCGTTTCCTCAGCTAAAGCTCAGCCTGCAAGAAGAGGACTCAGAAGCACATCCCACTCTCTGGATGCTCCGAGCGGCTTGAGGGAGAAATAGAGATTTACTATATAACTTAGCTCTGGAGGTGGAGCAGAGTCGTCCTTCGCAAAAAACACATTCTTCAAAGGATTAGTCAGCTAGAAGGATTGGTCCACAGATCAGTGCTTCTCAAACAGTATGAAGTTATGACAATCATATCTGTTCAATATTTTATTTTTCACCTTGCAACTTTGCTCCATATAATTTGTGCTTAAAGCGATTGAAACACTCAGAAACCTGTGTTCTCTGTGTTTCCCCATGCCTGCCAATATACCCAATCCTCAAATCTGAAGCAAGAGAAAGCAAATGTGAAAATCAAAAAGACGCAGAAATTATTTTCTATATCAATATACACCTGGGTGGATGCAATATCTTAAAGCTGAGCTCATATGAACTTCAACTAGATGGTCCTTCTACACCACTGCAATCAGCATCTTTTAACAACTCCCATAATCCCTTGCAAAGTGGAGCCTGAGCAACTGAATGGAGCTAGCAGAGTGTTTTAATGGCCAGATGCCCTTCCTGTTGCCAATGCGGAGTTTTGTTCAGCAGATATATTCTCAGTGTGCCCAGAGAGAGAAATATCTGCCTCTACCTAGGATTGAACTCACAGCCTCCTGATTGTGAGGTGAGAGCTCCACCTCTAGACCATCATCCCACTTCTACACCACTGCAACGATGGCCCAACATTGGAGGATTGGGGGGAGGGTTTGAATCCAGAAAAGGACACACGGAATTCTACATCAGCAATGAGGGTTTCCTGGCTTTGCCTACTTTGTACCTAAAGCTTGAAACTCGATAGAGCTATTTAAACAGAATGCAACAAGTACAGGGGAGAGTTGCCAAAAGGGGAAATCATGGGCACATTTTCCCACTCACAATCAATAACCTTGGATGTGGGTTGATCGTCAGTGATCAGCAATGAAAATAGAGAAACTGAGGATAGGACAATAAGGATCCCCATTGGATAACACATTGTCAGCTTCATTTAGCCTGGCAACAGTTGCTTTAGACAAAACTGTTATATTCACATCTGTGGCAGCTCATCAGCCTTTCATGCTCACTTGTGTTTTACAACAGCATTAGTTGTTCTTCATCCCTTTGGCTTGGGAATTGCTCAGACATACATCAGAACTAGTGTAGGTTAATTTTTTGGACATAAAAGAATAGTTAGAAAAGCTTGATGTATAAAAGTGGAAGCCCAAGGGGCATTGGATATCTTTTACAAACATTTTTTTCCACGTATACACAATAATTTTTACCTTTTTTGTCTGCCCTCAGCTTCATGGAGACAACATCAGAACCAGAATTGGATTCACTCATTGCTAGTGCTCCAATATGCTCTCCACTAATCAACTGGGAAGATAAGATGAAAAAGAAGTCTATTTTGCTGCTATCATTACTATTTTTTTTTAATTGTTAAAAAAATTGTTTTCATGCTTTGGTGAACTGCAATAACAAGCGTTATCACTGGAGAGCTTCTCCAAATAATTTTACTAATGACACCATAGAACATCACATCAAGCAAGAAAATATTCTGTAGTTCTGTTATAGCAAATGAATAATGAAACATTGTTTGGAATGGACTTTACAGGCTAGGAGAAGGGTACCAAGACAAAAGTATTAGTAGCTTTCCATGAGGTCTTCTCCCTTCTTGCCTTTTGAAAACAGGATCAAATTGATGTATACTTGAAAAATGACCAGATCATTAAAAACAGAGTTTAAAAACTGGACAGAAACCATGGGTCTGGAATAAGATGTCAAAATCTCAGCCCATATATTAAAACTGCAGTAGTTCTTAGCTTTCACAATAGAATTGTACAAATAGTCAGTTTTGCTATCCTGGCACAACAGCTCTCTCATTCCATCGCTTTCTGTTCTTTTTAGCCCCGCCATCTCCATATTTACATCTATTCTTTTTCCAAGCTTGTTCAGTACACTGGAATGAAGCAATATAGTTAATACTTTACATCTTAATATTACTTCAGTCTTTCAGTTTAAGACAGTGAGATGCTTGGGTAAACTTGTACATTTCTCAGTAAGAATGAAATAGATAAACCATACAATTTACCCACTTTTAACAGCATTATGGGTAAAAATAATTTTATTAATTAGAGAAAGGATGGTACAGAATAAGGAAAATTTGCTTCATGGAATCCGAATGGGTTCTCCCTTAATGTTCCAGCCCAGATTTTAATAAATGGAAAACAACTAAGAAATTTTAACTGTCAGAGCATTTTTTTAAAAATATCACCAAGTCCACCATATAGAAACAGTCGTCCTTCTTTATTTAGCTTGTATTTAAAGCACTATTAGCTCATCAGCTCTGGCACTCACCTACTTAATGCAAAGTTGTTTTTAATGAAATGCTATCTTGCAATAATGGGTACTCACTTGGGGAAAGATGATTTAAATAAAAATAAAAATTAGAATATCCCTATTCTAAGTGAAAAATGTAACGGCGCAAATGGAAGTTATTTCATTTTTGCATCAATTGGGCAGTGATTGCACTGTTCTCACTGCAATAACAGTGATGAGCAGTGAGGGGTAAGAATAGGGAACTAATCATGTCAAAAGCCTCTTCATATCAGAAATTCATTCTTTTATTCGTTAAATAAAGAGAAAAGCTGACATCTTTTTCAAGGTCTCCTGTAGACATTGTACATATTAGAGCTTTCCGATGAATTAAGAAGAGCAACATCCTGTAACTACTTTAGAACTGTATGGATATTTTCATAGATGCATAAGCACAACAGAACACAGGTAGTAGACACTCATTGTCCATGGAGATTCTTAGGGTCATGGTTATCTCAAAGGTGCTTTTTTCAAGAGGCCACTGGACTTTCTTCTTTTTCTTAGAGGATGTTTTGCTTCTCATCCAAGAAGCTTCTTCAGCTCTGAAGCGCAAATGGTTCAGTTTGAGATGGACACAACACAGGCTCATCCCCAAAAGCCTTTGCTGTGTTCAATAGTGAAGGGACACAGGACAGAAAACATTCTGCAGAAAACACAGCTCCACAACACAGTCCTTTCAGCAGTTCCAAGAAAGATCCACACCCATTTGCGCTATTCAGGTAATCCTGAAAACACAGACAAACCTCCAAGTGGCCTCAAGGACTCTCTCAAAGAATGCAAATGACCAGCTGTCTGCAAGGAATATAAATCCTTCCATTCCCCATCATCCAGTTAAAGCTGAAGCTTTTTGGATGAGAAGCAAAATGTCTTCAAAGAAAAACCAGAAGGTCCAGTTGCTTCTTGAAAAAGCATCTTTGGGACAAGAGCCTCATTGCAAAGACTAGATTCAATTTCAAGTTGTAATTGCAGCTGAACCCAGACCGGAAACTACAGAACCAAATCACACAGAGCTTGCAGAAGATCATGTAACAGCTAAGGCATTTTCTTAGGGGCTTCTTCAAAGTTGCCACCAAATGGAAATGCTTAATATGTTAAGGGAAATTTTAATGTTAAGTTAGAAACTAAATAAAATCAAATTCAGTTTTTGTTGTGCTTACACCTTTTATTGATTTTATTTAGAGACTACCTAATTCCAAAGTGACTCTAGGTGGTTTACACTTTAAAGAGCAGAAAACAATAAAAGCAAGGGAAAAATCCGTCAATATTCGCATATGAACAACAAAAAACACAACTGTCATATATAAGACTAAAGGATCTTGACACACATTTCAAAACTAAGCAAGGTCTTTGGTCTCTAAAAAGTAGCATTGTTGACTGAAGGCCTCAGAAATGAAGTTTAATTTCACTGTTCTCACACTTGGACTACTGCAACTGGGTCTACATGGGGCTGCCCCTGAAGATCACCCAAAAGCTACAACAGGCTACCATGAAGTTACCGAGGAATCATAAAAGAGTAGAAATCAGAAGAACATTTTGTTTGGCGCTGCCTTTTTCCTCACTTTTCTTTTAAAGATCACATTCCAGATTCTTCATTTTTTTTAAAGACACCATCTGGAATCCTATTGCTTAGGATGTAAAATATTGTTTTAAAAAATACATTCATATGGAAAATTTTGCATGGTAAAAGAGAAAAGCAATAACTTTCAGTGCCAGAAAATAAATGAAAGGATGAAATGACTTAGCAGAAGACTATTTCTTTTTTTTCCTTGATACCAATACACAACAGAAAAAGGCTTTGGGAACCTGCTTTTCCAAGTCTGCAGAAGTCTCCTGTGGATATCAAATACTTTCTCTTCATCATTGCACCATAGGCTAGACATGGCAGGAAACAAATGTGGAGGTAGCCCAGCCAAACATCTTGTGTGAGAAGTCTACTTGAAACACTGCAACGTGTTTAGCTTGCACAAAAGCAAATGAGGGAGGACTATAGAGGCCTGCAGTGTATGTTTCTTTATTACAGGAAAAAAATATTAGCTTCTGCATCTGGAGAAGCAAACAGAACAAGCTCACATGCAACTGGACACCACGTCAAGACTGACAATTGGTTATATGAACTGAATTCATGGAAAAGGCTCTCTTCAAAGTGAAAAGAGACAACATGAAATACGAAGCACCAACTGAACTTGCTCTGTCATTTGTAAGGGACCAACAGATCTATAAAATCAGCCTTCAGAGGCAACCAGATGAGTGGAGGGAAGATTATATTTGAAAAGGAAGGCATGCGTTTAAAACTCTGAATTTTCCAACTTTCTTCTCCTTCATACACATGTACTGCAGTTTAGTTTAACTGCAGCACATGTATGAAAGGGCTCTTCTGTAGATGTTCACTCAAAATTAAGCCCTACTAAGTTCAGGGGTGCTTATTCCTAGGCAAGTACTATATATATAGACTGCTGCTATACATATAGTACTATATACTGCTATACATATAGTTACATATTTAACTGCTGCTTAAATATGTAAGATACTTATCCTAACCTCAGTGTTAAGCAGGCTCTCTCTCAAACCTAGAGGGACTTGGTAAATATCTGTTGCAGATATAAGATTGCTTCCTTTACTTATCATTAATTTGTAGCGAAAAATCAGACATAAAAATTGAAGATGGTTTTTAGTCCAGATGTTTTTAAATTGTTTTTTTCCTATAATACTTGAACAAAATACATTTTATAAAGATTAAGTAAAACAATTGAGGCAGAATAATGTTACTTGCTGTACTCTAAAACAAAATGAATACAGGTAGTCCTCGACTTATGACCACAACGGACACCCAAAATTTCTGTTGTTAAACATCTGTTAAGTGAATTTTGCCCCATTTTATGACTTCTCTTGCCACAGTTGTTAAGCGAATCACTGCAACTATTATGTTAGTAACAAGGTTTTTAAGTGAATCTGTGAACCTTGTTGGGAGGTTACAAAAGGAGACCCCTTGACCCTGGGACACTGTGGCCATCATAAATATGAACCAGTTACCAAGTATCTGAATTTTGATTAGGTGACCATGGGGATGTTGCAACAGTTGTAAGTGTGAAAAATGGCCATGTCACTTTTTTCAGTGCCATTGTAACTTTGAATGGTCACAAATGATGAGGGAATAGAAGGGGATCTTACCAAATTTGCAGATGATACTAAGCTGGCAGGAATAGCTAACACCCAAGAAGATAGGCTCAAGATCCAGATGGATCTTGACAGACTAGAACACTGGGCCATATCTAACAGAATGAAATTCAATGTAGAAAAAAGTAAAGTCCTACATTTAGGCAAGAAAAACCAAAAGTACACATACAGACTGGGTGAAACCAGGCTCAATAGCAGTAACTGTGGGAGGGATCTTGAAGTCTTAGTGGACAACCAGCTAAATATGAGCCAGCAGCGTGCAGCAGCAGCCAAAAAAGCTAATGCAGTCCTAAGTTGCATTAACAAAGGGATACAATCTAAATCAAGTGAGGTACTAATACCACTCTATAGATCCTTAGTAAGTCCACATCTAGAGTGCATCCAGTTTTGGTCACCACATTATAAAAAAGATGTTGAGACTCTAGAAAAAGTACAGAGAAGAGCAACCAGGATGATTAGGGGACTGGAGGCTAAAACATACAATGAACGATTACAAAAGAAGGACCAGGGGAGACATGATAGCGGTCTTCCAATATTTGAGGGGCTGCCACAGAGAGGAAGGGGTCAAGCTATTTTCTAAAGCGCCTGTAGGCCAGACAAGGAATAATGGATGGAAACTGAACAAGGAGAGATTTAACCTGGAAATAAGGAGAAACTTTCTGACAGTGAGAACAATCAACCAATGGAACAGCTTGCCCTCGGAAGTTGTGGGAGCGCCATCACTTGAGACTTTCAAGAAGAGATTGGACTGCCATCTGTCAGAAATGGTGTAGGGTCTCCCACTTGGGCAGAGGGTTGGACTAGATGACCTATAAGGTCCCTTCCAACTCAGATTATCTGTTAAATGAAGTGTTGTAAGTCGAGGACTTGTTGCACGCTTTTGTTCTACTGTGTAATTGGCTTATTTCTACACACCTTGGGTAGATATTTCTCTTTTTGTGCTTCGTTGCCATTCCTCACCAACTGATTGATGCACAGATTTGAATGAGCACCGTAGCTTAATGCAACTGCTGCTGAAGCCCGAGATATTTCTTCCATTATCAGTACATGGTCCAGATAGCCCATCCCTGATCCACCATATTCAACTAGAAGGAATTGGGAAGTGGAAGGGTAGAAAAGTTTATAATTAGACAAATATAGCCTAGAAATATTACTAATTGCCCCAAGTCCAAAATATCCATATCGCCACATATTGCAAATCCATAGGCCACAAAGGCTTGTTCAATGCTGAATGCATGTACGTACCTGGAACTGTTACTCCCAGAACTCCGAGTTCCCCGAGCTTCTTCCAGAATTCCTATAAAGAGTAGAACAAAGCCTTAAGCAAGATTTTGGCCTAAGGTAAGACCACTCAGGTTTTGCAGTGTCCTTAAGTATCCCAGTTTAATCTCCCTTACCAATATAAAATGCTGGGTAAAATATCTATTGCCCAACATTGCAAACAAAGGATTGAACAGTTGAAGAGTGGTCATTTGCAGTTCCATCTGATACAACTCTCAATAAACACTATCATCATTGGGTAGGTAATTAGCTCACTAAGATAAAAAAACAAGGTTTTCCATGCAGTGAGACCAATTAATTAAATTTTGAAAGTGACACTGTTTATCAAGTACAATTACTAGAATCTCTGCATTGAAATATCATTTTAACATGAAGCATCTTGTAAGATTATATTTCAGGTTTAGAGTTTACTTGCTGAATTGTTGTTTTCCAGATTAATTAGTGGCAGCTTATAGCCAAAACTTTAAGAGGGAAAACTCTAAAAAGTCTTTTCCCTAGTCCCTTTTTAATTGCAAATAATTAATTTGCAAGCACATGGAATGCTAACATTTTTACAATATTGGTATTTGGCTTACTAATTCCGACTATGTTTGCCTAGTTTAACATGAAACATGAGAAAGTATTTGCCCAGGAATCACACCTGATATACCACAGAAAAGTGCAATCAAATGCAGTTTGCCAGATAGCAATAGCACTATAGCAATAGCATTTAGACTTATATACCACTTCACAGTGCTGTACAGCCCTCTTTAAGCTGTTTACAGAGTCAGCCTATTGCCCCCAACAATCTGGGTTCTCATTTTACCTACCTCAGAAGGATGGAAGGCTGAATCAATCTTGAGCCGGTGAAATTCGAACTGCTAAACTGCTGGCAATTGGCAGTCAGCAGAAGTAGCCTGCAGTACTGCAATCTAATCACTATGCCACCACAGCTCAGATGTCCTAGCCAGGTGCTATTTTACACCCACACCCACACCTTTGCAAACAGCGTGACCCAAAATGATCTGAGCAAGACTGTCACATACAGGATAATGGAAGGTTAATCCTTCCTCCAGTCTCTATGCTTGAAAAAACAACATTCTAAACATGATTAAAATAGTGAGAAACAGTGGAGCGCCAGAGCTTCTACTGCAAAAACAGATATGCTTTATGGCCTTCATGAATGATGATGATGATGATCTTGCCTTTTTTCCAGGAGCTCAAAAGTGGTTTACATAGCCATTTCCCTTCATTTTTACTGTGCAATGGGACAGAGGGAACAAAGGCAATACATTTGATCCATGACAGTGGATGAAATTGGACATGGGACTCCACAGTCAAATCTAACTTCTTAACTGCTACACTGAGCTGTCCCTTAAGTACAGGTAGTCCTTGACTTATCACCCTAATTGAGCCCCAAATTTTTGTTGCGCATTGAAACATCTGTTAAGTGAAATTTGCCCCATTTTATGACC
Organism: Hydrophis major; assembly: GCA_033807585.1. NCBI lineage: Eukaryota > Metazoa > Chordata > Lepidosauria > Squamata > Elapidae > Hydrophis > Hydrophis major. The sequence goes on along the minus strand of CM066328.1, from coordinate 77,707,003 downwards.
TTTCATGCCACAGGGGATCACGTGATCCTGAGACACTGCAACTGTCAGAAATATGGGTCAGTTGTCATGCACCCGAATTTTGATCATGTGGCTATGGGAATACTGCAACGGTCATTAAGTGTGAAAAACAATAAGTCACTTTTTTTGCTGCTGTTATAACTTTGAACAGTCACTAAATGAACTGTTATAAGTTGAGGACTATCTATACAGTTTTCCTAAGATTTAACTGCTGCTCAACCACAAATTAACCATTAATTTGGATTCACAGTCACTGAACAAAATGGTATTTGCAGCAGCAGCAGCAGCAGCAATTGGTAGTGCTAAAAAGGAGTTTTCTTCCATTCATTATTTTCAGAAGTAATCCAATAAAAAAATAAGATGTTAAGCAAAACAGAATTGTGCCAATTAAATTTTATAGGAAGATCTTGGGTTTTCTACAAACTTTAAACACCCTAAAAAAAAACCTCCACTTTCTTTCTATAGCCTTCTCTTAGATTGTTTTTGTGGTCTAAATGCTCCCTTGGGAAGACCTAGATGCTGCAAAGTGCAACTTAACATTATTTGGAACAAATGTGAAGCTGCAATTGGTTTACTCAAAGGCCAGTAAGGTTTATACATTAAGCCTCTCCCAGATTTGCTATTTGGAATTCTTTAGCTAGACTCACTAGTAACTCAATCTAAGAACTGTCTCTAAGGAAAATGTGCATTTTATTACGCAAGTTATCATCCCTCCCTTGAGATAAAATTCTTGGATTGACTTTTGGCTTACAGTATATATAGAATGAGGAAATAAATTGATTTTTTTTAGATTAGAGAAACTGTAACTCTTAAGAAATGGCAGAACTCATTTACCTCACTGTATGTGGCTTCATTCACACCAATAATCCCTTGAACAGTTTTTGAGATAAGTACCTTATAGTACTGTTATAGTTCAGCTGCCCTCTCTTAGAACAGTCAGCTCTCATTTGAGTTGGGAGGCTGGGACCTTCTATTCCTAGGATTACTTTAAGTATCTCCCTGAATCCTAGCTCCATTTACAATTTAAAATAATTATGTAAGAAGTTATTTTTTAGGATCAAAGGACCACGAAAATGGGTACCTTGGAAGCGGACAGTCTTAAATGGTGCAAATGGCATTTCAACATATATGAAAAATCAAACACCATGCACTCTATCAAATTATATGATAAAAATATACCCTAATACATATTAGGAAGTATAAACTTACTATATCAAATAACTTACATTGTAACATATTTAAAAAGCAGTCTAAATTTTTTACTTATGTTCTACTAAAAAAAAATCTGTTCAAAGTTACGTCACTGAAAAAAGTGACTTATGATCAGTTTTCATACTTATGACCATTGTAGCATCCCCATGATCATGTAATCCAAATTCAGGTGCTTGGCAATTAACTCATATTCCTGATGGTCCCAGGGTCACTTGATCCCCTTTTGCGACCTTCTGACAAGCAAAGTCAATGGGGAACCCAGATTCACTTAACAACAGTTGGATTAATTTAACAGCTACAGTGATTCACTTAACAACTGTGGCAAGAAAAGTCATAAAACAGGGCAAACTCACTGAACAAATCTTTCACTTAGCCACATTAATTTTGGGCTCAATTGTGGTTATAAGTCGAGGCCTATCTGTATATAGGATATCTGAGCTGTGGTGGCATAGTGATTATTGCAGTACTGCAGGCTACTTCTGCTGACTGCCAATTGCCAACAGTTTAAGTTTCGAAGTTTTACAAAACGCAAACCACAGCATAAACCCCTCAAACTGGGATGTTTTCCACCGGGGTTGCTAGCAAAAACTTCATTCAATCCTCACCTAGCAGATGGACCATGATCCCTTGCCATTACCACTCCAATTATCATGCTCCTTTCTTCCTTTTACAACCCTGGCATATTTCCCTTTGATCACACGACACGGGCCTTATTTCATTCTGAGACCAAGATTTCAACAGCCTTGACTAATATTTTGGGTGTCACCATTTTTTTTTTTCTGTTGGAGCTACCATTTCACCCAATCCTGTTTCAGGATAAGTTCCCAGCCATGATCACTTTTTAATGGACTCCAAAGAAGATGCCTATATTTTAGAAGGGAGGACAATGAGCTATTTTGCTATGAGTGGGTCAGAGGAGAGAAAACCAAGGTCAGAAAGGAAATAGAATAGCATGCTGGGGTTTTTTGACCCCAGCACGCAAATACAACAGGCTGTTTGAAAAAGAATAGTGCCCTGTAACCCTTAATAGGCTAGCTAGCAGCTTTTGTGTATGATTGTACACAGTGAAGCTTTTACAAGCAGTGTGAGTGTATTTCCATGAAAATGAATGCAATGGCCTCTATTGGTAACCAGTGTCATATTCTATACTATAGTTATTATTTAAGCTGCATATGCATGGTCATAGATTAGATTAGAACACCCAGAACTGATTTCAAAAACAAACAAGTGTCTTTTAATAAACCTAACAAGGAAAAGATGTACAAAATTCTGATGATAAACTTCTTAAATACTAAAGCAGGGGTGTCCAACCTTGGCAACTTTAAGACTTGTGGACTTCAACTCCCAGAATTCCTCAGCCAGCAAAGCTGGCTGGGGAATTCTAGGAGTTGAAGTCCACAAGTCTTAAAGTTGCCAAGGTTGGACACCCCTGTACTAAAGGGTTTGATAAAAACACAAGCAGTAAAATTATGTCCCATAAAATAACTCTCTCTTATAAAATGTTACTTTTGGATGGAATTCCAAGTTTTAGAAGAACACTCTTAATACCATTTTTTTTTTTCATAATCTGAACCCCCTATTTTTAAAATTTCTAAATTGCAGTAAATTCCAAACAAAAGAATCAGGGACAGAGTTGTTTTTGTCAGTGTTCAAATTGAGTTTACAAGAAAGACTTTACTTAGACATTTAATTAAATTTATTCTTTCTAACAAGTAATATTTCATAACAACTTGATTCTTCAGTATTTGTATATTTATGTTACATACATTTACATTCTAAAAATTTAATACATAGTTCTATCATCTCCAAGTTGATACTTTCCAGGCCAATATGGGGTAAGAGGAATTGTGAAATCTATCTGAAAGGCATTAGGCTAAGGAAATAAAATTACTAAAAAATACTGGCTGTATCACTGAGTCAGATACATGCATGTCTATTGAAAGCACTTACCCTCATATTTTTGAATTCATTATCCCGATCAATTTCTTGAGCCTTTGGAGCTAAGTGTTCCTGACAGAATTTGGTCATGGTTTGCCTAAGCTGTCCAAAATACAATAAAAATGCATATTAGAAACCAACATTTTCTTGCTTAACATTAAAAAGAAATATCATTTGCAATAGAAGATAATTATCAACTGAGTAGGAGGCTTCCCCTTTGTACTTGTGTGAATCAGTAAGTACTTACAGTTTTATTATTTAACAACTGAAATGAATTTGTGTCATTGAGAAAAAAAAAAGTGATGGATAGCAACAGTTCCTGTGGGACTTGCATAGCTGAGTTAGGGCATGATTTCATAGTCCTAACCTGTTTGCTGTTATTCCCATAGTCTCTGTTTCTTTGCACAATCCCTTGGGAAGTGGGGTTGTCCCTGAGTAATTACCCAAACTTCCTCTGAGGGAAATTGGGATTTTGATCTAATGATTCAGTCTTAGCAGAGTGTTCGGTACTGCATTTGTTTGATACCTCAAGCATACTATGAGAGAACACCATAGAAGGTCTATTTATTGCCCATAATATTCCTTAGGATTTCACTCCATGGCTTCAGGAATGTTATCATAGGTACAACAGGAGAAACTATTTTAACCTGTTCTTAGGATATAGCAAGACTCTAATGAATAAATTATGTTGGAAAGCTACTGTTAATAATTTAGTATTCCCCAAGGTTGGCTACTTTGACATAAGGAAAATCCAGCATCAGGAAGGGTCCTCAAAATCACAACAGGAAAAGACCGATTTTTATTTACTTTATTTGATTATCAAGCTGCCTGAGTCCCTAAAGATTCTGGACAGTTTTCAATTAAAAGAGAAAAAGCATTTAGAGAAAAGAATAGTGGAGTAGCGGCCAGGTTTAAGCATTAAGGAATCTATGCAATTCCATTATTAAATGTTTATATGCGTTTTTCCCAAAATCTGAATGTTCTTTCTATAAGGTGTTAAAAGTCCTGGATGTACCCACAACCTTTTGGACGAGGAAATGAAGCAAGTACCACTGGCTTTCTTTAAAATATGGTTTCTAATTTAAAAATCTATGATACTAAATTTATGAATTTAGTCACATATGGAAACCTGTTTGTTTTGTACTTTGTTTTATACTTTGTTTTATTAGTTTTTTTTCTTCAATGAGATGGATGGCTTCATAATTTATATAAATGAATGAATGTAAAATGCTCAGGAGGGATATATAGATAGCTTTTCACACTCATTTCTGTCCATCTAGCAAGAATCCTACTTTCTTTAGAGGTTTAGACTCAATAGAGATTCTGAAGAGCTCAACAGGATGGCTCAGCCCATTAATGTTGACAACTGGTACAGTACACGTGAAATCAAGTATAGACAATACGTGGTCTTCACATATCTTAGATCTCAATTCCCATCTACCCTGAGTTAACCAGCAGAGGGCACTGGGTTGTCCATCCTTGGTAATTTTATCTAATATGCAGTGAAGGATTGTTGTGATGTGTTGTTTGTCAATATTTAATTAAATCTAATTTCTTTGGACAGAGGACAAAGGAATAAGATTTTTTTGAACAAACTGGCCAGGTTTTCTGAAGTTGTTTCAACAATGATATAAATTGATATTTTTTTCTCTTTTGTTATATGTGGATGCCTATACTATTATTTGTTAATATTACTTGAAACAGGTAGTCCTCAACATAGAACCACAATTGAGCCCCAAATTTCCATTACAAAGTAAGGCATTTGTAAAGTAAGTTTTACTCCACTTTGTGACTTTTTTTTAACCGCAATTGTTAAGTGAATCACTATAGCTGTTAAATGAATCATACTTTAATGGTCATTAAAGTGAATATGGCTTCCCCCATTGCCGAAAGCTAGCTGGGAAGGTTACAAATGATGATTACATGACCTTGGGACAATGCAATTGTCATAAATACATGCCAGTTGCCAAGCACATACATTCTGATGTGATTGCGGGAATGCTACAGCCATTGTAATTGTGAAAACCAATCATAAGTCACTTTTTTCAGTGTAATTATAACTTTGAACAGTCACTAAATGAATGACTACCTATGTTTTATGTCTTTTCACCACCATATTGTTGATATTTATTTTCTTATTACCATAAATAAAATCAAGAGGACCAAAAAAGATTTTCTCAAAGCATTTATTCACCGATACATTGAATATAATTCAATTCTGCCTTTCATAATTTACCACTACCTAGAGGTCAAGCAGGTAAGTATAAATTATAATCCTATTTTTATGCTTCATTAAACCAAAGAGAGAAAATACAATGGATTTTTAACCATCAACATAACCAATCAATGCAACATAGCAATGAAGATAACAAAGTGAAACAAAGCAAGCAATCTGTTTTAAAGTTTTTTTTTTTAAAAAAGGAAGCCAACAAGATCAACAGAGCCGTTCTATACATAGCCACGTAAAGACATAGCTCAAGTCTGCTAAGAGGAACATTTGTCTTCGTTAATTAATCAATCAGAATAGAGCTGGAGGGGACCTTCTAATAAAATCACCTGCTCAAGCAGGAGATCCTATACCAGTGATGGCGAACCTTTTTGCTGTGGTGTGCCGAAAGTACATGCACGTGCCAGCATCCACAATGCAATGCCCCCCTTGCACATGCGCACATAACCCCCCTTACCTGCACTGCACATGCACATACCTCCCAGCAGATTTTCAGCCCATTTGAGGCAGTTTTTGCCTTCCTAGGGGCTCAAGGGAAGCCTCTGCAGCCTTTGGAGGCCGAAAAACAGGCCCCTTTCGGCACTTCTGGTTTCAGCACTTCCGGAAAGCCCATTTTTCGGCCTCTAAAGGGTGCACAGACTTGCCTCAAGCCCACAGGAGGGTGAAAAAGGCCTCAAATGGGCTGAAAATGCACAGTGCAGGTAAGTTTGGCTGGAACCCGCGTGCCCGCACAAATGGCCCTATACCATTTCAGATAGGTGGTTGTCCAGTCTTTTCTTAAAAAACTTCCAGTGATGAAGCACCTACAACTTCTGAAGGCAACCTGTTCTACTGGTTAATTATTTCTACTAATCAAGGAGAGAAGCAGTGTTCCCTGCAAGTCAGATAACAAATGGATACACAGAGTGAAAATAACTCACTGGCAACAGCTTACCCCCATGCACATGAATATTCCCAACTCAGGACTTTATAGGGCTGTTAAGATCTGGTTTTTCTGGAGGGCTTTTGGACACAGTTGAGTATAGAATTGTTTTCAAAATGAAGTGGTGGTTACAGGGACTGTTTTGTATTTGTATTATTAATTTTGTGGTGGTTTGTTTATTGTTGACTATTGTTCTGTTATCTATTATCTTTTAGAATGAATTAGGAAAACAATAATTTCTCGGCTGCTTGGAGACTGTAGACTGAAGAAGCACAAAAGCCAAATAAATACATAAATAATTCTGCAAATGAAGTTGCTAGTTTCTACAAAAGATCCACATGTGACAGCTGTTTTTCACTGTAGTACACTACAGATACTCAGCTGGAGAACTTTATATCTAAATGCCATGCAGGGTTAAACATATCCATAATAGTACCATACTGATTGCAAAACAAACACTTCATGGGTGAAATTTGGTTTATTGTTCAATGCCTAGTCTGTTTAAGCACTTAAATATACTTTGTGATACTGTAAAATAAGATTTAGTAGCACCAATTACAAAAATCTATGATTGGGGCATACCCAAAACTTTCTGTAATTCAAAAATATATATTATGTTTACCTTTGCAATCAAAGATATTTTCACAAAAGAAAAAAAAAAGCCATGTGCTAAAATGAAATGGTGCAGTTTGTCAGGCTCAAATCTGGTTCAAAGTAGGTTACTTGATATGTTATAATACTCTGGTATGCCCTTTGACTGACTTGCAGGTTACACTAAGTGATAAAATATTTAATCATCTTTAATTAATAAAGCAATTCTGGCTAAGCCATAAACTATGTTTTACAAACCACAATGCTAGACTCAGACAATACATTAAAATCAAACCCAATATCACGTTATAGCCCAGCAATAACTCATAAGAGGATTACATGTATTATCGTTGCCCACATGCCCACCAAAAAGTTCCATTGAAAATAACCTTGCTAATTTTGAATGCCACTCATAGATTCTACCACCCAAAAAATGAATTTAGAATATAAACTCCAATTGTCTTGGGAGTTATAAAATTCATCTCTGCTTATCTAGGTCATTCATGTTAACACCATTTCTCACACCTTGAACTCATTTTATTTGCGAACACTTTCTTAAGTGAATCTAACAGGGTAGATGCGTTTCTCATCGCCGGCCGCATACAAGGATCCCCCGTCCGCCACTTTGCGATTCTTATTCCCGCGTAATCCAGAGCAGAGTTCTGGGATCCAGAATAGGTCCGGCCCCGTTCATGGAATCCCTACACGAGCACCCAACACGAACAGGGGCCAGGAAGGCCAACAGCAGGTCGGCGGAGGCTGCAAGAAGGAAGCAAGGCAGAGGACGCTTGTTTTGTAACGCTATAAGAAGCTGCCGGGTATACCTGCCGCTGCTCCGCGTTCAAACCATTCACCGTATCATCCACCGAGAGCCCGGCGCAGCCCCGCCGCCAGAATGACAAGCCTCCGAGGAAGCAGCGTTGGGAGCAGCTGGTGGCGCCCTTCTTGATCAGCCCGATAGCCGCCATCACGAACTCCGCAGCGACCTCCCACTCCGGCCGATCCTGGCAGGATTCTCACCGCTTTCTTTGACCAATCAGCGAGAGGGGGCCAGGCTTAACTGCCCACTGGGAACTCTCGAAATAAAGGGGAGCAGCCAATCGACGGCAAGGCGGTGCTGTGCTTCTCACAACGTGTAGAGCCGCGGTTTCTCTCGGCTGCCTCGCCAAGCTCACGGGAATTCGCTGCCCAAAGGGGCTGAGGAGGATTTGGCGCCGTCCTCCTCTACTTCGCTTTCAGCCCGATTCTTCTGTGAGGTTTCATCCATGCTTTTTAAGGCTCCTTTCTTCCACTTTCCCCGTAGTCATAGCAAGTAAAGCTTTTTTCTCTAGTATCATTTAAGTTTCAAAAACCGAAAGAGGGAAATTAATCCGGAAAACAGGCAGATTCTCATAAATAGGGATCGGTTTTAATTAACAGCGCCTCCCTACTGACAGCAGAATGGCCCAATGCATTCCTGTGCAGGCTGACTAAAAAAAACAAACAAACCAACTTAATTTGAATGAAAGTCTTAGCATTTTTTTTCTAATTATTTTGTTTATCCTTAGCCAAACTAATACAGTAACTATAATTGAATGGTTCTCATTATAGATGAAGCCTTAGGCAACCTAGGTAATAATTGTAGGCATATCATGCTTCCCTGGAAAATTGCTATACACTGTCCTATTTAAAAGACTCCAAAACAAGACTGATTGATGGATACATGAAGAACAAACTGGATTCATTCCTGCAACGAACAGATCTTTTCACTGCGAAGTATCATTAAACAGAGTAAGGAATACCAAAATCAGAGGAGTTAACTTTATTGGCTTTTTAAAAAAAACACTTGAGTGTATCAATAGAGAATCATTATGAAACATACTACAAACATACTATAATCCTAAAGATAAGTTAATATCTTTAGAAACTTTTACAACGCTAGGTGCTGTGTAAGAACTGAAAATGGCAGTCCTGACTACTTAATACTGGTTTACATGGTTATGTCTTATCCCCATTATATTTCTCATAACCATTCTGATTAGCATGAAAAAGGCAATGAATAAATTGGACTTCGGCATTACATGGAATAAACAAGGTAAATTGACTTATATTTCACTGATGTCATTGCTTTGCTTGCAAACACTAAGACACAGCTGAAAGATACGATGCTGGCACTTGAAGCAGCGGCAGGTAAAGTGGTCTTAGAAATCAGTGAAGACAAGTCCAAGCAAATTGGAATGTTCAATACAATACCTCAATCACATCAGGACAGGCCTTAAAATTTGTGGAACAATTCAACTATCTTAGTGATATGATAGATGGGGGAACTGAAGCAGATGTGAAATGCTGAACAGGCAAAGCAACTACTGTCTTCCAACAAATGTGTTCCGTATGGACAACTAGCATAAACACAGCAACTAAGATCAGATCATTTGATGCCATATATATACCAACTGCCATTATGCCAGTCAGATTGGAAATCTACAAGAGTTATGTATAAGATCAACATCTTTCAACAACATTGCCTCAGAAGAATTCTTCATATCTCATATTGGGACGACGTCACAAATGAGGAAATTCTACAAATAAATAATTCTTGAAGACTCTGAAACAGCGTCAAAACGAAGAATGGGCTTTACTGGACACAAGCTCTGCATGAATGGGCAACATCCAACAAAGTCTGCAATCAATTAGATACCACCAGATGGTCAGAGAAGATGAGGAAAGTCAAAGAAAAACTGGTGTCAAATATTTTAGGAAGATCAGAAAAAATCAATCTTAAATGGAAGGATGTGAAGACTGTAGATGCGGAAAGAGGACTGTAGCCAATGTGCTTAACAGAGGATGTGATGATGCAGCTTAATAATAATTTACCTTTCTTTCTGAAACAGAAACTGAAAGTGGATGGTCCAAGTCTTCAAAAATCTTATACATTTTAAAAATATGCTGAAATATTTTCACTTAGATGTTTCACCTAGGATGTTTTCTATACCTTCTTAGAGATTGCCGATGGCATAAGTAATTAGAAGTAAAACTTAAATAAATCAGTAAATTTGTATTGCCATTTACATCAAGAATTTATTCAAAATGTCAACTATACATAAATGCATTATTCCTTGTTTGCTGCCCACTGATACATTAAAATGGCCTGCCAATGGAACAGCTTAAATATTTTATAATATAGTACAGATTGTTCCCCTTATTTTGGAAACAACTTCAGCAATATTTTGTCATCATCCATATTAGCTAGGACTGATGAAAGCTGAAGTTCAATCTGAAGAGCCTGGACATGACATATGTAAAGCTCTTCAATCCCGATAAATAGGAGAATAAACATTTTTGTCTGTAAATTAATATTTGGGGACTAACTAGGTTTCTTTTCAGGGACAGAAAACTGAAAGATTGAAAGATGTAAGATAACAGAGTATATCTCACATACCTAGATTAGCTTCTTCCAAAATCATGACAAAAACAGGAAAAACAATATTTTTTAAATTCCTCTGGTATGTACAGTTTAATCTTAAGTTTAGTATCTTCTTACTTTTCTAACTATTCTGTAGAATGTGAGTTATTGGTTAAATGATCCATGGTAAACTTAATCTCAACCTAAGTCTATGATGAGTTTAAGAAGTCAACTTCCTGGTTTAAGGCAGCAAGCAGCTCTTCCATTTCTCTATCAAAAGACTGTTGCTCCTCTAAGAAATGGGTCCTCTCCTCCTCTATCTGCTTCCATCTGGTCTGAGCATTCTGTAAAGAAAAAAGTGATTAAGTAGCAATGTCTACCTTATTACAATTGCATTTAATAAATTCTACAGTTGTGAAAATTGATGTACAGATAGTACTCAATTTGAGACCAGAATTTTAACTGTTAAGCAAGGGAATTGTTAAATGAATTGCATGCTATTTTATAATCTTTTTGCCATGGTTGTTAAGTGAATCACAGTAAGGTAATGACATAGTTATACAAATCCAGCTTCCTCTATTGTTAGAATCTGGCTTGGATGGTGATCATGCTACCCCAGAATGTTGTAACCATTGTAAATACTTGTGGATTGCCAATTGCCCAAATTTTGATCACATGGCTCTGACGGTGATAAGTACAAAGACTGGTTGTAAGTCAGTTTTTTCAATGCTGCTGTAACTTTTGAAGAGTTGCTAAATGAATGGTTGTAAGTAGAAGACTACAGGAAATCTCAGAGCTGGAGCAGACTTTTGACATTTAGTTACTCCCTACTTTGTGCATGAATCCACTGATCTAACCCCCAACAAGGGGTCATCCACCTCCTTTCAAATCTTCCAGGAAAGAAAATGGATGTGTCACATTCTTGTAGGCAAGGGCCCAAACCAAGTACTGAGTATATATGCATGCTTCTACTTTTCAGAGGTCCAATATTGTTCTATGTACAATCTTTGTTTTATTGATTGCATGTAATATTCTAATTTTCTAAGATTGTAGATTTGGGGTTTTCATGAGCTGTAAGCCATAATCTTCACAATTATGAAAAATCACAGCTTGAACTATCTTGCTTTGCATGTAATGAGTCTATTTCATATATTAGTTTCACCTTTTAAGTTGCATTACTGAAATAAATGGACTTTTGCATGATATTCTAATTTTTCGAGTTTCACCTGTATGTCAGTTAGGTGTGAAACATCTGTCAAAAATTGCTTGCACAAAACAAAGTGAGAGTCTTTTGGAATTCATACATACAAATAAATAGTAACTACTACATGCCAAAAGAAAATTCACAGATTCTTTTTTCTATAGATATACAGAAGTTGTTAGAATAATAAAAGCATTAAAAGGTTTAAACACGGATGTTGTATGGTAGTAATATACATATATCTGAAGGGGCAAAGAGGAAAATCCATCCTAGTTTTACCTGAAGACTTTCTTTTTCCTCTTTAGCCATTTGGATGAACAATTCAAGATCAGCATTAAGTTTGTCTGATAAAACCTGAAAGGCAAAGACATTAGAAACAACTTAGAAATCAACTTCTAATTCATAATTAAAAGTAAAGCTTTTGTATTTTATACCCATGACTAGGTTCATAAACTAAACCCAGCAGCCAGCCATAGAATAAAGAAGCCACCTCAGAAACAAGCACTGGAAAAAACACACTCAGAAAGCCATTCAACAACTTTTATCACATAGCCTTAACTCTGCACTCCCTTAGTTAGGCTACCACCCTCAGAAAAAATGGATAAGACTAATCAGTTGCCAATCCAGAAGTAAGATTCAACTATTAGTTTTTGTACCCTGTACCCTGTCCTTTGCTTTAAAAAGTTAAAGGTTTCTCCTGTCTAGTTATGTCTGACTCTAACGCTCATTTCCATTTCCTAGCTGAGGAAGCCAGCGCTGTTCAAAGCCGCTTTTATGGTCATGTGGCTGGCATGACTAAATGCTGAGGCCCGTAGAACTCTTATCTTCCTACCAAAGTAGTACCTATTTATCGACTTGCATTTGCATGTTTTGGAACTACTAGGTTAGTAACAAAATCTTAGACTGTCTCAGATTAGATTAGATTTCTCCTTGGGAATAGTAAAAGAATCATATTTTTACCGTTATCTCCGTTTGTGTCTTCTTGTTCATTTCTTCCTCCTCCAAAATTTGTTCACCTGTAACTGATTTTCAAATATTTTATTGTATTTCAAATATACAGGCTGTATTTCATCTCATTCAACTAGAAGCACAGAAGGCAAGCAACTCTGGAATTATTCTGCTGCCTCCTTTGGTAAGAAATTCCAAATCATCTGTTTCCAAATAGTATCGCATGAATCAGAGTGATTTCATGCAAGGGGATCATATTTTAGAGGCAGAGCATATGCTCTGAGTGAAAAAAGCATTCAACCATCAACCCTTCAGTTGGGCAGCAAAAATGGGAAAGATTTTTGTCCTGGCCTGATAATAAGAATTACTGATTATCTAATAATTTATTCAGCGGTTGAACTTTAAAGTGGCTTAGTCCATACATAACAAAACAGAGTACAATAAACATCTCCCTGCTTTTTACTACCTAAATTCTACATTGTACCACATAGTCTCGGCCAGGCTTGTCCAACCTGCGGCCCGCGGGCCGCATGTGGCCCACGTCGCCTCGTAATGTGGCCCAACGCCCACCCCAACCTTCGTGAAAAATCCAGCAAGGAGGAGAGGCAGGCGCGAGGCGGGGCGAGCAACAGAAAAGGCGGGCAGCCGCAGCCCAAAAGTCCCGCCCAGCCACCTGCTGCTGTTGCTGCGCCCGCTGCTGCTTCTGCCCCCGCCGCCCCTGCTGCTGCCCCCGCCACCACCGCTGCTGCTTCTGCCCCGGCCCCCACCGCTTCTGCCCCCGCCCCCACCGCTTCTGCCCCCGCCACCCCTGCCCCCGCCGCTGCTGCCGCTTCTGCCCCCACCACCGCTGCCACTTCTGCCCCCACCACCGCTGCCCCGCCCCCGCCGCTTCTGCCCCCGCCGCCACTGCTTCTGCCCCCGCCCCCGCTGCCACTGCTTTTCATTTTATTTTATTTTATTTATTTTTATTTTATTTTATTTATGTGCGGCCCAAACCAAATTTTCATTTTCCAATGTGGCCCAGGGAAAGTGAAAGGTTGGACACCCCTGATCTAGACCAATGTTTCACAAACTTTCTGCACTAAATAAACAGCAGGAAAATGTGGGGCCCACCCAATTAAATGATGAAATTTCTCCCTTTGTTTGAATCTCTGAGATGGACATTTTCAGCATATAAGATAATTGTTACAGTTGCATTTCTATATGATTTCCCATCCTCTCCATTTTTAAAGCATTTTTAAAATATTAAAAATTAATCTAAACTTAAAAGTTTATTAATCATTTGAATTGCTTTATGTATACAGTGCTACATAGTATTGGCTACTTTTGGCACCAATTCACTACAGTGGAGAATGTTCAAGAGATACCTTTAAATAGTGAGTCTCTCATATTAAAAAGACTTGAGCAGGTGATTGACAGTTTGGAAGCGGATACAGGCTATAGTGGCAAACAGATTGTGTTGGACTACCTGGTGAAGTTTCCTAGAGCACCAATGGCTCACGGACCACCCTTTGGGAAACACTAGGCATTCTTAATTACATGAATAGGGCTCTACCATCATAGGAGTTTTAGCCTTCTGCTGGAGGAAAGAGTGACAGAAATAATATTGTATATGATTGTCTTGTTTGCAATTAGCACATAATGTTAAATGCTTTACCTGGGTCCCAATTCTTGGCTTCTAATATCAAGAGGCAGCTTTCCTGAAATTTTTTCAGCTTCTCATTTTCTTTTTCAAGACCATCACACAGCTTCTTCCTATCAGTTATATCCTTCTGCGAAGGCCAAAGCAAAAGGCAGATTAAGAAAAGCACCTATTTTTCTTAGGTCTTTAAAGAAATAAATAAGGGCATAAGAAAAGATGAAGAATTGTGCAACAGAACTACCTTTTTATTTGGAGGGACATTATTTGCTCATGGCTATTATAAATATCAGCAATGATAGGTGTTGTGAATGCATAAGGTTTAATAAAGAGAACTTGAGCTTGGAGTAAAGTGCAAGGTTCTGGCCCTGCACTTCTGATTGGCTGTTAACGGCAGGATCGGATTGGCCCGTTCCGGGGAATCCGATTGGCCATTAACAGAGAGTTCCTATTGGTTAAGGGAGCTAGCGCTCCTCGATTGTTATTGGTTAATAGTTATTGGGGTTGCCTATATAAGGAGGGTTATAACTGCCATTGAGTTGAGAGGTCACTATGTAAATAAAGAGTTGAAGTTCACCATTCCAGAGGCTTATCTCCATTCTTTCTCGCCCATGCTCCAAACATAACAATAATGATTTCTCAAGATTTAGAAAATGTGTTACATGAAGTAGGATTTCACTAATCTCATAAAACAGTAGCTTAATGTTGGTGGCTGGATTTAACTCTATGAGTGAATTTCATTCCCTACCCAGTATTCCATCATTTCAAAAATGTAGGGGGAGAGTGGAACTTTGGTGTACCTTGAGACAATTTTTGTTTTGGTATGGTAGGATAGCAAACTTAGGGATCAGGTTGCAAAAAGGAGGGTTGATCCATTTCTCCTCTCCTATCTGGAAGCCTCTCCTCCTTTATTTCATGAACTAGCTTGAAGTGTTAGGAAACATATTACCATGAACATAACAAATATTTGAATATGCAGGCAGAGCCATTTCAGGTGCAAGAAATGGCAGATCTATGCTATGAAAATGCATTCTTAGTGGCAAGTTACCAAATTCTCTTTTCCTCTCCTATGGGAGATATCCACATGGACACCATGCAAACATTGAACATTAACTTCGTACCATGTTTAGGGTACGAAGTTTAGGGCACTACACTTAGAAAGCAAATTGGCTACTGAGGCAAACTATTTTATCATGCTTCCTTGCTTTCTCCTTGATCATGTCTGGCAGTGGGAACTATCAAAAGACCCGAGGAAAGAAGATTGCCGTTTTCCCAAACGTGACGCCCTTCAAATATGTGGACTTTGGAAAAATCATAAATGAATAAATTAATATCTGTAGAATGCTACATTTATGGAAGTGTGAGAAATGATTTTTTTAAAAATAGATAAACTAAAGAAAATAAAAAATAGCCCACAGACTATTCCCTCTACTTTTAATTCTTTTTCTGCACGAAGCAAAAACAGGAAAGAATTGAAAATAGGTCTATAGAGGGAAATATTAGAGAATAAAGTTACATAGATTTTCTCCTCTAAAGAAGAAGTCATTAATCTGCAAATATTTTCCACACCAAAGAGAAGACTTTAATCCTCTTATAAAATGATATATTGTGAGATGATATAAAACCCTTAAAGTAGTTCCAGCCTGTCATTCTTATACAACTAGCACAGCCCTCATTACTCTAAAAGATGAAAATAGCAAAGGAGAGGAAAGACTGGGCTTACATATTCAAAAAGTTAATTAGAATTAGAAAATTACAAGAACTGCCCATACTCCACCTCAGTGGTCCCCAACCACCGGGCCCCAGACCAGTACCGGTCCATGGATCATTTTGTACCGGGCCGCCTATTTTGCTTGGGCGCTGCCATCTTGTTTTGACGGCGCTTGAGAAAGTGCTTCCGGGTAATCTTGTCAGTCGTCGGTTGGAAAGCGGCATTTGGGTGCTGAAGGAATCTTCGTGCCTTAGTTTCATCGAAGGGGGGGGGGCGGCTTCGAACGAAGAGCCACCCCGATGGCGGTGGCCTCGCGTTACTCAGGAGGAGATTAAGAAAGAGCCTGAAAAGCCCATCGACCGCGAGAAGGTACAAAGGAGGAGTTGAAGGTGGCAGGGAGAAGTGGGGGACGGCTGGCTGGCTGGTCGCTCAGCTCGCCTTGCCTTGGTCGTGCATGCGGATGCTGGTACCGGTCCGCGGATCATTTTGTACATTTTGTACCGGGCCTTGGTACAAAAAAGGTTGGGGGCCACTGCTTTACCTGGTTCATCTCATAATAAATAAGCCAGGTTTGCTTCCTACCTGCATTTCTGCCACTTTTAAACTCAGTTCACTCTTGACATTCTCCAGGAACTTGTTTTTGTTTTTGAGTTCAGTTTCCCGTCTGTATCTGTTCGTAGGGCTATCAAATCAAACATAATAGTGATGCATCATGGATGGCAATTTTGCTTGCATTTAATAACAGATCAAGAACACTCATTATTTTACAGATGGAAAAGAGGAATATAGAGAAATTATTAAAATTTAAGATATTCACCACATAATGCCTTCATCCAGAAGCATTACTTGATCAGCCTATAACAGTATCCAAACATTCATTTATGTACAAGGCTTAGTATGCATTAATAATAATGCAAATCTACATGGTACAATCTCCACAATACAATCTAACCAAATATTTACATTGTGTGATATTTTCATAATTTATTTTGTCCTGCAGTTATTGTGCATAGCGAATGCTGTACTCATGGCAGTTGTTTTTTTTAAATAAAACAGACATTTCAATAATTTAAGTTAAATACAAGTAGTCCTCGACTTACAACAGTTTATTTAGTGATTGTCCAAAGTTATGTCACTGAAAAAGTGACTTATGACTGTTTTTCATACTTACAATCATTGCAGCATCCCCATGGTCACATGATCAAAATTCAGATTCTTGGCAACTGACTCATATTTATGACAGTTGCAGTGTCCAGGGATAATGTGATTACCTTTGTGACCTTCTGACAAGCGAAGTCAATGGGCAAACCGGTTACACTTAACAACCATGTTACTAATTTACCAACTGCAATGATTCACTTAACAACTGTGGCAAGAAAAGTCATAAAATGGCAAAACTCACTTAACAAATACAGTATTTCATTTGGCAATAGGAATTCTGGGTTCAATTGTAGTTGTATGTTGACGACTACCTGTACATTTTCGTAAAGAATTATAAAACATTTCAGAGTCCAACATTTGGGCTGTAGAGTACTCTTACTTACTTCATTGCTTTGGGCTTTTCTAATCTTGCTAAAACAGTTCTATTCTCAAAACAGATTGTTCCAATTTTATCAGAATAGTTTGTTTTGAAGTTGAAACAAGGCTGTAACAGTATTTTCAAATTCAAAGGACATTAGAAATTTGGTATATTTAAAACATGTTTTATAAGCAGTTCCAAGGCATTCTGCCACAAAGTGGGAGGGGGGAAAAAGGAGGACATTTTGTTTGCAAGTACTCACGATCGAGTAGTTGTTGGCATTCCTCTCTTGGGTGGGGGTGGCAACGCAACATTTTTCCCTGATTTCATGGGTCTTAATACGAGGGGAATAAATAGATATTGCAACAGTGTAAGGATTTTAATATAAACATTTCAATACAACAAACATTATGGAGAACATATAGAGATGGACAGGCTAATGATAAAAATAAAAGACAAAGAAGATTCAATTTATTATAGGGCCTGGGATGCCTGGTATGAGTGGTTTAGAAATAAAAAAGAAAGAAAATGGCAATTAGGAAAAGAATGAGGGAATATGTAAATATGTAAATATACCATGGAGAAGATTGATATGTAAGGATATTGATTTATAGCAAGAGTTAGATGTAATGGTAAAGGAATAAGTAAATACATATACTGAAAAATGTGAGGAGATGCAAAAGATATCTTGTTGATAATAATGTATAAAGTTTTATTTTATGTTTTTAAAATTTGAAAACTTTATAAAATTTGAAAACATAAAGGAGAACAAAAGAGAGAGAGCAAACAAAGAATTTTGATTAGGGATGTTAATTTTAGCCGCTCTGACACGTCAGGCACATTTTTTGGAGGGAGGGAAGAAAAAAAGTTGCAAATTCTCTCTTTTTAAAAGGAAGGTATATGGAACTGGTGGTATATGGAATGGAGTAGGCAAAGAAATACATATATTTTGGCAATCATAGCAAAAGTATATATACCTTTGATTTGGGTCTTTGAGGGCAATACATGCAGTAGGATTGTTGGCACCAAAAGTAAAAACAGGATCTTTCAATGGCATTGAGTCCATCCCTTTCTTCTGGTTTTGCCGCTTTGAATAATCACAGGGCTGCACTTCTGCAAATAAGGAAAATTTGGGTTTTAATTAAAACTCCTGCCCTCAGGTTAATGTTAAAGAGAAAAAGCTGAGGATGAGACCTAAATTGAAGGGGTGGTTTTATAACACCTAAGAGCGAAATGAAAAAGTTGCAGGATTTAGCAATAACAGGAATATTGTGATGGCAGAAGAATAAAATAATTTTGATATTATGGATTAAAGCAATAAGCCTGGCAATATTCACCTGCCTCTCCCATCTCTCTATTCCATCAGCCAAAAGATAGCTGCTTCTAGAAGACCTGCATCCTCAAGAAAATAAAAGGGGAAACAGATTGTATCTTCCTTCCTGAACTCCTGAACTCTTTTAATTTGTGCACAACTTTGGATAAGCCAAGAGACAGCAGAAAAATCTATTGCTTTTTCTCTTATTTAAATCCCCAGGAGAAGACATCACTTCTTCATCAAGTTCACTTACCAAAACTTGATTTGATTTCTGATTTTCAACAGACACAGCTTCTTATTCTTATATTTCACCAGATTTGAAGGCCTGAATTTGAATGTCTAACCTTTTTTCTAAAATGCAAAGCCAAAACTGATATTGGCCCAGAATATATGCACAGAACCATCCTGATATTTTAAATAGTATTTTCCAAAAAAATCAAGCTAGCTTGATAAACAATATAAATAAATATAATGGTTGCAGCCCCAAACAATTGATAACAGAATACTTACTATCTTGATATAAAATTCCACTCTTACCTGACTCTTATTTCAAAGGATGAATGAGGTTTAAGTACATAGTTCTAGTTATAAGTTTGATTAAATCCTAATTCACATCAGGCTGATCTAAGATTAGCTATCACAGGTAAGAAAAGCATTTGAAGTTGTCTTTGCAAAGACTCTGCAACACAGGAAGAAATAAGATAATTATTCTCTAGTTGTAGGATAACGCATTAACAGACCTTTCAGAACACCAGTTGTTTTAGATTGTTGGGAAGTGTAAACAGGGATCTTAGATTTGACTGTCTCCATGATATCTATAGTCTGAAAGATATAAAGTACTGCAGATCAATAGCTCCAACTATAACAGAGTATGCATGAAGCCAAGCCTGTTAAAGTTTATTTGGCACAATATCTTTGTAAAGGCAAAGGGAGAATAGCAATTTTAAAGGGTTTTGTTTTTCTGTATTAATTATTGCAAATTTCATATGCTATACTGCAAGAAACTGCAATATATTTGCTTGTTTGGGCTTGGGCATATAGTATAAATCTAATCTTTATAGTTTGCACTACACATAGCACTTTATCCAAAGTTTCTGATTTAGTTTGCTATTCATACTCTAGGTTGCCAACATTTTGAATTTCTGGAAGCTTAGTTTTACAATCACATATGATTGTATGTATTTAGTATATCTGATTTAGTGTGCTACTCATATTCTAGGTTGCCATCTAGAGATATACTAAAAGACAGTAATATGCAACAGAAGGATGTTGGTAAAGTTTTAGGATGTGTAATGAGCATTACAAACAATCATTGTTTTAATTTTATTTGCTACAACAGCAGTCTATTCTATTTTGGAGCAAAATAAGTATTTCTCGCAACCTTCAAAGTAAATTTATCTAGGTCATTAATCCTTTTCTCTTCAAATCTCACTTTTATCAAAAATAGCCATATTCATGTTGCATACTGAACCATGGTTTACTTATTTATACCTTTATGAATAACAAATAAAAAATGTATAAACTGCAGTAGAGGAATACACAAGGCAATCACATTCTGATACAATGCATGTAATCTATGTTTGTTTAGAAATATATCCCAATTTCATGGGGTTTTAAGTTCATTTGATTTCATAGAACGTAATGAAAATAAGATTTTTCTAAAGTTTTTTTCTATAGATTTTTTCTAATAGATTTTTCTCTGTTCTAGGAGTAAAAAAAACTTTTGAAGACCAAGCAAAGATACCAAGTGTCAGAGCGATATACTGTGCTATCTTTTCATATTCCATCAATTTCAGAGCTTGATTGTTTTCTTGCAGACTTCTCATTACTCAAACTACTGTATCATCAATGCCAGGCTGATGTTAGTTTGGGAAATGAAACCTTGCAAGAAAACAAACCATTCCTCATTTCAACCCCAGCTACAAAATATTCTCCTTTGTTGCTAGCAACTTCATACTAAAACATTTAACGGGTCTTCAAACTTGACAGTTTTAAGACTTGTGGACTTCAACTCCCAGAATTCCTCCTCCAGTTATGTTAGCTCAGGAATTCTGGGAGTTGAAGTCCAAGTTTGAAGACCCTTAGTAAATTTTCAAAACTTTTTCTTGAACAGCCCTCGGTTTAGCACATTGTGGTCCTCTGTGTCTCTAAGTGACGAATTGTAGTCAGGAACTCAGTTGCTTGTGAATACAGAATTATTTTAATTTCAAATAAATAAAGGCTTTCAGCAGAAAACCTTCCAACCACGTATATACACATACAACGTGCGCGCACCATCACTCAGGCGTGACCCAAATTTGATCCCCGAAACTCCTTACCTGTGAAATAAGGCACTCAGAGAAGCTCCCAGCACAGCCACCAAAGGCTGTTTCTACAACAGCGTTCCGCCGCCATTTGAATCACAGAAACACCATTCCCACTCTACACAAAATAACGCGACAACTAGAAAGCCCGGGAAGGCTCCCGCGCGCATGCGCCGAACAACTAAAACGTCCAATTCTGAAATGGGGAAAACGACTTCCGCCAAACCTTCAAGCGCGTGAATGGCATGAAAAATGAGAATCTCCGAGAAGAAGCTGGCTTGCCTCTTTTTACAGGGCGGGGTTAATTTAGAGTGGGAGTGGGTCATTTAATTCCTTGGCTTTTCTTGGAAGAAAAAAAATATGTTGTTCGAAAACAGCTTTTAATGTGTTGAGGAAACGGGACATTATCCCAAAGGTGCTTTTTCAAGAGGCAACTGGACTTTCTGGTTTTTCTTTGAAGACGTTTTGCTTCTCATCCAAGAAGCTTCTTCAGCTCTGGACTTCTCAGAGCTGAAGAAGCTTCTTGGATGAGAAGCGAAACGACTTCAAAGAAAAACCAGAAAGTCCAGTTGCCTCTTCAAAAAGCATCTTTGGGACGACCGGGATGACTAAGAATCTCCATAGAAACAGGACATTAGAGTGGTTATTAGCTCTCTGTTCAGAAGAAAGTCCGTCCTGTAAATCAACTGAGCCAGACGACTTCGATCCGATAACATGGGGAAAGTTTAGAATAGCCCAGGGACTCACCCGGTCTCTTTAAAACAAGCTGCAGCAGCACAGCGTCTCCAGATGTGATGAATTACAGGGATCTGTAAGCCGTTAGATGTGCTACTTTAGGGGCCTTTTAGAAACAGAAGTTGCATATATGTTTTAGAATTAGTGACATGAGGAGTCTGCTGAATTTTGACCTGTTGGATGGTAAATGACTCCTAGCTAATTTGTTCTAGAATAAGCTCTTATTTTGCAGTGAAATCTCCTCACCCCCCCACAGGCAAATGTCATAAGGAAGGCTTCACCTGTTGAGTTTTTATTTGCTACATGGTTGTTTAAGTTGTAAGAAACTGTTAGGGATATTGCTGGAACACTGGATAACTTTATTCTCACCTTGACTTCCTTTTCAGAAGAAGTGCTGCATTGTAAATAGTTCAGGTCTTTAGGCTACACAATTAAAAGATAAACACAAAAGGAAGAAGTAGTAGAAAGCTCAGTGCCTATTTTGAGTATCTTAAATTCTTGAACCGAATGTAGTTTGGCTGACAATCATTTGTGTGGTTAGGGAAAACAAAAAACAAAATTTAGAGCCAAGTGTAGTGTTAAATATTAATTTTAAAAATTAAATGGTTAATTTTTAATCAGCTGAAATTACTTGCAGGCCAGAGTTTGAGGATCATTTTAACTCAGAGGTCTCCAAACTTGGCAACTTTAAGCTATACTGGCTGGAGAATTCTTGGGAGTTGAAGTCCACAAGTCTTAAAGTTGCCAAGTTTGGGAACCCCTGTTCTAACCCTTATTTAACCTTAAACTTTATTTACTTATTTATTTATTTTGTCAATTAATTATAAACTCTGCAGCTTTCTATTAATTAGGAAAAACTTGATGTATATAGCTCTGGCTGCTTTTAATAATTGCAGAAAAAGGATGTTAGGAGCTTTAATTTTTCCCCAGAAAATGCCTGTGTCACATTTTACATGGGCACTCTTCAGTTGTCTATTTATTTTGGAACATTTATATGATGCTCCAGTGCGATTTTGAACAGTTTAAAAAAAGAAAGTATAAAACATACAGTAAAATGTTATGTAATATAACATCCAGAGCTGTATTTTTATTTTTTTTGAGCAGTATACATTGGTAAGTCAATGGTTCTCTTTCAGTGTTTATCCCTAGCAAGCAAATGTATTGAAAGTTGAAACTTAGATTTGATAGATTACCCTGAATTCTAAACTGAAATTTTTCTTTGTCCACATTTTTAATGTCATGCATGATTTTATATGCTGTTATCTTTCTTTACCTGCTTTCAGTTGCAGTTAAAAGCCCCAGATGTTAGTCAGAGTTACATCGGGCTTTTTAGTTTCAACTGAAGTCTGGTAGCATGACAAAACTCTCTTTAAGAGTTTAGATTGTCATTTCCTTTAAATTTTCCAGGTATAAAATGTAAATTTTACAGTGCAGTGATCAGAAGGATATACTTTATTTCTCATGTAATATCACCATTTATTTATATAGGGATGGTGTTTTAACTGCAGTTATATCTGCAGTTCCTTTTCTTATGATTTTATGTATTTTACACTAAGTTACATGACCATTTTGGAGCTCTGTGAAATCCTTTTTTGAACATCTTGGTATGTTCAGCAAACTTGACCATCTCACTGCTTATTCAAACTCCATTTATGAACTATCTTAAAATTCATAGTCCATTAATTGTTCCAATTTGCTCATCTCTTCAGTGTAAACTCTGACATTTATTCCTATTCTGTGTTCTTTAACCCAGTTACAGTCCTTGTCAGCATCTTTTCTTTTAATCTCATGGCTCCAGTATTTGCTAACAACATTTACATGAAGGATTTTAAAAAATCCAGCTACTATATACAGTAGATCTTTCTGTAAAGTCTGAGTGTAACATGTCTTCAGATTGTTGTCAACCTCGCTCCTGGTTTTTCTCTGGCTATTGATATATCTTTATCTTCATCATGTTTGACATCTATCAAAGCCCCTGTGAAGGCTAGATAAGTTTCTTCAATTCCTCTTTATCTTTAACACACTTCCTCAGACTGTGACCTCTCTGTTCAGGAGATTTCAAACTTCAAGAAATTCTAAGGATCAGCCACTTAGAAATCCTTTTCTTTTGCTAATACTTTAAAAATTCATGTTCCTTCCTTTTTTTTTCCTGACTCTTGTTCTCCCACCCACCCTCTCCATTACAAGTATTAAAATCTTTTGTCTAAAAGATTGGCTCTCAGTTGGTGCATTCAGCATTCAGGTTCCTACACATAGTTTCTTATACTACTTGTAGCACATTGTTGTTCTTTTCCAATGGCAATCTTCTTGCCTGCGGTCTCACTTTCTACTACTGACTTTGAACTTTTTTTTTTTAATGGTGAAAGTATTCATTGTAACATGGATTAATGTAGGGCATGGATAGGCAAATAATTATATTCTAAAAATTATTTAAAATGCCAGGATGAGGACCATATATCTATGTACACAAACATCACCATCTATCCTAGGTTTTGGCTATGAAACTCATATTTTCATAAAACATACCGAGTTTTGCATAGAAACGAACACACCTTGTTTGTTTTGTAGTCAATGCAATTTTGTAAATAGTTTATTCCAAAATTAGTTCCACATCATTGGGACTTATTCCTAATATTTATACGCATTGCATCTTATTGCTACAATCCAGAACCTCTTTACTGCATATAGGCATTAAATCCAAGTTGAAAGGATCATGTATAGATTGCAGGCTGTGCTATAATTATATATATTTCTATAAATACAAATTGCAGGTGCACTGCTAGTGACAGAATATAATTCTTATAAGATTCTTCTCTAAGTAGGCAGACAGAAAGATACTGTAAAAGTAACTCAAATTAGTTTTATTTAGCTCATACATTAATTTTATTTTGCCAATACATTATGTTGCATACAATTAAAGGGAGACAATGCCCTCCCAATATAACCATGGTACATTCTTAGGAAGGAAAACAGTGTAAATAAAAGGGTGTCCAGGATGTGGATGTGATACAATTTTTACTGGATCTACACATGTCTACTAAATATTATTGAAGTAGTGAGGGAGGGAAAGAAGTGAAAATGCAGAGAATCTACAGGGTCCAAAGCTTTTTGTATGTTAAAAGTACTGTAAATCATAGTATTCATTGTAAAAGAAAAAGTCCATTTTAAGAAAAAACATTTATTTTTTATGCTGGGACATTATTACAGCTAGATGCAAGATAAACGATAAAAAGATGGAAAAGAGTGTGACATTGCAAAGTGGAAAGAAAGTAAATGTAGAACACTAGGCTAAAATTATAGGTACCATTTTGAACAAAAATAATTAGTTGAAAACTGATAGTTTGAATAAAATATACCTAGCATGAACATTAATATAAATCAAAAGATGTACTCTATTTGATGAAAGACAAATTACTCGTTTCAGACAATGAGAAATATATCATGAAAAACTTGGATGAAATTTAACACGTGCTCTCCTTGCAGAAAAGAGTTTAATCACACTTCCAAGATAGAAATGAATTATACTGTTAAACATTTACTTTTAAAGAGCACTAATAATTATTTGAAAAGTTACTAAGAGTTTTTTTTTTCTGTCCCTATCTGAATATACAGTAATTTCTTGATGAGATTTGCATAATTCATAGAAAGTGATTCAATTAAAACGTTTTCGTCACATCAACAATATACAAGATCTTAATGACTCAACACCAAATGCTCCAAGATACAAAGTTCCCCTCTATTGTTCGGTAGCTTCTAAGACATTTATTTCTGTGATCCCTGGGACTCTCTGCTGCTTCCAAAACCAAGTGATGTTGCAAAACAACTTAGACCAGAGACAGTTACAAACAACTCTTTCTTGATTAAGCTTAACCAGGATTCTTTCTTTTTCTTCTTCCATTCAGTAGTATTGGCATCTCAGAGCCTCCCTGGACAAGTCCCTGCAGTAGGACTGAGAGAAAGTGACTGGTCCAAGGTCACCCAGCTGGCTTTATGCCTAAGGCAGGACTAGAACTCTTGGTCTCCCAATTTCTAGTTTGATGCCTTAACTGCTCGAGCAAACCGGCTCTCTTTAACAAAGATAACTGAATATAATCAACACCATGACACTGACTACAAGGGTAGGCAGTTGATTAGCTGACACTGCATTAAAACTTGCTTCTGATCTATTTCAAATTGGCTGGCTTAGTATTTTTTAAAAGTGTTTTCTTCACTTCTGCAATAATGCACTTCATTTTCATGCTGAAAAAGGAAGGGTTTCACATCTGCTATTTGAGCTGAACACTTTTCCTCCATGCTCCCGAAATAGCAGTTGTTCTACTTTGAGATTTTTCACCCTCAGTATCCAGAGTTTTGCACCCCAGAGCGTTTGATCCAAACATCAGGCATATCAGGTTTGCTATTTGGTAGAACAACTGGATCCACGCCTCCAAATCCTCCTAATCGTGTTCTTCTCAAGCCATTGTTTTGCTGGGTTGCTGATGCAGAGGTGTCAAAGGCAGTCTCTCTCAGATCTAACCTCAAAGTGTCTCTCTTTCCATTCAGGTGACCTCTCTGAGTGGAACAGCAAGAATCACCGACATCTAAATGATCTGGACAGGAGCTGTCTGATTCCACCATTTTTATGCTGGGTTCAAAATCACTGAGAGAGGTCTCACTGGAGACATTCTGAACACTGAAAGAGCTACCAGTGGCATAAAGGCATCTGTGAAGATCATACAGTTCAGCTTCTGGCAGATAACTATTTTCTGAGGTATAATCTGATTTTTGTTGATTGGCATTGCTGGAATAATGAGATTTATTGAGCAGTCTGTCATCTATTGTGCTGGCTGACTGGGAATGTTCCCAGGCTTTCGGATCATATTTTTGGCATCTGCACTCTCTGCAGAGCTCATCCTGATGATTTTCTGCTTCTGTTCCTGAGTTACTTCCAGGCTTGTAAGGAGAAGATGTTTGCAAGGCAGGGCACTGACAAAGAGATATATGGCATCTTTCAGTTTGCTCTAGCTTCTGTCTGTCTCTCTCAAAGGATGAGTGAAGCTCCATTCTAGGGCACCGGTTGTCCTGGAGCTGAATATCTTCAGATAAGACAGATGGACGATTGGACAGTTTGCTTGTGGAAGTGCTATTGTCAAAGCTGTCACTGAGTTTCCGGGCCAAAGGCTGGAGTTCATATTGTTCATTTGCACCATTGGATTCCTGATCTTTTGCTAATCGGTTCTGTTTCTCATTTCCTCCACAGGTGAAAGTTCTGTTGGAGGAGTGAGGGCTCTCGGAGTAGTCCTTCAAAATAGGAATACGCGGCCAAAGAATTTGCCCACAATTCTTATTTGGACCAAAGAAGCAGCACAGAGATTGGAAGAAGAATGTGGCAAAGCCACAGCTGATACATTTGATCATCATCATAAAAATCCCTAACTTCCTGTATGCCAGCACAGTGGCAGGTAACAAAATCACACCTGCGGAAAACAAAACAGAAGTTCCCATGATGGTAGCACAGCTCATCTGTTTCAGGGAAAAGGCTACCCGGCTCAGGCGATCAGAATGGGAACACAAATGGTAGGAAATGCAGTAGTTCACTGTGAAGTCGATGGAGAGGCCCACTGCTGTTGAAACGAAGAGGGATTCCATAGCGTTCAGCTGCCATTCCAGTAGGACCAAAAGTCCAACCGTTACCAGAGCAGTACCTGCTATAGTGATAACCGAGAATACAGTAAGGAGGACATTCCAAGTGGTGAGCAAGAGAACCACAAAACAGATGGCTATTGACAATCCCAGCACTACCATGGTCTCTGTGTTGGTGCTGTGCTGGAGATTATAGAGCTCCAATTTACTGGTGAACCAACCATTTTGAAGCCCCATGGGAGCTACTTTGATCTCTTGTCTTAGCCATAAGCTAAATTCATCATAGAAACGTTTTACCTTGCTATAGTTGGAGCTGTAGTAGTAAATTGTTTGAAACTCTAGCACCAGGGCAACAAGGTTGCCCTTCTCGTCGAATCGGAGACCAAAATCACGAGCTTCAGCTTCTTCTCTGTTGTTCTCGGTGATCATCATTTTGATGCAATGAAGAAAGACTTCTCTGCCATATGGGAAGGAGAAGTGATTACAGCAGAGGTTGAAGCTGTGGTCTCTCTTAGAGCACTGCCTGCTGTCCATCCACTGCTGAAATTCCTCCATGAAACAAACTGTGGATTTTTGTTCCATGTCAGCATAGTAAAACGTATGATTCTTGACATTTTGACAGAATTGCAACAGCCACTTTTGCGCTTCAGGATTTTCAATTGTAAAGGCTGAGTCCCTCACCAGAGTGCCATTACTTTTAGGATTAAAGTGATCCCCATTGTCCACTGGGAGTACACCCCATACAATAGAGATAGGCATGTGCATGTCTTCTCTTTCTAACCTTTCAAACATGAACTCATTACAATATTCAGCATCATACCTCTCAAAGGGGTGATTTAACCTGAACACTTGTATAGATGACAGCTCCAAAGTGGGGAGCCTTAGTCGAGGACTTAGACAGGAAATATAGGCACCACCTATAGCCAAGGCAGCAAACCAACAGATCCAGATATAACGGAATTTGATTACTCCACAAGGAAGAAGTTTCTCAAATAATAATTTGGAAGTTTCATGCCACGTAGTCTGGATATTCTGGAGGAGATGATGGAAAGACCGAATCACCCTTTTGTGCCCAGTACTATTCCAGTAGTGTTCTGGTTTATAAACACACTTCCTTGCTATGAATCGTTCATACAGTACAGCTGAAGCTGGGAGCCATGTCAACATAAATATCAAGTTCACCAGGACAGAAGTGCCCATGTAGATGGCAAAACAGCGTATGGCCGTAATGTAACTCATGTAGCTTGTGTAGAAAGCAGCACCAGTTGTCAGGCAAGATGCCATCGTGAGGTAACCAAAATGATGCATGGTTGTTCTCACCCACTGCAACAGTCCTGCAGATGGATTCTGGCTCTTGCTACGATTCCAGAGATCAAAAAAGACCAAGGTATGGTTGGCACAAATACTGCTGAGAATGATCACTGCAGATAGGTTTGCAAAAGGGAAATAGGAGAATTGGAAGGCCACCTTGTACAAGAAATACGAAATCATCAGGGTACCAAAGACAATCATTATGATGACAAAAGTGATAAAGATTGAATGTAAATAACAAAAGATGCTCAGAAATATTGCCAGTATTGCCATGATTGGATACACGGTATCCAGGAAAAGGTAGTGCTGGAATAATTTCTGCTTAAGGCCCAAGTCCATCCCAATGATGGAGGTGTAATTATCAAACAAGTCCCCTGACTCAAGATTATTTAGGTAGATTCCCAACATGGAAGCTCCCTTCGTGGTTGGCAAAAACAACAGGGTATATTTTAGTGTTGGCACTTGATATCCCACTGTCTGCAGGCTGAGAAAATCTCTGTCCACTAAGAAATGAAGGAGCTGGTAAACTGCATGGAACCGAGTGCATTTCTCTGGGAGTTTAGAACACTGCACGTGTTTGTCTCTTTCAGTCTTGAAACCAACGCACGAAGGAACAAGAATGCCTTTATGGTAGTCAGGGGCACAAGAACGTAGGAGGGTGAGGGTGTGGGAAACATCCGCTTCGGTAATATCGAAGCAAGAAGATCGGTTGTGTAGGGCAGCAATATAGTTCCCAAGAGACCAGCTTGGACAGCATTCGTTGGCTTCAGTACGTTGACACAGGTTCCCAAACTGTGGATGTGAACGGATCTGGAAAATGGCCAAAAAGGAAATTATAAAGAATTAGGTTTTTCCACATCCCTCTTCCTTTTTTCCTTCTTCTTCTCTCCCCCCCCCCCCAAATATCCTCATTTTCTGTCACTCTGTGGCTTTGTTGTGCGGATGACAACATGATATCAGATAATCTTGGGGTTGGCAACCAGAAATCAGTGTGCAAAAACTGTCAAAAGATTATTTGATGATAATATAGGAGGGTGAGCCGGAACTAAATTTCTATCCTCATCTTTTGCTGTATAACATAAGCATAAAGGCAGTAGATGATGATGATGATATACTTGCATGACATCTAAGTTAAGAAAGATAACTACTTCAGCCTTTACTCCACATGCCAATTACCTTTTATACTGGATATATAAGCCATCCAGAGTCACTTTATCAGGAAGATGGACAGCGTATACATTTGTCTGATAATAACATGAAGTTTATAATGTCAAACGTAACAGGATTTTAAAAAGTTATCAAGCATGTGAATGAAGTGGACATTTTCAGGTTTTTCTTAACTTTTCATCAGGTACAAAATAACATAAGCTTTAATACTTAAATGCTGTAGTTTCACAAAGCATAAATATACAGGTGAAACTCAAAAAATTAGAATATTGGGATTTCCGGTTTGCAGCGCTTCGGGGCAGGCAGGAATCCGTGACCGTATGCGGTTTCTGCCTGTGTTCACTGCCCGAGTGCCCCGAGCCATCCGGCTTCGGGGCTAAGCCACCTCCGTAGAAAGTGGCGAAGATAGGGGGGGTCTGGCAGGGTCGAGAGATATCGCACCTCTCTTCCCTAGTCGGCTAAACCCCCTTTTCTGAAGGCAGCTGAGCGGCGGTCAGCAATGGCCGCCACATAGAAGAGCTCAGCCGGAAAAAGAAAGTGCAGGAGGAGCTGTGAAGAAGTGAAAGTGATCTTTGCTGAGTGGGACAAAGTAACAGTGAAAGTACCCTGGGATTTAAAACTTACTAAAGATACATCGTTTCCAGAGTGTGTTAAGCAGTGAATGGAAGTTAAGGAAAAGCTTTTTTTCTTTTCACTCTCCTTCCAAACGTGACAGTGATAGAACTCTAAGAGAAATCAGAAAACCCGCATTGGAGGTAATTAAATGGTAAAGGGATATGGATTTCTGAACATTTAAAGAAAAATCTTTTTTGTTGTAAGTGGGAAGGGAGAGGAAAAAAATTGGAGCAGAATTTGAAAATATGGAGGAGATTGCCTAGAATTCTAAAGAGCTATTAAATATTAATAAGACTTCTAAAAGATATATTTTAATTGGAACTTTGTGATTAAACAGCAACCCCAGAAAGAGAAATGGAAGAAAGAAAAAAGTACTAAAAGAAATAGTTTATTTGGATTGTTTGGTGACTTTGGAACTCTTGGGAATTATTCTTGATTAAAAGCACTTGGGTGGTTGTTTTGTAAAAAAATTTCTCTTTACAATGGCATCGCTTGTGGATGAACTAAAAAATGAATATCAAAAATACAAAAAAGAACAAGAAGGGAAAGATACTTTGGGCACTCTTTTTCAATTTCTAGAAATGGCGGTATGTACCTATGAAAAATTGACTGCGCAGCAGGATGACTGGGATAAAGAAGAAGCCATCTTTGATGAACAAGTGATTCTATTTGGGGAGGAGGAGAAAGAGGAAAAGAAAAAGGGGACTTTAAGATTTGAAAAAACAACCAAAAAAGAGAAAAATGAGGTGAAAGGTGGATACTGTTAAATTCTGCGCATGGGCGCAAGGAACGGAGACGAGGCAGTGAACAGTGAACTTCAACTCTTTATTAATCATTCTGAACAGAACAAAACTCTAGAGCAACAGCAGCCCTTTTATAGGCAAGCTGCTGCTCTAGTAACCAATAAGAGACGTGGAGTGTTAGCCCCCTTAACCAATGAGAGTGGCTCGTTAACAGCCAATCAGATTCTCCTGAACGGACCGTTCCGATATCACTATTATCAGCCAATCAGAAGTGCAGGGCTAGAACCCTGCTATTTTCTAAAGCTTTTGATAAACTTTAAGTGTTTTATTAGTTCATAACAGATACAAGGTTAAAAAACAACAGAAAGGGGGAAAGCAGAAGAAGAAAAAGGAGGTGGAGAGACAAAGGAGTAAAAAGGGCAAGGAGAGGAATAAGCAAGGGAGAAAGGAAGGGATGAGAAGCCTCAATGGTGGGAAGCAAGATTTAAAGAAACAAAATTCATACAGAGACAATGGGTAAATTTAATTGAAAAAGGGATTCTGTAAAGGTACATAAGATTGTGTTTCTATATGTGTATTTAGAATAAAATGCTTAAGATATAAATGAGTATTAATATCTATGATTAGTTTTTTAATGGCATTGATAGTGGTCTTAACTACATTATATACTTATAAATTTGTTTCCTTTGTTGTTGTTCGTTTTTTCTCTCTTATAAAATACATTGTGTAACTTTAGAATGTACTAAACAGAATCCCAATACAAGTTATGTGTTATATTAAGTATTATTAAGTTAGGGGAAAGAGTTAAAGGAGTCATACTCCAATCAGTGCACAAAAGAAGTTTTGTTTAAAGAGAAAAGATGAATGGATAGCTGGAAATAGAACAGACAAAGAATGATAAGTATTATGATTTGAACTGAGATGAGATAAATAAAATAAAACTAAGAAAGTTAAAAGAGGGGAGAAGCTATATAGAAAATTGAAAATAGTAATAAGATATGGAATGGTATATAAAATGAATATGATTTTTGAATTTGTGTCTGTACAAAGAGTTTTAACCCGGGATCAAGCAACTTTCAGAAAAGATATTTTATGTTTTTATGTTTTATGTTTTGTTTGTTTGTGTATTGTCCTTGAAAAGCAATAAAATTTCTATTAACAAGAAATATAATTTGAATAATAGAATGAAAGGGAGAAATAAAGAGAAGTTGGGATAAGATATGAAGTTGAACAGATAACGTAAATATATATATTAAACTGTGCTTGTAATGGAAATGTAATAATTTGGAATTATTCTGTCTCTAAATAAGATGTTCTGTTGGTTTTTTCAGAAAATATCTTTCATGTTATTATATTTTATGCTTTGTGTATTGTTTTGTAAAAACTAATAAAATTTGTTTTAAAAAAATTAGAATATTGTGCAAAAGTTCATTTATTTCAGTAATGCAACTTAAAAGGTGAACCTAATATATGAGATAGACTCATTACATGCAAAGCAAGATAGTTCAAGCAGTGATTTGCCATAATTGAGATGTACTTTCATTTTAAAATTACCCCCAAATACAGATCTTTCACTTTAAAAATACCCAGTAATCAAAGGGCTAACTTTCCTTCCCTTTGTTTTCTTTTCCTTTTCTCCTGCCTTTCTTGTAGTTTATGCCCTGTTTTGTTTTTTAGAGCGGCAAGCTTTTACAATGAAACATTTAGATAGGTGATAGATAGATAGGTAAACACACAAATCTTGTTTAATCTGCTTTTTAAATAGAATTAATTGGGAATGGATATTTCCTATATTAAGAATGGCTACTGCTTTTAGTTTATTTCAGAATAAAACACAAAACAAAATTTTCCTTCTCCTCCCTTCCCATAGGTATGAACTAATGCATTATTCTTAGATTATTAAAGGAGATGGTTAATTCACCTGCCACCAGGATTGCTACAACTACAGAGTTTTGGTCCCTATAATAGAAATTTATTTATTGTTCGTTAGTTTGTTTATTTGACTGCCCAATTCTAGTGAACTAGACCTAGATTACTTTTATAGTACATTTCTACTATAATATTCTTATCTTTTCCCCTTTCAAATTTTCTTTCCTCTTTTTTCACAAATCTGTTCTGATCAACCAAAAAAGAGTTCTTTAAAATTACATTTTGTTGTTCATTCAGTATTGGAAGATACTGGATTCTCATTCCTTTGTGTGCATGTGAATGGTCTCAGAATTACGTAAGTTTTTTAGAAGTGTGAAACTGGAATCTGTCACTCTGGGGAAATGTATCTATTCCTCAAAGCACTACAAACCTTATTCTGCTCCATTTGACACATGGATTGTATTGCTTGCAAATTCCATAAGCTCTCAGCAGTTGTAGACATGAAAACCAGCTGAGAGTAATTCTTCCCTGAAAGGAAAACAAAATACATGTAATAACAAAGATGAAGAGACCAATCAAATTATTTGGAATAAAAACAACAACAATAATAATGCTCTTTTGATTGCCATTGCATAACCTCTCTTTTGTGAACAATTAATTGAAGAAGAAACATTGTTCTGAACTACTCTTTACCTCCCATAAGAATTGAGTATCATATTGATTTTTTTTCATTATTATGTTGCTTGCACATTCAGACAGATGTTTAGCCTGGATTTTGCATTTTTGTCTACCTTTTGATCTGAGATAGCAGATGTTGCTTAATAATATTAAAGATATTGTGTTGTAGGATTTATGTTGTTCCAAGTAAAATTGCCTTTTGCAATTGACTGATGGTGCTTTTGTCAATACTGTTAGTGTTTAATGGTGTTCCACATGTTTTGGAATTGCATCAAAGGCACCTATTACTATTGCTAGTATCATAGTATCTTTGATTTCTTTTGCCATATTCTATTTATTTATGTTGGTTGCAAATTCAGCCAGGTGTTTAGAATGGATCTGGCATTTTTATCAGGACTGTTGGATGAGCATCCAAAGCTGCAGGACTGCAGGAAGAAAAGTTGTCTCTTTAATTACTATTAACCAGATGTTTGGCTGAGTTTGGCATTTTTATCCACATATCAAGTCCTTCCTAAGGATTAGGACAAGCAGAAGTTGTTATTTGATGGTCTTAAAGGTATCCTCACAGAATATAAGCTTTCCATGTAAAGCTGCCTTCACAATTGACTAATGGTGATTCTGTCGATGCTCCAGATATTTTGGGGGTGTACCCAAGATGCCTGTTAGTATTGATGCTGTCTTTGCTTTCTTTTGCCACAGACATCCAACTTCTATTGTCAGCTCTTTGTAGGTTATGATTTTCTTCAGTACTTTCTTTCTCTTCTACTTCGTTGTCTCCAAGTACTGCAGTGTTTACTATGAAGACTTTTTTTTTGGTCTTTCTTATTGACAGCTGTTAAGTCTGAGTCAGTGGTGGGATTCAAATTTTTTTACTACCGTTTCTGTGGGTGTGGCTTGGTGGGTGTGGCAAGGGAAGGATACTGCAAAATCTCCATTCCCTCCCCACTCCAGGGGAAGGATACTGCAAAATCTCCATTTTATGTTCCCACCACTTCTTGCTTGCAGGCAAAGGGTATTTCTTTCAAAGATCCCAATGCTCTGTTGTTGCTACTTTGTCATGCCATTGTTTGTGGACAGTCTGTGTGATCTTTCTGCAGTAGCTAAGCAGGTAATCCACTATTTTTTCAGCTTTTTTGCTGAGACTATAATGTTTTTTGTTACTCAATTCTGGATTTGTATGCATTTGTTTTTAAAACCTTGGCCCTGTGCAACTAGAATTATTACTGTTACATACAACAGTTTTCAATATGAAATCACAGATGCCAGTTCATTAACTGATGTTGGCCCTCCTTACACATGAAATTCTTCCCAAGAACCTAAGATGTTGTAATATAGTGATGTAATATATGTGTGGATCCAAGCAATGTTGTCTTTTGCTCTTGACAGATGAAAATTTTGTCAATGGATACATTTTCTGAGCACTGTCCAAGATTTTGTGGTATGGTATGCAGTGTGCCAATATTATTATTATTGTTGGCCCCCCAGTCAGCCAGATATTTAGACTGAATTTGGCATTTTTATCCACCTACCAAGTCTCTCTCATGAACCTGGGATAATGGTAATGATGATGATGATGATTAAAGCTTGGGTTTTAATGCTTGCTGCCTAGTTCATTGCCAAAAACAGGGGAAAAGATTCTTGAGTATATTTAAGAAAAAGAACCCTCCACAGGTCTTCCAAAGATGAACAATGACTAGAACTGTTAGACTTTATCAGTAGAGATTATCATTTTCAAAAGAATAGCTGTATGAAAGTTAAAACTTTTTTAATGTCGTATTATTAATGTAAATTTGTTCTTAGAAGACAATGACTCAGAGTTGCTTCATTTTCAAAATATAAAGTATGGCCAGTGTTCTTGTCTCTGTTGATATTATTTATTACTTGTGTTTTTAATTAAATTTTAGTTTTGATTCAGCTACCAGAACATGTGTATATGTACGGAGTGT
This sequence comes from Hydrophis major, assembly GCA_033807585.1. Lineage (NCBI taxonomy): Eukaryota > Metazoa > Chordata > Lepidosauria > Squamata > Elapidae > Hydrophis > Hydrophis major. The sequence continues at coordinate 77,671,391 of CM066328.1, read as the reverse complement.
ATATAATGGAGAAAGAAACACACTTAAATGTAATTGTATTTCTTGTGCAGTACATGTGCTATTGCAAGCTTCCTGGCACTCCTTTTTCTTTTACTAGATAGCTGCTACATTTTATATCTATTTCAGTTGATCACAACGATGAAACCAGGGCATATTATGTTCCTGTAATTATATGTAAATTACCTTGATCTTGATAGGATTTATTTCTATCCAGACATGCATAAAATTGAATGCATATGAGAGAAGTACATCCAAAGAAACCTTGGTACATTGACATTAATAATAAGTGAATTATATATTCTACACCCAAATCTGAAGGAAGCCCTTGGAATGAGATCCTTCTGAACTGGCAGAGGATGTTTTGAGGACATGAGTGTTAGCCACCTGAGCAAATTAAAATGAGAAAAATTTGGAAACGTTATCATGGAAATTTCTATGGCAGCCAACCAGCCATTCTCTCATCCGGGATACATTATTCAATTTCCTACCATATTCATATGGAATCATGCAGAGAATTTTGTGCTCACTGCATGCCTTCACTCATAACTGAGCTGTTTTGAGAGGATTTTTATTGTTGTAGTTCCTTAGAGTTTTCTTTCTGCTAAAAATAAAATAATGTTTTCTCAAATAAACTGATGCTTCCTCATTTTTCCTCCAGTATGTTAGCTAATGAGGACCAGAGGGAATAGTTGCTAGATAATGGTGGTTGGAATGGCAATCAAGTTATGGGAAAATAAATAATATTTACATAATTCATGTAAATTAGGTTAGATTTTTAAATTTTTAAATAATGCTGTTTTTAATCAGAATTATCTAGCATGCACACATACAACCTAATCTTCAGCAAAAACTTTATGTGTCATTGATGACATACAATTCATAATCTGAGGTGTGTGTGATTATCTTACATTGTTGAAATTGGTTGGTATTGAAGAAAAGTTCCTGGTTTTAAACAGGATCACAAATGCACTTATTTTTAGAGATGCTGATTCAGGGGTGTCCTGTCCAAGAAGACCCCCAAAACAAGAAATAATAGACTACTGGGCCTGAAATCATCCATGGTTTATTGCTAAATTATTCAAAAGTTACCATTTGAAATATGCAATCAATCCACAGGGAGAGCCCAAGGCCCATAATAACTGTAGTACCTCATCATCTTTAAGACCCCAACCATTTATCTGCTCTTTGTGTTTCCAGGAATTATTGTTTTTAATGGCAACAGCATAGGCAGTAATTATCTGCTAGGCAAAAGGAGGCAAATTCAGTGACAGCAAAGTAATGTGTGGGAGATAGTAATGGGCAACTGTGTGGGACAGGAGACATCGGGCAAATAAATCAGAGAAACTAGCAGAGATGTTTTGTAGAAAGCCTGTAAAAGCACCTTCAAATGTGGGGTGCAATTGAAAAGAATTGTACTAACATTGTAACATTTTTTAACTAAAGAAAAGACAAGATCTTTGATATTGATATCTCTTTTGTATGCATGCAAATTCTCCCCTAGCTTCGTGTAAATTAGGAAACAGTAACATTTGTTTGGTTTTAGATCTATATTTCAATGCATTTATACAAGATAAACATTATTGGATGAGTATTTAAAGCCTGTTGACAGTTCCTTGTATTAAATAAATAAATTCTTTCCTTTTCATAGTCTGGAGGCCCAATCTATGCAAAGCTTATTTGGGTTATCGCCAGAGAAAAAACCCACCAAAAATATCCTTTTGTCAGCCTAGTTTTATCATTCTCCTTTTTTTCCTATTTGCTCTCAATCCAGAATGCAGAGTAATTGGTTTTCGTTTTAAAAAGACAGGTTACTGTTGAATATTAGGGGGGAAATTTTAACAAAAAGGAAAAGTTCAATAGTAGAATTGGTTCCTGAGGGAGGTGTTAATTTCTCCTTCATAGAATGTGTTTACGCAGAGAATGGACAGCCATTTTGTTCTGTAAATTCATTAGCATTCTCGAAACCCCGCTCTTTGATTGGCCAAAGCGCGGGGCAATCTGATTGGTTTAGCAAGCCGCGCTGATTGGCCTGCTAAGAATCTCCTGCGATTGGTGGATACGAATCGCGGGAGATTCAAAGTGGTGCCATTGGCCGCGGCTGCCGCGGCTTGAGAATAAAAAGCCGCTGTTTTTTTCCCTTGGAGCCAGATCGGTTCCGGGGACCAATAAAGAGCTGAAACCTACTCACCGCCTCCTGGTCTCCTTACCGACGGACACGACACTGGCGACAAAGGTGGGATTCCGATTCTGAACCCCAGCAAGCACGTGTCCGACGGAAGCAAGACCGACGAGATGGCCAGCATCGCTCCGCCCGTGCCCTTCAACCCTGCTAGCGAGGACTGGGAATCCTACACGGACAGATTCCGCATGTTCCTCGAATGCAGCGATATGAAGGACGCCACCGGGCCGAAGAAACGAGCTGTCTTCCTGACACACTGCAGGCCCGCAGTGTTGAAGATGGCGAAAGCCCTAGCGAAACCCGCTGACGTCACCGGGATGGACTGGGCCAACCTCGAACCTTTACTCCGAAAACACTACGCTCCCGCCGTGCCCACCCTCATCAGACGGCATGAGTTTTATCGGCGGGACCAGAGGTCGGGCGAAAGCCTCAGTGACTTTGTTGCGGAGCTGCGGAACCTAGGAGGACTATGCGGGTTCTCCGACATGGACGGGGCCCTACGGGACCGAGTCGTGCTTGGGCTTCGGGACCCAGTCCTACAGAGTCGGCTGATGGCCAAAGGCGACATCGCCCTCGCCGATGCCATCGCTGAAGCCACCGCAGCCGAGGCCACCAGGCAGTCAGCAAACCGCATGTGGAGACCGGACGCCACGGACCGCACCGCAAACAACAACCCTGGACGGGCGACCGAGGCCCAACCGGAAGCAAGTCACCACGAAACTACCACCCACCATGGCGAATTCCACTCCACCTCCGACACTTCAGACGAGGAGGAGGAAATCCACTGGCTCCAGGCAGGACGCGAACAGCGCAGTCGGCGGGGTCGTAAGTCGGGGACCGTGTGTGCCGGTTGTGGAGGCAACCACCCTAGATCCGAGTGCCGGTTCTTTGACGCAGTCTGCCAGCACTGTGACAAAAAGGGTCACATCGCCCACGTATGCCGATTAAAGAAAGCCTACAGCCCCAGATGGCAGGACCACAGCGAGCGGAGACGGGACAGCACACCCCCCAGAACCAGAGATCGCCCAGCCGACAGCCATTGGGACCAGAGCGGGCGAGCCCGACGAGGTGGCGAGACCCGGCGGAAGGAGGAAACCCACCAGACGGTCATCATCGGCCACGCATCAACCACCGACGCCCGAAAATTCTACGTGGAGGTAGGCATCAGTGGACTCCGGGTCCTACCTCTCCATGGTCGCCTGGCAAGAAATCAAACGCTTGGTGCCTACCATCCAAAAGAAGGGACTGGAGAACCAGAGACTAATCATTAAAGACTACCAGGGAAACCGCATCCCAGTAGTCGGAACCGGACAATTCAGAGTAACATTTAAGGGACGCACTGTAAAGCTTCCCCTAACAATCGTGGACTGAGACCGACCCTGCCTTTTGGGACTGCAATGGTTCGCACCGCTCGGCATCGAAGTCACGGGCATCAACCACATCGCCGAGACCGATTGGGAGCAACAACTGGCACGGGACTTCCAAGAAGTGTTCGACAGCACCCTAGGCAAGTACCGAGGGCCCCCTATCTCTTTCAGCCTAGACCCGAACATTCCCCCAAGATGCCTAAAACCAAGGCGGGTACCTTTCGCACTCAGGCCAAAAATTGAAGAGCAAATTGACAAGCTTGTCAAGCAAGGGGTCCTACAACCAATAGACCATGCCTGGTGGGAGACCCCAATAGTCACCCCAGTCAAGCCTGATGGGTCGGTGAGAATCTGCGGGGACTATAAGGCCACCCTAAACTGCGCCTTGCAACAAAACGCCTACCCTATCCCAGTAGTGCAGCATCTTCCACACTCACTGGGGGGAGGCAAGGTTTTCGCGAAACTCAACCTGGCCCAAGCATACCAGCAGCTGCCGGTAGACGAAGAAACCGCAGAAGCGCAAACCATAGTCACCCACCAGGGAGCTTTCCGATGTAACCGACTCCAGTTCGGAGTCAGCGTGGTGCCTGGAATTTTCCAGAGCTTCATGGAGAGACTCTTACAAGGCATCAAGGGGGTGGTGCCCTATTTCAATGATGTGCTGGTATCGGCAGCCAACCAGCCAGAACTAGAGGGTCGACTAAAGGGAGGTGCTAACCAAATTCAAGGAAACCAGGCTAAAGGTGAAGAGGGAAAAGTGCCAACTTTACACAGAGCGGGTTGAATTCTTGGGGTACCTCCTTGACCGGCACGGCATCCACCCAACCGAAACCAAAATCAGAGCCATTAAAGAGGCCCCCACACCCAGGACTAAAACGGAACTGCAGGCATTTCTGGGACTGCTTAATTTTTACAATGTTTTCCTGCCCCAAAAGGTGACCGCGGCAGAGCCTTTGCATAGGCTCTTGGACAAGGCGGCTACCTGGACTTGGGGGAAACGTGAGGAAGCCGCCTTCAGGAAAACCAAGGACCTGCTCACTTCGGATGCTGTCCTCATCCAACACAACGAGACCCTACCACTAGCCGTCACATGCGACGCATCACCTTTCAACGTCGGCGGCGTCCTCAGCCACACTCTCCCCAATGGAAAAGAAGCACCCATCACCTTCTTTTCAAGGACCCTCACCAAACCAGAGAGAAACTACAGTCAGCTGGACAAAGAGGCCCTGGCTATTGTCGCCACAGTGAAGAGGTTCCATGAGTACCTCTACGGCCGGACATTCACCATTATCACCGACCACAAGCCGCTGCTGGGAATCCTCGCAGGGGACAGGGCCACCCCGAACATTCTCTCCTAGAATGACAAGGTGGTCCGAATTCCTTGCCGCCTACAGCTACCGGCTCACACACTGACCCGGTAAGACGATCACACATTCAGACGCTTTGAGCCGCTCACCGCTACCCGAGCTAGACACCGACCCAGCACCCATGACGACCACCCTCAGCATAGAGACTCTGCCCGATCTACCCATAACCGCATCAGACATTGCCCGAGAAACTAATAAAGACAAACGTCTGGCGCGGGTGTTACATTGGGTAGAGAAAGGGTGGCCAGAAAAGGACAACGACGAGACATTCAAAACATTCCAGAACCAGCAAACAGAACTCTCGCTACAAAAAGGGTGTGTACTGTGGGGGGATAGGATGGTCATCCCGGAAAAACTGCAAGGGAAGGTACTGGAGTTGTTACACGAGGGGCACCCGGGCATAGTTAGAACAAAAGCCCTGGCCAGGAGTTACGCTTGGTGGCCAGGGATGGATAAACAAATCGAGGCTTGGGTGGCAAGGTGTCAACACTGCCAAGAAACCAGACCAAGCCCGCCCATGGCACCGATCCTAGAATGGGAAACCCCCGGGGGACCTTGGTCTAGGATCCACATAGACTTCGCCGGGCCCACAAAGGGACATACATTCCTAATAACCGTAGATGCTTACTCCAACTGGTTGGAGGTAAGCAACATGAAAACCACCACCACAGAGGCCGTGACCAAGGAACTTTGCAAACTCTTCGCAACACACGGCCTCCCAGATGTCATCATGTCGGACAACGGGCCCCAATTCACCTTGCTAGAATTTGAAAAATTCCTAGCGGAACGGGGCATACGACACTGACAGCCCCGGTGCATCCGGCGGCAAACGGAAGGGCGGAACGGATGGTTCAATTCACGAAAAAACCATCCAGAAAATAGACCACGGGGAGATCCAAGACAAAATAAATAAAATGCTTTTCATACAACACATAACCCCGAACACGACAACAAACAAAAGCCCGGCAGAGCTACTAATGGGGAGGAAAATAAGGTCCCCACTCAATAGACTGCACCCCACATACAACCCGGAAAACCCCCCGAACTCCTCCAGCAAGCACCGATCCTTTCCACCAGGCGACGCTGTCTACGCAAAGAACCTAACCGGAGACCCACTATGGGGACCAGCAACCATAACCCAACTGACAGGTTCCCACTCGTACCGGCTACAAACAACCGACGGACGAGCATGGAAATGCCACATCGATCAATTAAGTTCGAGGACAGCCACAAGAAACACAACCGACACGCAACCAGACATAACCAATCCCATTAACACAAACCAAGAGGGGAGGGAATACCCAGGGAACCAAAACCCAGAAGAAAGGAACAAGCCATACTCACCAGCAAGCAGCCAGCTTGGAACCTCACCAGGAAGAAGCAGCCAGGCCAGCTCGACCAGCCTGGAAAGACCAGGCGGGAGCAGCGAAAACCGCAGCTCAACCAGCCTGGGTAGACTGGGAGGGAGCTGCAACGAGCGGCCCAGTAAGACATACCAGGCGGTTCCACCGACGAGTCCGAGAGACACAGATAACCTGACCGAACTGGCCGGGAGCCAACCCACGACTGACCTGCGCAGGTCCAGTAGGCAAGTACGGAGCCCCGCCTACCTGCGGGACTACGTTATGTAGGACCAAACCAAGAGGGGAGGGGTGTTCTGTACATTCATTAGCATTCTCGAAACCCCGCGCTTTGATTGACCAAAGCGCGGGGCGATCTGATTGGTTTAGCAAGCCACACTGATTGGCCCGCTAAGAATCTCCCGCGATTGGTGGATACGAATCGCGGGAGATTCAAAGTGGTGCCATTGGCTGCGGCCGCCGCGGCTTGAGAATAAAAAGCCGCTGTTTTTTCCCTTGGAGCCAGATCGGTTCCGGGGACCAATAAAGAGCTGAAACCTAGTCACCGCCTCCTGGTCTCCTTACCGACGGACACGACACATTTGTTGGGAGTGCTTTACTTTGAATTTCTATATAGACCATTAGGTTGTTTGTGTGTGTTAGCATAGTGGTTAAAATGGCATCTTTCATTGCTAGGATTATTTTATAAAAATGTCGCCATTCTTGCTGTTTTGTATTCTGAAGTCTCATTTCAAATTAATCTTACCTGGAGGACTACAGAAGAAGCCATCTTTTTCGTAGTCTGGCTCCACCATCCTCCTTATTCTTGCTTCTCGTTCTCCTTGTAAAGCTCTCTGCCCTTTGCTGATGCCCAGATCTCCAAAGCTAACAAAAGAAGTAAGGCTATCTTTAGGAAACTCTAAAACTGAGCATTTTTTCTGTATCAGCTCAGCTGATTGACTTAATTTCATTAAGCAGGGATGGAAGATAAGGCTTTCCTATTTTGATCCCAATGATATCCCTGATTTGGAATTTACAGATACATAGATTGCCAATATGTATCTTATTGTTATTTCAATTAATTAATTTCAGAGTATATCTGGGGGAAACAATTCTCTCTTAGAATACACCAAATGGTTGTTTCCAGCACAATTAAAATAAAAATTACTTTTATCATGCAGCAAAGTCCTTTTAAGTGGGAAGAAAAGCTTCCCCCCTCCCCCAATATTGGACTCCATTACTAGTAGGCATTTTAATTCTTATCTACTTGAAAAAGAAATACTAAGTCTTTTCGGCTGCTTGCTCAATTTCTTGGTTAATGTTTGTTGTCTTCCATGCCTTAACTAAAATAAAAATTAATACAAAACTACATGCTACATCTGGAGTGTGGAAGTGTCATGTATTGATTATATATATTGATGGTGCTATGATAAAAATATAACTAGAGAAATTATATTTTAGGTTTTTATATTCCATTTTTGATAGCTGAATATTTCTGGATTATTATTTCTATTACAATAATGTGATAGAAAATGTTTGATAACCATTGGCTTTTCTGATATTTGGGCATCCACTTTGCAAACAAGACCAGTACTTTTAGGAATCAGGACCATCAAAAACTGGCTACCATAGGGATGCTCATTCATATTTGGTTGTCATGATAGATGTGGGTTGTCATAAAATACCTAAAATATGACAAAAAGGCAAACAAATATAACTAAAACTTAATAAATGAATACATAGCAAAAGAGAGTTCTGTGCCTTAAAATACTTTAAAAGTCAGACTTCAAATGCACCATTCTTTCTCATTAAGAATGCCCTTTCCTGCCACACTTTCAGCATATTAGAGCCATATTCACCAGAGTCATTTCTCCCTTTTTTCAGGATTCAACATTCTCCTGAGAATAAGCTTCTCACAATTACATACTTTCTTGTATGCAGATATGGGGCCTAGAAACTTAAAGTAAGTTTGAAAGATGGCACCCAACTAGTGGCCAGAAATTCTAGCCTTTAGTATTTTTAAAATCAGATGTTCCATTTGACAGAGGAAAACTATTCATGGGCTCAGTGGTGCCTATTAATTGCAACCACTTACACTTATATTAAAAATGTGTGATTCTTAATCCATGCTTCCTGTTGTTGATCATCTTCATCAACAACAATATATATTTTGCACCTGGTCCTCAAGGAATGCCACTCATGTCTTCCAAACTCTAGAATCCTATCCTCTGAAATAAGGTCATTGAATGCATTCATTTAATGGTCACATAGTTCTCAGGCAATAATCTTAAAACTGTAGAAGCAGAATGCAAAAAAATAATTCATAGACATGGGTCTCTCTTCACAGAGACCTTTTTCTCATTATTTTAATGCATGTCATGATATTGTCACTGGAATAACAACAACAACAATAATAGAAATAATAACAGCAACCTGTTATCAATGAAGGGAGAAAGGGAAAGCATCTTTTTATAGCCTGTTTGGCTTTTCATATTCTTCCAAACTGTGAGTTTTCTGCCAATCTCTGTGTCTCGTGGTTCAAAACCCTATTTATAATGAAGAAAGGAAGATGTTAAAAACATTAAAAGTGTGATATTTTATCAGCTACCATAGGTATTTTGGTACATGTCCAAATCAGTCTTGTTTTTTAAAATATGTACAGCCTTATGATCCCAAAGCCATAAGGATAGAAACATTAGAATAGGCCTGTTTCATTCTAATCAAGATTTTCAGAGTATCTTTAGACATTCTTGTTATCATCAAAAGTTTTGAATAACCTCAATTTTTTTCATTCCAGACCATGTAATTCTCATTCATGCAGGTAGGCCTTAGGCAAGAACAATCTACGGAGAGTGGGGTTCAAAACAGGCAAGATGGCTGTCATGGTGGCACAATCCAAGCCTGGTGGGATTATTTTATGTGGGTAGATATGGATGAGACTTACACTGGGCTGCCTCTTCCATTTTGTCTGTTTTGACACCTTTTGTAATATGTGAATGAGTCCCCTTACTAAATGACTACTTTTTATTTTGATGCTGCCTTGCAAGGAATCAAATCAATTACCAAATATATAATGGAGCCCATTCACAATCTAGAAAAGCCTATAATTTATCCCAGAATGTATAAAGGACATATGATTTCTAACCATCTAAAAGGGCAGGATTTAAAAACAGTATTTTAAAGTCTCTTAATTTTTTCCCCAAGCATTCTCACTGGTACCCTTTAGGAAGAGGAAAAAAGTGGACAAAGTAGCTAACAATAAACAAACAGTTAAGCACTCTGAATCTAGTTTGTCTTAATTAGTCTGACTAAAGGCCTTCAAGCATACTTTCAGTTCTATCTGGCAATTGAGTTTAGCTTCTTTATATACAAAGCACCGAACTATGTGGCCATTCACTTAACATTTCAGCTTAGGGTAAATTAATTAAAATCAAGTTTCTGGGAAAGTATGGTGAAATGCAGTTATCCTGAGATTTATTTCCACATGCTGCTGGGTGGAGAACTGATAGCAAACTTTTAAAGTAATCACCCTCCAACTGTAGTCCTCCAAAAGACTAATATCCCCACCATCTCCCCTCCCTGTTAATACGTACTCCAATTGTAGTCTGGGAAGCATCATATTGGCATGGCTCTTTGAAATCGCAAATAAACTCCCAAGTTAAGTAATCAGTATGAACTCACCCACATGGGTTCAGAAAAATCTGGCACATTTCCTACTAGTAGACCCACCAAAGTACAGATCAACACAGTCACCGAACAGAACACTAAGACAGCAATTGGCCACTCAGCAATCACTTGGGATAAACTAAAAAAGAAGCAATAAAAATAAAATAAAAACACAAGCAATTGCTTTTTCTTTCATTTTCTATTCCATTTATTTGACTTGATGAACTGTCATAGGATAGAAAAGTAAATAGACAAAATAAATAGATGGGTTTTAAAAATAATCTAGTGATGTCATTTGATGACTTCTCTGCAAAGAGAGTAAATGGTGCTATTGCCTATATTTGCTTTCTCACACTAGTATATGTTATCTTTACTTTAACTACAAGTAGTATTACACTCCCATAGGATGAGGGCTATATTGTAGCATGCTGGGATCCAGTTGATGAAGGAAGATTGTACCAAACTGTCATGCAAAATGTAATTGAAGTCAGTCCTCTAAAGGCAAACAAGCAAAAACTATTGTGAGAACATAACCTTAATCTCTTGTGTTTCCTTCCTTTGATATAGTCTTTTACCTATTTTGGGAAACACTCTTGTTTTGTTTTAAAGATTTAACAGACAGGTGGTTTTTCCCTCTATCTGATCAAAATTGTTGGTATCTCCTGCCCACTACATAAACCCAGAACATAAGATCTCCATTAGGTCAGGCCAGGGGCCATTTCGTCCAATACTTTCCCACACAATAGTCAAGCAGACGTCTTTAGGTGCCTCAAATGGACAGTAGTGGAGATAGGCATCTAATTACAATTTCCAATGTATTGAAGTTCCGTGAGATTTAATTTTACTTTTGTTTTCACTATTAGGGAACATTCCAACATTCCTCACACTTATATTTTGAAGTAAGATAGTTCTAGATTTATTTTTCTTTTTTTCCTGAAACATAAATACTGGTGTAGTCCTTCATTCTCACATTACATTTTAGTAATGGATGCCTTACCATGATAAACAAGCAATGTCACCAATTTGAAGTTTTAGCATATAAAACTCAAAACATGACTTATTTCATGCAGTGAATCAGTATATCCGGGTATCTGCAGAATACAGTAAGAAAAAGTTTACATGTGACTATGGTGGTTTAATTGAAGCTCCATCTAGTTTTTATGTGAGTTGTGATGGACAGAAAAAACAGGTGGAGCTTCAGACACACCATCATGGCTACCATCTTGATTGTTTTTTCTTTGCGATTACACTCTGAAGACACTTGATATGTTCAGGAGGATACAATCAGGAGTGGGATTCTACCAGTTTGGATCAGTTCTATAGAACTGGTTGTTATGATTCTGTGCAGTTTGGACAACTGGCAAATCAAGTCACTGGCTGTCCCCTCCCCTCCCCTCCTGTTGGATTTCTTGCTTTCTAGCTAATCTAAATCGTTGTTGTACTGCTTTGCCTTCACCCAGGAGGCTTTCCTGAGGCCCGGTTGGGGTGGTATTCAGGGGATTGGGGGGTGGGGGAGAAGTGGCTTGAGAGTAGAACTGAACCTTCCTTAGGACTGAAGATTCTATTTTTCAGTGCAGACTCAGGCAGCAGACTGTAGAAAGGTAGATCTCTGAGTGAATCTGTGATTTTGCAAGCAACTCAATCTGCTTTGCCTGATTTTGGGTAAAAGTTGCTCTTTTTTAAATTAAAAAATCAATATTTACATAAATTTTTACAATATTTACATACAAGCCACGCCCAGCCAGTCATGTGACCACCAAGTCACCCCCAGTTAGCAAGCCACACCCACAAATTAGGCCATGCCCACAGAACCGGTTGTCAAGAAATTTGAATCCCACCCCTGGACACCATCCCTGTTTATAGAATAGAGATACATTTTGGGGGTTAGAAATTCTCTGATAAGCCTTAGTATTCAACAATCAGAGCATAACAAGTTTTCCACTTCTGACATTGGGCAGTTTTACTGGGCTGCATCTTTCAAACTTCCCAGCCCAAAGGGCACAGACTGGGATTATTAGCTACATAGATGGGAAAGTCTGAAGCATAAGAAATTGTATTTTAATAAATCTAGTATAACTCAAGCTTGAATATAAGAAAATGTACAAAACTGTGAAAGGAAATGTGTTAAAAGAAAGCCAAACAAGGCCAGCTAGCAAATACGTCAATGACATACTGTAGAGTACTTGAGCTGAATCTTGACTCTTTTAAAAAAAAGAGTCAAAAAATGGAGCATTAACAGAGCCAAATACTGTAAATAAGGAAAGTAATGATTACATGATGAAGAATGACTAGATATATTTTGTAGGCATGCTTCTAATTTGCCTGCTTGTGGGTACAGTAGGACTTTTTTTAACATGGGTCTGATTTTTGCAGTTGTCTTATCTGTTTTAGACAGAATAAACTGAAAAAAAAAAAAGCACACGTAACTCAGCCAATGCAAGGTGAGTATGACCACTCTCCCACGTCCAAACTCTGAGGAAATCATAAATGATTCCAGGAATACTTATTATCATGGTGCATGAATAATAGAGCAGGAGTGGTATGGTGGCCTAGAGGTGGAGCTCTTGCCTCACAATCAGAAGGCTGTGAGTTTGATCCTAGGTAGAGGCAAATATTTTTTCTCTCTGGGCATGTTGAGAATATTCTACTAAATATAACTCCTCATTGGTGACAGGAAAGGCATCCGGCCAGTAAGCACTCAGCTCCATTCAGTTGCCCAGGTTGCAGCCCACAAGGGGTTTTGGGGTCGTTAAAAGGAGATGATGATGATGATGATGATGAGTAGAGAAAGGGGCCCAAGCTATGATGGTATTTCTCAAGCTCAGCAACTTTAAGACTTGTGGGCTTCATCTCCTGGAATTCCATAGCCCCTTTCTCTACATATCTTAAAAGTTGCTGATAATGAGAAACATTGAGCTATGGTATAGAAGAAAATAGTGTCAACAAACAAAGCACTATGCATGCGAGTAACCCATCCAGCAATGAATGCCATATGCAACATCAGGACTGATGCTAGGATAAATATGTGAAATTGTTCTTGAACAAATATTCTAAATATATGGGAGTTACACTCCATTAAACAGATTGCTTCTCTAAAAATGTAGGGGCTTGCTTTATAAATCCTATAACCCAGATCCAAAAAGAAGCAGCTGACCAAGACCAAACCATGATCTATTTGGACAAGTGCAATTTTAGGAAAGCAAAGTACATCTACCACAAAGTGGTATCCAAACAAGTGGGAAGCTTTTTAATGAGACTCACGAGCTCTTAATCTAACTGCTTTCCTTTGCCTGCCTGGAATTATGCAAGAGTAATAACTTGGCTCATTCTAAATAACTGGATTGAAGGAAGAAAATGTGAAACAATAGAAGGGCATGAAATAATGGATTTTAACCTACCTCTTTGGCATCCTGAACACTTTGTCATGTCTGTAGGGAGAAAGATAATCATTGGCTTATTAATTTCATGCCAAGCATAGTTCTTTATTGATTTGACCATTTAGCCTTTTGAGCAAGAAAAATGCAAAGTCAAAATTCCATGATGTAACACAGGCAATAAGCCCTAATGGGCAGTATCTATACTTTGATTGTTTATTTCAGGAGTGAAATTTATTCATCTGATTGGTAACTATGTGTCTTAAATCACCAGTGTTTCTCAAACTGGTATTTGTGGGTTTAAATTGAATGTTTTTAGACCAACAAAAAAGCAAGTGAGTGTTAACGTAGGGAAGGCTAATGTAAGAAATTTTTTATTTTCCTTTGTTAAATTCAAAGTCATGCTAAATAAAGATAAGTGATACGTAATTTTCATCATCATATTTATGTTGAATTACATAAATAATACCTTAGTTAAAGAGTTTATTTAGATTTTCAAACTCATCAAGGCTTTCTTTGGAGATAAAATACTCACTTCCAAATCTTGCTTGACCTTAGAGATTCAATTTCTATGGTGTTGAATTTTGCTGTAGATTTGGAGTTAGTGTTAAAAATCTTTTCAAGGATTTTGTTCATATCTTTGAGAGATCAGGACTGCTGGGATTCTACCTCTCCTAAGGCAATATTTTATAAGATTTTTCTAATTGAAATTTGACTTGCAGTTGCCCCCAAAGCAGGCCATAGACCACAACATACCTCTGGTGGAGATCAGAAAGAAGGCAAAATATTAACTCTTTTATTGCTCCTCAGGAAAGGGATACAATGCACTCTTTCATAATATTTTGCCTCCTTCTGGCCAGCTCAAGAAACGTACAAAGAATATCCAGATTAAGAAGTTTGCACTGCTAAGACCTCTACTCTACCAAGAGCTAGGCATGAATAGAAAGTTCAAAGAATTTGCAAGCTCTACTAGGGCCATACTATTGACATGACTTTTTATGATAAAATGGAAGTGAAATATGATATCCATTAAAATGTAGGCACCTTTTAGATATCAGGTTTTACTGAATCAGTTGATTCATCAGTTGATTCATCAGTTGATTAATTTATGAATTAAGTGCTCACATTCTGCTTCTGAAATATAAACACAAGTATTTCCATTGAAAGCATGGGGCAGCTTTTCCCAGCTTGGTGCCTTGCAGCTCTTATCATTCTACATCAGTAAGGGAATGTTCTGGCTGCATAGGGTGGGAGTTAAAATCCACCACTTCTCTAGGGCACAAACCATGCCTTTATGGACAATGCCCTTCAACATTGCCCATACTGTTTGAAACAGGAGAGCTTATGGGGAGCAGGAGGATGAATGGATAGGAGGCAATGCAAACATAGCACAACATGCTAGGAAAGAACCAAGAAGCTAGTGAAAAACTGGATTTACCAGTTTCCTTAATGTTAATAATGCTCAGTAATATTGATGACACAGAAATATTTTAAAATACAAAAAAGATAAATACCAACTTCCCAGCTTGTGATTTTTATCTATTTAAGAAACATCAGCACACGGCATCCAAAACTGAAGATGTTGAAAATTACTTATTTTCTCAAACTCCCCATCCAATTTATTCAAAAATAAAAGCAGATTGCTCGCCCAATCAGGAGAAAAACCTATATTAACCATATATCATACAGCATTCTAATAATTAAAATAAATATTCCAGAATTTGTTTCTGCCTCTAAAATTTTTAAAAAATATGATTTTTAAGGACTTTCTCTGGAGTAAAAACACAGAAAGAATAAAACTGCAAAACCTACTTGGAAAAGGCAGATGTATTGATTTATGGTACATGGAGTTTTAGCGCTAGACTTAGCTCCCAGGGGTGCACTAATGTTTCAAAACAAGCAACCCTTAGATTGGCCTGATGCCAGGAAGAGGATCATTAAACTTCAGCTACTAATGTTGCTGTTGGATAAAAATAAAATGTCTGTTGTCATTAGGTATGGTCCAATGAGAAATTAATGAAGGGAAAGTTATTAAATGAGAATAAGGCCAGTCTATAAACCATCTTGTATCCTGAGGGTCTTTTCATACCTTTTATAGTGTCATATTCATGCTTTGCTATTGAATTTAGTTTGGCTAAGGAGTCATACCCAATCTTAATTTCCAGAGGAAATGGGAACATCTTCATGATATTTGCTGGATTGTTTATCATCTATTTGAACAGTTACCAACATCCAAAGTCTCAAAAAATTCAATGGCTACTGTATTATGCAGGTAAAGTAATGCTCTAAAATTAAGCTACTGATGAAGAGCATATAAAATTGGGATAGACATGGAATGGCTATTTTAAAAAGAAATGCATCATCCATTCCTCCCCAAAAGATCAAAGAGTAAATGAAATATTTGTATGCACATATACATATGGTTATTATGATTTCATTAGAATTAATGTAGAGCTTATCATAGTGGGAAGAGAGTGAGCAAGTGATAGGAGTTCCTACTGCTCAGTCCATTGTCCAGTACTACCCATGAATGGACAGCTTCCTCTTCCTTCCCCTTCTTTGACTCTTATTTTTCATGCAGCTATCTACCAGACAGACCTTCAGACTGTCTTGTGTAAGGGAGAACAGATGCTTTCCATATGGCCCACCTGACTCTTATAGAGACGTGCTAAGCTGTCAAAATGTGTGGTTCTTACCTGACTGTTACAACATGGTGTTGCACTGGCCGTACATGCTGCTGGTCGTGTGGCCATTGCTTCCATCTATTCTCAGTAGTCTCATGTCGGGGAGTTGATAATGAATCCCCACTGGAGCGATGGGAGCACAAAGTAGCTCGGTCCCCATGTCCTGGCAGAGGGGGCAAGGCATAGCTGCTTCTGGTGGCTTCTTGGTGGTTGCAATGATAATACAGGTGAGGCTGGAAGGAGTCCTGAGAGCCAGATGGCACCTGGCCATTGGACCGAGTGGAGATGGGTGCAACCTTATGACTGGAACTGGGCTGATGGTATCTCACTGTGCTGGGAGAAGCATTGAGCAGACAGTGATGGACTGGGCATCTTCTTCCCCAGGAAATTCCACTGGGGCTTGATTCAGCCTTCCTGATCTCTGGTACATTAAGACAGGCTTGACCAAGCTCTGGATTTGCTTTCTCTCTGCAAGAAAAAAACATTAACTTTGCATTTTTCCTTTCTGTTTCTATCTTTGCCACAAAACATAGCAAAATCAAATAAATGATATAATACATAATATAGAACACTTGACATTATTTCTTAAGTAAAAATAAAATTTGTCATGACCTATGTAAACATTGAATGAACAGACTTGAATCTTCCATAATTAGCATAATACCATCAAACTGTGTTCCAATTTCCACCAATATATCTTTTAAACTTGTATTATGCAGGCAGCAGGGCTCCTGACCAAATGCTTTGCTCCTCAAGATAGAATGACTGAAGAATAGGATTTCAGCCTTGGTAGTGCATCTGCCATTTGATTCTACTGTTCCCATCAGTGGTGGAACAGAAGAAAGCAATAATACTCTAGCATCCAGATGGGAAGAGAAGAGATGGAGTAATGAAGAAGCAAGTCCTGTTGCCCTGTTCAAGCCAACTTTATTGCGACTTCTAGAAAAATCTGCAGGCCCCTCCCATCTTAAGAGAAAATCAAAATAATTAGCAAATTTTATCATTCACAAACCTATGTTCTCAATGCTTCAAAAACTTAGGATTGCAAGTCCAGAGAAACAGATGAATCAAATGAGCTCAGTTTATAGATTTTTTCAAGTAGCCACACCAAAAACATTTATTTTACTCCTGTAATTTCTTTACACTGGAAGAAGAAATGAACATGCAATAAGTTTAACCAATATCTTTTATACTTAGTCACTTTGAGCTCCTAGAAGGAAAGCATGATAGTGCTAGTGATAATCAGTTCAAGGATCATTAACTAAAATAAAACATTTTCTGAAGAAAGATGATCTATGAGGGCTGAATGTAAACCACCAATATTATATGTGCCAACAGATGGCAGCACTGATGTGCTGACAACAGATCTGAAATGTTCTTTAGCACCTGTTTTTTTCACTCTAGTTGGTAGGAAGTTGCTGTAAGAAAGTTTGTGCTGCTGTTGTTTTTGAAACAGAAACTTACAGCATGTACTTATCAGTGTACTTTAAGCAATGCAACATGATTGATTCAGGTTGATTATGGTCATGACTTTATTGATGTGAGTCCTGTGCATTGCTTTAAAAAACAATAACAAAGACAGCAAAGTGGAAGAGCTGATTTGTGTGATCAAGAACAAAGTGGATAACCCATGACAACAGCCAATAATGTCACATGAGACATAATGATTAACTAATTAACTGGCAATAGGTGGAGTGTTCAAAAGGAAATTACTTAAAATTGCATTTCACTGGAATGTGTGCATTACGTTATTGACATTTTTAAATATTAGAGGAAACATGCCTGATGGGTTCCTCACATAATAATGACAGAAATGAAAGCTTCGAGAATTGAAATTTGCATCAGCACCAAAGAAATATGGAAGTTATTTTTTCTATATTTTTCTTTTCCATTTCCTTGTTTGTACCCATAATTTTGTTTTTTTCCTGCTTGTCCTCTTTTTCTTTTTAATTGTTTTTCTTTGTTCTTATTTGTAAAAAAGTATTTTATACTTTCATTGAAATTTAATAAAGTTGTAAAAATAGAGTTGACATTTGCCAGCAATTGTTTTGTAGTGCTACTACAACTAAAGAGAGGGATTTGTTCACAGCATCTTGACAGCTGATTAGTCCTTGAATTATCATCACAAAGCTTCATCTGCAGGCAAAAAAATAATAATAATTCAAAACCTAGGCTTGGCAAGAAAATAAGGATTACAGATTTATTGGGATGCAGCTGATATTATTCACATGGATTTCCTGGAACCTAAAACTACTATCAATTCAGAACATGAGATTGCAACACATAAATCTTTGAAATATTGATTACGCAGAGTTTGCAAACACAAGAATGGGATTTTTACTAACAATACCAGGCTCATATTTCACAACCCACCTAAGAAGTAATTGCATAGTTGGATCTCACCATCTTACCTCATCCACCATTCAGTCCAGACTTGTCATGCAACTTTACCTTTTCCCTAAATTGAAAGAATGCCTTCAGGGCATCTGTTTGACTCAAATACAGAGGCAGAAAGGACTGTCGGAGCTTAGTTGAAAAGACAAATTTCATGATGGTTTTAAACAATTTTCCATTGCTGGCATGTAAATAATAGAGTTGTGTGGAGAAGTAAATAATAGAGTTATAACTGAACTCATTTTAAGGATTGCTTTCCTGTTTCATTTATTTAAGCTAACATGGAGGTAGAGACAATACTTTTTATTCGATTCTTGTAGATCAATATGTTTATTCCTATTACACATAAATGCCTTCAACCCATCTTTCATTTGCTGGTTGATATCACACATCCTTTCTCTTCTTCTCATGATCTACACCTGGTGGCTAAGATGCCATTTTTTATATAGGGTCATAAGATGGATCAATGCATTGATGCATAGATTTTTTTTTTAAAAAAAAATAATACTCTTTGGAATTTTATCATGATCTCAAATTATACTCAACTTCATGTTTTTAAGCTAAAGATAGGGGCAGACCAATTAGCCAGACAGGGAAAAATGCTAAAAAGCTTTGACACTTTATAGGGCTTATCTCCGAGCAAATAGTTGGCCAATGATTTTCTTATACCTTAAGGGAAATTGCAAACCCATTTTTAAATTGCGCACTAAAAGAATTCACATTTTCTTTTTAGTTTGTAAATTAGTAATGCCGTTAGGACTAATTTGTCAGAGGCAATCTATATATTCTTTCCTTTGGGTATCACTTTTAGGATGACTTTTTAACAGAGGTGGGCTACTATGGCCCCTTTATGACTTGTGGACTTCAACTTCCAAAATTCCTGAGCTAGCATGGCTTGCTCAGGAATTCTGGGAGTTGAAGTCCATAATTCATAAAAGGGCCATTGCTGCCCACCCCTGCTTTTTAGCATAGTCATTTGGTTCATTCAACCAAGGAAAACAACTGCCTCCATTACCCCTTCAGATTGTCGTATTTAAGGTAATTCATTGATTTATGCATAATGATCTATCACAATGTGCAACAAAAAGAAAAGATCTTAATGGATAGTGAAGTCTTCCATTATTATAGCTCTGTAATAATAATGTTGATGCTGTAGTGCGAGCTGAAATATTCCCCCAATCATAGCACAGAGACACCAGCAGCAGCAGCTTTCAAATGTTGGTCTCCCAGCTTCGTTTGCCTTGCCCAGCTGGTTGCGACCATGAAACAAAGAAGAGAATCAACAAAGCAGACAACACAGAAGAAAAAAGGGAGGACAACAGCTCGACTTTGGCAACGCAGCTGCTTGGCTGCTTTTCTTGATTTGTCTCCCCTATAATTTTCATTAGCAGAAAATCTCTCTGTTTTACCAGAAACCAAAAATATTCTGAGAAGCAAAACAAGGAAAAAGCAAATAGTACGGAATGGAGAGAGGTGCATAATGCATCCTC
Source organism: Hydrophis major (assembly GCA_033807585.1). NCBI lineage: Eukaryota > Metazoa > Chordata > Lepidosauria > Squamata > Elapidae > Hydrophis > Hydrophis major. The sequence continues at coordinate 77,651,530 of CM066328.1, read as the reverse complement.
TTCTCCTTCTCCTTTTCCCCCTCTTTCTCTTCCTCCTCCTCCTCCTCATTTTTAGCCATTGTCTATCCACTGCAGGATGAAGGCCTCTTCTGCATTTTTCCAACCAACGCGTTCCTGAGCTTTCTTTTACCAATTGGGCCTGCAATACTTGCTGATGTCGTTGCTCCGTCTTGTTTTAAGTCTTTTTTGTAGATGCTTTTGATCAAGTGGGATCCATTTTATGACTGCCTTGATCCACCTGCCATCAGTTCTTCTTGCTACGTGACCAGCCCATTTCCATTTCAATTCTTTTGCTCTCTTGATGATGTTGTATATTTAAAACATAACACAAACAACAAGAGTTGCAGAACTGCTATGGAAATAATATGAGGTTTGTTCTTTTAACCCAATTCAAATTCAGGATATGCCAATAGCCATAGTTGGCTATTATAGTTCTGCTTGGCATTCATACAATATATAAAATATTGAAAGAGTTCAAAATCTGATAAACTATGTAATACGACCCCCACCCCTCCCAGATAAACTTTTTGTCTGTATTCTGTTGAGCTTTTCTCTCCATTTTAATCAATCTCCCAATATCTGATAAATGGCCAGTGCAGGATTTCCTTTGAAGGTTTTAGGAGCTCATTCAAAAGCTAATATACTGGAACAAGAATGCCTGAAACCAAATGAGAAGCAATGGTAATTTTTCAATATACTCCTTTAAATATTCCCGCTGATTCAAACCTGCAGGCTGTCATAGTATGAATTAATTGAAATTTTTGAACAGTATTTAAAGACGGATCAAACATTCTGTGGTTGTCAAACCTAGGCATTGTTCATGCTTACTCCATGGCAGTTAATTCACAATTTGCTAAGAATAGTTGTTGCTGTTGCATCAATCTGTCAATGAAAGGAATTTTTAAGATGTTTCTTTTTTTCTGATTCAGTAGTACTGCCACATCCATAGGCACCCTCAAATTGTGTGCATGTGCCTTCAAAGAATCCAAAACAAAAGTATGAAAGCAGTATTTTACAGGACTGTTTGCCGTTCCATAATTGAGTATATCTATCTTGTTTGGACATTCAGCCTATTTAGGCTTAGGGCCCTTACCTTGACAACTATTTTTATTAATAGGGGAAATAAAGCTGAACATAAATAGTGTATTATTCCAAACTGCCTCTAATTTCAAGTATGGGTGTTTTTACGATTTATGATTTATATTGACTGTTTCCTAGTGTGATTGATTGCTTATTGTACCCTATGACTATCATTAAGTGTCGTACCTTATGATTCTCGACTCTTGACGAATGTATCTTTTCCTTTATGTATACTGAGAGTGTTTACACCAAGACAAATTCCTTGTGTGACCAATCACACTTGCCCAATAAAGTATTCTATTCTATATTTAAAATCATGAAAGATACAAGGAAACTTTGCGGAACCACTTAAGGCATGTTTCCGAAGGCAGGGCTGTGGTCCTTTTGCTCTCTTTTAAATGGTAGAGATACAGTGTAATGGTACCTTGATACTCATCATTAATCTGTTCGGGGAGGCATGATAAGTACTAAAATTGATGAGTATCAAACACATTTTTTCCATAAGGAACAATGTAGTGAATGAGTCACAAGGCAGCCAACACCAACAGGTTCTGGCTTGTGCACTGAGGATCAAACAAACGAGGAGTAATGGATCAAAATTTCCACATCAAAACGTGTTGAGTGCCAAATTCGATGAGTTTCAGAGTAGTTGAGTAGCAAGGTACCACTGTAGATCTCTCATAATATGTTTCTCTTGTTTGTCATTTAATTGGCCAGAAGTTCACAATGGGACTGACATCCAGATTATCAAGATAATCAGTTGAGTCAAACATTCAGTATAAGAAGGACTGCTTCAATATTCAGGCCAGTCTGGTAAATATCTTAATTCAGGATATCCAGAAATTCTTAGATTTGCACCAATATCTTTTTCCAGAAATAATATTTTAGAAACTTTGAATTCTTTAATTCCTGGCAGCTCCATTTTTTTTAAAAAAAGAATGATGTTTTCTGGTCCATCAAATTGTTAGGATTAAAACACTGACAACTTTATAATCACAACAGCTAAGCAAAACTAAAGAAAGCCCATTTATTATGTCATAATCCCCCAAATGAAGCCATCTCCCTGCCTCCCAACTGGCTTTTCTCTGCAATGATGGTCCTCATCATATATTGATGTTGATGATTATTTCCTCCATGTTAAAATGGCTCCGTTGCTGTTTAGCTTTGCATTATTGGACAAAATGTAATGATTTCCCTCCCCACTGGAATAAGAAATACATGGCAGAACTTTCTAAGTGGGATTTTGTAATAGAGAAACAAATGACAGTGGGATACATGAATGGGATGAGTGCAACATCTGGAACTGAGAGGGCACAATATGCAACAAGAATAATTTCTTTCAGTGAAACACTGAATTAATGGGGCTATATTTTAAGCATAAAGAGAAAACTGACTTGCAATAGAAATTATGATAACAATATGCCCCCCTACTTCTAGACAAGCAGTCTTCCACTTACAACCATTCATTTAATGACCGTTTGAAGTTACAATGTGTTCTGACCCAAACCTGTTTCCAAGAGAGCAAATACAAGACAAAGGCAGCAGCCCAACCTTTTAATGTTTCATTTATGGACTCTGTTTCTTTAAAAATAAAAGTCTGCTTCCAACTAATTAGCTCCAACAAGAAAGAGTCTTGCCAAGTTTTTGCAAGGCTGCCAAAAACCAACAGATAAGGAATAGTTTACATCACCAGAGTCTTCAAATACCAACTGTAAGGTCCATGAGGCTGAGTTTCAAAACGTCTTTGCTTCCTACAAAAAACGTCTGATTCACAGCTGCCTTTTATCTTCTTGAAGGAGGGGCCATTACCTTGCAGTCTTACTCCCGAGTTGCCCATGCTGTTGTTTTTTTCTGTGAGCAATCCTTTGTGCATGCGCACTTGGCACAGGCTCCTTGGGAACCTCCTCATCACTGCTGCCAGCCCCCACAATCTCTGAAGGCAGCAGTCCACTCCCTAATGGTCCTGGCCTCTCACCTGAGTCCTTGCTCTCCTCAACTGTCCGCACCTGCTGCCGATTAACCACAACACAATGGCAAAAGGAGACTCAGTTATGAAGAGACAAGTTACGGAAAAAAATTATGACCTTTTTTCACCCTTATGACTATTGCAACATCCTCATGGTCACGTGATGCTTGGCAACTGACATGTATTTATGACAGTTGCAGTGTCCTGGGCTCATGTTATCACCTTTTGTGACCTTCTGATAAGTAAAGTCAATGAGGAAACCAGATTACTTAACAACCATGTTACTAACTTAACCACAGCAGTGATTCACTTTACAACTGTGGCATAAAATGAGGCAAAATTTATCTTGCTTTTAAGCAATGGAAATTTTGGGCTCAATTGTGGTTATAAGTTGAGTGCTTACAACCTTTTGTTGAGTTGCTTTGACTTTTAATTCAGTACAGCCATAGTTCTCTGTTTTCTTTCTCGAGTGATATTTAAAGCTATAAGAATATGTGCATCAATTTTTCATTAGATTTGGATGGAGGTTGGACCAGAAACTTCACAGAGCAAACCAAACTTCACTTCAAACCAAATCAATTATAATTGAAGAATATCTGGAACATAGAATTTTAGATTTCCACAAGACACTAGACAAATATCTGTCAAGACTTAAAATGCTCCCAAGACCAAGATCAATTGATTTGGCTTGTGTTCTGCCTGCAAAATTATCCCAAGCTACAACATTTGGAAACAGCCAAGGCATAATGATATCTAATTCATAATATTATACTATAATGCTCAGCTAGAACACATTTTTACTATATTAGAGATTGATCCTGCTCTCTTTCTCAATCTAATGCATCTCTTGTGAACATGCTTCTTGAAAATTATTCGAGTAAAAAAGTAATTCATTTCACAAAAACTCTCCTCATATTTAAGTGCTGGTATGTGGATGAATATTAATCAGTGGGACAAATTTTGTCCAACTTCATTTATTTATTTTTATTCTTTTGATTTCTCCCCCATGACCCTTATTATTTTGTAGATAACTCAAGGTGTAGAAGATATATAACACTCCACCTATTTTCCCCATAACAACAATCCTGTGAGGTGGGCTGGGTTGAGAGAGAGAGAGTGACTGACCCAAAGTCACCTAGCGACTTTCATGCCTAAAATGGGATCAGAACTTTCAATCTCCTGGTTTCTAGGCACTTTAACACTAAACTGGCAAACTTTAATCAAGTTCTGGTTAAGCGAGCAAAAAATTAAAGGAACGTGGTAGAGACTGAGCCAACAGTAGCAACATTTGAGACTGGTCCAATAATGATTATACTGTAGGAATGTGCAGCAGGTTAGGGTAAAGACAGAACCATATTGTAGAAATGCTTAGGAAATGCTTCTTAAAAATTTTCAATGCTTCCACCCGGAATGTGCTTAATGAGGTTACAGTGATATCACTAAGTGAAGTTGGAGGGCGCAAGGCTTAGTTAAATCAGCAGGATAAACTGTGTTGGACATTTAAGACACATCCCCGCCCTCCCTGTTTTTTTAAAACATTAAGAGTAGAAAATTGTTCCATGTTCTCAAGTTTGCACTGAACTTTTCCAAGGTGGTCTTGGGGGCTCCCAAGGCCTCACCAAAAGGTATATGGAGTTACATGGAGACTCCATGGATTGCTCACATTTGGCCTGAAATGCTTTTTAATAAGTAATAATCCAATAACAACTGTGTTTATTGAACATATTTCTGTATATGGAGGAAGGAACTATTCAAATTTTATTTATAAAATTTGTTGGCCGCCCATTTTACCTAATTCAGGGCAGCTTATAATCTTTTGGGTTCTACCAAAGTAATTTGTAACCCAGTACCTTAATCCCTATACCAAACTGGCTTTCACCAGACTCTAAACATTGTATTATAAAGAGGCAAAAAATAGAAGGCTATGTCCAGTTTGGCAATGGTAGGAGCAAAAGATAATAAAGCAGACTATTCTTTTCTTTGGAGAGCAAATTACTGAGACAATGATAAACAACCATCAACCCTTCTTTAATTGTGTGGCTTCTGTTATCCAGAACATCAATCCATATATTTCACAACCACCCAGGTTGGAAAATGGCTTTGAGGATCATTTGAAGACTACTTATAATATGATTAATCGGCTGAGAATACTCTACCAAATTTAACGCCATCCAAACAGCCTGGGAATTTTTGCACTTTTCCCAAGTTACTTGGAAGGTATCAGGCTGGGAAGATGGACATTTACATTGTCCCAGCTATTAGGATTAATGCTTATTGTTTATGAAAATAACCATGTCCCCTGGTTAGTAACCAAGCACTATCTCATGAATGTGACCCAACAGGAAAACAGTTTCAAACAGCATATATTTTCTTCTTCTTTTAGAACTATTGGTAGGATATTTTATCTGGTTTTTCTTGTAAAAGAAAAGATTCATATTTTTAAGTATGCAATTTTTCTGGATGGCAATATTTACTGCTTGTTACATATATGGCATCTGCACTTTTTTCTCTTCCGGCAGTTTTAAAGACACTGAATTAGTCTGGTTAAAAGGAGGAAGAGGAAAGGGAAAGAGGAGGAAAAAAAACCCCCTATCTAGTCCTGCTTTGGCACCACTTTTTAAATAGTTAGCAAGCACGTGGAAAACCATTTGTCTTGTTTCTTTGTGGTCCCACAGCAGAGGGCTTCACCTCATTGTTTTGTTTATTTGCTGAATTGTAGGAAGACGTGTTCTCTGACACAAATGGCAGATGTATCTCAAGGATATATAAGAAGGCAGGCTTCACCCTGCAGCTAAATAAGCAAAGGGACTCATCTGCTAGTGCATGAAAATACATTTAGGCATTAATTGGCTCAAGAGGAGGTTAGTTTGCATATGGCTCCCCAAAGGCACATAGGATGCATTTTAGATAAAGCCTCCTGCAGCTTATCTATTCTTCCGCACCCACAGAATGGAGCAAAAGAAAGAAATCTTGTGCCATGGATCATCTGTCCTCAATCTTAGGGCCTTCTCAGTGGCATTTGCTGCCCAGCTGTGCAGAAGGCAGCATGTTCTTTATTGCTTTTCCTCATCTACTCTGCATCTTACAATAGCAACTTTTCAAGGAAGGGTGGTCTAGTGAGGTGAAGTGTGTGGGTGGGTGTGGGTGGAGAGGAGGGTGCCACGACTGGAAAGCTGTATCAGTTGGATGCTTGGATTGTTGGGGAAAACAAACAATCAGCTCCTCCCCCCCCCCCCCGCCTCACTCCACCATTTTCCATCGCCCAAGGGAGATGCCTCTATTGTCTGGGAAATGAACGGCTCGCTTGGGGGATGCTATTGACAGAACAGATGTAGGGAAGGAGTGGAGAGCAAGGAAGTGCAAGATAAACCCTGGAAAGGAAAGTCAGACGCCAGGGAGATGGAGGGGGCAAACCTACCACCTCCTCGATCGCCAAGCAGGCAAAGGCCATGCCCAGTACTGGAGCCATACCTGGAGGAGCAGGAGCCTTTTTCTGGGAGCTTTGCCTCTGCCCTCTGGCTGGCAGTCGCTTGGACCAGCGCCTGGGAGCCAGCCGCGCCCTCCATGGCCCTTCACACACCCTTTCGGCGCTTGCGGCGTCTTGCGGGCTGCAGCCGAGGGCGGATGGAAGGCGCTGTCCGCAGCTCCGCGGTGCTGAAAGCTCGTTCCAAAGCTGCAGCGGCGACTCTCGCCAGTGACACAGCGCGTGCGCTAATCTTGGGCGACCGGATCGAGGAGGAGACCAGGTCGAGTCGGCCACGTGGTCCGACGGCTGTCAAGAGAAAGAGCGGGTCGAGTCTGGCCCCGTTGATGGGTCTAAAGGAGTTTCCTTGCACACCAGTGCCCTATTTGTGTTAAAGGACGTCTTCTATGGGCCTCAGATTACCTTGTCGGGACTGACTAGGGTAGCGGGGTTTGTAGTCCAAAACATTTGAAAGGAACCAAGTAATCCAAGCTTGTTTTGTAAAGCAAGCAGTGTTCCATGTCATGTAAACTGTGTAACAAGTCCAGCTTAAAGGCTGTACTTGTTACACACTTGTTATACTTACCTGCCATTTTCAATTATTGTGATATCATTTTTATTTCAATCTCTAAAATGATTTGATTCATTTGGTTTTTTGAATATTTTGGAACTGCAGGAAAGATTGCTGGATTAATATACATAAAGGAAACAAAACAAAATTATGAGAGCTATCTGAAGCCTAAGCAGAAAATAGTAATTTTCTACCAAGAAAAAAACAATAAATAAGCATGTCCTTGCAATGCATGAGGCTAATATAAATACCTCTGAGAATAATAGCAAAACTCACTTTGATTTTATCATTTCTGTATCATAAGACTAGCCATCCCAAAGGTGCTTCCCCCCCCTCAAAAGGCAGTCAGACTTTTGTTTGTTTTCTTGCTTGAAAAAGGAAAAAATAAACCCCTTTGGGACAATCATGGCCTGGATGATTAAGAATCTCCATAGACATAACCGTACCTGCATAACATTCATTTGGGACCTTGGCACTATTTCCTATTGACAAGAGCAATGTCTTTGTTCTTTATATCTTGAGAATCTACAATTAATGGAGGAATATTTTTCAAACTGTTGGAGCTATAAAAACTTAGTAACTCACTCCAGTTCAAGTAAGCCCCCCCTTCTAAATGAAGTCTTAAGAGAGCAAAGAAAAGAAGCCCTTCTATGATGACACGTTGTACATTTCTTTATTGTGAAGTCATTTGAGAGCATCTTTTTGTTTGCCTTCTATGCAAATCCCAATGAGTTCAACAGAACCTAATTTTCCCTCCCCTGTAAGTGTTCATAAGACTCTAGCCTGGCATGATGGAGAGAAAAGGATAGCTTTTCCACAAATTACAAGATACAAATGAAAAAATTGTCCCAACTATTGAATTAAAGTAAAAGAATCTTTCTAACTTGCTTAAGTCATAAACCTACTGGTTTTACATGGTAGGTTTGCTGGTTTATAAAGATAACCATTGATGGATCCAAGATGGCTAACTAGTATTCCAGCAAAAAAATAAATCATCTAACAAAAAAGATAATAGATTTTTTTGTTTGAAGTTAAGTGATTTGTTCTCTTCTGAAACTTTCAAAAGAACTTACAAAAATTAAGTACTCAGCTGAAGTCAATTGATTTCGTAAAGTTCTATAAACATGTCACTGTATTTTTCACTCAGCAGATTTTTGAAGTCCTCAATCAATCATGATGACTTTATTATGAAGAATAGATATGAAAACCTAAACTAGATCTTCATTTGGGAATTTAGGCAATTCAGCTCAAAATAATTCAGCAGGGATCTAACAAATCCAAAAATGCAATCTAGCTGGGTAGGCATTCTGGAATTTCAATATATGTCATTGTCTCAGTCATCTTTAATTAAAATGAAGATATGTTTGGTGTAAAGTCTATCACAATGTCTCTCTTAAGATATGTTACAAATAAATAAATATAAATATTTATAAGGAAGTTGGTTCTAGTGTGTTCACAAAAATTCATTTAGGGCAGAAACATGTGGATTTGTATATCCTCTATAATATGGAACTCATGATAGACATTAAAGTCTTATTGGAGATAATGTTTTAATTATGGCAAACTTTCTGCAGAAGCCCATCTCATGCAGAAATCAACTTCTTTTTATTATTAATTTTACATTAGGGCTTTGGATGGATAATAATGAACCCTCAGTCTTATATTTCTATCACTGTTTTTACTCTAGCTTTTATTGTTGCCATTTTGACTCTTGAGAAATGAAAGTTCTGAATATTTTGTGATGGTATTCAATGTAACTGTAATTATACAATATAACTATAGAAAGTGGGAAAGATGCGATGCATTCAAAAGGATTATTCTAGTTGTTGTTGCTCAAGAGCTAGAAAAACTATTTCAGTTACCATTCCACCCACTTAAAGATTGTGTTACTTTCTATGTTTCTTTTTGATGTCCTTCAGAACAAAGTTAAATTTGGTTAATTATTTCTGGAGTATTATTTAAGATGTGTCATTATAACATCTAACTTTAAGTCCCATATTATGTAAAATTTAGATGTTTATTTACTAAGTTGTCTTTTGCATTTTCACACTAATCAGTATGGGAGAATAAGTAACTCGTCTTATTGATTTAGATGTAATAAATAGTAACTTTCATCTCAGACAGCACTAGTATTATATATATCTCAGACAGCACTAGTGTTATACAGCTATATATGAAGGATATCATACTAGAGAAAGTTATTAAATATATTGAACACATTGTTAGACCATATAATATTTGCTAAAGATATATAAAGTATATCAGGTATGGCAGTACATTTTAGAGTAATCAGAACTGCTGTATATTTCACACACTCACTCATAACCCCCCCAAAAAAAATAATACAGCAGTTTAAACAAAATATATTAAATCTATATTTATTAATTTTTACCTTATGTATTAAATATTATATATTAAATGCAACATGTAATTAAAATACTAGAATATGAATATTTTGAAAAAATAGGGTAGAAATTAAGAATTTTAATTGAACATTCTTGAGTGATTTAAATGAAACTGATTTAATTCACCTCCATGACCCATAATGTGGAAATTATAGTCCACTCCAAAACCTTAATAATGAAGTGAAGGTACTGTTTGCTTAGCTGTGGAGTCTTCTTTAAAAGCTTCATACACAAGCCAACAATCAGGTCGGCTGTAGAATCAAGGAAAAATTACATCATCAATAGGAAAAGATTCACTTGTTCTATTATGTCCCTATTTACATTGTTACAAGCCCCATTACACTCCATCTTATAAAAGATTGGATATCAGCTATCTCAACTGAAGCACACTAGGATGGGGTTTGTCCTCTTCTTTGGCTTGCTGATCTCCCACAGCATTAAATAGAGCCACTCCATCTAATGCTGGATCACCACTTAAGTATGAGTCAGCAGTGTGCTGCAGTTGCCATAAAAGCCAATGCAGTCCTAGGCTGCATTAACAAGGGATGGCAGCAAGATCATGAAAAGTGTTAATACCCCTCTGTATGGCATTGGTGAGGCTACATTTGAAGTACTGCATCCAGATCAGGTGGCCATGATACAAAAAAGAATGCAGAGAAGTTCAATAAAGATGATAAGAGGTCTGGAGATTAAACAGTACAATGAAGCATTAAGGGAACTAGATATGTGTAGCCTAACAAAAGAGATTAGGGCTGGAATGATAGCTGCCTTTCAGTACCTGGGGGGCAGTTATAGAGATGTTAGGATTGATTTATTCTCCAAAGCACCTAAGGGCAGGATAAGATGCAATGGATGGAAGCCCATTAAAGAGAGATCCTACTTGGAACATATGTCAGCATATGCTCCAAACATACCTTGCACAATATAGACGCTTACTGCATTCCAATGCACTTCTGAAGGGAACAATTTCTGCAGGAAAGTACATGAAGATACATTTCTTTAACCTATGCAGGGGTGGGATTCAATTTTTTAACAACTGGTTCTGTGGGTGTGGCTTAATTGGTGGGCGTGGTTTGGTGGTCATATGACTGGGTGGATATGGCTTGGTGGTCATGTTATTGGCTGGGCGTGGCCAACTCAATAACACTCACATAGAGGCACGCATCTCCTCGCCTGGCCTCTCATGACTGTGGGGATGCTGCAACAGTTGTAAGTGTGAAAAATGGTCATACGTCACTTTTTTCAGTGCCATTGTAACTTTGAATGGTCATTCTACACAAGCAAAGTACCAGCAAGGGAGGGGAAAAAAACCTACAAAGAAGTTCCTGAGACAGGAAGTCTAGTCCTGCCAAGAATGTAATAAGGGTAAACGGAGAGGCAATTTCTGTAAGCAACACCAGAATGTTTCCTTCCTGCCTTCCTTACAGGATTAGGCCAGTAATTTCTTCTAACAACTGGTTCTCTGAACTGCTTAGAATGTTAACAACTGATTCTAGTGAATAGGTACCAACTGGTTGTATCCCACCCCTGAACCTATGCTGTTATGTGGAATAGAAAACACACTACTCTCTGGTGCATAATATGCTGAAGTGAAGGAATTACAATGCTGATTTTTTGTTAAAAAGAAAGTGTTTCCTTTTCCTATTTTTTATTTAAGTTTATTTAATTTCAAGAAGTACTGAAAGGGAGAAAAATGATAGAGAATGTCATGCCCCTGTTGGAGTCTGAAGCCGAGGAGGAAGTTGAACAGATGACAGGGAGTGGGAGTGTGGCTCCATTGGCTGTGGAAGAAACTGGGGAAGGGCAAAGTCTGGCTGGGCAGAGCAGGGAAGAAATAGAACAAGGGAGAGGGAGTTCAGAGGAAGAGCCAGCCTCCCCCCTTCATCCTAGGGCACACAGGGAGTAATGGAGAAGAGAGCAATGTGGGTTGCATGTCTTACAGGAGAGGAAAGGGCTCCAATTCCCTTCATTAGCCACAGCTGGGAAGGGAGTTTAAAAGAGATGCATGCTAAGTGCGGCATCTGCTGGGAACCAACTTGAGTTTATCTTGTGTGTACTTTGGTTACCTACGTTCCTGGCATTCTCCCAACACTGTTGAGTTATTGCCGTGCCTTTATATCTGGAATTCCTTCTCCTGCCCTGCCAAACTAATTATCTCATTTTGCCTTGTTTGGACTTATAGTTACAGTTTTTGTTGACTACATTTTGGACTTGATTCTCTGCAGACCAAGGCTGTTCCTGGGACAATTTTTCTCCATCCAGAAGGTAACTAGGACATTGGGGACAAAGTTGGAGCTAATAAAGGGACTCCTACTGATTATTTGACCATGTTGCCTTTGTGCCATGCCTCGGGTCATCACAGTGAATCTGGGAAGCTGAGAGAACTTGACTGGCTCCGTGGTTTCCATCCTGTGATGGAATCCTTGACCAGCACACCAGTAAAGAACTCATTCCTCGGTGGGCACTAAGTTCTGGAGCGCTCTATTCAAAAGCACTCAATGATCTGTGACCATCCTTACTACAAGGTAAGGCAGTGGGGCTTGCCAGTACCGTGGGCTCAATGATCATCCTTGAAGGACAGTGAGATGGTGAGATTCATCCCATCCTTGCAGAGCGGTGAGCACCAGGAGCTGTGAGTCGGTCTTCAGACGTTTGCAGCCAGGATGTGAAACAGACTGCTTCCCCCCCACCGCCCCTCCTTCCCTCTTCCCTTTTCACCAAATTGCTAATCCAGACTTCCTCTTTAAAAGGACAGTAACTTTGGACTTTCAATAAGTAGGGAAGTATTGTTATAACTGAACTTCTGTGAAGATTGGAAGCAATTTTATTTCCTGTGATAGAAGCAGAAGTATATTGAAGCCAGGAGTGAGTGTTCAATACAAATCTGAGTCTACATAATAAAAATATAAACTGTTCAAATTGCCAGTGCAAGACTATTTTTCTTTCTCTTAAAAGCAACAAATTTTGAAAGTGTATTTAAATTAATTAGGAGGGGGCCAGAAATCCCATTCATCAAAGGAAAACAAAATAAAAAGTTTCCTGTTGCCTCCCAGTGAATTGTTCTGTTTATCTCTGCTGAAGAAGATCCCCCCTTCAGAGTTCCCCCCTCTGCAGAGATCCCCCCTTCAACATCTTTGCATCTTTACTATCTCAAAAACTCAATCACAAAACAAGAAAGAGAGTGTAAACCCTTGCTCATTGATTGTTTTCAAACAGCCCAGGAAAAGAGACCTCCTGCCAGTTTATCAGTAGGGTTATAAACCTATTCTCAGACATCAGCAACAGCTAAGCAAAACAAAGCAAAGCAATAACCCTTTACTTACCAACTCTTCATACTACTTAATACTATTTCATTACTTTCATTATCTCAAAAAAATCAATTTCTTTAAAATAATTAATTTTTATCAAATGATTAATTGATTTATGGTTTTATTGTTTAGTAAGATTGAGTGTTAATGCGTATAGTGTAATTACTGAATATCTGATTAGTAAAATCAGTGATTTAGTGAATTTAATTGATCAGTGTGTTTAGTAATTACTGTAATAAATTAGGCTGTATGTTGCTTAGCAAAATTATTTGATTAGAGTGATTTGAATAACCAATTGATTGATTGATTGATTTTTAGTAATAAAATTTGATTTGTTCTCCAACATATCAATTAACATTTATTAATTACCAACATTCATTAAGTATCTATCTACCTATCACATTAACTAGCTATTGTAATTGATTACTGTACCATTGCCATTGACCATGCCAGGCAAAAACTGCAAACCAAATCAAAAGAAAATTATCTCTACCAATGACCTCCTAGACTCCTGCACATATTTCAAATGTCTTGAAACCATCAGTGAAAGTGAAATTTATACCAAATGCCACCTATGCAATAATCTAGCCCATCCTGCCTGCTTAAATGCAAACAAAAGCCTAGCTGATATGGTTAAAAATTCAGATACATTCTTTTATCTATGTCCATCATGTTCTCCTAAGCTAAACAAACTGAGTACTCTACCTGACAGAGTTGAAACCATAGAATCACTCATTCACTCAATAGAAGAATGCTTAGCAACATGTTTTGAAACAACTATACAAGCAAGCCTAATTTCTCTTGAAAAAAAATACAGCACAGATGATGTAAAGCTATTCGACACCACAGACAATACTACTACCCTTTAAAAAGACCTTGACTACATATCAGACTGGTCAAACAAATGGCAACTTCAAATCTCAACAAATAAATGCTCTGTCTTACATATTGGCAAAAAAAAATAAAAATCAGAAAATAAAATACAGGCTGAATAGTCAAACCTTGTTGATGATCCAAACTCTGTCAAGGATCTTGGAGTACTCATCTCAAATGACCTAAGTTCTAGAGCCCACTGTAACTACATAGCCAAAAAGGCGTTAAGAGTTTTTAACCTAATCTTACATAGCTTTTTCTCTGGTAATATTACACTACTAACTACAGCATACAAAACATTTGCTAGACCAATATTCGAATGCAGTTCACCAGTCTGGAACCCACATTACATATCTGATATTAACACAGTTGAGAAAATCCAGATATTCACAGTTGAGAAAATCCAGAAATATTTCACAAGAAGAGTTCTCTACTCCTCTGTTCATTGCAGAATACCTTATGCCACCAGACTTGAAATTCTAGGCCTAGAAAACCTAGAACTACGCCACCTTCAGTCTGATATAAAATCATACTTTGCAATGTCCTACCTGTCAATGAATACTTCAGCTTCAACCATAACAACACAAGAGCACACAATAGATACAAACTTAAGGTTAACTGCACCAAACTTGATTGCAGGAAATACGACTTCAGCAACAGAGTGGTCAATGTCTGGAATACTCTACCTGACTCTGTGGTTTCTTCCCCAAACCCCCAAAACTTTAACCTTAGACTGTCTACTCTTGACCTCACCTCTCTCCTAAGAGGTCTGTAGGGGGCGTGCATAAGCGCACCAACGTGCCGGCCATCCCTGTCCTATTTCTTTTATTTTTTAAAATTTTTCTTATATGCATCCATGTATTCATAACTATGTTTTTACTTATACCTATTATCTTGTAAGCAATTGACAAAAATAAATCAACAAATAAAAATAAAAATATATAAAAACTCAGGAGTGGAATTCACTAAGCAGGCAAATCAGAAGCAGCAATAAAAAATGACTTCCTGCTCTTTATTCTACTTTGATTCATTTTTGATTCAAGGTAGAATAAAGATTCATTTTTGAATCTTGATTCACTTGATTCATTTTTAATTGCTGCTTCCGATTTACGGTGCTTTTATTATTATTAATTTAATTTTTATGCCACCCATCTCCCCTGTAAGGTGACTCAGGGCTTTGATGGATGTTTATAATTATTGTTATGTTTTTAGAATAAAAAAAATTAAATACTTGTTTACATATCTTGTACGGAACTCATCCCCATACATGGTAACAAAAAGAGGGGAAAAAATTTCCTGTCTTGTTCCAGGATGCTTCTTGTTCCTGAGGCATCATTCATAAAGTTTTCCAAAAATAGATGCTCCACTGAGCATTCCCATTAAAAAAAAAAAAGGTGCTTCCAAGCAGCTGCACCAAGTGGTTGTTATATAAGGCATCCAAGCAGAAAATGAGTGTGTCTTGCCCAGGGAGAATTTATCCCTGCCAGCCACCTTCTAGCAGCCATGAATTCCAAAGGCGGATCTCTGCCATTCTTTCTAATTGCCATTGTTCTTCTGTTGTACGATAATTTCTCTGTGCTGAAAATGCTCCCTTTTAGCCCTTTGCATAGCCACAGAACTTGGCAATGCTGCACTTTGGGATTTGATGGGTAAATTGCCATTCACAGGAGCCTCTTTTTCTGCTCACATTTCTCTGGAATATTCTTAAACTTTGACATGTATTTTATTTAATTATTTGTTAGATTTATATCATAGCATCCTTTGGAGAACTCAAGCTGGCATGCAGTATCAGTGGTGGGATTCAAATTTTTTTACTACCGGTTCTGTGGGCATGGTGGGCGTGGCTTGGTGTGTGTGGCAGGGGAAGGATACTGCAAAATCTCCATTCCCTCTCCACTCCTGGGGGAAGATTATTGCAAAATCCCATTTCCTCCCCACCCCACTAACCTGCTTTCCAGCTCTGTTCTCCTGTGCAGGCCAACGAAAGAAGACCCAGACGATCAGCTGGGACTTGGAGGCAGAGAATAGATAGGGTCAGGGTCAGTCAGAGGTGGTCTTTGCTGGTTCTCCGAATTCATTAAAATTTCCGCTACTGGTTCTCCAGAACTGGTCAAAACCTGCTAAATACCACCTCTGGTGTGTGTGTGTGTGTGTGTGTTTGTGCTAAAAAGCAGGCAAGAGGATGGTTATGCAATTGCAGCCCTATCCCTTTGTAACTGTATGTGATATCAATGGCCGTACAAAAGGGCTGGGATTCTGACTGTGCAATTGCAATCAAAATGGCCACTTGGGAATGTCTTATTTGTCCTGGTGACTTCCTAAATATGTCCATGTAGTTTTCTTGACAGGGATTGCTATTGCTTCTTCCAGGATACATTTTAAAGCTCCTAGTCAGGCTTACAGATGTAGTGTTTCCAAGTGGTCTTCCATTATATCATTAAATAGATCTGGTTCTGTTTAGTTTTTCCTTATAGTCCAAACCTCTTAGATAGTTTGGCAAAATATTTTGTATTCCATCTATGCAAGATCTGCCTACAGCCTAGTGAGATAGTAATAGATAAAAAATAGTAGTATGCCCAAAATAATTCAATATGCTTTCATGAGTTTTTTGAGCTACAGCTGTTTTCCTGTTCCTAGACAACCCATTAACCATTACCTTACCCTTGAGATGGAATACATAGGAAAACGTGGTGTCATTCCAATTATAAAACAAGGTGATACTGTAGCAAAAAAAACACTATGATATCTTCATATTTACTTGCTGTACATGGGATGTCTTAGTGTCTTAGCCAATTTCTATTTTGTATGGTAATAAAGCATAGATATCTGTGGAGTTCTTTGGGGTTGGGTGGCTAATAAAAATGAAATAAATAAATCAACAATATCAAAAAGTAAATGATGGGACACATAGGCGAGGTAGAGGTGGTTGGTCTACAGCAGCTTTAAGACTTGTGGACTTCAGTTCCAGAATTCCTCCTCCAGTCATGTTAGTTCAGGAATTGGTTATGTTAGTTCTGGGAGTTGAAGTCCACAAGTCTTAAACTTGCCAAGTTTGAAGACCCTTGGTCTAAAGTCAACAAGCATATCTGACTTTCACTTGATTACTATACTTGGTAATGGTAGGAGGGTGCTTGCCTTCCTTGTTCACTGATTGCTTTGCAATCAGGCCATCAGTATCTGTTTATTTTTAGGGGTGGAGGAATATTGGCATTTTGTACGTTGATGGATACCAAGCACCTTAATCTACTACCCAACTTGCATCCAGAATTCTGGCCTTGATTTTCTTGCTACTTATGAATGACTTATTAATTTTAAATGTAGTTATTAATAGATGCAAATTAGAGGTTGCTACTGGATGCTACTTTGAGTCCTTTCTTATTTTGCAACTGATGTCAGCAAATTTTGTGCTACCAAGTTTTGATAAGGACTTTGAGGCCGGCAGGGGCATGGAGGTCACAAAATCAGCAAAATAACAGCTATAGAGTATGTTATGTCTGGAAGGATGGGTCCAAGAACGGAGACGAGACTCAGAAAGTGACTACAGCTCTTTATTAGTGACTTCTGATCTGAACAAATGCTCCTAGCCGCAGCAGCCCCTTTTATAGAGCTAGTTGCGGTTATATGGCCAATGACAGAGGTCTGAGCTTGCCGCGCTTGGTTCGCCCAATCGCGGCAGCCCGTTTAACAGCCAATCAGATCAGTCTGGAGTGATCAATAACGACCTGCTGTCAGCGGACCAATCCGCTTTGCAGGCTTTCAAGCCTGCTAGTCTGGAACAGAGTAGTTGAACCATTGAGGGAAGAATCTTTTTTACTTCTTCTCAGCCTCACTAGGCAAAACAGACTAGGAAATCAACTCCATGGGAAAGCCAAAACAATTGTCAAATAAAACAGAATCGTGCAAGTCTAACTGTGTCTTGCTTCCTCTCTCTTCTTATGGTACAGTGAATTAAGACATTTGTCTGAGTTGCTTCCAAATGTTACCTGGCTGTTCCAGACTTTTTTAAAAAAATGCTCCAGTCCCTTTTGTCTAGGCAAGGAGCCCACATATCTCCATTAAAGTCATCTTCCTTATTCTCCCTCTTCCTCCTTTGCCTTTTATGGGTTTGAAGAGCTTTTTAAAAGCTGAGATACCTCTGAAATGGGCAAAAGATGTCCCAATGTTTGTGATTGATATCAGGATTTTTAATAGGTTCTGTAAGCATCAGTGTGGTTTAAGGCCCTTCTTTTGGCTCTTAAGCTCTTCCAAAGTACCACTTCTTTGATCCATTCAGGTGATCCAAATGTTTTGGAAACATCAAAAAAGGTCTGAGAACATACGTGGCCTGTGGACTAAGAGGTTCCCATCTATTTTCTTCTGTATCCCATGGGCTAACTTTTGAAATGTTCAGTATTTTTCAGAATATCAGTAATATCAGGTCACTAAACCTTTGTCCTTAGTCAATTCATGTATAATGTCAAGAAGCCATACATTTTCCTTTAGTACCATTTTTTTTTTTTAATACAAATGACATTTTTGCTCATGAATTCCTCCATGGCATCCAGGGCATTTTAGTGATTGATTGAGAAACATTTAGAGATAACGTACAGAAATGCACAAAAAAAACAGTAAATAATAGCAGCAGAAGTTCTTTTCCAACAAGGCACTTCCTTCACAATAACAATGAAACACTGATAGTTCCATTTCTATCCTGGCCATTAGAACAGCAAATGTAACCCAAAGAACTTTCTCAACCATTTCTCAACCATTTCTTGATCATAGGTATTTAGACAGTTAGTGATTCTTGGACATTTCCTCATTTTCTCCTTCCTTTCTTTTCCACATTCTTTTTTCCTTTCTTTTCCACATTCTGAGTACTTCCTTCTCTGCCTTCCTTCTCTGCTTTAATGAGTTCCATAATCTTCATGCTTCTGAATACAGAATAACAGAGTTGGGAGGGATCTTGGAGTCTTCTAGTCCAATATCCTGCTCCTGCAGGAGACCCTATACCATTCTGGACAAATGGTTGTCCAATCTCTTCTTAAAATTTTCCAGTGGTGGAGCACTACAACATCTAGAAGCAGACCATTGTACTGATTAATAGTTCTCATCAGGAAATTTCTCCTGAGTTTTAGATGGAATCTCTCCTTGATAAGTTTCTATTGATTACTTCTTGTCCTACCTTCAGATGCTTTGGAGAATAGGCTGACCCATTATTCTATGTGATAGCACCTGAAATATTGGAAGATTGCTATCATGTCACCTAGTCCTTCTCTTCTTTAGACTAGAACTACCAGTTCTGCAACTGTTCATCATATGTTGTAGCCTCCAGCCTCCTAATCATCTTTGTTGCTCTTCTCTGCACTCCTTCTAGAGCAGGGGTAAGGAACGTTGGCTCTTTTATCACTTATGGACTTCAACTCCCAGAATTCCTGAGGGAGCCATAAAAGGTTCCCCATCCCTGGCCTACTGGTTTTTTCAGTTGTGAGGGAAATCAATTTTTGACTTGAATGGGACTGTTTAATATACAAATGTAGGACATACAAAGAATATATATAAAAATATGTCCTACATTTGTATATTAAACAGTCCCATTCAAGTCAAAAATTGATTTCCCTCACAACTGAAAAAACCAGTAGGCCAGGGATGGAGAACCTTTTATGGCTCACTCAGGAATTCTGGGAGTTGAAGTCCGTAAGTGATAAAAGAGCCAACATTCCTTACCCCTGTTCTAGAGTCTCAACATCTTTTCTATATCGTGATGACCAAAACCAATTGTAGTCTTACCAAAGTAGTATAAAATGGTACTAACACTTCACGTGACCTTGATTCTATCTCTCTCTATGATGTATTGAATTTTTCGCAGTTGCAGCACATTGCTGGCTCATACTTAAGTGGTTGTTCACTCGGAATCCTAGTTCCCTCTTACATTACTGCTATTGAGCCAGGTACCACCTATTCTATACTTGTGTATTTTGTTCTCTAGATCAGGGATGTCAAACTCAATTTTACTGAGGACTGCATCAGGGTTGTGTTTGACCTTGGGGGTGGGGGGTAGGGTAGGCATGGCCAGTTTGATGTCACTCATGTTGAGGGTGCCTGTGGCGGCCCATACACTCTGCCAGCAAAAATGGCTCCCAAGCTCTGTTTTTGGCTATGACAGCTTCCTGCAACCTTCTGCCAGCAAAATGGAGCTCAGGAGGGCCTCAGAGGCACTGTGGGTTAGCCCTTCACTGTTTCCAGGTAGGCCCCATGGGCCAGATCTAAGCACCCGACAGGCTGGTTACGGCCCACAGGCCTTGATTTTGACACCCCTGCTCTAGATCTATATCCTTTTTTCAACCCACCCAACTTATTTTCTTCTTCAGAATTTCCTGTTTTCCACATTTTTACTTCTTTCTTCCATGCTCCAAGATGGTGATGCCATATAATTGCCATCTTTTTAAAAAACTAAATTCCCTTTGTTCCAGAAATCCTGGAATGATTCCCATATCAGTAATGGCTTTTAATTTTTCCACAAGTGATAAACAGCACCATCTTGTTAATTACAGCTTAAAATATGAGTCCTGCAGATTTGGCATCCTCCCGCTTCTGTTATTGCCAGCAGTGCACTTTCCTTCATGGGAGAAAAGGAAGGAGCCAAATGTGGCTGGCTCCTTAGCATCCGTGTGTGTCAAGAGATGTCAGTTCATCTACTGCCTGCGGCAGCCTTTGTAGAAAGCAGCCACTGCCAAAGATGTGTGAGTGGAAGAAATCAATGGATACAGACTCACAATCTTCTTCTCTGCTTCTCAGCCCAGAGTTATGTCATTTCTCAGCTCTCTGACTTTGATGGATGCCAGAACTGTGCAATCTAATAAAAGTCACATTACTCACTCACTGCTGGCAAGCTCTGGGTTTGTAGCTTGTTACTCATTCCTCACTCGTGACTCACTTAGCAAAACACTGGCTGTTGGCCACTCTCTGATGACCTGACAATATGCAATTGACTTTCCCTTCATTCTCTTCCCCTTGCCACTTCCTTCTTGCCACATTTGGTTCTCCAGAAAATTCAGGAACACTCTACCACAAAGTCCTGCCAAGCAGAAGATCCGTCTGCACCTTCTTTTTATGGCTAGTTAGTTACTATATCAGGCCTCTTAATTTGCAGATGTTGTCAATGTGAGTACATTCAACAAAAACACTGACTTTCCAGATGGGTCAGAGGATTAAGTGTTATAAGTCTCATTCCAAAAAAATATTGATCTGAGGATAAAGGCTCAGTGTTATAGCTAGAAAATTGGTAGGTTAAAGCCCCTACCATTGCTTGGCCAAAGATATTCTAGGGGATTTACCCTGTCATAAAAAAAATCCCTCACTAATTTATCCATTGACATAAAATATCTAATAGAAAATAATATTGTGAATCCTCTTAAAATATATATTGATATACATTAACATCAATGTAATGTTCATTTTAACGGTATCAGTCTAACAGCAGAAATCCAAACCTATGGCATATGTAATGTCATACAGTATATGATGGATATCTTTAATTCAAATATGATACATATTGGTGGAGTTGCAACCTCAATTTCTGGAGAAATTGTAAATATTAACATGTTATAATAATATATAGCTATAGTAGTTCCCAAAGGCATAACATAGATTTATTGCAATTAATAGTATAATGAGAATATAACCCATATTATCATATGATTTCAACAAGCTTTGGTAATGACATTAAATCATTATCAAGACTATCCATAAAATCTTCAACATATAAGAATACACTATATTAAAATCTAAGTGGACACTGCATATCATCAGCAAAAAGCAAATATCACAACAAATAGAACTCTTCAAACTTTCCAGCATGTAAAGCTTTAAGGCAAGAAAGTCCACTTTATCTTTTATTATTTGTAATTGCTTTAGAAATCCCAGCAAACAAGATCCAAATTGATAAACATGGGATAAAAATTCAAATAGAAGAATACAAGATGAAATGCTATGCAGATTAACAAATACTAACAATTATGCAATCACAAAGCTCCATATGATAGTTGATGCAAGTAATTAAAGACTTTGGCTGTCTTTCTGGATATAAAACAAGGATAATAAAAAAGTATTTGCTATGTGTCAAAAAACAAACAAACGGACTGGCTATTAGATAAAAGTCTCAGCGAAACACCTAGGACTCCACTTGACAGGATGAAATAAATCTATATTTCAGGACAATTACAACAAAAAGTATGGGGAAAAGTAAAGCAAGACCTTGAAAGATAGAAATATTTAAAACATTCCTGGTGAAATGACACCTATTTCAATAAAAAAATGAATATACTAGCTAAGATAGAAATATTTAAAACATTCCTGGTGGAATGACACCTATTTCAATAAAAAAATGAATATACTAGCTAAGATACATTTTTTAAAAATTCATATGATGCCAACCCTAATTTCAGATAAAAACCTGCAGGACTGGCAAGTAATTATACTTAGAAGGAAGGGGCGGGGGCGGGGATGAGAATATGATTCAAAACCGCCAGACTTGAATGAGAGGCAGATAATCACTTCCCAATCTGATCCCCAAAACACACAGTCAAAATCAAACAGATTATATTTATAATTTTGCAGTGAGAACCCAGCCTCTCTGTTCACATCACCCTGTACCGGTGTATAGAGTACATTTATTGGCCATTTTTGACCATTTTAAGATGGGTGGAATTCAGCTCTCAGAATTCCCCAACCAACACTACTCTCAACTGTGGACTCTGGTCTTGGTTGACCAGGAACGATAGTGGTACCATCCTCTGCATCCTGATCCTTTAAAGTAGAGATTCTAGAAATTAAACATAGAATTGTCTGCATACAAAACATGATCTCGTAGGCTAGTAGGCTATTTTTCTCTCAGGTTCTTATCTCAAATGTATAACAGAAATGAAGCCTGCAGAAAATAATCTTGAACTGCAATTTAATCCACCTGAATATAGGAAGAATTGTGCAACCGCACTGGCATTGAGATTCTACACACACATTCAGAACAACGCAAATTCATTTAATTTTATGCCAGAAAGCACAATCCGAACTGAAAAACCGGATAAGCACATGCAAGCATGTTATTTGTTTCCATTTATAATTCCCTCCAATTGGGTTCCCTCTTGTGGCTGTAATAAGTCATTTCAGAACATAGGAAATAGCTACATTCCTACACAGAACAGAGAAAAGATACCCATGCTAGAGAGCTAAAATGTCCTATTGAAGAATAATCTAGAATGAAGTTGTCTTGCCAAGATCTTGTCATGAATTATATTTGCTGAAAGATTTCCCCTAAATTTGAACCTTTTAGTTATTTATTTTTTCATTCATAACATCTAATCTTGTAAATAAACAAGTAAGCAGTGAAATGTATTTGTTCAAGTGGTTAAATTTCAGCAAAATGAAAGCTAAATATGTTCAGTTGCAGTTTTATGATGCGCTAAATTGGCTTTGAGGTTCAAGTGAGATGAGTTTTGCCATTAGGTTTTGTGCTGTAGCAAGCCAGGATAGGGAAATGTGATTTTTTTTTTTGGTTCTCTTTGATCTGTTTGCAGCTTTTGATTCCATCAAAACTAAAATCTCTGCAGTTCTAGACAAAACTGTCCAGACTTCAAGAGCCACTCCATACATTTTGCCCTCACCCAAAAGTTTTTCTCCACCAAAAAGAAAGACATCAAAATCAGCCCTCTTTTAGAATATTTGTCTATCTTTTGCAGGAAGGCATAAGGCATCTACAAAGAGCATCAAAGGAAGATCCACATTCAATACCCTACTTGGCCATGGAGTTCACTGGATGACTTTGGGACAGAAATATTTTTCAGTGCAAATACCTGATAAGGATAAAATGAAGGGAAATTATTTTGAATTTTTGAGACAAAAGGCAGGATATAAATGCAATAAAGAATGAATGGATGAGCCAATGAGAAGACCCATCAACCTAAGTCCCTTGCAGTCCTCTGCTTTCTATGGCATCTTAGAGCCTCCACAATGAGAAGATCAGATGCAGCTTGGAATTATTCCCAGAGTAGTGTTATGTTCAGTCACTGAAGAGAAAGAGAGTTTATTGGGATCTTCCTGCCATCAAGCTGTAAAGTATTTTTTTATATCAATCAGGATATGAGCTGGGCTACCTCTCCCTTAATGTGTCCCAGGCAAAAATGAAGGAAAACAAAACTGGGGAGCTAAATGTCTATGGAGATTCTCAGTCATCCAGGTCCAAACTGTATGGTTGTCCCAAAGGGGCTTTTCCAAGAGACAACTGAACTTCTTGTTTTGCTTTGAAGACGTTTTGCTTCTCATCCAAGAAGTTTCTTCAGCTTCTTCAAAACTGGGGAGGTTAACTAGCATGTCCTTAGACTTCCGGAACCTCATAATTATATCTCTTACAACTGAATCAGTGGTGGGATTCAAATTTTTTTACTACCAGTTCTGTGGGCGTGGCTAGTGGGCCTGGCAGGGGAAGGATACTGTAAAATCTCCATTCCCACCCCACTCCAGGGGAAGGAGGCAGAGAATAGATGGGGTGGGGCCAGTCAGAGGTAGCATTCCAAACTATTCAAAATTTCCGCTACCGGTTCTCCAGAACTGGTCAGAACCTGCTGAATACCACCTTTGAACTGAATGCCTATTAGGTTTATTTCTCTTGGTGCCATAAAATAACAAAATGGCAGTGTGGGTGTATCCTTCAGAGCTTCTGATGTGATGCACGGCCAGTGATTTAAGCTACAAAGAACAAGCCATACAAAAATCCTGAGATGTGCAGCATTGCCCATACAATTATTCCCAGGTGTTATTGTGCCTGGCATGTATTCCCACTCTCCTGCTTGTCTGAAGGGTTTTTCAAATCTCTGGAGCAGATTTTAAATAGGGCATAAGCAGTGGTGGGATTCAAAAGTTTTTACTACCGGTTCTGTGGGCGTGGCTTGGTGGGCGTGGCCAGGGAAAGATACTGCAAAATCCCCATTCCCTCCCCACCCCACTAACCTGCTTTCCAGCTCCATTCTCCAAGGCAACAAAAGAAGACCCAGCCAAGCAGCTGGGACTCGGGAGGTGGAGAATAGATGGGGTCAGAGGTGGTATTTGGCAGTTCTCCAAAATTTCCACTACCGGTTCTCCAAACTACTCAAAATTTCTGCTACCGGTTCTCCAGAACTGGTCAGAACCTGCTGAATACCACCTCTGGGCATAGGGGACTGCAAGAGGAGGGGGATTTGATGAAGTTTACCTTCCCTAACAGGCTACCTTCGAAGTGTCTTATTACACAGTAGAAACACATTTACCTGCAGGAGACAGGTAATGACACGATGGCATTAGAAAATGCTACGGTACACTTTAACCCAAACTTTTCTAGTTTAATGCCCCCCAGAAGTTTCAGCCTTCATAAACTCAAACCTTTGTGGTAAAATTCCCACACATCTGGAGATTTACCTGGGTGGGAAAGTCCAGCTAACAATTTCTCATGTGAAAGACCATTTCCAGAGGGAAATACTGTTTGTACTTTGTTGCTAGACTTACAAAGGAATTAGAAAAGGCATTGTTTTTGAAGCTATGCTGTAGATTGGGGTGCCAAACTCAAGGCCCAGGGGCCGTATCCGGCCTGTGGGGTACTTAGATCTGGCCCATAGGGCCACCCTGGAAACAGTGAAGGACCAGCCTGTGGTGCTTCTGCCAGCAAAAGCAGGCTCCCGAGTTTCCTGTTCACTGGCAGAGGGTTGCAGGAGGCCATGGCAGCTGAAAAGAGAGCTCGAGAGCCTCCTTTCACTGACGGAGTGCTCAGGCCGCCACAGGTGCCCCTGACAGGAGTGACCCTGGCCATGTGCACCCTGGCTGCCTGAGGTCAAACACAACCCTGATGTGTCTCTCAATGAAATTGAGTTTGATACCCCTGTTGTAGATTCAAAAGATGGAGTGCAACACCGAGAGAAAAGATCACATTTTACTACAAGCAACAATCATTGGTTCACAAAAGAAAGAGGAGCAAGAACCAAAGAAGGGGAAGGACATTTATGGGAGTGGGAAATTCTCAGGCTCCAGTTTCTATGGATCACAGAGGGTGGGTCAAATTATATTTATTTCACACCTTTTCAAAGGAGAGAGCAGTGTTTGGAAAATCACCATGTTAACGAATGGTGGGAGATTAGATACATGACTAGAACGCACCTAAGCTAGAACAAAATCTTAAACTAGAATAAGAAAATCTGTGATTTTCCACTTAGCACACTGTTGCAATTTCCACAGTTTGTTTTGCTTCTGGGTGGCTGCAGAGGCTGAGTCTTCATGGTCTTTCCTTCATTTTGTCCTTGTGAGGGACATAGGTAGTCCTCATTTACCACTTGCTTGTTCAATGTACGTTAAAAGTAACAACAGCACTGAAAAAAGAGATTTATGATTAGTCCCTGGAGTTGTGGCTGTCATAGCATCTCCACAGTCATGTGACTGCAATTCGGCCACTTGGCACCTGATGCACATTTATGACAGTCACAGTATTCCATGATCAGGTCATCAGTATTTGCAACTTTCACAGCCGACAAGCAAAGTCAGTGGGGAAGCTGGCAGGAAGTCACAAGTTGTGGTCACATGGTATTGTGCATAATAAGCACGGTGATTCACTTAATGAATGCAATCAATCAATGGGGACTACCTGTGCTTCTTTTCTAGTTTGACAGCTTTGTTTTAGGGCGGGAATAGCATCTTCGGGTTTGATGGGTTTATGCAAAGTTAGGGATTGAACCTGATTTTATTTCTGAGGTTTTAGAGTTTGGCCCTGATCTTGTTTCTGCGGATGGATTCTCCATGTCTGATTTGCCACAAGAACTCTTTTGTTGCATTTAATACAATCAAACAGTAATCAACCCCGAAAGCATAACAATGTTATTCTGAAACACAGTGCAGCCTATGGACTTTAAAATTTGTTATTCCCCTTTCTATAATTTGCTGTTCCCCAGTCTATATGATAAAGTGACGTCATTTTTTAAAATGGGTGGATGTATTTCTCCCACCTTTCATTTGAAATGTATATAATTAAAGCCAGGCTCTTAAGTTTGGGAGTAGACTTTCTGGATCTTCTTCTGAATATACTGAGTTGTTGGTATTTTCGCTCTAGGGTAATTAGAACTATAGCTTGCTCAGGAAAATGTATGTAGGACTGGAATCTTAATTAACTACAACCAGATGAATTGGCAGAAGAAGCTGACTACAGCTTAGCTACTGTAATTAGAATTGAATAACTGGAAACATTTGACAACTTACAAGGAATAAAACATCGGCACAAAAGGAGAATGGCCATAATCTATCCATTTCTGCACATTCTACTATTTTTTTATTATCTTCTCTTCTTTAAGGATCTCCACACCTTTCCAGTGTTGTTCAAATGCAATTCTAGCAGTTCTTAACCCCTGTAATATTAGATACATAGTCACTTTATTATATTTTTTCGTATGATACCCAACATAAATATTTCTGCTTTTAAATGTTCCTTTATCATTTTTCTATCCAAGTATGTATTTTTGTCCAATATGTTTTTGCTTTGGGGCATGTCTACAACATGTGGTAGTACCAGACTGGAGTCTGATTACACTTCCAACATTTTGCTGACATATCTTTAAACATCTTGGCTAATCTTGCTGGTGGAAAGTGCCATCTATAAAACATTTTATATAAATTTTCTTTGTATGAAGCAGAAATTATTAATTTATAATTTTGATCCCACAACATTTGTCATTTATCAAATTCTATAGAATAACCAACATTTTTAGCCCATACTATCATTGTTTCCTTCTTCTTCCATTCTAATACCATAAATTAGAATGTATACATTTTTGTATTAATTTATCATCAATTCCTGTTAGAATCTGGTCCAATTCTGTTGGTTCTTTATAAAAACCATATAATTTAGCATCTTTTTCATATCTTGATTGCATTTGTACCTGCGGCCACCATGCTAAATCTATCCCTTGACTATTCAGTTCCTGTTTACTTTTCAATTCCCCTTTCTCATTCAAAATATCTTTATATCTTATATCTTATGTTATGTTTATATGTTTATATATTATTTATATTCTGATCTGCTTTAAATATAGTACAGTTGGGATATAATTTAATAATTAAGTTTCAAAGTCCTCATACTAATTTTAAGGGGAATTCTACTTTCCTTTATGAATGTGTGTGTGTGTGTGTGATTCTTTTTAGTTTCCATCTGCTTGACAGTTTCATCAAATTAATTCTATATTTCTTTGAACTATCTTTCATCCTAACCTTCTTGTTTTTCTTTATCTTTATTACAAACTGATATAGTTCTTCCCCTTATTATCAGTCAGAATCTAATTAATTAGGTCTCAGCATGCAATGCATGTATTACGATGCAGGTTACCAAGGGCTGAAATGCTTTCAGGAAGAACTGTGGGACAATTGAGCTCTGAGACAGACCATGGTAAAGTAGATGTTAATTGTGGTGCATGGCTGTATATCAATCTGGACCATGTGAGGGAAAGTAAGTGCAACAAGCAAATAAGTATCAAAAGGAACCCAGATTGTAGCAATTCTCCTTTTATTTTCCTAAAAATGACGTATGTACCATCATCCCCAGGAGTTGTAGTGACGCAGTTGGTAAAAATGCAGTATTGCAGGCAAATTCTGCTGACTATCGGTTGCCAGCAGTTCGGCAGTTTGAATCTCACCAGTTCAAGGTTGACTCAGCCTTCCATCTTTTTGAGGTGGGTAAAATGAAGACCCAGATTGTTAGGGGCAATATGCTGATTCTGTAAACCGCTTAGAGAGGGCTCTAAAGCAAGTATATAAGTCTAAGTGCTATTGCTGAATGCTATCACCACTACCATCACCGTGACTATAGGAAACTACCAGGCAAGCGGGTGAACAGACAAATATATAAATAAACTGAACTAAGAAATAAATAAGGCAGTGGAAAGAATAGAGTTTTATAAAGAATGTACTCATGTAGGTCTCAAGTGAGACTACACATTTGGGAACATGAAGTAACATTTAAAATGTTGCCTGAAAGTCAGAGTCAACACTTCCATCCAAATACTTGCCCCGGGGTGAAATGTAATACGAGCTTGCTCCTCCGTCCCTTGCAGGATTGAAGGATAAATACAATGATTCCTTGCACCTGTTTCTGCCAGTACGTTAGGTGGAGGGGGAGGAGAGTATTAAGGATGTCTGAATTTGAACACCGGGTTGCTTCGGCAGGGTTGAAATCCAAAATTTCTGCTCCCATCCTCTAGTCCTTTTATAATTACTGGAAAATGACACAATGTCATTCTATAATAAAATGAAAGTTAGTGTGACTGTACATAGAATCAGTTCTGGTCATCTGAAAGCAACATAAAAATGGAAAGAAATCTCCTGAGAAATAAGAGCAATTCCCTTTGAGATAGATTAGTTGTTAAGCATAGAAATTCCTGGTGATATATTTGAGTTAGAGTTATAAATTTTAGTGGACGAATGAAGCAGGGGGAGTCTACGGAGATTCTCAGACATTCAGGTCATGATTGTCCCAAAGGTGCTTTTTCCAGAGACAACTGGGCTTTCTGGTTTTTCTTTGAAGCTGTTTTGCTTCTCATCCAAGAAGCTTCTTCAGCTCTCCAAAGAAGCTTCTTGGACGAGAAGCAAAACATCTTCAAAGAAAAAAAACAGAAAGTGCAGTTGCCTCTGGAAAAAGCACCTTTGGGCTAACCCATTCTGTTGGCATATTTCTACTGGGAACTAATATGAAGACTCATATCTTCTCTATAAAAAGAAAAATCTGATGGAGGTGATAAATAGCAATAGCACTTAGACTTATATACCGTATTATAGTGCTTTACAGCCCTCTCGAAACAGTTTACAGAGTCAGCATATTGACCCCCAACAATCTGGGTCCTCATTTTAACCATCTTGAAAGGATGGAAGGCTGAGTCAAGCTTGAGCCTGGTGGGATTTGAACTGCCAAATTGTAAGCAGCTAACTGCAGAAGTAGGTTGCAGTACTGCACTCTAACCACTATGCCACATAAAGGTTGAGAAGGGTAAAGCTAAGCTAACTTTCTCCAATCTAGTGACTTCCAGCCATGTTGGGTTACTGCTCCTTTAATTTGCAGCCAGTACAGTCCTTGTCTGTAGGATCTAGCAATCAGGTCCCCCCCCACATCTGGAATACAGATTGGGCAAGGCTGGTTCCTCATGTGTCCTGGGGGGACTTTGTGGCACTCTTGTCTGCCATGCAATATTGTAAGAACCAGACTGAACAAAGAAATAAGAAACAAAGATATAAAAGTAACACTCAAATAGTTGTATTACAGTTTGCAAAGAATGCACATAACAAACAACTCAAGACAAAAGATAAAGAGTAAAAAGAGAATCGGGATAAAAGTATGAAAAACTATAAAGAAAAAGAAAGAAAAACAGGAATATATACAAAGGATAATGTTTATAACATTACTTAGCAGGGAAGAATACAATGGATACCATGAACACACTATTCTGTTTTGAAACAAGTGCCTCTTTGAGAGACATAATTTAAAAAAAAAGAAAGGGGCAAAATTCATATATCTTGTGAAGCTTTTAGTTGATTAATGAAGATATCTAGAATAATATACTGGCATAGGATTTTATAACCATAGACAACTAAGCAGGGATTCACTGGGCACCTGTCTTTATAACCTGGATAGCAAACTGACTTGCCTCTAAAGATGCCAGCCACAGTTGCCAGACCAAACATCAGGAGATCTGTTGTTTAGACCACAGTCACTAAATCCTGAAGCTGAGCACTGCCCATTTGTAAAAGTTCATCTGTTGGGCTGAGTCATAACCATATATGATCCCTTAGGGCAGTGATGGCTGACCTTTTCATCACCCAGTGCCCAAAGTGCATGTGTGCATGTACATCCCCATGCACGCACTTGCAACCCCAGTGTATGCAATCCACTTCCCGCGCATACATGCACAACTTTCACACATGTGCCCTGCCCCCTGCACATGTGTTCACGACTCCCACATGTGCAGCAGTGCTGAGCTGGGGCAACAGCTCATGTGCCCAGAGAGAGGGCTCTGCGTGCCACCTCTGGCACGCATGCCATAGGTTCACCATCGCGGTTTTGAGTATTGGAAAAACTAGGGAAATGTCTATATTATTTATGACTCTTGCATGTAACTGACCTTCATACAGATGTAGATTCCATCTGAATTGAGTGAAGGTATCCTGCGCACACCGAATCTGCTCTGCAAAGAGGCTGAACTCTTATGAAAGCAGACCAGGCTAAGAAAAACCTTACCAACACTTGTGGCTTTTCAACTTGTTATTAATCTTCCTAATAGTTTCTTTCCAAAGTGGACCAGGGAGACAGAATAATACATTATTTTAAATACAGGACATCTTATGTTAGGTGAATTGACCTGTCTAGTATGATTCTGTGATTTTTAAATATAGGGAAGTTGAGGTAATCATAGGCTCACCAAATGTATGAAATGGAATGTGTCTTTATTCCTCCAGGTTGGATTTTATTAAATCCTCCCAAATACTTCTCATCTGAAAAACTTTACTACTGTATGAGCCAGTGGCTTCACTGCTTAAAAGCTGTTACCTACCACACTATCTCCAGTTCACCTTCTCCATCTCTATTGCTACATCCTGATGCTAACTACCAAACAGCCAATGTGCATGCTAGCAGGAGCAACCCCAGCCCACAGCCACCACTGACTCTCTGGATAGTCTCCTCAGGCACCTGTTCCTGCCTGCATCCAGGACGGACACTTCCAGCCCTCCAATTTGCAGAACCTTTTGGAGGTGCTTGCTCAACCAGTTGCAAGCTCATCTGGCTGAATGTTACTTATTTTGTCCAAAAATCTTCCCATAGTACCTGTCAGATGCATCACTAAGAACAACGTGCATATCATCTGCAACAGTTCCTTGGTCTACTTAGTAAGTTAGTCCTTCTGTCATAAAAATAATAATAATCTGGTTAGCCTGACACAACACGCTCTTAAAAGCCAGTCTGGGACATAATAATAATAATAATAATAATAATAATAATAATAATAATAATAATAATAATAATAATAGCATTCTTTATGAAAGGCTTGCAAACATGCTCCTTGACAATCTGTTCTTGTGCCTTGCCAAATATAGACTTTTAGCTGGCCTGCTGTTTCACTGATCCTCCTCCTTCCCCTTTTTGAATGTAGGTTGAATGTAGGATTCTGTTTTTGTTCTCTGGGCTTCCAGCACCTCACCATCTCTGCTGACATAAACTTTTTTTAAGGAATAACAACAAGAACAACAACAAAATCCAGACCTCAGATTGACAGAATCTTCCAAACTGTTGTGAGCATTCACCTTACAATCTTTTGTATGTTTAGCCCACGATGCAAATAAATGCCAAGAATGTGGAGTTTAGCTCTTGATGGTCAAGGTCACCCTCCCAGTCTTTCCAGTTCCTGCTAGTCGGATGCGCCATGTGGGGACTCTGACAACCAGAATTGTAAAGGTAATCGCAGGAGAAGCAAAGGGTATGTACATTCTCACTGAAAGGCGATGAAGAGGAGGACACAAGCGCTTTGATTGCCTGCCTCTGCTTTCGTATACGAGGCAGCCGGTGCTTTTGGCTGGGAGCCCAGGCAGGGCTTTTGTAATCAAAACATGATCCTGTATGCGGTGCAGCCAGTACTGAGAAAGGCCGACGGATGGCTCTCCTCTTTTAGCCCTGCTGTGGAATCTGCCGAGCTTCACCTCTGATGTCCAAAATGCACCATTCTGTGAGTGCCGCCTTTGTTGTAACTGGGAGGGATGTGGGGGAGCCATTCTTGCATTCTGAAAAGCCCAAGGAATGACTATATTTTTCCTCTGCTTTTTCTTTTAAAAATAGCATTGTTGTCTCAGGGTCTTTTGTTGTCAGCCAGCAGATTGTTAGCTGGATAACCGGGGAGGGCAAAAAGGTAGCTTTCTTAAGGTAGATTGTTATGGGACTCTCCTTCCAGGCAGGCAAGTTAGATTCCCTGCTGCCCCTCCCCAAAGAGAGGGAAGATGTATTTTTTTTAGCCGAAATCAAAGCAAAACAGAATGCTGGGTAACAAAAGACGCTTCCCACCCAAAGCCTAGGAGGCTGGAGAGGATGCACCCATCTGTGCAAAGACTGGTGGTGTGCTGTCTGACCCTGTGAAGTGCTGGGCTGAGGCCCTATCCTGCCACTTCCCATCCCCTAGTGGTCTCCCCTACCCTGCACAGCATCTCTCTTTCTCTTTTGCTCTCATATCACAAACAGCTGGTTTGGGAAGCACACTGGGGACATCCTAGTAATCTGAAAAAACCATCAGCGACTTTCGATAGTATAGAGTCAGGGGAATAGGGCAAAATTTCTGTGAAACTTTCCTTTCCTACTTGTTTGGTTTTGATTTTCTTCCCATCCCCTCCAACATTTGTGGGATAATGCTAAAGATACCTCTTGACTGATAGATTCCCTCCCCCCTCCTCATCTTCCAGTGGCCTCTCGGTTTTTGTGTCCCCCCCCCAATGAGCCAGCAAACAGGCCTTCTCATTCACAGCCACTGCACGTTTGTTCTGCTAGAGCCATT
The DNA here is from genome assembly GCA_033807585.1 of Hydrophis major. Lineage (NCBI taxonomy): Eukaryota > Metazoa > Chordata > Lepidosauria > Squamata > Elapidae > Hydrophis > Hydrophis major. The sequence goes on along the minus strand of CM066328.1, from coordinate 77,618,305 downwards.
TATAACTCCCTGCCTGAATCACTGTACCATACGGCTTTCTGCTGGCGAGGGCAAAAGGGGAGGTGCCACCTTCCATTTCCAATGCCCACCAAGCCAATGTTCTTTCCAGTAGCTTGGCAGCGAGAATATCCCCTGACTGCAACACAGCAACAACACAGCCAGAAAGAAAAAAAAAATGCTGACTGTGTGGCAGTGGCTGGATCAGCGTGCACCAATCAACAAGTAGCTGGGTTTAATAGAGGGCCTCAAATTCTGGGGCATTTCATTTGAGGCCTTGTTCTCATTGTTTTGGCTCCTGCTGCTGCTATCTCTCTGTGAATCTCCATTCATTGCCACAAGTGGAAATAAAAATAAAAATAAATGGTAGGATATGTGATTTCAGGCTGCAATGCTATATATCCTTCTTTCCTGATTAGAAATACTCCTGTTCAGTGTTATGGTAATCATCTAGTTATAAATGTGGCATTATATTACATATGTACAATATCCTAGCTGGTTAGATGTGAGAATAGTACTTTGCTTGCAAGGTAACCTCTGGATTGTAGAGTCTAGTTTGGGGAGAAAACTGAAGATCCTTGAGGTAAATCTGCTTTTTAGTTGCACTTGTAGTATACTGGCTACAGTAAACCCAAAGTAGCTAGTACCATAATCATTATTAGTAGGGAATGTTGCCTGTGGTAGAGGTATCAGTTTATCAATTAAGGCTCATAAGCTGGGCAACATCTTCTCCATCTTATTAAAAAAAATATATGTTAAAGCCTCAGTTGACCAATACGAAGACCAATAGAGTCAATATCTAAATTACCTTCGATATCTAAATTACCTTCAGAAATTACTATGATATAAAAAAGTTTGGAATGCAAAAGGGATAAATATAAATCTGAATTCACCAATGAATGGAAAAATACGTTGTGTATGTGTGTGTAAGTGTAAGAGTGTGTGATATGAAGTGTAAGAAAAAGCATATTAAAAAACAACCTCGAATGTGTGTTGTCTCATCTTGAAACAAAGGTGTAGGTTTATTTGTGAATGAAAAGGCTAATATGTGTGTCATAAAAAAAGAATTTGTTTTCTCTAGGTTGTTGTGGGTGTGTATGAAAGTAGAAATCTGTAGCGTAATTATAGTTTAGTGTTACGCTTCAGTGAATAACAATAAAGGAAAAGCCAGGTATATGTTTTTTTTGGAAATATTGTGCAATAGTTTGAATTAATGCAACCCAGAGAGAACAAGTGATCTGCAAGGGTGACATAAATATGTAGGTGGGACTGAGAGAAACAGATGAAGAATGAGCTATTATGAGACTCAAGAATGTATGAAAAAGGTGACTGGTGAATATTTGCTTAGAAAAATGTCTAGAAAGGTAATGGATAGGAAATACAGTTGTTTGTTATGAGGAATGAACATTGAAAGAACTAAAAATGGTATATACTAGAGCAGGGGTGGGCAAACTTTTTGGCTCAGGGGCCGCATTGACTTTTAAAATTTGACAGACGGGCTGGGTCAGCACAATATTTTTTGGGAATCACCCCCCCTTCCCCCCCTTCTCCTCCTCCTTCCCCTCCCCTCGGAGGCCCCCTGAGTCAGAAGTTGCTACTGCCGGCACGGCTCCACACGGCTCCAGTCCTGCATTGCCTCGGGAAGGGAAAGGCAAAAAGGAAGAGCCGCGGTGGTGCTTTCCAACGGCAGCAGCGGCAGCAGAGGCTCAGGCTCAGCGGCTCCTGGTTTTGCCTTTTCCTTCCAAAGGCAACGCGGGACTGGAGCCACGTGGAGCTGCGCTGGCGGTAGCAACTCCTGACAGCCCCAGCCGGACACCTGAGTGGAGCCCGGGCAGAACTGCCTGTTGCTGTTGCGGCCGCTGCTGCGGGCGTCTGGCTGCCCAAGTAAAGAACCGCACCAGCTCAGGGCAACTGTGAGGAGCAAGAGGGGAGAGTCAGAGAAGGAGTCAGAGAAGGAGGAGAGCACCTGGCCAGTTGGGGGAGGCTTCTTGTGCTGTGAAAGAGGCGGCTAATGATCTCCGGCTCTGCTCTGCTTCTCCAACATCCGGCGCCACCCTGTTCTGTGCGCCGGCTGCTTGGACTTGCTGGGCCTGACACAGAACAGGGTGGCGCTGGATGTTGGAGAAGCAGAGTGGAGCCGGAAATCATTAGCCACCTCTTTCACAGCACAAGAAGAACAGGGTGGTGCTAGACCATTGGAGAAGCGGAGCAAAGCCGGAGGTTAGTAGCTGCCTCTTTCGGCGCAGAAAGCTTCCCCCAACCAGCCGGCTGGTCTCTTTCCTTCTCTGTCTGTTTGTTCTGCATGGCCGAGGAGGAGGAGATCAGCTGAGAAGTGCGCTGCCAGGCAGGGGCCACACAGCGCAGGGCAACACACCACCACCCAGCCCTGGCGAGGGAAAGCAGTGGGCGTTCCCCGGGTGGCGGCCTTGGCCTCGCTACCAGGGAAGCGGCTGCCCAGCTCCATGTTGTGTGCACAATTTTTTGGCGTGCGGCGCAGGGTCTCTTTTGGCCAGCCCCAATTTTTTTTTCAGAGGGGAATTTTTTTTTTCAGAGGTGGGCCATATTAAAATGACCAACGGGCCGGATGTGGCCCGTGGGCCGTAGTTTCCCCATCCCTGTACTAGAGTATCCTTGCCAATCCTGATACATAGAATGAGAGTTGGGTACCTTGGAAATAACATAAGGTAAATGCAATGGAACTAAGGTGCAGGTAATCCTCAACTTACGACCACAATTGAACCCAAAATTTCTCTTGCTAAGCAAGACAGGTGAGTTTTGCCCCATTTTATCACCTTTTTTGGCCAAAGTTGTTCAGTAAATCACTGCAGTTGTTAAATGAATAAGACGGTCGTTAAGTGAATCTGGCTTCCCCATGGATTTTGCTTGTTAGAAGGTTGCAAAATTGATCGTATGACCTCAGGACACTGCAACCGTCATACATATGAGCCAGTTGCCAAGCATCTGAATTTTGATCACGTCACTGTGGGGATGCTGCAATGATTGTCAGTGTGAAAAACGGTCATAAGTCAGTTTTTTTCCCCATGCTGTTGTAATTTCAAACGCTCACTAAATGAACTGTCATAATTTGAGGACAACCTGTGTTTAAGAACTGTATGGGGAAAGGGAGGGTCACGCATTAATGAGGACTGAGTGAATATGGATAGGCTATAAAAGTGTATGATCAGTGTAGTTCAGGGGTGGGATTCAACCGGTATTACTACTGGTTCGGTGATTACTTTTGCACACACATGTGTGCTGTCTGTGTGTGTAAAAAACTTTAAGCTGTGCTGCCCAGACAGCTGAAAAGCGCTGCGTGCAGGTGTGCAGCATTTGAAAAGCCTTTTCCCCACCTGCTTTTTCAACCTCAGCTGTGCCACGCAAAGCAGCTGAAGTTGAAAAAACGGCAAATAAAGGACAGGTAAGAGCCTGGGCGGATGGGTGGGGCAAACAGCCGCAAACACAGAACCGGTTCAGTGTCTGCTGCTCTTCAGAGCTTCCGGTTCTTCTATAGAGTGGGGCAGAACCGATAGCATCCCACCCCTGGTGCAGTGATGCGATTTGATCATACAGGGAAGAAGATGGAAGATCAAATTGCAAAATAAAACTATAAAGGAAGAGTGAACAAATTTAGAGAAAAGAAAAATCTGAGAAAATTGTTGTTCAGTGGAATTAATTGTAAAACTCAAAATATTATTGTTTTGAATTCTTTTTTTTTTTTAAAAAATCTGGATAGGATGGAACTTTGAAAGTGGAACACTAGAGGGAACCAGAAGGAACTACAGATTACAATTAAAAGAGAAGTACACTTAAACCTGATTTACTGAAATAGAGCAAAGTAAATTAGCATTCAACATATTGAAGTATATTTTTTGAACAGTGGACCCAGAAATTAATTTTAAAGATGTCTGCCTGTATGGATGAAGTGAATTTAAATAATGTTATGGGAGAGGAAGATGTTTTATTGGTGAAGACTGAGACAGGCTACAAGAATAATATGGAATAAGATGCTGCAGTGGATATACAAATGAAACTGGTTGATGACTTAATAATTAAAAGGGATATACAGGGATATAAACCTAAAAAGTGACCTGAATAACTTTCCTATATTAAATTTACAAAATCTACCTGTTAACATTTTGAAGAATTTTGTGAGGAGAAGCATGAAACAATGAAAATAAATAAAGTTCTAGGATATTATTTGAAGGAATTAAATATCAAGATAGTTAAAAGGAAAAGGAAAGTAATAAAAAGTAGGTTTAATTGCCTCCAGAAATTGTGGGTGTTCCAACACTGGAGATTTTTAAGAAGAGATTGGACAGCCTGTCTGAAATGGTACATGGTCTCTTGTCTGATCAGAAGGTTAGAGGTCTTGAAGACTTCCTTTCAAATCTGTTACTCTGTTAAGTCTGTTAAATCATGATTAAAACAGATACGCAACGTTGCTATCTCTGGTAACTCCTAGTGGACTTTTACTGATCACAACTTACAACAAGGGATTTACAGATACAGATAATCAGAGTTGGAAAGGACCTTGTAGTCATCTAGTCCAACACCCAACCACCCCCCTGGATTTAAGGATATGCTTATAGATAACAGAAAGTTATGGGAATAAAAGATCCTTTGTTGTATTTAGAAAGAAGGTGATAAACAATTATAACTGCTGTAATGAAGGGGGAAGTCATATTTTCTTTTTTGTTACTATATTCGTATTTTTCTTCCTTTTCTGTTTATCTTTCTGTTCTTTTTTTCTTTTCTACCTTTTCTACCTTTCTCTTTTATTTTTTAGTTTGTATTAGTTTTTTAATCTTTTAATTGTAGCCTTAAATAAGACCTCAAGTGCTTCCATGTCTCCTAGTGTTTTCCTTGATATTTACTCTGTTCCTGAACATGCCCAGGAAAGATGACCTGCTCTTTCTGGTAGTAAGTTTGTGTATTGTATAGTCTCAAAGATCAGCAGGAACCCTATGAATGTATAGGATTTAAGGATTTAAGAAAATAATAAGACTTTTTTAAAAAAAGACCTTTTTGGCAATTCATGCAGATTTTCATATAAACGTCTCCTAAAAGGTGCATTTTTCTAACACACATCTTTTGTAAATGATTTCCTTTAATTTAATGAATTTCATACACATTTTCTCTACAATCTTTGTTATATGTGGTCCTTATATGGTGTATATGTTTCATGTAGATTTCTAATTACAAATTGCTTTGCAAAACGTAAGGGGAAATGTTGATTTCGGGTTTCAGCTTCATCTAGGGTTGTGAATAGATTTCGAAAATTCAAATTAGGTAAGTCTGCATTAGAAAGCAAATTGAACATCCTATCGACTGTAGACAAATACCAAGACCTTCCTATATATGTAACTCCATATAACTTTAATAACTACCTCTGCACAGAGTCACAATATTTTTCACTCTTATGGAATGTGGTTGGGCCACCGCATGTTTTTGCATTAAGCAGCATTAAGAAAAGCATCCTTCACAATGAATATTCCTTCATTTCCTTTCTATATATGTACATGCCTTCCCATTTCATGATGCCTTGCCTGGAGTTTATCCACATAATGAATATAAAACAGATTTTTTTTTTTAAAAAAAAAATCTGACCAAGTAGTATTCAAATCATGCTGAAAGCAATTGCACAAAAATGGTCATGAAAATTCATCAGCTTGCAGAAGTAACCAATTCACTCTCCTTGCAAGCCTGATGGAAGATAATAAAGGATCTTGCATTTCATTCTCCTGCAGGGAAAATTATTCAGCAGAAATAAAATTTGCATACTAAGTTGAAACTCTGTCATCATCAATTTAGTTATCTTTTTATTAAAAGCCAGGCTTAGAATTGAATGAAAAATATGGATGTGAAATTTGCAGCCCCTATGCCTACCTGGCTGTAACCTATCTGGCTCCAAATCCCACGGCACAGAGGTGGTATTCAGCAGGTTCTGACCAGTCTTGTAGAACCAGAGAACTGGCAAATACCACTCTGACTGGTCCTGCCCCCAACTATTCTCTGCCTCCCGAGTCCCAGCTGATTGGCTGGGTCTTCTTTGGTTGCCCTGCACAGGAGAACAGAGCTGGAAAGCAGGTTAGTGGGATGGGGGGTATTATGGATTAAACCATTGCAGCGATACAACTGAAACAGCTTCATCTTAAAACAGCCTTGTAATCCTGCAATTCTTATTGGCCCATGAATAGTGAGTTGTGATTGGTCAGGCTTGGCCAGTCTGATTGGCTGTTAACGGAAGCCCCTGATTGGATGCTTGTAAAAGCGATAGACTCAGTTCATTGGTTGTTTAACGGCAGCAAGCTCTATAAAAGAGCTATTGCTGCCCAGGTTTTCTGCTCCAGTCTTTCTTGTTAAATAAAGAGTTGAAGTCACAGTCCGATGTCTCGTCTCTGTTCTTACGCCCATGCCCAGGACCTAACACTGGCGACGAGGGTGGGATGCAGAGATGGTAGAGCTGACTAGAACATATCGGACAAAGAAAGAGCACGTGGCGAAAGAGCGCACAAAACAGACGGCAAGATGACTAGCGGCGCCATACCACCCGCTCCATTCGACAGAGCAACTGAAGACTGGGACTCATATATAGACCGCTTCCAGATGTTCCTGGAGACCAACAATTTAAAAGATGCCACCTCTGGCAAGAAACGAGCGGTGTTCCTGACTCATCGTGGCCCTGCCGTTTTCAAAATGGCTAAAGCACTAGCAAAACTGGCAGAAGTGAAGACCATGGATTGGGACACCCTCGCTCCAATCCTCAGGGCCCATTACGCACCTGCAGTACCTACACTGATACGAAGACACAAATTTTACCAGACGGACCAATGGAAGGATGAGAGCATTGGTAATTTCGTAGCTGACCTCCGGAACCTAGGAGGCCTTTGTGGTTTTGCAAACTTAGAGGAAGCCCTAAGAGACCGAATAATTCTGGGATTAAATGCACCACACGTGCAGAGTAAGCTGATGGCGAAAGGCAACATCAGCCTTACAGATGTCATTGCCGACGCTACTGCCGCAGAAGCAACCAGGAAGTCAGCCGCTCGAATGCGCCAAGCGAACGCACCGCTTCGCCAACTTGCCGACGAGGCACCACTCGCCACTGAGAAGCACGCTACCGCTACCCACCACGAAGACCTCAAGTCATCCTCAGACAGTGATGAAGAGGAGGTCAACCAGCTCCACTTGGAATGAGAGCAAAGGAACCAGCGACGTCCACACCAATGTGCAGGTTGCGGAGCAAACCACCCGTGATCGGACTGCAAATTCCTTGACGCACTCTGCCGTAACTGCGGAAAGAAAGGCCACATTGCGAAGGTCTGCAGAAGCAGACGAGAATCCAGTCCCAGCCGAAAGGAGAACAACCTCCGTCGGGAGATAAGCAAACCTCCTGAAAACCGGGACCATCTGAACCACCAATGGAACAACCACTACTACTACAGAAACCAAGCACCTGCCTTTTCAACGAGACAAGAAGAGGCCCACCAAACCATTATCATCGGCCATGCTTCATCGCTCGATGCAAGGAAAATACGAGTGAAGGTTACTATTGAGAATCAACCATGTGTGATGGAAGTCGATTCGGGATCGTCCCTGTCGATGGTATCCTGGAAAACCCTCAAGCAACTGATACCTGCCATCTCCCGCCAGGACCTCAGCACGCAGCGAATCATCCTGAAAGACTATCAGGGAAACAGAATCCCAGTTGTCGGTTCCAGCAACGTCCAAGTATCATTCAAGGACCGCACAGCAACGCTTCCCCTAACTGTTGTCGATCGTGACCAACCCAGCTTGTTGGGGCTACAGTGGTTCACCCCACTCGGAATTGAACTAGCTGGCATACACCATACCAGAAATGATGACTGGGAAGAGGCCCTCATCCAGGAATTCCAGGACGTGTTCACAGGAACATTAGGCAAGTACAAGGGGACCCCTATATCATTTAATCTCAGCCCTGATGTAGCTCCCATTCGGCTTAAACCCCGTCGAGTACCTTTTGCCTTAAAACCTAAAATCGACGAGCAGCTAGATAAACTGATAGCCCAGGGCGTGTTGGAACTGATTGATCACGCCCATTGGGAAACCCCGATAGTAACGCCCATGAAACCAGATGGTTCGTTAAGAATTTGCGAGGACTATCAGGCCACCCTAAATCATGCTCTTCAACAGAGTGCTTATCCAGTACTGGTGGTTCAACACCTTCTTCATTCCCTGGGTGGCGGAAAAATATTTGCGAAACTGGACTTAGCTCAGGCGTACCAGCAACTTCCTGTGGATGCAGCAACTGCAGAAGCCCAGACAATAGTTACACATAGAGGTGCTTTTAAGTGCAATAGACTCCAATTCGGAGTAAGCGTGGTGCCGGGCATTTTCCAAAGTTTAATGGAGAGACTATTACAAGGCATAAAAGGTGCCGTGCCTTATTTTGACGATGTCCTAATAGCTGCCCCCACTAAATAAGTATTAGTACAACGGCTCAGAACAGTCCTGCAGAAATTCAAAGACGCAGGTCTTAAGGTAAAACGAGACAAATGCCAACTTTGTACGGAGAGAGTGGAGTTCCTGGGATACCTTCTCGACAGACAGGGAATCCACCCCACCGAAAAAAAACTAACCGCAATAAAAAAAGCCCCGAGACCTAGGAATAAGACAGACCTTCAAGCCTTCCTGGGACTCATTATCTTTTATAACATTTTCTTGCCCCAGAAGGCAACCGTAGCCAAACCCCTACATAGACTCCTCGATAAAAAGGCTCCTTGGGTTTGGGGACGGCGTGAAGAGATAGCGTTCAAAGGGATAAAAGACCTTTTAACCTCTGATGCCGTATTAATGCAGTACAACGAAACTCTCCCTTTGATGGTCACCTGTGATGCCTCACCATTTGGAGTAGGAGCCATCCTAAGCCACGTCCTCCCAAATGGGAATGAGGCACCCATTGCGTTCTTTTCAAGAACTTTGTCTAAAACCGAACAGAACTATAGTCAACTTGATAAGGAGGCCCTCGCTATTGTATCCGCAATTAAACGTTTCCATGAATATGGAATATGGGAGACCTTTTACCATAATTATAGACCACAAGCCGTTACTTGGGATCTTGGCGGGAAACAAACAAACTCCCCATATATTATCACCAAGAATGACACGTTGGTCAGAATTTTTAGCCGCCTACGATTACCGTTTGCAACATTGCCTGGGGAAAACCATTCCCCACGCTAATGCTTTGAACCGCTCGCCATCACCAGACATTATAGAGGACCCTGCTCCAACCATAACCGTACTACAAATAGAAACCCTCAAATCGCCACCATTAACCACTCGAGACATAGCTTTAAAGACAAAAAAGGACCCTATTTTGGCACGAGTCCTCAGCTGGGTAGAACGCGGTTGGCCGATCAGTGAAACTGATGACATGTTTAAACCATTTAAAAATCGTCAAACAGAACTGTTCTCCCAGAAGGGTTGCATAGTATGGGGAGACAGAGTCATAGTCCCGGAAAAGCTACAATATAGGGTATTGAAAATGCTACACAAGGGACATCCAGGCATCGTGCAGATGAAGGCATTGGCCAGGAGTTACTCATGGTGGCCTGGTTTAGATAGACAAATAGAAACTTGGGAAGCAAAATGCAGTAAATGCCAGGAGACTTGCCCCGTTCCTCCAAAGACTCCACCAACTCAGTGGGAAACGCCTTGAGGTCCGTGATCCCGTACCCACATCGATTTTGTGGGACCCACAAGAGAACACACTTTCCTCTTAACGGTGGATGCCTATTCAAACTGGCTTGAAGTCCAAAAAATGGAAAGCACCACCACAGATGCAGTCACTAAAAAACTGAATAAACTATTCGCTACCCACGGACTTCCTGATGTCCTCGTCTCAGATAATGGCCCCCAATTCACTGCTCTGCCATTCGAACAATATCTGGCTGATCGGGGCATCCACCATGTTTTAACATCGCCAGCTCATCCTACAGCCAATGGTAGGGCTGAGCGAATGGTTTAATTTGTAAAACAGACCCTGCATAAAATGGACCATGGCGACATTGACGACAAAATAAACCGAATGCTTTTTATTCAACACATAACCCCAAACAGCACCACGAACAAAACCCCAGCAGAACTCCTGATGGGCTGGAAACTTTGCTTGCATCTTGATTGCCTCCACCCAAACTACACGCCAGAACAGCCCCCGGGATCCAGCAGTAAGTGTCGGGCATTCCAGGAAGGGGACCTTGTGTTTGCGAAAAACTTCTCGGGCAACCCATTGTAGGTCCCCGCTACCATAACGCAACTTATGGGACCCTGATCATATCGTCTACAAACGACAGACGGTAAGATGTGGAAACGCCACATAGACCAACTCCGTTCCCGATTAGTGCTGGAACCTCCAGCTGGGGGGGGGAGGAACATGGAGGAGGACGAAGAAGAAATCGAAACCTAACAGCCCAAGGAATACTCACCATCCGAGGGAGAACTGGACAGGGGAGCGGCCTCGCCACGTGACAACACCGCGATGGAGGCGGATCCAGGGAACCCTGAAGACAGCGCCAATGAGGGCAACCCAGAACTACAGTCTTCACTATCCAGCCCAGCGAACAGCCCACCGGAGCCAGAACCAGAACCAGAACCAGAACGAAACCCGGTGGAACATCGCAGGTTGAGCAGACAGATGAAGTGGCCTGCCTATCTGCGTGAATATGTCACCCCATCCCTCAGACGGAACCAAGGGGGGAGGGGTGTTATGGATTAAACCATCGCAGCGATACAACCGAAACAGCTTCATCTTAAAACAGGCTTGTAATCCTGCAATTCTTATTGGCCCGTGAATAGCGAATTGTGATTGGTCAGGCTTGGCCAGTCTGATTGGCTGTTAACGGAAGCTCCTGATTGGATGCTTGTGAAAGCGATAGACTCAGTTCATTGGTTGTTTAATGGCAGCAAGCTCTATAAAAGAGCTACTGCTGCCCAGGTTTTCTGCTCCAGTCTTTCTTATTAAATAAAGAGTTGAAGTCACCGTCTGATGTCTCGTCTCTGTCTCGCCCATGCCCAGGACCTCCGTCTCGCCCATGCCCAGGACCTAACAGGGAGGGAATGGGATTTTGCAATAACCTCCCCCCTGGAGTGGGGAGGGAAAAGTGGTCTTTCAGTATCCTTCCCCTGCCATGCCCACCAAGCCCACCAAGCCATGCCCACAGAACCGGAAGTAAAAAAAAAATTGAATCTCACCACTGCCCTGGCCATCTCTTATCCTTGTTTATTTCTTCACTCTAACATTTCTTCAGGATGACTACCAGACAATTACTCTGAGATAAGATGGATTTAATAAGCAGTTTTAGAAATACAGGTGCATTTCATAGTAGAAGCTCAGCAGTTTGACGCTCATTCTTTGGGCAGGTTTAATTGTTTTTTGTTCCAAACCATTTCTATTCCTTTTCTGCTAACTACTCATACTTTTAACCAGAGATTTTCTTTTGAGCAATTTTAAAATGAACAGTACATTATGTTTCTTACCTACTGACCACCTAGTTCCACTTACGTGGAACAAAGTTTTGGATTATTTGTTTGTTCATTGATGTTTATTATAGCCACTGAACAATATCTAACCTTATCGGGTTTGGGAAACCTTTCCTTTACCCTGTTTTAGTGTTTTTTGGTTTTAATATGATTCTTCTGCTCAATTTGACTCCCAGTATTTGGTTCCTTTTTCCATCAAAGCTATTAAGAAGATGACTATAAACAAATGAATAGTAGATTAAGTTCAGATGTAATGGAATTGTAGTTTCTAACTGCAAAATTTTGTGCCCAAAGAAGATCCTGACATTTTTATACACTTTGAAATGGTGGGTGTTGCAAATGCTGTGTTTATTAAATTCTCATTCCATATGTGATAGTGTATAATTTCTGAAAAGTTTGAGGAAAATTTACGGATGTTACTGTAATTACAGTCTATGATATAAATGAAACTATTGTTCTACTAGAGCAGGGGTGTCAAACTCATGGCCCATGGACTGTGTTAGGAATCTCTCTACCAATTAGTTGGGTTGGCAATATATAAACCAACAATGTATGTTTGTAGCTTTAAGACAAAATCACTGTATTGATTTATACTATATTCCGATTGGTTGATTATATTGCAAATTACCATAAGAGGAAGCTAGAGATCATAGCTTGCTCTCTCTGACATTCTGTCTCTCTGACATTCTGTCTCTTTAACATTCTGTTGCTATCTAAGGTTCTCTGTTGTATTTATGCTGTGCTTATACTTTGATATCTTTGTTTACTGTAAATGACAAAGGCAACCGGTAAGAAGACTTTGTAATTGGATATTCTTTGGACTGTTAAATGTATATGACTTGGACCGTTTATTGGACTGTACTATTTCTTAAAGTAAACGTTAACTCAATTTAGTGTATCTGTGTGTGGCTGGATAATTATTCATAACTATTCTCATAAACATTTCTATGTGCATATCCTTGTTACTCAAGGGTTATTCTGTACAAATCATAACAGACTGGATGCATCATGTGCTGGCCCCACCCCTGCCTGGTTTAACAAAGGGGGAAAAGGCCCCAATACATCATGTGATGCCACTGTGATGACTCGAATTTTACACCCCTGTACTAGAAGCTGTAATAAGACACCTAAAAATACAAATTGTACAATATTTCTGCCTCTGAAATCTACCATTTTCCAGACTTAATATATGAATATATATGACTTTATCTTGACATAATTATCTGGAGAAAAAAATCCTTAAAAAAGGAATCACCTTTTTAAAAATAGTGTAGTCAAATGATCTAGCTGTAATTAGACTATCCTGCAACCAAAGTACATCTGGCATTTAAAATTCCGTATCAGATTTTTAACACAGATACTTCTTTTGTGCAGACTATCTTGAAAAGATTATGTTCTTTGAAAGCAAAATCAAATTTTGCCTTCAAAATTTTAAAAATTAAGATTCCAATGAACCTGGCTTTTAATTCAAGCTATTTATAGAGCTGTCAAAAACAATATGTAAAGCCTGCTTCTCGCTGTCAAATTTTTAAATATTTTATTTGTTCAATTATGCCAAATTGTTTGAGGCACTTTATAGTTTAAGTAACAAAATCATGATAATAATTAGTGTTTCCCAAAGAACGGAAGCTTTTCTTCTTTATTTAATTCATTTCTTTTACAGGGCTAACAGACTGCTTCAGTTGTAAACAGCTCTCTGTGTGGTTACATCCCAATCTCTGCAAATTGGGTTGAAACAATATAATAAAAAGAAAACAAATCAATACTATGATGCAACCTACAACTAGCACTGGGAACAATAATGAATGCAAAGCAAAAGAACAAAAATAAATCAAAAGACCTTCTACTATTAGAGAGAACATGGTTATAGCACAACAATTCCAAAGCCTGTTGGATGAACTCTGTTTTAATGGCCTTACTAAACATCAGGAGGGAAAGGCACATCCGGATGGCACCAGTACCATTGCTTGGCTTGTCCTGTAAGATTTTTGCCTCAGGGCTCACAGTTTTTAAGTAACCCCCCAAGAAGAACCTATAACATCTCCATAGTACCGTTTGGCCACTGATAACATCTTCAGAAGCTAACAACTTATTCGGATCTGTCGAAGAATTACCTCTATTGGAGTTAGCCCCATCGTTACAGGTAGTCCTCAACTTACAGCAGTTTATTTAGCGACCATTCAAAGTCGCAATGGAAAAAAAAGGACTTATGACCACTTTTCACAGTTACGACCTTTGAAGCATCCCTGTGGTCCATGTGATCAAAATTCATATGCTTTGCAACTGGTTCATATTTATGACTGTGTTGCTGTGTCCAATGGTGGGATTCAAAAATTTTTTGCCACCGGTTCAGTGGGCGTGGCTTGGTGGGTGCACTTTGTGTGCGTATACACACTTTGTATGCACGCGTGCACCAAACGTGCACTTTTCACAGGCGCAGAGTCATTTACGCAGGCGCAGAGGCGTTCTAACTCACCTCCTGCAAGCCTGCACAATCCCAGTCACTTCAGCATCTGCTGCACGGCACTCTTCTGTGCCACACAAAGCAGCTGTGCTTCAAATTCAGCGGATAAAGGAGAGTATGGGAGCCCAGGTGGGCGGGTGGCCCCAACAGCAAAGCGGTGGAGAGAACCGGTTTGGTCTCCACTGCTCATTGCTGCTACCGGCTTGCCAGAACTGGGCCAAACCGGTAGAATACCACCACTGGCTGTGTCCCAAGGTCATATGATTACCTTATGTGACCATCTGACAAGCAAAGTCAATGGGGAAGCCAGATTCACTTAACTTATCAACTGCAGTGATTCACTTAACAATTGTTGAAGGTAGTAAAATGGGGCCAAACTCACTTTACAAATGTCTCACTTAACAACAGAAATTTGGGGCTCAATTGTGGTTGTAAGCCGAGGATGACTTGTAGGTAAAATGCTGCTGGAACAATGGCAGTTTTCTTCTATAATGGTACTTTTATACATTTTTTTAAAAAAAAACAAGGTTTAATTTTGTTCTGAATGAATTACTGAAGTACTAACAAGTACTTGTTATTGACATGGTCTCAGTAGAACGACAGATATCACACTGGTCATATAATAACAGATAGGATAAATAATATTCTGTATTATTGGCCATTGGTGAAATGGCACTGAAGATTCTTTTTGTATTTCAGGATGTTGCTATGGATGATGCGATGTTGCAGAAAAAAGAAGAAAAAGATGTTGAATTGGATAAAAAAATTCTAGCTCTGAGGAAGAAGAATGAAGCTCTCATGAGAAGATATCAAGTATGTATGAACTCCAGCTTCTCCTTTCTAATGGTGTTACTTAATATAGCACTAAGCACTTAGACTTATAAACTGCTTCATAGTGCTTTTACAGCCCTCTCTAAGTGGTTTACAGAGTCAGCCTATTGCCCCCAACAATCTGGGTCCTCATTTTACTGACCTTGGAAGGATGGAAGTCAACCTTGAGCCAGTGAGGATCGAACTCCTAGCAGCTGGTAGAATTAACCTGCTATACTGCAGTCTAACCCCTGCGCTCTTAATATGGTTTCTAATCTTTTCGTTAAACCTTTGAATCAATTTATAATAGGTTGATTTGAAAACTGTATCTGTTCAATTACCGCAAACATTTTACAGCTCAGTTGGTGGCAGCATAGTTACTATTGGGATTGGAATTTCAAATTAACTTTTTTAAAATAGTTCTTTACAATAGAAGTGAAAAAATATTAAAAATATATAAGAATCACATTTTAAAAATATATAAGAATCACAATATTAAAAATATATAAGAATCACATTTTTATGAACCAAAACAAACTGATTCACTGCTACTGCCTTATCCCTCCTAACATCAACTCTTAATTGTTGTAAAGTTATCTTCAGGAAAAATTTGGGAACAAATTCTGGAACAGCTCATCTGCAAGAGAATGGCTGGGATCCAGATTCACAGATTATACTAAACCACAATGTGGTTTTGGGTTTCACGTGTTGTATGAACTGATTCAAGTGCACTTTGTTCAACAAAATGGTAAAACATGGTAGTATTTGCTTAACACCCTTGCCCACTGTTACTCAATATATTTTATGCCAGTCTTGATTCCAGGTGACTACCTGGACAAGGCTGCCTGCAGTTATCTTGGCCACATTTTCAGAAGTGGTTTGCCATTGTTTCTTTCTTAAGGCTGTGAGTCACTCAACTGTGCTTAATGTGGGACTAGGATTCAAACCAGTGGTGGTATTCAGCTGGTTCACACTGGTTCGGGTGATCTGGTAGCAAGGATTTGGTGTGGGTCACTGAACCAGTAGTAAGTTCAGGCTAGCCATGCCCCCAACCCAGTCACCCGGTCACCGCTGGCTTGCTTGCCCCACCTGCCCAATGCTCACTCACTCCGCTTGCCTGATGCTTGTCCCTTAAGCAATTTCTTTTTTTCCCCTCCCAACAATCAGCTGTTCATGCAATCAGCTTTGCTGGGATTCCCCTTGCTGAGGCCAAGGAAGGTAAAAAAATGGAGGGGCACAGCTCCCCTCCCTTTTTTGCCTTCCTGAGTCCCAAGGGAGCTTTCTGGGAGCAAAAATGCCCCCTCAGAGGCTCCTCTGAAGCCAGGAAGCCCACCCCCAAAATGAGCAGGGGGTAGTTGCAAAAAAAAGGTCATGCTCACCCAGTCAACCCACCCACTCCCACCTAGCCATGCCCACCAAGCCACGGCCACAGAATCGGTAGTAAATTTTTTTAAAATCCCACCACTGATTCAAAGTCTGTCAGTTTTTAACCTGGTTCCTTTATTAACTGGTACCCCAACTGGTTCTCACTTATAATGTAACTATTAGCTTTTTAGCTAGCTTATAAATCCAACCACTTCTACTGGATTCACACAGGGATGAGCTTCAAAAATTTTAGCAATGGGTTCTCCGCCTGAGAGAGATGGGGGTGGGGGTATCCATGGTGGGCATGGCCTGGTCAGCCTCCTGCACCATGGCGTTTTTGCCCTTCCCAGGCTCTGGACGCTCTCTGGAATCTGGAATCAAGCCTTTCCAAACTTCCGGGAGGCCCGTTCTTCATCCTCCCTGAGCATCTGTGCCCACCCTGAATTTACTTGCATCCAAAATGGCTGCGTGGGAAGGGACGGGAGGGGTAAGTGTGGCCAGCCAGGAGTGGGATTTGGGGGTTCTCCAAACTGTGGAGAATCTTAGCTAGAGGATCTCCTGAACACCTGCAAACCCCCAGCAGCCCACCCTGATTCACACCTTATGGTAGAGAATAGAATAGAATAGAATAATTTATTGGCCAAGTGTGATTGGACACACAAGGAATTTGTCTTGGTGTAAATACTCTCAGTATACATAAAGAAAAGAAACATTTGTTAAGAATCAAGAATCATAAGGTACAACACTTAATGATAGTCATAGGGTACAATCAACAATCAAATCATACTAGGAAACAGTCAATGTAAATCGTAAGGATACAAGTGACAAAGTTACAGTCCTACAATCACAAGTGGGAGGGGATGGGTGATAAGGAGTGATACAAATGACTCTCGGGAATCTGGAGATATTCAACCAATGGGGGAAAATGAAACTGAATTTTAAGTTTTGCTGGAACCAACAAGCAGTTGTGTAAAAGCAAAGCTAACAATAACCTGCTCATCTAATCCCGTTGTGGCTCCGGGTTTGGATTCTGCTCCTGTGGCAGATATGAGTTCAAGTGATGAGGACATGGCAGCAAAATATGAGCCGGCATTGTTTAGTGATTGGGATAGTAACCAGAATGAGGAGATGGATGTAACAAAGGAAGATAGACCTGAAATAATAGAGTTGTCAGGACCTTCGACTTCCTCTGGTTCTTTATCTGATCAGCAGCCAGGAATGGCTGACAGGGAAGGCAGGAGAGAGTTTTCCAGTGGAGATGAGAATCTGGAAAACTTATGGGTAGATGTAAGAAACAGAAGGAGGCTAAGAAGACAAACCCAGTTGGAAAGGAAGAGTAGAGCTAGTCAATAATTAGGGAAATTAGCACGCTTCATAAGTGAATAAAAGGACACGGCTGGGCTGGTGGAATTCGCCAGAAGCAAAGTGACTAACTGGGAGTGAAGACATGCAGCAAACTCTCTGAGGCTTGAGATTTACTGCCACGCCAAGGTTGCCAGACAGAGTGGGGATTTATTGCTGTATATTGGAATTTACTCCAGCCGTTCTTGTGTGGGGGTTTATTTTTGAGTTGAAGTAATTCTGAAACGGCTGCTTTTTGTTTTGCTCGCCTGAAATTAAAGGGGAGACATAACATAATCCCATTAGAAGAATATCCAGAAAAAAATAGCTGTAAGTCTATTGTTTCAGGGCCAGGGTAGATGTTCCACCAGCCACACAAATTATGCAAATGCCACGCTATAGAGAATGCATGCCCAGAGCCCACAAATACAGATCACCAATATGCTGTGAACTACAAAGTAGCTAACTACATTTTAGCTGAGCATGGTTGTGTAAATACGTCCAAGCAAATGAGATAATACAGTAGAAAAGCCTTGGTGTGTATCGGAGATGGTCTTCAGCAGGTTCTGACCAGTTCTGAAGAACCGGTAGCAGAAATTTTGAGCAGTTCAGAGAACTGTCAAATACCACCACTGATTGCAGATTTTACAGTATCCTTCCCCTGCCACGCCCACCGAGCCACGTCCACAGAACCGGTAGTAAAAAAAAATTGAATCCCATCATTGGTGTGTACGTATATTTAAGGATGGCAAGAACTCTTTATGGGGAATGTATACTTTCTTAAAGCTTCTTTATGTTTCTCCCTTGACAATGCTGTTTCTAATGTTCACTTGTTTTACTGTTGGCAGCTGACCTGATAAAATATTTAAATATCACTGTTTCAGGAAATAGAAGAAGACAAGAAACGAGCAGAACGAGAAGGAATGGCTGTCACTACAAGGAGGGCTAGGCCAGATGGCCTTACCATAACCATCACCAAACCAAATCATGTAAGTACATTCTCCCTTTTCTGCTGAAAAAGAAATGTTGGAATATTATAGGTAATTCTAGCTATATTAGATTATTTTAGTAACAGGCAACCTTTGCCTTGTTCCAAACATTCTTGCCCTGTTGGGATGTGGTGCTGTTTCAGTGTAGTTGCTCCTTTTCTAGTTACTGCTGGGCTTCAAACTGGACTCCCACTAGCTTGTGATCCTGGTTGTTGAATGCAAGTCTTCTTGCCTGCTTGTAAATAGCTGCCAATCTATAGATGTTGCCTCCACTTCTTCATGTGTAGGTTGTTTGTTTTTACCTTTCCTGCTATACACACCCCATTTGTATTTTGTCAAGAGTGGATGGGGTGAGACTACCTCTGGACATCAGTACATCCTTGAAAACATCAGGGTGTGGCTCAATTAGCTGGGCAGCTGGAATACTCCCGAGACAATGTAGGTGTGAACATCTGGATGAATGTGAGAAATGCAGAGAATGTATTTCTGGTGGCTGCAGCTGCTTTTCCAAAGAACAGGCAACAATCCTAATTTTACTTCCTCACATTACCCAATGCAGTTAGTGCCTGCTATGTGTGATGGATTACTATTTTTTACCATACTTAATCAGTTTCCATATATGTAAAGATGGAAGAAACTGACCTGAGAAGGTGAGAAAACCTGAACAATCATGTTCATCTTGGGAGAGAAACAGGATAGAAAGTATGAAAAAAATTACAGACAATGGAAAGTTTCTCTCATAATGCTGCCAAGAAAACTATACCAATGTTTACACGAAGCTATCAGTAGTTGAGGTTGACTTGACATTATTTTTAAAATAGAGATGGAGGAATTTGTACAGCAACAGAGGAACAGATTGTGGGCAGCTAAATTGTAGTAAGAAACATATAGAGCAGGCAAGTTTCTTGGGATTTTTAAACAAATATAACAGCAATATATAGAAGCACATAATTCTCCTTTCTGATCTTCTGCATAAGTGCAAGTCCCAGTATGGAGGAAAGGAGGTAACTGGATATGCTTAATCTGAAGACAGATGACTGAGAAGGAATATGATGACACATTACAAATATCTGAAGGGGCATCACATAGATGGGAATGTCTGAATTCCGTAGCCCAAGAGAAACAGTTTCTGTAATCTTAAATTACAAAAAGGGAGATGGGTGACCTATCATAATGACCATAATAACAGCAAGTTGATAGGAGAATGAAATATTAAATGAGGGGGTGAGATCTTCTTTTCCAGATGGGTTCAAGCAGGAGTAGAGCCACCATCTCTCAGGACTCTTTCAGTTGGGTTCCTGCCTGAACAGGAGACTGAGCTGTAGGCCTAAGTGGCTCCTTCTAACTCTGGAACTGTGATCTCCAGAGCCATGGCAGTCATGATAATGGATTTGTATCTCCTTCCCTAGGCTAATAGAATATTACAATATAAGAAAACTTGCAAAGTAAATGCAAGACACACATATTGTCTCTACTAATGATACTTTAGACTTGTCCCCATTCGGGAAAGGCTTTCAAATTACATAGCACATTTAAATAGCAGTAGCACTTAGACTTATATACATCTTCATAGTGCTCTAAGTGGCCCTCTCTAAGTGGTTTACAGAGTCAGCATATTGTCCCTAACAATCTGGGGCCTCATTTTACTGACTTTGGAAGGATAGAAGACTGAGTCAACCTTGAGCCAGTCAGGACCGAATTCCAAGCAGTCGGCAGAATTAGCCTGCAATACTGCATTCTAACCACTGCTCTCTTAATATGGTTCCAAATCCTTTAGTTAAACCTTATAAAACTCTATCCTTTCTACTGCTTTATGCATTTCTTAGTTCAGTTTATTTATGTATTTATTCGTTCACCGACTTGCCTGCTAGTTCACTACAGTTATGGTGGTGATGGTGGTGATAGCAATAGCAATAAGACTTATATACCGCTTTACAGGGCTTTGGAGCCCCCTCTAAGTAGTTTACAGAGTCAGCCTTTTGGCCCCAACAATTTAGATTCTTATTTTACTGACCTTGGAAGGATGAAAGGCTGAGTCGACCTTGAGCCTGTGAGGATCAAACCCTTGACAGTCAGCAGGTTTACCCTGCAATATTGCATTCTAATCACTGTAGTGGTTTTATGAAACAACTCGATAGGCTATACCCATGTTGGCGAACCTATGCCACATGGGCTGGACGTGGCACGCAGAGCCATTCCCCCCGGCATGCGAGAGGTCACCTGGAAGATCCCCACTGCGCATGCATGCACGCACCTCCAACAGCTGATTGTTGGGTATCTGGCACGCATGCACAGGGGGAGGAGGAGTGTGTGCAGGAGACACATTTGCATGTGTAGGGACACGCCCGTGCAAGGGGGGAATTGCATACACATGCACAGATATGCAGCACAGGAGGGCGAATTGCACAAGCATGCCGCAGATGCACAGTGCACGAGGGGGGTCATGCATGCATGCGCAGCGGTGTGGGGGCCCCAGCATGCATTGCCTTCTGGGTGCTGGCATGCGAGCGCATACAATCGCACATGTGTGCAATTATCGGCACGGGAGACAAAAAAAGGTTAGCCACCACTGGGCTATACAATCCATTCAACATATGCCACAACTCAATTTATTTCCTTTTCACTCTAACACATTTAGCATCTTCAGCCTTTGACTTTGCATTGGTAAGCATGTGGTGTCATTTTGTTATTTCTTTTTTCCAGATTTGGGGCTGTTCTTCAATCTAAAACTCCCAGAGTGTTTATGTTTACTGGCAAAGAGAATGTTGGAGCAGATTTTTGTTAGATAAGTTTATATTTTGGTAAAAGGTTAAAAAAAAAAAAAGTGAAAAATAGCAGTAGTTCTAATTTTTTGCAACTACCTCCCTTCCATTTCCAGGAGAAAAGGATTGTGAACGAGAAGTGGGGAAGCAGTTGCTCTTCTGCCTCAAGCTTTGGGGTTGGTAGTGAGGAAGACGATGAAGAAAATGATCACGTCTTCACATTCAGGATGGGGAAACGGGTTCAGTTGGCCGTGACCATGGACAACAAAGGCAAGGTGCGTCTAAAAAAATTGTTGAATCTTTGGAGGTGGCATTGCAATGAAGCAGTTGGGGAAAATCTCTTGCTTGCTTTCCTACAAACAAAATTTGGCCCACCTTTTCTAGTACTTTTCCCCGTTTTTTTCAGTTCCCTTGGATTTTGTGTTAATTTTAAAGATCTTATATTATGTATTCAGTGAAGATAGCTAATGCAGATTTATTTGTATGTGTTTCAGCAGCATCACAAATTCAAGAATAGATATTAACACATTAGATTATGCATTTAACAATGCCTGCTTTTCTTTAGTAGCTATCACCTGGGAATTAATTTCCATTCATAGATATACTGTATCATACTAGATTAATTACCTCCTCAAATTTATTTATTTATTACATTGATTGTGATTCTGGGAATTATACAATAAAAAGTAAAAAAATGAAAATAATCAACATGATTTATAAACACATTGGCTATCTACTAGCTAAATCAGTGCTAAAGGCACACTGGAATACATACTCATTTATCTACTTCACGGTTCTCAAACTCACAGCCCGCGGGCCGGATGCGTCATGTGCTGTCCATGCCCATGCCCGGTTTAGCAAAGGGGGAAAAAGTCCTGATACATCACTTAACAATGCTATGGCAATGGGAGTTTGATCTACTTGGTCCCCAGATCACACTGTTCATATCAATGCTGGGATTCAAACATTTTTAGTATTGGTTCTGTGGGCATGGCTTGGTGGGTGTGATGTGGCTTGGTGAGCTTGGCTTGGTGGGCATGGCAGGGAAAGGATGCTGTAAAATCTCCATTCCCTCCCCACTCCTGGGGGAAGGTTATTGCAAAATCCCATTCCCTCCCCATCCCACTAACCTGCTTTCCAGCTCTGTTCTCCTGTGCAGGGTAACAAAAGGAGACCCAGCTGATCAGCTCGGACTCGGGAGACAGAGAATAGATGAGGCTGGGGTCAGTCAGAGGTGGTATTTGCCGGTTCTCCGAACTACTCAAAATTTCCGCTACTCCAAAACTGGTCAGAACCTGCTGAATACAACCTCTGGTTCACATCCTACTCCCAGTTCATGCTTCTATTTCGCCAATTCTTGGCAGCACACTGTATGGTGACTAGGACTGAAAGAAAAAGGCATGGTTCTGGGCACTGTGGATCACATGGAAATATAACTGCAAATCTCATCAAATGTAGAAAAAAGGCTCTCCATCCCTGCATGACCTTTGATTAATACATTATATTTTGTTTAAACCATAGTGGTTAAGTAGGAGAACTACACCAAGAAGATCATATTCAAGTCCTCACTCAACTATGGAGCTTATTGGGTGACTTTTATCCCATCGTTATTTCTCTGCTCAACCTCCTTTACTTGGGATAAAATGAAGGGAGACTCCTTGTAAATTCCATTATACCATAAGGAAGGATAAAAAGGTTCTAGCGCTTGTAGTAGAGAGCCAGATTAAACCAATTCTAGTGCTGCTTTAAACACAAACCCAGCTAAGCAACCTTGTGTCATTCACTCTGTCTCTCTCTCAGTCCTAGAAACCAGGTGATGTCAAACCACTTCCAAAATCTTGCCAATCATCAACGTTAACTCAAAGGCACCAAATAAAAGCAATTGTTGTGTTTTTTCTATTGCTCACATCCAAGTATTAATCACATTTAGCACAAAATCACTTTTATTGATTGTATTTAAAATGGTTTACCCAGGTCAGCAGAGACTCTGGGTGACCTTTGTCAATCTAAATTATAGATGATTTAGCTTTCTGGAGGTCCATTCTGCTGCTCATAGAAAGACCTGCTTCTAAGGAAATATGCACAGGATTACGGTGGAAATATATTACCCAGTGACAGCCTCCAGGTAAACCAGACCTGGAAATCAACTTGACAGGAAGGCTAAATCTACTTTTACTAAGATTAGTTACAATAACAGAATCTTGCAAGCTTGATTGACTGTACCTCTTCTCCCTTGCTTTGCTCCAATAAATTAAGGAGGGGGTCTACCTGAGTTCCTTCCAAATGTTATCTCATTGTTCTAACCTAAAATGATTGAGTCTAGGTAATGTTTCTTGCATACAGTATTTCTGTCAAGGTCACGTTCCTTACTTTCTACACCTAAAGACATCCAATGAATTTGAAATGTAAGCAGATTTAGCATTCTTCTGTATACTTTCATTTAGCATTTCTACTAAAAAAGATTCACCCGCCCTTCTTATTTCAAGTTTTAAATCTGATTTCCCAACACAATTTAGAAGATGACCCAACAAAATTTATAAGCAATGAAATTAGGTCATAATATCTACACCATTTATTCAAATGCCTTTTAATAAAATGTATACAATATCAGGGATACTCTAATTAGTATTGATAACAACCTATTGGTAACGATCTTTATGTGAAAATATTCCTCTTATTCAATGGAGAAAGGTATACTGTAGATTAGAATCTATTAGTAGATTTCTATGTGAGATCAAAAAGGATCCAATCTGGGTTGGATTTAGTCTTCTGAACTTTTGGACTGGTGCTGGAGCCCACGCTCAGGGAAGTTCTCTCTCACCTGAATGTAAACTTCTCTCATATACATCTTGGTGAGACAGAAATTCCCAGGGGATAGGCTCCAGCACAAGTCCGAAAGCGTGAAATATTAAACCTCTTGTCTCCGTGACTACTGAGATTGGATCTTACAACATTATCCTGGGACATATATATTTAACTTCATTTGTGAGTTTCTAGCTTGTTGACTTAACAGCAAAGATGAAAGATCTGTTCCAGTAATCAGGCTGATTCAGTGGTGGGATTGAAATATTTTTACCACCGGTTCAGTGGGCGTGGCTTGGTGGGCGTGCTTTGCGTGCGTGCACACACTTTGCGTGTGCGTGTACGCCAGACGCATACTTTGTGCAAGTGTAGAGGCGTTTGTGCAGGCACCGGGGCATTCTAACTCACCTCCTGCAAGCCTGCACGATCTTGGTTGTTTCAGCAGCCGCTGTGAGGCACTCTTCTGTGCCGTGCAAAACAGCTTTGCCTCAAATTCAGAGGATAAAAGTGAGTATGGGAGGCCAGGCAAGTGGGTGGGCCCAACAGCAGAGCGGTGAAGAGAACCAGTTTGGTCTCCACTGCTCATCGCAGCGACCAGCTCAGCAGAACCGGGCTGAGCCAGAAGAATACCACCACTCGGCTGATTAGAGAGAATAGATTTCTGTGGAGAATTAGCTGTGGCAAACTGTGATATTGAAATCAAATTCCAGGCTTTAACATTCTATTTTATTTCTCAGCCTCATTTCCTAAGCTATTCTTTGGCACCAGCAGAAATTCATAAACCTCAGAATTTTAGTAAAACAAAGTCGATGACAAGGTCCAAAAATCTGCCTTTCCATCTGTGCAATATATAATTTTAAACGATGAGAGAATATTGTAACAAATAATATATTCAAGCTGCTCAATTATTGTTATTGTTGATGGGTAGCAACCCAAAACAAATTACCCTTAATAAAAGGTGGATCCACAAAATGACAGTGTCCTAACAGTACCACATGTTTGTTATAGATTTATAGATAAACACCTTGAGTTTATCAGTGATTTTTCTCTCTCTCCTTGTTTATTGTGATTGAGCTTTTGATCAGAACCTCTCCAAGTGGAAAGGAAGTGTGACACTTCTACTTATGCTTGGCTCCAAAGTCAAGGGTTTTTTCTAAGCCACCACCCTTCACATGCATTACAAGGGATGTGAAATGGAGTGTTGATTTGTCTGTTGGGAAGAATATGTAATTATCATTTGTCCCTTGGCAGGGAAAGCGGGTTGTCCGAGAGAAATGGGGATTTGAGCATCCCGGGAATCCAGCAGAGGTGCCAGATATCAGCGAAGAAGAGAGGGATGAGCGGCTTGCTTTCTGTAGAGGAAAAATGCAGATTGCCATTACAATGGAAAACAAAGGCAGGGTGAGTGCTTCCCAAATGCCTCCCAAGATTTTCGGTTCTTGTCTAGAATTTTTGTGCTAATTTTAATATATGTTGACATCATTGTCTGATGCTGAGACAGTGGCTGTTCTCTTCACAGCTTCTGGGAAGGGAAACCTTTTGGACAGATTCTGCATCTAAACTGCAACAATCCACTTAGCCAGCTGCTTCTCCCCTGTATGGTAGGACCAAATTGATGTCCAGCTTTATGACAGCTGCACAAGGAGAATGGGGAGGAAGCCAAGTCACTTGGTGATCATTTTTAATGATGGCGACTGGTTAAATTTACAGCAATCACCTTTGGAGTGAGAAAAACAAGGGCGCTACTAAAAACACCACACAATAGACATTCCTTGGTTTTTTTTTTCTGGGACATTTTAGCAGACCTAACTTTATTGATTTATTCATTTGGTTTGTCAATTGCTTACAGGATAATAGGTATAAGTAAAAACATAGTTAGGAATACATGGATACATATAAGAAAAATAAAAGAAACAATAGGACAGGGACGGTAGGCATGTTGGTGCACTTATGCACGTCCCCTACAGACCTCTTAGGAAAGGGGTGAGGTCAATAGTAGACAATCTAAGGTTAAAGTTTTTGGGGTTTGGGGAAGAAACCACAGTGTCAGGTAGAGTATTCCAGACATTGATCACTCTGTTGCTGAAGTCGTATTTCCTGCAATCAAGTTTGGTGCGATTAACCTTGAGTTTGTATCTATTCCTGTTTATTCTTTTATTCCTGTTGTTGTGCTGCACAATTTTGTCCCTCATTGGTTGCTGTGGCTCATGCTACTTAGCCTAAAACAGGCCTCCCCCAAACTTGTCAACTTTAAGACTTGTGGATGTCAACTCTCAGAATTCCTCCTTCAATCATGTTAGCTTAGAAATTCTGTGAGGTTGAAGTCCACAAGTCTTAAAGTTGACAAGTTTAGAGACCTCTGGCCTAAAAAATCCCAGGATAAAAAGGACAATTCATACATCAGGAAGCCTCCATCTCAAGTCCTGTTGGATTAAGCTTTGTAACTATTCCTGGCCATTCCACTTCTTTTCTACATCCAGTTTTCCTGAGATGGGAAATGGGCAAGATGACAAGGGCTCAGCTCTTTGAAAAACTGATCCTTCCCAATGACAGCCTAGAAAGAGATTCATTATAATCTACAGTGGCAGAAAACCAGGAATTTGGTAGCATCTTTTATGACTAAGAAATTGTATTAAGAGGCCTAAGCTTTCATGTGTTGCACCTGACAGAACTCAGTTTTAATTTCAACTTCTAATTAGATATTTTAGGTGGAAAAAGTGCTACTAGATTCCTGCTTTCCCCCCCAAAGTAGGATTAAAATCTCCAGTATAGAAATGGCAAAAAAATACATTCAATATTTATAAGCCAAACTTATGCATACAGTAATTGTGCTTTATATAATTTTTTTTTCATGTTTATGTGAATTGCAACATTCAAATTATTTTTATAGCTTAGCATATTATATGAACCCAACTGACTGTGGCTTGTTCAATAAATCACAACTAAAACAGACCATGACTTAACATATGAAACCAATCAAGCCTGTTTTCTCTTGAAATAATAATTGCACAATTTTTTCTAGCTCCAAAATTTCAAGCTCCTACTGAGTTTGAGGGTGGAAGATATCAGATTTGGTACTGGTTTTCAGCAAAAGTACATACAAAGGATAAAGCCCCTTAGGAACAAATGAAGAGATGCTAAACATTTTAATTGCCTGATTTTATAGCTTTTAGGTGATCTTGGAAAATAATAGAATGACAGAACTGGAAGAATTATATAACTGCTCAAGCAGGAAACACGATATCATTTTAGACAAATGGTTACCCAATCTTTTCTGAAAACCTCACAACTTCTGAAGGCAAGTCATTCCACTGATTAATTGTTCTAGATGTCAGGAAATTTCTCCTTAAGTTCTAGGTTGCTTCTCTCCTTGATCAGTTTCCATCCATTGCTTCTTGTCCTGCCTTCAGGTGCTTTGGAGAATAAGTTGACTCACTTTTCTTTGTGGTAGCTTCTTAGATATTGTTATTATATCACCCCTAGTCCTTTCCATTTCATGTCATTCTTTTCATAGAGATACACAATTCCAGCAACCGTTCTTCATATGTTTTAGCCTCCAGTCCGCTAATCCTTTGTTGCTCTTCTCTGCACTCATTCTAGAGCAGGGGTCTCCAACCTTGACTCCTGGAAGCCTGGCGGACTTCAACTCCCAGAATTCCACAGCCAGCTTGAAGTCCGCCAGGCTTCCAGGAGCCAAGGTTGGAGACCCCTGTTCTAGAGCCTCAACCTCTCTTTTTATAGTGTGGTGACCAAAACTGGATTGAATATTCCAAGTGTGATCTTTTCAAGGCATTATAAAGTGGTATTAACATTTCATGTGATCTTGATTTTATCCCTCTATTAATGCAGCCTAGAACTGTGTTTTCTGGCAGCTGTAACACGCTGCAGGCTCATATTTAACTGATTGCTCACTAGGACTCTAAGATCAGCCTCCAGTCTCCTAATCATCTTTGTTGCTGTTCTCTGCAAACTCTTTCCAGAATATCACCATCTTTTTTATATTGTGGTGAGCAAACTGGATGTAATATTCCAAGTGTGATCTTATTTTTTATTGGCTACAAGTGTCTACAATAAGTTGAGGACATGTTATCCTACATGAGGGAGGATCTGACTCAGAGCTGTTGTTTTTTCCATTACTTGTATGAGGTGTATATGTTGTCATACTTAAAAGGGATATCACTACTAGGTTGTGAGCAAGTAGACAGAATGAGTTTCTTTATACATATGTAGCTTGTGCATCTATATAGAAATGTTTTAAGCACTTATAATAAGAGAGGTTAATTTGGAACAGCGGATTTGATGTTTTTTACTACCTCCATCCTGAATTTTGTAAGAGCATGAAAACTTAAGAGCTAAAAAAATTCAATAATTATCCCAAAAGGAGACAATCAGCAAGTTTGATTCCATTTTCTGAGGCTTATTATGCCTAATCTCAGCAGGTAGCAGCACCTGCCTATCCTTGAATAGGTTCAGAACCTAAACTGGGTTATATCAGGCCAGGATTTTGATCTGTCACCATTAGAAAATGGGGCTGCTGGCTAGCCTGGGAAATGACAACAACAACACTACCAGGGCAAGGTAGTGAAAAATTATTTTGAAATTGCTTCCAAGAAAAGTATAGAAGTGAAACTTGCATCATGGAAGATTTTGCTTTACTAAGTGGTTGCTACTACTTCTTGATCAGCTGGAGTTTTGCAGCCCAGATATAGTTTGCATAACCAAGCAATAGGGAAATGTTCAAAAATTCTTCAAGCAAAGTTATTCTAAATGACATTTTGTGGTTATTATCAGGAGACACAGTTCTAATCTTACAATAATTGTTTGCTACCAAGTCAATGCTGATTCTTAATGACAATATAAATGGATTTTCTCCAGAAAATCGTTGTCCTTCAGATCAGAGTTATGGTAGTGGTAATAACTCTAACAGTATCCCCAAATCATAGAGCTGCTTTTCAGAGGGTGTGTTTCCCCTTCTGGAGTCATTGCTGGAACAACCAACCAGATCTCTTCTTACAGGGATTCAGTTTTCCAACAGTGCGTCCATTACTGCTGTAATTGAATCCATCTCTTTCCTTTTCCTTTTATTGGTATTGTAGATTTCCCCAGATGGAGTTTCTCTAACTCTTTACATAATGTATCCAGAGTAGGATAGTTTGAGCATGGTCATTGATGTCTCATGCAAGAATTCTGGGCTCATTTATTTGGTCCTTTTTGTTATTTTCTTGACATTTGTATTTGTTTCTTTTCATGATATTCTCATGGTATTTCCAAAAGCATCCATAACTTTTCTATCCCACTTCTTCAAATTTAAAAACTTCATTTTCACTCCCATAGAAAGTCAATCTTGTAGTAGTAATAGCAACCTTCAATTTATTGTCTCAAACCATAGTAGGTTAAAACGTAAGGTTCTACTCTGGAAAGTCTCCCTCTGAGAGTACATGTCTTAAGAATGCTGCTTTTTAAAGAGTTTATTACTTCATGCTTCCTGGGCCAAGATTTCCAAACACATTCAAGACCGCCTGAAACTGATGAAGTCTAAGTAATGTGAGGCTGACAGAGAAGATTAACCCAAGAACAGCACAGTTTGTGCATGTCTTTTATGCTCTGCAGGGTGCAATGCAATGGCAGCATGGGAGTGCCCTCACTTTTGTTTGAAAAGGGAGAAAAAAAAAATGTTCCATCCTGCATGGGGAGGCCTGCAGAGCTGTGCAATCCTAGATGGACCCAGACTGGTTTTTTCAGGCGAGATGGACCTGCTGGGAATTAAATGGACACACTGAATCAAGGAGTGTAAATCATGCTGGGAGAGACAGCTAACAGAGTCGGCTCAGGGTTCTCCCTAACAGCCAGCATTTTCCCAGCAACAGGGCTCCTGGGGGGAAAACCACAAACATTTGATCCTGGCATTTAAAAGGCATTTAAAAGGCAACAGTACATTTGGCAGCAACTGCCTTTTTATGTAAGGCTATGTGTAACCTAGTGCTGTACAGACTCTGCCAGACGATTGCAATATGTTAGATAAACAACACAAATCTGGCAGAGAGAAAAGTGAAGAGGCACAGAAGGCCAGGAATCCTATTTTGTTTCTAATTAGTCTTGCCGCATCTATGGTTTACATACTAAAAGACACTTTGCAAAAGCTGCTATTCTTGATACTGTCTAGGCCGGAATGGGACACAGCCAATTTGCCATGGCTGACTCACCATGGGACAACTCTCTGCAGGACAATTCAACAAATCAATTTAATTATTTAAAATAATTAGAACATTATTTAAATTTTTGTCATTTACATTTTATTTTGTCCCTCCTTTAGCATCCTTTCTTTATAGGTTTTATTGGACTATTTCTTCAATATTAGTGTAACTCTTGTCCCATGGCAAGTTGGCCATGATAAGTTGGCTGCGATGAGTTGGTTGTTTGAATCATTGGAACAACGTGGAACTTTTTTGATGGATAAATACTCTTTAGGGCAGAGTTAGCAACAGGCAATAGCAATATATCTCTGATTTGCAAGGAGTATTGTCTTCAGAACCTGACTCTCAGACTTTTGAATTTTATGTCTTCATGATGTGGTGTGATTTTTCACACGTCTGATGATTAATTAGTGCCAACTTATTTATTGAACATTTTACTGCAGTTTTCTTTAAGTGCTGAAAACATTTTATTTATCACAATCAGAACAGTCCGACTTGTAAGATTCTGTTATAATAACCACGCTCAATAAAATTAGCCATCCTATGAAGTTGATTTCATTGTCTAATCTGTCCAATGGGATCGATATCCTCCCTTATAACTACTATCACTTATTCAGGAAGGAAAGAAAGCACTGCAAAACAGTGTCCTTAATTTTTAATTTTCATAGGTATTCTAAAGGACGTCATAGTTGGCGATACAAAAGACTGCCAAAAGAGGACTGGGAGAGGCACATTGTCCCATCAAGTTCTTAGCAGAGATCATTCATAGGGTGACCATTGCAATTCTAGCTGAATATCCAGGCCTGACTGAAAGGGGTTTAAATCATTTGTTTTATCTTTATCAGGATTCTGTAGGATTATACTTCTATAATTAATTCAATTATGGCCCATCTTTGCCAGAAGGCAATTCTTTCCCTCTTTTCCAAAATGCCTATTCTAAATGGGGAAGCTTAGAGACTGGGCAATAGTTGCCTAATTAATTGGATACAGGAGGAAGTTCTCGTTCAGAAGAGATATTCAACCACCTTCTTCAAGGTTCTTCCTATCCTGAGATGGTGGGTAGACAATCTCATAGATTGAGACATTCATCCCCAATTCTTGTGTTTTCCAAAGGAGCCAGGAAAGTCATGGGTTTAGCCTACATCTGACAGACATCATCCATCAACTGCACTAATCCAGGGGTGGGATTCAAATTTTTTACTTAAGCGTGGCTTAGTTGGTGGGTGTGGCTTGGTGGTCATGTGACTGGCTGGGCATGGCCAACTCAATATCACTCACATCAAGGCACGCATCTCCTTGCCTTGCTTCTCATGACTGGGGATGCTGCAACAGTCGTACGTGTGAAAAATAATCATAAGTCACTTTTTTCAGTGCCATTGTAACTTTGAATGGTCACTCCACACAAGCAAAGTACCAGCAAAGGAAGGGAAAAAAAACTTCAGAGAGGTTCCTGAGACAGGAAGTCTAGTCCTGCCAAGAATGTAATAAGGGTTAACGAAGAGGCAGTTTCTGTAAGCAACACCAGAATGTTTCCTTCCTGCCTTTCTTACAGGATTAGACCAGTAATTTCTTTTAACAATAGGTTCTTTGAACTGCTTAGAATGTTAACAACCGGTTCTAGCGAATAGGTATGAACTGGTAGAATCCCACCCCTGCCACTATCTACTTCCAAGTCAAAATCAAATCCAGATAACACTGAGGGATGTTAACCACTCATCTCCCATAAGACCATTTATACAGAATCTAAGCTATCGTATTCATATCTTCTCATTCACCCATTCATTTTTTCCCATTTTCAACAAAAGATCATAAGATATTTCCATTCTTTATAAAAGTATTTGTTGCCTTCTCCCTGATCAAACAGTTCAGTTTCACAATTTCAAAAGTTCTGTCATCTTTATAATCCCAGACTTGGTAACTTCACAAGGCTGATTTCTCTATGGTCAAAAAACTTCAGCAGCTGATTCCATACTTGTTATTAAAAGTGTTGTGTTGGTAGATCGGTCCCAAGAAGAGACGCGAGGCGAGTGACTTTTTAAAGCTCTTTATTTGTTTGGTAGATCTGCTTGCTAGGCTCGGATCGGCAGCGGCTTATATTGGTCTCGCACAGGGTGCTGCGGCCAATAGCAGCTGTTCGAATCTCCCGCAATCGGCTCAGCCAATCGCGGTAGCTTCATAATGGCCAATCAGTGCCGCGCACTCGACCAATCAGGTTGCTGTGTATCTTAGCCAATCCGAATGCAGGTTTTCAAGAATGCAAATACAGAACACCCCTCCCCTCTTGGTTCAGTCCTATGTAACGTAGTCCCGTAAGTAGGCGGGGTTCCGTACTTGTCTACTGGACCTGCGCGGGTTAGTTGTTCCTTGGTCTCCGGCCAGTTTGGTTGGGTTCTGTGTTGATCTCTGCCTCATCGATGGAACCACCTGGAAGGGTGAGTCAGACCTTTTACCGCAGCTCCCTCCCAGTCTACCTGGGCTGGTTGAGCTGCTGGCTCTGTCGTTCCTGCCTGGTCTTTCCGGGCTGGTAGAACTGGCTTGGCTGTACCTTCCAGGTGAGGCTTCGGGCTGGTTGTCTCTGGTGAGTATTGCTGGTTTCTTTCTTGCTGGGTTTGTTTGTTTTGTGTTGCGGGGTTTTCTTCTCTTTCCTGGGTGCTGTTTGGGTTTCCCCTTCCCCCTCTGGTTTCCGTGTCGGTTGTATTTCCCGCGTTGGTTCTCGATCTTAGCTGATCGATGTGTCTTTTCCATGCTCGTCCATCGGTTGTTTGTAGCCGGTATGAGCGGGGACCTGTCACCTGGATTATGGTTGCTGGTACCCAGAATGGGTCCCCTGTGAGGTTCTTGGTGTAAACTGTGTCGCCCGGTGCGAACGCTCGGTGCTTGCTGGATGAGTCGGGGGGTTTCTTCGGGTTGTACGTCGGGTGCAGCCTGTCTAGTGGGGACCTTAATTTCCTCCCCATTAACAGTTCTGCCGGGCTCTTGTTGGTTGTTGTGTTTGGGGTTATATGTTGTATGAATAGCATTTTATTTATCTTTTCTGGTATTTCCCCGGTTTCAATTTTTTGGATTGTTTTTTTGGTAAATTGTACCATTCGTTCCGCCCTCCCATTCGCCGCAGGATGTGCCGGCACTGTCAGCGCATGCCGTATTCCCCGTTCCGCTAGGAATTTTTCGAACGGTAGCGCAGTAAATTGGGGCCCATTGTCTGATACAATTACATCTGGGAGGCTGTGGGTTGAGAATAGTTTGTTGAGTTCTCTGATAACAGCCTCTGTGGTAGTCGTTTTCATGTTGTTTACCTCCAACCAGTTGGAGTAAGCGTCTACCGTTAGCAGGAACATGTGTCCTTTTGTGGGCCCGGCGAAGTCTATATGAATCCTGGACCATGGCCCTCTGGGGGTTTCCCATTCCAGGATTGGGGCGGCGGGCAGGCTTGGCCTGGATTCTTGGCATTGCCTGCAAGATGCCACCCAGGCTTCGATTTCCTTGTCTATCCCTGGCCACCAAGCATAACTTCTGGCCAGGGCTTTTGTTCTAACGATGCCTGGGTGCCCTTCGTGTAACATGTCCAAAACCCTTTTCCGTAGTTTTTCTCGGATAACCACCCTGTCCCCCCAAAGTAAGCAACCTTTTTGTGTAAAGAGTTCTGTTTGCCGGCTTCAGAAAGTCCTGACTTGTTCATCGTCATCTTTTTCCGGCCACCCTTTCGCCACACAGTTTAAAACCCGCGCCAGACGTTTGTCTTTATTGGTTTCCTGGGCAATGTCTGACGTGGTTAGGGGGAGATTGGGTAATATCTCTATGCTCAGGGTGGATGTGGCGGGTGCTGGGTCAGCATCCATGTCGGGCAATGGAGTGCGGCTCAAGGCGTCTGCGTGTGAGATTGTCTTACCGGGCCGATGGGTGAGCCGGTAATTGTAGGTGGCAAGGAATTCGGACCACCTTGTCATTCTCGGGGAAAGAATGTTCAGGGTGGCCCTGTCCCCTGCCAGAATCCCAAGCAGTGGCTTGTGATCGGTGATGATGGTGAAGGTTCTGCCGTAAAGGTACTCGTGGAACTACTTTATGGCGGCAACGATTGCCAGGGCTTCCTTATCCAGCTGGCTGTAATTCCTTTCCGGTTTTGAGAGGGTTCTTGAGAAGAAGGTGATGGGTGCCTCTTTACCGTCAGGGAGTGTGTGGCTGAGGATGGCCCCAACGCCGAAAGGGGATGTGTTGCAAGTGACTGCTAGTGGTAGGGTCTCGCTGTATTGGATGAGAACAGCGTCTGATGTGAGCAGGTCTTTAGTCCAGTTGAATGCTTTTTCCTCTTGCCTTCCCCAGTTCCAGGTGGCTGTCTTGTCCAACAGCCTATGCAGTGGTTCTGCTGTGGTTGCCTTTTGGGGCAGGAAAAAATTATAGAAATTAATCAGTCCCAGAAACGCCTGTAGCTCAGTTTTATTTCTCGGTCTGGGGGCTTCCTTGATGGCCCTGATTTTTTTTCCGTTGGGTGGACCCCGTGCTGGTCTAGGAGGTACCCTAGGAATTCAACTCTCTCGGTGACGCCTGTTTCTTCCCTCCCAGCTCTCTTTCTTGACCTTTAATCCCGAGTCTTTGAATTTTTGAAGCACCTCCCTCAAATGGCTCTCCAATTGTTTTTGGTTGGCTGCTGACACCAGCACATTGTCAAAATAGGGCACTACCCCCTTGATGCCTTGGAGTAGCCTCTCCATCAGCTCTGGAAGACCCCCGGGGCTACGCTGACTCCGAATTGGAGCCTCTTGCAGCAGAAGGCTCCACAG
This sequence comes from Hydrophis major, assembly GCA_033807585.1. Lineage (NCBI taxonomy): Eukaryota > Metazoa > Chordata > Lepidosauria > Squamata > Elapidae > Hydrophis > Hydrophis major. The sequence continues at coordinate 77,583,286 of CM066328.1, read as the reverse complement.
TGGGTGACTATGGTTTGCGCCTCTGCAGTTTCCGTGTCGACCGGCAGTTGTTGGTAGGCTTGCACCAGGTCGAGTTTCGCGAAAGCCTTGCCTCCCCCCAGTGAGTGCAGAAGGTGCTGTACTACTGGGATGGGATAGGCGCTCTGTTGCAGGGCGCGGTTTAGGGTGACCTTGTAGTCACCACCAATTCTCACCGACCCATCTGGCTTTACCGGGGTGACTATGGGGGTCTCCCACCTGGCATGGTCTGTTGGTTCGAGTACCCCTTGTTCGATGAGCTTGTTTAACTGCTCGTCGATCTTAGGTTTGAGTGCAAAAGGCACTCGCCGGGGTTTAAGGTGGATTGGGGCAATGTTAGGGTCTAGGTTGAAGGATATTGGGGTCCCTAAATAGTTGCCTAGGCTGCCGTCGATGACCTCTTGGAAATCTTTTGTGAGCTGCTCCTCCCAGTCCACCTCCGCGATGTGGTTGGTGCCCGTCACCTCTATTCCCAATGGCGCGAAACATTGTAATCCCAAAAGGCTAGGGCGGTCCTTGTCCACGATGGTGAGGTATTTCGGTACGCTCCTTGAATGTAATTTTAAAGTGTCCAATTCTGACTACAGGGATACGGTTCCCCTGGTAGTCCTTGAGGATGAGCTTCGGGCTTTCCAGTTCGTGTCTGTGGATGGTGGGCACCAGGCGCTTGATTTCCCGCCAAGAGGAGAGGTAGGATCTGGAATCCATCTCCATTTTGCATGGTCGGTCTTCGATGCCCATCTCCATGTGTACCTTTCGGGCATCCCAGTTCGAGGAGTGGCCGATAACAACTGTTTGGTGGGTCTCCTCTTGTTGTTGAGCCTCGTTGAGACGCCTGTTTCTTCCCTCCCAGCTCCATTGGCTCTCGGTGTGCCGGTCTCTGTTTCTGAGGGGGGTGCCGTCTCGCCTCTGGGGGCTGCTGTCTTGACGCCGGGGGCTGTGGTTCCGCTTGTACCAGCATACCCTGGCGATGTGGCCTCGCTTGTCACAGTGTCAGCAGATTGCATTGAGGAACTGGCATTCCGACCGTGGATGATCACCCCCGCACCCAGTGCACTGGAACCCTGACTTACGACCTCGTCACTCACGTCGGTCTCATTCCGCCTGGAGCCGATGGATGTCTTCCTCGTCATCCTCGGTGTCGGTGAGGGAGTCGAGATCGCCATGATGTGTGGTGGTGGTTGCTTGGCAACTGGCCTCGGCGTGCTTCTTGGGGTTTGGGGCTGCTTCAGTTGTCGCGGGCCGGTCCGCTGTGCTTACTTGCCGCATCCGGTCCGCCGAATTTCCTGGTCGCCTCTGCTGCAGTTGCCTCTCCGAGGGCATCAGTGAGGGATATGTCGCCCTTCACCATTAATCGGCTTTGCAGGATAGGGTCTTTGAGTCCCAGCAGGGCTTCATCTATGTCGGTGAAGCTGCACATGCCCCCAAGGTCCCATGAAATTGCTGATACTCTCACCCTCCTTCTGATCCCTCCGGTAGAAGTCATGCCGGCAGATAAGGGTGGGTACAGCGGGCGCATAGTGGCTTCGCAATAGTGGCTCGAGGTCGGTCCAGTCCATTGCTTTTACATCAAGGGGCTTAGTGAGGGCTTTCGCCATCTTAAACACTGCAGGCCCGCAGTTAGTCAGGAACGCGGCTCTTTTTTTCTGTCCATTTGCGTCCTTGAGGTTGCTGCTCTCTGGGAACATGAGGAATCTATCGATGTAAGATTCCCAGTCCTCTGCAGCCTGGTTGAAAGGTGTGGGTGACGGAGTGCTGCTGGCCAGGATTCCGGTCGCCGGGCCACGGTGCCACGTGCAGAGTGGGTCTTTGTTCAGGATCCCACCTTCGTCGCCAGTGTTGTGTTGGTAGATCGGTCCCAAGAAAGAGATGTGAGGTGAGTGACTTTTTAAAGCTCTTTATTTGTTTGGTAGATCTGCTTGCTAGGCTCGGATTGGCAGTGGCTTATATTGGTCTTGCACAGGGTGCTGCGGCCAATGGCAGCCTTTTGAATCTCCCGCGATCAGCTCAGCCAATCGCGGTAGCTTCGTAACGGCCAATCAGTGCCGCGCACTCGACCAATCAGGCTGCTGTGCATCTTAGCCAATCCGAATGCAGGTTTTCAAGAATGCAAATACAGAACAAAAAGAATGTGACATTTCTAGTGAATAGGCAACCCATTCTTTTAATCCTGCTTTTAGCACAACCACCTAGCATCTAATGCTGTTACTGTGGGAAAACCCCCCAGAAGAACTAGGTTAAAAGCTGGCCATCTGCTGACATCGTGGATGGAAACAAGAAACACTTTCTTTCTCTAAACCAGGACTAATAATAATCTGAATAAGGGACTGAATAGGCACATTGGTAATTGGAATCAGCTAAATATATCAGCATATGAAAATCAGTGTAATCTTCTGTCTTTCTTCTTTACACCCCACCCCTTCTAAGTTGCCCTTTTAACATTATGGATGTTGTGATGTAGTTTTACTGCAAATGTAAGAAAATTGTACAATAAAACCAAGCATTATGTAAACCCATTCTTTATGAAAGAGAGAGCTTGGATGTCACCCTGGAATGGAATTTCCACTGTGCAATTGCTCTGTGTCTATCTATGTAAGAACTTTGATGTTCAGATAAAAGGCTCCCAGGCAATTAGCAGAAGTAAAACTTATTCATTCTAGCTTGCTCATTTCTCAGCATCCTGTCCCTAAAAAAAAAAAAAAAAAAAAAAAAAAACCTGCAGGGAATTGAGGTTTTTTTTTTTTTTTTTTTGTATTTTAGTTTTCAAATATGAAACTTGAGGAGGGACTGATTTCACACACATACAGCTTTCAACCAGGGTGTAAAAATCTTAAGAAAGACATAAAATTAGAAATATTTTTATACCGGGGGCTTTGAACCAGATTAGTAGGAAGGGTGTTGATTCTTTTTCTCTCTTGCATGGCACAAAATGTACTATATGCTCAGCAGCTCAGCCAGTCAGGAACAAGAATTACAATCACACTGCAGCCTCATATTGCATGTGAAACTACATGTCTTCGCCAGCAGCTGAATATGCAAGAACTAGATGTTACCTTGGAAAATACATACTCCCAACATACTTGCCAGAGAACTATGGGGATGGAACAGGTTTGCAGAAGTACAGCGAGATGTAAAGACATCCTGAGTCCATGAACCCCCTTTCCTGGCTGTCATTGTCCCACCCTGCATGTTCAATCTGTTTTTCTGGTTCAGCATCTGTAAACAAAACTGCTGCTGCCTTTTCTTCACTGCTGTTATTGCCTGCTAGCGAGCCAGCCAGCCAGCTAACACAGAAAGAAACTTCCTTCCCTGACATTCAGATCTCTGAGGGTGCAGATGTGTATCCCTTTAAAATGGGTGTTCTTCTCTACCCTAGCAATAAGATGAACTAATTAATCATTACGTTGGAAGGTTATGGTCAATGAAGGCATTTTAACTTTCTTATTGTCTGCGCATCCTCCAAGTAACAGTTGATTTGTTCAGCTGTTTTATCAAAGAGATAAAACATTTGTCTAATATTTATATTTATATAGCTGCCCAATTCAGCACTTGAATCAGGGCAACAGCCATCATCAATAACAATGTGGGAACACCATCACTTGAGACTTTCAAGAAGAGATTGGACTGCCATTTGTCAGAAATGGTGTCAGGTCTCCTGCTTGGGCGGGGGGTTGGACTAGATGACCTACAAGGTCCCTTCCAACTCTGATTATCTGTTAAATCTGTGAAATAATAGTCAACAAAGAATAATCAACAATATTATAGCAGACTCTGAAATGGCATACGTCTACAGATTCAATTGTAGACATATACATTGACCGCTGTAGTATCAAAGATAGCACAGTGCTATCTTTGATACTATGGCAGTGGTGGGACTCTATCAGTTTCTCTATTAGTTCGGTAATCGCGCACTTTGTGTGTGGGCACACTTAGCATGCATGCATGAGCAGCTTTCCAAACACCAGCTGAGGCTCTGCTGTGCCAATCAGTTGAGAGGATAAAGAACAAAAAAGCACAAGTGCGGTTGGGAGGGACAATCCTGAGTTTTTCTCTTCTTTCTCCTCTTAGCTGAACGTCGGAGCTTTTTTTTTTTTTTTTACTACCGAACTGGTAGCATTTCACCACTGTACTACGGCCATCATTTCTGGGATATATTGGGAATCTTCCAAAGCCTAGGATTTCTCATTTGGCCTTGTGGTCCCATACAGTACCTGGAAACACCATTTGGCCTTGTGAAGAATGTAGGATTTTAAAAGTGTCTCTCAGTTAGTGAATCAAATCAAATGGAAATGCCTTAATGCCACGGAGAAGCTCTTTTTTTCTAGCATTTTTAAATAAATGTTTAATAAATGTGCTGATCTAGATATAAAGGCCAAGTCAAGCTTTTAGTTACTCTTCCTTTCTGCCTGCAAACTGGAACAGAAGAGGTTTGAAAGAACCTTGCTTGTTTTCTTCTTATATGACTTTCTTCTCCATTGGATAAGTTCATGAAACAATCTCCCTGGGCCTTTTTGTTCTATCCATTCCTAATTAAAAACAAAACAAAACAAAACAAAAAACAATGCTTGAGTTTTTCTTGCAAGCTGTGTGGGCTTTTCCCATGTCTACAGAAGCCTCTTTGTTTCTGAATGAATGAATGAATGAATGAATGAATGAATGAATAAATAAATAAATAAATAAATAAATAAATAAATAAATAAATAAATAAATAAATAAATAAATAAATAAATAAATAAATAAATAAATAAATAAATAAATAAGGCATTCCTTCTTTATATCTTTAGACAGATGAAAGGAAAACCACAGAGAGGAAGTTGTCTGGTGAAGACAATCACCCCAAGACTGCACTCTCCAGAAAGGTAAGGGTTGAGCCCCCCTTTCAATTTTGTTTACTCTCACACACATATGCATTATAAACAGGGTCTATTTGAAAGTACCTTATTTGGGGTTCTTTTGCTTCCCAGCCTCATAATCATGAATTTAACCAGAATGTTTTTTTGATGTACTGGTGGAAGGTGAATTGAAGGTGACAATATTTCTTTTCTATACCTGAATGTGAAAGTGTTCACTTGTTTTTCAGTTTGCCCATTTTATTTTACTTCTGTTATTGTGTTACTGCATTTTTCACTTTATAAATCAGGTGTAATTATGGTTGGTAACACATCAGACAGTGAATAGATAAACTAGTATTTCTCAACCTGACTTCGATTTTCAGAATTCCCTAGTCAACATGTTGCCTATTAGCTGGGGAATTCTAGAAGTCGAGGCCCAAACATCTTAAAGTTACCTACTGAGATAGTCCATCCATTAGTTTACATCCAGTTAGATTTGATTATCTTTTTTTTTTCTTTTTATATTTTTTTATGAGATATTGTTTTTGATGAACAAATGATGCCAATTTACAGACTTCTAGAAAAATTATCATCATCATCAGCTTTACTCAAGAAGGGGTATTGTATCATTTTATCCCCACAAAATTACACTGTGAGGAAGATTGGGCTGAGAATGACTGTCCCAAAGTTATGTTATGAACTTTTATCATTGAAGGTAGACTTGAATCTGAATCTCCCCTGTCCTATTCCATTAACTTTCTTTACCATGAGAGCACGGATATCAATTAATGAGCCAGAGAGTACTACACCACTAGTCAAATTTAATTGATGTCAATAAGATGTCAATAATTAGATGGATGACATTTGTCAATCTAAAGGGATCATGCTATGGATTTTAGCATTACCATTTTATATGCTTAAAAAACACCTCTTTTAAAACTCAGTTCTGTCTAGTGGTTAAGGCGTTGAAACTGGGAGAGTATAAATTCTAGCTCTGTCATAAGTCACAAACCAGCTGGGTGATCTTGGACCAGTCACTTTCTCTCAGCCCTAAGAAGGAGGTAATGGCAAATTACTTCTGAAAAATCTTGCCAAAAAACCCCCAGACTTAATCAAGCAATCTCCAAGAATTCGAACAAGTAAATGGGAGGGGAAAAAAGCATTTATATACTGTACATATGCATACATACATATCCAACAAATGAAATCACCCCAACAAATGATGCAATCATTTGAGTCATATATATACAAGCTTGGATTAACAAAATTCTAACTAAAAATGCTGACCTGAACCACCTTTGTGTGTTCTATTTTCTACAAAAAGGGCACAAATGAAGCTTTTATCGCTAGTAGTTACCTATAATAATTATGCTAGTGAGAAAAGGATGAGAAGAAAAAACTGTAAGTGATTCAGCCTAGACCAAGATGACTTCTAAGCATATTATAGATCTGCTCATGGTCTCTTTCACCAAATCAGTCCTCAACCCAGCTAGCTATTAACTCAGGCTGTCACAATGCCATTCAGTATAAGTCCACCAGAGGGTGCAATTGCACGGTATGACCATTGATAAGGTATCCTTAGTGAGTGTCACAGTTCCACACTTATGCTTGTCAAATAAGCTCTTTAACTTGACCACACTGCAGCCAAGATGTGCCAGGAAGGGAATGATCCACGTCATTTGATCCATTTACTTGAGGTTTGAAATGCTTGATTCACCTTAGTAACTGAAGAACGATAAAAGGCTCATCAATGAGATTTTGTGCAGGCTGAGACTCTTTGGCTGAGACAATTAGCAGAACAGCTTTCCTATGCCCTCAAACCATGCAAACCATTCCTTCTCACAGCTATGATAAGTTGCTTTCCTGGATCTGACATGCTGGGGTCGACTCGAGTTTAAATTAAATGAAAACTAAGCTGGATTCAGCATGCACCCAGAGGGAGAGCCTGGCTCCTGTGAACCAAGCAATGCTCTTAATTAACTGAGCAGAAATTGAATCAGCCTCCCTTTCGTAGAGATGGTGACTCATTAAGCCAGCACAGATGAGCTTGCCTGTCCCAGCAGAAGACAAAGAAGCACAATGAAGCTGGATAATTTCACTCCCTTATGACCTAGCAGGCACAGCTGTGGCCAAACTGAGCTTGAGAAGTAAACAACCCCTGACAGTTATAATCTCCTTTTCCCATCATTGTCAGAGGCCACCTTCCAGTAAAGTTGGGGTGCTCCTTCTCTCTCATCCAGCCAGATATGTGTGTTCAGCCAGCTGAAAATGCGTATTCAAAAATATTTGTCTCGTATTTTAAACTCCTTGAAAGTTAATGGTAGGTTCTATAAACAAATATTGTCTCACCCGATAACAACTTATTTTTCCTATCCCTTTCATACTGGGCATTGGTGAATATGCTTGCATGCAGAGATGCCTCCACTCCAGTCCCTGGGGCACAGCTCTTCATTTTTCTATAAGGGAAAAAAAATACTATTGCAAGAGAAGGTTACAGCAATGCAGTTCAGATACAAATGCAAAGAAGATGAAAGCCATCAGAAATGGTTGCAATTGTCACAATTTAAAGGAAACATTATTATTATTATTATTATTTTATTTGGTTTGTCAATTGCTTACAAGATAATAGGTATAAGTAAAAAACATAGTTATGAATACATGGACACATAGAAGAAAAATAAAAGAAAGAAACAATAGGACAGGGATGGTAGGCACGTTGGTGTGCTTATGCATGCCCCCTACAGACCTCTTAGGAAAGGGGTGAGGTCAATAGCAGACAGTCTAAGGTTAAAGTTTTTGGGGTTTGGGGAAGAAACCACAGAGTCAGGTAGAGTATTCCAGACATTGACCATTCTGTTGCTGAAGTCATATTTCCTGCAATCAAGTTTGGTGCAATTAACCTTGAGTTTGTACCTATTGTTTGCTCTTGTATTGTTATGGTTGAAGCTGAAGTATTCATTGACAGGTAGGACATTGCAATGTATGATTTTATATACTATACTTAGATCGGACCAAAGGCGGCATAGTTCTAGGTTGTCTAGGTCTAGAATTTCAAGTCTGGTGGCATTAGGTATTCTGCAATGAGTAGAGGATTGGAGAACTCTTCTTGTGAAATACTTCTGGACTTTCTCAACTGTATTAATATCAGATACATAATGTGGGTTCCAGACTGATGAGCTGTATTCAAGTATTGGTCAAGCAAATGTTTTGTATGCTCTAGTTAGTAGTGTAATATTACCAAAGAAAAAGCTACTTAAGATTAGGTTAACAAATCTTAATGTTTTTTTGGCTATGTAGTTACAGTGGGCTCTAGCACTTAGATCATTAGAGATGAGTACTCCAAGATCCTTGACAGAGTTTGGATCATCAACAAGGTCTTGACTATTCAGCCTGTATTTTATTTTCTGATTTTTTTTTTGCCAATATGTAAGAGAGAGCATTTATTTGTTGAGATTTGAAGTTGCCATTTGTTTGACCATTCTGACAGATAGTCGAGGTCTTTTTGAAGGGTAGCAGTATTGTCTGTGGTGTTGAATAGCTTTACATCATCACTGTTGCTCTTAATATGATCACAGAGGTCATTTATGCAGAGTATGAGAAGAGTTGGTCCTAGAACACTGCCTTGGGGGACACCACTGTTGACAGGTACAGAATTTGATAGGACGCTTCCAATTTTGACCATTTGTTGTCTGTTTGACAGGAATGCTTCTATCCAGTTATGCAGGTGTTCAGAGATACCGTAAGATTTTAGTTTGAGGAGTAGTTTGTCGTGTACCATATCAAAGGCTTTAGAAGTCTGTGTAGATTGCATCTATTGCTTTGCCCTGATCGAGTTGTGTAGTCCATATGTTTTTGCAGTGTAAGAATTGCAGATTATATGATAGTTTTTTCCTATAACCAAATTGTTTATTAGAGAGTAGGTTGTTTGTTTCTAAGTGGAGGATGATGGATTGGATAATAATTTATTCCATGACTTTACAGGTGATGCAGCATAAAGAGATTGGTCTGTAATTTTCAACAAGACTGGGGTCTTCCTTTTTGAAGATGGGGATGACAGTGGCTTGTGACCATAGTTTTGGCAAGAGCTGGTCCTGAAAGATTTTTCAAAGATTATGCTTAGAGGTTTGGCTATGGCAGTGGGTAACTTTTTTAAAAAGTAGGCACATATTCCATCCGGTCCAATAGATAGAGATGGTTTTAGATTGTGTAGTGCTTTTTCAACATTGTCTTCTGTAAAATTGATATGTATTAGATCATTGTAGTTGTCTGTGGTTTGACTAGGAAATACTGGGAATGATCCATTGCTGTTTATAAATACTGAGCCAAAGAATGTGTTAAAGAGATTGGCTTTAATAGTGTCATTGTTGCAGTCTTTACCATTAGGTCCTTTAAAGGGTGGGATGGACCTTGAGTCTTTTAGTTTGTTGTTTACAAAATTGTAGAAAGCGCGGGTGGAATTGGTGCATAGAAGGTTTTCCTCTTGTTTAATGTGATAATTGGTGCATTCAGTCTTTATCTGGTGGCATAAATTTTTGTATTGGCTTTTGAAGTTGGCAACCTGACCAGATTTGTTTTTCTGCCAAAGTGATCTCTTTTTGGATTGAAGCTTCCTATCCTTGGCTTATTGTGGGAAGAGAGCACTTTATTCTGTCATCCCTAGCACTTAGAGCAGGGGTGTCAAACTCATGTCGTCACATCAGCATCCCATGACGTATCGGGACTTTCCCCCCCTTCTCTAAACCGGGCATGGGCGTGGCCAGTGCTTGACATGAGTTTGACAGCCCTGACTTAAAGTGAAGTGGAACTGAGTGTCTTTTTTATTATTTTATTAGATATTTTTATTTTGCCTTTTTTAAATATATAACTCAAGGTGACAAACATATCTTGTTGTGGAGCGGCAGTTACAGAGAGAGATGGAGCAAGGGAAAATGCTAAGAGACTTTATTCAATGAATAAAGGGTTGCCGCGGCTGCTGATGACAATCTGACAGCCAGCTGGTGGCAACAGCTGATGCCATTTGACAGCTCCCTTTTATAGTTGGCTGTCAAACGGCATCAGCCAATGGGAGCGGTCGACGCTCCTGCGCAGGCAGCGGACCAGAAGGAAAACTGCAGCTTAGTCCTTAAACATAGCACTCCTTCCCCCTGGCCACGAGCATGCGTAGTCTCGTAGCCAGGATGGCGGTTTCCGTTTGCGGCCTGATCTTCGTGGCTCCAGGGGCTTGTCTGCTGCTGCCTCGTCCTGTTCTTCCTGGGCGGTGCCAAGAGTCTGCGGAGGGTCATCAGCTATCCTGGATCTGCCATCTGACTGCTGCTCTGGTGAGTCCTCTCGCGGTGGTCGGTTGGTTGGGTTGTTGAGCGACTGGTAGACCGGGTCCTTTAGTGGGTCGGCTGCGGCAGGCGGTGGGTAGGCCGAGTCGTTGACCATGGTTTCGGAGGCAGGCTTGGCCCAGCACTTCCTCAGCTGATCCATGTGTCTTCTCCAGATGCGGCCATCTTCTAGGAGACTCTGTAAGACCTGGGCCCTGTAATAGAAACTATTTGCCCTGGCAACCATAATGGGTGCCCTGCATAGTTCCTGGCATAGACCAGGTCTTGCAGGGTGAATTCCTGGCATGGCTGTCAGAAACCAGGGGTGAGCTGGGAGTGTAGTGGGGGTGCAACCTGTCCAGAGTAGTCCTGAGGCATCTGCCCATCAAAAGTTCTGCAGGTGACTTGTTGGTAGATGGGCATGGAGTGGCATGCTGTGTTAACAGGTACGTGGACAGCTTGGAATGCCAGTCCGCTTGGCCCAGCTTGGCCAGAACTTCTTTGACTGATCTAACAGCCCTCTCTGCCATCCCATTGCTCGCAGGGTGAAAGGGGGCTGTGAGGGTGTGTCTGATACCCAGGTTGGCTGTGAAGATGGCAAACTCATTGGAACTGAATTGGGGGCCATTGTCTGAGACCAAGGTGTCAGGCAGTCTATGAGTAACAAACAGTCTGGTCAAAACCCTTGTGACCGCTCGTGTGGTGGTGGAAGGTAACAAGGCCACCTCTGTCCATTTTGAAAATGAGTCTACCACAACCAAGAATGTTTTCCCCAGTATGGGACCAGCTAGGTCAATATGTAGCCTGGCCCAGGGTGCCCCCGTACCTTCCTATCTGGTTGGTGTGACTGTGGGTGGGGCTGCCCTTGTTGCCTGGCAGGCTTGGCATGCGTTAACCCAGTTGGCAATTTGGGCATCCAGTCCTGGCCACCAAACATAGCTGCGTGCTAAGGCCTTCATTCTTACGATGCCCGGATGACCCTCGTGCAGTGCCCTTAAAACTGATTTTTGCAAGGTGGGTGGAATGACCACCCTAGTCCCCCATAACAGACAGCCCTGTAGAGAAGACAAGTCCTGCCTGCGGGTCCTGAATGGCAAGTATTCAGGGGCGAATTGAATATCAGGCCACCCCCTCCCCACCCAGTCCAGGACTTGGGAAATCACAGAATCTTTTTTGGAGTGTGCAGCAATATCCCCAGCTGAGACTGGTAGGTCAAGTTCATTGCAGTCGAAGATTGCGTGGACGGGAGCTGGGTCCCTGACTGGTGTTGGCAGGGGGCATCTGCTGAGAGCATCTGCGTGGCTCAGGTTTATTCCAGGGCGATGTACCAAAGTGTATGAGTAAGCGGCCAGAAACAGAGTCAATCTGGTCATTCTTGGGGAGAGTACCTGTGGGGTTTGTTTGTCACCGGCTAACAGTCCCAAGAGAGGTTTATGATCTGTTACTAGTTCAAAAGAATTGCCATAGAGAAACTCGTGGAATTTTTAACAGCAGCCACAGCTGCTAAGGCCTCCTTATCGATCTGACTATAGTTTCTCTCTGCAGCAGAGAATGTCCTTGAAAAGAAGGCAATAGGTGCCTCAGATCCATTTGAAAGTCTGTGGCTTAATACTGCTCCTATACCAAAAGGTGAGGCATCAGAAGCCAAAACCAGGGGCAAGTCCTTGTTAAATTGAACTAACACAGCATCTGAAGTCAAAAGAGACTTTACTCCCTGGAAAGCATTGGCTTCTTTCTGTCCCCAGTGCCATGGGGCCTTCTTATCTAGGAGCCTATGTAGGGGTTCAGCTACAGAGGCCTTGTGAGACAGGAAAGATGCATAAAAATTTAGGAGCGCCAAAAAGGCCTGTAATTCGGTTTTGTTAGAGGGAGTGGGTGCCTCATGAATGGCTCTAACTTTACTTTCAATGGGGTGAATCCCAGAGGAATCAATTCGATAACCAAGGAAGTCTACTTGACTGGTAGCAATGGTGCATTTATCTTTTTTCAATTTGAGCCCATTTAGCCTAAACTTATCAAGGACAGACCTCACTCTGAGTAGCAATTGTGTTTTGTTGGTGGCAGAGACTAAAATGTCATCAAAGTATGGGACCACCCCAGGTAGGCCCTGGAGGATTCTTTCCATGATTGATTGGAAAATGCCAGGGGCTACACTGACTCCAAACTGTAAACGTTTACATCTGAAGGCGCCCCTACAAACTATGGTTTGTAGGTCAGCAGTGTGCTGGTCCACAGGAAATTGTTGGTATGCCTGGGACATGTCCAACTTGGCAAAAATTGTACCTGGCTCAAACGAGTGGAGCAGGTGTTGGATTACAGGTACTGGGTATGCGCTAATTTGGAGGAAACGGTTGAGGGATGTCTTATAGTCAGCGCAGATTCTCACGCTGCCATCCTTTTTTAGGGGGGTGACTCTGGGGGTTTCCCACTTGGCAAAATCTACCTGTTCCAAAATTCCTTGGCTGATGAGCTTGTCTAATTCAGCGTCTAATTTAGGCCTAATGGCAAAGGGAACCCTTCGAGGTTTTAAACGGATTGGGGTGGCTTATGGACCCACATCGAAAGATATGGGGGTGCCTATATAACACCCTAGCTTGCTGCTGAAAACATCTGAGTAGTCCTTAAAAAGGGCATCAACCTCAGAATTTACCACAGAGTGAATACCTGTAATGTTAAGGCCTAGGGCAGGAAACCAATCTAGTCCTAGCAAACTAGGTAGGGCACCCTTTACAACTACCAGTGGCAAGTGACCTCTAAAGTTTTGGAATTGAATGAGGAAGTTTCCCTTACCCAGGACTGGGATGGTCTTCCCCTGGTAGTCCCGAAGAGTCAGGTGGCAGTTGATCAGCTTCTTCTTTGAGAGCGAAGGCAGTATCTTCTTCAAGGTGGTCCACGATATGATGGAGAGTGCTGACCCGGTGTCCACCTCCATCCGGCAGGGTTTACCTTCTATGAAAAGAGAAATGCTTATTTTGTTAGAATTACTGGTGCTATAGCCCACGTGATAACATGTGTAGCAATTTTCCACTTGCCTTTGGGAGGGGGAAGAAACTTGAGGTCTTTGAGGATGGGTCTGTTCGGCTTGGCAAACCCTGGCTATGTGTCCTCTCTTCTGGGAGTTCAGACAAATAAAGTTTCTGAACCTGCAAGTTGACCTAAGGTGGTTACCCCCATAGCTCATACAATGAAGTTGTTGTTTGCTGGTCTGGGCATTGGTTTTTTTGGGTGGACCCAAAGGTGCTCTGGGGCGAGTGAGGCGATTTACCTCTGATGTTTCTTCTTCCTCTTCTTGGGAGGTTTCATCATAATGAATTGTAACCTGACCTTGTTTAGAGCTGCTTCACTGGAGCTCAGCTGCAGATAGTTCTGATAACTTAGCAGCCTGAGCTTCCTCAACAGCTAGGGATAAGGTCAAATCTTTTTTTGCCAATAACCTTCTCTGCAGTTTTAGGTCCCTGACTCCTCCCACTATTTGGTCCAGTAGCATGTCCTCGAGGTAGTCCCTAAATCCACAGTGTATGGCAGTTGATCTTAATGCTGCCATATACTGAGTCACAGTTTCCCTTCAGCTTGAACCCTCCTTCTAAAAGCTAGCCTTCTAGCTATTTGAGAGGGCCTGGGGGAATAGTGGTTTGATAAGATCTCCCTCAACTCATCCCAGGGGATAGCCTTGATGGATCGAGGGGACACTAGAGCAGAGGCTGTGTCAAAGACGGTAGCCCCACAGAAGCTTAAAAAATAAGACCTTTTTCTCAGGTCTGTAGCCTCAGACAAATCAATCGCATTTAAAAATCATTCGAATCTATTCATGTAAGATTCTCAAGTCTCTGCTCCCGGCTGGAAATGTGGGAACGTCGGAGTTGATGCCATCGGAGTGGCAGAGTCGGTTTCCTTAGGTGAGGAAATTTAAGAGGTATCGCTTTTAGAAAAGCGTTTCTGGTTGTGCCTGTCAGCGGTGCTCAGCTCCTCAGCTGTGGAGCTTTAAAGTTCGCACTCTTTTTTTTTTTCTTTTGGAGAGCACCGGCGGCAGTGACTTCAAAACAACCCTTAGTGGCTTCAGCTCTTTCTTGAAGTGACTTCGGCTCAGTTGTTTCGCCTGGTCGTCTTGCTGTATCCCACCCTTGTCGCCAGTGTTGTGGAGCGGCAGTTACAGAGAGAGACGGAGCCAGGGAAAAAGCTAACAGACTTTATTCAATGAATAAAGGGTCTCCGCGGCTGCCAATGGCAATCTGACAGCCAGCTGTCGGCGACAGCTGATGCCATTTGACAGCTCCCTTTTATAGCCGGCTGTCAAACGGCATCAGCCAATGGGAGCGGTCGATGCTCCCACGCAGGCAGTGGACCAGAAGGAGAACTGCAGCTTAGTCCTTAAACATACCATATCTAATACTCCTGCCTGCTCTCAGAGGTCCTTTTTCAAAAGGCCACTGGATTTGCTTTTTCCTTGAGGAAGATGCTTCGTTTCTCATCCGAGATGCTTCTTGAGTTCTGAACATTCAGAGCTAAACATTCAGTCAGAACTGAAGTAGCTTCTTGAGTTTTGCTCATGGACAAAAACCAAACCAAACCAAAACAAAAAGTCCAGTTGCCTTTTGAAAAAGTACATTTTATAAAACCATGACCTGGCTGACTGAGAATCTCCAGACACTCCTATTTTGTCCTTCTTTTTTTGGGAATCCAAAAGGGAATAACCTGTGCCAAGAAATATTACCAAAGTATAAGTATAGTTCAACTATGGATTTCCCATAAATATACCATGGTGATGGCTAGCAACCAGTTTTTTCTTGAAGAATGGCCATGAACACCTACAAAATAAACTAGCTTGATCACATTACTGTCTGAGTTTGTAATCATTAAGACAGAGATGGCCCTTGGGCTGCTTTATGGTTTATTTTCAGACTTGCAATGTCTGAACGGACTCTTCCCAGGTGGGTCTTTATACACAAAGTATTCCTCTGCAACGAAAGTTTCATCTTTTGCTATAAATACACCTCTTATTTCTCATGCTGCTTGCTTACTCCCTAAACTCCCAAGTCTGGTAGGTAAGGCATTGTAGATTATGAAAAAAAATTAGGAAGCAGACAGAAATCAAGATGCCAGAGGGAGTCTTATTATAAATTTATCTTGGGCCTTATAAAGCCAGCAGGGTTCTTCCAATAGTTCAAAATGAAGTCTTAAACTTCTTCCTTCCCCACCTACACCTGGATCAGTTTGTCAGGTACTGCTTTGTCTTTTGGCAGTGAAGTGAAGCCTTCTTGTTCTTTTTCCCCTTGGTCCACCCACACAGGTGAGTCTCCTTGGAAACAGGTTTCCTGGTCTTTAATTTTCCTCCCATCTATTTTGATCTGCAATAAAATAGGAGATTAATTCCTGTTTGGAGGAAAAGTGGAGGTGGAAACCTTCAAAGGGGAAAGAGATGGGATATTGAATTACCCACGGGAAAATAATGTTGTAGGACAAGCTGTATATTTGGCTCTCTACTGGATATTCTTGACTTGTTAGAGCAGAAAATTGCTAGTTGGGCCCAACCTCAAATGGATTACAGCAAACTCTAGCTGTGTTGATGGTTTTTCCTTCAGATATATTCTTTTTTTTTAGTTGCCTTTTTCACCCTTTGTTGTTGTTAAAAGTCTTTAAACATTTCAGCAAGACTAGCATTCGGCTGCTACAATAAATCACAAGGCTACTGGAGGCTGGCAAATAATTATCTCCTCAAGGAACATTGCCCTGGCTTGTGTATTTGTGTACTCAATGGTGTTTAGTACACAGGGCCATCTGAGCTCCCTACAGTGGAAGAAGTTGGCTGTGTATATTTAAGTACAATAGAATAGTTAAATGTGTGTGAAGTTCCTAGTTCAAATCCCACTTGCAACAAGAATCACTGAAACTATCTGGATGAAAATATTTTTCTGAAAAGTTTGGAAAATCCAATTTAATTACACCTGTCCTTGGGTGTGTCGTGTGCAAGATTTGAAACATTTCTAAAGTCGGTCCAGCCATTTAGACTTTAAATTTACCATTTTGATATCATAAGAAGTGTCCCTCGTTTTGTACATGTGCATTTTGGAAGTGCAAATTAAGTCCCATTTATATAAGTATAAATAGTTTGAATAATTCATGATAGATAACTCAGGTAATAAAAACTTTCTCATTACTTTAGGATAGAATTTCCCAATGTGAAAATTTTCAGATACAGTGAATTAAAATCCCCATCTTTACCCAACTCTTATAAGAGATGGGGATTGGATTGCAATATAATTTCATGTCACCAGGATAGGAAAAGTATGATAGGCTCCTAATTTTGAAAAATCATGACCCATATTTCTCTACCTCAGAGTCTCCCTATGCTGAATTCTCAGTGAGTTAAATGACTTACTACTCAGTGATCCAATTTGGGGATTAAAAAGAATTTATTTAATTCATCCAAACAGTGAATTTAATTGGGACTAGAAACTATAAAAGGGAAACTCTCTCCGTGTGTGTCTTAAAATTAATTTTTAAAATGCTTGCTTTTTAACTACCCTGTTCTTGAAGAAAGACTAGAGAATTGTACAGAAAGAGGCTTCTATAGACCATCTATATTTATGGCTGTTTTTTTTTTTTTTACCATCCTCTCACAAGTATTTGGGATATAGAATCATAGATTTTCAATATACTGCAGAGGTCAACCTTCTGCTAAGTTTGTTCATAAGCTGACTACATACCTAACAAAACCCAACTAATGTCTGAATATTATGATATATGTCAACCTGAAATGATCATGCTATATATTTTAGCACTACCATTTTGTATGTTTAAAAGGACATATCTTTTAAAACTCTTTTTATTCAGTAGTTAGAAACCAGGAGACTGTGACTCTAGTCCTCCCTTTGGCATTAAAGCTGGCTGGAGACTTTGGGCCACTAGGCACTCTCTTTTAGTCCAACTTTCCTCACAGGGAACAAGGAAGAAGGCATATTAGATATGCTCACTGCCTTGAATCATTTGTAAAAATAATAAAGGTGAGATAAAAATAAGTAAGTGCTGCATCTACTAGCCTCGGGTTGTGAAGGACAACTCAACAAATTATGTGGCAGTCTGTTTCATTGGCTGAGAGCTTATGTAGTCAGGAAATTTCCCCTGATGGAAGTTTCCCCTGATTTCCTTGAAATTTTAATTCATTGGCTCTAATATGGATTCTCAGAGGTAGTAGAGAATACATTCACTCTCTATTCTAGTGAAAACCTTTCAACTATTTGAAGACTGCTATTCTATTCCGAGTTAAGGGATTAGAGAGTCATAGAAAGAGAATTATTATAGTTATTTAATTGTCCTTTAAATAACTACATACCTGGATTCTTTAACAATTCTTGACAGAGCATCATTTCCACATACTATCTTGGAAGTCCTCCTCTGAATTGTCGAGATCTTGAATTTTGAACTGTGATGACCAGAAATGGAAATCAGTCTGTCCTTTGGGTGACACGTTATAACATATTAGGAAGTTACTATGCATTAGATATTTTAAACCTTGTGTTTTGATACTCAGAGTCTGTAGATCTTGGTTTGCATGAAAGCCTGTGGATAGACAGATGGATAGATAGATAGGAGGATAAAATTGCATTATTTTAGAATTTTCTACCTGCTTGTGTATTTTACAACACCAGAGTTCCTGAATCATATTACCTTGGCATGTCTTTGAAGCATTTTTTTCATACAGCAGTGATCTTTTATAAAACCATTACTATTTATTTGCTGAGCAGTCAGTGTTCCACATTTTAAGAACTGCATCACATTTTGAAATGACCATCTCCTATAAAATTGAAGATAAAAGGGGAAAAGATCAACAGAAGGCAAATTAAGTGCTGTTCAGATGGACAAACTGACTTCTTTGATTAGACAAAGGAGAAGGTTTACTTTTATCGGTTGCTGGAAAAACCTGACAGACCTTTTGCATAAAAATGAACAAAATGAACTTTGAATTATGGATTTGATGATTAAACAGGATAAATTTTAGAAAGAAGAGAATCATGATGTAACTTTAGAGTGAGAGGTTAAAATATAATTGAAATTATAACTGCTGTGAAGACTATAAGAATCTGCTTTTTTGTATCTTTCTCTTTTTGTCTACTACTTTTTTTCTTATTGCACTTTTAGATTTTTCTTTTATTTCTTTTATTTTTTCTTTCATTTTCTCCCTTCTGCTTTAGTTTGTATTAGTACTTATTATTGCTGTAAAAACTTTTAATATATATTGTAATGCATTTAAGTCCACACAGTGTTGTCAAGGCTGAGAAACACTGGACTAGAGAATGCCTGACTTGTGAAGACCATTCTTATATGAAATGGATCCAAATCTAGCATTGCCTATTTGTTGGCAAGCATTCCTTTTCTTTTCCTTTCACTTTGTATAGCTATATAAATAAGGGAGGGTGGGAGGAAGGAAGGAAGGAAGGAATTATATTTCAGTCAGGGAACCTTAGTCTATGTATCATCAGAAGTGGTATTCAGCAGGTTCTGACCAGTTCTGGTAACAGAAATTTTGAGTAGTTCAGAGAACCAGCAAATACCACTTCTGACTGGAGATTTTACAGTATCTTTCCCCTACCATGCCCACCAAGCCATGCCCACAGAACCGGTAGTTTAAAAAAAATTGAATCCCACCACTGTGTATCATGGTGGTTAAAGGGTTGGAGTTACATTGAGGAAGCTCAGATTCAAGTCCTTATTCAACTATGGAATTCATTGTGTAACAATTGTTGTTTTCTTTTACCTCAGCCTATCCACAGGGCTTCTGTGCTGATAAAACTAGGAAAAATCTCCACATGCTACCTGGATGTCTCAATAGAAAGGTGTATAAATGCAGTAATAAAACCAAGTAAAAGCTCCCAGTACTAGGCCATCTTTTTTGGGGTGACTTAATTTTCCCCCTTGCATCCTTGGGCGGGCGGGCAGCGATGGCTTGGATGTTGACCATGGCGTTGGTGGGGCACTTCGTATCGGGAGACCTTCTGCCACCATTGCTTTCCCTTCTCCCCATGCTGCCGCGGCATTTAGAGCAATGCTGCAGCGTTTGGTGCAGCCATGCGTGGCCAGCCAGGGCTCCTCCCTGCAACCAGAGCCCGGTGGAGACACTCAGCTTCAGACACTCCTGTTGCCGCCTTCTCTTCGCCTTCGAAGGCAAAGCCAATTCTTTTAAAAACAATGCCCTACTACCACTACGATAAAGCCTCCCCTGCCCGAGAGGGCAGCCCAACCCCACGTGGGGAGGCGAATCTCCTGGGGCCGCAGCGCAGGATCGGCCCACCCTGGGAGAAGTGCCCAGCCGCCATCCCTGCCTGGCACTAGGCAGAGCGTGAAGAGCTTTGCCTGGGGTGCCCAGCGCAGCTGACAGGTGGGCCCTCCTGACTGGCGGTGGAGCTCTCACCAAGGCAGCAAGCGCCTCCCCGTTGGACCCTCCAGTCATCCTGCCAGGGCTATACCAGAGCCGTGCAGGCTGGGCAGAGCCGGAAAAGCGAGCCGCGGGTGCACATCTGCCTGCCAAGCAAAAGAGCCAGGCCGACCTGAGCTTGGCTTCCTTCTGAAGTCCCTCCAGCCCATGTGGCTGCACCAAACGCCACAGCGTTGCTCTAAATGCCACGGCAGCACAGGAAGAAGGGAAAGCAACAGTGGCAGGTCTCCTGATACGAAGTACCCCACCAACGCCGAAGTTAATGCAGGCAGCACCATATCTGGGTATGCAACAAAAGTACTTCCTAATGGCAAGCCCCCCGCCATTCCTCTCCATTTCACATGTTTAATATAGGCATTAATTTGGGGGGAGGGGCTTAATTTGATTTTATGTGTATAAAACATGCTGGGACTTCCTATTGGGGGAGGCCATATTGTTGGAGAAACATAGTACTAGTACTAACAATTATTCCAATAATCCACGCTTCACACTGTATTTGGCATACCCAGGAAATACTTTCATATTAATTAGTCATTCTTTTTTTTTTCTATTAGGAAAGAGAGAATTCTCCTCAGGAGAGCCCAGGAGAGAAAAACTGCACCCTGACTGGGAGAGAATGGTCAGAGTACATGCAATGGAAGAAAGAACGGGATCAGATAGATTTTGAGAGGCTCACCCGCCACAAGAATGCAAGGGGTGAATGGCGACGGGCTTGGGATGTAGAGAAAACCAAGGGCATGTAAGTTATCTTCATGTTATTTCCTTTCCTGATATAGATCCTGGAGATCTGAGGGGCCACCTATCTCCAATTGTTTCTGCCCGTCTAGAATATTCTGGCAAAGTGAGTGTGCTCCAGATCTCCTCTATTAAGTATTGTCATTTTATAGGACCATGCCTTTTCTGTCATGGCACCCGTCGTCTGGAACTTTATACCCAGAGAGAGGGGCTGGGCCCACTTTCTTGGGTTCCAAAAAGTTCTGTTTGGTTGGATTTATTATGGTTTGATTGTTTTAGTACAAGCTGGTATATAGATTAGATGGCAAACTAGAAATCATAACAGTAAGGGTGTTTCCTAACCAATTATTACTTGTGGAGACTAAATAAAATTCATTGGAATAGTTCAGAACAGTCTGAACAGAACACTGTATTATGAAATCTGTTATAATTCAGATCATCACAGTCTTATAATGTCGTTGCCGTAGATGGCTTTGAAATACTTAGAAAAGATCAATCTGTCAAATTTCATGAATTATATTTTTAATTTTCAGGTTTGAGGATATAAGAGATGGGAAACCAATTTTGGGCTGCCCCCAGAATAAAAAAGGTTAGCAAAATGACTTGAGTTGAGTACTGATTTAAGTATATTGAAATCATGAACATTTCACTCCTTGAATATCTTCTTTGTTTGCTCTCTAATCTTTGGCTACCACTTATGTGTTCTGATTCTACTTCTTTTTTTTTTAAGTCCCATTTTATGTGATGAGTCATATGTTTAACATTTTTGTTGCAACTCACAAAAATGTCCAAAATAAAAGGTAGAAGGCAATGAAGGGATGTGTAATTCCTTGCCTCAATTCCTAATGCAGTCTTACGTGGTTCTGCAGAAAATAAATATAAGAGAAAATTTAATTTTAAATTAGAGTTTATTACAGCTGAAAGACCCAATTAACCTTAATTTTGGAATTTAGTAATGTATCCAGTGTTTCAGAAAAGAAAGTAATATCAGATGGAATCTTACATTTGCATGTTGTCTTAGAATACAAAAACCCTGATTTCCAAAGAGATACTTCAGTTATGTATCTTGGTTGCTAGCATAAATCAGCCTGTTTTCAGTGTAGAATTTAGCTGCTATTAAAAGTGGTTATTTTGACAGAGAAGATTTGAAGACATAGTTTATAGAGCTTATACTGAATACTAAATGTGGTATCTAAAAGTTAAAGTACATATTCTAATTCATAAAAGAAAAGGTACTCCTTCAGAAAAAACGAAGGTTTTTACCCTGTATGTAGGCATATTGTACTATCAAGCAAAAATATTTCCTTTTGTATTCGCTATTATTTCTGTTCTTTCTCACCTTGCGCAAGGATACAAATTTTTATATTTGTCATGTTTTTTTGTGCTTTCAAGGGGGAAAAGGTGTCAGGAAATCCCAGCTACGAGGTCTACCTTCTGATGGGAAAGGTGAGTAGATTCAGGAAGCAAGTCGGAGTCCTGTTCAGAGATGGCTGCTTTTCACAGGCTACTTATCTTGAAAAAAAAAAGGGGGGGGTGTCTTGAAAAAGAATTGAAAAAGAAATAAAACAATTATATAACAGAGGACACTTTATACTAAGGCCGTTATTCAATCCCCAGGTGATTCCAGGAAAAGCCATCAACTGCTACTTGTATAAAAGTCAGTAGATCTGTGATTGCTTTTCTCTTCTGCTGCTATAATGCAACTGCCATTGTGGCTTTGTTTATGGCACTTTGACTTCATCATTATTGGAGGATATTTGTGCAACTGTTATAAAAAAGAGTGATTTTTTTCTTTCTTTCCCAGAAAGATTTATCACTCCTATATAGACTCTCTTTTCTTCCTGTGAAGGCATAACTGGATAGGTAGCTGGGGAAAAGGCTGACAACCAACAGATAAGGAATGTAGGATTTGTAATGGTAGAGCAGATGCTACCATCAGAAAGATAGATAAGGATTAGAGTTAATTAGTTTGCTTGTTTATCTCTCTGTCTCTCTCATTTCTCATCTCTCCTACATACCACTGCACTGCAAAACTGAAATCATTTACAAAATATAACACAAATACACAAAAAAGTCCATGATAAAGAAAACCAATTTATAAAATTACAATGTCTATTGTAACGATAAAAATTAAAACCATACTACATTTCTATTACTGTCATAAGAACTAGATAGCATCATCATTATGATCAAAAGCTCTCTGAAACAGGCCTGTCTTAGCTTGCTTCCAGAAAACCATCAGTAATAGGGCCAACTTAATTTTGGGGAGAGGGGAACTTGTTCACATTCCTAGACCTGTAAAAAAAAAAAAAGCCTGTTGGCTTCACCACACCTCCAATATTTGGAAAATTGGCAATTGCCAGCAGTTTGTCCCAGAAAGAATAGTTCCCAATTATCATTACATGCCAGTAATTCCCTCAACACTGTTCAACTATTTACAAAGTGTACACGACTATTACTGTTAATCTTCTCATCACTCCTTATCATCCATCCCATCCCACTTGCGATTGTAGGACTGTAACTTTGTTGCTTGTATCCTTACAATTTATATTGACTGTTTCCTAGTATGATTTGACTGTTGATTGTACCTTATGACTATCATTAAGTGTTGTATGTTATGATTCTTGATTCTTAATGAATGTACCTTTTCTTTATGTATACTGAGAATATTTACACCAAGACAAATTCCTTGTGTATCCAATCACACTTGGCCAATAAAGTATTCTATTCTATTCTATTCTATTCTATTCTATTCTATTCTATTCTATTCTATTCTATTCTATTCTATTCTATTCTATTCTATTCTATTCTACTCTACTCTATTCTATTCTATTCTATTCTATTCTATTCTATTCTATTCTATTCTGTCATTACAAAGGGCTATGTCCTTTGAGCAGATGCAGATAATACAATGCAATTGGCTGTGGTTGATTTAACCTGTTGTCAAAACCAATGATTCCCTGGCTTGTTCTTGACTTCTTTCTCCAACCTGTTGTAAAGCAACTGAATAAATCATGGAAGGGGTGATTTGTACAACCCATGGAAGGAATGTCTTGTGACTGACTTGTAATCCAAACCTTTTCACACAAAGAGTCTTTGGGCAGGATTGGACTAGTGTGCATCAGCACAATAGTTTGTTTTTAAATTAGAATCCCACCCCCCACATTTCTGAACCATCCATTTCCCTCAGAGAAGGTTTGCTGTATCATCTGAACACAATCACAGGGAACATGTGCAGGAAATCTCCCACCCAAACAATGGCCAAATTTATATTTGCTTAATTAAGGGAGAAGTTCTATAGCATAAGTTTTCAATCAAAGCCCTGATAGCTAATAAAACATGACATTTTTCATTTTATTCAACATGATTCTCCTATCACCGGCCATCTGCATGGCCTATTGACGCCTTGTAGGCGAGTATCATAGGATAAAGCATGCCTAATCTGTTGCTGAACTTTTTGGTTCTTAATCCAAGTGACTTATTTTTCAGGTGGAGGACAACGCAGGAAGAGTGGCACTGAGTCAGTTTCCAGAACACTGCTGGTAGCTAGCAGTAAAGCTAGAGGGAAAGACAGGTTGACAGGCAGAGCCAGAAGGTAAGAGAGTACATTTTAAAAGATTTCATACGGTTAATATGTGTCCTCTTTTAAAGGAGGGGTCCCCAAACTTGGCAACTTTAAGACTTGTGGACTACAACTCTCAGAATTCTGGGAGTTGAAGTCCACAAGTCTTAAAGTCGCCAAGTTTGGAGACCTCTGTTTTAAAGGAATTGAGTATCCATTGCAGAATGTGTTTAAGTTGCAAACATTTTCATGTATGTATTTTGCATTTTAAATGTCCAGCTTTGTAAAAGTACAGCTTACTTGCTTAGAGAGGTATAAAAATTTTCCTAACATATCCATGTAACTTCCTTCACCATGGAAGCAGTTTGCCATTATTCTGTCCTCTATAATTACTAACTGAATGTATAAAGGCAGATAGATTAACTCCACAAAGCATCCACACAAAGTCTTTTTATTGGTTCATCAGGCATCCTCAAGATAACTCACAGTTATGTCGAGATTCATCTCAATGTCCAACTCTTTGCATAGCTGACTTTCTGGTGTAAAAGGATAGTTTTCCTTTCATTCCGATAATGGTGGAGCAAGGGGGTGAAGCAGCAGCATGAATGAAGGGACCTCCCCCAACCCACCAAGGGTCAATTCAGTGACCAATCAGGATTACAGATGTGGCCACATAACATGGACTATATTTCCCAGGATATCTTAACTACATTTACCATGATGCATTCCCTTAAGGGGACTGCTCTTAATTCCTACCTAACTATCCCAATTCTCTATTACCTGTAACTGGCTGGACAGCACAGCCGTTGTCTTCTTCCTAGATGGATGGGTGGATTTCCCAGTTTAGCCTACAGACCTGGAATTGCCTGTAATCTCCCATCCAAGCACTAAGCAGATTTGATACCAAATACTTCATCATACAAATAAAGTTTTCAGTTACTTAATACATTTCTAATTGTTTTTCACATTGCCCCTATAGGAAGACCTATAAATGCTAAAAGCCTATACAGTAACAATTGATTAAATACATGTCCAGGTAAGTTACTTTGAACTCTTGAAAAAATATTTGGTATCAAATCTTCTTCTTCTCCCTAGCGTATTCCCACAAGTGCAGGGTCCGCTATTTGGTATCAAATTTGCTTAGTTATTTAAATATAGTAAAGTTAGCATAAAATTAAATTTCATAAATACAAATAAGTTAGATTAATGATACCAAACACAAATTTTAATTCTGAAATAATTTAAAAGTCCAGATGGATAACTATCTGATCATATCTACTACTATCAAAGTACAATGCTGCAAATCTACCGAGTAGATACTCGGTAGTATATACTCGAGTATAAGCCGAGTTTTTCAGCCCATTTTTTGTGCTGAAAAAACCGCCCTCGGCTTATACTTGAGTCAGCTGCTACGGCACCATGCCTGGCCTGCGCTGGCGTGGCTGCAACCGATCGCGCCTCCAGGGCAGCATCGCCGCCGCGGCTGTCTACCCGCTGAGGGACACACAGGCGACCCCAAGCGGCCTCTTCTTCCCCATTAACGGGCCCCCGGGGCCCCCGCGAGCTCCTGTGTTGCGCGCTTCCAGCTTCGCAAAGAAACCACCAGGCTCAGGCAGCCTCCCCCACCCCCTAGCCTAGCAGCGAAGAGCTGCTCTGGGGGCAGCGAGACAAAGTGCCTGGCTGTGCCATGGCGGGAGCCCCCGGAGCAGCTCTTCGTTGCTAGGGGGGTGGGGGAGGCTGCCTGAGCCTGGCGACCCCAAGCGGCCTCTTCTTCCCCATTAACGGGCGCCCGGGGCCCCCGCGAGCTCCTGTGTTGCACGCTTCCAGCTTCGCAAAGAAACTGCCAGGCTCAGGCAGCCTCCCCCACCCCCTAGCCTAGCAACGAAGAGCTGCTCCAGGGGCAGTGAGACAAAGTGCCTGGCTGCGCCGTGGCAGGAGCCCCCGGAGCAGCTCTTCGCTGCTGGGGGTGGGTGGGGGAGGCTGCCTGAGCCTGGCGACCCCAAGCGGCCTCTCCTTCTCCATTAATGGGTGCCGGGGGGCCCTGCGAGCTCCTGTATTACGCGCTTCCAGCTTCGCAAAGAAACCGCCAGGCTTAGGCAGCCTCCCCCACCCCCTAGTTTAGTAGCGAAGAGCTGCTCCGGGGGCAGCGAGACAAAGTGCCTGGCTGCGCCGTGGCGAGAGCCCCCGGAGCAGCTCTTCGCTTCTAGGGGAGGGGGTGGGGGAGGCTGCCTGAGCCTGGCGACCCCAAGCGGCCTCTCCTTCCCCATTAACAGGCGCCCGGGGCCCCCGCGAGCTCCTGCGTTGCGCACTTCCAGCTTCACCAACAAACGGAGCTGCAAATCTGGTAATCACTTGTGGAGCCTCGGCACGAACCCCCTTTCCCCGCACTCCCCCCCCGCACTCCTCTGGCGGCAGCAGGCGGAGAAAGCCCCACTTCCCCCTGGCTTTGATGGCACGCGTGAGTTGGCTTCCCACTCTTTTTTTTTTTTAACTCTCCTCCTCCTCCTCCTCCTCTCCTCTCCCCTTGTTGTCTGGTCTTCCCTAAGGAAACTCGAGGGCTCACACTTCCAGGTGTTTCTCCCTGTCTTTCTCCCTGTCAATGATCTTTTCTTCCCTTCCTTTCTCTCAGCCCCATCCTCCTTCAACTTTGTCACCACAATCCTGAACAGATGAAGTTTGCACTTCTCAAGAAAGGTTGGATGTTCCTTTTGAGGAGGGAACCTAGTGTGACATCTGTATGTTGACCTACTACTGAGCCATGGCATGTGTGCACATGCAATGGAGGCATGAGGGAGAGCTGTGAAAGAGATGGTGGCTCTCCAAAACAGGATGTACATGCAGCACATACATATGCTTTTTTCTTGCAAGGGAGAGAGTGACTCTGTTTGGACATACAGATGATGATGAGGAATCCAGTTTTGAAGGATTTTAACTCTTGTGTTTTAGCTTGGTTGCTGATTGAGCTAAGGTTTTTGTACTTTTAAAGTTATTGTTGATACCATATTGGTTTTGTTGGCTCTCTTTTCCACTTACAGAGCTAGTTTACTGTTTTTCTTTGAAATAAATATTCAAAAACATTTAACCTACTGATGCCTCAATTCATGTAATTTTATTGGTATCTATTTTTATTTTTGAAATTTACCAGTAGCTGCTGCATTTCCCACCCTCGACTTATACTCGAGTCAATAAGTTTTCCTAGTTTTTTGTGGTAAAATTGGGTGCCTTGACTTATATTTGGGTCGACTTATACTCGAGTATATATGGTATATTGAACCCTCAAATTGGACACTTTTTCAGTTTTTAAGTGTTGGATTGATTAAGCTATTTAAGTGATTAGATGTTGGAATGTTTTTAATTCTTAAACTGTCCCCAAAGCAAAAAAAAAAAAAATTGGAAAAGGTTCTTGAGAATAAGATGGACAGCCTAAGAAAACTGCCTGCCTGCCTGCCTGCCTGCCTGCCTGCCTGCCTGCCTGCCTGCCTGCCTGCCTGCCTGCCTATCTATCTATCTATCTATCTATCTATCTATCTATCTATCTATCTATCTATCTATCTATCTATCTATCTATCCATCTAGTATACACATACACATACATACACATATACATATATATTCACTAGGATTCAAAAAAGATATAATTTATGTTATTAATATTCGTCTATCTATCATCTGTCTGTCTGTCTGTCTATCATTGCTGGGATAGTTATGGCATATTGTGAATGTTTAGATAAACTGAAACTTATCTCTAGAATTTAAAAAACAAACTAAATTTGACTCCTGAAATTGATTGCTGCCATGATGTAAAATATTTTAGAGCTACAATAACTTTGGATAAAGTATGAAAGAGGTGTTAATGGAGAAAGAAAGGAGAGAGCTGTTAAAGAAGGATAAAGAAGAGATCACACAGTTCAGAGATGGAAGGAAGCATGAGAACAGAATTCAACATAATTCAACCTTGGTTTTATTTAGTATAAGATGGGACAAAAAGAGGCTTGGAGTGATTTCTAGCACTGAAGTCAACCATTTGGGATAGCCCAAGTTAAGAAATAGATTCCAGGAATGCTACTTTATAGGATATATGAATAGATTCTTGAATGTTCTAAATTTTTTTATCCATTCTTCCTTTAATACACTACTCTTGTTGTTAATAACTATAATTAATATTACTTTTTGATTTGTATGAAATTTGATGGGAATATAGATGGCATTCATTCTAAGGCATATATTGCTTCATTTGCTTTGTTTTTATTTTTGTGCTTGGAGCCTAAAATTAGATTAAGCTGCATATAATCTTTACATAAAGAACTAGTAGGCCTGTTAGAAAGTAACAACATCTTTCTTTGTTTAATTGAACTCATAAACAAATTTTTGAAATGGGGAGGGGGCATTTGATTACTGCCTATTTATTGAGAGATATCTTGGCCTGGTTAGTGTGCAGATGCAGATGCTCTGATCTCCAGAAAGATTTTAATCTCTCCATAAATAAATAATTTTTCTCAGCCAATCTACTGTATATGGAAAAATCTAATCCCTTATATCTAAATCTGGCTGGAACAGATTGCCAACAAATAGAAATAATTCTTGACTCAAAGGCTGAAGATTTAAAGCTAGCAGGAGATTACGATCTAGGCAGCAATCGATTTTGAATTTATCCAAGAAGAAGCTGTGAGAGACTGCTATATGGTTAATGACAGTTCCTGTCCAACGTGTAAATTCTTCAGGACAGATCCCATTGACTGCCCCATATAGAACATCAATTTAGTCCTGCAAAATTATAGCATCTCTCTTTAGAAGAGCAAGCTGCAGGGGTGGTAGTGGACTTTACCTCTGCCTTTTTTATTGACATAAATGGCCATTCTATAAGGACCCATCTTATAAAAACTTCCCCTTATAATTGCTGTTGCTGGTGGGAAGCTGGCTCTTAAATTTATTTACTATGTAGATTAAGGACCCAGCCTATAAATTTTGATAGCAACAGTAGATTCAATGCTATTGCTGTTTATTTGGACCAAAGTAACACATGACATCTTAGTTTGTGGAAATAAAAATCCCAGTTCTTCTGGGTTTGCTGCTGTTCCCATGTGAGTTAATGCTCCAAATTCCAAATAACAACTACAACCTTAAGATGATCATAATATCCTCAGAGGTCACCAATAAGTGAGAGATTGCTTTTTTTTTTTTTTTACATTAAATACATTTTAAGAGTTAACAAAATATTTTAAAAATCTCTTTCACTAAAAAGGAGGCATTTTCAGTGGGTTGTACAGCTAGAATCCTGTTTGAAAATTCTCCCCCATTCTCCCAAATTTATAAGATTGGGGAAAAAAACCAGTTTTGAATTATCTTTAAGAATAGATTGGGGAAAAAAAGGTTATATGGCTTACACCTAACAATGCTTCTAATTTTATTAAGGGAATATAAATGCTAATAATCCTGAGCTGCAGTGAGCTAACATTGGTATATAAATTACAGTATTATAAAAATAGCTCTGCATGTGTGCCCCAAGGACTGGAAGAAAAGCCAGCTTCTGGTCACACAAGAAAATAGGAAACTCAGATAGCTAGAATGTAATTGTTCTGTAACAGCTTAATCTAGTTAATGTGGAGGATGAGCTTGAATCAACTGAGTAAACAAAAAATATGCTTTTCAATGATGTAGAATACTAAATGGTGAACAAGAAAAAAGCAGAAAAAAAAATCTGTCTTCCTGAAACTAGCCTGACACCAAAGATTGGCATCTTTTAAAAGAACAAAATTGAGAATAGGGCTACTACCCTAACACATTTACCTGGGAATAAATCTTAATAGAATATTTTCTGAATATACTTGTGCAGTAATGTAAATATAACTTGGGACTTAGAAACTAAATCTGATACATTAGAAGATCCTTACTTTGGATCTGATTTTTTCCTATTCCAAGACATCATGCTTTCTGAAATGAAGAACAAAATAAAACTTTCTCATTCTATATATAAAGGTTGATGGTCAACTCAGTATAACTGTACCCAGGTCACAATGTTAATATTAATCTTCACCAATCTTGTACTACTTTAAATCAAATAAAATTTATATTTACTAAACCCTTGCTTTAATTGATCTCAGATTAGTAAACTTTGGCTGCAATGGACAGAATTTTCATCCAGGCAGCTTTTCTGGAAGCAGTGACTTGTCTATTATTGGGAAAAGCAGGCAAGATAGTCGACAATGCTTTCCCTAAAAACCAGGTCTACTTTGGCATTCTCTTCATGTCTGAGTTCTTTGCAAGAGAAGAAGATCGAATGGAGGCAAGACTAGGTCAAGAAAGGAGCCTTGGAAGGTGCTGTGAAGAATAGGGAGGCAGCATATAAGAAAGCCTCCTGCTTTGGCCAACATTTTTATTCTTTGCAGCATTTGAAGAAATCAGACTTTTTCCACAGTTCCTGGGGCTGATGCTGAGACAAATCACCCATAGAAGGGAAGGAAAAATAGGCAAAGTAGTGCCCAGATCTCACTGCTTTTGTCAGAACAATGAAAGCAGCACTGTGCTACTGTGGTGCAAACTCTGCTCTTTTTGTGTGCATCGCAATGCAATACATATTTATTTATTTGAGTGTATAAGCTGCTCAACTCTAATGGCCTCAGACATAGAAAAGGAGCAGGGCCTCAGCAGTGATGGGATTCAAAATTTTTTACTACTGGTTCTGTGAGTGTGGCTTGGTCGGCATGATGTGACTTGGTGAATGTGGCTTGATGGCATGGCAGAGGAAGGATACTGTAAAATCTCCATTCCCTCCCCACTCCTGGGGGTAGGTTAGTGCAAAATCCCATTCCCTCCCCACCCCATTAACTTGCTTTCCAGCTCCATTCTCCTGTGCAGGACAACAAAAGAAGACCTAGCCAACCAGCTGGGACTTGGGAGGCAGAGAATAGATGGGGGCGGGGCCAGTCAGAGGTGGTATTTGCTGGTTCTCCAAACTACTCAAAATTTCCACTACCGGTTCTCCAGTACTGGTCAGAACCTGCTGAATACCACCTCTGGGCCTCAGTCATCCTGCTTCAATGTTGCTTTAGTTACCTAATTGCCTTCTGCAGATATCACTGAAGAGAGAGAAACTTTGGATTTAACAGACACTTGCTTTTAATGAACATCTGCTTCTCCTGAAAGGTCTGTTAAATTGAGGTTTTACTCTTTCCTGGTTTGTTATCTTATGTACCATTTAAGTGGAAACATAGCTGACTATTACATAACAATTACATAACTATACATAACAACTACTGATGGTTCTCTGCCAGGACAGGAAGTGTGAATTCAGTTGCCAATTTTTTCTCGCTATACATTGACACATGTATAATAGAAAATGTTCTGTATCACATTCCTCTTCTTCAGCTTGGTTATGATATCTGGGTTGCAAAAATTTGAAATACCCCTAGATAACAACAAAGAGAAACAGAACAGCCTAACTCCGTGCTGCCATCCTTTGATACAGATGAGCTTATGGAATTTAGAGGTTTTTAAATTCCACTTTAGAACTTTAAAAGAGGATTTAGCTGGTCTGAGTCTGCAAATTCTTATAGCTGCCTCCTCCCTATTGCCATACTCCAAGACCAGGGAAAGGAGATAACACTGAAGTGTTTACCCCAGCTGCTGCTTTTTGTGTTGCACAACAAGGTATTGTTGTGTGTTATAGATGGGGAGGTTTTCTAGCTTTTTTCCTCTCCTTCCTTTGGCATGAGCTATGGAATTTTTGTAGTTCCTGGACAGTTGGCTTTTCTACATTCCCTTCAAGGGCAACCTTCATTCTGTCCATAGGCCCTTTTTTGTAAGCATTGTTTAGCATATATATTTCACTTTCCTTCATTCTAACAATGTGCAGCCATGGTTACACCTATTAGAAAATGCACAGATGCAAAATTGTTGGCATGCCATCCTTTCATTAGCAGCAGGGTTTTCAGTATAACTGTGAAGTTTCTACCTTTGGCATTTTATCAATAGTTCTGATATTTCTATAGGCAAATGCATGCACTATGTTCTAGAAATATGGAAGAAGCATGTTCATCCTCTCCTCTCCTCTCCCCTTTCCTTTTCCCTTTTCTTCCCTTCCCTATGAGAGGAATTGTATTACTCCAGGAGTTGCAGACACTTGGGCAACTCAATTGATTGAATTATTGATCAGATGCTGGCAGAATATGGATTGGCACACAATGTTCCTTGCTTGTTTTCTTCTTTCTAAGATCTGCAGTGAGGAAGACAACCAAACAAGGCAATTTGAGGAAAAAGAAAGGGTCTTTATATTTACCCTTTTTCTGTGTGCTTTTAGACTATAGTAATAAAAAAGCTTTTATTTTGAGTAGCAAGTGTTTTGAGTAGGCAGGTACCCACAAGAGAGTAGGATAATGAGTTACCCTCATTACCCTCTTTTACATGTGGGAGTTAAGAGTGATTAATGTCTCCTTTTGTGTGTCCATAAGTCATCTGGCTTTTTAAGAAGTAGCTCACTGAAAGAACACACACAATGATGAAAGTGCCCCCTCAGGACTTTAACTGCAAAATAATGAATCACTGGCAGTCTGAGGTGAGATGGTTTTAGGTACAGTTTCAGCACCTCTTCTGCTGTTTGAATGAATGAAGTCTAAGGTGAATTTCACAGTAGGATTCTGCAGGACTTTGAAGCAAAGACAAAAAAAGTGCCTTGGATCATGCAAGGCATTCACAAGATATTGACTGAAAATCCTTCAAATAGTTAATGCTCTGCCCCCAATTGTTCATCTGGCTTCTGCACAGTCTCAAGAAAAGATGTGTTTTGTTTATGCTGGATTTGTTTCATTTGCTGAAAACAATATTTCTCTAAAACTTTGAGTGAAAATGCAGAGTGTACAGGAGGATAGGATATAGAGTTATCTAGTCAATAAATAATAAATATTTGCTGTAGATGATGTTTGCTCAGCCTTTTTTCATTTAATATAAACAATGATAGATTTGGTTTTTAGTCCGTGTACAACTTGTTTAAATACTATAGGTTGAGTAGCTATTACCAGCTTGATTTATTCCAGGTGTGTTATATTTCAAATGTCATAATTCATAGATTTACTGTGGCTTGATGTGTGTGTGTGTGTGTTTGTGCACATGTGTATACATGTACACAAACACATACACATAAGCACACACATATGTATATACAATTGTATAATATTTGTGTAAGAGAGTTTGTAATTCAGTCAGTTTGAGCCCAAATATTAAAAGTAATTTAGCTGATCAATTTTTGTTCTGGACAGTTTCAGGTTCATGTTTTTAAATACGAACAGTCGGTTTTACCTAATTAAATAAGGAAATAGGAGCTGCCCAGAGTCACTTTGCAAAGTAAGATGGATGGCATATAATTTTAATAATTTTTAAAATAAAATTGTCATTATTCTTCCACAAGAGGGATCTACCCCAGTCTTTCTATCTTGGTATTTTGACGTTCTTATCAATCATGGAGTAGATAAAATGAAGGCAAGCTCGAACTTTATGTAGATGAGTGGATATACTGACCAAGTAAAGAGAGTCTACTTGTAAGGTTTCAGCTCTACTACAATGAACATTTTTTCACTTAGGGACAATCCAGTTTAGATAAGCAAAACCTTTCAAAACCAGAATTTGTATTCTACTTTGTGCAAACTGAACAGCTTCCTCTATTTTGTTTTGCTCTTTTACAGGTGGGATGTTAAGGAAGGTGACGAAATTCCCTTCTTAAAAGATGAATTTGATAATCAGGTGAGATAATGAAATATTTGCCCAGATCTATGAAAATACACAATATAGTACCTGAACTGGATTCATAATTGAGCTAGGGCATGGTTTCTTTTGAGTTATATTGTATTGATTAAACTAGAATAGCTGGATTCATACAAAACATAATTAAACCAAATGAATCTTAGTGCAGTATGACTCCATTCAAGAAAACTTATTTTAAGGGTTGTCTAGGCAAAATTCAGGATAAACACAGTTTGGGGCTATGAGGTTTTTGTCAATAAAATTAGCAATCATCAGAGTACTTGGTCCTGATCTTAGTCACTCAGATACAATGCATTACATTTCAGTTTAAATTATAAAAATATGTCCAAATGTATTAGAAAATGCATAATTTGTGAAAATATCAATGTTCATCCTTTTCTTTTCATTTTGTTTTGTTTGAACAGCCCATAATGGCTTGTTCACATACAATGCTAAACCATAAATCTTGGTTTCATGTCTGGATTCATATATCTCATTGACACAATCACATTGTTTCTTTATCCCAATATTTTTGTGGAAATATATTGCATAGGTGGTACAATACAACATGGTTTTTTTGGCATAAAGTTGGCATGTAAATTGAATGAATAAATAATGAAATGAATGAGTGAAAATAGAACATTGGGAAATGTCAGGACTGGTATGGAAATAGATCAGCCAAAGACTTGTCTGGTAAAACTTGTTCCTCTTCTATAACATCTTTTAGACATTCTCTTTAGAGTCAGATGCTCTTAAAATTAACTTCAGGGTCCTCTGTTGAAAAATATATTTCATATTTAAAACCTTCATTAAGAATTGAAGAAAACTCACATAATGTTTTCAGATTTGTTGATCCAAAAGTTTCTAATAGCTGAAAAGGGTTAACAGGTTACTCCAAAAAGTGATTAGAAAAGGAAGTATGCAAACCCAGTGCCTATTCCCTTGTCTCCCAGAGCTTTAAGCCTACTGGAAACTGGTATCTTGTCATCTCCTCACAAGAAGCTCTTGTCTTGAGTCTTGTGGGTGATCTCAAGTCCTCCCCTTGTTCAGAGAGAAACTCTTCATTCTGCCACACTCATCTGGTCCACCTGAGCCATCTACATTTCCTTGTTTCTTTCTTGGAAGCAATGTTTATGCTAGTTGTAATGAAGAAGCAAGTAATTTCTTTGTATATTTTTTCTTCTATATTCTTATTTTTCTTTTCTATTTTCCTTTTATTTTTGCATTTCCTATTTTTTCTTTTCATTCTTTTTTTTTAGTTTATATTCATTTTTTCATAAATTTTTAATAAAATTACTATTTTAAAAAAAGGAATTGCAGGATGGCTATTTCTGCTGCTGCTATTAATCACATCTACTTTTCTAGCCACAAGGCAGATAATAAAATATTAGTAAGTAAAAATATATAAAGCACATATTACACATTATTAAAAATGGATAAAGTCATATATATTATATCAATCTAAAAAGCCCCAGTAAAAGTGGAAAATTCCCCGGGGATTTCACGGTTTGAAAGCAATACAGGAGAAGATTTCTTTCTCTAAATTGGAAAAACGGATCTCAAAAACTAAGACATTGTTAAGATTCCTGCTTACCTTAACATCTGGACTTTAATGTGTCAAGGCAATCACTTAGTTAGGTTTTAAATCAGGGGTGTCCAACCTTGGCAACTTTAAGACTTGTGGACTTCAACTCCCAGAATTCCTCAGCCAGAGGAATTCTGGGAGTTGAAGTCCACAAGTCTTAAAGTTGCCAAGGTTGGACACCCCTGTTTTAAATTGTTTATTGTTTTAAGAATAAAGAATAACTTCTAAAATAGGGCCTGGAAAGCAGGATAAAGTGTATGTAACATAGTTCTGAATTCATATATTAATAAGCAGTTATATGTCTTTTTTAAAAAAAAAAATTTCTGGACTCCCCTCACGGATAGTTCCATGTAGAGTACAATGCAGCAATTAAGTCATTAAAGAATGGGAAATTATTGCCATCTTTACAATTGAGGAGGTGATGACAAATTAGGGAAATTTGCTGCCACAACCTCCTGACCCAGTGGATCAGAAAAAGTGGCAGATACCTGATGTAAAACAAATAATATTATCATTCTTTCCAAATAACTTGATCACATCTGTTGTAACTAGTGAAGTCATGGGACACCAGTGTCTATTCTGCCATAGTGCTATGGAATAGTGCCAGTAATTGCAACTAATGTGAAAATAGGATTAAAGCATGTTAGTTAATTCTGCATATGCATTTTGAGGTAAGTTGCTATGAATGTATGATCACTATTGTTCTCATATGTATTGTTTCCCATCCAGTTAATGGGCAGCTATATTTATTTTTATTTCTAAGTAAGTTTTAAAAATAAAATTCTCAAATAAATTATTTAGCACACTGGGTTGGAGAATAAGAAGATTCAATATGATAATGATCATCATTTGCACTTTGATATAAGTCAATTTGAGTGTTCTATTTGATTTTCTCACATCAGTAATAAAGGTGAATTTCACTTCCGGTAGATCATTACAGCTGTTACCAATAGTTTTGAGTGGATCACTTTAAATGAATAACACAATAAGATTTAATTCAAGTTGTTTATTTTTTCTCCTGTGATTTTAGCAATCAATTAATGTGAAAGAACAAAAGAATCAAACTGTGGTCGGTGAAGCAGAGAAAGAACACCATTTCTTACCCAGTTTAGAGAATTCTATAAAGCTAAAAGAATCTAATATTCCCATGCCACAGACCAAAAGAAGTGAAATGGACTCAGCTTCAAGGGAAGTCCAAAGCTCAAATGAAGAATCCAGAAGGGGCCTTATCCAGGATGTTAACAGAGATGAGACTGAGGTAAATCTCAAACTCAATAAGGCAATATCCGGCCCTGATTTGTCTCCTAAGACTAACTATAAGAATAGCTGCCTGGAAATTTCCAGAGTTTCTAGGGATGCAATTCAAGAAATCCATGAAAATTGCTTAGATAAAAACACACGTTCTGAAAGGCACCCTGAGGAGGATTCTGCTGACAATTTTAACAAGCTGCCAGATGTGATGGAAACAGGTAGCAGAGGCCAGGAATCGTCAGTAATGAGACAAACAGGAGAAATCCATATTGGAAGTCTGAAGAAGCAGGTAGCTCTTGGGACAGAAAAGAGTAACACAGCCTGCCTTGCACATAGGGAGGAAAACAAGACCTCCGTTGGAGAAATTCAAGGGATAAGGAATGAATGTGCACCAGAAGGAACAAAAATGTGCAACTTGAGGCAAGACAATCCTGAGTCATGCAATAAGGAAGTACATAATTAATCTAAAGATGAGTTGAGCGCCTAGCAGGCTGAAGATTAGCATATGGTATTTTGTTCATTTATATAGATTTTATAGTGTATACTATCTTAAGGCTCAGGGAAGGCAACCTACTAAAGCGCTATTGATATGAACCATCAAAATGCAAGATTTGAGTAAATATGCTTCTTGTAAGAATAACGATATTGAGGGATGAGGAAGTACACTATTACTTCGTTTAAACTGAGGTGAAATGGTTTACAGATTCAGAATACTCCAGGATATATCAAGTTTGATGAAAACCATGTCTACAAGAAGACAGCAACAATGATGAAGACTTAGAGATCAAAGTTTAGGAGGAACATCTGAAAAAGATGTATGTGCTTATCCTAAGGAACATATTATCAAGAAGTGATAGGATAACTACTTCAAGTTATGGAAGCCTGGGAGATAGCTGATAGAAGGCTCATTATTCTGCAGAGTAAGATGCAAACCAGTAGGGCAAATATTAGGAAGATCTGACGGAAGTGGAAATGAAAACTGTATGAGTTTTTTCAACGAAGGTTGGCTGCCTTTCTATCAGAGTTCTTGTTACAATACTTTTTGCTTCAGTGACAATTGCACTAGTTGATTTTTGATTTTTCTTTCAAATCTAGGATTGTTTAAATAAATAATTTTTTAAAAAAGTTTTAAGCTTTATATTTGGCCTGTTCTGCTTATTTGCAGAGGTAAAATATTCCATGAAAAAGAATCAGATGTGAGAATCCAAAAAAAAAAAAAAATTACTTTCACTTAATTTTTTAAAACCTAGATTATATTACTTTGACTGCTCAGAAATTACTTACTATTTAATGACTAGACAGAATGTCTAGCTTCTTTTTGATTTTACATATTTCTACATAAGATGGTCATTTCTCTTCATACTGATACCCATCAATGGAGTTCTTGCATAAGATTTCACACGCAGAACTATTAATAGTAGTTTGTTTTAAGGTAGAAAAATGTAATGCTTTCATTCTTGAGCCTAATTTGTTAGTTTAATTTTTTGCATAACATTATGAAGTCTAGTGAGTTGCCTAACTGGCATGTTGCACCCCTGGGCTTATAAAACTAAGGCCCCAACTTCATTTCCTAACAGACTAAATGCTCATTTGCTTAACTTTCAGTTCTTCTATCCACAAGAGGCCATAGGTAGGCCTTACCAAATTTTGTTTAAAATTTCATGAGTTTTCATATAGCATGCTCACTTCTACTTATTTATTTATTTAAATGTTTAAACTGCCCAGTAGCCAAAAGAACTCAGAGTTTCTTTTAGAAGAAAAAGATATGCAATAAAGTCAGTAATAAAAACCATTAGGGAATAAGAGTATATGTTTTGGAATCAAATTTTTTTGTGTAGCCTTCGAAAAATGTCAAATTCAACAGAAATTCATATATTTGTAAAAACAAGGAACTGAGACAAGCTGAAATTGACAGATTAATAAGAAGTAACCAAGAAAAAGAATGATAGATTTGCTTGTATCTACGGTAGTTAAGTTTTCTCTACTGATTTTGTATCAATAGGTACCATAACAGAGATAACATCAACATGATCATAATAATGATGTGATTAATATACCGTATCTGTGTACAAATTCAAAATCTGGAATATATGGGCAATGTTATCATGATATATATGTGTAATCATTTGCCCTCACCCATGGGGACAAGCATTTGCCATGTTTGTTTGTGTTTTTCTCCTACATTATAGGCCAAACAATCTTTCCCCATGCAGTGTGTAAGGAAAAGCTTCTTAGAAGAGTGGGGTACAAAAAGAGACTGTCTAATATTCCAGAGAATAATGGCAAGTAAACAGAATGGCAAGTAAACATGGCAGGCAAACAGAAGAAAAAGAGTATTCTCCCTTACATAGTCCATAAACTATGACACAATAGTGACTGATAATTTTAACTGTTAATTTGTCCAGCATTTTAGCATGATTTAGGGACCAGACAAGGGAAAGTCATTCATGTTCTGTAAGTGAGAAAAAAAAGATGTTGAAGCACCTAAACATTCATTTTGATTTTGCAATTGCATGTAGAGTTTTTACGAACCCCAGAAGGATGGAAAGCTGAGTCAGCCTTGAATTGGTCAGGATCGAACTTCTGGCAGTGGAATGCAGAGCTAGCCTGCAGTACTGCATTCTGACAACTGTGCCACCACAGCTCTTTTCCTGTGCCATGATGATTAACTTAAAACCAAAAGTTCTTCTTTGTGGCCCCCACAAACCAAAATGGTTTCTACCACTGTAGGGCAAGAATTACAAAGGCAATCTGTGTGATGAATCCTAAGGTAGGTTTAACTCATTCTAGTGAAATGAAGGAGGAGGCAGAATCAGAAATAGAATATTGTCAGGTGCAAGCGACCAGAACCACTCATGGTTAGGCCCAAGTAGATATTTTATTGTTGATCACCTTTATTACAAGAACCTCTTCAGACTGTCTGCCTTCCATTGGTAAATGACAGATATAGAACTATGGGTTTGATCTCAGATGCTTCTTCCCCTGAACAGACTCTTCAGCCAGTGGTTCCATCACAGATATCTTGACTTGTTGAATTTGGATCACTAAGTGACTCACTATGGTCTTAATTCTTCCCAAACAATGATTTAATAAATATGGCCTCTGGAACCCAAAAGCTAGCATTCTTGACCTAATTAAAGTGCAGTGTTTCACAATGTCACACTAACACTTTAAAAACTGACCAAGAAGTCAAAGAATACAATTTTATACATGATATTTGGAAATTGCAATGTGGGGATATTTACATTTCAGTAAATTTTACTGAAGCCAAAGCCCACAGAAAAATTCTTTCTTTCTTTGTATCTAGATGATTGCTTGGGAAGATTGATATATTATTACCCATCATTCTTAATTATCCTGCAAATGGTAGCTTCATGATCTGTGGAGAACACTTCAAGGAAGGGTTAGTCTAAGAAATCTCTGCTTGAAGCACTGGGTGAATTCCTTGTTCAGGAACACACAATGTCACTATCTCCAGTTTTTCCACTGGCATTTTGTCTCCCAGAAATGTTATTATCCTCGTTGTTCTCCTCATCTTCTGCTTCAGATTGACAAGAAATGTGCTGTGGAAAAATGGAAACTTAGAATCCTTTGCAAGAATTCTAAAGGAATGCTGAGAACTTATACAGGGGTGTGTGTGTGTGAAATCACAGAGACTTTGTCATTCATTTTTCTCAAAATGATTAATTTCAAGAACACAGCTGGGAAAACATCCAAAGTAGCCTGGAACTGACTTTAGCCTTCTTTCCTGATATAAGCAAGAACAATACAGGCAAAGCCTTGCACGGAATGGATCTGAGGATAAACGTACAAGATCAGCTTTAGAATAAGAGGGCACATAGAAGGTTAGCATGATTGAGCAATACAAATTACTTGTCTCAATAAATACAACAAATTGGTTGTTTTGCCTCTCCCCAACAAGCTTTCATTTTAGTTTTGGAGTAGCAATACAATCCCTTGCAGAATTTAGCTGGTGTGATTTGATTTGATCAAAGAATGTTTGAAAATGACTGAATAATTCAAAGGAAAAAAAAAAAAACCTCTGAAACCAGAAACACAACTCCAGCTGTGCTTCTCCAAATGTTCTCCTGATTTTTCATCATTGGAAATTTAGTTGGAAATTTATACACACACAAACACACAAAACAAAGACATGATTGTTAATTTTTTTTATTGATTTCTATTAACAAATGCTGGTTTCGACCCATCTGGCATTTCATCTAGTTTTGCTTTGTGATTACTGAGCATTAAACATCTGTCAGCAAGATGCAAGCTCCTGCATTTGAAATGTAAATACTGCTAAGTGCTAATTCAGCAATTCTGAAAAAGCACTGTGCAGTATCCTGAAGAGAAATCCATTTTCCTCCTCTCTCCCTTTCTGGTATTCAGCCAAACAGCTCTTGCACACACATAAATATCAAAGAGGAACCAGTATATCTTCCCTCCTTAAAAAAAAACAAAAAACTTAGAAGCTGCTGATAAGTTTACAGCTTGAAATAAATAATTATTCCCAGGATTACAATTTCCAAGTGAATACCTTCTAGAAATGCATTTGCACAGTTGTGGCTTAATGTTCTAAATAAATATGTACTGTAACTCTTTGGTTCTAGCTGTGCAAATGTAGGAACAGAGAACGAGAGAAAACTGGCCATTATTTTTTCTTTTATTTTAACAGGAGTTATTTTAACAGGCATGTCCAGCCCATAAACTACATGTGGCCCTGGACAGCTAGTAATGCAATCCTACAAAATCGTAAACTTTTAACATTATCAGGTGATTTATATACATTGACTATATATTTTATATGCAGCCCAAGACAATTTCTTTTCACTCAACGCAGCCCAGGCAAGCCAAAAGGTTGAACACCCATGATTTATAACTAAAGATCTTCCAGCGATTGGGGTGTTTTTTCACTTTGATTCTGAGCTTGAACAGAAACAAATCCTGTACAATTCTGGAAACCGACTCACAAAATGATGCTTTTGGCCTGTCTCACATGAACACTCTCCTGTGATCCATAATGCAAATCAAGATATGTTAGTGAAAGCTCAGAAGCCAAGAATCAGTTTATAGGGGGAAAAAAAGTCAAGAACTTGAGGGGAGAGAGAGAGCAAAGAACTATATAGGCTCAATAATGGTTCCCAGACAATTACATTCATAGAACAACTGACAATGCAACCACTTGGCGGTTCTGAGTCTTAAAGGCTGTTTTGGACTTAAGGACTCTATTCTCTGTGTCTAGGACAAGGGTATCAAACTCATTTTCACTGAGGGCCACATCAGGGTTGTGTTTGATCTTGGGGGGCCTTAGGGGGCCTGGATGGGATGGGCCTGGCCAGCTCAACATCACTTGTGTCAGGTGCACCTGTGGTGGCTCGAGCACTCTGCCAGTGAAAATGGCTCCTGAGCTTTCTGGCTGTGATGGCCTCCTGTAATCTTCTGCTAGTAAAAATGGAGCTTGGGAGGGCTGCATGCGGCCCTTTCAAGTTCAGTTTCTGGCTGTGACAGCGTCCTGCAACCTTCTGCCAGTGAAAATGAACCTCGCAAGTGCCCCATGTGGCCTTCCCAAGCTCTGTTTTCGCTGGCAGAGGCGCCACGGGCCAGTCCTTCACTGTTTCCAGGGCGACCCCATGGGCCAGATCTAGACACCCGGGCTTTGAGTTTGACATCCCTGGTCTAGGAGATAGGATATAGGGTGATCTACTTGCAGAACAGGTGTCAGATAGATTTATATTGATATTGCATCCTGTTTAATGGTACAAAGCTCATAAGAAAACTCTCCTCAAGAGTGCTTTCAAGGTCCATGCTTCTCTCAAACATGATACATGTTCTTTCCTCTTAAGAACAAGATTCATCAGTGATAGGGAAGAAAGGGAAGTCAGTAAAATGGAATAGATTATTCAAGGAATATATGATTCAGGTTAGTGGTTTCCCTTTCTTTAGTATTGTTGCACACATGGGGATCGTTTAGTTAATTATTTAACCAATGCCAAGATGATATTCACATAAATTAATGATTCATATAAATAAATAGGAAATGTGGTGGGCTTGATCTTGATTGGAATCTAGTTTACATAACATTTCTTACTTAAATAATCTGCTTAATCACCCCTTTACTTATCAATGCTATTTAGTTGAAAAAAAGAAGTTTTATTCCAATAAATATAATGAGAAAACTCATATTTTTGATGAGGACTATTGAAGAGGATAAAGTTTAACCCTCCCTGCCCTGTTCTCTGGACTCCTATTCTTCAATGGACTTCTATGACTGCAATTTGCTTTTCAAACGCTACTTACCGTAGGCCAATGCTAATTGTGTAGGCACCTTCTCATCTACTTCAAAGGAGACTACTATATGTATAACTGAAATGGGCAACCTTCAAAATTGTCTAGGTCAGGAAATAGATTCCATAGGGAGAATAGAGCAATACTTCATTGACGTACTATATGGAGACGCTATTAACAAAATATTGCTAGTCTGTGTTTTTTATTCCTGCTCTCTGTAACCTCACTGAAATCAGGAAGGAGTCAGGTCTCTTCTTGATACTATCTTCTTTCTTTCAAGACAAGGCTTCTGTCCTTCTTTTTGTTATGATTTTTGGATATTTTCCCCAACTCTCACAGAAATAAAGCCAAAAATAATCTGTGAGGGACATATCAAAGTGGCTTTCAGTTTCTTTGATTAAGCATGTTCTATTTTGATCTGGAAAAAAAAAAACCCTGTGATTTGGATCAAGCAGGCATACTTACCTTCAAGAGAAAGTTTGAAGAAGTAATACAGTTTTGATAAAGGCTTTGGATGAATAGAAAAGAAGTCCAGAGACATCGATCATCTTTATCCTCTCATTCCAGTCCTTAAAAATGGGGCTTTTGAAACCAAACTGAAAGTTTTGGAAATAGGAATTGTCTCCCTTCCTCTGAGATGCCAGTATGTTAGTTGGGAAATTCTGGGAAATGAAGTCCACACATTTAGTGTCTGAGTTGAGAAGCACCAATGTAGCTCTTTGAACAAATTCTTCTTGTGATGCTCCAGTTTATTGAATGTTTTACAGTACAAGCATGGGCCTGCAAGATTCAGTTTTGTTGACTGGTGGCCTGTCAAGGGACATACTCCTGCAGAGAAATGTTCTATAGATAGGTGCAAAAAGTTTCTCAATTATACAGTAGTTTACCCTAATTATTTTTTTATTTTATTTACCTGTTTTTAGATATAGGGAAAAAAAAGATTGCTACAGTAGCTGGCTTATTATGTAAGTCTTGGACAAACAGGGATGGCATAAGGTCTCCAAGACCTCCAAGGTCCCTTCCAGCCCTATGATTCTGCATTATTGTTTCAGAGTGTAGATCAGAGGTCTCCAAATTTGGCAGCTTTAAGACTTGTGGACCTCAACTCCCAGAATGAACAATTATAGTTTTCACCAGCTTGTAACTTATGTTACTTGGAACCAATCCCGTAAGGTTTAATCTCCTCTCATTTAGAATAATCTCCAGACTTGCCAGCTGCAATTTCTGTTACATAGGATTGCCTTTAAAGGTAGTTCAGAGTCTTCAGCAAGCATAGCATGTCACTCCCTACATCTTGATGCAAGCCAGACAGTCGGTTCTTGTACCACTGACAGCATGCAAGCTGTTGTTGTTTAACCTTTAAAAACCTTTCACTTAAAAATTTTGGAACGCTGAAGAACTTTGTGCTCCCATTCCAGCCTGCCTAACTTTTAAACCAGCAAGCCAGACTCGTCTCATTTTGTCTTGTTGCCAAAGCAATGGCATTGACAAATACAAGTGAAGAGGTCCTTTGTGGGGGAAAAATTGAGTTTGGGGTCCCGGCCTTTGC
The DNA here is from genome assembly GCA_033807585.1 of Hydrophis major. Classification (NCBI taxonomy): domain Eukaryota; kingdom Metazoa; phylum Chordata; class Lepidosauria; order Squamata; family Elapidae; genus Hydrophis; species Hydrophis major. Next base: position 77,538,998 of record CM066328.1, on the reverse strand, counting down.
TTTGAAGGTCCCATTTGTTTTCCTTTTCATTCTCCTGAATTATGGTTTAGCTATCCCTGTGACATTTTGTGCTGGAAAATGGTTAGCAATATTTCTGGCCTGTATTAATTTGGTCTGTTTTCTTATTATTTTGCACTTGACTATGTAAGATGCCAATTCATAAGAGAGAATAAATGCCCATCGTCAGGGCATGGTTTTGAGTCTGGGGTGAGATTATAACAACAATAATAGAGTTTCTCTATCGTGGCACCTGTCCCCTGGAATAACATCCCCCAGAGGTCTGTATGACTCCCATTCTGACAATATTCTAAATTCCTGGCTATTCTCCCTAGCCTTGGGTTAGGATGAGTGATAACCCTGCCAGCTGCTTCTTTGGGATGCTATGGATGTGTTTTCCCCTCTGGAAGTCTATGATTCTTCTCGTGATTTTCTTTAAATGTAAGCCACCCAGAATTGCTAGGAGTTGGACAGCCTCTAAATTTAATTATTTAAGTAATTAAGTAACTTAACAGAGAAGGTATCACAGAGATTATGGGCCTATCAAGGAGATGGATCCATTCAAAATATTGAAGGAGCCCTGAACATATTTGATCACTGAGCCGTCTACTAGACATCTGATAGGCAACTAATCCTGGAGTCTGCAATGCAGTAGTCTCTTTGAATATAGCTTTGAAATGTTTCTCTTCTTATAATGATACTTTTAAAAGTCATTAAACAAAAGACCTGGATAACTAAACTTTACTTGGAAAAAACACATAACAAAAGCTAGCCAAGTACCCTTTGGTCTGAAATATTTTTTATTTGCTTCAAAAGATACAAGTAGTAAACTAAAGGGGAAAAAGATAAATAGGAAGAAAAAAATGAATGTCTGCTAGATATGAAGGGGGGAAAGTTCAGTCTATAATATAGCATTATATTTTGGCCACATGGAATAATATTGTCCCCTCTTTTCTTAATGTTGACAGAGAACCAATTCGTAAGATGGAGCAAACACCAGGATGCTAGAATTAGAGGAGGATTTGGCCTTCCTAATTGGGAGTTGTATTATCAAGCTGCAAACTTAATGTGGGTTAAAGAATGGATAACGTTAAGAAAGACTAGATTGTTGGCATTAGAAGGTCATGACTTATTATTGGGTTGGCATGCTTTTTTATGGTATAAGGGAACTAAATCACAGGGTTAATTTAGAAGGCGTTATATACGGGAATCGTTATGGTTGAATTGGGAGAAAATTAAGAAACAATGTTATTTGAAAATCCCAGTTTGGTTATCAACTATTGAAGCTTTTTCGTATCCTATAACCTATAAGAAGGAACAAACAGTTAGATATGGGGAAATACTGGATGAAAAGGATGAACTTAAAACGATGCAAAATTTAAAAGAACAAGGTATAAAGATGAATTGGTTTTCATATGCGCAAATACATGCAAGGTATCTTAAAGATTCTAAAATAGAAGGATTTTATGATAAATTGACTGATTTAGATAGGATTTTGACAGGTACTGATGAAAAAGTGATTAAAAAACTATATAGTTATTTGTTAGAAATTAAATTAGAGGAAGAACAAGTTAAAGAAACAATGATTGCTTGGGGGAAGAATTTTGGATTTGGGATTGATTTAGAGAAATGGCAAAAATTGTGGTCACAAAATTATAAAATGACAATGTCAACAGCATATAAAGAACATTTGTATAAGATGTTTTACAGGTGGCACTTTCCCCCGACAAGAATAGCAAGAATGTTCAAGAATAAATCTGAAAAGTGCTGGAAATGTCATCAGATACCTGGCTCATATTACCATATGTGGTGGACTTGTGAGGAGGCCAGGAAATACTGGACTAGAATTCGCATATGGCTGGAAAAAAATGACAAAGAAACACATAGATTTGAAACCAGAGATTTTTTTATTGGGAATCTTACCTGATATATGTTCTGTACGCTCATTTGCATTCTTGAAACCCCGCACTTTGATTGGCCAAAGCGCGGGGCGATCTGATTGGTTCAGCGAGCCGCGCTGATTGGCCCACTGAGAATCTCCCGTGATTGGTGGAAACGAATCGCGGGAGATTCAAAGTGGTGCCATTGGCCGCGGCCGTCGCGGCTTGAGAATAAAAAGCCGCTGTTTTTCCCTTGGAGCCAGATCGGTTCTGGGGACTAAATAAAGAGCTGAAACCTAGTCACCGCCTCCTGGTCTCCTTGCCGACGGACACAAGACTGGCAACGAGGGTGGGATCCCGAGTCTGAACCCCATCGAGCATGTGTCCGACGGAAGCAAGACCGACGAGATGGCCAGCATCGTTCCGCCCGTGCCCTTTAATCCCGCTAGCGAGGACTGGGAATCCTACACGGACAGATTCCACATGTTCCTCGAATGCAGCGACATGAAGGATGCCACCGGGCCGAAAAAACGAGCTGTCTTCCTGACACACTGCGGGCCCGCAGTGAATTTTCCAGAGCCTCATGGAAAGACTCTTGCAAGGCATCAAGGGGGTGGTGCCCTACTTTGACGATGTGCTGGTGTCGGCAACCAACCAGCGAGAACTAGAGGATCGGCTAAGGGAGGTGCTAACCAAATTCAAGGAAACCGGGCTAAAGGTGAAGAGGGAAAAGTGCCAACTTTACACTGAGTGGGTCAAGTTCCTGGGGTACCTCCTAGACTGGCACGGCATCCACCCAACCGCAACCAAAATCAGAGCCATTAAAGAGGCCCCCACACCCAGGACTAAAACAGAACTGCAGGCGTTTCTGGGACTGCTTAATTTTTACAATGTTTTCCTGCCCCAAAAGGCGACCGCGGCGGAGCCTTTGCATAGGCTCTTGGACAAAATGGCTACCGGGACTTGGGGGAAACATGAGGAAGCCGCCTTCAAGAAAACCAAGGACCTGCTCACCTCGGATGCCGTCCTCATCCAATACAACGAGACCCTACCACTCACTGTCACCTGCGACACCTCACCCTTCGGTGTCGGCGCCGTCCTCAGCCACACAATCCCAGATGGAAGAGAAGCACCCATCACCTTCTTCTCCAGGACACTCACCAAACCAGAGCGGAACTATAGCCAGCTGGACAAGGAGGCCCTAGCCATTGTTGCAGCAGTGAAGAGGTTCCACGAGTACCTCTACAGCCACACGTTCACAATCATCACAGACCACAAGCCGTTGCTGGGCATCCTGGCAGGGAACCGGGCCACCCCAAACATTTTATCTCCCAGGATGACAAGGTGGTCCGAATTCTTTGCCGCCTACAGCTACCGGCTCACACACCGACCCAGTAAGACTATCAGAAATGCAGACGCTTTGAGCCACTTGCTGCTACCTGAGCTAGACACCGACCCAGCACCCACGACGAGCGCCCTCAGCATAGAGACTCTGCCCGATCTACCCATAACCACGTCAGACATTGCCTGAGAAACCAATAAAGACAAATGTCTGGCGCGGGTGTTACATTGGGTTGAGAAAGGGTGGCCGGAAAAGGACAATGACGAAACATTCAAAACATTCCAGAACCGGCAAAAGGAACTCTCATTGCAAAAAAGGTGTGTACTGTGGGGGGATCGGGTGGTTATCCCGGAAAAACTGCAAGGGAAGGTATTGGAATTATTACACGAGGGGCACCCGGGCATAGTTAGAACAAAAGCCCTGGCCAGGAGTTACACTTGGTGGCCAGGGATGGATAAACAAATTGAGGCCTGGGTGGCAAGGTGTCAACGCTGCCAAGAAATCAGACCAAGCCCGCCCACGGCACCAATCCTAGAATGGGAAACTCCCAGGGGACCTTGGTCTAGGGTCCACATAGACTTTGCCGGGCCCACAAAGGGACATACATTCCTAGTAACCGTAGATGCTTACTCCAACTGGTTGGAGGTAAGCAACATGAAATCCACCACCACAGAGGCCGTGACCAAGGAACTTTGCAAACTATTCGCAACACACGGCCTCCCGGATGTCATCGTGTTGGACAACGGGCCCCAATTCACCTCGCTGGAATTTGAAAAATTCCTAGCGGAACGGGGCATACGACATGCACTGACAGCTCTGGCGCATCCGGCGGTGAACGGAAGGGCGGAACGGATGGTTCAATTTACGAAAAAAACCATCCAGAAAATCGAACAAGGGGAAATCCAAGACAAATTAAATAAAATGCTTTTTATACAACATATAACCCCGAACACGACAATGAACAAAACCCAGCAGAGCTACTAATGGGGAGGAAAATAAGGTCCCCACTCAATAGACTGCACCCCACATACAACCCGGAAAAACCCCCAAACTCCTTTGCACCAGGCAACGCCGTCTACGCAAAAAACCTAACCGGAGACCCACTATGGGTACCAGCAACCATAACCCAACTGACAGGTCCCCACTTGTACTGGCTGCAAACAACTGATGGACGAGCATGGAAAAGCCACATCGATCAAATAAGATCGAGAACAGCCACGAGAAACACAACCGACATGCAACCAGACATAAACAATCCTCTTAATACAAGCCAAGAGGGGAGGGAATACCCCGGGAACCAAAACCCAGAAAAAAGGAACCAGCCATACTCACCAGCAAGCAGCCAGCTCGGAACCTCACCATGGAGAAGCAGCCAGGCCAGCTCAACCAGCCCAGAAAGACCAGGCGGGAGCGGCGAAAACCACAGCTCAACCAGCCCGGGTAGACCGGGAGGGAGCTGCGCCGAGCAGCCCGGAAAGGAATACCAGGCGGTTCCATCGATGAGGCCGAGAGACACAGAGAACCCGACCGAACAGGCTGGGAGCCAACCAATGACTGACCTGCGCAGGTCCAGTAGGCAAGTGCGGAGCCCCGCCTACTTACGGGACTACATTACGTAGGACCAAACCAAGAGGGGAGGGGTGTTCTGTATGCTCATTTGCATTCTTGAAACCCTGCGCTTTGATTGGCCAAAGCGCGGGGCGATCTGATTGGTTCAGCGAGCCACGCTGATTGGCCCGCTGAGAATCTCCCACGATTGGTGGAAACGAATCACGGGAGATTCAATGCGGTGCCATTGGCCGCGGCCACCGCTGCTTGAGAATAAAAAGCCGCTGTTTTTCCCTCGGAGCCAGATCGGTTCTGGGGATTAAATAAAGAGCTGAAACCTAGTCACCGCCTCCTGGTCTCCTTGCCGACGGACACAACAATATATATAATAAAAACTTAAAGTATTTGATTGTAAATGTATTAACAGCGGCTAGGATTGTATTTGCTAAACATTGGAAGAGTGAGAAAATACCATTAGAGGAAGAAATTATTTAGAAAATATTGGAATGCGCTGAAATGAGTAGATTGACATTTGAAATTAGAGAACAAGAAGATAAACAATTTTATGAAATTTGGGATCTCTTTTATCAATGGTTAGATAATACAATATAATAATAGAATATTTAGAAATCTAGGAAATAACGAATATATAATTTTTCTTGGTTTTGATAATATTTTTAGAATATTTTATTAAGATAGATTTGATATGATTCTATGATCTGTTATAAAATAATTTAACTCAATTATAGTTATCTCGCTTAAGTATGAATTAGTAAAATTATAGTCAAATGATTGTTTAATAATGATATTAGGATACTTAACTGATGATTGATAATGTGAGTTATTATGTAATGTAATTGTTTTGATGACTGTGAAATGGATGCACAGAAAGGAGTGGTAAACCAACCGATACACTGTAAATGTATGAAGAATGATGATTTTTTTACGTTATGTTTTATGTTTTGTGTGTTTTTGTTTGTCGTTAAAATCAATAAAACTTTTATCAAAAAAGAAAAAAAAGATGAAGCAAACACCCATCATCATGTCACATTTATGAGTCCAGGGTGACTTTATCTACTATAGCAAAATGAGTTTCCTTGTAATGTCTCAGACTTGGTAAATTCAAAATTGGGAGGATACAATTCATCATCACATTGACACTTTATCCCTTACGCCATTTCCCAGTACCATGTTAAGAAATTTTACAGCTCTTGCAGTCCAGTCCAGATTTTCAAGACTATAATGCCAGAGTCTTGCTTGTGGTTATATAACTGGGAGTTATGAAGTTGAAGAATTCTCTTAGGGAGGATTGGCACAAGGTAAATGGGTAAGAGAGGTAAAGGTAAATATTAGAAAAGGCAACCCTTCCTGTCTGAAAAGAGAACACAAGACTGTATGGATTATGTTAATCAGAAGGGAACTTCACCAAGGTCACCTAGTAAATAAAGAGAGATTGTACTCCAAGATCAAAAATCTCCATTCTAGTGGTTAGCATACCCAGACTCCCAAAGTCAGAATCAGAGCAATAAAACCTGGTTCTGGATGACTGTTTCATTCTGTCAGCATTTGGCAAGTAACTGGTTTTGTTTTGGGTGGATGGCTGGTAAGAGGAATAGAAAAAGTTTCAGACCCTATTCTAGTAGGGGTTATTTACACCAGGGGCCTCCAACCTTGGCAAATTTAAGCCTAATGGACTTCAACTCCCAGAATTCTGGGAGTTGAAGTCCACTCGACTTAAAGTCACCAAGTTTGGAGACCCCTGATTTACACTGTATTTATCATAATTAGGACAGTTAGGAAGAAATAATCCACTTAGTGATAAAATGGCTGAGGTTAGTCTGGGATTGGGGCTTTGAAGAACTGTGACAGAACAGTGGGAATGGATAGCAGTGGGCAGAGCAAATGTAGGAGTATAGTTCATTAACTTTTTCCCATAATACTTAATTCTCTTTATTTCTTTATTAATTCTCTTAATTCTCCCAGGTCTTGTGCTTGTGATTTATAATTAAACTTCCCAATTTAATGAGGGAAGCAATACTATTAAACGTAAATAGATATTCCTCGCCTGGCATCTCTTCAGAGCAAATTGATGGTTGGGTACATGCACAGGGGACAGACAGTTTAGTATAGTTCTTGGCCATATCGTATGATTGATCAGATATGTTTTATATTTACTTTGTGGGTGGCTTTGGTATTGATGTAAAGAGATGTGCATTCCAAAAAAGCAGTGTCAGCATTTCTGGGAGACACTAAAGTTGCCAAGTTTGAAAAACATACTGAGCTAGACTTTTTCAAGATAAAGCAAGTCTGGTTACAGCAAACCATATCCCTCCTTAATGCTAGCCTTCTGCATTTGACTGGACCTTCCTGATTCAAATCAGTCCACCAGTGAATGTCCTGAAATTGTCTATTCAGCTTGGGCAACATTCCCCAGAGCATATTTCTGTGACATGGAGAGGCGCATGCAGTGACCGTTTATTGCAATCCTAAGCATAATTCCCATCTTTTGCTCTTCAAACAATACATTAAGGATTGGTGTTGTATAGAATGCTTGAACTAGCTCAGTTGCTTCATTAATTAGACTGTTGGAGAATATCAAAGGGAATATAGCAAACAATATAGCAATCATCTTCCTTCAAGTTTGGTTTTACTCTAAGTGCAGAGAATTTTGAAATGCTTCCCGTGGCTTCTCTAGAAGTCTATAAAATGGTTCTAATATCACAGTTTCAGAAAAGGAGAAAAGGGAACTCTGGTGTAAAAAATTTATTGGGTGTGAAGCTGGTCTTGCTCTCAGAGAAGTGCTATGAGTTTCAGTCTGGAGATGTTATGCATTAATTCCATATTATTGGTTAAAAATGCCTTCTTCTTTGCTTCTGTCCTGCCAGTATTCCTCATTTGTAGACATGATTGTAGACATGCCCTTCGACTGTCTAACAGACTCCATTAAGTTCCAGGTGAAACATCTTTTTGGAAAAGAAAATTGTATTCAGCCTTTTGTCCCAGAGATTCAATAATAGAATATAAAAATAAGATCAGCAGCAGGTGAGAATTAAGGACATAGGATAAGATATTGCCTACAAGATTCCTGATGCTTGTGATGTGTGTGTTCACCCTTGATTTCTGCATCACTCCATTATAAAACTGTATCATTTTAAGTTGTAATAAACTTTCTGGAATACCGTAGCTGGGACACAGGTACCAAATGATTATGTTCAAGATCTTGACCTCTATTCCCTGTCCTACTGTTCATAAACTATAGCTTCCCAAGGAGAAGCAACTACTATAAAATCAATTTTAAGCTACAAGGTTAAATTGAATTGAAGAGCCTGCATTAACTTGATGTGATGCTTTTATCTTTCGAAAAATAGGATGCTGGTAAGTTTCTGTTTTCCAGTGTTTAAATGTGATTGTTGACTGACATAGCTAAGCAGTGGGTAAACCTTTCCAGAAATATGGGAAATGTTTTTATTGAATAAATGTTGTTTGACAAATGAAGTGTTGTGGCTTTTCTTTTTCTTAAAGTGCAGAAATGTGAGATTAACAAAGTTTACCATGTTCGATTAATGGATAAATATAAAGTTTCACAACAACTTTATATTTAACAGCAAACTTAACTTGTTGACATTTACAGAGTGACATTCTTTTTCTTCTTTATGTTCCCAGATGCAGAAATAGTGATCCTGCAGTCCATCATCCAGAAATCCCTTCTCTGTCCTTGAAAACAAATGTGTGGCCCAGGGGTGGTATAGGACAAGGTTAACTATCAGTTCAGTGATTTATGAGGTTTGGTGATTTATGATATGCTTCCCTGTACTGCTCCTGTAAATAGTCATCAGCATGCTGTGCAGAGAAGCAGCCTTTGAAGCAGCCCTCTTTTCCTGCTTTTTTAATTGCAGCTGTGCCTTGTTCTACAGCTGAAGTTGAAAAATCAGGAAATAAAGGTCAGGTAAGAGCCCAGGTGGGCAGGTGAGCAACATCAGCAGACATAGAACCTGTTCTATGTCTGCTGCTCTTCAGAGCTACCTGTTCTACAGAGGTGGACAGAACCGGTAGAAACCCACCCCTGGTGTGGCCCCATTTGAGGCTTTCCCCTAAAATATTGGAGGCAATTCAGGTGATTATGTGGTTGTGCAGGCCTCAGAAGTTCAAAACAAACAGGTTTTTTTTAGCAGCTGATAGAAGCAGTTGGGTCAAGAAAAAAACTGCCATGTTTTCTTAACATCTTTTGATGAGCCCAGACAAAAAATGACAAGCAACTGCTGCAACTGCTCTTGATTAAATTCCTTATAATTGCTGAGCTACAGGTTTATTCATTTTTCAGTGATACCACCTGTTTCAAAGTCTGCTTGGGAAAGCACAGAATTGCTGAGGCAGTTCTGGGATTGGAGGGATTATGGCCAGAGGTGGTATTCAGCAGGTTCTGACAGGTTCTAGATAACTGGTAGCGGAAATTTTGAGTAGTTCGGAGAACCGCCAAATACCAGTTCTGACTGGCCCTGGCCCCATCTATTCTCCACCTCCCGAGTCCCAGCTGATCAGCTGGGTCTTCTTTTGTTGCCCTGCACAGGAGAATGGAGCTGGAAAGCAGGTTAGGCAGTTGTTAAGTGAATTTTGCCCCATTTACAATCTTTCTTGCAACAGTTGTTCAATGTCATTAATTAATAACATGGTTGTTAAATGAATCTGGTGTCATTGATTTTGCTTGTAAGAAGGGCACAAAAGATGATCACATGACCCCGAGACATTGCAATTTTCAAAAATATGTGTTGTGGTTAGCTGGCAGCAGGTGTGGATGGCTGAAGAGAGCGAGGATTCAGGTGAGAGGCCAGGACCATTCAGGAGTGGACTGCTGCCTTCAGAGATTGTGGGGGCTGACAGCAGTGATGAGGATGTTCCCAAGGAGCCTGTGCCAAATGCATGTGTGCACAGGGTTGCTCATAAGAAAGAGCAGCTGCAGCAACACAGGTGACTTGGGAGTAAGGCTGCAAGGTAATGGCCCTTTCTTTAAGAAGATTAAAAGGCAGCTGTGAATCAGACGTTCTTTGTAGGAAGCAAAAACGTTTTGAAATTCCAGCCTTGTGGACATTGCAGTATCCTAAGTTGGTATTTGAAGACTCTTGTGTTGTAAAATATTTCTTATCTGTTATTCTTGGCAGCCTCGCACTCTTTTGGTGAGGCTTGTGCTTATCAAAGTTAATTAGTTTGCAGCAGCCTTTTAACCGGGGATTCGTAAGAATCATTAAAAGGTTTCTGTTCCCTTTGGTTCGTGTTTGTTTTATTGGAAAAGGGTTTGGGTTAGAACAATATGAGTCAAAGTGTCGTAATTATGATCACGTGACCATGGGGATGCTGCAATGGTTGTAAGTGTGAAACACAGTCATGTGTTTTTTTCAGTGCCGCTGTAAGTTTGAATGGTCACTGAATGAACAGTTATAATATGTGGGTTACCTACATTACATAACCACAGAGAGCTATACAATGAATCAGTTTTCCCTTATTTGCTGTCCTTCTTATATGTTGGACTACAGTTTCCATATGTTCTACTTATCACTGGTCCTACTGGCCCAGGATTGGAACTATAGTCCAATTCCTTTGGGGAGAGTGTTATAAATCATGCACTCCAATGGTATTTGCTCTTTATAACTGAACAGTTCACCAGTGTGCCTTGAAGGAATGAGTTAAAGTTGCCAAAAGAACCAATGGGTGCAAACGCACAAGCCACATCATGCACCTCTTTCCATGTCCCGACAGCCATTCCTTATGATTGATACCAGGTTTCCTTAAGAGAATCTTGATTCACTTCAAACCTGATAGAAACTGTTAAACTAGACCAGTTTTTTTTTCAAAATAACTGTTAATCCCCTACATTCCTGAACCCTAATAAAATATTAACTGGTAGAACAGTTTTCCTTTTCTGGGTGCTTCATCATCTGAGGTTTTTTAAGAAGAGACTGGACAGTTACTTGTCTGAAATGGTATAGAATGGGGGTCACCAAACTTTTGGACCTCAGGGACGACCAAATTCATAATTTTAAATCCTGCGGAACACTAATATGAATTTTGACTGACAGTGGCTTGCTGACGTTGGTGGGAGAGGGAGAGAAAGAGATCCAATCTAACCTCGGAGAGCTGGTGGTGATGTTCACACACTCTCTCTCTCCCCCTCTCCCTCCCTCCCTCCCCCCTCTCTCACACAGAGGTCCTTCACACACACCCCACACCCTCCAAGTCAGCCACAATCCTAATCTGCTTTTCAGTTCCTAATTCAGGGGGAGAGAAAGAGAGAGAGAGAGACTTTTGGCTTCACGCAAGGAAAGCAGCAGAAGCAGCAAAAGTCTTTCTTTCTCTCCCTCAAACTCCACCAGAAATGAGTCTTTGTGAGACTAGTCATGCCAGCATAGCCTCTTGGAGGAGGATGCCTTGCGGGGTCCCAAAGACTCATTTCTGGTGGAGTTTGGGGGAGAGAAAGACAGACTTTTGCTGCTTTCCTTGCATGCAGCCAAAAGCAGAAGAAGAAAGAAGCGGAAAGAAGCAGCCTGGTGGCCAGGCGAGGCACGTGGGGTGAATGGGGCAAGTTTCCTCCCTCACCCTTTCCCCCCTCCCCTCACTACGTTGTGTTATTCACAATGCAAGCAACGCAAGCCTTGTGTTTCCGCGGGCCATGTGGGCAGCGCAGCCTTGTGTTCCTGCACAGCCTGGATTAGTTGTTTGGGAGGTGCTTTGAGGGTGACATTTCTCTGTGGACCACCAAAATTTTCTCGCGGACTACCAGTGGACTCCGGCCCACCGGTTGGCAACCACTAGTATAGGATCTCTTGCTTGAGCATCGGGCTGGACTAGAAGACCTCCAAGGTCCCTTCCAGCTCTATTCTAATGCTGATTCAAGTTAACGACAAGTCCTACTTGATTCATATTCATTTAGTTTTTTCTAATGACAATATGAAAGAGGCTTCTTGTTGCCTTTTGGCAGCATGATGATGATGATTTTACTTCATAATTCAGCTACATAACGTGATCTGCTAATTGTCCTGCTAAGAGATGAATGGTTACCACATGCTTTAGTTATTCAGCAGAGTCTTTCTCCCTCTTCTTTTTCAAACATTCCAGCAGATCAAGAACTGCAAGAACAAAAACCTGAGCCAAATTCCAAAGACAGCCTTGTGTTAGAGCAAAGACTGAAAGAATGCAGTTATAAGGCGCAGGTGACCCGCTATGAAATCTCCAAAAGAAGAGAGGTTTTCTCGTCTTATATGAGCAATAGTGCTCCATCTCAGGTGTAACAAAAGGAAGTATCATCCCCAGTGATAAACAATTGCACATCTATCATGAGAAATGCATTTTAAACTTGGGTCAAAGGAAAAACTATCTCTCCCCAGCCTGCAGACTCTCATCCTCTAGTCCTGAACTGTAACTAGGCCTTGTGGTTTCTAATATCTGAGTTGGCGTCTTCTAGAACAAAGGTGACTCCAGAAATTAACAGATGAGAAGGAAATCCAGTTCTGATGCACCAGCTAAAAAGAAGATAGGATGTGAGGCTTGAGTTTATTATTTCACCAAGAGATAGTTCAAAAAGCAAGCAGATCAATACGGTATTAATTATAATGACACAGCTGGAGCACATTCGCAACATCTTGTTTTTGAAACTCTTGGTTGTTGTGCTGTTGGAAGAATTATCCTTCTGGGTTCAGTTCCAAGTGGGGAAAAAGACACTGAAAACATGGAGCCTGTTTGGAAAGATGGTTTAATGGTGGACAGGACCATTGGAGGCTTGGAGCTCCAAAGAAGGGAGGGTCACATGCTTCAATATGAAGAAAAAGAAAAGAAAGGAGGGCTAATATACTGAGTGTGCCTGGGTTTTATACTCTCTGTTGGGATTTGAATTTGAGCTTGCATTCTGATTGGTTGTCAGACTCCCATGGGGCCGTGCAGGGGCAACTCTGTAGGCAGTCCTGAATTCCAGGCTTGGTTGAGCCTTGCTGGATGATGAAAGGGCTTTGGGCTACCTGGAGATCTTTGTTATGTAAAATAGGCTGGCCTAGGTTAGAGTAATGGCCCATTAGCAAAAGGGGAGGGTGTGAGTTTCTGCTTCTGAGGTGAGTTTCTGCTTCTGAGTTTCTACTCTTTATAGGGGAAATATTCTGCCTTTTTAATATTTCCTAGGACATTTCTTTTTTCCAGGAGGGGGTGGGTGATAATTTCCTACAGTGCTTTACATTCAAATCATTTAAATGTGAACTAGAATGGGATATTTCATCACATCAGAAAAGATAGCTCTTGTTGTGTATGTACCATAGTTAATAAAGTATGAGCTTGAGGTAAAGTGCAGGGTTCTGGCCCTGCACTTCTGATTGGCTGTTAGGCGGCCAAATCGGATTGGTTAGTTCTGAGGAAACCAATTGGCCCTTAACAGAGAATTCTTATTGGTTAAAAGAGCGAGCGTTCATAGCTCGCTATTGGACAACTCTCACAAGGGTTGCCTATATAAGGCAGAGTTCACTGTTGTTGTTTTGAGAAGTCACTATGCAATAAAGAGCTGAAAGTTCACATTCAGAGGCTGTCTCCATGTACTCTGACCCATGTCCAAGGACTTAACACTGGCGACGAGGATGGGATGTGGAGACGTCTGAACCGAAGAAGCCAGGAAGTGATACCGAGCACGTGATAGACGATGCCAACAACGGAACCATGTCCGGCGGCATCATGCCACCCGCTCTGTTCGATCCGAACCAAGAGGATTGGAAATCCTACATAGATTGCTTCCAAATGTTTCTCGAGACGAATAACTTGAAGGACGCCATACCAGCAAAGAAGCGGGCACTGTTCCTGACACATTGTGGCCCAGCTGTATTTAAGATGGCTAAAGCACTCGCCAAACCTCGAGAAGTGAAAGCCATGGATTGGGACAACCTCGAACCCATCCTGAGAGACCATTACACGCCAACCGTGTCTACACTCGTGAGATGCCACGAGTTTTATCAGAGAAACCAATGAAAAGGGGAGAGCGTGGCCGATTTCGTGGCGGACCTTCGAAATTTAGGGGGTCTCTGCGGGTTCGCAGATTTAGAAGAGGCACGAAGAGATCGAGTAATTCTGGGATTAGATGCACTAGGCATGCAAAGCAAGCTGATGGCAAAAGGCGACATCAGCCTTGCTGACGCCATCGCCGAAGCCACGGCTGCGGAGGCGACTAAAAAGTCGGCTGCACAACTACAGCGAAGCTGCACTCCGGCAACACCACCGACCAGCAAAATCTTACCCAACTCAGAAGAGCAGCTCTCGACAACGCACCACGAGGACCTCTCTTCGTCGTCAGACAGCGACGAAGAAGGGGTCCATCGACTGCAGTCCGACCGGGACTCTCGCCCGAAGCCCTTATGCCCTTGCGCTGGCTGTGGAGCAAACCATGCCAGGGCCGAATGCAAATTCCGCGACGCACTCTGCCATGAGTGCGGGAAACGAGGCCACATCGGCCAGGTCTGCCGCAGCTTACCAGGACCCAGCCAGGCCTCAAAAGGGGCCAACTATCGCCAATCGACAGGAAACCGTCCTGTAAGGCGAGAGCCAGTAAACCACTCCTACAGAAATCGAGCTTTACAAAAAGAAGAGGCTCACCATACTATCACTATAGGTCACGCCTCAGTTTTGGACACTGAGAAAATCCGAGTCATGGTAGCCATCGAGAACCAGCCTTGCCACATGGAGGTCGACTTGGGATCGTCCCTCTCGATGGTGTCTTGGAAGACACTAAAACAGCTCATCCCCACAATTCAACGCCAAGACCTCCAATTTCAATGCCTCATCCTCAAGGACTACCAAGGGAATCGAATCCCCGTTGTCGGGTCCTGCCGAGTCCGAGTCTCCTTCGAGAAGCATACAGCGTACTTACCTCTAACAATCATCGATAGAGATAGGCCTAGTCTATTGGGCCTCCAGTGGTTCGCACCACTCGGCATTGAAGTAGCTGGCATGAACCGAGTCGGTGGTTGTGAGTGGGAGGAAGACCATATCTCTGAGTTCAGCGACGTCTTCGCGGACAGCTTAGGCGAGTATAAGGGGACCCCAATCTCGTTTAGTCTAGATCAAAAGGTAGCCCCCATTCGCTTGAAGCCCCGTCGAGTTCCATTCGCTCTTAAAGCAAAAATCGACGAACAACTCGACAAACTAATTGCTCAAGGGTTGTTGAAGCCCATCGATCACTCTCCATGGGAAACCCCTATTGTAACACCCATTAAGCCAGACGGGTCAATTCGAATTTGTGGGGACTACCGGGCCACTTTAAACCACGCCCTACAGCAGAATGCGTATCCAGTTCCGGTGGTGCAGCACTTTCTCCATTCCTTGGGGGGCGGAAAGGTTTTCGCTAAATTAGATTTAGCTCAAGCTTATCAACAACTACCAGTGGATGAAAAAACGGCCCAAGCCCAAACAATTGTAACGCACAGAGGTGCCTTTAAATGTACCCGATTGCAATTTGGAGTTAGTGTAGCCCCGGGGATCTTCCAGAGCCTCATGGAAAGGTTATTACAGGGAATCAAGGGCGTGGTTCCTTATTTTGATGACGTACTAATTGCAGCCCCTACCAAAAAAATCTTGCAGGATCGTTTGAAATGCGTTCTTAAAAAATTCCAAGAGGCTGGTCTTTAGGTGAAAAAAAATTAATGTCACTTATATACTGACAATGTTGAGTTTCTAGGATACCGAATTGATAGCCAGGGCATTCATCCTACCGAGAGTAAATTAAAAGCGATCAAAAACACTCCCAGGCCACGCAACAAGGCTGATCTCCAGGCGTTCTTAGGCCTCATTAATTTCTATAATGTGTTTTTACCGCACAAAGCAACTGTCGCTGAACCATTACACCGATTATTAGATAAGAATTATGGACAAATTGATAAAGAAGTTCTCGCAATCGTTTCAGCTGGAAAGAAATTTCATGAATATGTTTATGGAAGGACATTTACCATTATAACTGACCACAAACCGTTGTTAGGGATAATAGCCGGGGACAAGCCAACCCCCTACATATTATCCCCTAGCATGACCCGATGGTCAGAATTCCTAGCTGCTTATAATTATCGCCTGCAATATCGCCCGGGGAAAGCCATTCCCCACGCCGACACATTAAGCCGAACACCGCTTCCAGAGACTCTCGACGATCCGGCACCAACGGCAACTATGTTGCAGATCGAAACACTCAACTCGCCGCCTATGACCACCCGAGACATCGTGAGAGAAACTAAACAAGACCACACCCTAGCTCGAGTCCTAGGCTGGGTAGAATGTGGATGGCCATTGGACCAAGTACCAGATGACTTCGCACCATTTAAATCTCGACAGACTGAACTTTTTTCCCAAAAAGGCTGTATCATCTGGGACGATAGAGTCGTTGTCCCAGAATGACTCTGGAAGACGCTGCTACGAGTTCTGCACGAGGGCCACCCCGGCATCGTGCGGATGAAAGCGCTTGCACGAAGCTATGCATGGTGGCCGGGCATGGACCGGCAAATCGAGCAGTGGGTCAAAGCGTGTGCCAATTGCCAACAAGTCAGCAACGCTCCACCAAAAGCCATGCCTACTGAATGGGAGACGCCACGTGGACCCTGGTCCAGAATCCACCTGGATTTCGCTGGCCAACCAAGGGCTATACCTTCCTGCTGACAGTCGATGCATACTCCAATTGGTTAGAAATTCATCGTATAACGGCTACAACTCCCGAGGCAGTGATCAAGATCCTAAACAGACTCTTTGCAACCCACGGATTACCTGACGTCCTGGTGTCCGATAACGGGCCACAGTTTACAGCACTAATGTTCGAGCAGTACCTCGCTGACCGCGGCATCCGCCATGCGCTCACCTCGCCTGCGCACCCTGCGACCAATGGCTGAGCGGAACGCATGGCCCAATTTGTTAAAAAGACTTTGCAAAAAGTGGACTATGACAATATCGATGACAAGGTCAACCAAATTATCTTTTTGCAACACATAACTCCACATAGTGTCACCGGCAGAACTCCCGCCGAACTACTGATGGGACGAAGACTCCGCTCCCACCTCGACCGGTTGCACCCTGCTTACGAACCGGAAAAGCCAATAGGATCCAGTGGCCGCTGTCGCACCTTCCAGGTAGGAGACCTCGTTTACGCATGAAACTTATCGGGCGATCCGTTATGGATAGAGGCAACAGTAGTATGAGTGACCGGCCCCAAATCCTACGTAGTGAAATGCTGTGACAATAGACTGTGGAAACGGCATATCGACCAATTACGGTCACGACTCCCAACGGCCAGTCAATTACTCCCCTATGACCAAACCGAGGGGGGGGGGAGGTACAGAAGAAGATGATGTTCCAGGGAATCTGTTCGAAGGGAGCGACGAACTAAGTGATACTCAGGAAATGGAGCAGGAAGGAGAATTGTTTGCACCGCAAGAAATTGCACCTGAGCAAATAGCAGATCCACTGCCAAACAACAATCTACCTCAACAGGATTGCAACCAACCAGTCCAACGAAAATCCGAAAGACTTAAAAGACAACCGTCCTATTTAAAGGACTATATAACTACACTGTAATTAAGAAGCCAGGGGGAAGGGGTGTTGTGTATGTACCATAGTTAATAAAGTATGAGCTTGAGGTAAAGTGCAGGGTTCTGGCCCTGCACTTCTGATTGGCTGTTAGGCGGACAGATTGGATTGGTTAGTTCTGAGGAATCCGATTGGCCCTTAACAGAGGATTCTTATTGGTTAAAAGAGCTAGCGTTCATAGCTCACTATTGGACAATTCTTACAAGGGTTGCCTATATAAGGCAGAGTCACTGTTGTTGTTTGAGAAGTCACTATGCTAATAAAGAGCTGAAAGTCACTATTCAGAGGCTGTCTCCATTTATTCCGACCCATGTCCAAGTACTTAACAGCTCTTTTAGGGCACCTTTACAGCATGCTATCCTAGTCAAGTTATGTTGTAAAAAAATTCCAATTTTGTTGCATCAGTTTCATGGAAACTGTGATATTAAATCATTTTTTCTCCACATCAATTCCTTCTTGCACAAACTTTACTAATTGGTTTGCTAGCCTGAAGAAACCCATAAAGCCTTTAATTAAGGAGCACTTCGGTATTTAAATTCCAAAATGCAAACCTTAAGCAAAAGGCAGGGTGGGCTATTGAAAATTGACCAAGCAGCACAATGGTTGGGTAAGGCATAGCTATGCTATTTGCCATGCTGGCCTTCAAGAAAGTAGACAGCAAGTCAGAGAGAGAGTGGTCTTATCCAAATCTAAAAGGCATGTAGTACTCAGGGCTGATTCCATTTTTTTTGCAATTTAATATAAACTGTAGAATATAAAAATACACATATGCAGTAGGTATTATATATTTCTTTCTGCATTCTTCCCCTCGCCCAGTCCAAAAATAGATGTAGTAGGCAGGAAAGGATGAAATCTGGAATTTTCACCACTGTTGACAGATCATCTGTATTCTACATTTGAGGCCCTGAGTTAAACCCAGGACATCAGCGCTTCACCATTATCTTAAAGGAAGGTTTGTGCTGCTTTATGATTACTCCATAAAGCCAAGCCCTATGTTTAGATCTGAAGAAAAATAAGAATTAAAAATATTTTTAAAATCTTTGAGGGATGAAAAGATTGGGAGCAATGGTGATCTAACAGTTGCCATAAATAAGAATTCATTATGATGGCTGCATGCTGGCTGGAGAATTCTGAGTTGAAATCCACATGTCTTAAATTCACCAAGGTTGAGAAAGACTGATTTAGAACATCTAAATTCAGCAATGTTTGCAACATTGGATAATGCCTGAGCTTGATACCTGAGAATTCCTTTTAAAAAGCCATTTTGTAAAAAAAATCCTTTAGCCTTTTCACCTTATATGACAGAGGATCGTGTGAGAATTAAGTCAGCAGTTACTGGTACTATATGAAGAGCGAAGTCATCCTTTGAAGTGGGATCTTTTTGTAGACAAAACATCATTTGGAAGCAGAACCAAATATTTGCAGGAATGCCTGGCTCTTAAGGATAGGAGCAAATGCAAAATGATAAAACTAAAGAAAAACAGTCATTTGGGAAAACATACATATACATACATACATACATACATACATACATACATACACATACACATACACATACACACACACACATATATATATGGATCTTTGGTAATTGGAAATATCTAGACAATGTTTCGATGAAGTCTCATTCATCATCTTCAGGCTTGGTCTTCAGCTCTGTGCTTCTCAGAGTGATGTGAGCTTGCAGCTGCTTCTTCCTTTTAACTGCTAGTGGGGGTGTGACTTGATTGGGTGGGGGCTTGGCTGTGTTCTGATTGGGTGGGGGTGTGTTCTCATTGGTTGGGGGTTTGGCTGTGTTCTGATTGGTTGGGGGGTTGGCTGTGTTCTGATTGGCTGGAGGCGTGTTCTGTTCAGGTGGGGGCTTGGTTGTGCTCAGGTTAGTCTTAGTGGCTGGGGGATTTGAGCTGGTGAGCTGTGATCTTGCTGTTTGGCTTCGAGTTCGTGGTAGTGCTGCATCTTCATGGTGGGGGTCAGTTCACTTCATGTGTGGCTCAGAGGGGTTTGAAGTGGGTAGTGATGCAGCTGCAGTGCGGCTTCTGGTCCGTGGTTGTGTCTCATCTTCTGTGTGGGTGTGAGTCTGCTTTCTACGTGGAAGTGTGGTGGTGGCATCTTGTGTGGCTCTCAGGGGTGTGGGTCTGGTGTCATTCTTCATGTTAGGTACTCGTCTGTTCATGAGGGCGGGTTTCCAAATGGCTGGTAGGCGGGAGGTATCATCTCGTTTATTCATGCTGTGTGGGCGTTTTTCTATCTCTATGGCTTGTCTGATTATTCTGCTGCTGAAGTGTTCGGTTTTGGCGATAGTTCTGGTGTTTTTAAAGTCAATCTCATGTCCTGTGGCTTTGAGGTGTTGGACCAGGGAAGAGGTCAGTTCTTCCTTTTTGATTGAGTTCTTATGTTCTTCAATGCGTGCACCTATTCTTCTGTTAGTCTGTCCAATGTATGTGGTGGGGCAGGCAGTGCAAGGGATTTCGTATACTCCTTGATTTTCTAACTCGATTTTGTCCTTAGGGTTTCTTAGGATGGTGGATATCTTTCTGTTTGTGCAGAATGCTGTCTTAATGTTGTGTTTTTGGAGGATCTTGCTGATTTTGTCTGTAGTGCCTTTTATATATGGGAGGAGGGCTTTGCCATTCTCTTTTTCTCTGTCTTGGATTTTGGTTGGGGTTTCTTTTTGGATTAGGTGGGTGATCTTCTTTCTTTGGAATCCATTGGCTGTCAGCACGCCGGTGAGAGTGTGTAGTTCGGTCTCTAGGTGTTGTTCGTCGGCTAAGCATTTTGTTCTGGAGATTAGTGTCTCAGCTACAGAATTGATCTGTGCTGGGTGGTGGTATGAGAGTGCGTGTAGATAGCAGCTTGTATGTGTTTTCTTCTGGTAGATGGTGTGTCCTAGGGAGCCATTGGATTTTTTGTATACCAAGACATCTAGGAAGGGGAGTTGGTTGTTAGCTTCTGTTTCCATGGTGAATTGTATTTTGGGGTGTAGGCTGTTTGAGGTGTGTGAGGAAGTTGTTCAGTTTTTCTTTCCTGTGTGGCCAGATTATGAAGGTGTCATCTACGTATCTGAGCCAGAGTTTGGGTTTGTGATCATATTTTTCTAGAGCTTGTGTTTCAAAGTGTTCCATGTAGAGGTTAGCGATGACAGGTGAGAGGGGTGATCCCATGGGTGCTCCTTCTATTTGTTTGTATTTTTGTCCATTGTAGGTGAAGTATGTATTGGATAGGCAGTGGTTGGTCAGATCTAGGATGTGCTTGGGGGGGTTGTATTTGTTTTGGATGGCTGTCAAGGCTTCTTTTATTGGCACTTGGGTGAAGAGGGATATGACATCAAAGCTCACTAGTTGGTCACTGGGTTGTAAGTTTTGTTTCTTTATGATCTCGATGAACTGGAATGAGTTTCTTACATGTGAGTTGATGGATTCTGCATAGGGCTGTAGTTGTTTGCAGAGAAATTTGGCTAGGTTTTGTCGAGGTGAGCCTATGGAGCTGACAATTGGTCTAAGTGGGGTTCCTTCTTTGTGTATCTTGGGGAGACCATACAGTTTAGGGCATCTGGATGATTTCTCTCTGGGTATGATTCTTTGCTGGATTTCTTCACTGATGGGGGAGGCTTTTATTTTGGATCTGGTGGTTTTTTCTAGGTAGGTGGTGGGGTCTGTCTTTAGGGGTTTGTATGTGGGGTCTTGGAGTAGGTTGGTTAACTTGGATTGGTAGTCAGATGTGTTCATAACCACTGTCGTGTTGCCCTTGTCTGCTGGTAGGATTATTATGCTGGTGTCTTCTTTCAGGTTAAGTAGTGCAGTTTGTTCTTCTTTGGATAAGTTGCTTTTGGGTGGTTTGCTAATGCAGAGGATGTTGGTGATTTTGAGTCTGATTCTATTAGCATCATCAGGGTTGGTTTTGGTCAGGCTGGTTTCAACTCCGCATATGATGGCTTCTGTGGGGATGTATTTGGGAGCGACAGCAAAGTTGAATCCTTTAGAAAGGACCTTGATTTCGGCTTCGGTGAGGATCTTGTCTGAGATGTTGTGCACTGTTTGTTTCATGTGTGGCTGTGAGGGGGGAGAAGTTGGTTTCTGGCGTTGTTGTAGTTTTCTGAGTTTGTTGGTGTGTGTGTCTGTCTTGAGGGTGGTCTGTGTTTCGGCTCTTCAGATGACGAGCTGTTTGAATTTGTCCCAAAGTAAGGGGTGAATCTTGTTGCTGAGTCTGAGGTGAAGTGTGAGGAGATCTTTGTTGATTTGGTCTAGGAGAAATCTTTTTGTGTGAAGTTCATTTCTAATTAGGGCCAATTCTGTTCTTTTTAGGATGCGTTTGGTGGCTGCTGTGTTGGTGTGGAATTTCAATTGGAAGCTTGTGGGAATTAAATTTTGATCTCGGCAGTTGCATAGGAATGCGAGGTCACATCAAATGGAAGCTCTTTGGACTTCAAGTTTTTCATAAGTCCTGGTCAGATGGTGGGTTTCCTCCCCGTAGAGGTGCAATATTTGTTTTCTGAGGTTCTCGCGGGTATTTGTATGTGGATCTTTGGTTATTCGGGTTTTCTCCTGCGTAAGATTGGAAGTATCTAGGCAACGTTTCGATGAAGTCTCATTCATCATCTTCAGGCTTGGTCTTCAGCTCTGTGCTTCTCAGAGTGATGTGAGCTTGCAGCTGCTTCTTCCTTTTAACTGCTAGTGGGGGTGTGACTTGATTGGGTGGGGGCTTGGCTGTGTTCTGATTGGGTGGGGGTGTGTTCTCATTGGTTGAGGGTTTGGCTGTGTTCTGATTGGTTGGAGGCGTGTTCTGTTCAGGTGGGGGCTTGGTTGTGCTCAGGTTAGTCTTAGTTGCTGGGGGATTTGAGCTGGTGAGCTGTGATCTTGCTGTTTGGCTTCGAGTTCGTGGTAGTGCTGCATCTTCATGGTGGGGGTCAGTTCACTTCATGTGTGGCTCAGAGGGGTTTGAAGTGGGTAGTGATGCAGCTGCAGTGCGGCTTCTGGTCCGTGGTTGTGTCTCATCTTCTGTGTGGGTGTGAGTCTGCTTTCTACATGGAAGTGTGGTGGTGGCATCTTGTGTGGCTCTCAGGGGTGTGGGTCTGGTGTCATTCTTCATGTTAGGTACTCGTCTGTTCATGAGGGTGGGTTTCCAAATGGCTGGTAGGCGGGAGGTATTATCTCGTTTATTCATGCTGTGTGGGCGTTTTTCTATCTCTATGGCTTGTCTGATTATTCTGCTGCTGAAGTGTTCGGTTTTGGCGATAGTTCTGGTATTTTTAAAGTCAATCTCATTTCCTGTGGCTTTGAGGTGTTGGACCAGGGAAGAGGTTGGTTCTTCCTGAGAAGCACAGAGCTGAAGACCAAGCCTGAAGATGATGAATGAGACTTCATCGAAATGTTGCCTAGATACTTCCAATCTTACGCAGGAGAAAACCCAAATAACCAAAGATCCACATACAAATACCCGCGAGAACCTCAGAAAACAAATATATACATACTTATACATATACATATACATATACATATACATATACATATACATATACATATACATATACATATACACATACACATACACATACACATACACACACACACACACACACACACACACATATATATATATATATATATATATATATATATATATATATATATATATATATATATATATATATATATGTCTGGCATTCAGCTTTGTTCGGGTATTTTCCCACGTGGTGCTTTTAAAGTTGTAGCAACATTTCAGCAGAATCTCATCTGCCATCATCAGGCTTCTGTATGGTGTTTGTGTTTGACAGACAAACACCATACAGAAGCCTGATGATGGCAGATGAGATTCTGCTGAAACGTTGCTACAACTTTAAAAGCACCACGTGGGAAAATACCCGAACAAAGCTGAATGCCAGACATGTAAGTACCCGCGAAAACTTAAGAAAACATTTGTTTTCTGAAGTTTTCGCGGGTACTTACATGTCTGGCATTCAGCTTAGTTCGGGTATTTTCCCACGTCATAGTAGTTGTGCTTTTAAAGTTGTAGCAACGTTTCAGCAGAATCTCATCTGCCATCATCAGGCTTCTGTATAGGGTTCATCTGTGAGTCAGACTTTTACAGTGGTTTCAGATTTAAATTTGGGGCAGCCTATTGCTGTGCCAGAATGGTTTTTTCTTCATCCTGATTGGTTGGGAGTCTTGGTCTGTGTTTATTGGTCTTGGAGTTTGCTGTGTTCTGCTTGATTGGTGTTTCTAATATCTTCTATCTGTTTTTTGGCTCTTTTTGTATCTTGATTGGCTGGCAATGTTGTGTTACTTTATGGGATGCCTTTTGTGCAGCTTGGCTCTGGGTAAATGGACAGCTATCATTAGTTAGGAAGCTAGGTTTCATCTGGGTGCCTGGTTGGGGTGTGTTTGAGCTGGAGGTATCAGGGGGGATCTGTTTGTGCCCGGGTGTTTGCCTGGCTTGTGGTGTGGAGATTTTTTTGTTTGTGAGTGCAGGCTTCCAAATGATTGACAGCCTGGTGGAATCATCTCTTCTATTCATGCTTTCTGGTCTTTTTTCAATCTCTATGGCTTCTCTGATGATTCTGTGGCTGGGGTTTTCTATAGTGGCTAGTGTTTTGGTGCCATTGAAGTTGATGCTATGTCCTGTGGCTTCCATGTGTTGGACGAGTGAGGAAGTGTGTTCAAGCTTTTTGACTGCATTTTTGTGTTCATCCATTTTTTGTTATTCTTCTATTGATCTGTCCAATGTATGTGGTCGGGCATGATGCACAGGGGACTTCGTATATGCCTTGGTTTTCCAGGTCAATTTTATCTTTGGGGTTCCTGAGGATGGCTGCTATTTTACTGTCTGTTTTGAAGGCAGTCTTGATGTGATGTCTGTGTAGTATCTTACTAATTTTGTCTGTAGTACCTCTTATGTAGGGCAGGACAGCTGTTCCATAGGTCTGTTCATCTTCTGGGTCTCTATTATGTCTCAGTGTGTTTTGGTGGATCAAGCCGGTGATTTTGCTTTTGTGGAAGCCGTTGGCTGTCAGTACTTTAGTCAGGGTGCATAGTTCAGTCTTGATGTGTGTCTTGTCTGCCAGGCGTTTGGTTCTAGTAATTAGTGTTTTAGCCACGGAGTTTATCTGTGCTGGGTGGTGGTGGGATTGGGCGTTGAGGTAGCGGTTAGTGTGTGTTTTCTTCTGGTATACGGTGTGTCCTAGTGTGTCATTTGGTTTTTTTTGTAGATTAGTACATCTAGGAATGGTAGTTGTTTATTTGTGTAAAAGTCCACCACTGTAAAAGTCTGACTGACAGATGAACACTGTACAGAAGCCTGATGATGGCAGATGAGATTCTGCTGAAAGGTTGCTACAACTTTAAAAGCACAACTACAATGACGTGGGAAAATACCCGAACAAAGCTGAATGCCATACATGTAAGTACCCGCAAAAACTTAAGAAAACATACACACACACACACACACACACACAAACACACACACAGGAGAGGGATTCTACCAGTTTGGACTAGTTCTATAGAACCGGTTGGACCAGTTCTATAAAACCAGTTGTTACGATTCTGTGCAGTTTGGAGAACTGGCAAATCATGTCACTGGCTGTCCTCTCCCCTCTCCTCCTGTTAAATTTCTTGCTTTCTAGCTAATCTAAATCATTTTTGTACTGCTTTGCCTTCACCTAGGAGGCTTTCCTGAGGCCCAGTCAGGGGTGGTATTCAGGGGATTGGGAGGTAGGGGAGAAGTGGCTTGAGAGTAGAGCTGAACCTTCCTTAGGACTGAAGCTTCTATTTTTCAGTGCAGACTCAGGCAGCAGACTGTAGAAAGGTAGATCTACGAGTGAATCTGTGATTTTGCAAGCAACTCAATCTGCTTTGCCTGATTTTGGGTAAAAGTTGCTCTTTTTTAAAAAACAATTCAGTATTTACATAATTTTTTTATAATATTTACATACAAGCCACGCCCAACCAGTCACGTGACCATCAAGTCACCCCCAGTTAGCAAGCCACACCTACCCAGTCACATGACCACCAAGCTACACCCACAAATTAGGCCATGCCCACAGAACCGATTGTCAAGAAACTTGAATCCCACCCGTGCATATACATATACATATACATATACATATACATATACATATACATATACATATACATATACATATACATATACATATACATATACATATACATATACATATACATATACATATACATATACATATACATATACATATACATACACATACACACACACATATGAAAAGGGCTGACAAAACATTTGATTTAACAATGTAGTTAATACTTAATGGCCTTTGTTTTTTCTTTCAACAACCATTACACCACTGTTAATATGTCACCTGGTTACAATATTGTTCCCCCCCCCCCCAAAAAAAAAATCTACATGCTTGGACTTAAAATAACACAATTTCCCAGGCAAAATTAAAATCACAACTGATGACTCCTTTTGGTGCCAGTCTTTGTCACCGAAATGAAGCCACTCTTTAAAATCAGCTTTCAATTAACAGTTTGGGTCA
The DNA here is from genome assembly GCA_033807585.1 of Hydrophis major. Classification (NCBI taxonomy): domain Eukaryota; kingdom Metazoa; phylum Chordata; class Lepidosauria; order Squamata; family Elapidae; genus Hydrophis; species Hydrophis major. The sequence continues at coordinate 77,513,146 of CM066328.1, read as the reverse complement.
GATTTATATTCCCAATTTAGCAACTGACACTGGCTAGATAAGTTTATAGGCTGAGTTATAAATGGCAGCTTCTAGCTGGAGACTGCTTTCATATGTCAGTGTCACCATATAGGAATTGCTCGATTGATTTTTCTTCATGCCATCACAATTTCTCCTCCTTGAATGTTTCCAGTGGTAGAATTCCTAGCATCCTGCCTGCACCTCTGATTTTCCCTCCTAGGGATGTTGGGAAGATCCATTTGGAATCCTACAGGTTATTATACCTGTAGATATGGAACATCTGAAATGCTATAAGTTACGCTTACAATTATTTGTTGGTTAGACAACAATAGTCCATAATTAACTCAATAGCTTGGTGTGCATACTGCAACTGCCCCCCTAATTTTCCCCACAACCCTGTGAAGTAGGTTGGGTTGAAAGTAATGGAAAGCCACCTACTGAGCTTCTGTGGTTGAAAATGGACCAGACCCTGGTTTTCCTTGGTGCCTATGGCAGTGTGGCACTAAGTGCTGCACAATGGCACATTAAGCACTATGCCACATGGTGAATCAGTTCTGAACAATTCAAAAAGATTAATGTATCTCTGAAGATGAAAAGGTACTGTGAGCAATTTTATCTATGATCCAAAGCTGAGTTATTTCAGCAAAACACTAGTCTTCTTTGTTCTTTGTTCTCCCTAGTCGGTTGTTTCTCTTGATTGATTGAGCAAGGGCCAGAACATGTGTCTCACAGGGTATCGAAATACATCACCTATAAGTCTTTGTATTACAGAAACTTCACATCAGCCTTGCAGGTTCTTGATGGATTCTGAAACTAAGATTTCTAGGCAGTGTGGCCATCCCTATAAGCGCATTTTCAGTTTCTACAACCAGCACCTGAAGATCTGGGGAGATAATTTCACAAATTTGCATTCTGTCTAAATCAAGCTAAATAGTCACTAAAAATTACCTATAGTAGTCTATATAATTGGAAACCTTGCATCACACAATTTTCTGCATCCCACAATCTTATTCCTCACTAGTGCACAACATCATCTAATTATCTCTGTTGAAAGCTGCACTTCTATTGCAGGAAATCTCACCATTTCCCACAGTGAGTACCTGAGAAAATACATTTTTTTCTCCTGGAATTGCCTTATGAATAGAGTAGACAGGACAATTGCAACTTCCAGGTAGAAGTTCTCTACGCATAAGGCACTCAAGCATTTACTGGATATTACTTTTGATATTATTAGTAACAAGCAGCATGACTCTCTTGAATATACTTATGCACAATTCTTTGTCTTTTTGAAATTTAAAAAAGCAGTATTATAATTTTATTAGTGACATAGATTTCAGTGTTTATCCAACAGAGTATAGGTACATTAGTGCAGGATAAATGCCATGCTGTGTTTTACTGATGTGCCATACTCATTTGAAGCTAGGAAAAGGGGTGGGTGAAAAAGCATTGCTTACAAAAGGAAAAAAGCTTTGCTTACAAATTCAACATTTTCCAAACTACAGCTAGTCCTTATTTGTTTACTGACAGTGTGGAATTATGATGCATCATCACCACCATGATCTGGATATTTGGCAACCTGTTTGCACTTATGACCAGTTAACAAATGATTCTGTGATTGCCATTTGCAATCTTCTCCTGCTGGCTTCCCCAGAAAGCCAATGAGGAAGCTAGCAGGGAAGGTTGCAAGCTGCTGATGCCTGTCATGAGGATTTCCTCTCATTTTGAGGGTCTAGCTGAAAGAGCTGCTTCCTGACAGAAGCTGAACTCCTTTGGCAGTCTGTAGAAATGGAGGTGAAATCCTGAAAATGTTGGCTCTGTTCCTGTAGCCCACCAAAGGAGTTTCTTTCTGTGCACGGATGGGAGCTGTGCTCCTTTGGAAGGCAGCTTTTTCAGCCAGCCCATAGATATGAGAGGGTGATGAAATCGAAGCAGACAGGCAGTGCGGTAAGGTAAGGAGGGTGGGTTGCCTCAAGCAAGGAGGCCCTGGGAAGCTTGGTACAGACTTTGTGTATCTCTTTGCTCATGGGCAAGGGGCTTGGATTTTGACAGAGAGGATTTTCAGCTCCTGAGCACAGCCCCCCCAAGATCTCCCCCACCCACCATCCCTCAAGATAATCCACATTCACTCTGTCTGCGTTATATGTAGAAATTACAAATTATGAGTTACACCTGTGGAAATGAAGAACAGAAGGGAAGCCATACTTATCTGATGTTTGAACTATGCAATGATTATTGGACAGTTATATAACTATATCTAATAAACATGTACTTTGTAACTTGTTATGTTCTAAAGTAAATGTCAGGTTTTTGGGTAGAACATGGGCCTGTACTTTTTGGCATAAGGATATGTGTAGGAGATACTAGGTTATCCTGACCCGAAAGGAACTGGTTAATGATCTATTGTATTACAGATGGTCATAACAGGACCATAACAGGAAGAAGAAGTCATGAGAATGAGGGTAATTTCCAAGGACAAGGAAACAGGTGTTATGCTACAATAATATAGGTGTTGCATAGGGAGATATGTAGCTTGGATAGATTATGAACTCAGGAAAGGGGCAGAGACTGTATATTTGAACCTGTATATAAACCCCAGCCTTCCTGGGAACCATGTCTTCTGCCATGAGCAGAATTCCCTTTTGCAAAAGCTTAATAATAAAGCTCTTGTTCACATGTTTCCAGTTGTTTTTTAATTATTATCACAGTCTGGTTGATGACCCGCATAATTGCTTAATGACCATAACTGGGAATGCTGGGATTGTGATCATTTGAGCAAAGCAATCGCATAGGCCATTCCTCCTTCCATCATGTTAGCTCAGGAATTCTGGGAGTTGAAGTCCACAAGTCTTAAACTTGCCAAGTTTGAAGACCCTTGACATAGGCAGTCATCTGATTGCTTTGCTCAACAACCAAAATTCCAGTCCCAAGCATGGTCATAAGTCAAGGGCTACCTGTACAGGCTACATCTGCCAGGGAAAAAAAGTAGGCAAGTCCAGGTAAAAAAAGAGTGGGTGGCTAAGGAAAAATATAACTTCAGATTTGATTAAATTATATTTGATTACATTTAATTTATATGCCATTAAACCAATGAAAGGTAGGTAATTTTATTATTCACACACATATATAAATGTTGCCTTGTTATGTACAGTGAAATATTTAAGGCTTTTTGGCCTGAGGGTCTCAGACTATACACCTTGCTCATTTGGGATTTTGGCTATAATTATAACAATCCAAGCTGGAAGAGTAAGATATTGCAATGCACGGTTATCTCTAATTCTGTGTTGTTTACAAGTGAAAGAAATGGGATGTTGTCTTCATTAAAATATTCTTATAAGCATCAACGGAGTAATTTGCACATGTCCCATCCTTTCTCTGATCTCAACAGGCCATTGACGGGTTCATGAGCTACCAAAAATTCTCCATTCATCTTTTGCAATTTACAGTTAGTTCATCTCCTATGAACTAAAAACATTTGGATGTGTTAAAGAATTAATAAGCAGACAGGCTATTTCAGTCACATATATTGTTATAACATGCCCCTGGCTACTTGAAACATCTGGGACCACAGCAATGAACACTCCATTTGCTAAAAATGATGAGGCATAATCCAGATGTCTGCACAACAGCACTGTTTGAGGCAGGACTGGGGGGTCAGAAAAGATGGCTCTAGCATTAGGGTTTAATAGGTTTCATAATTTCAAGAAGTCATGAAATGCACTGTGTCAGTCTTTGATATCTAACATGACATGCCTCAACCTCTGCTTTAACCTGTCTAGCATAGTAGTATCCAAGCTCATTAAAATATCATTTACATAATTGCATAGTTAGTAACAATCTTGAAAACTTACCTACATGGCTACAATTCAGTGGGATGTTTGTCATTTCAGACACCTTCGACATTCCATCCCCAATTGGTGTCATGTTATTATATTAGATATGGCATTTCACAGGGTAAAAAAAAATGTGTGCAGCTGATTTCTTAGAGATATTTCAAAATGGATCCTACTGTGGTTGTGAGTAAAATACTTCATCAGATTTTGGTACTTGAGATACAACCAGTAAATATTGCTGAATTAGTTCAGCAGTCTAAATGGAATGAAATAAAGGCTGTTCAACTGCTATGAATAAAATGAAGGAAGAGAAGAAAGGCACACGAATCATACTTCTATTGGTATGTTCCAGGAGAACATCTCAGCAAAATGCAAAGCTTTTTAAAAAGACATGATGATCACAATGAATTCCAGTTCTGAAGGTAAATATCTCCCCGCTTCTTAACATGTAATTTTAACCATTTTGTGATGATATGATAATCCATTCCAATTTAAATTGCATTCTAAACATAATTTGCATAACTCCACTTCCATCATCAGTGTTACCATTAATTGTAGTTCCATCACAAAGCAATGCAAAATCATGACTACAGCCTTTTGTTTTTATATTAAGAAAATAACTTGGAGATATATTTGGAATGTATTGAGCTCAGGAATGTCTGGAACACTCTTCATTTCTGCTTTAAAACATGCAATTATTGTTTATAATTGGTCAATGGGTTTACAATCAGTTTACATGGGTCAAATTGCTCTTCTCTAGCAAACAGCCTTTCTGGAAGTTACTCAGAGTGAACTTATTCCATGATGTTACCTAGTTGGGTAATAAATCATCTGCAAGAAAACAGTTAAGTTCAGGGAGCACTAAGGATCCCAAAGTCCAACCCTGAGCTACAAATATTCACTTCTGATTGAAAATGCAATGTGTATATGGGCAATCCTCGAGTTATGACCACAATTGAGTCCAACATTTCCATTGCTAAGGGAGACATTTGTTAAATGAGTTTTGCCCCATTTTACAACCCTTCCTGTCAGTTGTTAGTAAAATTATTAAGCAAATCCTGCTTCCTCGTGAACTTGTCAGAAGATTACAAAAGATTATTATGTAATCCCTGGATGCTGCAACCATGATAAATATGAGTCAGTTGCCAAGCATCTAAATCTAAGTCCTGTGACCATATAGGGATGCTACAATGGTTGTATGAAAAACAACCAAGTCATAAATCACGTTTTTCAGTGCTGTTGTAGAACAGCCACTAAACGAGCTGCTGTAAGTCAAGAACTACCGGTAGCAAATGGCATTGATTGCATTTAATTCTCTTTTTCTGTCATTAACTGCTTTGTTGACAACTCTTCAGAAAGCAAGTTGTTACCTATTAAGAGGAAATATACTTATCAGCTCCTGCTGGCCAGAATATCTACTCCCTCTGTGGATTCCCAGTCACAATGGAGTTTAGCAGACTCTTCATTAAAACATATTGGAAGAGCATAAAGCAAGCTGTAACTTGGGAGGGCTGACTTCTCCCACGGGATCTTGGGAACATACGTTTCCTGTAAACCGATGTTCCAATGGGGATGACCCGTTCTGGCTCCTGATGAGTCCATTTCCTTTCTTTCCCACTCAAATCTCTTTTGAGAGCAAGAGGATATGAATTCCAGATCATTCAGGCAAGATTTCCCAAGAATGGATTCGTGTTTGAAATGTACAAAGATCTAATCCCTCTTAGAACATAAGTATACGTATTAAGGCCCCGCTTGTGTACAACATCAATTTTTTGCAGAGGAAATAATGTTGTTTTTACAATTTGTGCTCCTCCTTTCCTCAAAAGTGCCTGGGATAGCAAACTGTTTTCCTCCTTTTTTCCATTTTATCTTCATTACAATTCTAAGAGGGAAGTTGGACCAAGAGACAGAAATTAGAACAAGATCACCCAGCAATCTTCGTGTGTGTTCTCCTCAGACACGTGTTGGGAAGCAGCAATGTGCTCCTACGTAAATTCTACAGGTTATTGTATTGTGTGAAAACACCGGCATTTTTTGGATGGAAAATGGAATTTAAGTGGCAATGTCTTTATTATTCTTTTGATTATGGCTTGCAAAGTACACTACCTTATGGCCACAACCTACAGGTCAGGTGTAGGTTTATTCCAGCTACAAAAATGTAACTTTGTCTTTTCAAGTGCAACTTATTTTTTTTAATTCCGGCATTATTTGCTCTCAGGACGAAAGAGGACCTCCCTCCTTGCCATGTGTGTCCTCTCCACAATAACAGAAACACCCTTTTGTTTAGAGTCATACACAATATTAAAGTGTATACAGTACGGTATGCGTGTTTTTCAGATTCAAAAACTGAAAGAGCAAGCAATTTGCTCCTTGTAAAGAAATGTGCTCCCATTTACTGTAGCTGTGAACAGACATGACATGGCTAACATTCTCTGAATGAATGAGATTAGAAAAAGAAAACTAAAATCATATGGTTTGGGTTTTTTTAGGCAGAAATCTCTCAATGTATTTTTTAACCTTAAAAATATTTTTTTAAAAAAATATACAGAACTTCTGAATGCAGACATAGTTTACATGGCTGAATTAGATATAGACAACATTAGAGCATGTTTACAACCTTAAATTTAAATCTGATGTTCAGTGATAACAATACAAAGTAAAGTGGCTGGATGGCTTAGACATTATAGCGTTTTTTTGAAAATTTTGCTTTGTTCTTTCCAAGAACGTAATCATTCCCAAAACCACATCAAGTGTCTTTCCTTGTTTAAAATACATGACTAATAGTTTTAAATATACAACATATAAAAAATATAGTGGGAATTCCTCTAAGGGCACATATTTTTATTTACTAGCATAAAGATAGCATTTTGGTCTTTTATTTTTCCTTAAAGGCCCCTGGCCTTTCTTTGTATCACCTACTAGCATATTCTTCATTGCAAAATATTGGCTTTGGGGATTTCCTAGTTCAGTTACTGACTATGGAATAATATGCTGAATTCAAGAAACCAACCATACAGATATATAGCCAGACAGGATCCCTGGTTTAATCGGGCAACAAACTGCAATGGAAGCAGCCAACTAAACTCATAAGCTTGTGCCAGTAAAGTCCCAGACTTGCTTCTAAATAAACATGTATAGAATTGCACAATGTGCTTTCACTGTCTTATTTACTGGTGCGCAGTGAACTAAGGGCTAGTTCATAGATTATATTTTTCTAGGAAAGTTTTTTTTTCTGATGGAATTCCACAGATTAGTATCTGACATTCAGAGTTACTATCTGATTTGAACACTTGCACCAGTAAAACATATCTGTGACACATTAAAAGTATATACATTCCAGAGGGGCAGCCATATTAGTTGGCTTGATTCAAAGGAGCAAACAGCCTTTAATTGGTCACAAGATTCATTCTGCAAGTGTGGGTGTGGGTGTTTGATGCTAAGCCTAATCTGCCTATAGAACATTGCATAAAGTAGCCTTTAGAAGGACTTCCCGCGTTCCCATGACAAGAAATTAATCTAGCAAAATGTGTACTATGAGTTTTGTAAGAAAAAAAGAATTTATTTATAAATAAGCCTGAATATCAGCCATGCCTTTCAGCATTATTAAATCCTTCAACTATATCATGAAAGGTGTCAGCTCATACTGTAAGTTAAATTTCTAATACATAAGATAAAAATATAAAAAAACAAGGCTTCTAAAGCTAGTCCAAGGAAAGCAGTAGGCTAACCTTATTCAGCCTATTCACCTCTAGTTGCCCAGGACTACAAATCTCATCATTCCAGCCAACTCAGTCAATTGACTGGGGATGACAATAATTTTTATCCAACACATCTGAAGGCGCAGGTTGAAAAAGGCTGAACTACTTTATGAAGGAGGTTGCATAGCTGCTTTACTACTGATGTAATGCTGGAACTACTAATAGAGTTGGCTTTCACCACTTCTGGACTGCAGCCCCAACAGATATACCAGCATAGTATTAAATATCCAATTTACTTGTTCTAACAAGCTCCAGCAATTGTCCCGAACATCAAGGAGAAGGAAAAAGGAAGATGTGAGGACTCAGAAGAGATATCTTTTAACTCTTTTTTACTCACTGCTGGAAGAAAGAGTGAAGTTGATCCAAATAGAGAACGGTGATATAGGAAGGTCTAAAACCTTAGGGTTAACCCCATTGAAAACCTCAAGGTTTAAGACTGAACAGAGGGAGCAACTATCACATAACAGAAATAAAATAGCACAGAACTCAGTAAATGAGCATCAAATCCAATGTAGCTTTGCTAAGAACGGTCAAGAACAGATTTACTCTCCCCTGTCTTCAGACAAAAGATTGGGGTGTAAGTGAGAACATTAACACTTCTGAAATAAATTCTTTTCTGACCATGTTTACAGCAGATGACATCCAGTGTTCATTCTGGTTTAAAATCAAGAAACCCATGTTTAACAAAATACATATGAAGGGAACAGGAATAAAACTTTGGGTCAAGTCAGAATTACTGGCCTGGGTCTTAGCGAAGTGGCACCAACTCCTGGCCCAGGTTTGGATGTGAATTTCAGTTACGTTCCCCCCCCAACCCAATAGCCCTTTGAATACCATTCTCCATCTCCTTTGCCAATATATACGTGTCCAGAATATAGACTATATAGCTCTTTTCTATGCATTAGTTAAGTGCATTTGTATACAAAGAATTTATACACAAGAATACAAAGGAAATGCATCGGGAACATTTCAGAGAGGCTGACATACCTGAGCTCCGTTTCACGTGGCTCCCCCAGTATTTATTGATTAACAAACCATATTTGGGGGGGGGAAAGGGGGGGGCGAGCTAACACCGTTACAGTCTTCCCTGCCCGAGTCTTTGCCGGGAGGGCGAGGTAAAACCAAAGGCGTCTCTGAGCCCCAGGCCCTCGGAGTCCACAGCAGCGATTGGCGGGGTCCTGTGGCGGGGCCGGGCGGTTGCAAGAGATCGAGTCCAGTCCACTCGAGTCCGGGGTCCCGTTTCCCGCGGCGGCTGCGCGATTCTCCCACTGGCGGCCTCCGGCCCTCCGTGATCCGGGGCTCCGACGCCGTCGGTGCTGTCCGATCAGTTGCGGGGGGTGGGTGAGTGGGGTGAAGTTGTGCCTCCGACCTCCTGGGCCGGGACGAGTCCTTACGGATTCGAGTTCCCAACGGGATTTACTGGAGCGTGAGAATCGCCACCTCCGCCTTCGATCGGCACCACCGGGCGCTCTCCGTTGCTGGATCCTGGGCTGGAGGGCGCTTCGGGCTGCTGGGGCTGGGGGTGCGGCTGACCGCCGCCTCTCACCGGCTGCCAGATGAGGCTGTAGTAGACGGCCAGCACGATGGCGGCCAAGGAGACGGACAGTACGTAGGCCAGCACGGTGGCCAAGCGCACCCACTTCTTGTTCGTCTTGGCCGCCATGCGCGCCTTCTTGTCCCCGGTGTAAGTGGCCGGCTTGCCCCGCTCCCCGCCCGCCCCCGCCTCCTTCTCCTTCATGGAGGCGCGGCCCTTGGCCCGCTGCTCCACCACCCTCTCCGTCGTGCTGAGGCTCCCGCTGGGGATGCCTCACCCCCACCCCCAAGGGACGCGCCGCCGATCACATCACGACCTGCCCGAGAGGCTGCAGGAGTCGGCGGCGGCGGAGCAGATGCGCATCGGGTGGGCCTCGGGGGAAGAGGACCGCGGTGGAGGCAGCGGCGGCTCCCAGAGGCGGCCGGAGCCGTGAAGCTGAGAGAAGGAACCAGCTGTGGCTGTGATCGCCAACCGGCCCCGGCAGGATCCCTCGCTTAACCTCCTCTTCCTCCTCCTGATTCTTTCCCGGGGACGTCGCTCTCTGCCCGCGCCTTTCCGTCTCGCGGCGGCAGGCGCGAGGAGAGAAGGGACCAGCGAGCGAGCGGCTATTAAAGGGGCGATGCAGCGGGAGCTGATAAAGGAGGGGGGACGCGGAGGGGGGGAAGAGAGAGAGAGAGAGGATAGGAGCTCCCGCCTGCGCCTTAAAAAGGCAACCGGGAGCGGACGTAACCCCGACGCCGAGCTTCCCCCCGGGGTGGCAGACCGGCAGCCGGCAGAGTCGGGGGTAGGTGGGAGGGACAAGAGGCCGCTTCGTCTCTGGCTTTCACGGACGCGCTTTTAGGAACGCGGCCCCCGCCTCTCCGCTCTTTCCCTTCGCTCCCGAACCTCGCGACGTGCAGCCTTCAGTTCCCGCCGCCGGACTCGCAGCTCTGCGGCGAAAGATGGGGAGGGAAGGGAAGCGTCTGAGGACGTGGGGGGAGCAGATCCACTTACCCGCCAGTTACTCTTAGCTGAGTGTACTGGAATACAGGGTACTACTTAGATAAACCCCCCCCCCAGTCCGATTTAGATCCTTAGTCATTTGAACGGCTAGCGCCCGGCCGGAGAAAGGAGGGAGAGAGGGATGGTTTGACCCCCCAAACCCCCAAATCCCTGTCAGGAAGTGCAAACTCGGTAGCCGCGAGTTATTGCTTCGTTTCTCAGGTTCTCCTGTCATAAATCCAGCTCTGTTTGGGAAGGATGAAAGATTTGGGAGGTGTTTGTCTTCAGTGTGGTGGGTCTCTACAAGCTAAATCTTCTCGATGGTTTATTCCTGAGGCTACTAGCTTTGAGTTGGTGGGTCTGGACATAAATTGCATTTGTCCACATATAATGGGTATTACTTCCAGGTAAGGATTAATGAGATTGCTGTTAGAATGAGGAACAGCATATATTTAGCTCATTTACCTTTATCTACATTTCCCATGGATGCTTAAAGCTATTATACATTTGACTAGTAAGGGTATAAACGATGGGAAAGTTAGGAGTAAAACTTTATTAGTCTGGTTAGTCTCATTTATCTCCTGTGCTATTATATTATTTCAGTGTGCAACTCATCTCTCTATAATAGGACCCTTAACATAGCTAATGGTAAGAACTTGAATAGTGCCTTTGAGTCAGTATTCATTCCTGATGGTGTTTTGATAAGTCCCTGGTTATCTTTCTTGGGAATGGCTTGTCACTGCTTGCTTCCTAGGACTGAGACGCAGTGACTGACCCAAGATCTCCAAGCCAGCTTAGTGCCTAAACTGGGATTTCCAGTTTCTAGCCTGATGCGGTAAACCAGAGTGATTTATACCAAAGTGGCTGTCTCAAGAGCTTGCAGCCTAGAGCTTGTAGTAGATTGCAGTTGACAATCCAAAATTTTTTATTTTATATTTGTGCTCCATGACAGCAAAGGATTCTGATGGAGAATACTAGAATAACCTCACCAGTTCCTATCCAAATTATGCTCCCCAATTTGTGAAAAGTTTTTGACTTGGATTATATCTGGGATTTGATCCTTAATAAAACAAGTTGTACAAAAATAAGAAGAATAAACACTCTGTTGCAAATGTTAACATGTAAGCACTGATATGATAATTTATCCTACAGATAATATGGGGATGAAAATAACTCGACCAGTTAATTTCAGGCTTTCTTACTGTTGGCACTACTAGACAAACATCTGGCAACAGGATAACAGCAGTTTTGTTTTTTTAGTTGCAGTTGCCCAGACTCTACCCTGAATTAAGGGATTAGGATTATTAATTTGTTTATGTTTAAGGCAATATCAGTTTTACTCTACGGTATGCAGTTCTGCTGTTCTAAATATATAATTCTCTAGAAATAGTAGGCTGTCTTCTTTGATTTTATTCTATTTAGCCTGTTAATGTTCCTTCTTTTAATCTATTTATCAGTTTCACAAACAGGCATTTATCTCTTTTAATTGGCACTTTTATTGTGTGTGTGTGTGTGTGTGTGTGTGTGTGTGTATATATATATATATATATATATGAGCATTTTTATATGTTTATTCTACTTTTATATTTTACTGTACATTTCCTTGGTGACAGTTGCCCCAAGCATAATTTATTGCGGAAAAAATACAAGTTAAATTAAATGAATAAGCATATGGCATAAGCAGATTCTTGGTCATATATTGAATTATTAGAATTGAACCTAATTTTGAATTCTGAACAGTTGATTGCTATCAAAAAGTTATCTTTTATATATGGATTTTACACATGTAAAGCATCCCACAAGGCCTACCAAAATCTATCTCCAGATCATGTAAGTTTTTGCAGTGACTTAACTGATTTGAAATACCAGTTCTTCAAAGAAATTAGAAAATTAGCTAATGAAAGCAGATGCCATTGTGCCACTGCTCATTTTAAAATCTAAGTGAATAAATATATCTGGGAAAAGAAAGTAAGCAAAATGTGAAGGTGCACTCACGACATGGGGGTTGGGGAAGCAATATAGATAATAAAGAATGGATGTTGGGAATTTTTATTGTTTCCTGTAATTTGCCAAACATAATCAGCACAAAGCCTCTTCTTATGCTCCCTGGGGAAAGAAACTCTTAAATGAACTGTAATTTGTTTTCCGGTTCTCAGCAGCACCATCAAATCTCTCTTAAGTGGGCAATGTTGTTGAAAATAAGAGCAAGAGAGGGGCAGGAAGATGCTTTACTGTAGGATTTTATTTCCAAATAGCGCCACCCTTACAAGGCTTCAGTGTTGCTAAGCAGCAGCTAGGAAACCTGACAAAATGAGATGGACTTGTAACTTATGGTGTAGGATAGAATAGAATCTTTGCGGGTCTTCTAGTCCAACCTCCTGGTAAAGAAGAATACCACCACTATACCAGTGGTGGCTAAATTTTTTGAGCTCCTGTGCCAAAAATTGTATGTGTGCTTGTACGCTCACACTCGCGTGCCAGCACCCAGAAGGCAATGTGTGCCCCCCCATGCCCCCTATGCATTCATGTGTAATCTCCACCCACCCACCCATCCCCTGCTGCACCTCACAACTGATTTTTGGCCATTTTGAGGCCTTTTTCAGCTTGAGGAAGGCTTGCAGGCTGAAAACTAGCCCCGTTTCATCACTTCCGGTATTTTTTGAAAAAATAGGAAGTGACAAAACGAGGCTAGTTTTCGGCCTGCAAAGCCTGCAGAAGCCTGCAGAAGCCTTCTTCAAGCTGTGAGGCATGCACATGTCCAGTGAGGTAAGTTTGCCTGCAGTTCTCATGCCGGCACACATGGCTCTGCCTGCCACCTGTGGCACACATGCCATAGGTTCGCCATCATGGTCCTATACCATTTCAGACAAATGGTTGTCTAATTGCTTCTTAAAAGCCTCCAGTGTTGGAGCATCCACAATTTCTGGAGGCAAGCTGTTCCACTGATAAATTGTTGTAATTGTCAGGAAATTTCTCTTATTTCTAGATTGGTTCTCTCCTTGATTCGATGAGCATTGTTGAACAAAGTGTCCATTAGGTTTGGGTAGCCTTTTGTTTTTCAGATGTTTTGAATAATAATATCCATAATTCTGGAGGTTGGCCTGTGATGGCTGGAGCTTTTGAAAGATGTAATCTTAAAATTAGTGCAGAACAAGTTACACATTCCTTTCGGCTGCATCTAGTATTTCCAATCATTTGCAGGCAGAAAACATTGTTCTTTAATTTTTGTGTTATTGTGTAATTGGCAGAATCAGAATTTAGGAATCAGAATTCTTCAGTGATCAAAACATTCCCTGAATATTTCATTTATATTTTAATAAAGGGGAGGAAGCATAAGCTTATATTCATAGATTTTAAAAAAAAAATCAAATACCACCAATGAAATGTTATAAAATGATCTAATTGTAAAGTATAATGTAACAGTTCCTTAAAGTTGAAATGACCTGGTCACTTCATGGACTTCAACTATTTGCCATTGCAGTTTTTTGAACTTCCTAGTCCAGCCTACAGCCTTGGCATCAATGTTTAAGAAGAGATGTGGTAGGTTAATATAATCCCAAGAGAAAATATGGGCACAAGTAATTCTTGTTTAGCATTTTTTTAGTGACCAGTTGCAGTTATGATGGTGATAAAAGGAACTGTATGAGCAATCCTTGCATTTATGACCTTTGCAGATCTAAAAAGCAAAAGAAAGCTGAAATAAAATCATAAGCACAGTCTGGATTTCACTTAGAAATTATTTCACAACAGCCAAGTTCCAATTATAGTAACTAAATAGGGACTTCCTGTAGTTGATTCAGTGATGCAATTTATAAAGCCTACTGGTAAGCTTCAATTTACAACCATAATCATGTGACCACTGTCAGAGCTCCAGCATCCACTCCCATTTAAATCATGATCCTGTAGCCGCATCTCTCAGAGTTTAAAGAAGATTTATTAGGAGTGAACATGCTGGTCCTACCTGGGTATAACTGATTGTGAGACACATCATTCATTTCACTCTTGACCCTGGTCTTCCCCCACCCTCTGGATGTATATTCTCCAATGGGACACATCTATAGCCAAGAGTCATCAATCATGCTCTCCAGTAATAATCTTGCTTGCCAGAAGCTTCGGTCTCTCTAGAAATTATCTGTGAAGCATTTAAGGAATGCACTACTTCCCCCACTCCCTTTCTGCTGGTGACTCTAAAAGATCAGAGAAATATTTTTGAGTACACAATCACATTACTTTGTGATGGCAAGCCCAGCACTTCCCATTGTGGAAAGGGAACTTCATGAAGACAGTAGTGTCACAAAAAAACAAAACAAAAAACAACAACAACAACAAAAAACAAAAAAACAAACAAACAAAAAAACAGGAAAAGCCCAAGGGGAACATCAGTCCAGCCAGAAAACAAACTTACATAGGAAAAGGAATTAAATAAAAAGTATTAAAGAATCCCTATAGACAAAAGCCTAAGTAATTAAGAAAACTAGACAAATAGAAAAAAGGAAACAAAAGATAATTCAGAAAACCCTTACAAACATAGGATATACCAAATAAGCAAAACAAACAGACAAAAGACACAAAATATAAATTACAAAAGGGACAGACAGGAGATTGCCACATAACAAATATGAAAAACTATCTTAAAGCTAAAAGAGATTACAGAAAACCAATAATACAATCTGGCCACCCCGCAGAGTTTGCCTTCCGCACCCCGCGGAGTTTGCCCTCCGGCGGGAATAAAGACAAACTCAAATAGGATTTGAAACATTAAGCACAAATACAAACATTTACACAAAATCAACTTACAAAGGGAGAAAAGGTATAAAAAACCAGGGACTTACCATAAGAAGCTAGCTAGCCCAGAAACACAGACTTCTCGCTGTTCCCCACCTTCCTGAAAAATAAAAAGATCCAGCTTTCAAGCAGTTGTCCGTATCCTTGCGCTGGAGCTCTCCCAGCGGGAAAATCGAATCCTTGAAAGAAAGGCATTTTGACACCTTTCAACACAATTATTATTGTCAACCAAATTCCACCGGTCATTAGTGAGAATCAACTCCAACCCCTTCCACCCCCAAGCCTTGGAAAGGTGCCTCTAATTCTTTCAACTCCCACTGCTACATTTTTGGCTGCCCTGCACTTGTCTTTTGGAGCGGCAAGCAGCCCTGAACCATGCGGCTCTAGGGCTTCTTGTCAGTGCTGTGGTTCAGGGCCATTTGGTGCACTGCATCTCTGAGGACTACAAGAAGCCCCTGAACTGGAATACAGCGCAAAGCTGATCTTTTACCATCTTTTTGATCCTGCTGCTGATCACTTGTGCCTGGCCTGACCTATTGTGAGGCAGCTGCTGGTCATGTGAGGCTAATTCCCCCAGGTCTCATGAGGAAACTGCTGGGCGGGAAAAGCCTCATATGGCCAGAAGTTGCCTTACAAAGAATCAGGGTGAGCACGCTTAGTCAGCAGCAGGAGCAAGAAGATGGCAAAAGTTATCCAGGTCAGCAGGGACTGCGGAGAGCAAGGGGCCAAAGGGACATCGATGGGATGGGAACAGAAGGGGTATTCAACAGGTTCTGACCAGTTCTGGAGAACCAGTAGTGGAAATTTTGAGTAGTTTGGAGAACCGGCAAATACCACCTCTGACTGGCCCAGCCCCCATCTATTCTCTGCCTCCATTTGAGTCCCAGCTGATCGGCTGGGTCTTCTTTTGTTGCCCTGCACAGGAGAACGGAGATGGAAAGCAGGTTAGTGGGATGGGGAGGGAATGGAAATTTTGCAATCACCTTCCCCCGGAGAGAGGTGGGAATAGAGATTTTGCAGTGTCCTTCCCCTGAGATGTCCACCAAGCCACACCCACCAAGCCATGCCACGTCCATCAAGCCATGACCACAGAACAGGTAATAAAAATATTTTGAATCCTACCACTGGATGGGAGATAGGGAGTTGAAGCACTCTTGCAGTCCTAAGTGTGGACAGGCTTCCAAATATCTGAATTTTGATCATGTGACCATGTGGGCACTGCAATGGCCATAACTTTAAGGACCAGTTGTAGGTCCCTTTGTAACTTTGAATGATTACTGAACAAATGATTGTAGGTTGAGGATTACCTATATATTTTGGATTTCTTCTCAGGGCTTTTTCCTTTAGATAGTGATGTATATTTATTAAGGATATGAAAAGACAACTGGTGTATTTGGGAGCCTCCTCTTCTTTCATTAAGAAGTAACCTTGAGATCTTCCCTGAAGTTTCTTTTCTTTTTTTTTTTTTAAAGAATTTTATTAATTTTCAATAAACAAACATACACAAACAAAATACAAAACATAAAACTTCTTTTTGGAAAGCGGCCTGATCCTGGGTTACATCTTTTAGTACAGACATAAATCAAATTTATGCTCACTTTATATACCATTTCATATCTTATTTACCATTCTATATTTTCTGTATGGCTTCTCCCCTCTTTTCACTCTCTTAATTCTATTTTATTTATTTCATCTCAATTTAAATCATAATACTGATATCTTTTGTCCGTTCTGTAATCATCTATTTTTCTTTTCTTATTAACACAATATTTCTCCTGTAATCACTAATTGAAGTATGACGCTTTTATATTTTTCCCCTAAATTTAACACTTAAAATAATATATAATTCTCATTCTGATTGTGCTTAGCACATTCTAAAACTACCTACTACATTTTAAGATTAAAAAATAATAAATTTATAATATAGTTAAAACAATAATCCATAGTATATTAAACTTTATCATTTATGCATTTTAGTATTTTGTTAAATCATATAAAGATCCAATTTTCTGACATTATTTAATTAAAGATACAAAAGTGCAATCTTATGTACTTTTGCAGAATCTCTTTTGTGATCCTAGTCTTTTTATCCTCCCCCCCCCCCATCTCTTAATCTCCACCCTCTTGGTCTCCACTCTCTTCTATAAACACAAACTATTCTATCTTTCCCCTAGATTTAACACTTAAAATAATGTATAATTTCCATTCTGATTCTGCTTAGTACATTCTACATACATTTTAAAATAAGAAAATAATACATTTATAATATAGTTGAAACAATAATCCAAAGCAAATTAAACTCTATCATTAAATCTTAAACATTTTACATATTCCCTTTAATATTTTATTAAATCATATAATGTTCCAATTTTCTAACTGTATTTCAAGTGGAATACTACAATACAATCTTATGTGCTCTTGCAAAATCTCTTTTTGATTTATATTTTACCCTTTGTCTCTGAAAAAGATCTGCTTTTTTACATCTTGTTTCAAGCCTTTGTGACTTCTCTTCCCTTTTCCCTTTCCTTTCTTGTCCAATCTAGCCTTTTTACCCCCCACCTCTTAGTCTCCACCCTCTTAATCTCCCTTCTCTCTTGTATTCCTCTTTTCTGTTGCTTTCTGACATTGTATTGATTTTTCACCTTATTTTCCCTTTTTTTGGTTGTTTTTTTAAGTCTTGAATTCTCCATTCTCTTTCCCTTCTTTCCCTTTTCTTCCTCAACTAAAGTTACTTGTTCATTAAAGATGGCTTCTTCTTCTTCATCCCAGCTTTCTTGTTGTTGTAATTCCTAGTAAGTAGAAATCACCATTTCCAAAAAGTGGAAAACAGATCCAGAAGAGCCCTTCCCTTCTTGTTCCTCTTCTCTTAACTTTTGAAATTCCATTTTCAATTCTTCAATAGATAATGCCATTGTAAAGTTTTTTTAAACAACCCAACGGTTATTAGTCTTTCAAAAAATAAATTCCAAAAGTCCCAAAGTCACCAAGCAACCCTAATCAACACAAACTGTTTCGTTTAACGCTTTCTTCTTTTTATACTTTCTCTTCTTGGGGTAGAATCAATTGCAAATTTCCAAAATGTATTTTTTGAAGTCTTATTACAGTTTATCTCTAGTCTTATAAGCTCCAAGCAATCTCCTTCAGCAAAGTCTTAATATAAGTTCTTTATCTCTCTCTTCCCACTTATAGCAAAAAAAAGAATTTTTAAAATCTGATTCCAGTGTTCAGAAATTTTTAATACCCCCTTGTTTTATTTTTCAAATTTAATTACCTTCTGTTGCCAAGATGGGTTTTTCTGATTTCCTTCTGCTATTTCCATAGGGAAGGAGAGTGGAAAAAAAAATCTTTCCCTTTAAACTTTCTTCCACCGCTTTTTTGCAATCTTCTTAGGAAACAATGTATCTTAAAACAGTTGAATTTCCAAGGTATTTAGGTGTTACTTATTATCCCGGTTCAGCCAAAAACTTTCACTTTCTCTTGCTTCCTCCTGCACAGTCTTGTCCGGGTGAAAGTTTCTTTGTGATGGCCATTGCTGACCGCCGCTCCTCTGCTTTTGGAAAAAGGAGTTCAGCCAGCTGAAGAGGAGGGTTGCAACCCCCCAAAACCCTGCTGGACCTCCTCTATCTTCAGTTACCTCTATGGGGTGACTATTAACCCCCAAATCCAGCTGGATCGGGGGCACACCAGCAGCGAGCACAATAGGAACCACGCACAATCGTGGATTCCTGCCGCCGCCAAAGCCTTTCAAACCGCACCCTGAAGTTTCTTATTTAAAAAAACTATGAAGGAACAACATCAAGTGCTTTTTTAAAAGATTACAGAAGCTACAATATTTAACTGAACTTTGGCTTCACAATGAAGCTTTGATTCCAGGTGCTACTAGCCAAGGCACAGTGGTTACCATGGCATAAGGTTTTACGAGTCTCTAGTCAAACAAGATTTCATATCTGCCAAAAAGAAATTTCCTGTCTCTGCCCACACAGCATAGATATGGTAAATTAGCAAATCCAATCAAAGTCAAAACATTTAAATCAGAGATTGATGGTACAGCACCATAAAAAGAATAAAAGATATTGACAATATTTTTGTGAGCTTTCTTGTGTCCTTTAATATGCAGAGGGAATTAACATTTTCTTTTGAATTATTACTGTTATTATTAAGAATGCCAACTGGGTTACAGGCCTTCTTGATCCTCATCCCTTTCTCTGGAACATGGTTTCCATCAGAGATTTCATTTGCCTTACATTACTGGAATTTAGGAGGGCAATAAAAACATGGTTATATCAGCAAGCCTTTAAGAGGGAGATGATTTGATATTCCTCCTGGTTTGGGTTAGGACTATTTTACCAAATAAATGTTTAATGGTTGTCTATTTTGTTCGATTAATTTTTACCAAAATAATTGTAAAATATTGTAAGATTATAATGGTATGTAAGCTTACTTAAAATATTACATTGCCTTACGTGCATATTCTAAAGTCTAAAGGACTAAAACTTTAGTTCTTTCTCCTTCATAGAATAATAGCTGGCCCCTCAAAAAGTTTTATTATGGGAGATTTTATTTATTTATTATTTATTTTGATTTGTCAATTGCTTACAAAATAATAGATATAAGTATAAACATGAGTAAGAATACAGAAAATTGGTACAATTAAAAGGGGACAATAGGACAGGGATTCTCATCTTATGCACACCCCTTACAGACCTCTTAGGAATAGGGTGAGGTCAATAGTGGTTTGAGGTTAAAGGAGTGAGGGTTAGAGGATGTAACAACAGAGTCAGGTAGTGTTGACTTTTTAAAAAATATAGTTTCCATCTAGAAGCCAGATGTTGTATTTTCATGTCCTTTCTAATGTCAAAATAAGGGAAAGATTATTAGGAGGGGAACTTTGGAGAACATAGTGAATATTGTAGAAAGGAATTCTAGGAATTATCCTATTAAATGTTTATATCTATGCTGCTCTTTGCTGAAAATAAGAGGAGAAGCATTCAGGGACCTGAGGCATTTTTAGTTTTTGTCCCCTTATAATTAATCAAGGTAAGCAAGGCATTGATCGGCCATACACTAATTACAGAGTTTTAGGTGAGATAAAGACATCAGACCTTCACAATGAACCTCTACTTGGCTTTGATAATCCATTTTAAGAGGCACCATTTCAATAGATCATAGGCTGTCAAGGTTTGTTTTTGTGTATCCCATGTCATTTTGTATACTAGAAGGCAAAATTACAAAATGGTGTCTCACTTTCCTTGGCCATGTCATGTGGAGAATTCACTGGAAAAAGCAATTATGTTTGGAAGAGTTAACAGTAAGGGAAACCAGGCCATCAAAGAACACAGTGACTGGATACCATCAAGGGGCAATAGAAAAACTCAAGCAGTGCAAGATCAGACGATGTGGAGAGACATGGCCCATAGAATTGCCAAGATTCAACATGAATATCGATATGGATATCCAATGGATAACAATCACCATCACCCCACCTCAGGACCGGTTGGACCTTATTGTTTTCATCTAAGCATGACCAATAAGTGTGGTTTACAATGACGGGCCTACAATTTCCATAACATCTAGTTAGCATTGTCAGCTTCAGATGTATCAGTAGGGAAGACTGAAGTTATACAATATATACAGCAAGAATATATTACTGCAGCAACTTGCCAGCTATATTTACCTTGTGCTCCTAAATCGATCCCGGGCATTCTTTGTAATTGTCATGTGCAGATGTAATTTCACGAAGAAAAATGGTGCATATGAACGTCTTTGCTTACTCATCCAGTCTCCTAAAATAGTGCTAGCATGATCACCTTTTTATACAATGACTATTAGAGATTTCTGGATCCAAGCTATGATTACTTCAGTGTTCATTATTGAACTATTGGCAAAATACACTTAACTAGGTGATGGCCAAGGGTAATATTTTATTGTGCCATGCAGTCAGAAAATCTTGGTCAATTAAACCCAGCAATTAACCTTAAGGGAGTTAGATTTAATACAACTAATGCTAGACTAAGCCTCTCATGACATCCAAGAAGCTTATAGATGGTTAAATAACAATTCCTCTCCTGATACAACTATTATAGAGGCTCACAAAAATATTTTTGGTTTTTATCACACTGCATTAGCAGCCACATATGTGTATAATAGTGAGGCATAAATAGTTAGGAATTAGTAATTTCCACTCAACTTTGTCTGTGGTGGCACCAACCTCAGTTGTTCTATACTTTTTTTCCCTTTTACTCCAGGAAGAAAACTGAGAAATAATAGATTCTCAATCTCTATTACAGCAGCAAGGATGATCATAAACATGACTATTAAGCACTTGATCAGCGTCACACAAATTAGGTGGTGATTATGGCCCATATAACATTTGGGTAATTATTCTCCATCAAACTTACTCATAAAGGTTTTGTGAGATGCAATTAGGCACTAAGTACACTTCCTTGAGCTTGTCTTTCAAAAAGAACAATTTCTATGATCAACATAATTGTAGGCTTAATTTTATACTTCTGCTTCTCTTCTGTTTCTGTTCAATTATACATAGTACAGTTCTACCTGTGGCATTTAGGAGTTTGAAACCACGCCAGTTCTCTGGGATTGAACTCCAGTTTTGTTATTTATGGGAAAATCTGAGCACATACAAGATTATATGTCATGCCTCTGGTGGAGACTGACTCTTAGGGAGAGGAGGAACAGCTGACAGGGAATGGAAGTGTGGCTCCGGAGGTTGTGGAGGAGGCTGGGGAAGGGCAGAGGCTGGCTGAGCAGTCAGAGGAGGACCCAGGCCCATCCCTTATCCATCCTAAGGCACGCAGGGAGGAGAGGATAAGGGAGAGATGTGGTCTCCTTGTGAGGAGAGGGCCTTGATCCTCTTTCTGGGATGCAGGTGTGACAACTGCATAAGAGTTTGACCTGTGTACTGGCAAATGTTGGAAACAAAGCGTGTTTTATTTTGGTCTAAAGTTATCTTGGTTGGCGTCCTTTCAACAGACTGTGCCTTGTTATATCCTTGAATTTGGTAAATACTTCTCCTGTTCCATTGTGGAAATTTCATCATTGTAGTTTGTTTGGGTTTTTATTTCACCTCTATCTGCTCATTAAGTTCGGACTGTTTTGCTTTCTTTTGAACATGTTTTATCTCCAACTGAGTATTATTGAATAGTGGGGCCAAGTTGGAAGCATTAAAGGACATTTATTTATGTTTTGGATTCTGTTATGTTTGTGTTACACTCTGGGTCATCTACATTTCACTGAACCAGTGAACCAACTCCCAACCTTGAATTGTTACCCACATATCTTCTTGTTAGAATGGATCCCAAATTAATGCATTGCTGAACACTGGCAGCCATTGGGCCAAAGCAGCTGGTCAATTTGCTTGAGACCTTAAAAGCTAAAATTGAGTTATCTTCATAAAGTTGAAATTGACTTATTTTTATAAGTTGCAAAGGATACGGGTGGGATAAAAATTTGAACAATTTTTATCTTACCCGTATCCTTTGCAACTTTATAGGAGCTGAGACTCAGAATTCATGGTTACTGCCTTCTGGTAGCAATGTACCTTCCAAATAATAATTATAGTGTTGAACAACTTTTTTTCCCCAGGATATAAAAGTGCTATCTTTACGTTTTACAGAATTGCTTCTCTCTTTAAATCACATGGCATGTCTGCTAATTCTGAGTTCTTTATGTTCCTTGAAGATCAGCCCTTGTCTAAACTGCCAATCTGTAGGCAAAATATAAATGCCTAATTTCAAGGGGTTTGCATTGTTGTCACTGAATTATAGGTCAATAAAAACATTCAGTCTCCTGTGCTATTTGATTTGCCATCATTATGCTTTTATCGTGGTCCAAACACTTCGAATTTTTTCCTGAAGGAAATTGTTTTTTTACCAACTGCAAAACAAATATTACATATGAAGAAGCTCAACTTTGTACCAGTAAACTTGTGGCTTCAATTTGGTTCTGCACATTTCCTGTAGGACCACCTGTTTTCCCATTTTTCAATTTTCTTTCGGCTCTGAGGTATACCAGAAACCAGTTTCCATAGTCACTTGTGATTTCTCCCCCCCTTTTAGCTATGTTGGCCATAAGATTGACCAAGAGTTAAGAAGTCCTGAAATTGACTAGCCTATCTCTGACTTAAGGAAGTACTTAGCAATATACAGATAGCCCTCAGCTTACAACAGTTTGTTTAGTGACCATCCAAAATTATAACAGCACTGAAAAAAGTGACATGATGGTATTTCAATTTATGACTGTTGCATCATCCCCATGGTCACATGATCAAAATTAGGATGCTTGGCCACTGGCATGTATTTATAACGGTTGCAGTATCCCAGGATCATGTGATTATTTGTGATCTTCAAAGTCAATGGGGAAGCCAGATTCACTTAATATCTTTGTTACTAACTTAATAACTGCAGGGATTCACTGAAAAACTTTAGCAAGAAAGGTTGTAAAATGGGGCAAAACTCACTTAACAATTGTCTCGCTTAGAAATTTTGGGCTCCATTGTGGTTGCAACCCGTAATCAGGAGGACTCCTCTCTTGAATTTCAATAGCTTGCCTGCATGAACCTCCCTTCCTAATAGCTGCTACTTCCAAGAGTTCTAGCTCCTCGCTTCTGCCCACTTTCATATAATAGTCTTTTGATAATTTGGATAATTTATAGCTCCTTCACAGATCCCCACAACTGCTTTTTAAAATTCCAATAGCGCTTATTCAACAACTACAACTGCAACTGCTGTGGTGACACAGTGGTAAGAATGCAGTACTGCAGAGCTAACACTGCTCACTTCAGGAGTTCAATTCTGAGAGGCTCAAGGTTCACTCAGCCTTCCACCCTTCCAAGGTGGGGAAAATGAGGACCCAGATTGTTGGGGGCAATATGCTGACTCTGCAAACCACTTAGAGAGGGCTGTAAAGCACTGTGAAGTGGTATATAAGTCCAAGTGCTACTGCTATTGCTATCTGGACAAACAAAGATGCAAAAACCCCTCTTTGCTGCCCCTAGTGTTCGATAGGCTAACTGGTCAACCCATAGTTCTAAGGAATAAGAAAAGTTTTAAAACTTCATGCAGTTGATCCCATCACAGGAAAGAATAATTTTAAAAAAAAATTATGGTGCATGAGGTAACCAGGGCATGCCAACTGAAGCAGGCTTTCCATGTAGTGGTTGAGTTTGGGCAGAACAAGAGAGCAGTGCTGCAAAATCCTCTTCCAGGTATATGGTGTAGGGAGGCATTCTGTGGAGCAGCAAGGTTTAGAGCAGGGGTCTCCAACCTTGGCTCCTGGAAGCCTGGCGGACTTCAACTCCCAGAGTTCCACAGCCAGCTTTGCTGGCTGTGGAACTCTGGGAGTTGAAGTCCGCCAGGCTTCCAGGAGCCAAGGTTGGAGACCCCTGGTTTAGAGGAACGGTATTCCCACTGGCTCTGGGAAGGGAGAGAACACAGAAAAATAGTTGCATGGATTCCCCCCCCCCCTCCCAAAAGAGGTGAGAAAAGAAAAGTCACAATTCAGTGTGATAGTTAAAAAGCTTTTTGTGATCCCTTTGGCATTCAATACTTTTAACAGCTGTGTACTCCACACATCAGTGTATAACAAGTTGCTCAGTGCATTCATTTTGCAAAGTGCTTATATTGTAAAAGCACAACATATAATGCAACATATTTTTATATTTGAGTCCTGGGCAATTTCTAAACTGTGCACCCCGGTCTTCTGAATACTTCAATGCCTGGGAGTTGCTGAGGCCTGGATGGGGAGAACAGGCTTAAACTTAACTCTAAGAAGACCAAATAGCTGTGGGGCCTGGGACTACTCCATTCTAGGCATCCTCTGTCTCTGGTCCTGAGTGTGATTGTACTGCTTCTTTCAAGACTGGTACACAATCTATGGATATCAGTTTCTGCTTGAGGAGCAAGTGGCAGCTATTGCCTGAGAAGCATTTGCAAGAGAACCTCCTTAGAATCATCCATGTCCTGCTCATCTTGCAGGCCAGGGCAACTATTGCAATGTGCTCTACATGGGGCTGCCCTTGAAGACCACGTGGAAACTGCAGCTGGTCCAAAATGTAGTAGCATTACTAATGATGGGTAAGCACGAGATGCCTATGTTACACCTCTGCTCTGTGAGCTGCATTGGCTACCAATAAAATTCTGGGTGCAATTCTATGCCAATTATCACCTTTGAAGAGGGGTGGGATTCTACCGATTCGCACCTATTTGGTAGAACCGGTTGTTAACATTCTAAGCAGTTTGGAGAACCAGTTGTTAGAAGAAATTACTGGCCTAATCCTGTAAGGAAGACAGGAAGGAAACATTCTGATGTTGTTTACAGAAACTGCCTCTCTGCTAACCCTTATTACATTCTTGGCAAGACTAGACTTCCTGTCTCAGGAACCTCTCTGGAGTTTTTCCGCCTCCTTTGCTGGTACTTTGCTTGTGTGGAGTGACCATTCAAACTTACAATGGCACTGAGAAATGGTACTTATGACCATTTTTTACACTTACGATTGTTGCAGCATCCCCACAGTCATGAGAGGCCAGGCAAGGAGATGCCCACCAACTAAGCCACGCCCACAGAACTGGTTGTTACTCCTGCCTTCAAAGACCTAATATGACAGGATCTAACTCCTCCATTGGTTTTGCTTGTGAGAAGCTAGCAGGAATCATTGGAAAACATCTAATTCAGGGGTGACACATCATCACATGATATACTGCAACTTTTTTCCCTTTTGGTAAAATGGGGGTGGGCGTGGCCAGTGCATGATGGATCGTGCCCATAGGCCGCAAGTTTGACACCCCCGATCTAATTCATGGTGCTGCAGTAGCCACATGTTTGTAAATATAATTGGCTTGAAGATCCTTGAAATGTTAATTCCACAAGAGCTCCCAGATTTTGTAGGCATTTTTAAGTTAGCTCGTTTGAGGTACCTTGATTCAAAAATTGTTGCTCTGTGATGCATTGTTTTGGCTAATTGAAAGTTACAAATAGACATACAGGGGAGCTTTTATAGTATAGAGATTATTCTCACCTGCTTTTTTACTGCAAAAAGGATGGATTAGATGAATAAATCATTTCTTAATATCACAGAAGTGAAAAAACTGAGGAATGAATAGGAAAAATGAATATAAAGAAATGTGGCTATCTCATCTCCCAAGTTATCCGCAAAACACAGCTTCAATGTTAAGGATGTAGCTAAAATAATTAATGTACAATATCAGAAAGAGAACTGTATACCTTATTTATAGCATAAGTTTGTTGATATCCTATGTGCTTTTTGTCAACACTGCGGTTTGTCCTTTTTTGAAATTTAAAGGAGAAATAGTTTTTAGTAATATGATAAAATTTTCCCGAGTTGTTTCATCTATAACATAAAAGTGACATAATGACTTTTCTTTAAATGGTTATTTAAATGTTAAATATGACATTTATACTGTTTATTTTTAGTTGAAACCATATAATTAACTGCTGTTAATTATTAACTGTTAATATTCTGCTTGTTTTATATATGCATAAAGAATTCTGCCAAAATAGGAATGGAAATGGCAAAAGAAATGTGCTGACATTTTTCAGCTAGAAAATCAAAACTTTTGTCTACTTTGAGAAAACAGAGGCAAATCAATGTGTATATGGAACAATTTGTACAAAGAAAACAATTATATCTAGAGATGTTTAATAAAGCATATTTTGAGAAAATTGCATAGAAAATGCGTTAATTATTTTTGCATACAAATACTACAGAAATTGTGAGTAATTATATAGGTGTCATACAAAAACCGTGCAAAATTTCACTTACTGTGGAAATATATTTAAAATCTATGCAGCTGCAGATTTGAAACATGCTGTAAAAGCTGATTATCACCCAAATATATTTCATCCTGACTTTCTACCAGGCGTGGGCTGCTGGGGGTTCTCAGGGCTTCGGGAGAGTCCCTAGCTAAGATTCTGTGTAGTTCAGAGAACCCCCCAAATCCCACTCCTGGCTGACCCTTCCCACCCCTCCCCTCCCAGGAGTAGCCCGTTTTGGATACAGGTAAGTGCAGGGTGCATGTGAGGGCAAAAAACGGGCCTCCTGGAAGTTCAGGAAGACCAGAAATGGGTCCGTTTCCGGCTTCCAGAGAGCCAACAGAGCCCAAGGAGGCTGTTTTCACCCCACCCATAGGATTGACAAAGCCTCCAGAGCCCAGGGAGAGCAAAAATGCCTCCTGCCTTGATGCAGGAGGCTGATTAGGCCATGGCCACCCAGCAGCTGGGCAGATAACTCTTTGCTAACATTTTTGAAGCCTACCCCTGCTTTCTTCCCTCTATTTCTACTCCAGATTGACACCTGGCAACTCTGCTTTGGAAAAGGTTTAGTTACATATTTACTATACCATGAAATAGTGAACACACAATACCAAATTCCCTAGAATTTATCAAATTGTTCTGAAGAAAAATCTATCTATGTACCGTGTTTCTCATATAATAAGGCCGGGTCTTTTTTTTTTTTGAGCCCCGAAAAAATGGCTAGGTCATCTTTTCGGGGGTGACTTAATTCCCCCTCTTGCATCTTCGGGTGGGCGGGCAGTGACAGCTTGGATGTTGACCTCGGCGTTGGTGGGGCACTTTGTATCGGGGTCAACGCAGGCAGCACCATATCCGAGTGTGCAACAAAAGTACTTCCTAATGGCAAGCCCCCCCACCATTCCCCCCCATTTCACATGTTTTAATATAGGCCTTAATTTGAGGGGAGGGGCTTAATTTCATTTCATGCCTATAAAACATGCTGGGACTTCCTATTGGGGGAGGCCGTATTGTTGGAGAAGCAGAGTAATCTCCAGGAGTTGAAAATAACTTAATCAATCAATCAATCAATCAATTATTGTTCCTTTAGAGATAGAAATGGGATAGAGGGCTTGTGCTGTCCAGCCAATGTATGGGAATTGGATAATTAAGTAGCAATTGTGAGCTGTTCCCTTAAGGGAATGCATCATGGTAAATGTAATTAAGGTATCCTGGGAAATGTAGTCCATGTCACTTGAGCACATCTGTAACCCTAATTGGTCACTAGTTGACCCTTGATGGGTTGGGGGAGTTTTCCTCACTCTTGGCTGAACTCATGGACTCGTGGTAGCTGTTCTTCTATTATTACAAGATGGGAGAAAAAGGATAGGAGATAAACCTACAAGACAGATATGCAAAGGATTGGTCATTAAAAAAGAACTTCATCACAAATGTGAGTTATGAGGATACCTGATGAACCAATAAAAGTACTTTGTTATGGATGCTTTGTGGAGTTTATCTATCTGCATCTGTACAGGATACAGAATAGGACTATAGTTCTAGCAGCATGCAGAAGAGTCCAGTCTTTTAAAAGTTGCCAAGTTTGAAAAACACTGTGTTGCAGGAACAGAATCAATCTTTCCGCCACCCTTCTTCAGGGAACTGATTGTTTGAAAGCATCAGCAACTGTTTTCACTGGCCCTGTTTCCCATGACACAAACAACTCAGCTATCCCAAATCAGGAGACTCATCATCCTGCACCAACAGTACAAGATGGCTGGGTACACACAATGGCAGCCATTTTTAAAGCCTTAATAAAGAAACAATTCAGAAGGTATCACCTCATATCTTTATTTTGCTGAGACAACTGTTAAGTGGGGCCCTGGTGGCTCATGTGGTAAGACGCTGAGCCTGCACACCGCTGAGATTGGCAGCTTGATTCCTGTAAACCATGTAGGGACAAGATAGGAGCCTCCCCTGAATGCCTACCGTCATTCCAGAACCCTGTGGGTAAAGATAACACCGCCCAAAAAAATTCCTTTCACAGAGGCAGCCAGCTACCTCAGTGATCCCTGGCTAACATGTGCCATACACCAAAAAAAGAGAGACTAAACAGTATAGCAGAAATGGACCTCTGTTTGCTTTTCTCTTCTTCCCTTGCAGTATTCTTGAGTCTAGTCTGAAATTAATGAGAAATGATAGTTACTAAAACAGACAGAGGGGAAGACAATTAAAATCAATCCTCTGAGATTAGGTCCCTACTTTCTCTTAATTATAGCATAATAATTCCTTGAGAACAGTAATTGCCCTATATGCATATGATCTTGCCTTCATCTCTTCTTTAATTCTTAAGTGAGACCATATTTAATTATTATTAACTCTACCAACACTTTCCCAGCTATTCTGATGTCATCCATTGGGAGTCTCAATTTGTTTAAAAGTGTGCCATATTTCACCAGTCCTGACCCTGAAAGGAAAGTTGGGGGACAAATAGTGCAAAGGATCTAAGGGTGTCTTTTTGAGTGCTACAGTCTGTTGAGGGCACAGCTACAGTACTTCCCTCTTGTCCCCAGTCAAGCCTCTCTTCTTGCTATTCTTCTTGTTCCCTACAGAGCTGGATAAATTGCTTTAATTATTGTCTCGCTTTGATCTGTTGCCAAGAAAATTCTGCAGAGGTGTGTTTGCTGTCACCGGTGCTTGAGCTCAACTTGTAGGTTACTTCTTGTTACCTTTGAAATATGTTTGGCAGAGGTGTTGGACCAGTGGCTGGTTTAGGGTAAGAGTGCTAGACTACTTCATCGTTTATGTGAGTATTTTTATTTATTCCCCTTTCCACTTTTGTGCAAGATTGTAATAGTGTAACTGTGAAATTATCAAACCCTCTCAGGAAATGCTGCAGGTGACTCAACTTCCTTTATAATTCCTGTTTGTGTTGTTCTTTATAAATGCATGATTAAGCTTATGCTATGACAGTAGGGAAAGTGGAATCACACGCAGCAGCCTAAAAATATACGAGTATTGGTGTCAGACCCTCCTTACAGCTCCTTGACTGGTAAATGAAATGACGAAGAGGCTGGGAAGCAAAGCTGGATAATTCAGCCAAGCCATCTTGCCCAACTCATTCTCCACATGTTATTCAGATGACTCCAGTCTGCACCCTAAAGAGAGAGAGATGCAGTGGAGATGGGCAAATGATTAATAGGGGCAGCAGCTTTCATACAGGGGTATTTTTTTCCTGCCAACTGAAGAACAGGGGACAGTATCTTAAATGTAGTAGAAGGAAGGACTTTAATATTTTCTTTTCTGTAATAGAAGACTAATGGTGGTGGTGCAATTTAGAGCAATTTGACAACCGTAAAATGTGCAGACTGAGACATACACGCAGCTGTGAAAATCCTGGGAGTTGAAATGTTAAAATTTACCGCTATGTGTTAAATAAATAAAACTTACCAGGTTTGAAAAACACTAGTTTAGAGCAATGCTGCATAGCCTAGCAAGAGTTCCATTTTTTATTATATTTGTGCATATCTTGACATCTAATGCTTGCGATGTTTAGGTTTGTGGAAACTGTATTTATGTGGAAAAGGTGTGAGAAAAATCACTTTGGTTCGGGGTCTACATTTGTTCATCCTAAAGCTATCTGGCATAGGAAAACACTGCAAACAGAATTTCTGGAACTATCAAAGGCAAATGAAAGTCTAATGTGGGATTGGTATAAGTTTTCCAAATCAACAAATTAATGTATTGGCAGAGTCCAGAAATGACTAAGATGTTTGTGTTTGTGCAATTTCATAGGGTAGCCACTAGAGGTCAATATTTTATACAAGTTTAAATTTTAAGTGCTTAAATCAAAATGTAGAGGGAATGTTTGCTTGAATTCATGGCT
Organism: Hydrophis major; assembly: GCA_033807585.1. Classification (NCBI taxonomy): domain Eukaryota; kingdom Metazoa; phylum Chordata; class Lepidosauria; order Squamata; family Elapidae; genus Hydrophis; species Hydrophis major. Next base: position 77,482,609 of record CM066328.1, on the reverse strand, counting down.
AAATTCCACCAGCTACCCTCAAACTGTAAGGGGGAAAAACCGCGAAAGGGTTCAATTTTAGCAACATGATATGATTTAGCACCTTGATTACACTCTCACTGAATGCTTTTTTTGTTTTGTAATACATTTTTATTTCTACAAACACATCATTGTGTGAACAGTGTGGTTCCAGGGTATTTTACATCTTAAAACAAACATGACAATAGTTTCATGTTAATACTGTTAACTTTTTTGTCCAATATGGTATTAATGCATATTATCATTCTTAATCATTCAATATGTCATGTGCTATTTTATGTCAATCTCTATATTCTTAACATCACTTCTTTTATGATAAATATTATATTAATATTCATATTTGCAGTGTTTAACAAATTATATAATTCAAATAATCATTCATAATTTCATATTGATTTGTATTTTTCATTTCTTATCCCCTTTTTGGTACTTGGTTGTGCCACTATTATGTTTTTAAAACAAAGTCCCTTTCTAATTTCATTATAATACACACATCATAATATTCATTCTATTTACGTTTAGCAAATTGTACAATTGTACAACCCTTGCTGAAGGCTAATGGATGCTGATATAGCTGAAAGAGGAGACAGGGAATAAAGCTATGATATGAGGCAGGACGTAAGAATGCATCAGGTCCCTTTCCTTTTTCTTCCCCCATGCCCTTCTATGTTTCATGCTCCCAGACTTACAAGAGCATGAGGGATCCTAATGAGCTGCACTGCTCAATAAGCCGAAGACACACAGAGAGGGTAACTATGGCTGTCTTATCTCTTGCCATACTCTTACAAGCATTCCACACACAATCAAAAGGCTTCCAAATATCTAGGGCTGATTTAGGGGAGTGGAGGTAGGAGGGTGTGCCAACTGATCAATGCTTCACTCTGCTCTGATCTATTCAAAATAGGAACACATCAATGGCTTTGACACCATCTACTTTCTCTTTCTTTCTTGGTAGAAATACAGGAAGGGAACAAAAAACCAAATTGATTTATGTAAGAAGGAACTATGTCTGAGTTCCCATCACCTTCAGGCCCAGGGAAATTTAAACAAAGTATAGACTGGCCAATGTGGCTCAAAGCACAAGCATTGGCTTGAGAGCGGTAATTGCAGGCTCAGTCCTTTCTTTTTCAGCAGCATAATTGTATTTATTTGGTCACTGTTTGCCCAACAGGCAGATGAATAACATTCCCCAGTACATTGCGCATTTGTGTATTGCAACTGAAACAAATATTTTTGATAATGATTCCTGAATTCCTTTTTTCTGGATTGTCCTTTAGAAATCAAGCTTCATAAAAATGACTGGATTTTTGGTAGAACATAGAATCATAGGGCTGGAAGGGACTTCATAGCCCTTCTAGTTCAATTCCCTGCTCAAAACAGGAAAGATTATACCATTCGAGTAAAATAACTATCCAATCTCTTCTTGAAAACTTTCTGGCATGGAGGAATCACAACCTTGGGAGGCAAGCTATGCCATGAATTATTCTCAGTGTCAAAAAAAAATTCTCCTTACTAATATACTGGATCTCTCTTTAACAGGCTTCTACCCACTTCTTGTCCTGCCCTCTGCTTTGGAGAAGAAGCCAATTCCCTGTTCTCTCCCTCAAATATTAGAAGACAGTTCTTTCTATGATATTCTTCCCTAATCTTTCTCTTCTATGTGCTAGAGTCAGACCTAGCCCTCTCAAGCATTCATCATACAGTTTAGCTTCCAAACCCTTTATCATCTTTGTTGTTCTTTTCTGCACACTTTCTAGGGTGACCAGAACTGGACATGGTATTCCAACTGTGGTTTCGCAGTGTGACATAAATTCCTGTTATTGCTACAAGTGGGAAATTGTCTAGAACAATGTTTCATTTATAGTGCATATAGTTTAGTAGATACCGAGTAAAAATATCCCATCATTAATTTTAAATTATAGTCAATAAATAAAGTTTCCAACTTTGGCAACTTTAAGATATGTGCACATCAATCCCCAGAATTCCTCATGGCTGGATAGAGAAATCTGGAAGCTGAAGTCCATATACCTTAAAGTTGCTAAGATTGACAAACACTGGGAGGAATACCCAAAAATTCAAGATGATATCCAGGACTCCATTAAATATAAAAACAGGCAGAATTATAACCACATGATTTTGTTTGTTAAAACATATGGTCATAAACCAAACAGAAATTTAAAGTACTATATATCACATAGCATTTGATAAAAGACATTCATGCCTGCAAATAAACACACCATGGAAAGAAAACAAGTTGAAAAAAAAAAGTTAATTGTCATAAATGATGCTAGAAATTCTAGAGACTTCCTGATGCTGGTTGATTGGTAGGTAGTACCAGTAATCCTCATTTAATGACCATAACTGGGACCAGCAGCTTGATCATTTAGTGAAGTAAAAAATGTGACTGCAATTGTGCTTATGCTTTTACTTCAGCTTACCTTTGCTTTACAGCCCTGTGAAAGTCATAAATGCTGGGATTGGTCACAGAGATACTGTCAACTAAAAAGATACTCCTTTGGTCTTTTTAGCTGCCAGAAAAAGGGAGCGGAGGAAAACAGTGCATTCCTTCAGTGCTTAGATAATCACTCTGGCAGCCCAAAGTTGTCGGAGTGCAAGAATATTACCAGAGAGCATGATTGATGACTCTTGGCTATGGATGTGTCCCATTGAAGAATGTGTCCCATCAGAGGGTGGGGGGAAGATCAGGGTCAAGGAGGAAATGAATGATGTATTTTAGTATTGGCTACATGCAGTTAACACCAACACGGCCACTTCTAATAAATCAATTTTATTTTCTCTGAGAGATGCGGCTAAAGACTTATGATTTGAATGGGGTTGAATTTGTTGGAGTCCTGACAGATACGTTTACATCATCGCCATAACTGTGAACAGGAGCTGTGCAAGACAGTTGCTAAGTGAGAGTTACCTGCATACAGTTACTATATGTTTGCAGTCTGAACACTTTATACAGATAGTCTGTGACTTACAAGCACAATTGAGCCCAAAATTTCTGTGGCCAAGTGACACATTTGTTAAGTGAATTTTACCCTATTTTACTTCCTTTCTTGCCACCAAAGCACAAAGGCATGTTGTTGAGTAAATCACTGCAGTTGTTAAGTAAGTAACATGATTGTTAAGTGAATCTGGCTTCTCCATTCATTTTGCTTCTCAGAAGGTCACCAAAGATGGTCACATGACTCTGGGACACTGCAACCATCATAAATATGAGTCAGATGCCAAGCGTCTGGAATTCAATCATGTGACCATGGGAAAGCTGCAATGGCTGTATGCGTGAAAAATGGTCACAAGTCACTTTTTCAGCGATGTTGTAACTCAACGGTCACTAAATGAATTATTGTAAGTCAAGGACTACCTGCAGTTAGAGGGAAGATTCCTTCTGCCACCCTTTTCCCCAAAAGTGGTAGCTACCAGACTTCAGAAACACATGCACCACTGTCTCAGTGTCAAAGTATGAGCAATGCTCTTGATAAAGAACAGCATTATATCTACTCAATAACAGCACTGTGGGGAAGGCATCCAATGGGCCAATGTGAAGGCCCCTCCCCCATGAGATGGAACTAATAAATGACAGAGGTATTGGGGAATGGTAAAAGAATGGAGAATGTGAGCTCATTATAGCAGAGATGAGAAATGTTGTTCCCTCTCTTGTAAATAAAGACCTGAAATTATCTGTTCAAGCTCTCTCCAGGTTCATCTGGGAAAAAATGCAGGAGGAGATACATTCCAGCTTCCCTTCCAGTCACGCCGTCACAATCGCAATCTTCCTGCATTTTTTCCATTCCCTCCTGTGAAGGAGCCCCTGGCTTCTTCACAGACTCACTCAACTCTCTTTATTCCAAATGCATGCAAGATCTTTCGGATTTCATCTCTTCTGGCTGACAGAGATTGCTCAAGTTTTCCTTGAGGGCTTGGAAATCCTGAAATCTGGAACTTCCAACCAAGGCGAGCGATTGCCAAATGATGTTGTCCTCATTTTTGCATGTGATGAGCAAGATAGGCAAACGATCGGCTTTCTGTGGATTCTGTTGCTTTCCCTCTTCAGCACATCACTATTTGGAAGGGGAAGTGTTTAGCAGACATGGTGCCCCAGCAGGAATAGGGTGGGTCTGCCTTCAGATATCTGTTTCTCTTCCCTGCTTCTCTGCCCTTCCTCCTACCCATTCTGACAAGCACTTGTTTAAAAAAAAAGGGGGAAGGAAGCTGAGTCACCAACAGCAGTTCTTTAGAAGGAGCACTTTTATTGAGGATTTCATGATTTTTTTCCCCCTATATTTCACTGTGGTGTGATTTTAATCTTGCATAAAACTGAGAAAAAAACCATAAATTTCCTGGAGTGGTATAGAGCTACTGCACTAATCAATTCAACTGACCATCAGTATTTAGTATTTATTCGATTTGTCAATTGCTTACAAGATACAGGTATAAGAATAAATATAGTTTTGAATACATGAGATAGATACTTATAAGAAAAATTAAAAGAAACAATAGGACAGGGACGGTAGGCACGTTGGTGCGCTTATGCACGCCCCCTACAGGCCTCTTAGGAAGGGGGTGAGGTCATAGACAGTCTAAGGTTAAAGTTTTTGGGGTTTGGGGAAGAAACCACAGAGTCAGGTAGAGTATTCCAAACATTGACCACTCTGTTGCTGAAGTTGTATTTTCTGCAATCAAGTTTGGTGTGGTTAACCTTCAGTTTGTATCTTTTGTGTGCTCTTGTATTGTTATGATTGAAGCTGAAGTATTCATTTGCAGGTAGGACATTGCAATGTATGATTTCTGCTCCGAATTTTTGTTGACATTTTTTTGAGTCAACTTTGAATCCTTGTGATTACAGGGACATATCCATATAGCTTTCCTGGAAACAGGATTCAATGTCAGTTATTTCCATAACAGGATTTTCCTGAAATTTCCCATATTAAGTATGTCCAGAGAAGAATAAAGTGTTGTATTCTGTTACTCTTGCAGAAAACTATGACCTACCAAATGCAGGGCAGCTCTGACTCTAATGTGTTCTCCAGGTTGATAAAGTAAATTGAGTTTTAATTTTAACTTATCCATAGAGTCTTCTTTTTCAGCAATCCATACCAAATAATTTCCCTAACATTTTATAAGCCATTATGCCCACCTCTAGATTAGAACCAAGTCAGACAACCATTAAAGTGAGGTGGCTACATTTTCCCATCCTATTCAATATGTACTCTCTGATCGAAACAGTTCTTCAGGACAGAATAGCTAATGATAACTTCACATAGTGTCACTCATAGCTTATGGAGGAGATGAGGGCAATGCCATTAAGGCAGAGATAGAGAATGCAGTGGGCAAGGAGCTGTGGATAAATGTAAATGCAGATATGACCACATCCAATGACAGTAGACATATAATTCAGATCCAGAAATTAAAGAGTTGTTTTCCTTATGCATCATCATTTTAGTCATTGTCTATCCACTGCAGGAGGAAGGCCTCTTCCGTATGTTTCCAACCAATATACACCTGAGCTTTCTTTTGCCAACTGAGGCCTCAGTACTTGCTGGTGTTGTCAATCATCTTGTTTTAGATCTCTTTCATGGACACTTTTTATCGTGGGATCTACTCTATGGCTGCCTTGGTCCACCTGCCATCAGTTCTTCTTGCTACATGACTGGCCCATTTCCTTACATATAATGTAATTATATTTAAACATATATTTAACAATTTAAAATATAATAAGGCTATAAACCTCTATCCTCAACTACCCTTCTTCTACCCTTAAGACACAGCAATTATTTTTCTTAAACTTTATCGTTTGTGTCTCACTGTGCAACTCAGGGCAATGTGCGTACGTGTTGAAATCAGCAACTTAATTTCAACACAAGACTCTTTCCACATATATCCACCGAACTATTAGGTATTCAGAAAAAAGTCACCAGAGCTGCCTTAAAACTGAGTATGTTTTGTCATTATGCCATTTAATAATGGCCAAAGCTACAGAGAAAAAACAACAACCCTGAATTATTAATATCAGGAAAGCCTAGGGACTTGCTTAGAATATATCATGCCTAGTGATAAAGCAGGGGTACACAACAATATTGAGTCCAGAGGTTGTCTTTAAATGGAAAATTGTGCCTGCAGTCCAAAATGTAGATGGGGACAATGCACAATCTAAATTTGATAAAATTTAAATGTAACGGATTGATCAAAATTAACACAATGACTCTCAATGTATTTAACCATGCCATCCTTCAATCCCATTAACAAGTTGTTCACCACTATGCAACAGCTCTGGAGGTTACAGCGAAAGAAGAAGAGTCCCTTGTAAGTGAGGTGCAACAGGTCATGATAAAATTCATCACATCCTATTACTATTCCAGTTAACTTGTAGAAATCAGTAGTGAACCATTCTTGTATGGAATAATTCTGATAATAGGAGGAAAACAGGATACAGGCAGACTTTTTTTCATAATATCTTCTGGGATAAATTTAATTCAGGATGTTCCTAGATGAGCTGCCTTTCAAGCCAACCAAGCATTGTTCTTTTTGAGATAAGCCACAACTGCAATATCAAATGACGTCCCATTCATGCTTTGGGTATGTATAACTCAGTGATGTGTTGGGCATGGCTTGGTGGGTGCACTCTGCACACATGCACACACTCTGCGCATGCACAGAGTCTGTCCAACTCGCCTCCTGCAATCCTTCACTCTCCCTGCTGCTTCAGCAGCTGACACGTGGCAATCTGATGTGTCATGCAAAGCAGCTGCACTTCAAAAGCATGACATAAAGGTTGGTATGGGAGGCTGGGCAGGTTGGAGAGAACCGGTTTGGTCCCTGCTACTCATCGGTGCTACCAGCTCGGCAGAACCGGGCAGAACCTGTCGAATACCACCACTGGTATAACTTCCTTGTATGATCTGTGCATATAGAAGGACACAATATAGCTTTGGGGATGTCAAATACAATTCACAGAACTTATACTTGTTTATTTGTGTTGATTCTCTTTTGGGCTAAGAAACTCAGATAATGAAAACATAAATAACTAGACCTCGAAAACAAGTACTTTTTATATGTGCAAAAATCTATCTGCAATAACTAAAATATCTTCCCCAAGCCACCCTCTAAAAATCTACTCCAGACAGAAACATGCACCCCAAATCACATGTATATTAATCTTTTTCCATTGATAACAAAGTCTAGTTGGTTTTATCCAGCACAGCACAGCTAAACATGAATAATGGAACTGTGAATAATGAGGATATTTGCATAACAATAGGAACAAAGATTATTATAAGATCTCTAGTGGATTCCTCAAATTGGTCTTTTCCTCCTTCACAGATTTTATTATGAAAATCACATATGAATGGGTGCAAGACCATTAGAAGGTTACATATAATGTCCTCTCAGCCCCTGTAAATTGAATCAAAATTTTAAAGACCCTTTTCCTTTGAATTGAAGCTATCCCTTCCCTGTTCAGTGTAATTGCTGCATATCTGGCAAAGATATAATATTTAGGCTAATTAAAAGACCACGTCTCTCTCTCTCCATGTGTATGTATGTATGTATTGCATGGATGGATGAAGAGAGAGAGAGAAAGAGATGATAGATATAAGAGAGAGAGAGAATACCGTTTCATGTCTACCAGGGGAGACATGATAGCAGTCTTCCAATATTTGAGGAGCTGCCACAGGGAGGAAGGGGTCAAGCTATTTTCTAAAGCACCTGTAGGCCAGACAAGGAATAATGGATGGAAACTGAAGAAGGATAGATTTAACCTGGAAATAAGGAGAAACTTTCTGACAGTGAGAACAATCAACCAATGGAACAGCTTGCCCTCGGAAGTTGTGGGAGCACCATCACCTGAGACTTTCAAGAAGGGATTGGACTGCCATTTATCAAAAATGGCATAAGGTCTCCCGCTTGGGTGGGGGATTGGACTAGATGACCTACAAGATCCCTTCCAACTCTGATTATCTGTTACCTGAATGATAAATAGTGGTGTTTTTTTTCCAGACTGCAGTTAAATTTATACACGCATCATACCGTATGTATGACTTTGCCAGTATGTAGGAATTTCTGTGTGTGTGAGAGAAGTAGAAATAGGTCTATTTATACACAGAGACAAATGTGCTAAGCTTTCATTCTTTTTTTTTTTTTTTTAAATTGTCATTAAAGTCTGACAAACCACAAGTCAAAACCTATAAGGGCAAGGATTTACCAGTGCCAGGATTAGGATGCAAAAATCTGGATGGCCACTATATATCTCCGCTGCCATCTGTGAGATCTCAATTTTTGCAATTCAGATCTGGCAACCCTCGACAGGATCCCACAAAATGGGAGGAAGTTAGTGAAATGTTTGCTCTCAGAGGTAAGCACCCTCCATTTCCTCCCTTCCCCTTCAAAGCATCTGATATGTTTGAGGATTTGCATAGTGTGTAAATCACAACCACAGGTAGTCAAATAACAACTGTTTTCCATAGGAGGAAATGACTCTTAAATCTCAGTTTATGTACATGGAAATATTTTGACAGCAAGTTGGCTTTTAGAGCAAGCCTTCTGTCTGATGTACTCAAAATAGGCTCAGTGATTGCCATTTTTATGAGCTCATTCCAGTTTAGTTTGTAACTTTTTATGAATATTATAGTTATCTTTTGTGTTTTCATTGCTAAAAATGTTATCTTCATAGATTTTAAAGGACTACTCAAATCATCTCTGCTTCATGCCACTTCTATCCAATTTCTATTTTAAAATATTTAATGTAAATGAGAGAGAGATTTCCCACTGCTCGATCATCTTATAAAGTAGAAGTATTTTTTTTCCTTTTGCTGCAGGAAAAACTCACTACAATTAATTTGCAGATTTCAGACAGACAGCCATTGCAGAATAATCCAGGGAATTGCAGAGCTAAAGGCTTCAAAGCATAACTGGTAAACTACATTAAACCATTGTTTACATAAACATGATATACTTTCTCTCTATATATATATCTGATCCATAATGTATTTAAAGCATAAATTTACCAACTATGCTGGGACTCTGTTTGCATGGCTAACCCTGTCCACTTCTCCCATTGGCAAGCAATCCCAGCTCTGGTATGAAATGGAGACTGGCTATCTTCAACAACCTTTCAACTGTAACAAAGGATTTGCTGGCTTATGGTTTTATTTTATTGTATTTCAGAATAACCGGATTATGGAATGACAGATTTGGAAGGAACCTTTGAGATCTTCTAGTCCAAACCCTGCTCAGGCAGGAAGCCCTATGCCATTTCAGACAAATGGTTGTCCAATCTCTTCCAGTGTTGGAGCATTCACAACTTCTGGAGGCATTTCATAGCAATGAAGCATTCATTTAGAAGTTTATCCACCATACTTTTTCTGGGAACATGGATGCAGGCTGCATTTTCTAAAACAACCCCCCAAAATGGTACTTTAAGATGAGTTAGGAAGTAATGCTGCCTGGGGAATTCTGCAAATTGAAGTCCACACATCTTTAAGTTGCCAAGGGAACTTTAAGTTTGAGAAGCACTGAATAGGCAAGCAGTAGCCACCCTTTGTGAAGAGGCCACCATTAATAAGGGAAGGGAACAAGGATTTCTAAAGAAAAACAGTTTCTAAAGAAAAACAGTTTCTAAAGAAAAACAGAGCTGCTAGTTAACAAAGTATCTTGGTTTTTCTCAGTGTCATATTCTCTGGACATATTGGACCTACAAATCCTCTCATTCCCTGAGTACTGAGGAGAGCTGTCCAAATTCCCTGCCACAATGTTTAATGTTGAGAAATGAATAAGAAGTCTCAGAAAGGAAAGGAATGTTGAAATAATTTCTGAATTGCTGAAGAGAGAAGCAGAAGCTTCGATGGGGAAGTTGACAGCAGGAAACCAACTCGCTAGTTGGTTTCTTTTCTGCAGTTGACAGTTCCTGTTGATCCCGTCTGTCTACTTAGCCTGCCATTTCTGGATTTTTCAGTGTTTACCTGCCTGCTTTGGAAAGCCCATCGTTTGCCTATGCAGATCAGGAACTCAGCATTTGTCTCTGGAAGCCACTGAAGCGTTTTCCCTGCCTATAAAGCATGATGGTTCCTGACATAACAGGGAGCACCATGTGAGGAGAAGCTCCAAAAGGCAGAAAGGAGGCAGAGGAAGAGAAGAGAGGGGGAGGTGAAATGCCAAAATGTCAGTGCTTACTCCTATCCTGACACCTCCTGAGGTGAAGAAGTACATGACTGAAGGTGAACGCTTTATTAAGTGGGATGATGTAAGTACGATTGACAATTCTTGCTTTGATATGGACATGGGAGAAAAACCATTTGGAGGCTCTGGATCACATGCATGGTATTACACATACATAGTGTAATGAACATTCATGGTTGAGAGTTAAGGTGGCTTTGTGTCTTAGCAAATTGAGGACAATTACTGTTTCCAATTCTGCCTGTTTCAGGAAGACGGAGCAGCAGGGCCTTTGATAGCCCTTAGAAAAGGGACTGAGATGATATACAGTACAGTGCAAATTTATCCCTGGATTGATAAATTGCTTCCTTTTGTTATCACCCTGACAGAGAGATTAAGAGATTTTTGATAGAGGCCTGTTAATAAGTAAATGTCTTTATATATAATACTTACTGAGATGTGCTCATACCAATCTGTGGTCATGTGTATTACTCAGCATCCCAATTTACTAGCTGTAAAATTATGATTAACTGCAATTTTTAAATACTTCACAAAATTTGGCAGAAAGCACAGAAGGATTGCATTGCACTGATATCCATCATGCTTTAGGTGAAATGGAAAAAGCTCTATGTTTAAATGGTAATAGGTAAAGTCTGTTTGTCGACAACGTTGGGCCTCCTATTTCCACAGATTCCAAGTTTGCAGAATGTTCATTTTGCAGAAAATATCAATAGTAAAAGGTGTATTGCCGCATCTTTTGATTAATAAAAAAACATTACCCTTTGCAAAACAAATAAAACACATGTGTCCAGCAATCATTTGTTGGCATCTGTAATAATATAGAATACATTTTATAATTTTTTAATATAGTTTTCTTTGCCTCCTCACTCTCCAAACTTAATAAACAATCAAATTCCAGTATTTTGGCATATAAGTCAATATTACATTCACATCTTCAACATTTACACATATTGCCATGAATCTACCAATGTACTTTAATACTCATTCCCCAAAGGCTAATAAATTATCAATATTTACCACCAGTCACATTATCTCCATAGTAGGATAGGTTAGCTGTGGAATAACACAAAGCAGTATATGATGGAAGTCAAGCATGCATGATCATAAATAGAATGCTTAGTGAATTGTTCAACATTGTACTAGAAAAGGGGATAGAATCTCAGTTGTTTAATATATGCATGAATAAATATATAAGGAATTCAAGTGTGGACATTAGACATATGCTTGTTACAAATGTGTATGTGTGTGTGCCTTCTTATGAACACTATGTCATTTTTCTGGCTTAGAATCCAAACGTTTTGCAATGTTCGGTATATTATCTAGATTGCATAATGCCTGGAAAGGATGGCTTGGATGTGGAATAGCCATGTGATGGTGATGTTTTTAAATTATACACCTGTAATGAAGAATTAGCTAGTTGATGAATCTGTATACATTGGTAGACTGTTGTCTAAAGATGGAAAATATGGCTGGAGAAGTTTTAAGACATGCAATATTTGTGCAATGATCGTGAGAGGTATATGGTCTGTGGCAAATAATAAATGTTTGATAATATTGATAGCATGGATTAGGACTGAATGTAAAAGAAATACAAGAAGGAAGAGCGAATTGGTGGGAAGGAGAGGACCAAGAATGTTATGATTGGATGGAGTCCAAAAAGAGAGATGAGAAATGTAAATTACACACACACACACACACACACACACACACACACACAAATGTATGAATTGGTGTTTAGGTGTGATAAAATGCTAAAGGCTAGCCTACAAGGATAGAAAACTTTGGGAAGCTATAATGAATGTTTTTGTGTAAACTAGATTTAGCTATGTTTCCTTTTCTCTTATCTCCCGCCTTTTATTTCCTTTACTTACTGCTTAATGTGCTTTGCCCCCTGTGCTTTGCATAAGATTGCTAAATTCTGGCATGGTTGTCCTTAGCGTACTTTCCACTAAAGAGAGAATTCTTACAAAAGAGGGCAGGAGAGGGCAGCCTTGCATAAAGGCTACATCTGCTGATGGAGTGTAAAGATTCAATTTTAGAAATACATTATAATTTGTACAGAAATGCAGCACATCTTATCATCGTGGAAAATGAGTGTGTTCAAGTGCTGGATGTTCCAATGTGTTGTGACTGTGGATGACAACTTCTCAATGTTTGCTCTTCTGTCTTAATGCTTTCCTATCAATAAACTTGACTCAGACTGAACAGCCCTTGAAATCAAGAATACATTCTTAAAAGCAGAGGGTTGCCTTTTTTTAAAAAAAGAAATACTCTATCCTAAAATGAATAAATGGAGACACTTGATAATCAAGAAGATGCATGCAGTATACAAGAATGCAACTAAATATAGCATCTCCCTTTTTTCTTCAAGCTTCTTGAGAATTATCATTGCTCAATAATGAGGAAGCTGAATCAGTATATTTGATCTCTCTATCTCTGTCTATTTATATCTGTTTCAGATATGTATTAAAATTGCTGCCAGTAACAGTATCCAGATTGGGAACATGTGCATCAAACTTAGCTAGGTTATTTGTTACCCCTTCATGGACCAGCTTTGCAAACATTTTATTGATTTAATTAATTAAATGTATATGTCACTCACCTCAATCTGCAAAGTGATTCTGGGCAGCCTACAATTAAACACATAAATATAATCCAAATATAATATTATTTATATTAATATAAAACATTAAATAAGCAGACAGCAAGAAAAAAGCAAGATGGATATGGTGGTAGCATTGTCCCTGTTTATCCACCAACCACCAGTTTGGCTTTTATTGCTGAGGTTCGAGTTGGAACAAGCTGTCATTTGGATATAAGCTGTTGTAACAATCCTATATTTTGCAAATGTCCCCTCTAAATTTTTGTTTGGACAAAATACCATCTCAGCCAAAGGTGGCATTCATCAGGTTCTGACCAGTTCTGGAGAACCGGTAGCGGAAATTTTGAGTAGTTTAGAGAACTGGCAAATACCACCTCTGACTGGAGATTTTACACTATCCTTCCCCTGCCACACCCACCAAGCCACATCCACAGAACCGGTAGTAAAAAAAAATTGAATCCTACCACTGATCTCAGCCTTTCATATTGAAGCAGATCAGTGCAAATCTCCTCATGGCATTTGTACTGTATGGTACAGTGGCAATAAGTATGTTAGAAGATGAAAGGTATATTCTGAATCAAGACAATTTCAGAGTTTGAGATAATGCTCAATAAAGTTGTTAACATGAAGCAGGTCAGGAACTGACTTCAGAGGTATTGAAAATCCTCAACTTATAACTGGCTGCTTAGCACCAGTTTGAAGTTACATTGGACCCACCTGAGGGCTACATATGACCTGAATTCAAAATTTTGACAGTTGGGGGACCCCATGACCATATTTTGAGTTCTCTGAATTTTGATCACATGACTATGCGGATGCTGCAACAGTGGTAAGTGTGAAAAAGGATCATAAGTCACTTTTTCAGTGCCATTGTAACTTTGAATAGTCACTAAATGTATAGTTGTCAGTTGAGGACTATCTGTATTCATTTTTGTTGTTTCTTATCTAAATTTAAAAAATGAATAAATTAAGATTTTTGAACTATGCATCTTTTTCCTCCCAGGAATCTGCAAATGCACACCCTGTCATTCTACGGGTGGACCCAAAGGGATTTTATCTGTATTGGACTTTTCAAAGTAAGGTATGTCCTGACCGCCAAAAGCCACAGTATACAGTAAATGTTTTCAGAAACAAATCAAGCTCCTAACATATATCATAGCTGTCCTCTAAACTATGATCTTAAAACCATCAGTATACTGCATAATCTGTGCTGGAGATTCTAATTTAAGATTCTCAGATAGAAAAAAAAATCTTAAAATTGGAAGGCATTGTAAAGCATATATATTAGAAATATTTGGCATTGTTAGAATCCAAAATGTAGAAAATCTTTTTTTAATAAACTCATTAAAATTGCTTCGGATTAGATTATTTTTAGTTCTTCTGTTTTGATGGAGCAGTAGACCTTGTTACAATCGCAGACCATACTCTAGGGACTCTGACTGTGAATTTTAGCAATTACAGTTCAGCTAATTTTAGATGGCATTTTAACATTTGCCTCTTAAGAGATTAATGTTTTACAGAATATTTGAAATTAAAAAAATAAATTGGAGTTCTACCAAGATGTTAAGTCACTGCGGTAAGCAAAAGACATCTATCAGGACACTCATTATTGCTTTCATTTTAGCAAAAAGGAGATTTAGAGACTCTAATTTTGAACAGTTAGAAAATAAGATTAAAAATTCATTTTTGTTATATGCTAGAAACAAGACAGACAACTCACACCAAACATTTAAAACAACAAAATGAAAAGTGGGGAGATTCTATGCTCACAACAGGTTGAATACCTTGAAATGTTTCATCCAGACGTATTGGTAATCTGGAGAAGCTGTAAATTTTTGGTGTTATCATTTGATACAACAAAAATAATGAAATTTTATATCTGGAATTCAGACCAATGATGAACAGTTATTTTGTGAGCCAGGATCTGTCAATTATCAGTTTTATTATAATTTTTGTTATATTATATTTATATTCAGGTAGATCAAATAAGCAACCCTTAACTGAAAAGCAAGGAAGTAACAATTTTGTGGGAAATATTGAAATGGAAAACTTTTTTTAGATAGGAAAAAAAAAAAACCATTTCTTGACATAAAACAAAAAATCTCAGAGATGTAATCAATGAAACTAAGAGCTCTGAAACAGATGGTGGTTCAGTTACATTTATTTTATTTATTTATTTCTTTTGATTTGTCAATCACTTACAAGATAATAGGTATAAGTATATACATAGTTATGAATACATGAAATGGGTACATATAATTAAAATAATAGAAACAATAGGACAGGGACGTTAGGCACATTGGTGCGCTTATGCACGCCCCCTACAGACCTCTTAGGAAAGGGGTGAGGTCACTAGTAGAAAGTCTAAGGTTAAAGTTACATGGTCCAGAACTCTGACAGGCTTATTGGAATCGATATTGGTGAATGCTTAAAGTCATTTAATCCTTCTAAATTACTGTAAACAGTTGACTATCAGCCTGAGAAAGACCCAACAAGATTACAAGGAATGGACTCATATCTTTGCTTAATGTGGACATTAAACACTAGACAGGCTTAAGATAGTAGCATTTGTAATTTAGCCTATTCTGGATTTATAAAAAAATAGATAAGCATCTGCTTGATGATTGATATTATATATGTCATGAAGATACATTGAAATAAGCTGTTCTAATTTCATTGGGTGTTAGAAGGGCCTTTGACATGGTTCAGGCTGAATTTATAATATGTTTTCTAGGAAGATATGGATTTCCACCATATTTTGTGCATTGGATAATAATTTCGCATTTGCACTCAGTGGCAAGAGTTTTACAAATGTATTTATCTTTCAACATATGAAGTTACAATGTGACACCCAGCAAGGATATTTCTTAATCTTTAATCTGGTTTTTGAACCATTAGTTTTTCCTATTTGTCTCCAGAAAATAAAAGTGTAGCGGCACCTGATACTGGATATAAATATGCTGATTATCTTATAGTTGTTCTTGATAATCATGCAATATTGTCAACAAAGCTTATAGCATTTTGGTTTATATTCTGGTTACACTAATGACTGGAACACATTTTATTTGTTACTTTTGGAATTTATCATAAGATTTATATGTAATATCCACTGACTATAGAATACTTACAGTAGGTTTACACTTAGCCCTCAACATATAACACAATTGGAATTTGAATTTGTAATGGTCATAACTTCAAAAACAGGTCATATATCATTTTTCCAGAGACCATCATATCATTGACAGTCACTAAACAAATGCTCATAAACTGATAGCTACCTATATATTGTTCTCAAAGTATATCAAATATGTTTTTTTTTTCTTCCATTGAATCATATCCAATTCTTGGAGATTCTCTCTAGACAAATCCCTGCAGTGTTCTTGGTAAGGTTTTGCAGAAGTGGTTTGCCATCGCCTCAAATGTATCCAAATGTATAGATACAATTTTAATAGATAAGTTAATGGTTAAAATTCCCTTTAAGCCTTTGGGGCAAGATTAATCTTATAAAAATGGATATTACATAGAGATTAATGTATATTCTTGGGGGATTCCAATATTAATTCACTTAAGATATTTTACACAGATAAATAAGTTGATGAGAAAATATTTATGGGAATCTAAAGCCCCTTGAATAACCTTGACCAAAAGAAGTTACTTTATGAAGATAGCAGCTTTTAACATACCAGATTTTCAACTCCATCACTGGGGTTTTATTTTAATTTCTGCATGTGTTGGAAGAAAGTTTTTATGATTATTTTTCTCTCTGGGCCTATTTGGATAGCAAGTATATAAGACTTCTTGGCAGGGGCCTGGTATACTTAAGGATTTTGACTTTCAGCCTTGACATATGCCAGGCATGTTTTTTTAAAAAAATTAATGCATAAAAAGTTATGATATGATCCAAAAACTGTATGAGGCTTTGACATGGTGGAATTAACCCACATGTGAAAATAGCAAGGAAGATGTTTTACTGGGATTCTTGGGCTAAACAAGCCATCAACTCTTCAAATCAGTTGATTGCTGATGTCTGTTTTAAGGAAGTTGAGAGATTACATATTAAATATGATTTACCTGTATTATTTGCTTAGCAATTGAAATATGCATTAAACAGCATGGTCCTAATGTTCTAGCACCTACTGAGGTGCCTGCAATTTTAGGATCCCTGAGAGTTGTAGCACTTAACTAGAAAGCATCAACTTTTGTGATCTTCTCTTCTCTAGCTATAGCCTTATTTTTCTTTCATATCACTACATACATCAATTCAATTTTGAGAATAAATATTGCCATTTAGGATCTTAAACTGTACTCTTAAAACATGGAATTTTTTATCTCATGAAGAGCTTTGCTGTATCAGATCTAGGGGCCAGCAAAGAAGATAATTTTATATAACTTGAAAGAAACTTACCATTCTGATTTTAAGGAATGGATCCTGGGTATGAGTTTATTGTTTATTTATTTATTTTAATCTGCATGTATTAAATATAAGAAGTTGACACAATATGTTTCTCTCTGGTCTGGATTTAACACTAGGCTTAAGTAGTTATGTGGATTTTTTTCTGTTAATAAGGAAATTTTCTGATCACATTTAGTTTATTTTCATTATTGTAATGGATTTTCCTTTGCACTATATTTTCACTATTTTTTGTTCTTGTTGCATTTATTTGTATTCCATATTTTAAAAATATTTTAATATAAGCAAAACGAAGACATGGTTTGAATATGTGAATCAAAGAGATCCACAGATATAACAACAACAAACAGATATGTGTTTGAGATGTGATAATTAGCTGTCAAGTTTGCACAGTATTTTGCCTGCTTACTACTGCTTTCTAGCAGAAAGTCAGAGACGGCGGTTTGCAGTGACTTCCTTCTCTGCAGTAACTAATGCTTGAGAATTAGCCCACATATGAAGTGTTGTGAATTAATAAAAGTGCTTAAATAAAGATTATTAAAACCTTTAGAAAAGTGCAGGTTTCTGGCCCTGCACTTCTGATTGGCCGATAATAGCGACATCTGATTGGTCTGTTCAGGAGAATCTGATTGGCTATTAGCGGACCTCTTTCATTGATTAAGGGAACTAATGCTTCCTGTTTCTTATTGGTTATTTGATCAGCAGCTTGCCTATAAAAAGGGCTATTGCTGCTGTAGTTTTTGCTCTGTTCCACAATGTTAAATAAAGAGTTGAAGTTCACTGTTCATCGTCTCATCTCCATTTCTTGCGCCCATGCACAGAACATAACACTGGTGACGAGGGTGGGATTTGGAGACATCAGAGCTGACTGATCACTACAGAGCGCTTAGCAGAGCACGTGGCTGAAGATGCACCAACGGCTGAACTATGTCTAGCAGCTTCATACCACCCGCTCCATTCGACCCGGCACAAGAAGACTGGGACTCATATATGGACCAATTCCAGATGTTTCTGGAGACCAACAACTTGAAGGATGCCACTACCAGAAAGAAGCAAGCGGTATTCCTAACTCACTGTGGGCTGACCGTGTTTAAGATGGCCAAGGCACTAGCCAAACCGGCTGAGGTGAAGTCCATGGACTGAGACGTCCTCGAGCCCCTTCTACGGGGCCACTATGCACCAACCGTACCAACGCTTGTTCGAAGACATGAATTTTATCAGAGAGACCAGCAGAAGGGAGAAAGCGTTGCAGATTTCATTGCAGATCTCCGGAATTTGGGAGGCCTCTGCGGGTTCACCGACCTCAAAGAGGCCCTGAGAGACCGAATAGTTCTGGGACTAGATGTGTTAGCTACACAAAGTAAGCTGATGACGAAAGGCGACATTAGCCTTACAGATGCCATCGCTGATGCTATTGCAGCAGAAGCAACCAGGAAGTCAGCTGCCCGAATGCGCCGCACCCACGCCCCGCTCCGCCAACTCGCTGGCGAAATCTCACCTCACCTGGAAGGACAGGCAATGACAGCCCACCACGAGGACCTCGAATCGTCATCAGAAAGTGATGAAGAAGAGGTCAACTGGCTCCGGTCTGAACGAGACCAACGCCATCAACGTAACCAGAGAGTGCAGTACCAATGTGCTGGTTGTGGGGCAAACTACCCACGATCAGACTGCAAATTCCTCGACGCGCTCTGCCATGTGTGTGGGAAAAGAGGTCACATCGGAAGAGTCTGTAGAAGCAAGCAAGGATCCAGGCCACCTCAGAGGGGGACCAACTACCGCCAGCCCACAGGAAGTCGTCCTGTGAATTGGGACTACTTAACCCACCAATGGAACAACCACTCCTACAGAAACAAACCACCAGCACAGTCAACGAAATGAGAAGAGGCACACCAAACCATTACGATTGGTCATGCCTCATCATTAGATGCCAAGAAGATCCGGGTGAAGGTTGCCATCGAAAACCAGCCCTACATGATGGAAGTCGATTCAGGATCGTCCCTCTCGATGGTTTCCTGGAAGACCCTTAAACAATTAATTCCCACCGTCCGGCGGCAAGACCTCAGATTCCAAAGAATCATACTCAAGGACTATCAGGGAAATCGAATTCCAGTCGTTGGATCCAGCAAAGTCCGTGTCTCATTTAAAAATCGTACTGCATCCCTACCACTTACCATAGTCGACAGGGATCGGCCTAGTTTGTTAGGCCTCCAATGGTTCACCCCACTTGGAATTGAAGCAGCCGGCATTCACCGAACCAACAGCAACGACTGGGAAGAGGCCATCGTCCGGGAGTTCCAGAATGTCTTTACAGATAAATTAGGCGAGTACAAGGGGACCCCGATATCATTTAACCTTAACCCCGAAGTAGCTCCCATCCGCCTTAAGCCTCGTCGAGTTCCATTTGCCCTTGAACCAAAGATTGACGAGCAGCTTGATAAATTAATAGCCCAGGCTGTGTTAGAACCAACTGACCACGCTTCTTGGGAAACCCCAATCATAACACCCATCAAGCCGGATGGATCATTAAGAATTTGTGGGGACTATCGAGCCACCCTGAATCACACCCTTCAGCAGACCGCTTACCTGATACCGGTGGTACAACACTTTCTCCATTCCCTGGGGGGCGGAAAAGTCTTTGCTAAATTGGATTTAGCACAGGCATACCAACAACTGCCTGTAGATAAAAAAATGGCAGAGGCCCAAACGAACGTTACACGCCGAGGTGCATTTAAGTGCAACCGACTCCAATTCGGAGTTAGTGTGGCCCCAGGAATTTTTCAGAGCTTGATGGAGAGACTACTACAGGGTATAAAAGGGATTGTACCTTATTTTGATGACGTTTTAATCTCTGCTCCGACTAGAAAAATACTAAGGGAATGCCTGAGTTCTCCAGAAATTTAAAGACTCTGGCCTTAAAGTAAAAAAAAAATAAGTGTCAACTGTGTGCGGATAAAGTAGAATTTTTGGGGTACTTCATCAATAAACAAGGCATTCACCCCACCGATAGCAAGCTAAGGGCAATCAAAAACGCCCCAAGGCCCAGAAATAAGACTGATCTCCAAGCTTTCCTGGGCCTTATCAATTTTTACAATGTTTTCCTGCTCCACAAAGCGACCGTAGCTGAGCCCCTACATCGTCTGTTGGACAAAAAGGCAACCTGGGTCTGGGGACACCGAGAGGAACACGCATTCCGACAAGTAAAAAACTTATTAACTTCAGACGCTGTTTTGATGCAGTATAATGAGACTTTGCCTTTAACGATTACATGTGATGCATAACCATTTGGAGTGGGTGCCATTTTGAGCCATGTGTTACCAAACGGTAGTGAAGCCCCTATTGCCTACTTTTCAAAAACGCTATCAAAAGCTGACTGTAACTATAGCCAAATCGATAAAGAGGCTCTTGCTGTCATTTCTGCTGTTAAACGATTTCATGAATATATTTATGGGCGAGTTTTTACTATAGTTACCGATCACAAACCTTTGCTGAGGATTATAGCGGGGGACAAGCCAACCCCTTATATATTATCTCCCAGAATGACTTGCTGGTCGGAATTCTTGGCTGCATATAATTATAAGCTGCAACACTGCCCGGGGAAAGCCATCCCCCACGCTGACGGACTAAGCCATGCACCACTTCTGGAAACCGTTGACGACCCAGCTTCAACCGTCACAATGCTCCAGATTGAGACACTTCAATCACCACCACTGACAGCTTGAGATATCGCGATCGAAACCAAATGCAATCCCAATTTGGCGCGAGTTCTTAGCTGGGTCGAGCGAGGATGGCCATTGGATCAAATCCCTGACAACTTCAGTCCTTTCAAGAATCGACAGACGGAACTGTTTTCCCAGAAAGGCTGCATCATTTGGGGGAATAGAGTCATCGTCCCAGAGCGGCTGCAACGAGCGGTATTGAAAACCTTGCATGAAGGCCACCCCAGCATCGTGCGCATGAAGGCGCTCGCACGAAACTACGCGTGGTGGCCGGGTATCGACAAGCAAATCAAGGCCTGGGTAAAGACTTGTTGCAAATGCCTGGAAGTTAGCAATGCCCCACCGAAAGCAACCCCAACAGAATGGGAAACACCCAGGGGACCATGGTCCCGTATTCATATTGACTTTGCGGGACCTACTAAAGGACACACATTCCTAGTAACAGTGGATGCCTACTCAAACTGGCTTGAAATCCATGAAATGAAAAGTACCACAACCGAATCCGTAATCAGGAAATTGGACAGATTATTTGCAATCCATGGGCTGCCAGACGTTCTGGTATCCGACAACGGCCCCCAGTTTACCGCATTTTCCTTTGAACAGTATTTGGCGGACCATGGTATTCACCATGCGCTAACTTTGCCGGCGCATCCTGCGGCCAATGGAAGAGCCAAGCGCATGGTACAATTCGTCAAAAAGACCCTACATAAAATGGACTATGGCAATATCGAAGATAAGATTAACCGGACACTCTTTCTTCAACACATCACTCTGCACAGCATCACCAACAAGACTCCGGCTGAATTGTTAATGGGACGAAAACTCCGCTCCCATCTTGACCAACTACACCCATCGTACGAACCAGAAAAACCACACGGATCCAGTGGGAAATGCTGTGAATTCCAGATAGGCGACTTAGTCTTCGCTAGAAACTTTTCTGGCGATCCTTTGTGGGTCGAGGCAACTGTAATCCAAGTCACAGGACCCAGGTCGTACCGAGTAAAAAGTCGCGACAGAACAATATGGAAGCGCCATATTGATCAGCTGCGTTTAAGGCTGCAACCTGGTTTCTGCGACTCCAGTAACTTCCAAACTGAGGGGGGAGGAGATGCCGAGGAGGCTGAGTTCGAAACGGCAGAAAGCACGAGTGGAAGAAGTGAGCATTCGGACTTAATGCATAAAGAAGGATCAGAAAGGGTGGTGGACTTGCCTCAAAGAGACACTTCGTCAGAGGCAAGCCCACAAAGGCTAGAGGACAACGAGGACATTAGCGGCACCGAGTTTTTAAATGAAGGACCAGAGGCACCCTACTCGCCAGAAAACCTCCCGCCCAAACAAGATTATAAACAAGTACCGGGGGGACAGCGAAAATCTAATAGACAATCTAAACAACCTGCCTACCTCAAAGATTACGTCACCACACCCCTTAAACGGAACCCGGGGGGAAGGGGTGTTGTGAATTAATAAAAGTGCTTAAATAAAGATTTTTAAAACCTTTAGAAAAGTGCGGGGTTCTGGCCCTGCACTTCTGATTGGCCGATAATAGCGACATCTGATTGGTCCATTCAGGAGAATCTGATTGGCTATTAGTGGGCCTCTTTCATTGGTTAAGGGAACTAACGCTTCCCGTTTCTTATTGGTTATTTGATCAGCAGCTTGCCTATATAAAGGGCTGTTGCTGCCGTAGTTTTTGCTCTGTTCCACAATGTTAAATAAAGAGTTGAAGTTCACTGTTCATCATCTTGTCTCCACTTCTTGCGCCCATGCGCAGAACATAACATGAAGTGTGTACTATTTGTTGTGCGTATAGTGGGAGATGGGAAAGTGTTAAATCTTAGAATAACAAAACAAAATTTTGGAATGGATCCACCTGAATGTTCATCTCACTTAATATTTTGTTTACCAAACCCTGGATACCTAGATAATTTTAGGTCCCAGGCATAGTTACATTATCTTGTCTTTTCAGATGGTCATGAATCTTGTTTTGTTTTGTTTGCTGCTTTTTGCAACGCGTCCCTGTTTTACAGATGCCTCTATGACGTAGCTGCCTCCAGCTGCCTCTCCAAACTCTTCAGACATATAAAAATGTTTGCCAGTGTTCTGGGGTTTTTTAAAAAAATAAATAAAGAATTCAAAGACACGCAGTTTTGGATTTTGAACTCACAACTACAACTCTAAAAATAAAATAAAACTCTCTTCCATTGGAACCACAAGCTTTTTTGTTTTCCCCATCTTAGTAGCTTCTATCTAGATCCTTGTTTATACACAAAGTAAACCACCTGCAAAGGAAGATTAGTCAGAAGCTTATTTGCTCTCAGATGAAGGAAATTTATAGATTGTCTTCTTAGCTTTATTCTTTTCACGGAATTCTTGCCAGAATGATTATCTATTATTTCGACATATTCATCTAGGTTTTTCATGATCTCTTTCAAGTGCATTCTGTGAAAACCCACTATGTCCCAGTTACCCCACTGAACTGTTTTTTTATATTGAAACCAGCTTTTGAAGAGGATTTTTTTTTGAGAAGAGAAGTGTCAATAACAACCCATTGTCTCCCAATCATTTTCTCTTTTCAAATTTAAATAACACATTTTCTTTGCTTTGTGGAGTTGGTACTCTGTGGGTGCTAGCCAGTTCGTAATGAAATGTTCACAAGCAACCAGCCAAGCTTAGAGAGTTCCAACAATTGTATAGAAATTCTCTTTTATTAGAACCACAAGGGTCCAATACTTCCTTATTTTCCCCATCTCACTAGCTTCAAGATCCTAGTTTATACACAAAACAAACTATCTTGAAATGAAGATTACCAGTAGTCAACAGCTTATTTACTTTCAGATGAAAGGAATGTATACATTTGTCTTTGTTTTTAAAACCACACAGAATTGAGAAGGGTTAATATTTCTTTGCAAATAATATTTAATTTGTCCCCTGAAATAGCTAACCTCAGCAAGCTGAAGAATTGTGATAACACTGTTAGATATATAATATTAACCCTTTGAAACAAAAATCCTGAGGCAGATTTAAGCTTCTTTCCTCTGGTTGCTGCAAAACTTCAAGAAACCAAAATAATAAAATGAGACTCGTACGTTTTTAAAAATTGCATGAACGAAGATCAGTGATTGTATAAGAGCTGCCATTATTCTTGCTGTTGCTCAGCAATAACCACAGAACAGCAAGAGAGAAGGTAGGGAGGGATGAGCCAAATTTCAATAGTTAGAAAGTGCAAATTGTGCAATGAGCAGTATACTCAAGCAAGAGTCTTTGCAAAAGTCAGCCTTTTTAAAAAAATAAAGTTTTATTTGGGTTTTCACACATACAAAATACAAATAAGACACCTTTTTTGAAAATAACATGGTCCCGGGTTGAACTTCTTTATACAGACACAAAACTCAATTTCATGTTCCTTTTTGTATTCTATTCCATATCTTATACTATTTTACATTTTCTGTACAGTTTTTCCCCTCTTTTAATTTTCTCAATTTTATTTTGATTATCTCATCTCAATTCAAGTCATTATATTTATATTTTTGTCTGTTCTGTTTCAATTTCATATTATCTTTTCTCATTAAACTAATTTTCTCCTGTAGTTACTAATTGGAGTATGATACCTTTATATCTTTTAATTATATCCATTCAACTCTTATTTAAACTTCAATATATACCTTAAGTTTATAACCTTCAATATAATACATAATACATAACTTCCAATCAAATTCTGCTTGGTACATTCTTATAATACACACTATATTCTTTTTTTAAAAAAAGAAAGATTGTGAATATATGTAATTATAAACCCTCATTCCATTCCAGTTCAGTTCTATCATTAATAATCATTAAAATCTTAACATCTTTAACACTTATTTTCAATTAAATATCATACTTCCTTAAAAACACATATAATCTCCATAATTAATTTTCCCTTATTTCTCTTCACATATGTTTTATAAATATACCTTTTGTTACATTTATTTATTGACAAGCATTCCACTGAATTACGATAGCTATTTTATCAGACATTTTAATCATACATTGTTTCATATTTTCTAAAATTATTTCTGTTTCTAATATAACAATACTATCTTATGTACCTGTGCAGAATCCCTTTTTCCATTAAGTTTTCACCCATTATCTCTAAATAGGCCCTGTTTCTCTATATTTTGCTTCTGTCCTTTATAACTTCTTTTCCTTTCTTTCTTCCCTCTCATCTTTTCCCTCCCCCTTTTACCCCCTTGTCTCTCTACTTCTAATTCTCTCTTCTGCATTTCCCTCTTCTGTTGCTTTCTGATTTTATACTTATATTTCACTCTATTAATTTTTTTTTGGAGTTGTTTTTCCCAATCTTAAACTTTCCATTCTCTTTTTCCCCTTTCCTTTTTTCCCCCATCTAAGATTACTTGTTCATTAAAGATGGCTTCTTCTTTGTCGCAATCTTCTTGTTCTGCTTTCTTGTTATTTCTCATAATTCCAAATCTCCATTTCTAAAAACTCAAATATGAAGCCAAAAGAACCTCTCCCTTCTTGTGCATCTTCTTTGTACTTTTTAAGTTCCATTTTCAGTTCTTCTAAAAGTGGAGCCATTTTAAACAGTTTTAAACAACCACTCAATTGATTTTAGTCATTCAAAACAATAACCAAGAATCCAGAAACCATCAAATAATCCAGATAGTCCTGAGTTATATCTTCTTATTTTTTTTTCGACTTTCTCTTCCTGGGGTTTTTGTTGCAATATTTCAGTTAGAATTCATCTTTTGGAAGTCTTGTTGAGATTTTGCTGTAAGTTCTTTTTTAATTCCAGGCAGTCTCCTCCCTTCCAGATCCTTCCCTTTTATTCTTTTTCTCTCCTTTCCTGTTTTCAAAAGCTTTTAATTATCCAGAAATTTTTATTATCCCTTTATTTTCAGCATTAAATGCCTATTGATGTCAAAGTGGATATTTTTTCCAATTTCTTGCTTAAGTCTCTTAGCTGTCAGTATAGGAAAAGGAGAAAACCAAATCTTTTCCCTTTTCTCTCTCCTGAGCAGCTTAAAAATCTTCTTAGGGAACAATGTTATTGTTTTTTAATAGTTTCGATTCCAGGGTACCTTATTTGTTGCTTTTGCTGTTTGATCCAGTCAACCAAAACTTTCTCTTCTTATCTTCCTCCTTCACATTTTTTTCTGGTCGAGTTCTTCTTTGTGGTGGCCATTTCTGACCACCACTGCAACTGACTTCGGGAAAGGGAGTAATGGCCAGCTGGGGAGGAGAGATGTGGCTCTCCTCAACCCTGCAGGCAGTCTCCCCCCTCTTCACCACCTCTACGGGGTGGCTTATCCCCAAAACCAGCCAGCTCGGGACGCTCCAGCGGCGAGCACAGATCAAAGCCTCGCAGAGACGAGGTTTCGGTCTGTCACTGAAGAAGCTCAAACTGGAATCCGCAAAAGTCAGCCTTTTGAGATAGGCCCAATGCTGGTATTCTACCAGTTCAGCCCAGTTCTGCCGAGCCGGTAGCAGTGATGAGCAGTGAAGACTGAACTGGTTCTCTCTGCCACTCTGCTGTTGGGTCCACCCGCCTGCCCAGGCTACCATACTCACCTTTATCTTCTGAATTAGAAGCGCAGCTGTTTTGCGTGGCACAGCAGAGTGCCGCGCAGCAGTGCTGAAGTGACCAGGATCATGCAGGCTTGCAGGAGGTGAGTTAGAATGCCTCTGCTCCTGCGCAAAGTGTGCATTTGGCACACATGCGCACGTAAAGTGTGTGCACATGCACTCCCACCGAACTAGTGGTAAAAATATTTGAATCCCACCATTGGATAGGCCAGTTCAGAAATGAGACTCCACAAGGACTACTGGAGCTCTATTGCATGATATAATAATAGAATCTCAAAAGCCTGACAATATGGCTATGACTTCTGTCTGGCATATAGTGTGAAACCTGGCAGAACTTATTCATTAGAGTTGATTTATTGTCAATCATATTCAGCAATTTTGATTTATTTTATTATTGTCTTACAGGTAGTCCTTGACGTATGAACTACAATGTAGTCCAAAATTTCTGTTGCTAAGCAAAAAAAAAAATTTGTTAAGTTTTACGACCTTCCTTGCACACTGTTTTTAAGTGAATCGCTGTGATTGTTAAGTTAGTAACATGGTTGTTAAGTGAATCTGGCTTCCCCATTGACTTTGCTTGTCAGAAGGGCACATAAGGTGATCACATGACACTGGGACCCTGCAACGGTCATAAGTACAAATCAGTTAACAGGCATCTGAATTTTGATCATGTGACCATGGCGATGCTGCAATGGTTGTGTGAAACAGATCATAAGTCACTTTTTTCAGTACCATTGTAACTTTGAACGGTCACTAAATGAATGTAAGTCAAGGATTATATTGTATTATTGTAAACAATAGGTCAATAGGTACTATTGTAAAAAGAGTTTGCTGAAGCAATGTATTTGTAAGCATCTACGCATCTTTCCTAGA
Source organism: Hydrophis major (assembly GCA_033807585.1). Taxonomy (NCBI): domain Eukaryota; kingdom Metazoa; phylum Chordata; class Lepidosauria; order Squamata; family Elapidae; genus Hydrophis; species Hydrophis major. The sequence continues at coordinate 77,455,221 of CM066328.1, read as the reverse complement.
AATACATTTTGCATAAAATGATTTTTATATGCTTTACCTGTTGAACAGCAATTTGATTTTTTCCCAGCTTGGATTTTTCCCCCAGCAATTTACTGTTTTGAAGTAGTCTGACAAAGAAGGTCTTTGAATCTACTTGTAGTGGAATCTGTTAGATTTAAATCTATAGAAAAATTGATAAAATATACTGTATGCTAATTCATGTTCACTGAAGCTCAGTCCCAAAGATGGTTAGGTTTCTGGGTAGTGTGCTTATTTATGCAGAATGATCTGGATTTGAGGTTTATTTTTTGTTTTTTACAGAAGCTAAAATTGTGCGCGCTACTTTTTATTATTTTGCAGGAAATTGAATTTTTGGATATTACAAGCATCCGAGATACTAGAGTGGGGAAATTTGCAAAGATTCCTAAAGTAAGTTTATGACATGATACGTAAAAGTCTTCTCTAACCTAATGTCTTTCAAATTTAGGAGACTTTGGTTCCTGAAATTGGGTGAGCTGACTGAGAATTTAGAAATCAAGGACAACTGTCCTTTCATCTTTTGTGATAAACTTAAACCCAAAGCTGTCACAAGTAGGAAAAAGGAGCAGGGTTTTGATGTGCAGTTGTGACCATCTTGACATTTTTTGTATCTCCCCAGGATGTCCCTGCTCACTGCTGTTTTATCAGCAAGTCAAAAATGCTTTTGTAGTAATTTCCCACCTCATCTTTTGTAACAACATGCATAGCATGAAAGGCCAATGGCAATTTGAGATGATACAAAAAAAACAACTTCCACTCCAAAATAATAGCGGTCTTAGAATGTATTTAAGTGCCTGCAGCTGTACTGGAAAAAAAGTGGATTTTTCCATCTGCATCTTTCCCTTCCCATTATGTTCTCCCCAGCTCTAAAAATGCGACTCAGAAGGTCCTATTGCGCAAAGTAATTTCTCCAAATTTGGCCATGACACCTTCTCTGTTTGAGTTCTATTCCCGTATGATTTCTCAGAGATCTGAAAATAATTCTTCTAGCAGTCTGGCACAGCTGAATGCTAACAAATTTTAACAGAAAAGATTGAGAAGGCTATGCCTCCTTGATATGCCATGAAGAAACACAATATTGCTGAAGAAAGGGAAGGAGAGCAGAAGTATTGATTTTTAGAAGTAAGAGTCAAGCTTATACTGTGAACTATCATGGAGGGAGGAAACTTGTAGACATAAAATTGGTGTGTGTGTATATATGTGTGTGTGTTATTTATAGGCTACAGAAGTGCACTATTGCTAGGAAGTTGGGGTTTGCATGCATTTAAAGGAGTTCAGAAAAGAAAAGAAAAAAAGATCAGTTTGAATGGCAATATCCAAAGTCTCCCATGGTCAAGTCACACAGGGCATTCTTGACAACACTTGAAAGTGCAGCATCAACAAGATCACAGCTTCACAATATTTCTTTCTTAGTGCCAAACAAGGACCAATTTATGTAAGCGTTTTGTAATACAATGATATGTGACTCACTTGCATGGCATTTCTTGTATTTCTTTAACTATCCTCCTGATGCAACAGCATTAAAATGGAAGTGTTTAAGTAGTTCCTCCTTTTCCCAGAGTAACAATTGACACATTTAATTTTAAGATCAATTATTCCAATGCTCCTCTGTACTGAGCAGCAGCTGCATTTTGAAAAATAGCCATTAGTTGGGACAAGATTCCAGTGTAGATACTGTCTTTGCTCTGCTTCCTTAGAAGTTATCCTGTACTTCCAGACTAGGAGAGATATTTAGGATTCTTATCAGAGTCAGGCTTGTGGAACAAGATGAAGAGAAACAAAATATCTTCAAAATGTCTTGCTGATTGAATGCAAATTAAAAAAGCAGAATATTGAAAACATTTTTTTCTTCAATAGCCCTATGTTGGCTAAAGCATTTAAAGGCCATTTTGATAAGATGTGCAATAATATACACCTAAGAAGCAATTATTTTCATAGTATTCTTTTGTGTTCAAAAACTCCAATCCCATTTTGAATTTTAAAGCAGGTTTTTCTCAAGTCTTCTCACTTCTGCTTTCAGTTTTTCTTCTTAATGTGTTTTTATTTATTAATTTCTATATCTATCCTTTGCAGAATCACAAACTCCGAGAAGTTTTCAACTTGGATTTTCCAAACAACAATTTTCTTCACAAGATATTGACTGTGGTTTCTGGTCCTGATATGGTGGACCTCACATTTCACAATTTCGTTTCTTATAAAGAAAATGTTGGCAAGGTAAGAAAATAAACTAAAGTTCCAGATGTTAATGTAAGCAAAATCTAACCAAAATAGCCATACAGTACCATATTTGAGAGAAGCAGTTGACATGATGTCTAAAGTGCTGTGTTAGAGATGCAGGGTATTTTTTTGCAATCCTAATGTCCAAGCTGGTTTAAAACCAGTGTCTGCCATTTCCTCCCTAAAGTATTTCACATAATACAGCCATGGACAAAAATGGAACAATATATGATTGTTTTAAAAGCTCAACTTCCGGTTTGCGTGGCTTCGGGGCAGCAGGAATTCGCGACAGCTCGCGATTCCTGCTGGGCTAGCCGTCGAGGTACCCCCGATCCAGATGGGTCAGGGGGATATGGCTGCCCTGTAGGGACAGCTGAAGATAGAGGGGAGTCGGAAAGGGAGGTGGGGGCATCGCAGACCCCCCCTTTCTCCGGGAAAACCCCTTTTTCCCAAGGCGGTGGAGCGGCGGTCAGCAATGGCCGCCACGAAGAAGCCAGCAACCGGGTAAGAACTGTGCTGGAGGAAGTGTGAAGAGTGAAAGTTCTGTCTGAGCCGGGTCAAGTAACACCTTTTAAATTGCCTGGAATTGAGCTGTTTGTTGCTGGAGGATACATTGTATCCCTAAGAAGAGCGAAAAGCGGCGGAGAAGCTGTTAAAGGGAATTTTTTTTTTTTTTTACTCTCCCACCCCACGGAAAAAGCAGAAATATTTGGATATATTAGACATTGAAAGTGGATTGTTTTGAAAGCTAAGATAAGAGACAAAGGGATTTTTGGACATTGAAAAATGTGAGAAATTGGAAAATCTCTGCTGGAGGTATGGATTTTTGATTATTAAAATTCTCATTGCAAGTGGGAAGGGAGAAAAAAAAAATTGGAGCAGAAGCTGAAAAAGGAGGAGATTGATTAGAACGTCTTTGTGGATCCCAAAAGAAGATATATGGTAATTGGACCTCTTTGATTAAAAATTAATTCAGAAAGAGAAAGAGAAGAAGGAAGAAAAGTATTAACTTTTGGAACTTTTTTTCTTTTTTTAATTGCTTTTGATTGTCTTTGATTAAAAATTCTTGTGGTTGTTTTGGAAAAAGTTTCCCTTTTCATAATGGCATCGTCTGTGGATGAACTAGAGATTGAATATCAAAAATATAAAAAAGAAGATACTTTGGGTGCTTTGTTTCAATTCTTAGAAATGGCGTTATGTTCCTTTGAAAAGTTGATTACGCAGCAGAAGGACTGGGACAAGGAAGAAGAGGAAGAAGAAGCCATCTTTGATGAACAATGGGTCCCTTCTGGAAAGGAGGAGAAAAAGGATAAGAAAAAGGGGATTTTAAGAATTATAAAAACAACCAAAAGAGAGAAAAATGAGCGAAAAGATGGAGGCAAGGTTAGAAAGCAAAGGAAAAGGAGCAAGAAAAGCGAAGAGAAAAAACAAAGGGGTAGAAAGGGCAAGGAGAAGAATAAGCAAGAGAGAAAGGGGGGGAGGAGAAGCCTTAATGTGGGGAAGCAAGACCTAAGGAAAAAAAGTTTATTTAGAGATAATGGGTGAATTTAATTTAGATTAAAAGAGGGATTCTGGAGGGTATATAAGAGTGTGTTTTTATATGTATATTTAGAATATAAAATTTATTATGTAATTTTAGAATTTTTTTTTTTTAAACAGAATCCCAAGAAAGATTGCTATATGTAGTATTTCTAAGTTAGGGTAATGAGTTATAGATGTTACTCCAATTGGTGTACAGGAGAAGTATAGTAAAAGAAAAAAAAGATGAATGGATAATTGGAAATAGAACAGACAAAGAATGTTATTGAAAATGGTAATAAGATATGGAAGGATATATATGCTTTTTTTTTTTGGATTTTGTGTATTGATAAAAGGCAATAAAATTTTAATTAATAAATAATTTGGATGGAAAAGAGAAGTAGGGACAAGATATGAAGTTAATATTATATGAAATATTGATATTATAATCTGGAAATGTTATACTTTATTGGTCTATTATTATTATTTTTTCTTAGAAAAGAATTTATAAGCTGCTATGCCTTGATTTTTTGTGCATTGTTTTTATAAAACTGATAAAAATGGTTTTTATATATATATATAAAAAAGAAAATGATAATAAGATTTGGAAGGAGATATGGGTTGAATATGATGTTTGAATTTGTGTCTGTGTAAAGAGTTTTAACCCGGGAACAGACAACCTTCAGAAAAGATCTTTTAGTTTTGTTTATGTTTTGTGTTTGTATGTTTGTGTACTGTGCTTATGATAAAACTAACAAAATTTGTTTTTTATAAAAAAAAAAAAAGGAAAGAATCAATAAAACCTTGGAGGAATGCTAGACGAGAATAATTTATACAAGCCAGAAAGAAAAGAATATGATGACTATAAAATGGATAAATATGGAAGAGAAATGAAATTGAATAGGAGTAAAGAGAAAAAATGAGAAACTTGCTGAAAGATGTTTGTGTGTCCATATGGAGATGGGATAAATTGGAATTATGCTGTATAAAAATAATGTTTTGTTTGACTTGTAAGGATTTACAATGTTAAGAGGTTTTATGTGTTTATGTATTTAATGGTTAATGATGTGTTGTTTTATCTTTAAAATTAATAAAAACTTGTTTCAAAAAAAAAAAAAAGCTAAATAAACATAATATCAGTGTAATATAGTGGTTATGCTAGGCCTGATTACTTTCATATTCAAATCTCTACCCAGTTATGAATTCCCTTCATGACCTTGAAATACTCATGATGTCCTAGCCAAATCTACCTCACAGAACTGTGATGAAAATAACAGGGAGAACCAAGTGTATTGGACGGAACTATTTTATTTATTTGTTTGTTTGTTTGTTTGTTTTGTCAAGCATGTATTAGACAACAGATATAAGTATAAAATGATTATGAATACATGAAATGGATACGAATAAAAGGGGAACATTAGGACAGGGACGGTAGGTACATTGGTACGCTTATGCACGTCCCTTACAGACTATCTTCAAGAAAACTTGGAGTTGATATTATTGACCTTCTATTTATTTTGACAATTGCCTAAATATGAGTATCAAAGTGATCATCCATTTTAGATAGAAGGAGAAAGGTGTCAATTGCTTCCACTTAGTTTAAATACATGGAAAGTAAATGTCAATGATTCAAAAAAATGGCATAGATTAGAATCTTGTCTTTAGAAAGGATAGTCATAATGGAAAATGAGCATTTATTCCATGTGGAAATACTGCTTGGCACACCCATTCATGTGCTGAAATGTAGATGTTATACTTCACAAGTTTTGGACTTTCAGATTGTACCCTTGACTTCATTTTTCAGAACTGGGCAGATGATATCATGGACTTCGTTCGGAACCCCTTTATATACAATGCTTCCCGTTACACTTTCCTGGAGAAAATGTGAGTAGTTATTTACAAAGGTTGTATTTCCAAATATTTCTTGGCAGTTCTAGTAATATAGTATAGTAGCTGAATGATGTTGAAAGCTGGTCATTTAAAAACACTGGAGTATGATGTTGTCTTAGGAGGCAGGTCCATACTCTTCCCTTCAAGAACATGGAGGAGTTGCGATATTCTATAAAAAGTCTCTAAATCTAAAAAAGATCCAAATTATATAAGAGCTTGCTCTTCCCGAGACCATCATCTGTGAACTGTCTTTAAACATTTCAATCCGCTTCTTACTTTGCTATCGTGCCCCTGACTATGATATAATTCATGCAAACAAGCTAATTTCACTACTGACATGGGCTGCCTCCTGCCCACACTCTCTCATTTTTCTTGGTGACCTCAACTTACCTCTTATAAATTGGACACTAAATGAATGTACATCTGAACCCATTCATACAACCCTGTACAATGCCGTTGCCACACTAGGACTGGAACAACTAGTAACCAACAATACTAGACTTAACAACTGCCTCGATCTCATTTTCTGCAACAGTTTGAATTCAATTTATGCAATACAAATTAATGAACCCTTTTCCAACAGTGACCACAGCATGATTGACTTTTGTCTCAACATATGTCCTCACAAAAATCACCATAATGACAGGATCCCCAATTATAAGTTCAAAAAAGGCAACTATGATCATATAAACAACGATCTCTCATCTCTTGATTAGCAAATTCTATTCACTCGATGCAATACTGTAGAAGACTATTACAACATATTTTTACTTGAAGTCAAAAGAGTCATCAAACTATATGTACCAATAACAACTCCCCAAATCAGAAAAAACAAATTACCCATAACAATAAGGAAGCTCCGATCCAAAAAGAAATCCCTTTGGCGGAAAAACAAATCTGGTCACATTGCCAACTTTAAAAGCCAATACAAAAATTTATGCCACCAGATAAAGACTGAATATACCAATTATCACATTAAACAAGAGGAAAACCTTCTACGCACCAATTCCACCTGCGCTTTCTACAATTTTATAAACAACAAACTAAAAGACTCAAGGTCCATCCCACCACTAAAAGAACCAAATGGTAACGATGACACAATTAAAGCCAACCTCTTTAACACATTTTTGGCTCAGTATTTGTAAACAGCAATGGATCTTGCCCAATATTTCCTAGTCGAACCACAGACAACTACAATGATCTAATACATATCGATGTTACAGAAGACAATGTTGAAAAAGCACTATGCAATCTAAAACCATCTTTATCTATTGGACCGGATGGAGTTTGTGCCTACTTCTTAAAAAAGCTATCCACTGCCATAGCTGAACCTCTAAGCATAATCTTTGAAAAATATTTCAGGACCAGCTCCTTGCCAAATCTATGGTCACTAGCCACAGTCATTCCCATCCTCAAAAAGGGAGACCCCAGCCTAGTTGAAAATTACAAACCAATCTCTTTATGCTGTGTCACCTGTAAAGTCATGGAATCAATTATTAACCAATCCATTATCCTCCACTTAGAGACAAACAACCTGCTCTCTAACAAACAGTTTGGTTTCAGAAGGAAACTGTCCTGTAACCTGCAACTCTTGCACTGTAAAAACATATGGACTACACAACTTGATCAGGGCAAAGCAATTGATGCAATTTACATAGACTTCTGTAAAGCCTTTGATTCAGAGGTACACGGCAAACTACTCCTAAAATTAAGGTCTTATGGTATCTCTGGATATTTGCATAACTGGATAGAAGCATTCCTGTCAATCAGGCAACAAATGGTCAAAATTGGGAGTGTCCTATCAAATCCTGAACCTGTCAACAGTGGTGTCCCCCAAGGAAGTGTTCTGGGACCAACTCTCTTCATACTCCATATTAATGATCTCTGTGATTACATTAAGAACAACTGCGTTCTTTTTGCTGATGATGTAAAGCTATTCAACACCACAGACAATACTGCTATCCTTCAAAAAGACCTTGACTATGTGTCAGAATGGTCAAACAAATGGCAACTTCAAATATCAACAAATAAATGCTCTATCTTACATATTGGCAAAAAAAGCTAAAAAATAAAATACAATCTGAATAGTCAAGACATTGTTGGTGACAAAAACTTTGTCAAGGACCTTGGAGTACTCATCTCAAATGATCTAAGTGCTAGAGCCCACTGTAACTACATAGCCAAAAAGGCATTAAGAGTTGTTAACCTAATCCTGCGTAGCTTTGTCTGTGGTAATATCACTCTACTAACTGGAGCATATAAAACATTTGTTAGACCAATACTTGAATACAGCTCATCAGTCTGGAACCCACAGTACCTTCACCAGATGCTTTCATCTTCCATCAATTTGTCAATGATACATGTTGCTTACTCATAGACATCTTTACAAACCACTCTCTATCTTTAGTTATGCACTGCGATGCTCCACTATCAACAACCCACAATCATGGTTTACAGTTAAATTGCTAGACATAGCTAAATTAACATTCTTCTTAGCCTCCTGGTGTTTGCCAGTATTCTGTCATTTTCCCTTCTTACAGAATCTAGCTATATGTCCCCTAGCCTCACAAGAAAAACATTTCCTAACAGTATAGACAGTTGAACACAAATCCTCTTCTTGTGGTTGTTCCTTTCTCAGTTGATCTCTATCCAACTGTCTTCTTGCTTCTTCTAACAACCTTCCAGTTATGTCAGTTAATGTCAGTTTATCTCTGGGCAGGACTTCCAGTGAAGATACATACTACGCAAAATTAGACTGCATTTCATAGACCAGGAAACATAGATTGTTCCATCCAACTGAGTTATCAGTGATAGACTTGTTGAAGGGTCTTGTGCCATCTTTACCAGGATAGTAACCCACAATTAAACAGTAAACAGCTGTCTGGATACAGTACTGTGCATTCACACCAACTGTCATTTATCTGAGCCTGGTATGATCTGTTGAGGTAATTCCCTGTTAGGAGAATGAGCGCACACAGGGAGACGTGGTAAGAGTGGTGAAGAATAACACACAACCAGCACACAGATACACTGTATAGTAAAATGTAGGTTTTTACTTCCAATAAAACCGTTAAGCAAAATTCAACAAACAGTCCAAGTCATTCACGGTTAAAGCAGTCAGTTTTCAGTCCAGGGATAATCCAAATATCAAAGTCCAGTATCATAAACAGTTCAGTAGCAGACTTACATCAAATCCAAGAAGAACTATGATCAGCAACAATCAATAGGGAAATGCAGGAACGGCAATACTCTTAACAATAGGAGAACAACACAACCGAGATTTCTGGCTCCATCTTATGGCCATTTGAAGAACCACACCCAATTACAATTTTAGCATTCCCTTAAAGAGACAGTATTAAAATGTCTATCCTGGTTTATATATTTTCCAACCCAACTGTTAGGTGACTTACATTCCTAACATTACTGTCCCTGTCCTATTGTTTCTTTTTTTCTTATTCATATCCATTTCATATATTTATAACCATGTTTATACTTATACCTGTTATCGAATAATTGTTTGACAAAATAAATAAATAAATAAAATAAATAAATAAGAAACAAAAAGCAATAGTCAAATATAAGCAAGACATTCTCTTCACATGGTAGCTGATGAAAATCCAGTCCTAGTAGCATCAACTTATTGAAATTCATCTTATTGATGATTTGGGACCGTAGGAGAAAGAAAAAAGGGACTTCCTCTTTATTTCTTTGCTGGTCCATACTCTTCTTTCCTAAACTATTCTCTTCCTTCTCTTTGTATCCCTCCTGTGAAAACAGGCTTGACACTACAACATATAACTTTAATTGCATTTTTTGGATCTTAAAGCCTCTATTTTGGATACTTTAACAGACTCAATTCTAGTCACACAGGCTCCAGGTTCCAGTTCCTGAGGTAATCAAACCAGAGTTACCTCAATTGTTTTTCCCTACAATTCCTTCACTACCTTCCTTCATTCTTTTTTGTCCCAGAACTTATTAAACTAATAAAAATGTATCTGTTCTGCCCTTTTCTGCAGTCTGGTGAAACTGAAGCTGCAACTGAATGCTGAGGGGAAAATTCCTGTCAAGAAGTGAGTATGATGTCCATATTATTTATTTATTTTCATTTATTTATTTGATTTGTCAATTGCTTACAAGATAATACCGTGTTTCTCATATAATAAGGCCAGGTCTTATTTTTTTTTGAGCCCTGAAAAAATGGCTAGGCTGTCTTTTCAGGGGTGACTAAATTCCCCCCCTTGCATCTTCGGGAGGCGGGCGGCAACAGCTTGGATGTTGATCTCGGCATTGGTGGGGCACTTTGTATCAGGGTCAATGCAGGTAGCACCATATCCGGATGTGTAACAAAGTACTTTCTAACAGCAAGCCCCCCACTATTTCCCCCCATTTCGCATGTTTTAATACAGGCCTTAATTGGGGGGAGGGGCTTAATTTCATTTCATGCCTATAAAACATGCTGGGACTTCCTATTGGGGGAGGCTGTATTGTTGGAGAAACAGGGTAGGTATAAGTATAAACATGAGTAGGAGTACAGAAATAGGTACAAATAAATGGGGACAATAGGACAGGGACAGGAGGCACGATGGTGCGCTTATGCATGCCCTTTAGGAATGGGGTGAGGTCAGTAGTGGATAGTTTGAGGTTGAAGGAGTGGGGGCTTGAGGATGTTACTAACAGAATCAGGTAGTGCATTCCAGGCATTGATCACTCTGTTGCTGAAGTCATACTTTCAGCAATCAACTTTGGAACAGTTAACACTGAGTTTGTATCTGTTTGTGCTCTTGTATTGTTGCGGTTGAAGCTGAAGTAGTCATTGACTGGTAGGACATTGTAGCAGATAATTTTGTATATTATGCTTAAGTTCAACCGTAGGCGCCGTAGTTCAAGATTGTCTGAGCCCAAAATTTCAAGTCTGGTGATATAGGGTATTCTGTTGCGAGCAGAGGAACGTAGCACTCTTCTCGTGAAATATTTCTGGACTCACTCATTTGTATTAATGTCTGATATACAGTGCGGATTCCAGACAGATGAGCTGTATTCGAGTATTGGTCTAGCAAAGGTTTTGAATGCCCTAGTTAGCAATTCGATATTTCCAGGGGAGAAGCTTCGTAAAATTAGATTTACAACTCTTAATGCCTTTTTGGCAATGCTGTTACAGTGAGCTCTAGTGCTTAGATCATTAGATATGAGTACTCCGAGGTCCTTGACAGAGTGAGGGTCATCAACGAGGTCATATCCGCCTAATTTGTATTTGGTGAATAGATTTTTTTACCAATGTGTAGGACAGAGCATTTGTTGGTTGAGATTTGAAATTACCAAATGTTTGACCATTCAGACACATAATCAAGGTCGCTTTGAAGAACAGTAGCATTGTCGGTGGTGTTGAATAGCTTTACATCATCCGCGAAGAGGATGCAGTTGCTAATAAGGTGATCACAAAGGTAATTTATATAGGGTATAAAGAGTGTGGGTCCTAAAATGCTGCCTTGGGGGATACCACTATTGACTGGAGCAAGGTTTAATATAGTGCTCCCTATTTTTACTATTTGTTGCCTGTTTGAGAGGAATGCAGTAATCCACTTATGAAGGGATCTGGAAATGCCGTAAGAGTTTAGTTTTAACAGTAGTTTGTCATGTACCACTGAATCAAAGGCTTTGCAGAAGTCGATGTAAATTGCATCTATTGCTTTACCCTGGTCGAGTAGAGTAGTCCATATGTTTTTGCAGTGTAGGGAGTTGTAGGTTGCAGGACAATTTTTTCCTGAAACCAAATTGTTTTTTGGAGAGTAGGTTGGTTGTCTCTAAGTGGAGGGTGATGAATTGGTTAATGATTCATTCCACGACTTTGCACATGACACAACACAGTGAGATTGGTCTGTAGTTTTCAACCAGGCTGGGATCACCTTTTTTGAAGATAGGGATGATCGTAGCTAAGGACCATTAGGGGTTCTGCTATGGCAGAGGAGAGCTTTTTTAAGAAGTATGCACATAATCCATCGGGGCCAATAGATAGGGATGGTTTTAGGTTTTGTCGTGACTTTTCTACATTATCTTCTATAAAGTCACTATAGTAGTAGATCATTGCAGTTATTTTGGTACGACTAGGAAATGTGGGCCATGAGCCATTGCTGTTTACAAAGACTGATTTAAAGAATGTGTTGAAGAGGTTGGCCTTAACAGCTTCGTCGCTGCAGTCTTTCCTATTTGGTCCCTTTAGAGGTGGGATGGTTCTTGAGTCTTTAAGTTTGGAGTTTACAAAATTGTAGAAGGCATGGGTAGATTTTGCACATAGGAGGTTTTTCTCCTGCTTACAGTAATAATTTGTGCATTCTGCCTTTATCTGTCAACATAAGGTGTTGTATCAATTTTTAAAGTTTGCTACATAGCTAGTTTTGTTTTTACACCATAGTGATTTTTTTTGATTGAAGTTTCCTTATTGTAATGGGTAATTTGTTTTTTTTGTTTTGTTTTTTAGGGGTTACTAATGGTACATATAGTTTAATGACTCTTTCAAGTTCAAGTAAGAATGCATTATAATGGTTTTCTGAGTATTACAGTTAGAGAACAGAAAGTGCCAATCAAGAGATGATAGGTCGGCATCTATGAGGTCAGAGTTGGCTTTTTTGAAATTGTATTTTGGAGATCCATCATTATGATCTTCTTTGTGAGTGCATACATTGAGACAAAAGTCAATCATACTGTGGTCACTGTTTGAAAAGGGTTCTTGTATTTGTAGGCCATAAATTGCATTTGAGCTGTTGCAGAAGATGAGGTCGAGGCAGTTGTTGACTCTAGTGTTGTTTGTTACTAATTGATCCAGTCCCAATGTGGTAACTGTTGTGTATGTACCATAGTTAATAAAGTATGAGCTTGAGGTAAAGTGCAGGGTTCTGGCCCTGCACTTCTGATTGGCTGTTAGGCGGACAGATCGGATTGGTTAGTTCTGAGGAATCCGATTGGCCCTTAACAGAGAATTCTTATTGGTTAAAAGAGCTAGCGTTCATAGCTCGCTATTGGACAATTCTCACAAGGGTTGCCTATATAAGGCAGAGTTCACTGTTGTTGTTTTGAGAAGTCACTATGCAAATAAAGAGCTGAAAGTTCACCGTTCAGAGGCTGTCTCCATCTATTCCGACCCATGCTCAGTACTTAACACTGGCGACGAGGATGGGATTTGGAGACGTCTGAACCGAAGAAGCCAGGAAGCAACACCGAGCACGTGACAGACGACGCCAACAACGGAACCATGTCCGGCGGCATCGTACCACCCGCTCCGTTCGATCCAAACCAAGAGGATTGGGAATCCTACCTGGATTGTTTCCAAATGTTTCTCGAGACGAACAACTTGAAGGACGCCACGCCAGCAAAGAAAAGGGCTTTGTTCCTGACGCATTGCGGCCCAGCCATATTTAAGATAGCTAAAGCACTCACTAAACCTCGAGAAGTGAAGGCCATGAGCTGGGACGACCTCGAACCCATCCTGAGAGACTATTATGCGCCAACCGTGCCTACGCTCGTGAGACGCCACGAGTTTTATCAGAGGAACCAACGAAAAGGGGAAAGCATGGCCGATTTTGTGGCGGACATCTGAAATTTAGGGGGCCTCTGCGGGTTTGCCGATTTAGAAGAGGCACTAAGAGATCGAAGAGTTCTGGGACTAGATGCACTAGGCCTGCAAAGCAAGCTGATGGCGAAAGGCGACATCAGCCTTGCCAATGCCATTGCCAAAGCCACGGCAGCAGAGGCGGCCAAAAAGTCAGCTGCACAACTACGGCGAAGCCACACTCCAGTACCACCATCGACAAGCGACATTTTATCCAAGTCTGAAGGACAGCTCGCGACGACGCAACACGAGGACCTCTCTTCATCGTCAGACAGCGACAAAGAAGGGGTCCATCAACTGCGGTCCGACCGGGACCCTCGCCCAAAGCCCTTACGCCCTTGCACTGGCTGTGGAGCAAACCATGCCAGGTCCGAATGCAAATTCCGTGACGCACTCTGCCATGAGTGCGGGAAACGAGGCCACATCGGACGGGTCTGCCGCAGCTTACCAGGCCTCAGCCAGGCCTCAAAAGGGGCTAACTATCGCCAATCGACAGGAAACCGTCCTGTAAGGCGAGAGCCAGTAAACCACTCCTACAGAAATCGAGCTTTGCAGAGAGAAGAGGCTCACCATACTATCACTATCGGTCACGCCTCAGCTTTAGACACTAAGAAAATCCAAGTCACGGTAGCCATCGAGAACCAGCCTTGCCACATGGAGGTCGACTCGGGATCGTCCCTCTCGATGGTGTCATGGAAGACACTCAAGTAACTCATCCCCACAATTCTACACCAAGACTTCCAATTTCAACTCTTCATCCTCAAGGACTACCAAGGGAATCGAATCCCCGTTGTCGGGTCCTGCCGAGTCCAAGTCTCCTTCAAGAAGCATACAGCGTACTTACCTCTAACGGTCATCGATAGAGATAGGCCTAGCCTACTAGGCCTCCAATGGTTCACGCCACTCGGCATTGAAGTGGCCCGCGTGAACCGAGTCGGTGGTTGTGAGTGGGAGGAAGACCTTATCTCTGAGTTCAGTGACGTCTTCGCGGACAGCTTAGGCGAGTATAAGGGGACCCTGATCTCATTCAGTCTAGATCCAAAAGTAGCTCCCATTTGCTTGAAGCCCTGTCGAGTTCCGTTCGCTCTTAAAGCAAAAATCGACGAACAACTGGACAAGCTAATTGCTCAAGGGGTGTTGAAGCCCACCAATCACTCTCCATGGGAAACCCCTATTGTAACACCCATTAAGCCAGATGGGTCAATCCGAATTTGTGGGAACTACCGGGCCACTTTGAACCACGCCCTACAGCAGAATGCGTATCCACTTCCGGTGATGCAGCACCTCCTCCATTCCTTGGGGGGCAGGAAGATTTTCGCTAAATTGGATTAAGCTCAAGCTTATCAACAATTACCAGTGGATGAAAAAACGGCTCAAGCCCAAACAATTGTAACGCACGGGGGTGCCTTTAAATGTACCCGATTGCAATTCGGAGTTAGTGTAGCCCCGGGGATCTTCCAGAGCCTTATGGAAAGGTTATTACAAGGAATCAAGGGTGTGGTCCCTTATTTTGATGACGTATTAATTGCAGCCCCTACCAAAAAAATCTTACAGGACCATTTGAAATGTGTTCTAAAAAAATTTCAAGAGGCCGGACTTAAGGTGAAAAAAAATAAATGTCAATTGTATACTGACAATGTTGAGTTTCTAGGGTACCGGATTGATAGCCAGGGCATTCATCCTACCGAGAGTAAATTAAAAGCGATCAAAAACACTCCCAGGCCATGCAACAAGGCCGATCTCCAGGCGTTCTTAGGCCTCATTAATTTCTATAATGTATTTTTACCGCACAAGGCAACTGTCACTGAACCGTTACACCGATTATTAGATAAGAAAGCATTGTGGGTATGGGGTTACCGGGAAGAGCAAGCATTCCGGAATGTTAAAAAACTGCTCACGTCTGACTCTGTACTTATGCAGTATAACGAGACTTTGCTGTTAGTTATAACCTGCGATGCATCGCCTTTTGGGGTGGGCGCCATTTTGAGCCATGTACTGCCTAATGGGAACGAAGCCCCTGTTGCATACTTTTCGAAGACTCTTTCACAAGCAGAGCAGAACTATGGACAAATTGATAAAGAAGCCCTCACAATCGTTTCAGCTGTAAAAAAATTTCATGAATATGTGTATGGAAGGACATTTACCATTATAACTGACCACAAACCATTGCTAGGGATAATAGCCGGGGACAAACCAATCCCCTACATATTATCCCCTAGAATGACCCGATGGTCAGAATTCCTAGCTGCTTATAATTATCGCCTGCAATATCGCCTGGGGAAAGCCATTCCCCATGCCGACGCATTAAGCCGAGGACCGCTTCCAGAGACTCTCGACGATCCGGCACCAACAGCAACCACGTTGCAGATCGAAACACTCAACTCGCCGCCTATGACCGCCCAAGACATCGTGAGAGAAACCAAATGAGACCACACCCTAGCTCAAGTCCTAGGCTGGATAGAACGTGGATGGCCATTGGACCAAGTACCAGATGACTTCGCACCATTCAAATCTCGACAGACTGAACTTTTTTCCCAAAAAGGCTGTATCATCTGGGGCGATAGAGTCGTTGTCCCAGAGCGACTCCAGAAGATGCTGCTGCAAATTCTGCATGAGGGCCACCCCGGCATCGTGCGAATGAAAGCACTTGCACGAAGCTACGCATGGTGGCCGGGCATGGACCGGCAAATCGAGCAGTGGGTTAAAGCGTGTGCCAATTGCCAACAAGTCAGCAATGTCCCACCAAAAGCCATGCCTACTGAATGGGAGACGCCACGTAGACCCTGGTCCAGAATCCACCTGGATTTCGCGGGGCCAACCAAGGGCTATACCTTCCTGCTGACAGTCGACGCATACTCCAATTGGTTAGAAATTCATCGTATGACGGCTACGACCTCCGAGGCGGTGATCAAGATTTTAAACAGACTCTTTGCAACCCACGGATTGCCAGACGTCCTGGTGTCCGATAACGGGCCACAGTTTACGGCACTAATGTTCGAACAGTACCTCGCTGACCGCGGCATCCGCCATGCGCTCACCTCACCTGCGCACCCTGCGACCAATGGCCGAGCTGAACGCATGGTCCAATTTGTTAAAAAGACTTTGCAAAAAGTGGACTATGACAATATCGATGACAAGGTCAACCAAATTCTCTTTTTGCAACACATAACTCCACCGGCAGAACTTCCGCCGAACTACTGATGGGCCGAAGACTCCGCTCCCACCTCGACTGGTTGCACCCTGCTTACGAACCAGAAAAGCCAATAGGATCCAGCGGCCACTGTCGCACCTTCCAGGTGGGAGACCTCGTTTACGCACGAAACTTATCGGGCGATCCGTTATGGATAGAGGCGACAGTAGTACGTTTGACCGGCCCCAAATCCTACGTAGTGAAATGCTGTGACAATAAACTGTGGAAACGGCATATCGACCAATTACGGTCACGACTCACAACGGCCAGTCAACAACTCCCCCATGACCAAACCGAGGGGGGGGGAGGTACGGAAGAAGATGAAGTTCCAGGGAACCTGCTCGAAGGGAGCGACGAACTAAGTGATACTCAGGAAATGGAGCAGGAAGGAGAAACGTTTGCACTGCAAGAAATTGCAGCTGAGCAAGAAGCAGATCCACTGCCAAACAACAATCTACCTCAACAGGATTGCAACCAACCAATCCAACGAAAATCCGAAAGAGTTAAAAGACAACCGTCCTCTCTAAGGGACTATTTAACTACACCGTAATTAAGAAGCCAGGGGGAAGGGGTGTTGTGTATGTACCATAGTTAATGAAGTATGAGCTTGAGGTAAAGTGCAGGGTTCTGGCCCTGCACTTCTGATTGGCTGTTAGGCAGCCAGATCGGATTGGTTAGTTCTGAGGAAACCAATTGGCCCTTATTGGTTAAAAGAGCTAGCGTTCATAGCTCGCTATTGGACAATTCTCACAAGGGTTGCCTATATAAGGCAGAGTTCACTGTTGTTGTTTTGAGAAGTCACTATGCAAATAAAGAGCTGAAAGTTCACCGTTCAGAGGCTGTCTCCATCTATTCCGACCCATGCTCAGTACTTAACAGTAACAGCATTGTACAGGATTGTATGTATGGGTTCGGATGTACATTCATTTAGGGTAAGAGGTAGATTGAGGTCACCAAGGAAAATAAGAGGGTGTGGACAAGAGGCAGCCCATGTCAGCAGTGAAGTTAGTTTGTTTGCATGAACTATGTCATAATCAGGGGCTCTGTAGCATAGTAAGAAACAGATAGCGGTATTTAAGGACAGTTCACAAATGGTGGTCTCTGGTTAATGGTTAATCTCTGGTTAATTGGTTAATGGCGCACTCAATTCTGAGAGGATCCTGGGTCATGGCAATAACATAAGCTCCCATTGGGCTTTGGGCAAAGATGTGACCAGCTAATCTCTATTCCTAGTGTATATTTATTCAGTGTTTTTCAGATGGAATGGCACAATCCCACAAAATACAATGGAATGTATTCTCGTGGTCCCGAGAATTATCCAAAAATCATGTCTGCAACATTTGAGAGAAAGTCAGTGAAAAACAAAAGTTTTGATTTTTTGATATCTTTGTTAAAATGTGCTGTATATTTCAGAAATCCATGCTCTCAAATAAAAACCCCATTGAGCTTCATAAACACAGAGGTTTCAGACCTATTCACTTTAGGAATGTAACTGCTCTGCCTAATATAAACCGACACTGAAGGTTTACGGTTGTTGAACTCTACTCTGACAAAATATTCTCCTTCAGGTGGAGTTTTGTTTATTTTACTATTACAATGGTTCTTCTTTATGGTCAGTCTTCCCACTAGAACATTACTGTCTCCCACTAGTGGCCCTGGCTCTCTTTAATTTATCATTCCTTTCTTTTTCAGTATTTTTCAAATGTTTCCCGCAGACAGAAAAAGGGTAGAAGCAGCATTAAGTGCCTGTCATCTTCCACAGGGGAAGGTAAGTAATTATTTTTTTCTTACATGTATATTCCCCAGAATTCATAGACTGAATTGGAATTTAATCCTGAGCAAGATATATAAATTATGTAATAAACACAGATTTCCATAGACTTTTCATCAAAGCTCTTGAGCAAATGGTTTTGATCCTTCAGCCCAAAACTTTGCTATGTTGAACAACCACATCTGAAAAAGGGATTCTAAGCTGCTTCGTCTGACAGGTCAGGAAATAAATGGGTAGAAACAGTTTGTATGAGATCACCAAGACTACTGAATTCAGCTAATATACTCTTGTGCTCCTATAACAATGTGCATATTTTATTTAGGTTTAATAATTGAATAAAGTGATTGTTGGTAAATGTATTCATATTAGTTGATGTCAAGACTAAGGCATTTGATACAATCCTGTATATTGAAAATGAGGAGAGGAACACTGTTGAACATTTAAACAAATGGTGAATTGGAATCTATTGCCAATCTACCAGTATCCTAGAGAAGTAGCCTTTGTTTAGGAACTGCTTCAAACAGCAACAATTCACAGCTAATAGCAGTGATTTAAATAAACTAACTTTGCAATCAATGCCCACACTTACGATCTTTGCAGCATTTCTATCATGTGTTTGCCATTACAGTTAGTTTGTCAACTTTGAACTGAACCTGGCAGCAGCCATTTTCCTGTTCCTCAGTTGCCACACAGAGGGGGAAGAGGGGAAGGAAGTTGGAATGTGTTACGAGACACAACAGAGGGTTGTTGTTGTTTTTTTGCAAACAAATTTTATTAGTTTTATAAAAACAATACACAAACAATCAAGGCATAATAACATAAAAATCTTTTCTAAGAAAACCAATAGAGCATACAAAATAGTTCCAAATTGTAATATCGATATTTACGTTATCTGTTCAACTTCCTATCTTATCCCAACTTCTTCTTTTCATTCTATTATCCAAATTATATTCCTTGCTAATTAAAGTTTTATTGCCTTTCATAAACAATACCCAAACATACAAAACATTAAAAAAAACATAAAACATCTTTTCTGAAGGCTGCTTGATCCCGGGTTCAAACTCTTCGCACAGACACAAATTCAAAAATCATACTCACTTTATATATCATTCCATATCTTATTACCATTTTCAATCTTCTACGTAGCTTCTCCCCCCTTTTATCTTTCTTAATTTTATTTTATTTATCTTATCTCAAATCAGTTCATAATACTTATCATTCTTTGTCTGTTCTGTTTCCAGCTATCCATTCATCTTTTCTCTTTGAATATATTTCTCCTGTACACTGCTTGGAGTGATGCCTTTGACTCATTCCCCTAGCTTAAATTTACTTAAAATAACACTTAATTTATGTTGGGATTCTGTTTAGTACATTCTAAAGTTACACAATAAATTTTATGAGAAGGGTAAAAACACAACAATAACTAAATAAAAGCATATATAACCCCTATCCATATCATTAAAAAGCTAATCATATATATTGATACTCATTTATATCTTAAACATTTTACTCTAGATACACATATAAAAACACAATCTTATGTACCTCCCAGAATCCCTTTTTCAATTAAGTTTACCCATTGTCTCTAAATAGTCTTTGTTTCTTTAAGTCTTGTTTCCCACCATTAAGGCTTCTCATCCCCTCCTTTCTCTCTTGCTTATTCTTCTCCTTGCCCTTTTTACCCCCTTGTCTCTCCTCCTCCCTTTTCTTCTTTTGCTTACTCCCTTTCTGTTGTTTTCAAACCTTATATCTACCTTTCATCTCATTTTTCTCTTTTTTGATTGTTTTTTCAGACCTTAAAATCCCCTTTTTCTTTTCCTCTTTCTCCTCCTCCCCAAAAAGAACCCATTGTTCATCAAAGATGGTTTCGTCTTCTTCTTTATCCCAATCATCCTGCTGCGTAGTCAACTTTTCATAAGTGCATACCGCCATTTCTAGAAATTGAAATAGAGTGCCCAAAGTATCTTTTCCATCTTGTTCTTCTTTTTTATATTTTTGATATTCAATTTTTAGTTCATCCACAAGCAATGCCATCGTGAAGAGAAAAACTTTTTCCAAAACAACCACCCAAGTATTTTTAATCAAGAATAATTCCAAGAAATTCCAAAGTTACCAAAGCATCCAAATAGACTATTTCTTTTAATACTTCTTTCTTCTATTTCTCTTTCTGGGGTTACTATTTAATCAAAGAGTTCCAATTACAATATATCTTTCTTTAAAGTTTAGGCAGTCTCCTCCTTTTTCAACTTCTGCTCCAATTTTTTTTCCTTTCCCTTCCCACTTACAACAACAATTTTCTTTTAAATGTTCAGAAATCCATACCTCCAATAAGGGTTTTCCGATTTTTTAAGTTGTTAATTCCAATGTCCAGAAATCCTTTACCCCTTAGTTTTAGCTTTCAAATTAAGTTATCTTCAGTGCCCAAATAAATTTTCCAAATCTTCATCTGCTGTTTCTATGGGGTGGGAGAGTGAAGAAAAAAAAAAGTTTTTTCCTCTTGACAGCTTTCTCCGCCGCTTTCCAATCTTCTTAGGAACAATGTATCTTTCTGGCAATTCAAACCATTCAATTTCCAGGGTGTTTAAAAGTTGTTAATTGATCCAGCTCAGCCAGCACTTTCACTTTCCCTGCTTCCTCCAGCACCAATTTTACCCGGCTGCAGGCTTCTTCGTGCCGGCCATTACTGACCGCCGCTCCACCACCTTGGGAAAAAGGGGTTTTTCCGGGTGAGGAGGGGGTCTGCGACACCCCCAACCCCCTGTCCGGATCCCCTCTCTCTTCGGCTGCCTCTACAGGGCAGCCATATCCCCCTGACCCATTTGGATCAGGGGCACCTTGGCGGCAAGCACAGCAGGAATCGCAGACAGTCATGAATTCCTGCTGCCACCGAAGCCACGCAAAACCGGAAAAACACACAACAGTTTTCTGGTGAGAACTAAGGTCATCTCTATTGGCAATGGATATGGTTGGGGAAGGAATGCCTGGACAGCCCGCCAATTGACCTAACTGGAATACATGATTTGTGACACTTGGGATGGGGTTTATTTCCTATTTTTATTTATGCTGAAACTGTGGGAAAGATTTAGAGTTGGTTTTCCTTTGAAGCAGTGCTGATATGATGTACTCAATAAAGAAGCTATTTGTGAGGAGGTTTTTAGTCTCAGAGTTCTGATTTGCTTGGGTTCATCAGTTGGAACCTTGACATAGTTAGTACATATTACCGTCTGTAAAAATATAAACAGAGTTATAATCATAAGGTTTTCCACTTTGTATTCATTTTGGATTTGTACCACTCTTCCTCAACTTAGTTGTGTTGGACTGCATCATTGCAAATTCTTGAACTGTGACTAATTATTTTGGAAATCCCCAAATTTTTAGAAAACACCAGGGTTAGGGTTAGGAGTTACTGCGATAAAATCTGTTTATACCAGTATGTAACACCCTTGCATGCAGCCACCATCTTTACCCTGTAAACCCTCAGAAGCATGTTTGCATTATTCCACAACTGTTGTCACTATTGCCATTTTTGCAACAGTACTTCCCATAAACTCATGTGTGGGAAGAGGTGGGTCAGCCAAGCAACCAGGATAAACTGCAAATTCTCACTGATGGAAAATAATTTGCTTCCCATTTGCAATATTTCTGCTGTGCCAGAATAAAAACAAGCCAATCATCTCAGTTAGAGAAAACTTGCAACAACACATTGAGGTAAAGGAACTACAACAGCATGGCACTTTTGCAAACATTATAGGTGGAGGGGCCCATAAATCTACTATAGCTACATCATCCATCTGTGAAAAAAAAATATTCTTAAGGAAAAACTGAAATTCTTGCTAAATGTATTTTTCTATTTCACATGCAGATAGTCTCTTTTTTTCTATGACATACAACCACCTCTTGTTCATATTTTGGCACAGGAGAAAGAATTCATGTTATAACTCAGAATATATTGTGAAATCTTATTGTGAGCTCTTTCATTTCCAGAATGATGGTATCAACCCAGAAGACTTTCCTGAAAAAGTGTATAAAACATTCCTGGTAAATCTGTGTCCTCGGCCGGATATTGATGAAATATTTACCTCACAGTAAGCTTTCATAGTGTAAGAGATACTACATAGGTGAAGGGAATCTGGGTGAATTCCAATGAAATCTAGCACAGTTTTCATCGTTCAGCATTTCTTATGGTTTGTGTTTCATTTGATTCATATGAGTCTTTTGGGATTCTGTATTTGCATTCTATGTCATCCAGAATTGCAGGCTAACTCTGCTCACTGCCTGGAGTTTGATCCTAATAGGTATCAAGATAGATAGATTTCAACCATATATTCTTAAGTTTTTGCGGGTACTTACATGTATGGCATTCAGCTTTGTTCGGGTATTTTCCCATGTCATAGTAGTGGTGCTTTTAAAGATATATATATATATATATATATATATATATATATATATATATATATATATATATATATATATGTATGGCATTCAAAAATGTCTAACTCACAGACGAACACTATACAGAAGCCTGATGATGGCAGATGAGATTCTGCTGAAACGTTGCTACAACTTTAAAAGCACCACTACTGTGAGGTGGGAAAATACCCAAACAAAGCTGAATGCCAGACATGTAAGTACCCGCGAAAACTTAAGAAAACATTTATATATATATATACATACATACATACATACATACAGTGAATAGTGTGTGTGTGATGGAGCTGCCATCTCTCTATAAATACTGGTGGGGGGGCTGGTGTGCTGGGCTCGTTGGCTGCGCTGCTGCCTTTTGATTGGTTGATGGAGTTGATGTTGGTATAATGGGCTGTGTGATGGCCTTGTGAGTTTTGTTGTGGAGATATCTTGAATGGGGATTTTATATACCTACACATATCTATCTATCTATCTATCTATCTATCTATCTATCTATCTATCTTTGTTTTCTTAAGTTTTCGCGGGTACTTACATGTATGGTATTCAGCTTTGTTCAGGTATTTTCCCAAATCATTATAGTTGTGCTTTTAAAGTTGTAGCAATGTTTCGGGAGAATCTCATCTACCATCATCAGGCTTCTGTATTGTGTTTGTCTGTGAGTCAGACTTTCACAGCTAATATATGCTAGCTGTGTACATAGTATATACAGAAGCCTGATGATGGCAGATGAGATTCTGCCAAAACATTGCTACAATTTTAAAAGCACAACTATAATGACATACACACACACACATATATATATGTTTTCTTAAGTTTTCGTGGGTACTTACATTCAGCTTTGTTCGGGTATTTTCCCACGTCATTGTAGTTGTGCTTTTAAAGTTGTAGCAATGTTTCGGCAGAATCTCATCTGCTAAAAGTCTGACTCACAGACGAACACAATACAGAAGCCTGATGATGGCAGATGAGATTCTGCCAAAACGTTGCTACAACTTTAAAAGCACAACTACAGTGACATGGGAATCGGGTTTTCTCCCGCATAAGATTGGAAGTATCTAGGCAACGTTTCGATGAAGTCTCTTTCATCATCTTCAGGCTTGTGTCTTCTGCTCTGTGCTTCTCACTCTCAAGGCACTCTTCTTCATTGTTTCTCCTTAGCCATTCAAAAGCCAAGCCATACATGACGAAAGATCACTTGACAAAATTTATCAACAAGAAACAGCGAAATTCCCACCTCAATGACACGCTTTTTCCTCCTGCCAAACCAGATAGAGTACAGGGTCTCATAGAAAAATATGAGCCTAGTGGGATGAATATTCAAAGAGGTAAGTCTTTTCCTTTGGGATGCAGTTTTGTGATGATCCCAAGCTTATAGAGACAACAGAGTGCTACACGCTGTCCAATTTTTATGTGGATATGAACAGGAAGTATAAAGAAGTAGTGAATGTGTTGTGTGTGCTTGTTTGAAAATCTATAAACATATATACACACACAGAGATATTTGGCACTTTGGTAATATATTGCTGATTTGCCTCCCAATAGAATATCTGTAAGATAACTGTATAAAAAAACAGGACAATGTTGACACTCTTGTGAATACCTTAGGATTTCCAAGTTTTGTGAATACTTCAGGGTATGCCATCAAAAATCAGTTGGCCTTTTATTGATTAACAATCCTCTTCTCCCAGAAAAAAATATATTGTAGTTCTAACATCGTGGAAAGCTTCCTTATAGCCTTTTTCTATCTTTGTCAGCCAACAAAAATTGGATGAAGTTGGCTAAACAAGGACTCTGCAAAAGATTGAACAGAATTAGGAATAAAAGTTATAAAAGACTCATAACTCACAACAATCATACCTCTATTACCTTTGGTTTTAAGTCAGAATAAAGCATGGGGGGGGGGGGGCAGTTGGAGGGACTGGCACCTAGTTTCCTCCAAAAGATTTATTCTCTAACTCCCACAATTCCTTATGATTGGTCATGCTGACTGAGGCTAATGGGAACAGAAATCCAGAACATTTGGAGGGCAGCAAAGTACCTATCCCTGATTCAAAGTCATCTTCAAGGCCTTGAATTGCACTTCCAGTCACAATACAATGTTTGTTTCTGCAGGGCAGCTGTCTCCTGAGGGAATGGTTTGGTTCCTGTGTGGTCCTGAAAACAACATCATATCTCAGGACAAACTGTTCCTATACCAAGATATGAACCAGCCACTCTCCCACTATTTCATCAACTCATCCCACAACACTTACCTAACAGGTATGGTGATATCTATCAAGATGCACTCATTTGTCCCAGTTGGGATCATTTTCTCCAAGGTGTTGATTTTTATTTATGTTTAGGATTACAATTCCCCACATGTCCTACTTTTGCCAGTTCAAAAAAGATTAGGTAACAGGTGCTATGAAAGATAATCATCCAAGATCTAGCCATTGATGATCACAGAAAATAGGCAAAATGGATCACAATCTGCCATAACATAGGGCAGATGCCTATAAGCCTCTTGGGTGCTTATAACTTACACAACACCTTTTTTGTCATAGTTTTGCCAGTTATTGTTTTATGGTTCTGTTAATATTTTATGCGCACACCTTTTGCCCCCCTTTTTATAACAGCTGGACAGTTTTCTGGAATTTCATCTCCTGAAATGTATCGCCAAACTCTCTTGGCTGGTTGTCGTTGTGTGGAACTTGATTGCTGGAAGGGACGTCCTCCAGATGAGGAACCAATCATCACCCATGGGTACACTATGACAACTGAAATACTGTTCAAGGTACCACATTTGCTGGTGGTTTTTTTCTGATTGTTTTCTTTGAGCCCATCTGACAAACTGCTACCCCATCCCAAATTAAAGATAGAAAATGCTTATACCAGGATAACTTAAAACCCACAGCCACTCTGTCTTGCCAGAACTGAATGTAACTTTTCATCCACATCCAGATCTTCACATCCTCCAGGCACTGGGACATAATAGCATTACATTATCTCAGGATCAGGATGTACAACATCAGCATACTGATGTTACTACATCCCACATTGGAGGATGACCTCTTCCAGTGATTTCATATAGCTATTAAAGAGGAAAGGTGGGGATTTCAAACCCTGAGGCATCCCACAGGTAAGGGGCTGAAAGGTTAGCCTTTCCCTCATTCCCATTTACACCAATTGGAACCAGCTTCAGAGAAAGGAGGAAAACAACCTTAACATTGTGTCTCTGTAGTATTTTCCAGCCTGAAACCCAACTAGAAAGGGTCCAGATATCCTATTTCAGGGTTTTCTGAAGCTCCAGCCCAGCCACTTCCTCAACAACCCCCTTTCCCCCAAAGGTAGGGAGATAGGACAAAAGTTGTCCAGAAGTGTTGGATCCAGATATGGCAAATTTAGGAGGAAGCCTACCACCATCTTTTTTTATGGCAGGCAAAATCATTTCTTCATATAAGAAAGCATTTGCCACCACCTGAACCCAACCACAGGTAACCTCTCAAGAAATTTTAATCAACTAGGAAGGTCATGGATCTAATAAATTGATGGCATGGTTGATAGAACTAAGGATCCCGTCTATTTCCTTAGGAACTGCAGGAAACAGGACTAGAGAAAGAGTCAGTCAATTCATTCAGACCTGCTCAGTTGGAATCCAAGTGGCTCCAAAAGATTTTTTGAGCAGCAGCACCCAAGTCTTGGAGCTTCTGAGGACCCAGTGTGTTGTGAATGTATAAAGTTTTAATAAAGTGTGAGCTTGGAGTAAAGTGCAGGGTTCTGGCCCTGCACTTCTGATTAGCTGTTAGACAGCCGGATCGGATTGGCCCGCTCCGGGGAATCCGATTGGCCCTTAAACAGAGAGTTCCTATTGGTTATGAGAGCTAGCGCTCCTCGTTGGTTATTGGTTAATAGTTACAGGGTTTGCCTATATAAGGCCGGTTAAAACTGTTATAGAGGCTAGAAGTCACTTTGTAAATAAAGAGCTGAAGTTCACCATTGAGAGGCTTGTCTCCATTCTTTCTCGCCCATGCTCCAAACATAACACAGTGATTTTAAGGGAAGCATACAAAGACAGCACTTGCTTCTTATCTTAAGGTTATAAAAGTTCCAAGTCTCTTAAATGTTCCTCATAGGACTTGTTTTCCATATTCCTGCCTACCTCTGTTGTCTTCCTCTGGACCTATTTCCATTCAATTATACTGATTTTAAGAATATGGAGCACAGAGAATTGTACCCAGAATTGGGCAGTAGACAGAGGTGGGCTTCAAAAATTTTAGCAAAGGGTTCTCTGTCTTGTAGCTGGGTGGGTGTGGCCATAGTAGGTGTGGCATAGTGGAGAGGGCAGGTGAGGGCAGGGGCGTTTTTGGCCTCCCTGGGTTCTGGAGACTCTCTGGAAGGCAGAAACGGGCCCATTTCTGGCTTTCCTGAACTTCTGGGAAGATGCTAAACACATCTGTGTTTAGCATGTCAGCATGTCATTAATTACAACCTCAACAATCTTATGCCTATGTTCTGATTTACTACTACAAAATCAGGTACCCCTATTCTAAATATAGTTTTAGCTCATTCACCTTATTATGGTTTTTAACCATAATCAAGATTTCATTGGATTAGTTCTTTTTTGGTGGGCCTAAAGGAGTTTGATCTTAAAAACCTTAAAGATTTCTGTTACTTTCTGTGTTCTGCACAGCAATACTTTGACATTACTGTAATCAAGACACATAAGACAAAGCAATTCAAATATAGGTGCTTAAGATCTACATATTGCATCACTGATGCATGCATAATAAATGATAGACTTGTATACTTAAACGATCAGAATCCTATACTTTCTTACTACTCTTTCAAGTATTTAAACATTTTCTTTTTTCCCAAAAATTCAGAGGAGAAGTCACTCAGTAGGTTCCAGTCTTCAGCTATAGTTTAAGCAGCAGGGAAAAAAAATAAATGGACCCTTTAAACAATGCCCCCGGTAGTATTTTTTAGTGTTAACAATTTTACATTCTCCATTTTATGACATCACAATTACCATGACACAGCACCACACAATCTACAGAGCAAATAAAAGCTATTGTGCTCCAGTGGAGCTATAATTATAGGGAATGATTGCTCTGCACCATAATAATGAAACTTGAAAAGGAATTACAGGGTGTTAACACAGCATGTACTTTTCATTATAGCTTATGTAACATTTGGACATTCCCCTCTCCTCTTTCTTCCTACTTAGTTTCCCGCTCCAAAATAACTTGTGGGTGGAAAGAGGTGGCTCTCTCCTGATTTGAACCTAGATCAATTTTCTTTGAAATCAGATCATGTCAGGAGGCAAGATCAGTCTCCCTCTTCCCAATCCATGAACAATTAAAAGTTGTTCTGCAAAAGACAATCTAAAGTTATAGGCCAGTGGTGATTAAACTTTTTGGGCTCCTATGCCAAAAATTGTGCGTGCGCTTGCACGCTTGCACTTGCGTACCAGCACCCAGAAGGCAATTCCACAACTCATGCATGCGTAATCCCCACCCACCCAGCCCTGCTGCCCCCTTACCTGCACTGCACCTCACAGCTGATTTTTGGCCAGTTTGAGGCCTTTTTCGGCCTCCCAAAGGCTTGGGAAAGACTTCTGCAGGCTTTGCAGGCCAAAAATTAGCCCCATTTTGTCACTTCTAGTATTTTCGGAAAAAACAGGAAGTGACAAAATGGGGCTAGGTTTTGGCCTGCAAAGCCTTCAGAAGCCTGCAAACACCTTTCTCAAGCCTTTGGGAGGCTGAAAAAGGCCTCAAACCAGCTGAAAATCATCTGTGAGGCACACGCATGCCCAGTGAGGTAAGTTTGCCTGCAGCTCATGTGCCGCACAAATGGCTCTGCATGCCACCTGTGGCACATGTACCATAGGTTCTCCATCACAATTATAGGTCATTCAGTACAATTGACTCTTGGTGGTTTTATGAGCTGAAGTTCACGATTTTAACCTCCCTTGCTTGGATCCCATTTTTGGGCTTTTGATGTGCTGATAAAATTCATTTGCCATTACAGTATCTGCAGAATGAGGCTCAGTTTACCCACAGAAGGTAAATGTCCTATTTAAAATGATGTCAATCAATGGCTGGAGCAACAGGAGAGGACAGATAATTGCATAGAAATATTATCAAGAACTATCAGTTACAATATTGGAGCAGAGAAAATAAAGAGGGTTCACAAATGTATTATTTCTTTCTTTCTTTATCTATCTATCAATCAAACTTATATAGCCACCCATCTCACAAAAAGAGACTTTGGGTGGCACACAGCAATGAGATAAAATACATTATAAAAAACTGCAACTATAAATTCCAGTTTAAAAAATTATAATGCTGTCTCACAATGCATGATTGTCCAAAGAAAGTGAGTGGTGGATCAAGCAAAAGTCTCCTTCATAAACTTTATTCAATTATGCAATATAAAGAGATAAGGGGCGCAATGCCTCAGAGGTTAAAGAAGCTGTGCTTGTCAGCTGAAAAGCTGACAGCCTGAATTTGAGACCCAAGAATCAGACGAGCTCCCATTACTTGCTCCAACCCCTGCCAACCTAGCAGTTTGAAAGCATGCAAATGTGAGTAGATAAATAGGTACCACTTCAGTGGGAAGGTAACAGTGTTCCTTCATGCTGGCCACAATGATCTTGGAAATGTGTTTAGACAACACTGACTCCCTCAGATGAGCACTGCTCTCTATTTATTTATTTGGCTTGTCAATTGCTTACAAGATAATAAGTATAAGTAAAAACATAGTTGTGAATACATGGATACATATAAGAAAAATAAAAGAAACAATAGGACAGGGACGATAGGCACATTGGTGCGCTTATGCACAAAGCTACAGACCTCTTAGGAAAGGGGTGAGATCAATAGTAGATAGTCTAATGTTGAAGATTTTGGGGTTTGGGGAAGAAACCACAGAATCAGGTAGAGTATTCCAGACATTGACCACTCTGTTGCTGAAGTCGTATTTCCTGCAATCAAGTTTGGTGCGATTAACCTTGAGTTTGTATCTATTGTTTGCTCTTGTGTTGTTATGGTTGTAGCTGAAGTATTCATTGACAGGTAGGACATTGCAATGTATGATTTTATATACTATACTTAGATCAGACTGAAGGCGGCATAGTTCTAGGTTTTCTAGGTCTAGAATTTCAAGTATGGTGGCACAAGGTATTCTGCAGCGAGTAGAGGAGTGGAGAACTCTTCTTGTGAAATATTTCTGGACTTTCTCAACTGTATTAATATCAGATACATAATGTGGGTTCCAGACTGATGAGCTGTATTCAAGTATTGGTCAAGCAAATGTTTTGTATGCTCGTTAGTAGTGTAATATTACTAGAAAAAAAGCGACTTAAGATTAAGTTAACAACTCTTAATGCCTTTTTGGCTATGTAATTAAAGTGGTCTCTAGCACTTAGATCATTAGAAATGAGTATTCCAAGATCCTTGACAGAGTTTGGATCATTAACAAGGTCTTGACTCTTCAGACTGTATTTTATTTTCTGAATTTTTTGCCAATATGTAAGACAGAGCATTTATTTGTTGAGATTTGAAGTTGCCATTTGTTTGACCATTCTGATACATAGTCAAGGTCTTTTTGAAGAGTAGCAGTATTTTCTGTAGTGTTGAATAGCTTTACATCGTCAGTGAAGAGAACGCAGTTGCTCTTGATATGATCACAGAGGTCATTTATGTAGAGTATGAAGAGAGTTGGTCCTAGAACACTGCCTTGGGGGACACCACAATTGACAGGTACAGAATAGGACACTCCCAATTTTGACCATTTGTTGTCTGTTTGACAGGAATGCTTCTATCCAGTTATGCAGGTATCCAGAGATACCATAAGATTTTAGTTTTAGGAGTAGTTTGTCGTGCACCACTGAATCAAAGGCTTCACAGAAGTCTATGTAGATTGTGTCTATTTGCCCTGATTGAGTTGTGTAGTCCATATGTTTTTGCAGTGTAAGAGTTGCAGATTACAGGATAGTTTTTTTTCTGAAACCAAATTGTTTGTTAGAGAGCAGGTTGTTTGTCTTTAAGTGGAGGATGATGGATTGGTTAATAATTGATTCCATGACTTTACAGGTGACGCAGCATAAAGAGATTGATCTGTAATTTTCAACTAGGCTGTGGTCTCCCTTTTTGAAGATGAGGATGACCATTGCTTGTGACCATAGTTTTGGCAAGGAGGTGGTCCTGTCATGTTTGACTCTAAGAGTCAAACATGACAGGACAGGGAAACATAAATAGAAAGACGGACAATATAAGGACGGACAAAAATGACTTTAAAGACAGATCAAACATTTAACTGAAGATAAGATAATGACTGTAGCTGGTTATTATGATGCTTCTTCCAAATGATGCTTTTTAATATCAGTCTGGGATAACTGGGGAGCAGCAGCATTCAGGATATTCAGCAGGTACCACTGAGGTACCACTGAGGTACCACTGAGAAAGAAAAACAAGAAATCCAAGAAGAAACCAGCATGGCTGCACAAAGACCTCTCTGGCAAATTGAAAGAAAAAAAGGACAAATACAAAAAATGGAAAGAAGGACATACAACTAAGGCAGAATATCAGCAGACAGCCAGAATATATAAAGACGAACTCTGTAAAGCAAAGACTCAGAATGAACAAAGACTTGCAATAAAAGTCAAAGGTAATAAAAAAAAGTTTCTTCCAACATATAAATAACAAGAAAAAAATCAAGGAAACAGTCAGTATACTAAAGAGAGAAGACGGCAAGGAAGTAACAGGCAACAGCGAGAAAGCAGAACTGCTTAACTCATTCTTTGCATCAGTCTTCATGCAAAAAGAAACCCACCAAAAACATAATTGTAAAAGACAGACCAGAAATAAAAGTTAAAAGAAGCAAAAAAATAGTAAGAGAACACCTTGATCTTGATGAACACAAATTACTGGGGCCTGACGGTTTACATCCCAGAGTTTTAAAGGAACTGGCAGAGGTCCTTCCAGAACCACTGCAACATGTCTTTCAAAAATCCTGGAGCACCAGGGAACTACCAGAGAACTGGAAAAGAGTTGATGTGGTTCCTGTTAAGTTCTGCGCATGGGGGCAAGGAACGGAGACGAGACGGTGAACAGTGAACTTCAACTCTTTATTATACATTCTGAACAGAGCAAAACCCTAGAGCAAAAGCAGCCCTTTTATAGGCAAGCTGCTGCTCTAGTAACCAATAGGAAACGTGGAGTATTAACTCCCTTAACCAAAGAGAGTGGCTCGTTAACAGCCAATCAGATTCTCCTGAATGGACCAATCCGATATCGCTATTATCGGCCAATCAGAAGTGCAGGGCTAGAACCCTGCTATTTTCTAAAGCTGTTGATAAACTTTATTTGAGTATTTTATTAGTTCACAACACCCCTTCCCCCTGGGTTCCGTTTGGGGGGTGCGGTGACGTAATATCTGAGGTAGGAAGATTGCTTCGACTGTCTATTGGATTTATGCTGTCCCACCGGTTCTTGTCCGTAAGTCTGTTTTGGCGGGGCGGTTTCGGGCAAGTCGGGTGCTGTTGGTTCTTCGTTGGAAGACTCGGTGCCGCTAATGTTCTCGTCATTATCCTCTGGTTCTTGCGGGCTTGCCTCTGTTGGGTTGTTCCTCTGTGGCGAGGCCACCCCCATCCTTCACTTGTCATGCCCAATGGTTGACTTCTTTCGTTCCTGCTTTCCGCCATCTCGAATTCGGTTTCTTCAACATTCCCTCCCCTCTCAGTTTGGGAGTTACCGGAGTAGTGGAAACTAGGTTGTAGCCTCGAGTGAAGCTGATCTATATGGCGTTTCCATATTTTTCCATCGCAGGTTTTCACCTGATATGGCCTGGGTCCAGTGGCTTGAATAACAGTGGCCTCGATCCACAACGGTCCACAGAAAGGGATGGCTTTCCCTGGGCGGTGCTGCAGCTTATAATTGCACGCAGCCAAAAACTCTGACCAGCGAGTCATTCTAGGTAATAATATACAGGGGGTTGGCTTGTCTCCCGCTATAATCCCCAGCAAAGGTTTGTGGTCGGTAACAATAGTAAAAACTCGTCCATAAACATATTCATGAAACCGTTTAACAGCAGATACAACAGCAAGAGCTTCTTTATCGATTTGACTATAGTTACATTCAGCCTTTGATAAAGTTCTTGAAAAATAGGCCATAGGGGCTTCACTGCCGTTTGGTAACACATAGCTCAAAATGGCTCCTACTCCAAATGGTGACGTATCACATATGATTGTTAAAGGCAAAGTCTCGTTATACTGCATTAAAACAGCACCTGAAGTTAATAGATTTTTCACTTGTTGGAATGCGTGCTCCTCTCGGTGCCCCCAAACCCAGGTTGCTTTTTTATCGAGGAGCCAATGTAGGGGCTCAGCTACGGTCGCTTTGTGGGGCAGGAAGATGTTTTAAAAATTAATAAGCCCCAGGAAAGGTTGGAGATCAGTCTTGTTTCTGGGTCTTGGGGCATTCTTTTTTTTTTTTTGAAACAAATTTTTATTAATTTTAAAAATAAAACAACACATCATTAACCATTAAATACATAAACACATAAAACCTCTTAACATTGTAAATCCTTACAAGTCAAACAAAACATTATTTTTATACAGCATAATTCCAATTTATCCCATCTCCATATGGACACACAAATATCTTTCAGCAAATTTCTCATTATTTCTCTTTACTCCTATTCAGTTTCATTTCTCTTCCACATTTATCCATTTTATAGTCATCATATTCTTTTCTTTCTGGCTTGTTTAAATTATTCTCGTCTAACATTCCTCCAAGGTTTTATTGATTCTTTTTTCCTTTTTTTTTTTTTATAAAAAACAAATTTTGTTAGTTTTACCATAAACACAATACACAAACATACAAACACAAAACATAAACAAAACTAAAAGATCTTTTCTGAAGGTTGTCTGTTCCCGGGTTAAAACTCTTTACACAGACACAAATTCAAACATCATATTCAACCCATATCTCCTTCCATATCTTATTATCATTTTCTTTTTTTTATATATATATATAAAAACCATTTTTATCAGTTTTATAAAAACAATGCACAAAGAATCAAGGCATAGCAGCTTATAAATTCTTTTCTAAGAGAAAATAATAATAAAAGACCAATAAGGCATAACATTTCCAGATTATAATATCAATATTTCATATAATATTAACTTCATATCTTGTCCCTACTTCTCTTTTCCATCCAAATTATTTATTAATTAAAATTTTATTGCCTTTTATCAATATACAAAATCCAAAAAAAAAAACATATATATCCTTCCATATCTTATTACCATTTTCAACAACATTCTTTGTCTGTTCTATTTCCAATTATCCATTCATCTTTTTTTTTTCTTTTACTATACTTCTCCTGTACACCAATTGGAGTAATATCTATAACTCATTACCCTAACTTAGAAATACTACATATAGCAATCTTTCTTGGGATTCTGTTTAAAAGATTCTAAAATTACATAATAAATTTTATATTCTAAATATACATATAAAAACACACTCTTATATACCCTCCAGAATCCCTCTTTTAATCCAAATTAAATTCACCCATTGTCTCTAAATAAACTTTTTTTCTTTAGGTCTTGCTTCCCCCCATTAAGGCTTCTCCTCCCCCCCTTTCTCTCTTGCTTATTCTTCTCCTTGCCCTTTCTACCGCTTTGCTTTTTCCCTTCGCTTTTCTTACTCCTTTTCCTTTGCTTTCTAACCTTGCCTCCA
This sequence comes from Hydrophis major, assembly GCA_033807585.1. NCBI lineage: Eukaryota > Metazoa > Chordata > Lepidosauria > Squamata > Elapidae > Hydrophis > Hydrophis major. The sequence goes on along the minus strand of CM066328.1, from coordinate 77,420,860 downwards.
TCTTTTCACTCATTTTTCTCTCTTTTGGTTGTTTTTATAATTCTTAAAATCCCCTTTTTCTTATCCTTTTTCTCCTCCTCTCCGGGATGGACCCATTGTTCATCAAAAATGGCTTCTTCTTCCTCTTCTTCCTTGTCCCAGTCCTTCTGCTGCGTAATCAACTTTTCAACAGAACATAACGCCATTTCTAAGAATTGAAACAAAGCGCCCAAAGTATCTTCTTTTTTATATTTTTGATATTCAATCTCTAGTTCATCCACAAACAATGCCATTATAAAAAGGGAAACTTTTTCCAAAACAACCACAAGTATTTTTAATCAAAGACAATCAAAAGCAATTAAAAAAAAAAAGTCCAAAAGTTAATACTTTTCTTCCTTCTTCTTTTTCTTTTTCTGGATTAATTTTTAATCAAAGAGGTCCAATTACCATATATCTTCTTTTGGGATCCACAAAGACGTTCTAGACAGTCTCCTCCTTTTTCAGCTTCTACTCCAATTTTTTTTCTCCCTTCCCACTTGCAATGACAATTTTAAATAATCAAAAATCCATACCTCCAGCAGAGATTTTCCAATTTCTTAAATTTTTCAATGTTCAAAAATCCCTATGTCTCTTAGCTTCAGCTTTCAAAGCAATCCACTTTCAATGTCTAATATATCGAAATATTTCTGCTTTTTCCGTGGGGTGGGAGAGTAAAAAAAAAAAAAAAAGTTCCCTTTAACAGCTTCTCCGCCGCTTTTCGCTCTTCTTAGGGATACAATGTATCCTCCAGCAATTCAAGCAGCTCAATTCCAGGCAATTTAAAAGGTGTTACTTGACCCGGCTCAGACAGAACTTTCACTCTTCACACTTCCTCCAGCACAGTTCTTACCCGGTTGCTGGCTTCTTCGTGGCAGCCATTGCTGACCGCCGCTCCACCGCCTTGGGAAAAAGGGGTTTTCCCGGAGAAGGGGGGGTCTGCGACACCCCCACCTCCCTATCCGACTCCCCTCTCTCTTCAGCTGTCCCTACAGGGCAGCCATATCCCCCTGACCCATCTGGATCGGGGGTACCTTGACGGCTAGCACAGCAGGAATCGCGAGCTGTCGCGAATTCCTGCTGCCCCGAAGCCACGCAAACCGGAAGTTCGGTCTTGGGGCATTCTTGATTGCTCTTAACTTGCTACTGGTGGGGTGAATGCCTTGTTTATCGATTAGGTACCCCAGGAACTCTACTTTATCTGTACACAGTTGACATTTATTTTTTTTAACTTTAAGGCCAGAGTCTTTAAATTTCTGGAGAACCAGTTTAAGATGCTCCTTTAGTATTTCTCTATTCAGGGCAGCAATTAAAACGTCATCAAAGTATGGTACGACCCATTTTATTCCCTGTAATAGCCTCTCCATCAAGCTCTGAAAGATCCCTGGGGCCATGCTAACTCCGAATTGGAGTTAGTTGCACTTAAAAGCGCCTCGGTGTGTAACGATCGTTTCTGCCTCTGCTGTTTTTTTATCTACAGGCAGTTGTTGGTACGCCTGTGCTAAATCTAATTTAGCGAAGACTTTTCCACCCCCCAGGGAATGGAGGAGGTGTTGCACCACCGGCACCGGGTACGCGTTCTGTTGAAGGGCGTGATTCAGGGTGGCACGGTAGTCCCCACAGATCTTTAACGATCCATCCAGCTTGATGGGTGTAACGATTGGGGTTTCCCAAGGAGCATGGTCGGTTGGTTCTAAAACGCCCTGGGCTATTAATTTATCAAGCTGCTCGTCAATCTTTGGTTTAAGGGCAAAAGGGACCCAACGAGGCTTAAGGCGGATGGGGGCTACTTCAGGGTTAAGGTTAAATGATATCAGGGTCCCCTTGTACTCGCCTAGTTTGTCTGGAATTCCTGGACGAGGGCCTCCTCCCAGTCATTGCTGCTGGTTTGGTGAATGCCAGCTACCTCAATCCCAAGTGGAGCGAACCCTTGAAGGCCTAACAAACTAGGCCGATCACGGTCGACGATAGTCAATGGTAAAGATGCAGTACGATTTTTGAATGAGACCTGGACTAGGCTGAATCCAACGACCGGAATTCGATTTCCTTGATAGTCCTTGAGAATGATTCTTTGGGCTCTGAGGTCTTGTCGCCAGACGGCAGGGATTAATTGTTTAAGGGTCTTCCAGGAAACCATCGAGAGGGATGATCCTGAATCGACTTCCATCATGCAGGGCTGGTTTTCGATGGCGACCTTCACTCGAATCTTCTTTGCATCTAATGATGATGCGTGACCAATCGTGATGGTTTGGTGTGCCTCTTCTCATTTCGTTGAATGGGCTAGTGGTTTATTTCTGTAGGAGTGGTTGTTCCATTGGTGGTTCGATTGTTCCCGATTCACAGAATGACTTCCTGTGGGTTGGCGGTAGTTGGACCCCCTCTGAAGTGGGCTGGATTCTAGCTTGCTTCTACAGACTTTTCTGATATGGCCTCTCTTTCCACAAATATGGCAGAGCGCGTCGAGGAATTTGCAGTCTGATCGTGGGTGGTTTGCCCCACAACCTGCACATTGGTACTGCAGCCTCTGGTTACGCTGGTGGTGTTGGTCTTGTTCAGACCGGAGCCGGTTGACTTCTTCCTCATCACTTTCTGATGACAATTCGAGGTCCTCGTGGTGAGCTGCCGTTGCATGTCCCTCAAAACGAAGTGAGGTTTCGCTGGTGAGTTGGCGGAGCGGGGCGTTGGTGCGGCGCATTCGGGCAGCCGACTTTTGGTTGCTTCTGCTGCAGTAGCATCAGCGATGGCATCTGCAAGGCTGATGTCGCCTTTCGCCATCAGCTTACTTTGCACGTAAGGTGCATCTAAACCCAGAACTATTTGGTCTCTTAGAGCTTCTTCGAGGTCGGCGAACCCGCAGAGGCCTCCCAGATTCTGGAGATCCGCGATGAAATCTGCAACGCTTTCTCCTTTTCGCTGGTCCCTCTGGTAAAATTCATGTCTTCGGACAAGCGTTGGTACGGTAGGTGCATAGTGGGCCTGTAGGAGGGGCTCGATGACGTCCCAGTCCATGGATTTCACCTCAGCCGGTTTCGCCAGTGCTTTAGCCATCTTAAAAATGGCAGGTCCACAGTGAGTCAGGAATATCGCTCGCTTTTTTCCAGTAGTGGCATCCTTCAAGTTGTTGGTCTCCAGAAACATCTGGAACTGGTCCATGTATGAGTCCCAGTCTTCTTGTGCCGGGTCGAATGGAGTGGGTGGTATGGTGCTGCCGGTCATGGTTTCCGCCGTTGATGCACCTTTAGCCACGTGCTCTGTTTTGTGCTCTGTAGCGTTCAGTCAGCTCTGACGTCTCCGCATCCCACCTTCGTTAAGTTCTGTGCATGGGCGCAAGGAACGGAGACGAGTCAGTGAACAGTGAACTTCAACTCTTTATTATACATTCTGAACAGAGCAAAACCCTAGAGCAAAAGCAGCCCTTTTATAGACAAGCTGCTGCTCTAGTAACCAATAGGAAATGTGGAGTGTTAACTCCCTTAACCAATGAGAGTGGCTCATTAACAGCCAATCAGATTCTCCTGAACGGACCAATCCGATATCACCATTATCGGCCAATCAGAAGTGCAGGGCTAGAACCCTGCTATTTTCTAAAGCTGTTGATAAACTTTATCTGAGTATTTTATTAGTTCACAACAGTTCCCTTCTTCAAAAAAGGGGGAAAAACAGACCCAGGAAACTATAGACCAGTCAGCCTAACATCAACCCCTTGGAAGATACTGCAAAAGATAATAAGATCTGCCAACATCTAGAAACAAGTAAAGTAATAACTAGCAGTCAGCATGGGTTTGTTAAGAACAGATCATGCCAAACCAATCTTATTTTATTCTTCAACATAGTGACTATTATACCCATAATGTAACCTAGTTTGGTAGTGAGACAGCTATAAGAAAATAACCAAGCTAAGAAAGCACCAACCCTGAGCTACAAATATTTTCTTCTGTTGTTGTCATTAGCATATTCTGTAGGTTGTCCTGGATTTACAACTACAATTGGGACCAGAATTTCTGTTGTGAGACATTGTGAACATAAGTCAAATCAGACCCAATTTTACTAATTTTTACAGCAACCGTGAAACAAATCACATGGTTATGAAGCAAATCCACCTTCCCCAATGGGCATTCTTTGCCAAAAATCAGCCAGAAAGGTCACATATTGCAATTATGCGACCACAGGATACTGCAACTGTAAATGTGAGCAGCTTACTAAGCATCTGAATTGCAATCATGTAACTATGGGGATGATGTAATGGTCATAAGTGAGTGCAGGTCGTAAATCATTTTTTACAAGGCTATTGTAACTTTGCACTGTTGTTAAATGAATTGTTGTAAGTGGAAGACTACCTGTACAGGTTGAATGAACAAGGAAAGAATATCTAGCTTTGTCTCACTCCTTGGCCCCCCTGGGGCCAGTTTGTCATCCAGATCCTTGTGGCTTTCTATACTGTCCTATTATTATAAGAACAATAAGATGTTATGGGTTCCCCCTTTGCCTAAGGATACAGTTTACAAATTCAAGATTAGCAAAAGGCAATTAGCTTTCTAGTGCAAAGATCAATTTTTTAAAAGGATTCCTCTCCTCCCACATTTTATTGCTTTCCTAAGAACTATGTTCATTCATTTTATGCACATGTATCTTGCCACAAATAAGCATAGTTTGATTATTCTTCTGCCCAATGAGTAGGACAGTTACCTTTGCTATGATTGGGCAACATGTATTTCCTTTCCCCTTTTTTATCAAAGAAAAAGACAATTGTATATAGATTTAGCTGATCAGCTAAATATTTTCACAATTCTTTCCTTTTGAAAATAACTTTTGATGAACCTTTGCTATTACAAACATCCTTTCCTTTGCTGCATTTTCTGAATTCTACACCATGGCTAAATCTGTACATTATAGACTATGGTTAGAGCTGTTAACTTTAACAATACATTTGACCATGGACTCACTCATGGTAGTGTTTAATTTGGAGTAAGAAATAGGTCATTATAAAATGCAAGTAAATTGCCATGGCGGTTGCATCTTAAATTAGACAGAGGTGTAATCAGGCTAAAGTTAGAAGAGTTTAATTGCAATTTCAGTCTATAAAATTAGAAAAGGACCCAGACACAATTGCTCATTTTAAAACTGCTTATCTCTGTATTTTAGTATATTTTTGCATTTTAAAATATTTCAAAATATTACAAAGTAATTGCCAGTGGGGGTTTTGTTTTGTTTTTGTCAAAAAAAATGCCATTTCCCCCCAAATCTTCTTTTGCAGTTCCCACCATGGGACAATTAGGGTATAATATCATACTATAATTACACTTTAGTTTAAACACATTGTCAATACAATCAGACATTACACTATTTCCCTGGATATTATGGCATTCTCCATTCCACTTGTGGTCACAGCCTCTTGTCCTCTAACATCAGGCATCATTCTATAAATGACTGTTCACATGTTATTAGAAACTCCGAGACTTCCAAGTAACTGATCACTGTACAGTATTGTGCCAATAATTCTCACACAAATATGCACATATTACCCATTTGGGTTCCAGTTATATGTGTGAAGGCTTTCCCCCGGATATGAGTAAATTCTGGTTTTCCAGATATTGCTCAACTAAAATTGTCCCCAGAACCACCCAGCACACCAATTATGAGAAATGTTCATCAGCATTTGAATCATGTAGGTTTCTTCTACTTAAACAAATACTCCGTTAAATTCATGAAAAGCAGATCTCTCCCTCGCTCTCATTCTCCCTCTTTGTCTCATACAGGATGCACTTGAGGCTATTGCAGAAAGCGCTTTTAAAATTTCTCCCTACCCAGTAATCCTGTCTTTTGAGAACCATGTGGATTTGTGAGTATTAGGATCTGCGATAAAGGCTTGAAAGTGTGTTTTGATAAACTAGAAGTGGGGAGGAGTGTATTCAGTCAGGATAAATTAATTCTTGCTGCAATATTATTAGCAACCTTTTAGCAAATCAAAATCAACTGTGGCCTATTCTTTAAAGAAAAAAAAAAAAAACCAATTGCCACACAGAATCCCAGTCAATTACATGAGAAAGAAAATGTATACGCATGTGCCATGCTAGTTTTCAGCCAAAAAACATCTTTGTTCCAGCTGTGGATTTTCTCCTGAACGTTGTTCTTTCAGTTTGGTGCTCAGACAGCTCTTGAAAGGCTAAACAGGATTCACAATCAGGAGATGGTAAAAGTTGACACTTGTTTTTTTCCTTTTCAAAGCTTACTTGTAAGTAAAAGGAAATTCTCATCCAATCTTCCCATCCATATACATTGAAACAATTTGTCAGGTTTCCAAGTGATGAAATCCATTTAAAAAGAAAAGAACAAAGTCCATCTTCAAAAAAAGATTTCTTTTATTTAGGAAAGCATCAAATTGGCAAAGTCCATGGTAATTCTGGATCTGACACAACTTGGAATTACCCCACAATATTACAAGTTAGAAACAACAACAACCCCCTCCCCCCCCCCAATGTCACATTCTCCAATAGAAATAATCCAACGTTGCTTGGTGTCATAAATCTCCACCTCAAGGGGCCCAAGCATGGACAGTTCGTTTCCCACAAGAAAGATCACCTAGCCAAAACAACTCTCTTTATCTCCACTCCTCCCTGCCTCCTTAGGAATGTGGCAAGCCCGAAACCCTTCCCCCATGACTGCCACAGAGAAAGTAAGAAAAAGAATATATACTAAGAATAACTAATATGGCTACACTTATGTCAATACACTCGTGTGGCTTGACACAATTATTCATAGATTTCCTAGAAAATGTATCTATTAAAATGGACCTGGGAAGTGTATTCCAACTGAACAAATTTGGAACCCCGCAGTGTGATAGTTAAATTATTTAATAATTAAGAAAGAGAGAAAAAAATCTTAAATGAACTTTAAATAATTTCAAGGATATTTTTAAAACAATTGCCATGTAATAGCAAGCATGGGATGTGGTAGAGAAGAGATGCAGACCAAAATTTAGGAAAAAAAACCCAAAACATTTCTGTGGTTGTAAATTTAGATAAGTCTTGCACATGCTAGAATATAAAGAGAGAGTAAAACAGGTTAAGCGTGGATGATGCTAAACCCAGTTTTTTCTTAATTTATTCCTTTCTTGTACTTTTTTTAGGCCTAAGCAGCAGGCAAAGATGGCTGAGTACTGTAGAACCATCTTTGGGGACATGTTGTTGACTGAACCCTTGGAAAAATATCCAGTAAGTAAATAAGAAAATTAAATAGTTAAGTAGTCATCGGATACACTTGTTCTGACCATCTGTATTCTGTGTTAATGTGAGGATCATATGAATGTTAACTTGGTCCACTTCTTTCTTTGGTAGCTAAAACCAGGAGTGCCATTGCCAAGTCCTCAGGATCTCATGGGGAAGATCTTGATTAAGAATAAGAAGAACCAATTTATACCTGGGGAGAACCAAGATGCCCTGAAGAAGAGGAAGAGTTTGGAGGATGAAGTCACAGACCAACCCATACCTATAGAAAAGGATAGCACAGGTATCATTTCCAAACTTGGCTTCCTCCAGATGTGTTAGTACTATAATTTCCAGAATTTCAAAACAACATGGGGAAATACTTTTCCAGGAATTGTGAGAATGGTCATTGTTGAGGTAATTCCCCGTTAGGAGAATGAGTGCATATAGGGAGACATAGTGAGAGTGGTGAAGAATGATACATAAACAGCACACAGATACACTGTACAGTAAATGTAGGTTTTCTACTTCCAATAAACGTTTAAGCACAGTCCAAGATAAGCAGTCCAAGTCATTCACAGGTAAAGCGTTCAGTTCACTGTTCAGTTCAGGGATAATCCAAATATCAAAGTCCAGTATCAAAAACAGTTCAGTAACAGACTTACATCAACGATCAGTCACAGTCATTTAGGAGGAATGACAAAATTCTCCAACAGAAGGAAACAGAGATTCACTCACTTCTGAGACTAAACAACCCAAGTTTCTGGCTCCATCTTATGGGCATTTGCGGAACCATACCCAATTACAGTTTAGCATTCTTTTAAAGACATAATATTAAAATGTCTATCCCAGTTTATATATTTCCAACCCAAATAACTGTTAAGTGACTTAAATTCCTAACAGTCATCCCCAAACAACTGAACACATTCAAGAAATAAGGCTTTGGGGTATTTTTTAATCCTGGAATACAGGTTGTCCTTGACTTATAACTATTTGCTTAATGAATAACTATTCATTAATAACTAATAACTATTCATTAATTTGAAGTTATAATAGCACTGAAAAAAGTGTCTTATAACTGTTTTTCACACTTACGACCATTGCAGCATCTCCATGGTTACATGGTCAAAGTTCAAGCACTTGGCAACTGCAATGTATTTATGACAGTAGCATTGTCCCAGGGTAATGTGACCACCAGTTGTATTGTCCCAGGGTAATGTGACCACCAGTTGTAACTGACTCAGCTGGCTTCAGACAAGCAAAGTTAATGGTGGAAGCCAGATTCACTTAATGACCACATAATTTGATTAACAACTGCAAATTATTGTGGCGAAAAAGGTTGGAAAATGGAACAAACTCACTTCACAATTTCCTTGCTTAGCAATGGAAACCTTGAACTCAATTGTAAGCAAAGGACTACCTGTGGTGATTCAGGATTATCTAAGAAGCCACATAAACAGCATCATGGTTGTATAAAAACAAAGGTGTTATGGAGGTCTTAGAGAACATGTATAAAAGAGAACAGAGCTGCATAACAGTCTGCTTCTCTTTTAACAAAATGAGAGATGAGCGATAGAACTATGTAAAGATGATGTGAGGCTTCAAAGTGTAGTTAATGTGCTGCCCAGCCAGTTATAGTTAATGGGAATTGGTATAGTTAGTTGGGAGTTGTCCCCTTAAGGGAATGCATCATGGTAAATGTAGTTAAGGTATCCTGGGAAATGTAGTTCATGTCATGTGGCCACATCTGTAATCCTGATTGGTCACTGAATTGATGGGTTGGGGGAGGTTTCTTCACTCTTGCTTGGACCCCAGCATCGTGCTAGCGTCTCTCCTTTGGCTCCACTACTATGGGATGAAATATGGGATGAAAAGATTACTATCATTTTACACTATGATTTCAATTATACAAAGAATTGGACATTAGATGCATCTTAACATAACTGTTATCTTGAGTATATAATCCAATAAATATATAATCCAATAAAAGAAACTTTGTATGGAAGAATTTGTTGAGTTATCTATCTGTCTTTATATTCAACAATTGAATCAAAGGACAGAATAGTTAACACTTTCTTCTCATTTCCCCCCACAATAATAATTTTGCTGGGTAAGTTGGACTAGGAGATAGTGACTGTCCCAAAGTCATTCAAAGAACAACATCTACTTTTGCATTTGTTGCAAAAGAAATAAAATCTGAATTCATGTCCCCCCCCAAACCCTATGTAAATTATTTTTATATATTATCGATCCCTATAAGATAAAGGAGCTACAGTGGTCTATATGATCCAAACTAACCTTCTTAATTTGCTTTGAGTTAACATTTTTATGACTTGCCTCCATTGACTATTAGTATGTTGTAGTTCACACTAGTCAACAGTGTGCCTGGGTGAGTGAGCTTCTGAAGCTCCAGAATAGAGAGTTGGATGGAGAAAAGCAGAAAATGTCAGTCTGGAGGAATTAAATTAGACAAGAACTTTCATAAGCATACTGATTTTTCTCTCAAATTGTCAGTCAAGCCAGTTGAGGAGGGTGAAAAAGTTCCTGAAACGGAGAGAAATCTGGAAAACCTAAATGAGGAAGAGATTAAAAAGCTACAGTCCGATGAGGTATGATTTATGATTTTGTGTATCTAACCAAAATATATGGTAATTATTCCAAGACTTATACATTGTTTCTTGTCTTGCCTTCTGATGCTTTGGAAAATAGGTTGACCCCCCTCTTCTGTGTGGCAGCGCCTCGAACATTGGAGCACCACTACCCTGTCACCCCAATCCTTCTTTTCACTAGACTCACAATTACATGTATTGGGATACTTTATCATATATCATAACTGCAGTATTGGTATACTTTGCACAGATTATTTTATCTTGGTCAGCTTTGCTTATTAAAAGTTGATGGTGTTATTAATTTCCACCTTCCTACTTTGTATGATTCTCTCAAGTAATGCAACAGAATAGTTCACATTGAAATGGTTCAGATGTGTCCCTTGGAGCCATCTGCCCCATCATAAAAGATTAGCCCTTCAAATATTTTGTGTCTCCTCCTGAATTCTGACAGAGCGCGAGACTTTGGGGATTATTTTAATAATACCAATGTTGGCTAAATATTTTAATTAATAAATGAAGTTCCTTGAAAGTCTTGAAGGCATAACTCTGACAGAGCCATGGGGTACCCAGCTATGGAAGCCTGTAAAGTTTGTATTGTCTTTAGCTCAGTTGTTTTACCACACAGCTGCTAAACTCTGCCCTCTCTGGTGTGTCAATAATACCAATCAGCTCTCCGCCCAATTGGCTAGGAAAAGGCAAGAGAAAATCAATTACTCTCTCGAGAAGTGATGGCTAACCTTTTCGTCGTTGCGTACCGAAACAGTGTGTGTGTGTGTGTGTGTGTACGTGTGTGTGCGTGCATGCCTGCACCCATCATGCAATGCACACGTGACCTCCCCACCCCTTGTGCATGCACATGCAGCTCCCCACATGTGCCACGCACCCCGCGCATGCACACACATCTCCCCTTGCGCATGAGAGGCAGATACCCAACAACCAACTGGCTGGCAGGGGGGCGCGTGCATGCACAATGGATCTGTTCCAGGTGGTAGCTCACGTGCCAGCAGAAATGGCTCTGTGTGCCACTTCTGGCTCTAGAGTCATCACGGCTCTCGAGTCTAGAGGCAGAATCACGAATCGGCCTAGGCTTATCTCTCTTCTGAATATTCTAGTCCTAATTTTACAAGAACAGCTTTGCCTAACCTGATGACTTTCCAGGTAGGTTTGCAACTACAACTTCCAGAAGACTGGACTAAGGATATGTAAATCTGTGCTTTCCCAGTTAATTGGAGATCCTATTCTGAAAGACTCAGATCTGTAGGGTATATTATATTCACTGGTTGCCTTTTATTCTTCTTCTGAATTCTATTTAGTAACTTTCTGATGCTTATTTTGCACATCACTGGAATTTGTATCACAACAATTTGTTCTGTAACACTTCAAATTCTGTTTAGGGAACTGCAGGTCTGGAAGTGACAGCCTATGAAGAAATGTCCAGTCTGGTGAATTACATTCAACCCATCAAATTTGAGAGTTTTGAAATTTCAGCACGTAAGAATGATTTGTTTTTTTCTGTTAAGGAAAACATTTTCATTTGGTTCTAACTAGTCTCATATTTGCACTGAAAATGGTGTATTTATTAACTATGTAAATGTCATTCTTTAACACTGTTCTATGTTCTTTAACACTGTTCTATATGGGGGGCTGGGGGGTAGGATGGACAAAGCTCTACTTCTAATGGCAATATGATACAAGGCAGTACCAATTAAGGAAAATTTATTGCATCCCTAGATGAATTGTATGTTTCAGTGATTCTCTAATTGAGCAGAAGCTGAGCCTGCTTCTACAGGGTGCAAAATTAAATACAGCATCTTGTAACCCAAGGAGATTTACCAGTTTGTGGACTTTTTGTGCATTACTGATTCATTGAGAACTAAGAGGGAGAAAATTGTGTAACTGGAGCCCTGTATCACTGTTGCTATTTTCATTACATTTGCCAAAGTTTATCAAAAACATTCTTTAATTTGGGTCAAATATTGATATATATATATATATTGATATATTTGGATCTGCAAACACCTGGGCACAAACAGATCCCCCCTGATACCTCCGGCTCAAACACACCCCAACCAGGCACCCAGATGAAACCTACCTTCCTAATAAATGATAGCTGTCCATTTACTCGGAGCCAAGCTGCACTAAGAGCCTCCAATACAGGAACACAATGTTGCCAGCCAATCAAGACAAAAAAAAAGCCACAAAACAGACAGAAGATATTAGAAACACCAATCAAGCAGAACACAGCAAACTCCAAGACCAATAAACACAGACCAAGACTCCCAACCAATCTTTAAAGGTTCTTTTAAAGTTTAACTTTAAAAGCACAACTACAATGACATGGGAAAATCCCCGAACAAAGCTGAATACCATACAAAAACTTAAGAATATATCTTACACTCCTTTGCTCGCAACAGAATACCCTATATCACCAGGCTTGAAATGTTGGGCTTAGACAACCTTGAACTACGCCGCCTACGGCTTAAGTGTAGTACACAAAATTATCTGCTACAATGTCCTACCAGTCAATGATTACTTCAGCTTCAACCGCAACAATACAAGAGCACACAACAGATACAAACTCAATGTTAACCGCTCCAAACTTGATTGCAGAAAGTATGACTTCAGCAACAGAGTGGTCAATGCCTGGAATACACTACCTGACTCTGTTGTTACATCCTCAAGCCCCCATTCCTTCAACCTCAAACTATCCACTATTGACCTCACCCCATTCCTAAGAGGTCTGTAAGGGGCGTGCATAAGCGCACCATCGTGCCTCCCGTCCCTGTCCTATTGTCCCCATTTATTTGTACCTATTTCCTGTACTTTTACTCATGTTTATACTTATACCTATTATCTTGTAAGCGATTGACAAATCAAATAAATCAAATAAATACATAAAAATAAATGAGAATTTATGAAACTGATGAAAACCCAAAGAAATTGCAGACTTTGCCCCTTCCATTTGCTTCATGCTAGAATAAAGGATAGATAATAAATAATGCCACTGAAATAAAGAATCCAGAGACATTATTTCCCATAAAAGATATTCATTTTGTGGAAATATTAGCAGTGGAATAACTCAGGTGATTCTATCTTCTCATCAAAGGTTGAAAATTTTTAAAAAGCTATTTTTTTCTGGTCCCCTTCCTAAATTTAGAGCAACTTGTAGGCTGGATTTCGATTTTCAAAATACTGTCAGCATTAACTCATGTTGGAAATGCTAGGAGTTGAAGTTAAAGTATCTTGAGGGCCCCAGCTTTCAAAGTTAATTTATTGTTTCTACATTTTCAAACATGTTCCTAGACACAACAAAAACAGCTTCACTGCACATAAGTGAAGCTTATTGTATAATTATTTTGTGAAGGTTCTACAGCTTGTGACAAGTAAAATTTGCGGCAACACAAATGCTACCTCTCTGCCAGGAAACACAGTTTAATAGCAACTTTAATTTTAGGCAGTGAGTGATTCCTCCCATGTTATCTGCAGAGATAATGTCTACAAATGTGTTTGTTGCCATAAGTGAACTCTTGGATATTTCCATGCTTGATGGAATCCTAAAATGAATTTCCACCTGACCCCCAAATCTTTCTGTATCTTCTTTTATTTTTTATGTGAAGAAGCATGTGCAACTGGCATTTTTATTTAGAAATGATAACAAGGATTGGAAATTAAATGGAAGAAGGGACAGATTTGGAAACAAGAGATTGATTATGCTCTATATTTTCTTATTATTCCAGAGAAAAACCACAGTTATGTTGTTTCCTCCTTCACTGAGTTGAAAGCTTATGAGTTGTTGACCAGGTCGCCCATCCAGTTTGTCAAGTATCCTTTTTAAAGACATCTCCTTAGTGATTAGTTATGTTATCTTTATGTAGAACTGATTCCAATGTATACATATATGCCCTCTCTATAAAGGAAGTTGGGATAATAGTCACACGTTCCATGGTGTCAGACATAATGTGCATAGTAATTTCTGTTTTTATTATTGTAATAGAGATTGTTATTAGCTAGCTGTTAATAGTATTAGATATTAAGAATTCATTTAAAAGCTGTTGACTATTAATCATTCTACCTAGAGGATATGATTCTTGCATCAATATCTATTGGGGCTGCCCCAGAAAAACTCTTGCCGCTATTTTATGTGTGCAGAATAATTATAAACAATAGCAAAGATGATTTATATCTGATAATCTCCTGTCTTCATTGCCTCTGTGTCCCTTAATTGCACTGTACATAGAGTATTCTTTTTTCCCTTTCAGTTGCACAATGATTTGTTTCAGCATAATATGAATTCAATTGATAATGAATGGGCAGGAATAGCATTTTGGTTAATGTGTACAACTGTTTATCATACAAAATGAGAATAGTCATTGCATTCATTCAAATAATGGTCTCCTATTAAAAGAAATGCAGCTACAACAAAAGGCAGATGAGCCGAATTTATCCCAAAGGGACTCGGATGGATTCATCTAACTATATGCCACAGATGTTCTGGAATGTTGGGTGTCAAATGGTGGCATTAAACTTTCAGACAAGTGGTGAGTGGAGTACTTCTTTGGCTTGGGTCTGTGTACTGTATTAAGTTTCTGGCTCTGATATTGTTTTGCATAAATATATTTACAGTATTAACAAAGCCCATCTATTAGAACAAACTCTGATGGTAAACAAAAACAGAATATATTAAAAAGGTAATTTAAAAACAGTTAGCAATAAATAATGTGAATCCCAATAAAGCTTGCATCCATCCATTAACCACCCCATACCAAGACATTGTTGTGGGTTATGCATCTCTTAACTTTAATCGTAATAGAAGGAAAGGTACCCCACTCAGTGAAGCTTGTTAATTTGCTTCCTTTACCTGGGGTGAAATAATCTCCTCTGCTACTTCCTTTCCCAGATGTCCCCATGCAGCAGAACATGGCTCTGTTTGAATTCAATGGGCAAAGTGGTTATCTTCTTAAACATGACTTCATGTGTCATCCAGACAAGCACTTTGATCCTTTTTCAGTGGATCGGATTGATGTAGTTGTGGCAAGCACTTTGTCAATCACCGTAAGTAACCACTGTGGGATTGATTGGGGGATTTGCTACTCAGAGGTGTGGTGCTAAATAACCAGTACATCTACTATCCAGGAAGATCTGCTTGGCAAAGTAATTCTACAGTGACCTGCAGGACATTCTGATTATAGAATAATACGTAGTTGTTTCTGTGTTTGAATAAATAAATAAAATCATCTCATGGAATTAACACTCACTTGGCCAGTTGTAGCAATAGAGAAAAAGATAATGACACAAATGAACTAATTTGCAATTTTAGGCAAAATATCGGTGTATCTATTCTATTGCAGCAGAGTATTGGACATGTAGCACTTCATGTCCAAACAGAACAAACCTGTTTGAAGTTTTCTCACTTAGTAAGCTACCATATGGCCATGGCTATATTTGACTGTGAATCTGGTGTTCTTCAGCAGCTGGAAATATTCCCAAATCAGTCTGTCGGTTCTTTGAATTCCTCTAATCCTTTTTTAAAAACATAATTCCTTGTCCTAGAAATAGTAGCATCACCATGTTTAGGAATGTCACTAGAACTAAAAGAAGCAGCTCAGAGAAGAATCCTTGTTTTCAGGTAATACTACTTATATAGTCTAATTTCACTGGAAATGCACAAATATTACACAACTTTTGAATTCATGCTTCCAACTCAAAGGGAAAAAAAGCTGTTTTTTAAGGGAGGTATAATGCTCATTGATACTTTATGTTAAGTTTCAAATTACCTCTTACTAAAATCTAGAAAACTAAAGAAAAACTAAACTAGAACACTTCTGAATGATACAACACGTTCAGGGATGAGATTCAAATTTTTTTACAACCGGTTCTGTGGGTGTGGCTTAGGTGATAGGTGTGGCTTGGTGGTCATGTGACTGGGTGGACATGGCTTGGTGGTCATGTTATTGGCTGGGTGTGGCCAACCCAATATCACTCACATCGAGGCATGCATCTCCTCGCCTAGCCTCTCATGACTGTGGGGATGCTGCAACAGTCATAAGTGTGAAAAATGGTCATAAGTCACTTTTTTCAGTGCCATTGTAACTTTGAATGGTCACTCCACACAAGCAAAATACCAGCAAAGGAGGGGGGGGGAAACTCCAGAGACATTCCTGAGATAGGAAGTCTAGTCCTGCCAAGAATGTAACAAGGGTTAACGGAGAGGCAGTTTCTGTAAGCAACACCAGAATGTTTCCTTCCAACCTTCCTTACAGGATTAGGCCAGTACTTTCTTCTAAAAACTGGTTCTCCGAACTGCTTAGAATGTTAACAACCAGTTCTAGACAATAAGTGCGAACTGGTAGAATCCCACCCCTGAACATGTTTTCAATGCCGAGCAATTTTTGATGCAAAAAAGGTCATGCATTTCTATGAAGAAACATTTTGTAGTAATATTGTCCCAAAAGATAGATGAATTTGTGAACAAATATACAGTGTAAGAAATAAAGTGTAATGCAAGACTAATGGGTCTTACACAGTGGTGGGATTCAAAAAAATTTTTACTACCAGTTCTGTGGGTGTGGCTTGGTGGGCGTGGCAGGGGAAGGATACTGTAAAATCTCCAGTCAGAGGTTGCTTTGCCACCTCTCCGAACTACTCAAAATTTCCACTACCAGTTCTCCAGAACTGGTCAGAACCTGCTGAATACCACCTCTGGTCTTACATAAGCTAATGGGAAATGAACCTGAAGGATTTAAGTAATAGCTTAAAACAAAGGTGTAAGTATATTCAAAGGTTGTTACACATGACACAAAAGTGGGAATTATTCAATATGTGACTGTACTTAATAGTAATTACATGAACAGAGTATTGGAAATGAAACAAAATGAAAGTTAGCTTTTGTCCCAACCTCATCCACACTTTTTTTGGAATGTAGCTCTTGGCCTGATCGCTCAAAGGCCAGATTCAGCCTGAGAAAAGTTAGGTGTGCCTCTGGCCAAAAGAAGAATTTATGTAATAAATTACTCTGCTGTTCTTTTTCAATGCACAGATCATTTCTGGCCAGTTCCTTTCAGAGCGCAGCGTGAAGTCATACGTAGAGGTAGAATTATTTGGCCTACCAGGAGATCCAAAGCGTAGATACAGAACCAAAGTGACACCAAATGCCAACTCAATCAACCCTATATGGAATGAAGACCCTTTTGTGTTTGAAAAGGTAACAATATAATATTGTGTCACTTCCAAGGGTACTGTCTGCTGTTTCCAGGTTTTAAGCATTTAAGACAGGGGAGATTCCTCTGGCGTTCTTGATATAGGAAGCAGTGTAAAAATGAAATTAAATAAGCAGGATCAGCAACACATTTTGAAAGTAACTATTAGAATCATTACTTAGTGATGGGATTGGGAAAAAATATTCAGGAACACATTTCATTGAGTAAAAGCTGTCCTCCTCAAAAATTCTAAGTAACAGAAGTTGCTATAATCTGTAGTTTCTAAGACATGTTTTATGGGCAGAATACTTTGCAGACTTCATTTCCTTGTTTCTAGTGACCCTCTCAGGTACTCTTTAATATTTCAATGTTGCAAATGGAAAATTTAAGAGAAAGTGAACTATATTCAATTCAAAGCTTTTATTTGGGGAAAAAAAAAAAAGCCCTCCTAAAATATGTCAGATCAAGGGCTACAAATGCTGTGCTTTCTAAAAAAATATTAAACATTTGCAAAAGCTCAAGATCACAACATGTGGAAATAGGTACCCCTTTCATTGCATTATAATCTTCATTCTGCACAGGAATTGGAAAGTACATTATTTGTAATGCCTAGTATGCCTAAGAAAACCAGTATAGAACTATCTTTATGTTAGACAAGGATCATTCCATATAGTGAACTGTCCCTGCATATGGGTGGCTGATCTTGAAGCTGGCAGAATATTTCTTTTTTAAAAAAGTGATATTATTCTTGAGCTAAACTGAATCAGGAAGTGAGAAAGCAGCTAATGAAAAGGAATAGCTGGGGATGTGATGGGGAGAAAGGGAAACAGCTCAACTACTTGCTTTTAAAATCTAAGTAAGTCATATCATCCACAAGAACATAGAAGAGAAGCCCTTTTAGATATGAAAGCATGGAAAATAAGGGGACTTCCAAAGTGTAGCTATGGCACTAGTTTTCTCCACCTTGGGTTTTTTAGGTAAAAAATGTTATAAACCATCATGCAATTTTTTTTTCCTGCCAGATTTTGATGCCAGAGTTGGCTTCTCTCAGAATTGTAGCTTTGGAAGAAGGTGGGAAGTTTATTGGTCACCGCATTATCCCAGTTACTGCTGTGTGCTCTGGTAAGACTTGACCATTTTTCTGCCTATTGAATTTGACTTTTTCTCTCTCTCTTTTTTTTTTTTTACCACAATCTTGGGGTAGCTTCCCATAAATCTTGATGTCCTTCATGGAGCCAGAGGAGAAGGCTAACTCAATAGCCAGGAACTAACCCAAAGCCATATTTGTGCATTCCTCAAAAGCATAAAGTACTAAAGTAGGATCTCCTTGTGAGAACTAGAAAACTTGAAAACCTTTTATTCATGTCTAATTGATTACAAACAGAAGTAAATTCACAGTGCTTTAACCCTACTCAGGGCTAAAAGATCTGAAAGTGAGGGTACAGAGAACTATAGGAAATGGAGTAATGTGTGCCACCAGACTTTTTCCTTATTTTTCTTCTTATATTTGAAGGAATGTACAAAGAGAGCTCATTCATTAAGAAAACATATATGTGTGTGTGTGTGTATGTAAGTAGTGTGTATATGTAAGTAGGTTATTCGGGTTTTCTCCCGCGTAAAATTGGAATTATCTAGGTGACATTTCGATGAAGTCTCATTCATCATCTTCAGGCTTGTGTCTTCAGCTTTGTGCTTCTCAGAGTAATGTGAGCTTGCAGCTGCTTCTTCCTTTTAACTGCTAGTGAGGGTGTGACTTGATTGGGTGGAGACTTGGCTGTGTTCTGATTGCGTGGGGGTGTGTTCTCATTGGTTGGGGGTTTGGCTGTGTTCTGATTGGTAGGGGGTTGGCTGTGTTCTGATTGGCTGGGGGTGTGTTCTGTTCAGGTGGGGGCTTGGTTGTGCTCAGGTTAGTCTTAGTTGCTGGGGGATTTGAGCTGATGAGCTGTGATCCTGTTGTTTGGCTTTGCATTTCGTGGTCGTGCCACATCTTCATGGTGGGCGTCAGTTCACTTCATGTGTGGGTTGGAGGGGTTTGAAGTGGGTAGTGGTGCAGTTTCTGGTACGTGGTCATGTCTCATCTTCTGTATGGGTGTGAGTCTGCTTTCTACGTGGAAGTGTGGTGGTAGCATCTTGTGTGGCCCTCATGGGTGTGGGTCTGGTGTCATTCTTCATGTTAGGTACTCATTTGTTAATGAGGGCGGGTTTCCAAATGGCTAGTAGGTGGGAGGTATCATCTCGTTTATTCATGCTGCATGGGCATTTTTCTATCTCTATGGCTTGTCTGATAATTCTGTGGCTGGGGTTTTCTATAGTGGCTAGGGTTTTGGTACCATTGAAGTTGATGCTAGAAAAACGCCCATCCTAAGAAACCCCAAAGACAAAATTGACCTGGAAAACCAAGGCCTGTGTATCATGCCCTGCCACATACATTGGACAGACCAATAGAAGAATAAGTACCCGCCTAGATGAACACAAAAATGCAGTAAAAAAACTGGAACAAACTTCCTCACTAGTCCAAGACATGAAAGCCACAGGTCATAGCATTGACTTCAATGGCACCAAAACCCTAGCCACTATAGAAAACCCCAGCTACAGAATTATCAGAGAAGCCATAGAGATTTTAAAAAGATCTGAAAGCATGAATAGAAGAGATGATTCCACCAGACTGTCAATTATCTGGAAGCCTGCACTCTCAAACAAAAAAATCTCCATACCACAAGCCAGGCAAACACCACAAGTCTGGGCACAAACTGACTCCCCCTGATACCTTCAGCTCAAACACACCCCAACCAGGCACCCAGATGAAACCTAGCTTCCTAATAAATTATGGCTGTCCATTTACTCGGAGCCAAGCCACGCTAAAAACCTCCAATACAAGAAACACAATGTTGCCAGCCAATCAAAACAAAAAAAAATGCCACAAAACAGACAGAAGATATTAGAAACACCAATCAAGCAGAACACAGCAAACTCCAAGACCAATAAACACAGACCAAGACTCCCAAGCAATCAGGATGAAGAAAAAAACAATTCTAACACAGCAGTAGTCTAGCACCAAATTTAAAACAGAAACGGCTGTGAAAATCTGACTCACAGATGAACACAATACACAAGGCTGATGATGGCAGATGAGATTCTGTTGAAATGTCGCTACAACTTTAAAAGCACAACTATAATGATGTGGGAAAATACCCGAACAAAGTTGAATACCATATATATATATATATATATATATATATATATATATATATATATATATATATATGTGTGTGTGTGTGTGTGTGTGTGTGTGTGTGTGTGTGTGTGTGTGTGTATATGTGTGTGTGTACATGTATTGTGAAGAAATGCTGAAGGATTACTTTCATTTTCTTGTTATCCTGTTCACCAGAGTTTAGGTATTTTATCATGACTGACTTTTGTGAACTTTGAAATGAAAATGGTACACCGTTTACAAAAGCAGAAATAATATAATATTAAAGAACCTACAATGATGCTGTTTTTCTGGGCAAGCTCATTGCATTTCTTACTCTGTCATCCAAATTGCCACCGTTACATATTTTCCTACTGGATTAATCCACTTTCTTTTTTAGGCTACCATCATGTCTGCCTTCGTAGTGAGAGCAACCGGCCTCTTACAATGCCCTCTCTATTTGTCTATGTGGAGATGAAAGATTATGTTCCTGATTCATGGGCAGGTACAGTATTCTGAAGATGAAAAAGCAAGACACCTATACTTTTAAAAAAGAATAAAAGGTGGCTTTCACTCTTTGTTGCAATTAGTCTTGATTTGCTTCTAGATTTTTATGCTAAGGCCTGTTGTATATTAGCCAATTAAAATTATTTCCAATACCTTCTGGTTGAAGGATGTTGAAAAGATTCTGTTAGTTAAAATTGTGAAATAACTTGAATGAGGCATTGGATGAGGTGTTTTTTTTTTAGGTAGATATGAGTGTCTTAAGACAGCCTTCAGTAAAGTTGTCGATCTTATAATAACTGTTATCAAAAGATAATAAGTGTAGAAGATTAAAGCCTTGAAGGACAGGAGGAAGAGCTGTTACAAAGGCAATAAACAGAGAAACACAACTTAAGTCTGGCTTTAAAAAAAAAAACTAAATTGAGAATTCTCATTCACACAATGAGAAAATAAGGTAGGATGAGAGCATACTCAGACTTGCAATATTCTTTACTATAGCTGTTCCAAGAAAAGTAATTTTAGACCTACATGGCATTGATTTCCTAGACTGGTCTAATTATGGAAGTACTGTCAATAAGAACTGGCATATATTGCCATACTTGTAGCAACCACAGGGTGCGTTTATCTTTTTTTTCAACTATTTATCAGTCTCCCAGGACAAGAGTAGGTAAGGTAATGCCTCCTTCAGATTGATCTTTGCTCCTGGATACATCCATGCAGCTTTCTTGCCACAAGTGATTAGCCATTGCCTTACTCTAAAGATTATTTATAATGTTCTTCAAAGGTTTCCTATCCAAACACAACCAAACCTGTTCTTATTTTTCTTTTTTTCAGCTATTGTTCTTATTTGGCTTCTGATCCTAGACAAGATCAGCCAAACAGGACAAAGATGGGGAAGATTAAAAAGTCTTTTTTTGCTTCTTTTCCTAGCTGAAGGAGGATATATAAGTCCTTCTTAAGAAAAAATGTAAATGAGGATGTAGGTCACTCAGCATTGTTCTAAAAATACTTCAAAGTTTTGCCAGAAAAAAATCATTTTGTTGCTTATATAAACGATATATCTTTGAACTGAATGCAAGCCTATTTCATGTTTATCCCAGTGCAGGCAAAATGCAGTAGCTTAACAATCTATTATTGCAAGTTTTATGTCTTGAATCATTTTTATTACTTGATTTAGAATAACAAAAAGCATATTAGAAAAGGCAATCAATCCGTAGGAGATAATGAGATGGTATTGTACATTTTATTTTATTTTTAAAAATAGATCTCACCATGGCTTTATCCAATCCAATAAAGTTTTTTACTGCACATGATAAAAAGATGAAGAATGCAGATGCTAATAATGAGGTGAGTTCTCCAAATAATATTTTGTTTGTGTAAAATATCTGTTTTTGTATTATAGCTCAAATCAAGATGCTAGTGATAGAAGTTAAATCAGCATATTCCATCTCAGAATCTGACATGCCACTTAATAGCAACCAAAGAAAAACAGAGATCAATTATTTTAAAGAGGCTTTTAATAAAATGGGCCAAAGGACAAATGTTGTTTTAG
Organism: Hydrophis major; assembly: GCA_033807585.1. Classification (NCBI taxonomy): domain Eukaryota; kingdom Metazoa; phylum Chordata; class Lepidosauria; order Squamata; family Elapidae; genus Hydrophis; species Hydrophis major. The sequence continues at coordinate 77,398,592 of CM066328.1, read as the reverse complement.
AACCATAAAATTAATACTTCTAAAATACTTCAGTCAGGATCCAGAATGTTATCCGTACATTCTGAATGTTAACAGAGTTCTCTGAAAGACAAGAAACATCTTTAAAAAGGGGCTTAGCAAATAGTTTATAGATAGTCCTTGTTTAAAGACTTAATTAATAATGGCTTCAGAAAGGGTGATTTATGACCAGTAAAGCACTTCCAACCATTACTAAACTTTCCAACAACAACAACAACCTGTAGTCACATAATTATAATCTACGTGTCTGCAGTTTATTGATCACGTGATTGTCATTTGCAATATTCTCTGCTGGCTTTCCCAGAAGGTCAGTGGGGAGAGCAGCAGGGAAGGTTGGAAGCAGAGGATATGAAGGTAAGCTGAAATCCTTCATAAGGCTGCTGGTGGAGGAACAAAGTTGAAACCCTTGAATCCTGAAGATTTCAGCTCTGTTCTTGCAGCCCCATGAAGGGTTTTTCCTTCATGCATAGAGGGGAGGGATATCCCTTTGCCAGATTGCAAGAATGGAGCTGAAATCCTAAAGATTTAGATGAGGAATTCTGGGAGATGAATTCCACACATCTTAAAGTTGCTGAGATTGAAAAAGACTGTTTTAAGGTCTGCATTGTACTGTCATATGGTGGGTGAGGAAGGGGATTTAGCAAAGGATTCAAGGAATGTAGGGTAGTGCATTGGAATTCTAAAATAGATGAAAACAAACTAACAATCTCTTCTATTTAACCTCTGAAGCATTTTTAGATATATTCACAAGGAATTTTAAACCTGATTAATATATCATAGTTGCTACATTCACATAACATAACCAAAATACTACATTATGCTTTATCATATAGCTGAAACAAATTATATTATGGATTAACATGGTGACTTGGTTTAGCCCATGTTAAAACCATGATTTGCTTTGTACAGCTATTGGTAGCACCCACTTTCAGCCCATTTTAGCTGCAAATCTAGCTACAAGGTATTTTGAAAAACAAAATTAAATTCTTTCTTATCCAAATTCCCATTTCACACCAGTGTCAGCTCCAGTCCAAGAATGACATAGAACAATCCAGCCAGTCTCATCAAGTCTTCATCAGATTTCACTTTTAATTATTAAGAAGCTGTAAAAGGAATTTTCTTGAAGCTAAGAATAAGACAATAGTTAGAAGGCACATTTTCATCTTACTTTCTGAGTTATCACAGCTGCTGAGTGTTGCTGAGCAATTTATTTGGAGCGGTCAATGTGAAAAACATAGCGATGTATGTCTATTGAGGAAGTCATAGACTATTTGGGGCTGTCAGAGAACCAAACAACCTGAGGTCTTCGATTAAAAGAAGTCAAGTGAATAGAAAAAGGAAATAACATTTTTCAGTTTGAGAAATTTGGGTTCACTGGAAGGACATTCACATGTGCTACCCTGAAGAATGATGATGGAATATCTCCACTTGTTACATATTTTATAAGTGCACTTTATGATACTTCATCTTTCTTGCTGTTTTCATGCAGGAACATTAAAGTACCAAAGAATAAAAAAACCCAACAATATAGGATTGGGTAGGAAGTAGCCAATTGTTTCTGCAGATCTATTTTTGCACTGACATCAATTTTCTGCTGAACTTTTTTTTTTTTTCCAGAAATCCATATTGGAAAAGGAACTTTCAATCAATGGGATACCAAACATCCTGGGAAGCTATTGCACTCCTTCAGATGGCCCTGCAGGTAATGCTATGGACATGATAGGAACTGAGAATGGAAGACATATTCACATATTGAAAGGAGATGGTGTAGCTCCATGGGACAAGAAATAGGATCAACCCACATCACTGGGACCAAACTGATCATTCTGACCACAGTCAAAATCATTTATAAAGGAATAAAGTTTTAGTCTACTGTAATGTTGTTTTCATTCTCTAGGAACTTTGATTACACTGAAAGATGGGACCATGAAAGAAACTGCAAAATTAATTACAGGTAAGAAAGCCATCTCGTTTTAGCAATCTGACACAATGTCACATGTAAACAGATTCCACACATATATCATTATTACAAATGAGTGATGGTTCAGCCAGAATATGAAACATACTGGTGGGGTTTAGCACAATACCTTTCAAAGTCCACTCCACAGATTTACTGAGGCCTGAGACTTCATTGTGGGGGAAGGAATTGCAATAGGGATTAAGAAACCCTCTCCTTATTATAGTAAGAAGAGACTTGAACCTTTTCGTTTTATCTATGCCATTTAGGGTTTTTAGATAATATGATGTGGATGATATATGTTCCCAAACTGGTTCTTTAGGATTTTAACAGTTTACCTATCAATACTTCAGAGGCTATTTACCTTATCCTGGTTGTTCTTTTTCTCTTTCCTTTTGCTTTTCCCAGTATTGTAGACTTCTTAGAGAGCTAGGATTTCACATAAGTAGGGTGATTTGAGCCTTATCATTTGTGACTCAAATGAATCTAAATGTCTTTTCCAAGGCTGGCATTGCTACTGTACTCCAAATGCTAATCTGTGGCATATTTCTCAGCTGCTGGTTCTTTTACTCAACATTCACTCTTGAAAGGCAGAAGCTACTTTGTACCTGTTGCCATTAGTTTGGTTTTCTTTATATTTTATCTTAGTCTCTTTTTTTTTCACTATGGTCTTTGACTTTTACTACAAGAATTCCAGATCATTTGCATTTTCAGCTCTTAGACCAATGTCATCAGCAAAATGCAATTATCCAGTATGCACCAGCAATGATATTCCTCATTCTTTCATAAAGCCAGTTTTAACAGCTAGCAAATCTCCCTTTCCATGCAGAGCTCTAATTGGCCTTGAGTCACTGTTTTGTTAGCATATGAAATTAAGAATGTTAGATGATAGTTTGCACATTCTTTTAAGTCTTCTTTCTTTGGTTTGGTATGTAATTGACTTATTGCAATCTGCTGGACACTCTGTCCTTTTCCAGTTTTGCTGGCATAGTTTGGCTAGAAAATGTAATGACTAACAGGCCCAGATTCCAGAGGGAGTTTGGTGTTGTTTCTGCTGATTTATTGCACAGTCCATTTGGACTGCTGATAACCACTAGGAAAGGGGGATGGTTGAAGCTTTAGATCAGATCTTATCCATGAAACATCTCCCCTCTGGAGATCTTAGCACTTCCTGTGGTTTATGGAAGAGTTGAGGGAGGATGAAGTGAGAAAAGACAAATTCCAACCACTGCTGGCATTCCCCAAGGGATAAAATGGACTGAACATGAGTCAGACCCATTATAAAGGTCTCCCTAGTAACAGTAAGGCAGTGAAGCATCATTATGTCTCTGCTCTTATTACATTTGCAGATAGTCACACCTTTTTCAAGTGACATAAACCTCTTGGATAAGGGTAGTTTGGAGAACTTGTTGCAGGGGCATGCAGAGAAATTACTAGGATCTATTGAATTATTAGGATGTGATGTTTGGATTCATTCTCAATTGGACACTGGCTTTATTGCAGTTTGGTGGAGATGCATAGTCTTAGCCTTTCATCTGGGAACAGTTTGAACCTGTTGGACCTGAGGAAGTAGACATGGTTCTTAGGACTGTTTGCTCAGCCACCAGCTCTTTAGATCCATACCGCTCCTGTGGTCTTCTCCTAAGGAGCAGCTGTCCAGAGCAGACATGGTCAATCTCCCATCCTCTCCTTATCCAGACAAGTTTTACGGAACTGGTCTACTCCCCGGTTTCTTAGTCTTTGTTGCAGTCATTAGCTGTCTTCATACGTCACCTGAAAGTGGAAGTAAAAGTTATATTTTTTTAAAAAGGAGAAGATACATTATCCTCATCCACCAAGTTGTTTCCTTCATAGTGTAGAATAGAGGATGGAGCATCAGGTGTCCTGTTTTTCATCTCTATTCTGTTGCCATTATGAACATAAAGCAATTAAGGCTGGAATAACCAAAGGTCACTCTCTTTGGGACCGCTTATGCTAATTACTCACTGTAATGTTTCTGATTTCTGGACAGGACTGTTTGGAAGGGTATTGTTGTAAATTCTTGCCTATTCATGCCTCTCTCCTGCTTTTACTTCCTTTTTGTCACGTTTTGCCAGTTATCTCTTTTTGTTGTTTGCTAGTCTTTAATAAATAAACATTAAGCTACATTTTTATTCGCTGTCCTGGCATATGTGCTCGCCTATGCATATTGAGTATATTTGCATATTGGGTATATTTGCATATTGGGTGCAAACTGAAAATTATAGTAATATTCCAGCAACAGAGAAGTTTCACATCTACTTGGAGTACATGTTGATGAAGTTGTCAATGCTTATTATTACCTGGGAATTATGGAAATAAGTGCCCCACTACATTGTGGAAAGGACCCAGTTGGGACAAATTTCTCTTGCATGATTATTGTTTTAAGAAAGTTTGAAAAGTTCACTTCAAGTAAGATAAAAATCCAGAAAAAAGCACTTTGCAGAACTTGGCTTTCAATGTAGAAGCCTTAGTTGCACATTGCCTCCAACAATCTGGTCCTCATTTTACCAGCCTTGGAAGGATGGAAGGCTTGAGTCCTAACATTCCAAGGTATGGGCAGAGTTTGCCTACAGTACTGCACTTTAACCACTGCACCAGCAGGGCTTAAGAAAAAAAATAGCCATTTATTCAGATAATGGCTAGAATTCAAAATTGAGTAACGGAACCCAATTTATAAGTGCAGGAAGGGATGCCACTAAACCAGCTTCCTACTAAGCCAGCTCCATGTCCAGCTGGAAAACCTAGCTAAATGGATCAACCATTAAGCAAAGTATTAGGGATCCCCATTGGTATTATGAAGAGTACTCATCAGGTGGCTTTGAAATTTTTACACATTTACTCTAGAGCAGGGGTCCCCAACCCCTGGGCCATTGGGAACTGGACCACGCAAGCGGTAGACAAGTGAGCAAAGTTTCATTTGCGCATGCATGGGATCTAGGTTGAAACCATTCCCCCTACTGGTTCATGGAAGACCATTTTTCTTCTGAATCTGGTCCCTGGTGCCAGGAAGATTGGGGATCATTGCTCTGAAGCATTCTTTAGTGGGATCTGTATTCGTGTTTTGTTTTGTTTTCTTATGTTTGAGGTGCTGAAAAAGACAGAATATATTCATGCAACACAAGGTAATCTTGAGAGAAAATAGGCATAGTAAATTAGTTGTGGAAAAGAACTCTTCAAGAAAATGGCAACCTAGCATCTTATTTCAACTGATGGATGTCTTTTTCATACTGTGTTTCAGAGCCACAGACAGCCAGCATTGAAGAGATACAGCAGATGAAAATTTTTGGGAAGCTCTTGAAAAAGCAAGAAAAGGAACTAAAGGAGTTGGAGCGGAAGATGACAAAGCGCAAGGAAGAACTATTACAGAAATACGTTGCTTTTTTCACTGAGGTGGTCAGCCAGCTTGGCAGAAATGAAATGTCATGCCCATCAAGAACTCCACGAAGAAAAAGGTAGGCTTTAGTTCTGAAATAATAAAACAAAGAGATTATTTGCAATTAGAATAAAACAGTGTTTTGTTGCATTACAGTCTTGACTTTCTGCCATCTTAGTGACATAACATGGAGCTCCCTGGTGATTCCCCATCTAGACCTAGACCAGATTTGCTTAATTTGTTAGCATGCTAAATGGATTATGACCAACTCATAATGGTAGGCTCAAGCAGAGGCCACTTATATTTACTTTCACTGTACCTGCCCCTGGGTATAAGCTGGGCCAAGCAGAAGAGCTGGAGGAATGGAATCCAACCACTAGGCATGTGGTTGCCTGAAACAGAATTCTCTAGACATATTTTTCTTCCAATTTTCCCATGTTCCACCTTCCTGGCTTGTAGTTCTTCCAAAAATATAGTCCAGAATTTCTTGCAAGTATTGAAAAAGTGGATCAGTTCCATCTATCTGTACCCTATCTGCAATCTATATAATATATTACAATCTAGGACAGTGTTTCTCAGCAATTTTAAGATGTATTCTTAAAAATCTAAGTTATCTTAAAGTTATCTTAACTTTAAGTTATCTTAAAGTTGCTTAGACTGAAAAACCGAGCTAGGGAAAAGAAAAACATTGTTTCTCCTTAGAAAAAATAGACATAGATAAGAGCGTTTGGCTGTACATACATGCAATTTCTAGGTTCCCTAATTCCACAATCATTAAGGTTTTCCTTTTCCAATATTGGAGAGGGGTGGAATATTTGAATGGCTACTTAAAAGACAAATGAATTTCTGTGCTGCCAAAAGTAAGTACTTTCTGGTGTTTAAATGGCAGTTCTGGTGCTTTTCTTGAAATCTTTTTCGTGAAGTATAATCATCTCAAAAACATTCAATATATGAAAAGACACTATCCAAACAATATGGTTGTTACACTTTACCAGTGCAGAGATTTGGTAGAAATTGGAATGTGGGGTTATATGTGTTAATATGGTGGTATTATATTATTCTTGGTACTAGAAAAAGGTGTGTGAAACAGCCCTTTAACCAACTGGTTTATTCCCAGTGCTATTCAAACGTGCCAAACAAGAGTGCTATGAAATAGAAGAATAAGCATTACACAGTTCCAGATAGAATTAAATGAAAATATATATAATCTTTACTTTCTGAAATGGCAAGGTCAGAACAAAAAATTCCAGATTTCTCTGATATAAAAGTAAGAGTTTGAACGCCACCCTAGCTGCTGGATTGCAGTTGTTTTGCTCTTTTATCAAATAGTGCCTGTCTATTGAGGAAGCAGATCAAAAAACCTCTGGGGCATTACTGATGACTCTTTCATTTAGTGATCTGCTCATGGAGTAGATATCATGACAATATGCCAGGTGAAAAGGGGAATACAGTCAGGATCTGGCCATTTCTGCCTTAGATTAAGAATTGTTGCTGTCTATTGAAGTTGCAGGATAGTTTTGGATGAAAGCAGCACAAAAGGAAATGCTGCAGAGTTGACCGAGAATGCTGATAATAAAATGATGGAGCTAAAAGAGAAATTGGAGGAAGAATTACTCCACCTGGGAGAAGAACAGTATGATGCAATCTGGAAAAAGAAAGATCAGCATGCCATAGAGGTATAGTAACCATATTTATATTAACATACTTTTATTTAATTACTTAATAAACAGCAATAATGAACATGAATCATTTCATTAAGACTGCATTATATACATGCTAAACTTGTCAGTTGGCTTTAAAACCATCTGGGGCTTTAAACCCCCAATCTGCTATTTGAATTTGCATTATTGTTTTGGGAAAAAAGGTCATACTATATGTGAATATGGCTTCCTTATATTACCAAAATGATATTTCATTGTATTTCTGGAGCACTCAATTAAATTGATAATTCAGAACTGATTATTCCTTGGCAATTCTCAAGAAAATTTATCATTTGAGAATGACAGGTGAGGGTTCTCATCAGTTGTTCCCTTCTGCAAATTTCTGTAAAATACAAATTAGCTCACTCTCACATACCTCAATATGCAACACAACTGTATATTACAAACACAGCTTTGAAAACATCTGGAGCCATTGAATTAATTACTTGCTATGCAGTTCCTACAGTAGGAAAGTGGCAATTCTTCTTTCCCATGTTTTCCTTATTCAACTTTCCCATTGTAGTTCCTGTAGGCCCATAGCAAACCTGCTTCAAATGATTGGAATGCTGTGGGATGTGGTGGAAAACATTTCAAGAAGGAAGGATTAATGCTCCCTTTCTTTTGATTGAGCCTCTATTGAATCTGAGTCCCTTATATGGAAAGCATCCTCCTAATTCCAAATCAGGATCATGTCTATGGCGATTGTCAATCATCCAGGTCATGATGATTGCCACGATGTAAAAAGATGTTGAGACTCCAGAAAGAGTGCAGAGAGCAACATAGATCATTAGGGGACTGGAGGCTAAAACATATAAGGAAGAGTTGCTTGAATTGGGTATGACTGATTTAATGAAAAGAAGGACTAGGGGTGACATGATATCAGTGTTCTGATATCTAAGGTGTTGCCACAAGGACGAAGATGTCAACATATTCTCCAAAGTACCTAAAAGCAGGACAAGATTGGATGGAAACTAATCAAGGAGAGAAGCAACTTAGAACTAAGGAGAAATTTCCTGACAGAGCAATTAATCAGTGGAACAATTTGCCTCCAGAAGTTGTGAATGCTCCAACACTGGAAGTTTTTAAGAAGAAATTGGACAACATTTGTCTGAAATGGTATAGGGTTTCCTGCCTGAGCAGGGGATTGGACTAGATGACCTCCAAGGCCCCTTCCAACTCTGTTATTCTGTTATGATTGTCCCAAAGGTGCTTTTTCAAAAGGCAATTTGACTTTGTTTTCCTTGAGGATGTCTTGTTTCTCATCCAAGAAGCTTCTTCAGTTCTCAGTACTAAAGAAGCTTATTGGATGAGAAACGAGACATCTTCAAGGAAAACAAAGTCAAATTGCCTTTTGAAAAAGCACCTTTGGAACAACTCGGGATAATGTTTAAAAAATAAATAAAGAATAAAATAAAACATTTTCCTTGTGCTCTGTTTAAACAGAAAGTTGCTAAAATGTTACAGCTTGCAAGAGAGAAGCAAGCATCTGAGCTGAAGGCACTAAAGGAATCTTGGGAAAGGTAATAATAAAATTAATGTCCGTGCATGCAGAATTTTTCTATTCATTTTTGTAGCTTTTCTTCTCTCAATCTTATTTTGTTGGTCCATTGTCAAATCAAGGCTGTATAACCTTGAAACCTTTTGTGATCTGAACAGAAAAGGAGCGAGCATTTAATATTAATCACAATACACTGTTAAATTTGTAAACTCAAGTTGATTATCTTCCTTTACAGCAACACTAAAGAAATGAAAAAGAAATTAGAGGTGAAGAGACTGGACAAAATCCAAGCTGTGGCTAAGAATACTGATAAGAGTGCTCAGGAAAGGTATTTTTGACCCCACACCCAAATGTAGCTCATTTCTGCTGGATTTGTGTTTTTAATGAAAAGGGAAATTTTAAAATAATTGCATAGATTGCTGTTGTATCATGTACTGTATTGAATTAATGTTTGAACCTAATTTTAATATAACCTTGACCACTTTCTGCAACAAGACTTCTAGCACACCAAGCTGGAAAATCAAGCATGACTGCCCACAAAACCAAGCATGACTCTCCATGTGAAAAATGGTTTGCACACTCCTGATTTGGAGTCTATGCCTGTTTTGCAGATCTTTTGAGTGTGAGAAAGAAGGTATTCTCCTCACCTGAGAACTTAAAACTTGAGAAACATAGGGAGGTTTAATCACCACATTAAAACATAGTTAACAGGGCCTGTCTCATTCTGCAAGCTGCAAGATGATTGGAAGCATTTGTTTCTAGTTTTGGATAATTGCAATTCATTGTGCCTGACAAGTAACAGGGATGTCTGCAGGTATGAGAGGTTGTATGTGTAAAAACAATCAAGATTTTAGTCAGGCCTTCACATCTCCTCTCCAACATGTTTACGAATGAAGTTGGTTTCCATGTTCCATCAGTGCTTGTTGAGTATGATTTCAGCATAAGCAATCTTGATAACCCATGACGAAGTTGGATCATTTGATGAGATGAAGGAGAAGAAATGGGAAGGAATGAAATCCCAAAGCTTCTTACAGTAACAATACCTGGCAGGTTCAAAGTATCTTCTTTCTTTCCCTTGGTTTCTTAATATGCTGCTTCTTCACTTCAGTCGATCTGTTAATAATCAGTATTTTAGTCTTTTATTGTGACCACATGTCCTGAACAAATAATAATCAGCCCATCTTATGGACAAACCTGCCATCTGCAAGTGCTCAAGTGATTAGTATAATTTAGCCTGTCCTAGACTAGAGTTTGTAAGAGGCTTCTCTTTTGCAGATAAAAAATATTACTTTTTCTGTATTGAAATTCTTTCTGCTTTTAATTGGTTACATATGGTATGAAAACATTTTATCTAGAGGGTGGCTTAACAACAATCTAAGCTGTAAATGTTAACTAATACATAAGGCTTATTTTGCTTTTCCTAAAGGTTAAAAAGAGAAATCAATAATTCACATATTCAGGAAGTTGTAAAAGCAGTCAAGCAGGTAAGTAGCCTTCTGGATTCTTTCTGTTGCATCTAAAAGAACAATTATTAGGTCTGCCCTACTGATTTGGGCAAATGCTGTGCCCAGTGATTTACAGATGCTTCCTCCTTTCTAATTTTAATCCAGATGTAGGGTCCCAATCCAAAAGGGCTCTCACAGCTTTACACAGACCCCTATAAGAAGGAAAGAGCTTGGGCTCTGACCCTCATTTAGTAGATCATGTGTATTTCTCTTTTCTCTTTTGGAATATTTCCAAAGCTATATTCCCACTGCAGTATTTTATATGGTGTCTGGAGTAGTTTCAAATAATACATTACAGTGGGGCCTTGATAACCATTTCATCTTTTTTTCCTGTGATTTCTGTGGGTGTTAAAACATACTGAAGTTTTCACCTTTTAGACAATTATCCATCTGGGATCCAGGATGATGTACAATGGGGACAAGTGTAATTATTCATTATAAGCAGAATAAACTAATTGGAAGATTAAAGTCATAACATGAAACAAAAAAAGAATAAATAAATTCATTTATTTTAATTAATGAATTAAATTAAATTTATTGTAACTTAATGTAACTAAATATTAAGGCCTTTAAGGTCATGTAGAAATGTAATAAATAAATACATAGATAAATCAAAATAAACACTTATAGGGCAGAATTTTAGTTCATTGCTGTTATTTTCACAATCTAATTCATAGTTATTATGAGTGAGTAATTCAACAGGAGTAAGTATATGAGGAAAATCATTGCAATTTTCAAATTGGAACAAAAGCAGTTGACCGTTGACCCTCCCCTTGGCTTAGACAGGCAATGATAGCACATTTCTCACTGCCTTAAGACATTTCAAATGATCACCTGTGCACAAGACAAACTGATGTCAGGTTAGCTGTCTAGGGTGGCTACTCATTACTTACTATGCAGAGAAAAATAAAATTGGGATCAAAATGTCATGAACCTAAGAAAAAAGTCATTGAATCATATTTCTTATCACATATGACTGAGTCTAAATCTCAGTAGTTGTTGGTTTCAACAATGATATATAGCAAAGCATTCTAGTACAGATAGTACTTGAACGTTCTACCAATTCATTTAGTAAAGCATTCGAAGTTACAACAGCACTGAAAAAAGTGACTTATGACCATTTTTCACACTTATGACTGTTGCAGCATCCCTAAGATCATTGAAGGATTTACATTTGGATGCTTGACAAATGGTTCATAGTTATGATGGCTACATTGTCCCCAAGGTCATGTGATCACCTTTGCAACCTTCTGACAAGCAAAGTCAATGGGGAAGCCAGATTCACTTAACAACTGTTACTAATTTAACATCTGAAGTGATTCACTTAACAAATTTGGCAATAAAAGTTGTAAAAATGGGGGCAAAACTCACTTAACACATTTCTCAACTAGCAACATAAATTTTGGGCTCAACTATGGTCGTAAGTCAAGGGTTGCTTGTAATATTTAATAGCAAAACAGTTGTCATATATCTGATATTTATAAAAATAATACTGGAATACGAGGCTTTGAGAGAACTGGGAGCTAAAATACCCTGACGACTTCATCACTGGTATTGTTGTACCTACAGAATGATACTGCATTGAGATGATACTGCATTTATATAATTGCATGGAAAGTTATTCCTTCTAACATAAATGTTTCTCTTGCTTCAAGATGAATGCGAAACAGTCAAGGCACCAACAAGTCTTGGAAGCAAAGCAGTCAACCTGCCTAGGAAAAATCAAGGAAAAAGAAAGCCAGGTATCATATGACTAATTGACAGCAAACGTCCTTTCACAATTACTAGTATAGCAGGAGGTCTAGAATAAGTCCAAAGGCTTCACAAATTATTTCCCTTCAGAAGTACTGGAATTGCAACTGCCAACACATCTCAATCAGCATGGTCAAAGCTGACACACATGGAAGATTGGGGATGGCTGAGGCAGCCTATTCCCTTCCCTCAGTCCTCTATTTATTAAGCAGCATTTATGCCATACAGATTGCATTCACCTCCTTGAACATTCATTCATGAAATCCTATTGGTTCTGAGCCCTTTACAAGATAACAAGAATAAACAAACTGCTTAGGCTTATTTGAATAGGGGTTTTTTTCTTTTCTTTTATCAGAATGCAGTTTTCTTTGGGACTTCTCTACAGTGCATGAGGAAAAGAGGTTGAACCTTTCATTCCCTCCATGTTTGCAAGGTAGAGTTCCCTTGTAGGCCCCAGTGGGAATGATCTTCTCCTCACACCTATAATTACAACAAAGGAATGGAAAAAGTAATTTACCACGGGGATTTTGTCCTCTGAGAGGAGTATTTTTTTTTTAAGTTGACATTGCTAAAAGATACATAACTGAATTTGTAAACATGCAACAATCAGGTTTCTCCACTGTGAATCTTTCTTGTCTCTTTCTGCAGCTCCAGCAGGAAGCATTCACAGAGTATGAAAACAAGATGAAAACTATCAGTGCAGAAGTGCAAGATTCAGTGAAGAACTGCATGAAAGTCTGTTACCCTTTGGAAGCTGACACGGCAAAGAGAGAGGCCCCTGGAGCTGTCGGTGAGGGAGATCAAAGGCCATGTGGGAACGTGGTGACTCCTGAGACTCTAAGATATGCCACTGAGGTGGTGAAGGAGGAAGTTATCATGGATGAAGAATCCACTGATGCTCAGGACAGCAGATTGTAAGACTCAGTGGAAGTCCTATTTTAAAGTTCCTATATTTTAAAAGTAAATCTCATTTTGTTTCAGAGTTCCATAGAACATAGTGGAATATCTGTTACTGTTAGCCAACTTTTTTTGAATAGTAGGATATTTTGACCTGGCAGACTGACATCAGAGGTTTTCACTCTGTTTAGATTTACCACTAAAGTCAACAGATATTGCCTACTATTATCACAACATAGAATGAGCTTTATTGAGTAGATTTGAACAACAGCCAGCTAATTAAGTTTCTCAACTCTCCATCTGGGCAGGTATGAAGGTAACAGCCCCGTTATCTCAAAAACCAATCTTTCTCTGAAGCAGTTTCAAATCCAAGCCAGAAACAATTGGCTCAGTTGCTATATGGAAAATGTTGAAAGGGGGAGGAGGAGATCAAAAGGGCAAGGCATAAATTCTGGAGTGGAAGACACCACATATAGAGATGCCCACATGGATGTTTTGGCAGTTATAAGCCTTCCCTTCGGAAGATTTTTCCACAGTACTGTGGAGTGCTGATAATACCCAGCTTATTCTATTTATCAAATTCTCTACATCAGGGGTGTCAAACTCGTGGCCTGTGGGCTGGATCTGTCATGTGCTGGGCCCGCCCCCATCCAGTTTAGCAAAGGGGGAAAACATCCTGATACATCACCTGATGACACCATGATGACTTGAATTTGACACCCCTGCTCTACAGGATAAAGAGGGATCACTTCCAAAGTCTCATACATATTAGCTGATTGCAGAAAACAGTTATGTAGTCCAGGGGTCCCCAACCACCAGTCCGCGGAACATTTCCTACTGGGCCGCCGGTTTGCTGGGCGCCGCCATCTTGTTTGACAAGAAAGTGATTCCGGGTGAGCTTTTCCAGTTGGAAAGCAGCGTTTGGGGGGGGCTTCGAACGAAATTAAGGCGTGAGGATTCTTTCAGCACCCAAGGCAAGGCGAGCCGAGTGACTGTCCCAAAGCCGTCCTGAAGCCCATCGACAAAGGTACAAAGGAGGAGTTGAAGGTGGCGGGGAGAAGTGGGGGACGGCTGGCTGGCCGGTCACGCAGCTTGCCTTGCCTTGTCATACGTGCTGATGCCGGTACCCGGCCGCAGATCATTTTGTGATGCCGGTACCAGGCCGTGGCACAAAAAAGGTTGGGGGCCACTGATGTAGTCAGTTCTTTACTGATTCAATAGACAACTTTGAAGCATCTCAAGAGTCCTAGCACAATGGAGGTCAACTACAATGCAGAAGGAATGTGTAGTGTTTCCATTTATCTAAATTAAGCCTGGTTGAAAACAAGAGTTCTTCCCTGATCAAGAGGACTCCTTTCTAGGTTTGGCTGTTTTCTTAAACCACTTTTGTTGTGGGACATCAGCTGACTCAACATCTTAAAGGGGACAGACAATCAGCAGAAATAGTTCTCTTTATCTGGACAGACACAGCCAATTAACCCAAGTTGCTCTTCTTTAGCCCAGATATATATGAACCGCCTCACAGATATCCTTTATCATAAAGTCTTCGTGACAAAATGTAGCAGCTGAACACTGCTTGCCATCCAATCATGTAATCGCTTAGATACATATTCTCTCTGACCCTCTCTTAAACCATTTGGGAGAGATGGATTTTACCTTTTCACAGAGCAGTGCTCATGAGGGATAGTCAGGAACTTACAGGCTGAGCTGCTTGCAGGAAAAGAAGTAGCTGACTAACTAGGTGAGACTCAACAGCAATTTTTAGCTGCTGCAAGTTTGCCTATCCCTGAATAGACCCAAGACCATTGATATATTCCAGGATGAGCCAGGGAAGACTGCTATTCTAGAGTGATCTGACGGATCACTATAGATACTGTGGCAAGATATTCATCACTAGGATGTCTTGGGTTTTTTACTGGCTGCTCTTTAATTGCATGTCCAGTTTTGAGGTGGGTGAGATAAAAAAATCAAACACTGAGATTTGTTAGAGGCAGCTTTTAGTTCTATCTTGCTTCTTTCAAGCTATGTAAGCAGGCCAGTCAGCTGTCTTTTTCTAATGCAGTTTTGTGGGCAGCAAAAGAGCTATCTCAGTATTGCTGTCCCAACTGTGATTTTTTTTTAAAAAAAACAACAACAGTCAAATCTACCAATAGAAATGTATTTTATAAACCTGGCCACTCTCAAGTCTACAAAGGAATAATTTGCAATGCGTGCAGCAATTTGTCATCTTTCACAAGTTTCTGTGGAACTGCAGCTGAAATTATTGTCTAGTGGGTCTTGTTTTCGAAAAAGAAATATGACTATTTTGGATTGGAAGAGAGCTCTTAAAAGTAGAGTTTGGAGATTGAAAAGAAGAGAAATCTCTGGCTGATATACTAGTAGAAAGTATAACCAGCAGAGGTGGGATTCTACCATTTTGGCCCAGTTCTCCCAAACCAGTAGCTCCAAAGAATCAGCTGAGAGAGAACCAGTTCGCTCCGATTATCTTCTATTCTTCTGTTTCACCTACCTGGGCTCTAGGCTGTCCTTTATTTCCTGCTTTTTCAACCACAACTGCTTCACGCGGCAAGAGAAGATGATTTTGAGTGTCAGGAGAAGATGAAATACTTGCAGGAGAAGATGGTTTTGAAATGTTGTGCATGTGCACATAATGCATGCTCAAAACACGTGCTCACCGAACCGGTTACTACACTGGTTGAATCCCACCCCGATAACCAGCCTCGTAATAGGCCATATTTCTAATAAGCTGATCTCTTCTCTGACAACAAAAAGCTCAAATTTTGAAGGGCTAAAATGAATTGATAGCAATACAAATGTTTCTAGACTGGCCATTTCTTCTAAAGTATTGTTTCTATCCAGGGGTGGGATTCAAATTTTTAACAACCAGTTCTGTGGGCGTGGCTTAGGTGGTGGGCATGGCTTGGTGGTCCTGTGACTGGGGGGACATGGCTTGGTGGTCATGTTATTGGCTGGGCGTGGCCAACTCAATATCACTCACATCGAGGCACGCAGCTCCTCACCTGGCCTCTCATGACTGTAGGGATGCTGCAACAGTCATTTAGTGTGAAAAATGGTCATGTCACTTTTTTCAGTGCCATTATAACTTTGAATGGTCACTCCACACAAGCAAAGTACCAGCAAAGGAGGGGGGAAAAACTCCAGAGAGGTTCCTGAGACAGGAAATCTAATCCTGCCAAGTATGTAACAAGGGTTAACGAAGAGGCAGTTTCTGTAAGCAACACCAGAATGTTTCCTTCCTGACTTTCTTACAGGATTAGGCCAGTAATTTCTTCTAACAACCGGTTCTTCGAACTGCTTAGAATGTTAACAACCAGTTCTAATAAATAGGTGCGAACTGGTAGACTCCCACCCATTTCTATCTAGAAATATAAGGGATTAGAACTGGAAGATTCAAAGAAAGGAACAGTTTCCATACAACGTGCTTGAGAAAGGAAGAACCCACTCATTTAGAAATTATTCCTTATCCTCTTGAGACTCAGAAATGATTGCTAAGCTGCTTGGAAATCCTGTAATGTTGTAGCGATTTATTCAGTTTGTCAACAAAATATGCCCTTTTTACAAATCCCTCCCCCCACAGAATCCAAACATTAAAAACATTGAAATATTGCATCAAAGTGTTTTTTTTTTGTGTGTGTGTGTGTATGCATGTATGCACAACTGCTCCAGTTACCTCCTAATTGCATTGCATTATAAATCTCATATTTCCCAGAAGCCATAATCAACAGTGCCAAATGAGGGAAAGCTGAACTTGATTAGCCAATCACTGCAAGATTGGAATGATTTACATTTTTCAGGAAGGGAGCATGTATGAGAGCCAAGTACCACACAATGGGGTGAGCCCCAGTAATAAGAACTTGTTCACCTTGCAGATCAACAGCATGTAAATGCGATTAGCAATAGCACTTAGACTCATATACCGCTTCAAAGTGCCTTAGCTCTCTCTAAGCAGTTTACAGAGTCAACATATTGTCCCCAACAATCTGGGTCCTCATTTTACCCAGCTCAGAAGGATGGAAGGATGTCAACCTATAGCCGGTGAGAATCAAACTGCTGGCAGTTGGCAGTCAGCAGAATTAGCCTGCAGTACTGCATTTTAACCACTCTGCCACCACAATCTTGTAGATAAATAGATAGCACTTTGGTGGAAAGGTAACAGTGTTCTGTGTGCCTTGGCATATGACCATGGAAATGTCTTCAGACAATGCTGGCTCCCTTGGCTAAGAAATGGTGAAAATAATGGCCACTACAGTTGGAAACTTTTGGAAAGGCAAAACCTTTACCTTTATTTTTTATTAAATTATATATGAATATGTGTGTGTGTGCATACATACATACATACATACATACCTCAACTTATGACCACAATGGAGCCCAACAATTCTGTTGCTAAATGAGACAGTTATTAAGTGAATTTTATCCCACTTTACGACTTTCTTGCCACAGTTATTAAGTGAATCACTTAAGTTATAAAGTTAGTAACAGGGTTCTTAAGTGAATCGGGCTTCCCCATTGAGTTTGCTTGTCAGAAAGTTACAAAATGTGATCACATGACCCCAGGACACTGCAAGTGTCATAAATATGAGTCTGTTGCAAGCTTCTGAATTTTGATCACACAACCATAAGGACACTGTAAGTATGAAAAATGGTCAGAACTCTCTTTTCAGTGCCGTTGTAACTTTGAACAGTCACTAAATGAACTACTGTTAGTTGAGGACTATCTGTGTGTGTGTGTGTTGTTATGGAATACATTTTTATTTGAAGTAGGTTTTTTTTAGTGCTATATTAATCACTCCCTCTTTTTGTCTGCCTATTAAATACATGGACAGGAATTTATATTAGATTACAAGCCCCCTGGTGAAAGAAAAACATTCCCTGTTTTATGTGTTACTGGCAAACTTTCTTTTCTGTCTATGTAATTCCTATCATTCATAATTTCTATGTAATTCTATGTAATTCATAATTTCTATGTAATTCCTTTCATTCATAATTTCAAACCCTATAGAGAAGCAGCAGGTAACTAGTAATACTGCTGGATTAAGAGGTTTAAACAGCGAGCCAAATGGTGGAGAATGCCAAGGCTATCGTTCAGCAACATGTTCCCCATCCTTTCAGAAATAGGTAGAAGGGGAAAAAAAACTACTGCTTTCATGAGTCATAATTAGTACTCCGTTGGGTTTTAAATGCTTTGAAGCGAGATAGGGACTTATTTAATCTTTTTTCTTCTGGGGATTGCCAGATCATGTGGAAAAATCAAGAACAAGAGACTAACTTCATCTCAGGAGGATAACAATAACAACAACTGGAATAATCATCACAACATAGCAAATGGTGGGCGGGAGATGGGTACCACTCTCTTGTTGAATTAATCAACTGTATTATAATGTATTACAAAGACTGGTTAAAATCAAAATTGTTGCATACTCTTCAACAGTCAGTGAAGAAAGCAAACGGAAGGCTATAATCAGTATGAAAGACTTCCGAAGGATGGGTAATTAAATTGTTGATGTGAATTGCAAAGACGCAGCTGGTGTCAGTCTGTTATTTTATCACCATCTTTAGGCATTTCATCAGACTTATTGCAATATTCATGATGAAGAAATAATCATGCAAATAATCAGAGGATACACTATAAGGGCTACTGTTACCAATTTATATTTAGAACCATCTGAATGCTATCTGAAGTTATGAAGCTATTATTTAATGGTGCCCTATAAAATATGAATAATTCTTATTGTGAATAATTGGAAGTCTGTCAAAGAGCATAGTTGTTCATCCACAAAACATTCAGAAGATCCTTTACTTTCGCCATCCTTTCTCTACAGTGATAGTAAAGTCTGCCTTGAGTCTTGAGATTCCCATACAGTTAGCTCTAGATGACTCATGGATAAAATCAGGCAACAATTGTTGGCAACAATAAAGAAGTAGTTCGCCACTGTCTTCTTCTGGGATATATTTCAATGTCTTAGTCTGTTCTATAGACTTGGAATTCTGTGCTTAGGACTAATCCTATTTAGTCTTCTCATGTAGACAGGGTCAGCCAAGTACTAATCACATTCAATAGTTTTCCAATTTTTCTAAAAAGATAGTGTGATGATACTTATTACAGTAATTACAGCCAAAGCTAAAAGAACAGTATCCATCACAAATTAATTAAGATACAAAGAATTGTTGAATTAGACCCAGAATAAGTTGTGGGAGAATGTGACATTCAGTTCCCTGTGAGCTTCTGGTTAACAAGCTACATGGATACAAATTAGAAGTACAGTATAACAATTAAGCAAGTGGCTTTGCGGACAAACTATGCCAAGAACAGGCTATATAGAAACTTGATTGATTGATTGAATGAATGAATCTTCAAACAGTGCTCCCTTCAACTTGTTATCGAATTGGAGGGAATTATCAAGCAAGGTGTCACAAGGCTTTGTATTTTTCATCATTTTTATTAAAGATTCAGATGATGAGATGAAAGAAAGTCTTCTAAAATTTGGAGAAGACTCACAATTGAGAAGGAAACCTAATACTTTAGAAGACAGAAATGGCATTCAAAGTTGTACTGCTAAGTCAGTAAAGTGATCTGAAAATAACAAATAAATTTTTGCAGAGGCAAATGAAAAAAAAATTGTTTCAGAAAATACGCAAGTACGGAATGACACCACACTGAAAATGTAGCCAATGCTACATGAAAAATGCCTTACAATTCTAGTTATCACAGAATATGCATTAGCAGTGAAATATAGCTTCAAAAAGACAAATGCAGTTTTAACTGCCTCAATAGAATTATATTTTCTAAATCTTGGAAAATAATCGCTCTATTCTATCCTTCACCAAGTATATTCCATGTAAATATTATCCTAGGGTGCTGTAATCATCGTACGTACATGCTGGTTGCTGAGGACTTGAATTTTGATCACATGACCATGGGGATGCTGCAAAGTCATAAGTGTGAAGACTAGTTGTAAGTCACTTTTTTCATTACTGTTGTATCTCCAACTGTTGTATCTCTAAACGAATAGTTATAGATCAAGGATTACCTATACCAGCAAACAATCAAAAACAATTAAGTTAAGGAAAAAAGTAGGGCTATGGTCAAAAGTTTTACTAATTATGTTATTATATAATTATTATACTTAATATATTTTAATAATTCTTGGTGCTGATTCTACTAAAAATCAAAGGTAAGATGCCAGAAAACTGTGGAATTCGATAAGGAGTTGCCTCATTTGTGCTCAAGATTAGGCCAACCTGCCCCATTTTGGAGACCTCTAGAAGAAGTTCAGGGCTAGTGTGTTGTCTTTATACATATGACCATTACCAACTGCTAGAAGACTTTCAGCACATCCTGGTATATCTTGAAAAGTTCGTGATTGATATGGATTTCTTACTTTCTATACTGGGGACTCCAACCTTGGCAACTTTAAGGCTTGTGGAGCTCAACTCCCCAAAATTCCCCAACCAGCCATGCCAGCTGGGGAATTCTGGGAATTGTCTGGTCTATTTGTCTATCAAGTTTGGAGACCTATTCTACCAATACTGTCCTGTATCTGGTTTCAGTATCTGTACAGAACTAAGCACAAACTGATGAGAAACATATAAGGTCCTGTCTACATAGGCATTGACACTGGAAATCCTGACAGAGCAAAAGGGAATTTAATGCACCCACCAGGATGATCTCAAACCATGAAAAAGCTGTTTGTTGCATTTACTGGTCCTGCTACCATCTGTCCTTGTGAAAAGCAGAAATAAAAAACCAAGAGTCTGGTTTCTGGGTCCCGAGGACTATACACGAGTACTGCATGTATATACAACTTATCCTCCAACACAACCATGCTACAAAAAGGCTGAATGCATAAATGCATATGCATCAAGTGACAACCAGTGTGTCTGCATCAAATATCCCAGACAGCTTTTCCACATGACATTCAAAAAGCTTCCTCCATGGTATTGCTCTCCAGATAAGCTGGATTTCAATGCCCAGAACTCCAAAGTAGCAAGACCATTGATGAGAGAGAATTAAAGGGGGGGGGGGGGAGTAGCCTACTTCTGGTAGATCCCAGATCCCAAGTAATTAAATACAGTAGGATTACCAGACCTGAGCTGCAAAAATCCAAACAACCATTAGAAGGAAGCAAAAAGAAAAACATCTGCTACCATGCAGTGATCCTGCCAATTTTTTCCGCCCAGATTTGGTAGCCCTATAGATACAGCTACCTTCTACTCACTGGGTCATGTTGCCTACTCAGTACAGGTAGTCCTTGACTTACGACCACAATTGAGCTCAAAATGTATGTCGCTAAGCGAGACATTTGTTAAATGAGTTTTGCCCCACTTTACCATCTTTCCTGTCACAACTGTTAAGTGAATCATTGCAGTCGTTTAGTTAGTTACATGGTAGCTAAGAGCATTTGGTTTACCCACTGATTTTGCTTATCAGGTCGCAAAAGGTGGTCACATGATTCTGGGACACTGTAACCATCATATGTGTGAGTCAGTTGCCAAGGGTCTGAATTTTGATCAAATTACCATGGGGATGCTTCAATGGTCGTAAGTGTGAAAAACGGTCATAACATAAGTCACTTATTTCAGTGATATTGTCACTTTGGAGGGTCACTAAATGAACTGTTGCAAGTAGAGGACCACCTGTACTGTATAGCTGAGCTTTGAAAAAGTCAGAGGAAACTATCCCACCATTCAAGAATGTCTGTTTCTTCTTACCTCAGACAGTCTCCCAATTACGCAGAGATCGCCCGGGGCTCCGTTGCCAAAGAGGCTGGGGAATCAGTCCTTTGGACTTGCGTTAAGCTTCCCGCCCAACCTAACGGGCGAAAGCAGGTGGGTGGGCGGGCGGGGGGAGAAGCTCCTGTCGTCCGTGACTATCTCGGGGTTAGGACGACATCCCTCCACAGCCCGCCAACCCGAGCGCTTAAAACGGATCTGTCTCTCTCGAAGCGGAAAGGCGGCGATCGCCATGGAGACTTGAGGGGAGGCTATAAAGCCGATCTGGAGAGCCGCCGCCTCGAGTCACCAGCAGGCACACGAACCGGGGGGATCTGGAGCAGCGGGAGGCCATGCTGAAACCGCGGGACCTGGGCCCCGGGGCATCCACGCAGACTTTCCTGGAGGCCATGAGGGCTGGCCGGATGCATCTGGCGCGCTTTGTCCTGGATGCCGTCGATGGGGCTATTGTGGATTGCCGATCCGACCGCGGCCGTTCACCTCTCATGTACGCCGTGCTGCTGAAGGACCCGGCGTGGCGACTGGCCTTTGCGCGACTGCTGCTGGAGCATCAAGCCGCCGTCAACCTGGGGGACGACGCCGGGCGCAGCGCCCTCAGTTTGGCCTGCGAGCGCGGCTATTTGGATGTCATCAAGCTGCTGGTTCAATTCGGCGCCGACCCAGACACGGTGGACGCGCGCGGTTGGAGCCCCCTCATGTACGCCTCCTCGGAAGGGCGAACGGCGGTGGTCGAGTGGCTCCTGCGCGCCTTCCGCCGCTTGGGGCAGCTCCGACTCGAGCGCGCAGACCGCGCCGGCCACACCGCGCTCCAGCTGGCCGCCAGCGGGGGCCACCACGAGTGCGTGCGGGCCCTGCGCTCGGCCGGCGCTTTGCTCCTCATCTTCCCGGAGTCGCCGTCGTCGCAGGCCGGAGACGATCAAGACGGGGCCTCGTCGGCTGCTTCTCCCCCGCTTCGCGCGGCCAGCGAGCGGCAGCTCCCACTAGACGAGCGGAGCGCGCAGGAGGAGGAAGGATTCCAAGGGGAGGAAGAAGAAGAAGAAGAAGCAGATGGCCTAGAAGCGAAAAAGGAGCCTTCGGCGACAAGAGGCCGCCCGCTGCTTCGCAGGTCCACGGAGCCTGACTGTCAGAGTCTTCTCAGCCACTAATCGTGGCTGAGCTGATGTCAGAGTCATCTCAGCCGCCTGCCGGGTCCTCGCTTTATCCGGAAGCCGTTAGGAGTGCATCCGATCCAGCTTTGCTTGACAAATTTCTGGGGTTACCCACTCCGTTAAATCGTGCTGTTTACTTCAGCTCGTTAGTATTTTACATTTCTGCGTCGCTAGCGGGTGGACTGGGAAATGGTGCATTGGATGTGGCTTCTCGGGAAGGTTTTCTTGAACAAGCAAATTAGAAGTTTATTTTTCTTTGCTTATTAAAGGCAGTGGATAGGTTCGGTCCCTTTATGTGTGTGTTTTTATGTCTTTTCCTGTCAAAGCTATGCAATAGTTTGTTAATACCCCCTCAAAATAATATCTCACCTTTTCCTCTGAAATAAAAGGACTCAAAGTGCTTAGCTCAAATCTGCTCTCATGATGCTCTCAAATCTGCTCTCAGATTTCTGATGAGGAAATTTTTCTTCATGTTCGTCAATCACTTTTCAGCCAAAGAGCAAGAAAGTCTGAAAGAGCCCTAATATGTGTTCATGGTGGTTTCTGTGGTGAAGGATTGTATTTATTTATTTATGTTATGTCCCTTTAAGAACCTAAAATCATGTTCTATAAAGATAAAGGTTACAGGCTTTAAGGTACTAAATACACAGCCTCTAACAAGAAGCAGAAGAGTTATAGAAACAACAAAAACAATATGATAACCTTTGAGAAGGGTATTAAAGTTAAGACTTAATTTTAGAAAATATATGGTCAATTTTATCTTGCAAAGTTATATTGTTAGCAATCATTATACTAATGGAAGTGATATTTTAAATGCACATATAAACCTGCCTTGAAAAGAATGTGAATTCATGCAGAAGTTATTACTCTCTAAACTAGCCTATTTTATATGCTGCTTTTCAAAGATACTTTTTCTCTCAGTAGTGTTACAAGACCATTTCTGGTGTGGCTGATCTCTCTAAAAGAGCCTTTTTACTTGCAAGACTGGCTGCTAGAAATCAGAGTTCTTTCAATGTTTATACTATTTTATGTGACATCTTTGCGGATTAAAAGTAATTGTGAGCTAAAAATGAGATTGAGACACTGGAAGTTGGAAGGTGGGATGAGAGCTTTCCCTTTCCTCCTGCCACTATTTATCTGACATGAGTTCCCACTGTGACACTTGGGTGCAGTGTGGTGTCCATGTACAGCTTCCTTACCCAGATCTCTTCTTCACCTAACTACATTGAAGAAAAGGGGAAGAAAGTTGATATGTACAAAGCAAAAACAGTCAGCATATTTATTATTTCCAAAAATGCCTCTGGAACCCAAATGAATCTCATACACTCTGAGGAAAGGAGAGATGATAGATGATTGGTACCATCAAGTTCATGTTTACTCTCATCTACAACATAGAGGAGACCTTTGGGATGATCTGTCTTCAGCCTGTCTCTACAAGTATCCCAGCGATGCACCCATTGTATCTTGTCCCTCTATCATGCTACTCTCTACCCCTTTCTTTTTTTTCCTTCCACTTTTCCCAGGTTTGTGGATTTCTTAAGAGAACTGGGTCTTTGTACAATGTGTCCAAAATATGATAATTTCAGCCTGTTTATATTTATTTATATCCCGCCTTAGCCAAGTGAGGACTCTTGGTTTCTTCAATAAAAGTGATAGATGCAGTTTCATTTGAAAGTCTGTCCATCTGTGAAGAAAAGGGACAAAAACAAAGGCAAAAAGAGAATCTTCTGCAAGAAGGGGCAAAAGGGGAAGTACATAACTTTCTGATAAATCTCTGTTTTGTATCTGGATGAATCCTTTCTTTTTTTGTAATAGGGCCAGTCAGTAACAACAATATACCTAGCAGCCTACAAGGACTCCTGATGTAGCCACCTTTTAAGCAACCATCCTTTGAATTTAGCTGGAACCTGGAGTTGGAGGATGACCGTATTTGTATTACTATATGTCTTTTTCCCCTTCCCATGGCTAATGGTAGATTCAGTGAAATGATTTCATTCAGGCCTGTGGTGCTGGAAAAAATGTTAATTGAACCCTCCTAAGGCTGCACTTCAAAACTAAATTGTCTGCTAAGTGGACTCCTTTAATCAAAGACACGTCTCCTCACCCTAGGTTTCCTCTGAGATGTCTTCATTTGCTCTGAAGGATATAGATGCACACATTCTCATGGACTAAAAGTATCTCATTTTTTCCAGTTGTAATATTTCCACTTGGGAGATCAAGCTATGCTGATAACAGTTATGTGAGTCTGGAGTTGATCAAACTCCAGTCTCTATCAGCTAGCCACCAGATCGATAAGTTTCTCCAAGATGGTCTGCCTGGTCTTTTAGGTCCTTGTAGGCTAGCCCTGCATAAGAAATCAGTGTTGAGACTTTGAAATGTATTGTACCATTCTACATCTTTAAAATTCTTGCTATGAAGATGACATCATGCAGCAATAATGCAACTTCAAATCCCTGCTCTCTGCTTATTTCGATTATTACAGAACTTCCCTCACTGAAAAGTATTTTTCTATTTTCATTGACATTTTAAGTGAGTTTTCTTTTTCTTTCAGTTCTTGGAACAATGGACTATTTAGCTTTCAAAATTTACTTCAAAATCTATTGAAATCTAGTTCTCCTAATTATGAATTGAATTGAACTGAATACTATTATTTGGCCAATTTATTTGGTGTCTAATCACAGCAATACTTTATTCAGAGCTGCAGTGGTGCATTGGTTATAATGAAGTATTGCAAGCTAACTCTGCCGACTGCCAACAGTTCGATTCTCATTGGTTCAAAGTTGACTCAGCCTTGCATCCTTTCAAAGTTGGTAAAATGAGGACCCAGATTGTTGGGGGCAATATGCTGACTTTCAGCAGCTTAGAGAGGGCTGTAAAGCACTATGAAGCGGTATATAAATCTTATTGCTATTGCTAGGCACACAAGGAATTTGGTTGGTCCCAGTAGTATGAGATGTCCTAATGGAGACATTGTCTTATAGATGTGTCCCACAGACTATTCTCCCCAATACTTTTTCATCCCAAGGAAAAAGTAGTGCTAATCTATTGGCCTTCTGAAGATGGTATCTAATGTTTTCTTTCTTATGCTGCGGAGGTTCAGTCTTGAGATGGTTGATCTACGGACCATTGGATTCCTCAGCTTTTCCCTCTGAGGATAGAGGATTCAAATCTTGGTAGGCAGGAAATAGGGCCAAACTCTTTCTTCTGCCAGCCTCCATGGCTAATGATGTCTTGAAAACCTTCACTTTGAAATCCCCCTCAAAGGACAAATCTGGAGATTTGTCTGAACATGCCTCTAATTAGAGATGGACTTAGCACATGTTTAGATGGATACAATCTTTTATTTTTCTTCAATTCTAAGAAAGGAGGAGGAAAGAGGGGGGCAGGGTTTCAACATAAGCAGGGCAAGGAAAGTAAGGCAAATGTATTCATTATTGTCCTACCTTGCTGGAGCCATCCCAAAGGCAGTAACGTTAAAATATTCCATCCTCAAGCACTTAAAATAAGACCCAAAATCGTAGTGTGAGAGAACAAAGCAAGACTCCCTGGAAGGATGGCTTAAGTGTCTGTGGGATAGGACCATTTACTTTTTCAGGTAACTAATGGAGAAAGTGATCAGCCCACATAAAAGGAAACTGCAGCTGCCCTTAAAGTTGGTGTTTGAAGGCTTTTTGCTGCTTTGAAAGCAATGAGTCTGGACAATATTACTTTGGACATAGGACTGTTCAGCTGTTTAGATTCTACTTAGTGCTCTTTGTCATGACCATCACTTTACTGGGTTGTGCATTGTGCATTTTAATTATGCAGGTGCCCATAGAGAACTTTCTAGGTAACGAGCATTTTAATTTAAACAGAGATTGTATTATTTTCACAGCAGGCTCTAATTAAAAAATGAAGAAACCATAGGAAATTGTAGCAGTAGAAAATACTCCAGGACTTTGTCCTCCTGACTTTTAGAAAATTGTTTGAAGTAGACAATTGAAGTTACCACTTGGAATACAACAGAATGTAAACTCTCCTCACACTCATAAATTTATTTATTAATTTATTGGGGGGAAAAATCTTAGGTGCTATAATAGTGGATGGCATATACAACCACCACCACCACAACAACAACCACAACAGAAACTCCTGGCATCCTAAAAACATACAAACTACATCACCCATCTGCATTCAAGTGTACAAAACCCCAGCCTCACTTTTTCCAAATGCTTGCAGGAAAAAAGGCAGCTCTTCAAGGCCTTCCAGAAGACCAGGAAAAAAGGGTTGGATCTCAGGGAGAAGGGGGTTCTGCAGAGGAGGGAGAGCTATGGAGAAAACCCACTTCATAAGTCCCACAAGATAAATTGTGGCTTGAACATTCCTGAGGCTAACTTTCTATAGTCTCAGCTAGAGCAGCATTATCAGAACCTGAGTCTGAATTGACATGACATACTGGGTGAGTGGGTGCAGAGATGGTATTCAGTCGGTTCTAACCAGTTCTGGAGAACTGGTAGTGGAAATTTTGAGTAGTTTGGAGAACTGGCAAATACCACTTCTGACTGGCCTATCTATTCTCTGCCTCCTGAGTCCCAACTGATCGGCTGGATCTTCTTTTGTTGCCCTGCACAGAACGGAGCTGGAAAGCAGGTTAGTGGATTGGGAAGGGAATGGGATTTTGCAATATCCTTCCCCTGCCACACCCACCAAACCACGCCCACAGAATGGTAGTCAATTTTTTTTAATCCCACCGTGGGTAGGGGTGGGGTAGGTGAAAGGAAAGATTTCGTTATGGGTGCTGGAGAGGTGTGTGAAGGACAAGTTGACTATCTCTCCTGCTCAGGGAGAGATAGTAAGTGGGCTACAGAAGCACCAGAGACTAAACAGACCCTAGTTGTCTAGATAGTTTAGTTGGACGTGGGTGGCTCTCAGTCCCTTGGGGATGGAAAGCTGAGGGGACGGGAAGCTACATAAGAAGAGTGAGGAGATGCTAAGGAAGAGAGTTGCCATGGCAATGCATTGACATGGCTTGGGAAGGTATGGTGGGAGACAGGTGGGTGCTCTCAGGAAAGGAGAGCACAAGGTTTAATGCCGGTACTGCATTTTGGCTCCAGATCCTGGTTGCCAGAGCATTGCTAGCTTTAGTCTCAATCTGATTGTGGATGGAAGTCACCTGGCTTGTATCACTGAGACCTGGTAGGGCAATGAAGTCGGGGGAGGAGGGGAGATTCCCTCTCTTAAATTTGTCTTCCTAGGTTTTGAGTGTGGAATCAGCTGTGACTGCACGACAGAGTGGAAGTTGTTACTGATGAGTACCCGGTGGCCTTCAGAGACCCTGCCCCAGACGTCAGTAGAAGTGAGATACTATTTGTGAGACTGAGGATTACTGATTACTTACCTTTCTTCCTGTACGTTAGTTGTATCCCTAACCATACTCGTGGACTCTGTATCTGAGCTAACTTATGGTTCTGGAGGGTTTTCAGTCTGCTGCTTTTGGGTCTGGGATCAGAGCAGAGTTCATAATGGCCATGGCAACCTCAGACCCACTTCAACTTATTCATGATCTGCTTCACATTGGAGGCCACATATTGGCATTGGTGTTTGCCTTGGGGCACCTGTTTCATGATCTGGATTGGGAGAGTATTAACACAGGTCCCCCTATCATGGATAGAAAACTGGCCCTATAGTGTTTTAGGAGGTGCCCCTCACCACATGGAGATGGGACCTATTACATTGGCCTGCCCCAGGTGCCTGATGGAACCAGTGTGATTTCAGAGAGAACCTGAGGTTTTTTTCTGAAGCTCTTGTGCGTAGTTGGCTGATGTCCGTGTTGCTGTTTGGAATAAAGAGGCAATAGGGACATTAGCTTGTGGATTTTCTGTTCATATGGAAATCATAGATGCCATAGTGTCTCCTAGACGTGCTGCTGGCGGAAGACACAGAGTGAAGCTGGCTGAGACAGTTGAACCTGAATTCTGAATTACTTTGTGGCAATAAGGGTGACAGTGTTCTTACTTCTCCACCCTTATTGTATCTGCAGATAGCCATACAATAGCCTTGCTTCAGTGACCAGGTCCCTTCTGGGTAAGGAGGACCTGGCAAGCTCCTGCAGAGCAATAGTGAGGAATATTCTTAACATCTGCTGAACTTTGTCAGACTGGGACTCTGGCTGGGCAGATCTTTTGGAAGTGACCGAGTCCTGTTATCTGGGATGAGTTTCCTTATGGGTGCAATTCAAGAAGCTGATTATCATACTTCTTGGCTTTTTGGAGCCATGGTGGTGCAGTGGCAGTGGTGGTATTCAACCGGTTCTGCCCGGTTCTGGAGAGCTGGTAGCAGCGATGAGCAGTGAAGACTGAACCGGTTCCCTTAGCTGCTGTGTTTGACCCACCCACCTGCCCGGGCTCCCATACTCACTTTTATGGCCAGAATTCAAAGCGCAGCTGCACTGCGTGGCAGCTGCTGCAGCAACCAGCATCGTGCAGGCTTACAGGAGGCAAGTTAGAATGCCTCTCCACCTGCGCAAAGTGTGTGTTTGGTCCACACATGCATGCAGTGTGCACACGTTCAAAGCACGGCCACCAAGCCATGCCCACCGAACCGGTGGCAACTTTAGTTGAACACCACCAGTGCAGTGGTTACTTAATATTTTCTTTAAGGAATATAAATCCTTCCATTCCCCACAATCCTGTCAGAGCTGAATAAGCTTTTTGGGTGAGAAGCAAAATGTCTTCAAAAGAAAAAACCAGGAAGTCCAGTTGCCTCCTAAAAAGCACCTTTGGGGCAACATACAGCATATAACAACATCACCCATCCACATTCGAGTGTACAATAATCCAGCTTCCATCCATGACCTGGGTCACTGAGAATCTTTAGACTTTTAGCTATACAATTTGGGATGAACACCCTTTGAATGGTGGGGGGTCAGGAATGGATTTCGAGGGGAAAAATTGCAGACTACAAGAACCAGGAGTACTACTTGGGTGACCCAGAGGACACTGATAAATCTCCAAGTGCTTCAAGGACCCTCTAAAAGGATGCAAATTACCAAGTTATCTGAAAGGAATATAAATCCTTCCATTCCCCACCATCCAGTCAGAGCTGAAGAAGCTTCTTGGATGAGAAGTGGAACATCTTCAAAAGAAAAAAACAAGGAAGTCCAGTTGCCTCCTGAAAAAGCACATTTGGGATAAATTCGGTTTGTTTAATCAAAACTAAAATAGGCCTTTTCCTTTTTTCTGCAATGTTCTGACAGCTGTTTTGAATTTTTGCTGATACCAAGACTGGAAACTGGATGTTTT
Organism: Hydrophis major; assembly: GCA_033807585.1. Taxonomy (NCBI): domain Eukaryota; kingdom Metazoa; phylum Chordata; class Lepidosauria; order Squamata; family Elapidae; genus Hydrophis; species Hydrophis major. Next base: position 77,368,689 of record CM066328.1, on the reverse strand, counting down.
ATGGATTTGCTTTTAGATAAGGGATGGGATAGGGAATGAAGAATGTCTGTTTAACCTTGTGGGGTAATGAGTTATAAAATTTGTTTATACTTATTGTGATGAAGGTTGGAAATCATGTCTTTATATATTTTTCGGTTTTGTTATTATATATTTTTTCCTTTTCTTGTATGTTATTCTTTCTTTCCATTCTCTTCTCTTTCTCTAGGTTTAGTTTGCATTAACTTTTACTATTGTGATTAAATTGTAATTGTAAATTGTCATATTTAACTTTTTAATTTTTTAAAAAAGTTAAAAACTAGTGGACTCCATATGAGCCTTATTGCCCAAATAGCTATTAATAATGTAGTACTGGACCCTACTATAACCTTTTGGGTTATTTTCTGAAGTATGTTAGTTCTTCTCCTACTTAAACGTCAGAGCTCCAGGCCTGCAATTCTCCACTGCAAGTTTTACCACAGAATAACAAATGCATGTTTAAACTGTATCAAAACTGTAAGGTATTTATGAATAATCAAAAATCTTTTAATTTAAAACAAAAGCAAACAACTTACACACACAAAAGAAATATTTGTTTAAGATAATTAGGTAATTCTTTAAAAAAGGAACTTGCTTTGCACAGATCCTGAAACATACAGAAATATTTTACAGCAAAAATGTCCCTAGTATTTCAAGTTTATATTTTTACACAAATCTACACTTGAGTCAGATGGGTAAACTATCATGTGAGGTCAAACTTTGAGGCAGTAGAAATAAAATTTAACCCTCTTCAAACTCCCACCTAACTTTTTTGAAACAATCCTCGCAGTTCACAAATACAAAACATCTGTTTCACAAGACTGAACTCCAATATATTGTAATTAACACTCCATATAGTAATGCACATAATACCACTTAAGTGTCAAATGACCTTTTTCTTACAATGGTAAAATTCCCCATACAAAATTGCTGCATTGACATTAGAAAAGAATACTAAAAATGATCAATCTACATCCAGGATGAGCATACATTTAAAAATCTGTTCCATGCTTTCCCCTGTCTAAAAAACATGGGAGGTAGAGGGTAAATATTCTCACCTGCAAAACAGACATTTTCAGGGGAATTAACAGGATTGCTTCCACACTTTATTCACCTTGCTACAGAATTCAAAACTGGTATAAAATACAACCCAACAGTTGCCTCAATCTGCAACCACTGAGGAATCCAGTGTATTTAGAGGGGTCCAGGATGAGTCCAGTGTACTTAGAACAAACTTGCTTTCTTATTTAGATAACCCCTGTGCTGCCTTCTGTTTCAGACACTGCTAGAGAAGGCACTATGTTTATATGCTTCAGAATTTCAAGAATAAGGTTCCAGGGGAAGTGTCTGCCTTACCGCGCTGCTCCCCAAAGATATTGTGTTAAGGTTGTGAAATGACAGACCATTCTAAACATTTGTAAAGCTGTAGGCTCATTATTCATTCTTGGGAAAAGAAAGAAAAGTGCTAGAGAAACGGTTTGAAAATAAATAAGGGACAACGGTCATTTTATAGCAAGTTTAAGACAGACATGATGCCATTTAGAGTTAAGTGAATGAGAATGCCTGTCCTTTAGTCACTATGAAAGAACAAAGGTCAAACTTCATTCCTTCAGAAATTTCCAGTTCACTCACTATCTAATGCCTCTGGAGGTTGCAGATACATAGGACCCAAGTTGACAGAACCATTTTACATATGTTTCTAGAAATAAGAATCCAGACACTTTACAATATTCATAATATAGTAAGAATTTGTATGAATTCAGATCTTGATTGTCTTCAGCCACAAAATGAAAGGTAAACATTAAAAAGCAGCTAAAAGATGGTGAAAATTTCCTCTCACATTCACATCTTGGGAAAGAACCCTGTCCAATTTCAAGCAGTGTGTGCAGGACAATGTTGCCCTTCATCCTTTCCTGATCAAGTAAGAATTACAAGGAAAAAGGTTGCACTTCAATACTAGATTCAGGTTCAGAATCAGCAGGTGGAGGTGCGTTTCCTGTATCGCTGGATAAGGGGCACGAGGCATTCTGGAAGTCCAGTCTGAAGCAAAAAAGGGTGATCTAGGAGTTCTTGTGCTGTTGCTCGCTCTAAAGGATCTCGTGTTAACATTCGTTCTAAGAAATCCCTTAAAACTGGAGAGGTCTGTGGAAACAAAATTTGATAGTTTTAAGACTGTTCTGTATTCTGTACCATGGTAGATTTGTCTTCTGTACAGATGCAGATAGATAAACTCCACAAAACATCCATAACAAAGTACTTTTATTGGTTCATCAGGTATCCTCATAACTCACATTTGTGAGGAAGTTGTTCTTTAATGACCAATCCTTTGCATATCTGTCTTGTAGGTAAAAAGATGGTTTATCTCCTATCTTTTTTTCTCCCATCTTGCAATGATAGAAGTAGAACAGTTATCACGAGTCCATGAGTTCAGCCAAGAGTGAGGAAAAATCCCCCAACCCATCGAGGGTCAATTTAGTGACCAATCAGGATTACAGATGTGGTCACGTGACATGGACTACATTTCCCAGGATACCTTAACTACATTTACCATGATGCATTCCCTTAAGGGGAGAGCTCACAATTGCTACCCAACTATCTAATTCCCATACACCGGCTGGACAGCACAAAGACATTTCAGGTAGACAGTTTCAACAAAACAAAATTTGTCTAAATTTTTAAATTAAAGTTGCAATTGCTCCCAGAAGTAATCCAAAGTTTTTTTTTCAAAAACTTCCAAGGTCAGAACTGTTAGGAATGTAAGTCACCTAACAGGTATTTGGGTTAGAAATATATAAACCAGGATAAACATTTTAGTACTATATCTTTAAGGGAATGCAAGAGCATGCAATTGGGTGTGGTTTCTCAAACAGCCATAAGATGGAGCCAGAAACCTGGGTTGTTTAGTCTGAGTCTCAGAAGAGAGTGTGTCTGAGTGTATCTCTGTTTTCTTCTGTTGGAAAGTATTGCCGTTGCTCCATTTCTTCTAATTGACTGATATTACTGGATTGAATGTAAGTATGATACTGAACTATTTCTGACACTGGAATTTGATATTTGGATTATCTCTGGATGAAAACTGACTGATTTTACCTGTGGATGACTTTGGACTGCCTATTTTGGACTTTGCTTAAACTTTCTGGAAGTAAAAACCTACATTTACTGTACAGTGTATCTGTGTACTGTGTGTGTATTATTCAAACACTTCTCTCAAATACATCTCCCTGTATGCGCTCATTCCCCTAACAGGGAATTACCTCAACAAGAACAAACAACAAAGCACACATACACACATGAGTATCTCTTTCAGATCTTACACTTTGCTGTTAGGCCTAGGAACATGAGAGGGTCTGATTACATAACACTGTCATATAAATATTTTCCCAAATAATTTAGACCCTGTCTTGTCACAAGGCATCATGAAAGGCTTAGAATGGCACTCTTTTCAAGATGACTTTATATAAATAAAAATGTTATAGAAGTATTATGATGGACAAATAAGATAGATAAATGTTTTTCTCTTAATCTTTGAGAAAGCATGACAAACATACCCAAATGTTAGATCGTAAGACTAATAATCTCTTAAACCCCACAAGTCATTTTTAAATAACATTGTGAGGATGTTTTATGGCAGGGCTCAAGGAACCTGGAAATTTCATTGATAGTATTAGTCATTACATACAACAAATAGATTCCAGCAATGTCTGAAAGGATTCATGTCTCATATTACTATAGGTAATAGAAAGGAAAGGATAAAAGACAGAATGTTGGAGCTTTTCAAACAATTGTGTTCTATATATTAGTGGAGGTATTTATTTGTATGATCATATACTTTTAGAAAAGCAGTTTAAAAATAGAAATAGTATAAAATCCAATATGTGTCATATAAATTTTATTTCCAAATAACTCAAATCCAGGCCACACTACATGTCTTAATCTTTAAGGTGACACAAAACTATCATTTGAGATTAAAATGCAATATAAATATATAGTTGTTACTCCGAAGGACCTTTTAAAGTGCCAAAGGCATGATGTCTTTGCAATAAATTAGATAGAAAGAATATCCCACTTTCTTTGAGGCCTATCTATAATGGTTGCTTTCTGAAGGAAGGACCCTTGTGCTGCTACTAGAACTTTGTAGCTCTTCCATTTTTCTCCTGTTAACAGAACTTTATACAAAGAATAGGGAAAATAGAAAAAGTTAGAGTTAAAACATGGATAGGTTACAATGTTATGTGGACTTCTTTAACATTGTGACATATCCTCTGAAAATCATGGCTGTGATAATTACATGGTTGTAATTCTAAAATACAGAAATTCTATGGAGAATATTTGGCAAAGAATAACAAGTTAGAGATCTCCTGAGAATATAAGTTTTTGTATTATTCTTTGGTTATTTGCTTCTCTTTCCATTACCTGTACAGTACATGTCTCTTTCTTTACAGCATTTTAGAAAGCTCATGTAGAAAAAGTCATGTACAGGAAATGGAAGAAGCAGCATAAAACCAAAGAAGAATACAAAAATGAACTGAAGGAATTGTGCCAGGAAAGCTAAAGAAGAGAATCAGCTGAGAGGCTTGTGGGAAATGCTTAAAATAACAAAAAAGGCTGGAGGAATATTTCAGAACATTTAAGAGTATTTTACATCTGTCTTCCTTATGAAGAAAAAAAATCCCCTGACTGGTCATCATTTGCCACTGATAAGCAAAACTGATGACAGAACTGCTAACTATAATTTTTGAAAATCCTGGAGAAATGGAAAAGTCCAGAAAGATTGGAGGAGGGTAAATACTGTTCTTATCTTCAAAAAAAAGAATGATGATCCAGGAATTTAGACTTGTCATTTTGGTGCCTCTACTGAATAATGTTGTAAAGACATTTTTAAACCATGTATTTATGAGCACTTGGATAGGAATGCAACATTTAACGAGAGCCAACATTTTTCACAAACAAATCATGCCAGTTAAGCCTTATCTCGTATTTGACAGACTTACTAACTTAATTATCAGGGGAATAGACAAAGTAAACCAGTAAAGCATTCATATATGGTTCTCATGAGATCTTCATTAATAAAATGGCAAAATAAAGGCTAGATGATACAGCTACTTGAAGGATTCATACCATTTTTGAGAATATTCTCAATTGGAATACCACAAGTACACACTTGGATTCTGATTAATGATTTAGATGAAAGTCATGATGTTGCATATACCCTTTAACTTAAGGTCTCTAGACAAAGGCTGAATAGCCATCTGTTCTCATTCTCAAGCATCTCCTACACCACTAGATCTGTAAAATCCAGGATTTGATTTAAAATTTATTTTTTACAGGTTTCTTTGTTAGAAAAAAAATGTATCTTGCATTCACCACTAGATGCCAGCAACAGTCTGCAGGAGTTACGCTTAAGCAAAATTCTGCCATCTCTAGCATCTGAACAGACCTTAGATCTTTGTGATTTTTCTTTTACACAGAAGAGGGAGACTTCCGGTTTGCCAGGCTTCGGCGGCGGCGGGGATTCGCGATCCTGCGCGATCCCTGTTGCACTAGCTGTCTTGGTGCCTCCGATCCTGACGGGTCTGGAGGATAAGGCTGCCACGTAGAGGCAGCTGAAGATAGGGAGTGTTCTGTCCTTAATTTACATACTCGAAATCCCCGCGCTTTGATTGGCTAAAGCGCGGGGATTTCTGATTGGCCAGGCGAGCCGCGCTGATTGGCCCGTTTGGAGTCTCCCGCGATTGGCTCACTCCAAGAGTGAGAGACTTGAATCGCTGCCATTGGCCGCGGCCGCCGCAGCGAAAAGGATAAAAGCCGCGGGCTTTTTCCTTTTCGCCGGTTCGGTTCACAACTGTTTAATAAAGAGCTTGAAACGTAGTCACCGACTCCTGGTGTCTTTTTGCGGACACGACACTGGCGACGAGGATGGGATCCCGACCCTGAACCGAACCCCGTGTCCAACAAGAGCCAGTTTCAGCACCGAAATGGCGAAAATCGCACCGCCCGCCCCCTTCAACCCCGCCACCGAGGACTGGGAATCGTTCTCAGACCGTTTCCGCATGTACCTCGAGTGCACCGGAATGAAGGACGCCCCGAGCCCGCTAAAACGCGCCGTTTTCCTCACCCATTGCGGAACCGAGGTATTCCAGATGGCCAAAGCATTGGCCAAGCCAGCCGACGCAACCGCCATGGACTGGGACGTCCTCGAACCTATCCTGCGGCGCCATTACGCCCCCGAGGTCCCCATCCTGATCCGGCGCAACGAATTTTACCGGCGCAACCAGAAACCGGGTGAAAAACTGAGCGATTTCGTCGCCGAGCTGAGGCGCCTAGGTGGACTCTGCGAATTCGAAGGTCTGAACAGCCTCCTAAGAGACCGATTCGTACTTGGCCTATGGGACCCTGCACTCCAGAGCCGGCTTATGGCCAAGGGCGACATCAGCCTAGCAGACGCCCTCACCGCAGCCGCAGCCGCAGAAGCAACCCGCACTTCCGCTGACAGCATGTGAAAATCAGACGCGAAGGGCAGAAACAACAACCCGGCAAGGTCGACCGACCCAAAAAACGAATCAACCGCACACTACGGAGAATTCCAGTCTGCATCCAGCACGTCAGAAGACGAGGAGGACATACATCGCGTGCAGACGGGGCGCGGCGACCAACGGAACCGAAGAGGTCGTAGGTTGAGGACCAACTGTGCCGGGTGCGGCGGCGACCACCCCAGATCAGAATGCCGATTTTTTGACTCTATCTGTAGGCATTGTGAAAGAAGGGGACACATCGCTCGGGTTTGCCGCCAAAGGAAGACTCGCAGTCCACCCAGATGGGACCAACACGACCGAAAAAAGGAAAGCCCCCCGCCCAGGACCAGAGATCGCCAATCGGACGGCCAGTGGGACCGAATCCAACGACCCTCAAGAGGCGGCGACAGTCGGCGCAAGGAAGATACCCACCAGACGGTAACCATCGGCCACGCCATTTCCGACGGCGCCAGAAAGGTACACGTAGAAGTCCATATTGAAGGCCAACCATGCAAGATGGAGGTGGACTCCGGATCCTACCTCTCCATGATTGCATGGCATGAGATAAAACGACTAGTGCCCACCCTCCATAAGAGGAACATAAATGCCCAAAAAATCATTATAAAAGACTACCAGGGAAACCGCGTCCCGGTAGTGGGCACCAAGAACTTTAATGTAACAACTCCCACTCACAATCGTCGATCGCGACCGCCCAAGCCTGCTGGGACTACAATGGTTCGCCCCACTCGACATCGCGCTGACAGGAGTCAACCATGTCACCGACGACGGCTGGGAACAGCGGCTAGCCCAGGAGTTCCGGGAGGTCTTCGACGGAAGCCTGGGCAAGTACCAGGGGCCCCTTATCTCATTTGACCTAGACCCTAGGGTTCCCCCCAAGCGGCTAAAACCTAGGAGGGTACCATTCGCCCTAAAACCTAAAATTGACGAGCAGCTCGACAAGCTCGTCAAACAGGGGGTGTTGCAACCGATAGACCATGCCCGATGGGAGACCCCTATAGTGACCCCAGTCAAGCCAGACGGGTCCGTGAGAATTTGTGGGGACTATAAGGCCACCCTAAATGGCGCGTTGCAACAAAGTGCCTATCCCGTCCCAATCGTGCAACACCTACTGCACTCACTGGGAGGGGGCAAGGTCTTTGCCAAGCTCGATCTCGCCCAGGCATATCAGCAGTTGCCGGTCGACGAAAAAACAGCGGAAGCCCAGACCATCGTTACCCATCGGGGGGCCTTCAAGTGCAACCGACTCCAGTTCGGAGTCAGCGTGGCACCAGGCATCTTTCAGAGCCTGATGGAACGTTTACTACAAGGCATCAAGGGGGTGGTGCCCTATTTTGATGACGTATTAGTGGCGGCGCCAAACGAAGCCGAATTAGAAAACCGACTCAGGGAGGTCTTAACAAAATTTAAAGTAACGGGCCTAAAAGTAAAACGAGAAAAATGCCAACTATGCACAGAGCGAGTGGAATTCTTGGGCAACCTTCTAGACCGGCATGGCATTCACCCTACAATTAAAAAAGTGAAACCCATCAAAGAAGCCCCCACCCCAAGGTCTAAAACGGAACTACAGGCTTTCTTAGGGCTGCTGAATTTTTATAATGTTTTCCTACCCCAAAAGGCTACGGCGGCGGAGCCTTTGCATAGGCTCCTGGATAAGGCAGCAACCTGGACTTGGGGGAGACGAGAGCAAGCCGCCTTCCAAAAAACCAAAGACCTTCTCACCTCCGACGCCGTCCTGATTCAATTCAGCGAAACCTTGCCCTTGGTTGTCACTTGCGACGCATCACCTTTCGGCGTCGGCGCTGTCCTCAGCCATACCCTCCCCGACAAAAGAGAAGCACCCATCGCTTTCTTTTCCAGGACTCTAACTAAACCGGAGCGGAACTATAGCCAGCTGGACAAAGAAGCTTTGGCTATAGTTGCCGCCGTTAAGCGATTCCACGAATACCTTTACGGCCGCCCGTTTACCATTGTGACAGATCATAAGCCGTTGCTGGGCATCCTCGCAGGAAACCGAGCCACCCCGAACATTTTATCACCCCGGATGACAAGGTGGTCCGAGTTCCTGGCAGCCTACAGCTACGAACTGTTACACAAGCCAGGTAAGAAAATTTCGCACGCGGACGCTTTAAGCCGCTCGCCTTTACCAGACTCTGATCCTGACCCAGCACCAACGACAAATACCCTTAACATCGAGAACCTGCCCAACCTACCCATTACCGCATCAGACATTGCCAGGGAAACTATTAAGGACAGGCGTCTGGCGCGAATTTTACATTGGGTGGAAAAAGGTTGGCCTGAAAGGGACAATGACGAATCCGTTAAGACATTCAGAAACCGCCAGACTGAACTCTCGCTGCTTAAGGGGTGTATTTTGTGGGGTGACAGGGTGGTCATCCCGGACAGGTTGCAAGGGAAGGTCTTAGAGATGCTGCATGAGGGGCATCCTGGCATCGTCAGAACTAAAGCCCTGGCCAGGAGTTACGCTTGGTGGCCAGGGATGGACAAGCAGATAGAGACATGGGTAGCTAAGTGCCGACGATGCCAGGAGACCAGACCAAGCCCACCCGCAGCACCCATCCTGGAGTGGGAAACACCAAGGGGGCCCTGGTCCAGGATCCATTTAGACTTTGCCGGTCCCACGAATGGGCATACCTTTCTAATAACAGTTGACGCTTACTCCAACTGGTTGGAGGTAAGCGACATGAAATCCACTACCACGGAGGCCGTTATCAAAGAACTTTGCAAACTCTTTTCCACACACGGCCTCCCAGACGTCGTCGTCTCCGACAACGGGCCCCAGTTTACTTCCCTCGACTTCGAGAGATTCCTGGCGGAGAGGGGCATCCGCCACGCATTAACAGCACCGGCGCATCCGGCGGCGAACGGTAGGGCGGAATGGATGGTACAATTTACCAAAAAAACCATCCGGAAAATGGACCACGGGGAGATCAACGACAAAATAAATAAACTCCTCTTTATACAACACATCACCCCGAACACCACTACCAACAAAAGCCCAGCCGAGTTACTAATGGGAAGGAAGCTGAGGTCCCCGCTCGACAGGTTACACCCAACATATAACCTGGAGCGGCCCCCAGACTCAAGTTCAAAATACCGAACATTTACCCCCGGCGACTTAGTGTACGCGAAAAACCTGACGGGGGACCCCCTATGGATCCCAGCCGTCATCACCCAAATCACAGGCCCACGGTCGTACCGGCTCCAAACCACCGATGGGCGAGCCTGGAAACGGCACATTGACCAGCTCAGGTCACGAACAGCAACGGACCTCAACCCCCAAAACACGAACCAAGGGGGGAGGGAAGACCCGAATAAACAAACGCAAGAAAAAATAAACCAGCAGTACTTACCGGAACGCAGCCATCGCGATCCCCCACCAGAGAAGAACCACCTAGCCAGCTCAACCGACTCGGAAAAACCAAGCGGGAGTGGCAAAACCCGTAGCTCAACCAACCCGGAAGGCCCAGGTGGGAGCCATGGAGAAAGAACCGGCCCGATCACCCAGCCGGTTCGCACAGAAGAGGGAGCAGCCAAAAACATGACCGCTCCGGCCGAAATCCAGCTTGCAACTGAGTTGCGCAGGTCAAGTAGGACTAGATGGAGCCCCGCCTACCTACGTGACTACGCAACGTGATGGACTATACCAAGAGGGGAGGGGTGTTCTGTCCTTAATTTACATACTCGAAATCCCCGCGCTTTGATTGGCTAAAGCGCGGGGATTTCTGATTGGCCAGGCGAGCCGCGCTGATTGGCCCGTTTGGAGTCTCCCGCGATTGGCTCACTCCAAGAGCGGGAGACTTGAATCGCTGCCATTGGCCGCGGCCGCCGCAGCGAAAAGGATAAAAGCCGCGGGCTTTTTCCTTTTCGCCGGTTCGGTTCACAACTGTTTAATAAAGAGCTTGAAACGTAGTCACCGACTCCTGGCGTCTTTTTGCGGACACGACAGGGAGGATCTGGAGAGGGGTTTGGGGGTGTCGCAGACCCCCTCCTCACCCGGCATAACCTCCTTTTCTCAAGGCGGTGGAGCGGCGGTCAGTAATGGCCGCCACAAAGAAGCCAGCTGCTGGACAAGATTGTGCTGGAGGAAGAAGGAGAAAGAAGAATCAGGAGAAGTGAAAGTACTGGCTGAGCTGGGAAAATAACAACTCTTAAATACCCTGGAAACTGAATTGCTTGAAAGATACATTGTATCCCTATGAAGATTGGAAAGCGGCGCAGAAAGCTGTCAAGGGGAAGCTTTTTTTTTTCTTCACTCTCCCACCCCATAGAAATAGCAGACGGAGATCTGGAAAATCTATTTGGGCACCGAAGGTAACTCAATTTGAAAGTTAAAGCCAAGGGATAAAGGATTCCTGGACATTGGATTTAACAACTTAAGAAATCGGAAAACCCGTATTGGAGGTATGGATTTCTGAACATTTAAAGGAAAATTGCTGTTGTAAGTGGGAAGGGAGAGGAAAAAAAAATTGGAGCAGAATTTGAAAAAGGAGGAGATTGCCTAGAACTTTAAAGAAAGATATATCTTAATTGGAACTTTTTGATTAAACAGTAACCCCAGAAAGAGAAATAGAAGAAAGAAAGAAAAAAGGATTAAAAGAAATAGTTTATTTGGATTCTTTGGTGACTTTGGAACTTTTTGGAATTATTCTTGATTAAAAATACTTGGGTGGTTGTTTTGGAAAAAGTTTTTCTCTTCATGATGGCATTGCTTGTGGATGAACTAAAAATTGAATATCAAAAATATAAAAAAGAAGAACAAGATGGAAAAGAAACTTTGGGCACTCTTTTTCAATTTCTAGAAATGGCGGTATGCACTTATGAAAAATTGACTACGCAGCAGGACGACTGGGACAAAGAAGAAGAAGAAGCCATCTCTGATGAACAATGGGTACTTTTTGGGGAGGAGGAGAAAGAGGAAAAGAAAAAGGGGATTTTAAGGCTTGAAAAAACAATCAAAAAAGAGAAAAATGAGATGAAAGGTAGATACAAGGTTAGAAAACAACAGAAAGGGGGTAAGCAGAAAAAGAAAAGGGAGGAGGAGAGACGAAGGGGTAAAAAGGGCAAGGAGAAAAATAAACAAGAGAGAAAGGAGGGGATGAGAAGCCTTAATGGTGGGGAGCAAGATTTAAAGAAACAAAACTTATTTAGAGACAATGGGTAAATCTAATTGAAAAAGGGATTCTGGAAGGTACATAAGATTGTGTTTTTATATGTGTATTTAGAGTAAAATGTTTAAGATACAAATGAGTATCAATATATATGATTAGCTTTTTAATGATATTGATAGTGGTTTTATATGCTTTTATTTTGTTATTGTAGTGTTTTTGCTTTTTTCATAAAATTTATTGTGTAATTTTAGAATGTACTAAACAGAATCCCTACATAAGGTAAGTGTTATATTAAGTAGTATTATGTTAGGGAAAAGAGTCAAAGGCGTCACTCCAATCAGTGTACAGGAGAAGTATATTTAAAGAGAAAAGATGAATGGATAGCTGGAAATAGAACAGACAAAGAATGATAACTATTATGAATTGAATTGAGATAAGATAAATAAAATAAAACTAAAAAAAGAGGGAAGAAGCTATATAGAAAATTGAAAATGGTAATAAGATATGGAATGTTATATAAAGTAAATATGATTTTTGAATTTGTGTCTGTGCGAAGTTTTAATCCGGGATCAAGCAGCTTTCAGAAAAGAGGTTTTACGTTTTTTATGTTTTATGTTTGGTATGTTTGTGTATTGTTTTTGAAAGGCAATAAAATTTTAATTAGCAAGAAATATAATTTGGATATGAAAAGGAGAAGGTGGGATAAGATATGAAGTTGAACAGATAACGTAAATATATATATTACAATTTGGAACTATTTTGTATGTTCTATTGGTTTTCTTAGAAAAGATCTTTTATGTTATTATGCATTGATTGTTTGTGTATTGTTTTGTAAAATTAATAAAATTTGTCTTAAAAAAAAAAAAAGAAGAGTGTTACCATATGGTACCATCTCATTGTATCTGATGTGCCACTATATTTTAGCTCAGAGGAACTTGTGGATGAGACAAAGCTGGGGAGAATTGCTAACTCTTTAGAAGACAGGCTCAAGATTCAGGATCTTGACATTGGACCCTATCAACAAGATGCAGTTTTGTGGTGAGAAAAGTAAAGCCCTGCATTTTGGAAGGAAAAAACAGATGCCCAGGTATAGGATAGGAAGTACCTGGCTCAACAGTAGCACCTATGAGAGAGATCTACCAGTAGGTATCCATATGGACCACTCTTTAAGCTGCCAAAAAGCCAATGCAGTCCTACACTGTATCAACAGAGGGATGATAACAAAATCACAGCAGGGGGTGATAGCGAAGCCACATTTGGAATACGGTATCTAGTTCTGGTTACCACAATACAAAAATGAAGCTGAAGCTTGAGAAAAAGTGTAGAGAAGAACAACAAAACAAGGGGTCTGGAGTTTAAATTGTATGATGAATGGCTAAGGGAACTAAGTATGTCTAACCTAACAAAGAGAAGGCTCAGGATAGTAGTCTTCCGATACTTAAAGGAAAAGGGGGCTTATTCTCCATAGCATCCGAAGACAGGAGAAGAAGCAATTCCACAGAAGCTTGTCAGAGGGAGAACCAACCTGGAAATAAGGAGGAATTTCCAACAGTGAGAACAACTGATCAGTGGAACAGCTTGCCTCCTGAGTTGTGGGTACTCCATTGCTGGATGCTTGTAAGAGAAGATTGAACAACTATTTGTCCATGTTGGTATAAGGATTCCTAGCATGGACAGAGAGTAGTTCTAAAAAACCTCCAAGGTCCTTTCAGTCCTATGATTCTATGATTGTCAGAGTTACTTCAGACACAGTACTCTATTGCTTAGAAACCTCTCTAAGCACAGAAGTAGGAAGGCTGTATGATATGCTAGCTTTTGTTTTAACTACATGAAAATTTGCTTCATTGCAAGTACATACAATTTAAAGAGTGTAGATTTATGGTCAAGTTCGGTTTCCCCAATAATGCACCTTTGTAAAATAGCAATAGGTAAGAACAGCAAGAGGAATTCCTTGCAAACATTGTTCATGCTATTTCTAAATATTTTTGTGTATAATATTTAGAAGTGTATTCAGCTGCTACAGCACAGAGAGTTGGAAATTTTTATAAATATATTCACCTTATGAGAGTTTTTCAATTTGGGAGGAGGGCTGTCACGGAGCCGCTTCATTGCTTGGACTGGAGAATCACTGAAATAGGGAGGTTCTCCATCAATCATTTCAATTACCATGATTCCCAAAGACCAGATGTCTACCTGCCAAAACAAAAGACTGCATGAGGGGATGATGTGCAGAAAGATGTTCTACTTCCTTCAGAGTTAAGAGAATTTCCCAGCTGAGATACCAAAGAACCTGAAAGATTATAAACTTTTTTTAGCATTGCATCAAGAGGGCATTTTTATCTTCCTTTCACTGTTGTGTCATTGCTTCTGTTATTTATTTTTATACTCACTGTAACACATTCGGCAAAAAATCATGAATATAACATTTTTATTATAACAATCTTATAGTGATGCCAACTGTGTACTGATGTATAGCTGTAAGTTGCTGAAATAGATGAGAAAGCCAGATCAGACAACTTTTTGCATTCTATTTGAACATGGTTTCCAGCATACAGAATTATATGCATCAGAAATAATAATACAGAGGGCGAGAGGAGTCATACTTTGTCATAACCTTAAAGGGTAGCTGCTGAAAGGGAGTTAGCAAAATATTTCAAACTGCCACCTCTTTCAGGTTCTGGAGCTATAATTACCTCAGTGGTATATGGAGACCTTGAAATAACTTCTGGAGCCATCCAATATGGTGTTCCTACTAAGGATTTCCGTTTTGGTACATCCTTGCTGATTTGTGCACAAAAGCCAAAATCAGAGAGTTTCACCTACACAAAAGAAAGCAAAGTAACATTAATACTGAAAAGTAGGGGGAGGAAATGGGCAAGTAAAGAGATTGTAGGAGAAGACAGACAAAAGCTGTAATATAGGGATAAGCATCCAGACCCATCCAATCCTATATTGTATACTGCTCAAAAAAATAAAGGGAACAATTAAACAACACAATGTAACTCCAAGTCAATGCACAACAATGCTAGACCTCATGTGGCTAGAGGGTGTCAGCAGTTCCTGCAAGATGAAGGCATTGATGCTATGGACTGGCCCGCCCATTCCCCAGACCTGAATCCAATTGAGCATATCTGGGACATCATGTCTCGCTCCATCTACCAACGCCACGTTGCATCACAGACTGTCCAGGAGTTGGGGGATGCTTTAGTCCAGGTGTGGGAGGAGATCCCTCAGGAGACCATCCGCCACCTCATCAGGAGCATGCCCAGGCGTTGTTGGGAGGTCATACAGACACGTGGAGGCCACACACACTACTGAGCCTCATTTTGACTTGTTTTAAGGACATTACATCAAAATTGGATCAGCCTGTAGTGTTTTTTTCCATTTTAATTTTGAGTATAACTCCAAATCCAGACCTCCATAGGTTGCTAAATTTGATTTCCATTGATAATTTTTGTGTGATTTTGTTGTCAGCACATTCAACTATGTAATGAACAAAGTATTTAATAAGAATATTTCATTCATTCAGATCTAGGATGTCTTATTTTGGTATTCCCTTTATATTTTTGAGCAGTGTATATTTTGAACTGCAATGCTTTTGAAACCTGTCTAGCAAAAATTTTCTCTCTTAAATATAATAGTAGAGGCTTTTCTTCCCTCAAAGTAAATGTATTAATTCATTTAAAAATCACTTCAACCACATATATAATCACAAATCTTGGCCCAGAGTTAAAACAAAACACACAAGCACAATTAAAATAGAAAAAAAATTAAAGATAATATAAACTAACTTAAGTCAAAAGAACCCACCCGCTATTCTCTGAAAGCTCTCCAGAAAGGTGTTATAGTTACATCACCTGGTTTC
This sequence comes from Hydrophis major, assembly GCA_033807585.1. Lineage (NCBI taxonomy): Eukaryota > Metazoa > Chordata > Lepidosauria > Squamata > Elapidae > Hydrophis > Hydrophis major. Next base: position 77,353,147 of record CM066328.1, on the reverse strand, counting down.
TAGGAAGAAGATATCCCTTAGAGAAGTGGCAATCACCAAGCAGTATTTCTTCTGGATCCCTGCCCCCTATATCTCCCCAAGTGAGGGCCCACTCTTAGTATGAGAAGCATATTATGTAGGTTAATTCCATTTATAAGAGATGAAACTGGAGATACTGATAAATGAGTCATACAGGGTTTACAGGTTAAAGTCAGAATTTTGAAATGAATCTTCTCCCAACAGTTTGATGCAAATGTTTAAAAATATCACAGAGAAGCCGTCTGGTACTCCACAAAGAGACACTTGTTAAACTGATGTCTTCTGCCCCTACAACATACTGGAACCATTTGCTTTGAAAGTAATGGAACCACTGCTGCACAGTGTCTCCAGCTCCTCACAGATAGTCCAAAAGAATGTGGGCCCAGAAAATCAGCTTCTTCTAGGGCATCTCTGTAACTGAAACTCTACCACAATCTCAAAAACGTTCTCCAAAAGAGAAAGCTGAAGACAGGGTAATAGTTGTGTAATATAGGTGATTTTTAAGATGGCTTCTACCTCCCTCTCTCCTCAAGAGGCACTGATCACCTCCTAGATCCAATCAACCATCGCCTCCATGCCCACACAGGTTCTTAAAGGAACCTGGTTATGGGATAAAATGTATCCCTGGCAAGTCAACAGGTCCAGCTGGAACAAAAAATGCAGAATGGGGCAATGCCTGAGAATTCCAATTGAATTCTCTGAATCGAAAGAATTGGCAGCTTGTTTATTTCTTAAAAGCAATTCACACAATTGCTAACTGTGTATTTGGTCCCTTGCCGAATTTGCTTATGTTAAACTATAGATGCTGGGGACTGAACCTTGAACTTCCTACTTACCAAAGCACATATTGATCCTGAGTTATGGCAAAGAGAGAAGCCAAGGGAAAAAAAATGCAGGAAATAAAAAAAAAAAGATGAAAGAAACAAATTAAGAATTACCCTTCCATCAAGAGTCAAGAGAATGGAGTCACTCTTAATGTCTCTGTGAATCACACCTTGGGAATGCAGGTAGGCGAGTGCCTGCAAGACTGACTCACATACTGTAGCAATTTGCTCTTCATTCAGTCTGAAATACAGCAGCCAAAATTGTACGTGGGAGGAACTTAATTTCATACAGCAACAATTAATTAAAAGTTCACTTATAGCATGCATGATGTTTATGACACTTCCTGCTCCATTAAGAGTAAGAATTATGAACAACCATTCTTAAAAAGTAGAGAAAGTCAAGACATTCAGAATAAGTGATTTGGAATTCCAAAATCAAGTTTTATACACATACAAGACAATACTCAGATGACAAAACAATATTTATCATCCTCTTTCCCAGCTCTAGTGGAAAATTGCTAAATTTGAATATGTGAAAATAGTTCTCAGGATACCCCCAGGAGCTACTTATTTCTCATGACTAGGCATTATTGGTATTCTTATTCTCCAAGAATTAAATTGATAGGAATCATCGGTATGTCAACAAATGTGATACTTTAACGATTTGAAGCAGTGCTCCCTTTCTTTTGTCTCCTCAGCATCTCCTATCACACAGTTTTCCTGGATATTCCTTATGATTGAAATTACATTCTTTGGCTGTTCTATAATATGGTGCAGCAAATTGTGCTGCAAACAAAGCCTAGAACTATGCGCAATTTATAAGCCACAGATTCTCTACACAGAATTTCAATGGTCTGTGAGAGAGGCAGAGATTTTTTAAATAGCTCACCCCAAGATGGGTGCTTTGAATCAGAAGAGGGGAATCAATATATTCCTGCTTTTTTCTTACCTGATTTGAGAGAGAATGTCTGTAAGAGCTCCTCCTTGGAGAAATTCCATCAGCACCCAAAGTTCATCACCTACAAGATAGCTTTTATACATCTCCACCACATTGTCATGCTGATAGTCCCTCATTATCACAACCTTAAGAAAGATGGCAAAAGAGAAAAGACTGATAATTCAAAAAGTTATTCCACATTGCAATATTTTTCTTTTCCTGGAAACTTTGAGCAGTTTGGACCTGAAAGGCAACACTGAAGGTTGGAATAAAGATTATTATATCCTTGACTAAATCATAATGACTTTCAAGCACTTCTACACTACAGTATCATCATTTTCATTCCTGAAACTCTCACAGATTTTTCTGCTTCTGCTTCTGTCAATTCAAAATGCTGAGATCAAGGAATGAAAATCACTGTTCTGCCCAGATTCTACAAAACTTACTAAAATAAAACAGAAAACAATAATAATAAGTTTTTATTGATTAGCCCTTGGGCCGTATCGAAGTGCAAAGTTCCAGCAACAATTTGTTACTAAAATTTAATAAAAGCAATTCAAAGTGAAATTTGATAAAACACTATTTTAAATGGAACTTGATAAAATACAATTTAAAATGGAATCTAGACAAAATACGATTTAAGATGAAATAGTAATAAAATACAATCCAAAATAAAATTGTAATAATGTACAATAATTTAAGATATAGATAAAATATAGTAACATTATATTTCGGAGTCGCCCTTGCAGTCTACCCCAATCAATCCCACATATACAGATCTCAACCGAGTCATTTTGTTTAAATACTGTGCTACTTTAAATGTTATTTTCAAGTTCTGGCCAGACATAAGATAAATTATTTTGATATGGGTATCCCAGTGGGTCATTCGTCTGATATATAGACCAAGATACCTGTCTCTCATCCTCTTATACAGGCAACAGTCAAACAGGATGTGAGCCAGGTCCTCTACCTCTGCCGCACCGCAAATGAAGATGCTCATTGTACGGTATTGCATGAAATCTCCCAGATCTAACCGTTGTATCAAGCTGTTCAAACCTCACTCTCGTGAATATCTCCCTAAGATGTTTTGGGAGTTGTGACTTGAAGTAACTATCTACTTGGAAAGCACATTTGTATTTACTCAACAATTTCAAGTTCCGTACCTTAATAGCTATATCAGTTTGTGCATCTATATCCTTAATTCTTTGGGCAACTCTTTTTTTATATTGTTCTCCTGTTACACAAGAGATAGGAAGACCACAGCTTCTTACAAAGTTTGTTAGTTTAATGATCCAGGAGATTTGTGATTGTAGTTTTATTTGCTCTAGTAGGCATAATCTGAGTAGTCTATCAGTCTCCATTTCATTAACTTTGTATCAGTAGTTATAAGCTCTAATTTTAGATAATGCCTGAATTGTATAAATTCCCAATTCAGCTCTAACTGCTGCAGCAGATGTTCTTGGGTCTACACCCAAAATACATCTCAAATGCTGGGACTGTGTTTGTTCTAGGACTGTGGTTGAGTATAAGACCCCAAATTTCTGCTCCATTCAAGAGCACTGTGATAACCTTAGCCTTATAAACCTTGATTAATGGGACTAGGAACCCTGGATAACTATGATTTTTTAGTTTGAGCAATAAATTCAAACAGGCTTTTGCTCTAAATGTACTCCGTTGATGATGGCAGGCCCAAGATCCAGTCTTGGAAAAAGTTATGCCCAAATATACAAAGGAATTAACCTGTTCAATTGGTCCACCATCCAATTGCCACCTATGTCTCTGATGGTTTCTTCCAAACACCATTATTTTTGATTTAGATTTACTAATGATTAGAGAGTTATCCTGGCAATAAGAGCTAAATCTTCTTAATAGCCTACATCATCCTACTTGTGTGTATGATAATAAAATTATATCATCAGCATAAAGTAAGCTGTTACAATAAGTATTTAAGATCATCAGCATGTGTACCACGGTATCCTTCATTAACCCTGGCAAGTCATTGATGTATAAATTAAATAATAATGGGGGCAGGATACACCTTGCCTTATCCCTTTATTTGTGCAAATCCTGTTAGCCAGGGCCCCGTTAACCCAATATCGCACCCTCAAACAGGTACTGGTGTAAAGGACTTTAATCAAAGCCAGGAGTCTGGGTTCTATTTTAAGAGATGTCAGTTTACTCCATAGTACGTCTCTGTTTACCATATTAAATGCTGCTGTAAGGTCCATGAAAGCAGCAAACAGGGGTTTTTTCTTATAGGCATATTTGGCAATTAGATGATTCAAGACAAAGCAGTTATCAATAGTAGATCTGCCTTGTCTAAAACCTGCTTGTTCTTCTGTGAAGATGTTGTTTTCCTCTACCCAGATTTCAGTTCTGTTCAAAAGGTACCTAGAATATATTTTTGCTACAATGTCAATCAGGCTGATGGGCCTATAATTACTAGGATCCTTTTTATTCCCTTTTTTATATATGGGGACAACTATTGCCATCTTCCACCCATCTGGTGTATGGCAGGTGTTATTTATGTGTGTAAAAAGGCCTGCGAATACAGGGCCCCACCAGTTGGTAGAAAATCCTCTCCTGGAGCTTTATTGCTCTTTAAATTTTTAATGATGGACTATATCTCCTTTTCTGAGACTGATGGCCAAACGGGGGGAGGGTAAAACAGAAAACAAAACCCAACACCATAGTCCTTTCAGAGGAAAGCTGACAAAATGTTTGTCAATTTCACACTTGCTTTTACTGTCTAGGTGCTGGAGGCCAGATTGCCAGCATTTTCCTGAAGCTCAGGAATTTGGGGAAAGAGGGGAGAAAGAGGACTTTTAAATAAGGAAGTAGAAGTACATAATTTTTAAAAAGTAAAACACTTCCCTCCAGCTTTGCTACAATTTCAACTACATCACAGTTGATCTGGAAATAAATCGACTCAGTGCTCCAGCACCTCTAATAGAGTGGGAACGCAGAAGTTCAAAACTGCTTTTAAACCAGCACAGAATCCCTGATGAAAGTGAGTTATGAAATGATATGAATATATGGCACCAAAAGCAATCTCTAAAAGCCAAATGAATAATCTTTCTTCTGCCTCTTTTGTAGACGCAGTACTACATCTCACTGACATTACTGTCTACTTTTGTGCAAATAAGGTTACATTTAATATCTATTAATTTGGTTACCTCATTAAAAAGGAGTTCTCGCCGCTGCTGCTTTCGTAAATCCATCATCTTCACTGCTATCTGCCTTCCAGAATGCTTCTCACGAGCAATACAGACAATACCCGTAGATCCTTCACCGATCTTGACGTAGCTTTCTAGCATTGTCCTAGGATCTCCTTGGTCCACCACCATCCTCAATGCAGCTTTGAACTGCTCATGAGTTACCACTGCTGGATCCTCACTGTTTGGCTGTGTTTTCGCATCCAGGGGAAGGTGAAGGTTGCTGGAGCTGGTTTGGGTGTGTCTGTTCCGTGGGGACCCTGCTGGCGATGGCCTACCTTGAGGCAAGCCAATTCTATGTTCAATGGTTGGGGACTTGTGAGGGGAATCACCAGCTTCTGAAATCCTAGCATAATCAGGCACAGGCTGGTCAGAGGGAAGAGACTGGGATTTGGTTGCAGGACTGTGTGGTGAACTCCAGTGCTGGGGTGCCCTGAAGAAGGGGTTTGGCTTGTAAAGAATAGAAGAAAATGTATCATTAGCAGAACTGTCAATTCAGATAAATATATTAAATGTATTTGAATCAGTGCTGATGCAATCTACATAAATGGAATTATTGAAACAATTGTTTGAATAGAGATTAAAATATTCTTTGTATTTCAAAATAGCATACATATAGATTGCAGAGGATGCCATCTTGGGGGGGGGGGGGAAACTGCCCAATACAAACACACACACTGTAATGAGCCAATTCAATATCTAAGTCCAAATTAAAGCATACTTGATACATGATTGTCTAGTCTTCAGTTGAAACCATTCAGCAGAGGGAAGTCACAATCTCTCCGAGTAACTGATTCCATTCTTTAACTATTTCTGTTAGGAAATTTCTTCTAACATTCAATAAGAATTTGCCTGTATTCCCTGTTGCACTCTCAAATGGTGATGAGTTTCTTGAGCAATTTCCATTCTTCTATCTGAAAGACACCCCATATGCCACCACAATTTTTCTTGGCTTGTATATATGCATATGTATGATAGGTATTGTACAATCACCACCTCGTGCAATTTCATATTTATGGAGATAGAGCAAGGATGAGAAATAAAATTCTTATTATTTTTAAAGTCATATAAAGTTAGGTAAAGAACCTATCACATGCAGTCAACAAGCAAAGTATTTATTATCTTTAGCTGAGTTTCAAAGACGTAAGTATCTTGTGTGGCATCACAATCCCTCTCCCAACTGTTTTAATGGTACTAGAAGTTCAGTAGAGAAAAACATTTATACTATTGTATATTCTCTAAAAAATATGTCACCTGAATAAGCCACTTTTCTTTCTTGTTAGAACAACTTTAATACATTACAAGACCAATAGTTTAACTTGGTCATTGTCCAGGTGTTATTTCAAAATATATATACCACAAAGTTATACAATTAGATTTCATGCTGCAGAACGTTTTACATATCTATTCAATATTCAATCATGTATCTTATTCGCAAAAAGAACCATTCTAATTATAAATTTTAAAAGCTGAAAAAGAGATTAAAACAAAAATGTATTTTAACAATGGGACTCTAATAAAAATATGTGATAAACTCTTCTATATTGCCAAGATTTTATATGCACAACTTTTAAATAAGCAAATTTAGAATATGTTAAAATATCATGTTTAACAACATTATTATAAAGAAAAGGGATCTGCTACAGATAATTATGTGAAATAATGTTGTTTAAAATTAATTCTCCATTCTTTTTATTCTTACTCTCTCTTTACAATCTCTACCAGTTCAATCAGGCAACCGTTTAAAATGTATTTTTTAATATGTCCTCAGCAAGTTTGGCCCTCAATTTGCAGCTTTTAAGTTTCTTTATCCCTTTAGGCTTTCTTATACTTCTAGCACTTCAAGGTCTGCATTTTGGACTAACTGCTGCTTCCAAATACTCTTCAAGGACAGCCAGATGTAAAGCACTTTGAAGTAACTTAGGTGTGAGTGACTAAAAACTAATCCTTTTCTAGGAAGAGGCATAATTAGTGCAAAAGATGAGGTTGTGCACAGGCGTACCTGCCCACAACTGTTGTGTGTGCACAAGGTGCACCTGACCACAACTGGTCCCTGCTCATCAACTGGGAGCCAGAATCTAGAGGTACTTGTGTGCCAACTCTTTGGGGGGGTGGAGTTTTACTCTGTCCAAATAAAAGAGGGAAAATCCCCTGAACTGGAAGGTCCTAAAGCCCAAATTCATTAAGTCTTCTTATGTTGAGTAAAAGCCAGTTCCTTCTCATCCAAACTCCCACAGCTTCCAAAACCCGGGAAAGAACCTGGGAACTAATACTTGGGTGGACTACAGCAGAAATGTACAACTGATGGTACATAGCCTTGTGTCGTTGAATGACCTCAGCCAACAATTTCATGTAAATATTAAATAAGAATGGGAAGAGAGTTGAGCTGTGACCATTGCAGGGATCTAGAGCTGAGCTTCTCCCAACATCAACTGGATCTAGCCGTGGAGAAAGTCGCCCACACTGAATTTTCTGAGACAGCCCAGAAGGATACTGTGATATCACAAAGCTAAAACATTCATCACAGATATATTAATATATTAAAGATACCATTTATAAGAATTAAGTAAGATGAATTCAAAATGCTTTGTTAGAAATATAACTTTAGCTGCAATAAAAGAGTGAGAGAAAGTATAACTACCTAGATATGCTCATTCGTCCTCTCCTGAGAAAAAACTTACTGCAAGTCATTTTATAGAATTGGTGTTGGCATTATGTTGGTACAGACTTAATTCAGAAGGAATCTGATTTTTTTTTTGAAGAATTTAGAACAGATGTGTCCAACCCATGGCCTTTGGACCACATGCAGCACTGGACATCTAATAATGTGGCCCCAGAAGATCATACCTAGGCTAAAGAGCTGACACTTTTTTTAAAATTCAGAAGAAAATGATATTTGGAAACAGTTCAGATACATGCCTCCCTAATTCACTGAACTATAAGGAGGAGGAGGAGGAGGAGGAGGAGGAGGAGGAGGAGGAGGAGGAGGAGGAGGAGGAGGAGGAGGAGGAGGAGGAGAAGGAGGAGGAACAGCATAATCAGACTTGCAAGATTGTTACTATAGCCTATATCTGTAAAAGTAGTTTTAACTTTCCTATTGAGCTGATTTCCTGGTTTTCTCTAATAAGATTGTTATCAATCTTAGCATTGTATTACCTCTCCAAGCTAGGTTAAAAGTTCTTATCGCAATACAATATTTATTTTCCTGGAATATTTAGCCCTACCTATGACACAGCAATGCAATACTGACAATAATTCTAACATATCTACGTCAGAAAGCAGATCTTAGGTGACTAGTGATGCCACCAATAGATAATGGTTTAAAAAGACCGGGTCATGTTTTCTACAATTCTGTATTAATTAGGTGAAAAATGATATATATTTAAGTATATAGAGGGATAGAAGAAATTCTCCTTATTTTGGGCTAGTAATATTTATACTGCAAACAAATATAGTTAATTATCTTGCATAGCATCCCTTACATCAGGGTGTCAAACTCATAGCATCACATGACATATCAGGACTTTTTTCTCTTTCACTAAACCAGGCATGGGCGTGGCCAGCATGTGACACATCTGGCCCATGGGCCAGGAGTTCGACAGCCCTGCCTTACATGTTTTTGTTTTTTTTTACTCCTGTGGGTATACACTACTATACATATATGAAAGTATATATTTCAATCGTTGTACATTATGAGTGAATGCAGAAAGAGAGAACTGTCAGCACACACAATTACTTGATGAAATGTACTTTCCTCATTTCTGTCTATAATACCTTTTCAGGTATTATAACAAGAAGTGTTCAAATCACCAGCTTTGTTTTATGTATTCTAGAGCACCCACAGCTACTTAAACTTATAGTATAAAAGTCCACTTTTGTGACTTTTACACTATAAATTCAGCACTTTGTTTATATGTCTTTTTTTTTAAAAAAAAAATATAGCAACATAAACATACTTATATTTCCATTTATTTCTACATCATTTAACCTAAACTAACTATGCTATCTTTTCATTTTAAATGTATTTACAGCACAACACGAGATTGCAATAGTACAAAATGATGGGAAAATACGTCTAGATCACAAATGAAAGCTGACTATCAAAATGATAGTTGCAAAATGAATTGTCAGCAGAGATCAGATTTAAAAAACCAAATTGGTAGGTATTCTAGGTTCAGCAGATGATCTGCAGCCTCTTTTGCTCACAGTTCATAATTTTACTGTTGCTGGGCTCTCCTGCCACATCATTCTTTTATTTATGAATATGTTCTGAGTCAGCAGGGCTGTGGACATATTCTCTTCAGTTTCCTTCTCATAGTTGGACCAAGCCAAATTTGGTTAGCCATTAGCAGCTACTAACTGACACTAGAGAACAGCTTTATGATCTCTTCCAAAAATTCTGGGATCCTCACTGCAATAATCACTTTTGAAAAACAAAATTTAGAACAGGTTTGGGATATGGAAGGGTAAAAAGGCTGGATAAAATTGATATTAAAAACATGTTTTTACAGGTACTGTGTTTTCCCAACCCACTATTTGTACTGTTTTGAAGAACCAACAATAGAAATTTTGAAATCATATATCCTACTAGGACAGTACAGATAAAGATTATCTTTTTTATTTGTTTTTTCCTGTTACTTTTACAATATCAGGGTGGTGCTTGGGCTTAAAAAAGAGTGGCTAAGCTTCACAGCAGGGCAGTAAGTTGACTTCACATCTTTCTGTTCTTGTCTCCATCAAGACTCCATCCACTTTAGCATGGTTACTAGACCATAATGCTGCTTACATTTTCATTTAATTCTGAAACATTATTCCATCCTCAGTGCTTATTTGAGAAGGTGGTTACAAAAGAATACAATGGCACTGTAGAATACTGTTACATTAATCTGGACCAGACAACTGCTTTGGGGTGCAATTGTATTACAGGTACAACTAGTTGCTTAGGGACCATTTGAAGTTCTGATAGATGTACTTGGGTAAATTCATGGTGTGACCCAAATTTGAAGTTTTAAAGGTTGGGGGGGGGGGGGCTGTAGTCATGTGACTGCACTTTGTCTGCTTGGCAACTGGTCTGCCTTTACAGCCCTTGGCAGTGTCCTGTGGCCACATAGATGCATTTTATGACAATTTTATGGAAATTGGTTTTCTTAACTATCACAGATTCACTTAATGACCATGGTGATTTGTTTAATGACCAGCACAAAAATTGTAAAATTGGGTTGGTCATGTGACTGACCCATTTTACAGCCACCACGAATTATGACTGTGAGAGACAGACTCCATTACGATTGTAACTCGAGGACTACCTGTATCATGAAGAATCAGATATAACATTTGGAGAATTCTTGAATCCAGTACTACCTATGTGGGAGGTACTCTACAGATAGACATGCCTTTTTCTCTAACCTTTCTATACAAATTTACTCCAACCGGAACTGCTGTCACACTCTCTCTGTAAAGCTCATGCATTACAGATAGCTCAGCTCCAATTCATGTACATAATGTACAGTCAACATTTCGGACATCGGCTCAGAAAAAGCCTACATGTGCACAAATCTATGCATAGAGACTTTCCTTTTGTGCACATCCATGCTAAATGGGGAAAAAAGTTATCCAGAGCACTTACATACCGACAGCTCCACACATACTGATGTCTGAATGGGACTCCTCAGAGGAAGGCATTTGAGCCTGGCATGTCCTTTTATGGGAGTTATGCTAGCCCCTTGCTTTCCACTGTATGCAGCTCTATGGAACTCACCCTGATTCCACAACCTTATTTCATGTGTTCCACTTAATACAACTCCTCAAGTATAGTAGGAACTTAGCAGTATGGACAGATGTGATAGATTGCAGTAGAAGCAGCAAAGCCTTATTTATTTCTGGGCTTCATAGAAAACTTAGAAGCTGAAGATAAGGTATATCTTTGTATCCAAGGCCAAATATGTGTGCATGTGTGTGTGTGAGTGTGTGTGTGTGAGTGTGTGTGTGTGTGTGTTTGTGTGTGCGCACGCGCGCATGCTTATATGTATATGCATACATATGTATGTATATGTATATATATGATTGGTAAGTATAACAACTGGGGATATGAGAAGATACAACCAAAAATATAACAGTGCTAATAAAATCAGAAAACAATATCTAGAATAATGAATAAATGAGCAACATTTGTTGAAACTAAAATATATATCTATAAAGCGTTAATATAAAACTAACTAAATCCTTTAACATATTATTAAATATAGCTATATTGACCATTCATTATTTCATTTTCTCAGTTTGGGTACAGTTATGTTATTTCACTACCTATTAATTTTGGTATATTGGAGAAAAAAAAAATTCTGCAAGCATTCCTCCTCCTCCATGTCTGGCAGGAAAAACAAAATGTAGCTAAAAGTTAAACACTTAACAATTGCTAACCTTGAATGACATCCAAAATTTTCTTTCTGCCAAGTAGTAGACCTGGTCCTGCCAGGTTCAGAGCTATTTTCTGAAAAGGTCCCTCTTTCAAGGCAAAAGAAATCATTCAAGTCTTCTGACAAGCACCAAAGGGAGTTCCCTCTTGATGCAAATAACAATGCCAGACCACATTTTCATTTGGAACTTAGCACCAGTGAAAAGATTTAATCTTCGCCTTTTTGCTCTGTAGTACCAGTCTTGACATGCTTCTAGTGCTGGTTATTTCTGCTTCAGACACACTAAATGCACAACTCAACAAATTGGATAGTTTGGACCTGGACACTATAATTAGGCAATCAATATAGTTACTAAATTGCCACTTTACAAATGAGCAAAATTAATCTGGTACCAATGATGTCAATAAAATAGTTCTTGGAATATTTTGTAAAACAAATGGTCTTAAGCTGGGCTCCAGTTCATTTAATCAAAAGAAGAAACAACATTATTACTGGAGGACTTAATTTTTCGGAAAGCAGTTTGGCAAAAATAAAAAAACAAAGCAGAGAAGATGGAAGTAATGTGAGACACAAGAAAGTCAAGAAACAATATACATAGAAATTTATATTTTTCCAGCCAGAATAATATTCAGAGAGTTATGAGTTTGCATGAAAATGGCTGATGTGGAAATTGCATTATTTTTTCTTTTTTTCTGGTGGTTTCTCTGTCCCAGCCAATGCCTCTCCCCAATTTTCTAATGTTTTAGATTATGTTTCATTTAATTCTTACATAAGATAAGAAATGTATGTTCAAAGAAACAATGACATTGACAGGCAAAGTTTTTGTGAGAGCAGAAATGGGTTTCTAAGATTGAAATACATATACATACACTGTGCATGTAGCAATATGTGTTGAAACATATATTTTAAGATTATCTTCATAATATAACCTCCTGAAATGATTTGCAAGTTGTAAGAAGATGAGTTGTAAGAAGATTCTCAAAGCAATATTTGCTTTGAGAATTGGAACTTGGAAGCTCTCAGGCTAGAAAGGTACTAATATAATACCTTCTAGGGAACCAAGCACACATACCTTTATCTGTGGGTTGTTTCCAATCTTATTTGAAGGGTTGGATGACGGGAACACAGTTCGCAACAGCCGCCGCTTCAAACTGTTTTCCCTTGATTTAGAGCCAGGACTACCTTCTCCAGGTGGCCTCAAATTAGCTTGGCTCCCATGGCAGGGCTGAACATAGTTCTCTTCGGAGTGTCTTCTTGCTACAGCATTTTCTCTGTTTACTTCAGGAACAGGAATGTTTTGCTGGTGCTGAAAACCTGATGAGAGTGGAGCAAAGTGGCTATTTGCCCCTTGGAACTCTGAAGGGTCAAGAGATTGCGCTTTCATGACTAGGCTATTGGAATGAGCCTGCCCGTCCAACATGGGCTTATAATCAGGCCATAAGGTCTGCCTTCGAGATGATTTATTTCCACCGTTGCAGTTGAGGTAGTTTCCATATTTGTCTGCCCAGTCTGGTTCAGCGCAGTGTAGATATATGTCAGTTGGTTCATCTTCTCCTAGAAGTCCTAGTGACTGGGCTCTTCTCCTGCTAGTAGGGCTCTTACCCCTCAGGGTGTTAGAACTGATGAGGGAGAGCTTCTGGATGTCATTGAGTATTCCAGAGATATATCCTTCCACTTCAAATGTGCTGGCTCGCACAACCGTCTACCATAAAACAATTAATTAATTGATTAATTGAGGAAAGTTAATGTCATCTGCTCATTCATTAAGAAAGGGAATATCTAAATCTGGGACAAATTTACATATATTTCTACATACTGTATGTAAGTAGTGAACTATCTAGTTCACTCTGAAAATGCAAATCCAAGAAGAGAATCATACTTATATTTACTGCTCAACAACTTAAAAATGGTTTGGTGCTACTAACAAATTAGGTGTTATAGAATTTATCCAAAAGTAAACCTCCAAATAGAGCAGATCAACAATACATTGATTTGTGTTGCCTGCCATTCTTTTTAATTCCTAGTTTGAAGCAATGACTGAGGTGCAGTTCAGACAACCACATGCAAAAGAAAAATATGTAGTTTAATCGATAGCAAACATGCACATGATGAGCCAATTATATGATTTGATACACAATCTGTTTTTATTACCTGCTGCTGTTTTACTGGATAATATGTTGAAGGGTAAAAAGCAAATAAATGTTCTTTTTTTACATCTATTATAATAACTCAAATTAAAGGTATTCCTTTTCATAAATTATTTTAACTATGCAAAGATATTGACTTGGAACACAATAGCTGCATTTTCCTACCCAGACACCTACTTCTACTATATATTACCTGTCTTAAAACTCAGCCAACTCATTTACATAGGAAATCAGAAGCTTAATATTAATATTACTTAATTAATATTACTTCTCCAAAGGAAGGCTCAGTATAACAATGCCATGTGCTACATCACTTCAAAACAGCAAAAAATGTTGCAAACTGTGGTCAAATTATTGTGAGATACTGCCAACAGCTGTAAATGTGAGCTAGTTTCCAAGTGCTTGAAATGCAGTCATATGTCTTTGGGGGTTGCACAACATTTCACAACATCTGGAAGTGCTTTACAAACCATAAAATAACTTCTCCAAGGCTGTTGTAACTCTGAATGGTTGTTAAATGACTGCTTGTTAAGTGAGGACTGTCTGTATGCTTTTATTATACACTGCCAGCCATTAGAACTTTGAAGGTGACTGGATAGATCTTTGTTTACTCAGATCTGTCTCAACTTATGTGTTATTTGCTAATGCTTAATTATATAGATCAGTATTCTTTCTGTACGCACTACACTTCATTAGTTACTTAAGAATAATGTCTTCCAGTTTATTATCTCACAAGAAATATAGAGACACGGGCTCTCGTCTTTCTGTGGAATGAAACCTGGATGGGTGACTTTGGACCAGTCATTTTTTCTCAGTCCTACTAACCTCACAGTAAGTGTGGGGAAAACAGGACATATGAGCATTTTGCATACCACCTAGAGTTGTACAAAAATAATTATATTATTATTTATAATCATATGTAAAAATGGGATGTAAATCAAATTTAAAAATAAATAATAAGATCTTTCAACAAAGCTCTCAATGGCTGGATTTACATATCATGCTAATTTGAACACACAATAGTTAAACTTTGTTCAGCATAAAGTTAATCAAAATCAAAATAGCTCAAGTCACATATTACACTAAAACAAACAAAACAAACCACACAATGACTTATGTGACGTAGTTGAATCCAACCAGTTCCTTACTTAATAATGCTCATTTAAGCATTTAGAAAGATGGCTTGGTGATTGGAAACTTCTTAACACAATGTCTGATATGTGATAGCACATTCACACATTCTCTTTTGAATACTACATTTAACTAATCCAATATCAGAACTGTGCCATGTATAACTCATCTATGTTTTTACAATCCACCAGTAAATTATGGCATCCTAGCAAAACCTCCAAAATATCCTGACCTATACTGCCAGTAAATTACTTCATCCTAGCAAAAAAAAAATCCACCAAATACCCTGATCTATATTGCTAGCCTGGGTTAAAAACAAAAACAAACAAAAACACCACCACCCAATTTTCAAGAATGGTAGAAATGTTGGTCTAAATTCAACTTAAGAAATCTTTCAACCAGGTGTTGTCATGGGAAATTACCAGCTCTCCATGCTCAATTTACGTAAATATTAGAAAATGAAAATCTAACTGTTGTGAAATTCACTTTTGTATATATAAAAAGTAATTCATACATTCTCCATAAAGAGGGATCTCTTCCAATCTGTGATTATTAATATCCATAATGGAGGACATTTACTCCCACAGATTAGTTTATTACACTCTTTTCTGAAATGCCAGAGAGAAGGAACTGTCACATTAAACAATTTTCTAAATACCAGCATCTACCTTACTGTTTTGAAATAATTTGGAGATACTGCTGCTTTAAAGATGTCCTGTTCTGTTATATATGACATTTCTAAAACAAGTCCAAACCTAAAATCAATCTTTTCTTTCTTTCTTTCTTTCTTTCTTTCTTTCTTTCTTTCTTTCTTTCTTTCTTTCTTTCTTTCTTTCTTTCTTTCTCTTTCTTTCTTTCTTTCTTTCTTTTCTTTTTTCTTTTCTTTTTCTTTGTGTCTTTCTTATCATATTTATATATGATATTTACATGTTGCACATCTTCTGGACAACTGGAAAACAGGCAGCAAATAACTACAAGCAAGTCTTAGTAACGAAGTATTAGGTCTTTTTGGCTAGATGATAATGCATCATCACAGTCTGTGTGTAAACATGCATCTATGTTTCACTATTTTCTTACTGGCAACAGTGTGATTTGGTTTACAAGACTGCTATAAGCAAAAAGATAAGACTTCTCACTGTGAAAAGAAGAATGGATGACACAAGTAAGTCCCCTCTTCAGGGATTATGTTATCACTTCCATTTTATTCAATGCCATAATCTTTCCTAATGACAATGTTTACGTTAACAAAGAAGGACAAATATGAATATACATCTTAGATTGCTTTATACATTTTTCCTCCATGGATTGAGATAATGGATAGATTTACTAACCATATCCTGAGGTAAGCTATGACCAAGCAAATTGCATAATAATTTAGGATTTGTGTAAAGCTCACTGTATTGATCTGTAAATCTATGGCTTATGGTTTGAATCTGATTAACTGTGACTTAGTCAAGGAAGTATGATTAAAAGCAATGTATAACCCAGATCAATATCTAAATAGTCTAGATATAACAGACTGCATTAGAATGAAAACCATTCTGAAAAAATCTTACAATTTTAGTTAAATAAAGTGTTGAAGAACACTGAAACAGAATCTTGAGGAACCACACTGCATATTTCTCTCAATATAGAGTAGATGTAGCCTTGTTGAGGGCTACATGCTGAGTGCGATTGGTCCGCCAATTGTGAATCCATCTGGTGGTTGTACTGTTTATACCACATTGTTCCATTCTAACAAGAAGTAGACTGTGGTCTACTGTATTAAATGCATTGCTGAAATTTACATATACTATATCTGCAACATTGGATGCTTGAGTTATCATCCATTAACATATCCTTGATCCACTAATTTAATCACTTTAGCAAAGAAGGCAATAAGATTTATTTAGCAGAATTTGTCTTAACAAACTCATACTGGCTTCTATTAATTGCCTTGTTTGTTTCTAGGTGCTTACAAATCCATTGCTTGCTTGTCTTTTCTAAGATTTTTTCCAGGTATTAATGACAAACTGATTGTTCTGTAGTTTCCTGGTTCCATTTTATTCCTTTTTTTAAAAAAAAATTTAGAACCACATCAGCTCCTTTCCAAAGATTCAAAAGATTTTGTTCAGTGGTTCCAAGATCACATCTTGGAATCCTGGGATGTAAACCATCTGGTCCTGGCAATTTGAATTCATCAAATGAAATGAGTTCCCCACTATCCTGTCAGAGCTGAAGAAGTTCATGGATAAGAAACAAAACATCCTCAAAGGAAAAAAACAAGAAAATCCAGTTGACTCCTTTAAAAAAAGGCACTTTTGGGATAACCATGATCTGGATGAATGAGAATCTCTACAGACATCAAGTGAAAAAGTGTTTTCTTACTCATTTTTTGCCTTTTTTTAACCTGTTTTCATAATCTGATTCCCACAGTGGTATTTTTGATAGGTTTTGTATGAAGACAGATGCAAAGAAGAAATTAAGCTTTTTCTCTGTGCCTGTCAGTTTTGCCATCTTCTCCTACCAGTGGACTTATCATTTCCTTGACTTTCTTCTTACTCCTTACATATCAAAATAAACTTTTTTTTAAAAAAAAAAATGCATTTGTTGTTAGTCTTACGTCATTCTGAGCCTTAGTTTTCCTTAACTCCTTGCAGATTTGGGCTGTCTTCTGATATTGTGCTCTAGTTATGAACCCTTCTTTCAATTTTTTTTTTACATTTATCCTTTTTGTCCCTCAGTTTGTCAGAGACCTCTTTATTCAACCGTGCTGGTTTCATCTGGGATTCCTTTTTCCATTTCTCTATGATATTGTGTTTGTAGGCTTTAAAATCTCATTTTTCAGTTTCCCAAGTATCTTGGGTTGTTTTTCCTTTTAGGTTTTCTGTCCATGAAGTATTTCCTAACTGTTTCTTACTTTGTTGAAATCAGCTCTCTTAAAATCTAAAACACTAGTCTGACTTTGTTCAGTTATCAGTGCCTACATCATGATGAATTCCAGTAGTGCGATTCAATTTTTTTACTACCGGTTCTGTGGGCGTGGCTTGGTGGGCCTGGCAGGGAAAGGATATTGTAAAATCTCCAGTCAGAGGTGGCATTTGGCGGTTTTCTGGACTACTCAAAATTTCCGCTACTGGTTCTCCAGAACTGGTCAGAACCTGCTGAATACCACCTCCGCTAGTATATGGCCATTTTCCATGAAAGTTCCTACAACTTCCATCCCTTCTATCATTTCATCCCTATTAGTAAGGATTAAGTCCAGTTTAGCTGACCCTGGACCCTGTTTGATTTCCCAATTGCTTCTGAGTTTGTCTCTCAGTTTAAGTCAGGGTAGTTAAGGTACCCCATCATTACAATGGTGTACTTCCTGCACATCTTATTATACAGAATATCAAAATGTTTATCTTTTTCCTCTGCCTGATTCAGTGACTGTGGTATACACCCCTTTCCCAACATCCTAAGAAGAGGAAATTAAAAGAAGCATATCTATCCAGACTGAATGCACAGAATGGATAGATTCTACTGTTCTTTCTGCACAGTAAAAGAAAATGAGTTGAGCCTTTTAAAATATGTCTAGTAAAAGCATAATATGGTATGCAGGTAAATCCACACTAAAACCAGATTGCTTCTTTGACATGAGATGAAGTGAATTTGAGTCAATGCCATAATTCAGCCTGCTGATGTACTGAAACTACAGCTCTCAAGATTCCCACCATTTATCCAAGAGTACCAATTCTGCGAGTTGCAGCCCCAACATACCCGAAAGATGCCATATGGGAAAAACTAATATAATCAACGGGTTAGCTTACAGGCAATCCATAGCTCTTTCCAGGTTTGCTGTAACAGACTAATGCAGAGATCTACCACTAGAAAATATTTGCCAGAAACCTCCCCAAACAATATACTTAATAAATCATATTGAAGATTGATGAAGTTCTGATTTGCCTCTTCAGCAATTTTTTTTTCAACTCTTCAACTCTTATTCATGTCTGCACTTTTTTATCATGAATACTAATATATTAAGCTGCATGAAATGCCTCGATTGGAGGTAAGGAAAGATACATACATGAACTAGATGATTAGAAAGTGTTCTGGGGAGTGCTAATATTTTCTTCTTACCTTCATAGGCTGAAGCTGTACCCGTGTAATCCTTGAAGGGTCTACAACAGGTTTGGGACGTTTCAAAGTATCCAAAATATTTTGCCATTGAGGTGGCAAGCCAATAAACTTCCCTTCCTTTGGATCAAATGATGTGTGTACACGATGCTCAAAATTCTGAGGAGCAGAGATCTCAGGTCGCTTCTTTTTCTTCTTGCGAAACATTGTGCCTGAATGGGAAGGAACAAATGCACTGGAGTGTTTATCGGACTTTACCCAGCATCAGTTGCAAGCAGTTTGCACATGTGGCATTTACTGACTCCATCTAAGAACCACATCCATTAAAAGTTGTCCATCTAGTTCAGCAGAAAGCAAAATAGCATCACAGATGCCACCCTGGATCCATGGTTCTTCCTTGCCAAAATAGGCTGAAAGCTTTTAATTTAGTGGTTTTAATGACTGTGAATATGACAAGATTTAACTGAGACACACAATTGCTTTCCAGATTACTTTCTCTTTCTACATAATTTGGATTCCTTTTACCAATTTTTTTATAAGCAAAGTTTATTCTAATTAAAATAACATGCATAATCACAATCTTTCTTGGAACAGTAAGCCATTAGAAACACAAGCAAGAAAACCCAGCCCTGTGAAGGACTTCTAAAGGACTGCAGAGTAGAGTAGGAGGAATAAATATAGGTAGCTTAAAAGAATAAAAAAGTCTGAAAAATAAAAAGCCTTAATTTTTTTTCTGGGGAAAAAAACAAGAAAAAAGCAACATTTAAGAAGTCTGCTAAGCTTATTTGGCCCTAGAATCAGAGAACGAAGATGTCCATGTAATAAAATATTTTCTTATTTGGACTACTGATGCTTATTATAAGATTTGAATCCCTTAAATTTCTGACCTTGCCAGTATAGAAAGATAGAAGAGTAAGGTACTCTAAGCAATCATGTTACTGAGATTTATGTTTTCACACTCAGGATTATGAAATTTGTAAAACAGAGTATCCCATACAGTCTTCTGGTTGCTTTCTTCTGCAGATTAGAATTTAACATCAATCTTATGGATTAGTAAATGCTGTCTTTTGCTATTAGGATGCAAATAAAATGACTGTTTGAATGTGTTACATACTCCTTTAAGTATTAAATGAGCCACTGTTTGTTGAGTATCTAGAAATGCATATTTTTTCTTGAACCACACTATCTTCAAGTATTCAATGCTATGTTCACGTGAATGAGAAAGGATTAATCCTGCTATGATATTGGTTGTTTCTATAACCAATCAAAAAAATAACTTCCACTATCCATCCTTTAAGGGAAAAAAATCCTTTGTTTTGTAACTGTGAATGAACAAAGGCCTGGAGAGAAATACATTCACTTGTTAATAATTACTACATTGTTATTACTATCATTATGATTATTTATGCATGTCATAATATTAATTCCTCTTCTACCACTCTCTCAAGGTAATACGCCAAACCGTTTGTTTTTACTCAAAGACAGCTGTAGGTTGCAGAACTGCAATAATCCAGAAGCATTTTCTTGATATTCCTGTATCTTTCCCTATACCACAATGCTAAGAACTTTGTCTCACCTAGAAAAGAATGACATTTCCCTAATAGAAATGTTCTGCATTTTGGATTTTTTGCTGCCCAATATATTATATGAAAAGGCCCCAAATCTAATTTTCTGTTAATAATACTTGGGTTGGAACAGGAGTAAGAGACACAGTGCCTATGGTACCAGTGTGCCAACAGGTTCTTGGTGCCTATAGGTCTCATCCCTACCTGAAATGTAATTATAAATAAATGTGATGCTGATTGTAGAAAAGCAAAGTGCCACCTTCTGTATATAAAAGTAGGCCATTGGTTTGCATAGGGCTCCATGAGGGATTCTTACATAATGAAAATGCTTTCCACAAACAGCTATAACATTTAAATTTCACTGCACTTTCACTGTAATTGACTGACTGTGGCCATACCCCCTTCGTATGCATGTCTTATGTTGTTCTAATGTGTTTGTGTTATTCCTGCTTTGTTCTACTACTCAGTAACTCATAATTCTGGCAGTCTATAACTATGGTAAGATAATATTGCAAAACAGAAGGACAAAGAAGAGAGGCTACAGCTCTGATCTTTTTTTGAAAGGACTTTTTTTCATTTGCATTGGGAAAGAGAAATTGGGGAGATAAAGAAATGTTCAAAGTTTGACCGCAGCAGCCATTTTGTAACTAGATAAATCTCACTGTAGCAGCCATTTTTAAATCACAGAACATTTGTTCAAAATTCAAATGAGCTCAAAAAGACTGCCTAAATTTGGGCTTCAGTATAATTGTTTATATACAACAAAGCCTTAGGTTAACATTGTGCTATAAAAACATTTGATGATTTACCCTCTAACCAAACAACCAGCAGCTTCTTGCAGAGCTTTTCCACATTTAGCAGATTTTAGCTGCCTGCCCAGATTTTCAGCTTCACAAGAAATTCTCTTGAGCCTGTGCACTACTAGAGTATAGATATTCTTGCTCTAAATTTGGGTCAGAGGTATAGCTGAATTTAGTAGGAATAATTTGTACTGCAGCAGCTACAATCTTGTTTTAGCAATATTAACAATATCTCCTCTCATACTTCAGTGTCATGCTTACTAACAGAATTACATTCTATATTGTAATCAAAAGGAGTATATTCAAGGAAAATATTCTACACTGTCCTATTTTTTGAAGCCAGCAACATCTAAAATAACTGAATAATTATCTGTTCACAAAAGATCTCAAAGGTAATAACTAGGCTATTAAAGAGTAACACACAATTTAATTTTTAGAATAAAGCAGAATTGTCCTCCTTTAAAATAAACCCTATACCTGAGGAAATCTGACAAAGAAATATCCAAATGCTAGTTTATTGAAGGCAAACCCTGACAGAAAGAACCACCAAATCCTGTTCAATATTCTTAAAAGGAAACTGCTGAAGTAACAAAGCAGTTGTGAGTAGTGAGTTCTTATTTGACTGGCAAAGCTACAAGCTCATCTGGATAATACTATCTCATTTGGTAGCTGTTTTGCATGATCCAACACCCACCAGATGCCAGGATTACAGCTGCTAAAAATCTCAGCCAGCTAAGATTTCTTAAAAATTGTAATCCAAAATATCTGAAAGGTGTTAGGTTGGAGAAAGCTGAGCTATATAGTATATCAACATTACTTTAGTGAAGTCCAAAGCAATTACTCAAATAGTACATCTCGTTATCACATAACTCTATCAAATATCCTAGAGTTACAACCAAAGGTTGTACTAAGACAATCCTGAATTCCAATAATAAAACAGCTAGTAGTATATATATCTCTTATCAGCTGACTGAGTTTTAGCAACTGTGAGCTAAGTAAATATTGGCTTTCTGGAAGAAAGGCAGGACATAAACTTAGTAAATAAATATCAGTGTGTTAAATCTTCCCTGTTTCATCATATTGTCTATGTGACATATCACCTTGTTAATGAAATACAGACAAGGATATGAAGGCATTCTAACATATATGAAGTAGTGAGGACATCCAGATCTTGCCTATAGGAGCTTAGAAGAAGAAATTCTGGCAACTTATTTGTTCAAATGGAAAAGGCTAAAGGTTATACCTTTTTTATTAGTGTTCATAAATGAAAGATGAGTTCACACTACAGTACCATGATGTAAAGAACTACTTTGTCTAGAGCAGTGATGGTGAATCTATAGCACGCATGTCAAAGGTGACATACCACAAGTTTTGGGTGACAGGCCAACATTCACCAACCTCCCAAAACAACTATTCTTGAAAGCATATCCTATTCTAGCATGATTTTTTTGAGACTATGTGAGAATGGGTTATAACTTTCGTACAGCCTCTGGAGCCTCTGAAAAAGGTGTAGAGCAGAAAATGCTTTTGCATTATTTTCAGAAGACACGAAAGAACGTTCTCCGAAGCACGTCAAGAATAAAAGCCTTGTGTGACCCAGATCTACTTCAGATAGGCCGCCTGTCAATAGAAAGAGAACACTATCTGAAGGTATTTGGCACACAGCAGCTCCTGGGGATCACACACAATTGGGCTCTATTTTAAAAAATAAATTACCGTATATACTCGAGTATAAGCCGAGTTTTTCAGCACATTTTTTGTGCTGGAAAAAACCCCCTCGGTTTATACTCGAGTCAGATTCCCCTCTGAAAAAAAAATGGTGTGGAGCTCCGAAGCTGGGCAGCCGCTTCCCTGCTTCCGTGTTTCCTTTGCAACTTTTAAGCATGGGAGTAATCGGAAGCAGAAAAGTTCTTGCTTGAGGATATATTGTTTTTTCTTTTTTTAACTGTTTTTTTTGGGGGGAAGACCCACCGCCATGTGAGAATGCTCAGACACGAAATCTATCCAACCGAAAATAAGTGTGTGTGTGGGGGGGTGGATTTTAACAGAGGGAAGATGTAGGGAGAAGGCAAAAGCGACAGAAGATCCTTCAGGGGAAACTGAGGGGGAGACTCACCCTTGGTCCAGATGAGCCCCCTTCCCCTTTCTCTAGGCTGAGAAAACAACGCGAGCCGAGGTTGCTTCGGCTCCACTCAGCTTCATTTCCTCAGCTCCAGCTGCTTTCAGTCCACTCGGGAGGAGGGGGAGGAGGAGGAGGGGGAGGCTTTTCTGAGCTCTAGGCTGAGAAAGCAACGCGAGCCGAGGTCGCTCCACTCAGCTTCATTTCCTCAGCTCCAGCTGCTTTCAGTCCACTCGGGAGGAGGGGGAGGAGGGGGAGGAGGGGGAGGCTTTTCTGAGCTCTAGGCTGAGAAAGCAACGCGAGCCGAGGTCGCTCCACTCAGCTCTCTCTCTCTTTCTCCCCGTAATACAGTAAAGCCCTTTCCAGCACACGCGCGCGATCCGCCCCCGCCGCTTTGCACCTTGCAAATGCAAAAACCCTGGGGTTTTGCATTTGCAAGGTGCAAAGGGGCGGGGGCGGATCGCGCGTGCGTGCCGGAAAGGGCTTGACTTTATTGGGGGGGGGGGGGAGAGAGAGAGAGATATCATAAGAACGGCTCTTGGTTTTTTCTTGCAAGGGAGAGAGTGACTCCTGCCTACCACTGTCATCATCATCATCTTTTGAGTTAGTGAATCAATCAAACCTTTCATGATAGTGAGATCGTTTCCCAAATTTCCCTTAAATCAGGGAAGAAATCAGAAACAAACCTTTGGGCTGAGAATAAGCCTGTTCCTATGATGCCATTTTTGTTCACTTCAGTGTGAAAAGTGTGAAAAAACACACTCCTTTTTCTTCATCTTCTTGTTCCCTATTTACTGGTCTCTTTCAAAGAGGAAATTGTGAACATCAAACTTATTCTCAACTGTCCTAGTGAAAGTTTTTATTGGCATCTATTTTTATTTTTGAAATTTACCAGTAGCTGCTGCATTTTCCACCCTCGACTTATACTCGAGTCAATAAGTTTTCCCAGTTTTTTGTGGTTAAATTAGGTGCCTCGGCTTATATTCGGGTCGACTTATACTCGAGTATATACGGTAATATGTAAAGAAATGTTTCTCTTTTGTTTGATTTTGTGGGGGGGGGGAGGGGAGAGAGAGAGAAACAGTCAGCCTAAATATGGCCTTTTATGTTTCTAGAAGCAGTAAGAACAAAATAATAGCAGTATTTTGACTTAATTTACATGAATGAATTATTGAAAGTGACCAGAAATTCATAACAAAACATCAGGAAATATATTCACTTATAAAATGCATGCGTTAATCATTTAACAGTGTCAGTGTGATCAAGATTCAGCCCAGAATAAAATAGTGTTCTCTAACTCCACTGCACCATTTTCTCAAAACTTACTCAATAATTCCTGCTGATACAGTTCTATAGAGGAATTATTGAGTCTGTCACCTGCACCTCTATAACTGTCTGATTGGGTTCTGCAACCCAACAGGACAGGCACAGATTCCAGGGAGTAATTAGGACTGCAGAAAAAACAATTACTACCCACCTGCTTTCAATTGACGACCTCTGTACCACACAAGTCAAAAAGAGGGCTGTGAATATATTTACAGATCCCTCACTTCTCCAACATAAAACTGTTTCAACTCCTTCCCTCAAAACGAAGCTATAGAGCACTGCTCACCAGAACAACTAGACACAAGGACAGGTTTTTTTTTCCAAATTCCATCACTCTGCTAAACAAATAATTCCCTCAACACTGTCCAACTATTTACAAAGTCTGCACTACTATTACTATTAACCTTTTCATCACTCCTTTTCACCCATCCCCTCCCACTTGTGACTGTATGACTGTTGCTTGTATCCATACAATTTGTATGGACTGTTTCCTAGTATGATGTGATTGATTATTCTGCCCTATGACTATTATTAAGTGTTACCTTATGATTCTTGATTCTTTTTTTTTAAATAAAAGTTTTACTTAAGTTTTCACAAAACATACAAAAACAAATAAAGTATCATTTTTTGAGAATAGCGTGGCCCCGGGTTATCACTTCTCTGAATCACTTGCCCTGAAAAACATGCCTCCAAATGGGGGGGGTCGTCTTATGTGCCGGTATATCCACTGCCGGCTATCGGATGCTTGTGGGACGCAGCGAAGGCGCCTCTGGCTTCCCGGATCCCCCGCGTCGCTTCCGCCAAGAGCCTCCCCATGTCTCTGAATCAGGTTCGAATCCCGCTCGCCTCGCTCCGCCCGAGGCTGCAGCAACTGGGGGGAGCAAGAGCGTGGATTGCTCCTGTCGCTCCAGGCAGGGCCATGTGAAGGCCGCCCGCCTTCCTGCTCCTCCCACGGCCCCTGGCACTCCACCCTGCCGCTGCAGCCCCGGGGATTTCTGGAGGGCATTTCCGGTGACCCCGCTGGGATCGTTTGGCTGACCAACACAGAATAACATGCACACTGTGTAAATATTGGATGATTAGTTACCGGGGGGGGGGGGCTCGTCTTATACGCTGGGTCATCTTATATGCCGGCAAATACGGTAATAAATATTTATCTTATACATTCTAATCCATATCTTATAACTATTTTTGCAATTTTTTCAATAGCTTTTCCCTTTCTTTTTTTTTGAAAAAGTTTTTATTAATTTTCTACAAACAAACAAGACAAACAAAACATAAAAACATCAACTCTTATATGTACATCCAGTGTGTCAGTTGGTGCATCATTTTTGTGCATTCATTCTGTAGTCTCAATTACAATTATGTTACATAACAACTCATATTGTCAATCCAAACTTTTATATCCTAATATCACTAAAAAAAGAAGTTTTTGACTATATTTTTAATCATTCATGCTTAATGAGCTAACAATACTTTAAACCAGTTTACTCTATAACAAATCATCTAGTCATATCAAATCAATCCTAAAAAATCCTTTATAAATATAATAGCAAATAGCAAAATAATAGAAAAATAAAGATATTCCTTACTATCTAGCATTCTAAATATTCTATTATCGTATTTTATCACCTAGCCATTTATAAAAAAGATCCCAAATTTCGTAAAATTGTTTATCCTCTTGCTCTCTAATTTCAAATGTCAATCTGCTCATCTCAGCACATTCCAATATTTTCTTAATAATTTTTTCCTGTAATGGTATTTTCTCATTCTTCCAATTTTTAGCAAATACAATCCTGGCCGCTGTTAATACATTTACAATCAGGTATTTCAAATCTTTACTATATATATCAGGTAAAATTCCCAATAAGAAGATCTCTGGTTTCAAATCTATATGTTTCTTTGTCATTTTTTCCAACCACATGCGAATTATAGTCCAATATTTTCTAGCATCCTCACAAGTCCACCACATATGGTAATACAAGCCGGGTATCTGATGACATTTCCAGCATTTTTCAGATTTGTTCTTAAACATTCTTGCTATTCTTGTCGGAGGAAAGTGCCACCTGTAAAACATCTTATACAAGTTTTCTTTATATGCTGTTGACATTGTCATTTTATAATTTTGAGACCACAATTTCTGCCATTTCTCTAAATCAATCCCATATCCAAAATTCTTCCCCCAAACAATCATAGTTTCTTTGACTTGTTCTTCCTCTAATTTCATTCCCAGTAAATAACCATATAGTTTTTTAATCACCTTCTCATCAGTACCCATCAAGATCTTATCTAAATCAGTCTGTTTATCATAAAATCCCTCCGTTTTAGAATCTTCATCATACCTTGAGTGTATTTGTGCATATGAAAACCAATTCATCCTTATACCTTGTTCCTCTAAGTTTTGGATCGATTTAAGTTCACCCTTTTCATCCAAAAGTTCCCCATATCTAACTGTTTGTTCCTTCTTGTAGATTATAGGATAGGAAAATGCTTCAATGGTCGATAACCAAACTGGAATTTTCAAATAACATTGTCTTTTTATCTTCTCCCAATTTAACCACAAAGACTCCCGTACATAATGTCTTCTAAAATAACCCTGTGTTTTAGTTCCCTTATACCATAAAAAAGCATGCCAACCCAACAGCAAGTCATGCCCTTCTAATGTCAACAACCTATGTTTCCTTAATGTTATCCATTCTTTGACCCACATCAAACTTGCAGCTTGATAATACAATTCCCAATTAGGCAGACCAAAACCTCCTCTAATTCTAGCATCTTGCAAAAGCTTTAGCTTTATTCTCGCTTTTTTACCTTGCCATATAAACTTCAACATAATTTTATTTAAATCTTCAAAATAGTCTTTTCCAAGCCTAATTGGTATTGTTTGAAACAAAAATAAAATTCTAGGTAAGATATTCATCTTAATTGTTGAAATTCTCCCTATTAATGACAATTGCAAGTTTTCCCACTTCTTCAGGTCTGTAGTTATCTGTTGTTTAAGTTTAATATAATTATTCTCCTTTAATGTGCTACATCTTGTTGTCAAATATATCCCCAGATACTTAACCTTATTTGTAACTTGAATTTTCAAAAGATCTGCCAATTCTTCTCTCTGTCTCAATAGCATATTCTTTGTCAAAATCTTTGTTTTGTCTTTATTTATTTTCAAACCAGCCACCTCTCCATATGCCTCTATCCTTTCCAGTAACTTTGGAGCTGTTTCTAGCGGATCTTCCAAAATAAAAGCTAAGTCATCAGCAAAAGCTTGTAGCTTAAATTCTTCCTTCTTAATTTTCATTCCTTTTATGCTTTTATCATCCCTAATATTTCTATTCAACACTTCCAAGGTCAACACAAATAGCAAAGGAGATAGGGGGCATCCTTGTCTTGTGCCTTTCCTTATATTAATAAAATCTGTAAGTTCCCCCTCCATCATTACCCTTGCTGTCTGTTTATTATATATAGCTTCTATTGCTTGAATAAATTTTTTAGCAAAACCCATCTGCTCCAATAATAATAACATAAATCTCCAGTTCACGTTGTCAAATGCTTTTTGAGCATCTAGGAATATCAAAGCCATTTGCTTTTCAGGATGAGCCTCATAGTATTCCAAAGTGTCCAAGATTACTCTCATATTGTCTCTAATTTGTCTCTTTGGCAGAAATCCATTTTGATCTGAGTGAACAAAATTATTTAAATATTTTTTAAGTCTTTCTGCTAAGATTGAAGCAAAGATTTTATAGTCTGCATTCAATAAAGAAATAGGTCTATAATTCTTAATTTGCAATGGGTCAGTGTCTTCCTTTGGTATGAGTGTAATATAAGCCTCTGACCATGTTTTAGGTATCATCTTTTTTAACATAACTTCATTCATAACTTCTAACAATGGGATGCTCAATAATTCTTGAAATGTTTTATAAAATTCTACTGGAAGCCCATCTGGACCCGGAGCTTTCCCATTATTTTGTCTCTTAAATGCTTCATTTAGTTCCATCATTGTTATATTGCTTTCTAGCATTTCTTCAGTCTCTTTAGGTATCTTTGGTAACTTAGCTTCCTGTAAATACTGTTTGACTTTTTCTTCATCAATATTCTCCTGTTTATATAATTGCCCATAAAAATCTCGAATAATTTCTTTTTTCTCCTTATTCCCATAACAAACTTGGCCTTGTTCATCTATTAACTTCAATATTTTTCTTGATTCCTTCTCTTTTCTCAATTTATATGCTAGCCATCTACCTGGTTTATTTGCATTTTCAAAATAATTCTGTTTAGAGTTTCTAATTTTCTGTGCCAGTTCTTCTTTCTCTATTAATTCCATTTTATGTTTGATTACATCCAGCTTCAATTTAATATCCTTTTTCTGTGGCATTTTCTGTAATTCTTTTTCAAGAATTTTATACTCATCTTCCAAGGCCTTAGAAGCTTGCCTTTTCCTAAGGCGGAGCTTCGTTCCGGCGATACAGCTGCGATCTCGGGGCTCTGAGATCGTAGCCGATATTTTCGCCCCTGGTCGGTCCTAACGGACCTAAACCGTCCCGTAGAGACGGTGATCGTGAAGGGCATTGTTCCAGGATCCCAGAGATATCGCAAAATCTCTGGTTTGATCCGGAAGAAGCCCTTTTGCTGGCGGCGGAGAGGCAGCCTCCATAGCTGCTGAAGTCGGGACAGCTCCGGAAAGAAAGTGATTGGAGTGAAGTGTGTCGGCTGGGTGAGAAAAACTCTTTTGTGCTGTAAATTCACTAAGGTTGGAAAGTTCATCCGATATAAAGAAGAAAGCTGTGAGATTTTTTTTTGACTGAAATTGTTTTGAGCAGCGTTTTTTAAAGTGATGTCAAATTGAGGCTTGGTTTTTTTGTTTGTTTTTTTCTTTATACTTTTTGGGAAAGATTTTATTGTGACTTTGTAGGTAACCGGATTGAATTTTCTCTTATATATATTTTTATGCTCCCTTTGATTTTATGCTCCCTTTGATTTTTTAACTTTCTTTAGGATAGAGGCTCCCTTTGGCTATTTTTTCTTTTTTTTCTGTATATATTATTACTTTTTTCTGGCGGGCGGGGAGAAAGAGCATTAAGAAACTTTGTAACACTGCCAACTAGAGGCTTGAAAGTATCTTTATGTGAATTGGAGAGAATTGCAAAAAGACCTCATCTCAAGGACTTTTTAACGTGATAAGATAGAGGGAGAGCACAGCAAAATATTATTGCAGGTGCTTTCCTGGATTGTTATCAACAACACTTGAGGTTTGGCTTTGAAGCTGCTGGAGAAGAGAGTCATAACAAGAGCCTTGGATAAATAACAAAGTGCAGTGTGTTTTCTTATATATACCCCATTCGCTAGCCTTTTTCTAAATTTTAATTTTAGTAATATTTTTATTTTTTGCCTTTTATTTTAAAGGGAAAGCCTCAGAGTTTTTTTTTTTTTTCTTTTTTCTTCTTTATTTTTCTTTTCTTTTTTATTGGGACTTTTTTGCTTTTCATATTTATGTTTTTGGACTACTATGTTGTTGAGGTTGTTTTTTTTTTGTTTTTTTTGGATTATTGAGACTTTTTAATTGGATTAAGGTGTGAAGAATCTGAAGGAACTTTTTGTTTTTTTTTTCTCTTTTTGCTTTTTCTTTTTTCCTTTTTCTTTTGCTCTTAATCAATATTATTATTTTTGGATTTGTTTGTTTTTTCCTTTCTATTTTTTCCTTTTTTATGGTGGACTATCTCGTAATTGGATTAGGGTCTAGAAGAACCTGAAGATCTTTCTTCTTCCTTTTTTCCTGTTTCTTCTTTGGTTTCGTGTTTTTTATTATTGGAGTTCTCCATTTTGGATTATAATTGGCTGCTCTACCAGTTGGATTAAAAGTCAAGAAGAATTTGAAGTTTTGGAAACATTGAAATGAGCAGGAAACCAATACCATCTGGCATTTCTGCTTCTACCTCTGCTTCCCCACCAGCTGGAGGACAACGTTTAATTCAGACAATGTTGAAGCAAGATAAGGAACAAGAAAAAATAACTTTACAGATGATTATGCAAGGAATCCAAGATCTCAAGACAAAATCAGATATCATTGAACAAAGAACAGGAAATATTGAACAAAGAACAGAAAATATTGAACAAAGAATAGAAAATATTGAACAAAGAGCAGAAAATATTGAACAAAGAGCAGAAAATATTGAACAAAGAATAGGGAAGACTGATGAAAAAGTGGAAAATATTAAACAAATGATGGTTAAGTATGAGGAGAGATTCCAAAAAATTGAGGAAGAAGGAAAACAAAGAGAGAAGAAGATTGGAAATATTGACAGCAGATTAACAGCGGTTGAACAAGAAAAAGGTGGGATGTTGAGGTGGGAGATGGAAAGGTCAGAATTTTACCTCAGATTTCAAAATATAGAAGAGGAAAAAGGAGAAAATTTGGCAGCGGTAATGATAGAAATTTTGGCAGATGCTTTGGAAATTACAGAGGAAAAGATGATGGATGGAATAGATGAGATATATCGAGTCTATACAAGATATGCGATGAGAAATAAATTACCCAAGGAAGTCCATATTAGATTTACCAAAAAATCCATTAAAACGCAAATATTACAAGTAGTAAGAGAGAAAACACTGAAATACAAGGGTAAAGAGGTTGTGGTTTTAAAACAAATACCCAGAAGAGTGAGAGAGATGAGAAGAGAATATCGATTTCTGACCAAAATACTATTGGAAAACGAAGTGAATTATAGATGGCTGATTCCAGAAGGACTAGTGTTTGGGTGGCAAGAGCAGAGATATAGAATTGATTCAATTGAGAAAGCAGAACTTTTTCATGCAGAATTCTTTGGAGGAAGAAGAGAGGAAGCAGAGAAAGAGGCTTTATCAATTGAGTTTCAAGATGAACAACTGGAGACTGAAAAAGAGAAAGGAGCAGCAGGGGGACAGATGGATAATAAAGAACAGCGTGAAGTGAGATCCACGAGAGCTGTTAGACCTAAATATAAAGCATAATCATGGAGGAAAAAAAACTGATTACAATGAATATAAATGGACTTAATTCAGCTGTTAAAAGAAGGAAAACTTTTCATAAATTAGAGAAATTAAAATTTGATATAATTTGTTTACAAGAAGTTCACATTAAAAAACAACATGAACAATTGTTATTACAGCCAAAATTAGGGAAAATATTTACCTCTTTGACTCAATGTAAGAAAAGAGGTGTGGTTTTATACATTAAAGAGGCTATTCCAGCAAAATTGATTTACACGGATGAAGATGGAAGAGTATTAATGGTAGAAATAATGGACAATAATATAAAAATACTCTTGATTGCAATTTATGCTCCGAATGAAAAACAAGAAGAGTTTTATAAAAAGCTACACATGAAAATAATTGGACTGGACTATGTTAATATAATTATGATGGGAGATTTTAATGGAATTGTGGACAATAAACTGGACTATATAGCAACAACAACAAAGCAAAATAGAAAGGCTCTCCCAAGGTCCTTTTTTAAAATGACAGATGAATTAACTTTAAAAGATATTTGGAGAGAAAGAAACGTTAAAGCTAAACAATATACTTTTTATTCAAATAGACATTTATCATGGTCCAGATTAGATATGATTTGGATCTCAACAGAACTAATATCTAATATTAAAGAAACAAATATTGAAACAAGTACCTGGGCAGATCATAGCCCAATGACAATTAAATGGAAGGGACAAAAAAAAAGATCGAGATGGACATTAAATAATACTATTTTAAAGGAGAAAGATTTTACACAATGGATGGAGAAGGAATTGGCTTTTTTCTTCAGAGAAAATAAAAAAGAAGATACTTCAACGCAAAATGTGTGGGATACAATGAAGGCATACGCTAGAGGTTTGATAATAGATTATACAAGAGCTTTTCCCTTTCTTTACTTCCTATAGCCTTATTTTAAATTATCTCATTATGATCCTTGATTCTTGACAAATATATCTTTTCTTTCATGTATACAGAGAGCATTTGCACCAAGACAAATTCCTTGTATGGCCAATCACATTTGGCTAAAAAAAAAAAGAATTCTAATTCTAGTAACTTCCAAATGTGTTAAAGTTCCAGTTCCCATAATTTCTGGTCCAATTTAACATATCTCGGGGACCTGGTAGAAGCAGGCCAATTTATAAAACAGTATCAAGCTTTCATGATAAATTGAATTTAATTTGACTAATAAAGAGAGAGAGTTTTGCTGTGAAGGAGGGGAAAAACCAGCTTTCCCAACAAAAAATTGGCTATGGCACAGCAACAGCACGGACCAACAGAACAGCCAGAAAGCAAGAGAAGAATAGCAGTAAGTAGCCTTTCATTTCAGGAGAGAAAGGGAACTCCCACACACTAGGAGACAGAAAGGAATAGACAGATCTCACCAGTGGGAAGCTACCCACCAGACAGAAAATCTGTTTCCACTGTTTTCTGTGATTGAATCTTATGTCTGATGCAGGCTTTGTCTTTATAGAAGAATTCTCAGACCCACTGACTTTGGAATAAGACTTTTAAAATTCAGCAAAACTTTGGTTTCTCCAGAATAATTTGTACTACTGTTTAAAAAATAAATGTTTAGTTTTTAACGGCTTATTATTATGGTTTTGAGAGTCTAAAAGAAACCTTTTACATGTAGTCCTCAACTTAAGACCACAATTGAGCCCAAAATTTCTGTTGTTAAGTGAGACATTTGTTGAGTGAGTTTTGACCCATTTTATCATCTTTCCTACCACAGTTGTTAAGTGAATCACTGCAGTTATTAGTAACATGGCTGTTAAGTGAATCTAGTTTCCCCAGATTTTGCTTGTCAGATGGTTGCACAGTTATATAACCTTGGTAGACTGCAATTGTCATAAATGAGTCAATTGCCAAGCAGCTGAATTTTGATCATGTGACCATGGGGATGTTGCGATAGTTGTACGTGTAAAAAATGGTCACTTTTTTTCAGTGCCACTGTAACTTTGAAAAGTCATTAAACAAACTATTGTAAGTCGAGGACTACCTGTAGTATGTGGAAGAATTTAAGCATGGTGATACTGTGCTGGTCAGACAGTTTATAGTTAGTTGGGAATTGGGAGCTGTCCCCTTAGGGGAATGCTTCATGGGAAATGTAGTCAATGCCTCATGGGAGATGTAGTTCATGTCATGTGGTCACATGTGTAATCCTTGGTCACTGAATTGACCTCTAGTTGGGTTGGGGGGGAGCCTTTACAGCGTGCTGAAGCCTCCTTTGCTGTAACGTTATAGGATGAAGATAACCATCTTTTCACACTATGAAGACAACCATGCAAAGATTGGACATTAGATGAATCTCAACATAACTGTGAGTTATACCTTGAGGATGCCTGGTGTGATCCAATAAAGAAACTTTGTATGGAAGCCTTTGTAGAGTCTAACTGCTTATCTTAGGCATTTTTGGAAGATAAATATTGCCCAAGACAAGACAGATACTCACAGGGTTTTTTTTAATTTACAATTCCTTTGGATTCAAGTAGTTTATTCTTGGAACCTGGTCCATTTGTTTTATCTTGTTTTATTCACCAGCAAGAGCACTCTCTTAATTTTGGATTCTTTGAAGATAAATTAATGAAGAATTTAGTCATTGTAATTAGCAGTGGTGTTCCCCTCTGACTCAAATCTAACTGATTTATGAACTAAGGATTAGGATTTCATTTGTGAGTTACTATTAGCCAACTTTCAAGTATGCATCCAAAAAGGCTTACCAGAAACAAATCACACATTCAGCAAAATCTCAAATAAGATAACTGCACTTGTAGATACAGCACCTACTTGATTTGGAAAGATGCAGACACTTCAACAGATAAATCTGTCATAGATTTATTAGTACCGTCTTCAATGGTCATGCATTTGACAAAATATAATCAATGACAGTTGCTTTGCACCTCCCAAAACTATTTTAATAATAGCTAATGCTAGATAATTGAGCATAATTTTAAATCATAAAATATAAGGTTTCATAAAAATGCAGAAAATATAAATTTTAAAAACCGTTCCAATTTAATAAGCATAGAGGTTGCATTTCAAGATCCCTGAGCAACTGCATTGAACCAGCCACTTACAGCTTTTATTTCTCATACAATAAGTACTACGTTTCAATATTGATAGAATATATTTGTGTCTCTCCCTTTCTTAGAAAAAAACATGAAACAAGCACTTTTAAGCAATGGATTAGTACATGATATGATTTTAATTCCTAGAATATGGAATTATATGTATATGGACCTACTAAGTAAATGGAAAAATGCATACCTGAAGCTTAAGCAATCAGAAAAGAGATCCTATTTTGTCAAATGGCTTGCACCCCAAGATGCTGATGCTTGAAGAATCCTACCAGCCTGTAGTCTTTTCAGTTCTGCATTTACATTTGCACTGAAATGCCACAAGCATAAATCATCAGTCACTGCCATGAAGTAAAAGCCGCTGGAGACTGAAATTCTCTCCATGATCAATCCCTGCTGCTAGGGAGCTACATCCTATTTTTCAACTCCAGATCTAGCCTTTTCATAGATAATGTAATTCCAAAGGCTGTCACATCTCCCAATAAGTATGAGGGTCTCCCCTCCCACCCCCAATCTGGTAGATTCAGAGCAGAGGGAGGGATTAAGTGAGAGGAGGAGCAAGACAAGAAAAATGGTCAGGCAAAGACAAGGGGAAAAGAGACTTTTTTTTTTTCTCATAAGGAAGAGGAACTGTCAGGTAGGAAATTTCCAAGGTAGCAAACGTGGCAGGAAGGGGTAGTATGGGGACAGCTACAAAGAAATATCATTTATTTCTGTACTTTCTTTCAAGGGAGAAAAATGGCCTCTGCTTCTGAACTGAGAGATTTAGAAGCAATCCTACCAAACAATGGTCTTTGTCAGCCAAAATAGGCAGAAACTGCATAGGGGACTCAGCATTCATGATGTCTTGACATTCATATAAACAGCAATTCATCCGACATGCATCATTCATTTTTAAATCACATATTTTTCAACTCAATTAAGGAGGCATGGGGAAAAATGCTCCAAAATAAATGCAATTCCACAAATACTTTACTGCAGGCTTGATCTAGTTACTCCATGTAATTCATTTCACTGGTCTTTTGCTTGATCCCAGGTCCTGATCTCCACTTGGAATATAGCAAGCCTTAAAAAGTTGCAACTGCTCATACTCATACTACTTTTCCTTTTGTCTTCTTCCTTACCTTCTATTGCCATTTTTGATTTTAATCAAGAGCTCCACAGAAGCCTGATTCTTTTCTCTTGTTTTGTCCAAGAATCTTATATGAACTGCGTGGTTCTATGATAGTGCTACTACTATTCACCTTTTGATCATACTTGAAATGTGTAGTTTCATTTTTGTGTGCAGCTTTTGATGCAAAAAAATAATAATAACAAAAAGGCAGATGATGTGAAAAATTAGGGTGTTATTGGGGAAAACAAAATAGATTAACTTTGAATTTTTTCCAGTGGTGTTCTGAATGGCTCCATGCACTTTATTGCCTTCCACTCAGGAGCAAACAAACTGATTAAGCCAAGTACTTGAACCATGTATAATGCTGAAAATGGATCAAGGATTTAACAAAAGCACAATACCAACAGAAAAAAACTTCAGAACCCATCAGCTATAATCGACATATCCTACAAGCAGCCCCCATTACAATGCAAAGTCAGAGAGTTGTGGTTAAACAGAAAAACCTGATCCTAACAAGGGGCAGCTAAAAAGTCATTGCTACCTCCAGTCAGTACTGTAAAGAAAACCACACTCTACTATACATCTTACCATAAGTGTTGAATCAGACAGACGCTGGAAAAATTCATAGCAGAATGAAATTCTGCTGTACCAGAGCCAGAGGCCTCAATATTCATATCCATAATTATCACTGGGGAAACACAGTGGAGTCTGAGACCACTTGTATCAGCTCCCAAGGGATACTACTGAATATACACTAGAAGAATTCCAAACTGCTTCTAAATTCACCAAATGCATACACAGTATTTCTTATAATCTAATAATGTCTACAATGTGATCTGACATAAACGAAAAGAAGTCCAGATAAGGCAGCTTTCCCAATATTGTATTTGGGTTTTTTTATTTATTAAAAATGTATGTCACCCAATACCCAATCACTCTGGGTCTGAACAGGAAGAATCCCTTTGCTTCCACTGAAAATCAGTTAAAAGCTTCTACCTGATCTGGAATTATTTTTTTTTAGGATTTTGTGGTCACTGTGAAAAGATACACAGGTAATTCTTGACTGGTCGCTTAGTGGCCATTTGAAGTTACAATGGACCTACCTAGGGGTATGATCCAGATTCAAAGTTCTGATGATTCCCTCCCCCAAAGTTACATGTTCACAACTCAGGCACTTGGCAATCAGGTTGCATTTATAACTATTTGCAGTGTCTTGTGGTTATATAACCATGTTTTATGACTATTTTTGGCAAAACTGGCAAACCATAGCAGACCATTGGTTCACTTAACAACAATGGCATTAGCTTAACAACTGTTATAAGAAAGATAAGAAAACTGGGTCAGTCAATATGACTGATCCAGTTTACAACCATCACAAATTTCCACTTGTGATGGCCAAGTTATGGCTGTAATTTGAGGACTACCTGTATTCACACTGGCTTGAATATAAGCCCGGTACAAATTTCTTCACTCAAAATGGAAAAGTAAAGGATGGTGTAGCCAAACCACAACATATACAGCTGCAAAAACTGATAGCTGAAAATCTGGGAAGCTATTAAATTTCAGGTACACCATGGTTCTTGCAACATTGACTTATAGCTATTGTGGACTGCAGTTATCATGTGGACTGCAACAATGGTGGGATTCAAAAATTTTTTACTACCAGTTCTGTGGGCATGGCTTGGTGGGTGTGGCAGGGGAAGAATACTGTAAAATCTCCAGTCAGAGGTGGCATTTGGCGGTTTTCTAGACTACTCAAAATTTCCGCTACTGGTTCTCCAGAACTGGTCAGAACCTGCTGAATACCATCTCTGGACTGCAATATCATGTAGAAATCCTGTGTCTTGAGTTTTAAAATATCTAAATGCACATGTTCATGGCATTTTAAAAATATAAAACTTATAACTCATTTCTCTGAACAATTTAATCAACTCAATTGAATTTTGCCCAGTACAAAAATCTAGCAGTAAGAAGAGGTACTGATATCAGCCATGGCATCTGCCAAGCTGACCAAACTTCCCCAACTTGACATCTACAAATGTTTGGTTCTTGCATTTCTGAATCAGAAAAGCACCTGGTAGACAATGTGTACCTTATACCATTAAAGAACTCCGGCATTACGACTTTTGTTCTGTTTCCTTTCCCTAATCCTTTTCTGTAGACATTTTTATATATAAGATTCTTCTTGATTTCCTTAGAAACAAAGCCCTGCTACT
The DNA here is from genome assembly GCA_033807585.1 of Hydrophis major. Classification (NCBI taxonomy): domain Eukaryota; kingdom Metazoa; phylum Chordata; class Lepidosauria; order Squamata; family Elapidae; genus Hydrophis; species Hydrophis major. The sequence goes on along the minus strand of CM066328.1, from coordinate 77,315,142 downwards.
TTCCTAGGAGTAGCATGCCTGAATAAAGTGATACTCTAAATCTTTCTGTGAATACCAAATTTATTCTATTAGAAACAAGTCTTAGAGAGCTAAGTATTATATTACTATGTACTGTATATCTAGGTACAAATGAGAAATAAACAAGAAGCCAATCATTTTATCTAAAGTTATTTCAAGGAATGGAAAAGAAAACAAAATGAAGCCCTCAACTTTTATTTGCTTTTTGTTTCTTTCTCATTTAAAAATAATATCTGACTCATAACAAACATACTGGCCTTTACATCTCTGAGAACATGAATTAGAGATACCATCAGGAAGTCAACATGATTATAAGATTAGGTCCCTCCTTGCGTACTGACCTGATCCACATAATGTCCCATGAGATATTGTGGTTTCTTTAATTTTGGCTACTGAATGTGTTGCTATATTGTTTGTAAACAAAGGTTTATCTATTGCAATTGCATCTTATCAATGATTATGTAAATCAAAGCTTCAGGCAACACATGAATCAACATACTGTATTAAGATGAGTAAATCTTCTCAATCTTATACCCTGAAGATCTATTGGGCTACAATGCCTTTCATTTCCACGTAGAATTAATGGCCATGCTGTTAGAAAATAATGGAAGTTATAATCCAACACTTATAGAGGGTCTGAATTAAGTAATGAGGTATATAGCATTTCTCCATGAACATAATTCAGTTACTGTAACAGCAAGTGATAATTTTTGTATATTAAACAGTTCCCAATGATGAAACAGTAAACCAACCTTCTCTATGATACATGAAAACTCCAACTTCCAGTATTCTCAGACATCACGGGAGGTTGGTTGGAATTCTAGGAAATTGAGCCCTAATCTACCCACAGGGCACAAGGCTAGGGAAAGTTACACTATAGCACAAAGTATGCATGTCACTTCCAATCTGATAAAATACAATCTGTTTTGCTCAATTTATCTTGTACAGCCAACAATTCCAACTGCATTTATTCTTGCTGAAATGTGAGTTGTAAATACATAACACTGAATAAAATCATGGGAAGTCATATGATTACCACACACAAGGTAGGACCACACACACAGCTTCCCAATATATATTCACATCAATGTGGCAGTATATTTTACCATTCTGAATAGTGTTGGATTTAGATTAGGTGAGTCCCTAAGCTATATAAAGTGTTGGAGCCTCCTATCATAAGTTACACCAGAAAGTTTCTCAAAGGTATGTACCAAAACAGGACACAAAAAAATGAAAACATATATATGCCTTGTAATTTACATATAAAACCATTTTAAAATTATGTCTAAAAGTTTGCCACTCAAGAGTTTTAAAAACTATAATACACATTAAAACCACAAAATATTAAAATCAAAACAATATGAATTTTTGTTAGGCCCTGCAGATTGTGGGGCCCTAAGCTGTAGCTTGTTTACTTTATGCTTAAATATTGCATTGGTTTAGTGATTCCTTCAGATTGCTCCAGCCAGAGGAACTCTGTATTATGGGGTATTAGTGTATAAACTGAACTGACGGTTCATCTTATCAAAAATATACAAAAGTGCTTCTAAATATAATGTTGATGGCAGAAACCCATTGTGATTGAGCCATTACCGCAGGGGTGACAAACTCGTGGCCAGTAGGCCAGATGCGTCACGTGTTGGCCCCCGCCCCGCCTGGTTTAGCAAAGGAAGTAAAAGTCCCAATACATCACGTGACAATGCCATGACTATGTGTGTTTGACACACCTGCATTACAGGATCTCTTTGGTATACCACCAAATATCCAGTCTTATTTACTGTAGTCTTATCTGTACTAGACACAAAAGTTTTCTTTACTACGAGAAAAAAGGTAAATTAACATTTTGATTGCAGTGCTATACAGAAACCTCTTCCAATCTGCAATGGCCAACATATTTTGGGAATTGTGGCAACTATATACACTTACTAAGGGAGCATGATGGGTCAGCAGTTAAAGATGCTGAGCTTGTCTGCTGGAAAGCTGACAGCCAGGCTTTGAGACCCAATGCAGCACGATTACTTACCCCAGCTCTTGTCCAACTAGCACTTTAAAAACATGAAAATGAGAGTAGATAAATAGGAACCACTTTGGTGGGAAGGTTGGAATGGAATGGAATAGAATTCTTTATTGGCCAAGTGTGGTGCATAAGCTCTCAGGGCACATACAAGCAACAAGTGATAATTCATGATCATAATAGTGTTTTGTGCACCTCAGTGTATAGTCATGCTGGTCATATGACTATGGAAATGTCTTTGGACAACGCTGGCTCCCTTGCTAAGAAATGGAGATGAGCACCACTGCCTAAAGTCGGACACCACTGGATAGGGGAAAGATTTACACATTTACAATATCTGGAAATTGGTGCCATTAAATGCAATGGAACTTGTTTCAGAATAGAAGAACACGTACCAGTATGTTACTAATGCTATAAACATTTCACAAATTCAAGCAACCCTTCAAATGAAAAAGGGATGAGCAATGAGTACACTGCAAAACAACCACGTAAACCTTGCACATGGTTACAGATTATGTTTCTCCTCCCCCTAAAAATCTGAAGTCTAAAAGGTTCAATAGATGAACAGATGCTTAACAATTATTTTAAATGCAATGGGGATTCATCAGTAATTTTATACCCAGGTTTTGTCACAAATGTTAGTTTATGACAAATTTTATTAGATATATTATTATTTGTATTAATTAACACAGGGAGTGTTATATTTGTGTGGATTAGTGCTTAGAGTATTAACTCCCTTCTTGGGCAGATCCACAAATACTGATTCATTATATCATTAAAGGAAATAACCTTCCAGTATTAATGAACCATAAAAAATATGAGGTATGTTTAAAATGTGATTAAGTCTAAGGGTAATAGCTCTGGATGGCATATAACATAAAACTGTTAAAATAAACTAATAGAAAGTGATAGAAAAGCCAACACCTGGAAAAATAACACAAATTCTACAGATGAATTATCACAAAAGGTCCATCACCCACTCTAGCTCGAGGCCTGGACGAATAGCCAAGTTTTAAAGGCTCACTTAAATAATGGAAGGCATATGAATCCCAAGGCATTGGAGGGATATTGTTCCAGAAGGCTGGTTTACATTTCAAGGGCATATGACAAAAAGTAAAATGGGGCTACAATTACACTAGCAACCTTGCAGAAATATTCATAGATTAAATATTTTAAGTGGAAACATCTTCAGATTTAGCACAACTTTCTAAAAGGTATTCCTATGAATACTGAAACACAAAAAAGTTGCAGAATGTTTTGATAGGAAAGAGAAGACAATCCCTACCAAGACAGATTTGCACAACTAGACACCTTCTTTAGCAAAATCAAGCAGGATTTTAAGGCAAACTTTCTACCTGTAAATCATAGCAATTGAACCAAACATAGACTGATAACTGCAATCACACACATATGCTTTGAGCTCATCCCCAAATTCTGAAGTGTTCAGTAATAACAATGGGGAGATCGCTGGAGTTATAGTATATGGTCAGATTCCCACTCTAAAGTGGGCTATAGATCATCTCTGCACTGTTTATCTGCTGCCCTTTCTATCATACACACTAAGCAATACCTGTTACATCATACTCATAATCCATCTAAAGAGTTGGAAAAAGGCTTGGGTGATCATCTAGGCCAATTCTCCACTAACATAAGATCTAACTCACAGATGGCCGTCCAGCTTCAGCTACATACATAAAATAAAACAACTCCAAAGACTTCATGCAGCAATCTGCTCTGTTGTAAAGCAGCTACAAACCTTTAAAATCTATGCTAAAGTCCACCCCAAATCTTCTCCTTGCCATTTGTACCTGATAAGGTCTAATCATATCCTTCTAAGCAATAAACAACAAATCTACAGGGACAGAGAAACGTACAACACTATTTATAACATTTCCCCCTCTTTTTCTCATTAGACTGACCTGTCTACTGCTTTGCATCCAACATTATATATATTAATAATGTAACATTTTTCCAACACACAAATAGCACCTGTAGATCAAATAGTTACTCAAATAGCTTTGCATTACACTTATTACATGGCTGGGAATTGGATTACAGGTTAAGGGCCATACACATGGTCATAGGCACATTTATCTTCCCAATTTCCAGGCTCACCCAGGGATCTGCTTAAGAGTGCTGTTTCCTCGCTTTGGCAAGCAGCAGCCAACCAGTGGAGCACAAGGAAAACAAGAAGGCTGCTTGCAGAGAAGCAACCAAAAATGTTTTCCTTCCCTCTAACCAATGAACTTGCTTGCTGCTATTGGACCACTAGGAGAGGAGGGGAGCCTCACCCTCTTTCCATCTTGGTGAAGTCTACCTGAGAGCAGCTGATGCTCAAATATCATTAGCAGTAATCTGTTCCTTAACACCTAATCAATGTTTGGATGTCAAAGGAAAACAGGCAAAGCTTCCAGGGCCTAGAGGGACAGTAGGACCACCTGTGGATCTGCAGGTTGCCAATCTTTCTTGATTCTCTTCAATGCTCACAGTACATTTTAAAGTTCTCACCAGTTTATGGTCTGCTGCTGTCTCTTCACTGTTCAGTCTCACAGCACACTACTGTAGATCCTTAATAGCCTGGCAAACAAGAATACACAGCAGACAACAAACATTAGTTAACAATTCCCACAGAGGACAAGGAACTAAACACACCCACACCCACCTTTCCTAATAGAGGAAACAAGAATTTACCTTTGCATTATATCATTAAACAACATTTGCAATTGCTTGATATAAAACTGGGTCGTCCCCCCCAAACCCCCCCAATCTAATCATCGAATCACAATGCTTTATTAATACTGTAAATTTCAAATAGGCATGGTTAGGGATTTCTCTAAAGAAATCAAAGGTCCTTGCTGGGCAAATGGTAATAATACCTTGCATATATTCAGCAGACATGTTGCCTACATGCAGCCTGCTTTCTGAAGCATCAGCTGGGCCACCTTTTAACTCTTTCCAGTCTGCAGTGACAGTTCCAGCTGTCCCTTTTCTTTCATTCCACACACTGCACAATTTGACAGTATTCAGAGAGAGCCACTCCCTCAAAGAGATGCCACATTGCCTCAGCCCAGGTCTGTGTTCACCCCCCCCCCCCCAATCCTCTGCCTCCTACAAGAGTCGAAGCTGAGAGGAGATCCCGGCATACACCCCATCCCACCCCCCCAAAAAATGCTAGGGAGGGCAATTCCAGGGGAGAAGGAAGAAAGGATTGCGAGCAAATTGCACTCCTGCCATTGAGCAAAGCTGATTGGAGGACGGGTTGTTGCTGGGTTACAAGAATGGAGATGGAATGAAGGCCTTCCCCAAGGAAAGACAAGCTTTCTCTCCCCCCACCCCAAAATAAGCCCTTAAAGGGGGGAAGAAAAGCTAGGTACCCTTTCTCCCTGCGAGCCTATTCAATGCCCGGCTTAGCCCATCCACAGTTCCAGGAGGTGGTTTATTGTCAGGGCGGGTGCGCTTTAAAGTGCAGTTCCCGCAGAAAAAGAGTTAAATCCTCGGGAAACGGACAAATCCAGCGCTCGAGAATGGCGAAGACGGCCTGACAATATAAAATAAACCGACGAGCCCGGTGGGGCTCGGGCTCCAGCTTACCTTATGAAGCAGCCCTTTTTGGAAGGAAACGGGAGTTAGCGCGCCTGCCGAGCCGCCTGCCCTCCGCCCGGCACTCCAGAGCTCAGGGGAGCGCGGGAAAGGGGGCGCAAGCCGGCCTGACATGTCCGTGCAGGAGCTGCGTTCACCTGACCCTGGGAGTTTTTGACTTCAGGGCGTGGTCCCGCGACAGAGCTATAGCAACACCCGGCCCGGGAAGGCACAGCTCGGGATTGCGACAGACCACAGCAGAAAGCGGGCGCTGGGGCTTGAAAGCAGCCTGGGGGGGGGGGGGGGTCGCCCCACTCCGTCCTGAAGCAGAAGGCGGCCTGGTGGGGTGGGTGTGAATCTCAAACTTGCGGTGCAGGGGTGAGCCCGTCCCCCACCCAGCCCAGTTCACGAACAAACCAACGGAGGGAACCGCCTCCTTTCAGACCTGGCGCCTTTCAGAAAGCGTTGGACCACAAAGCTCGTCACTCCTGGCCGAAACAGCCAAGCCATGTGGCTCAAGTAGACGGGTGTGTGTGTGTGCCAAGGCTGAAGGAGACGAAGTTTAGGCGAGGCAGAGGAAAGCTGATCTCCGAACCTCAAGGCCAAAAGCTCTTGATAACCCTTTCACCTAATTGAGAAGCAACGCTGACTTCCTAGTTATGTCTGGCAGAAACAGTTTGTTCACTTTGTCTAGACAGGCAGAAACATACCAGAGAAGAATGTGGCAATTCTCAATCATTCGGGTCATGGTTGTCCCAAAGGTGCTTTTTCCCCACTTTCTTGGGTTGTTATTCTTTGAAAGCTTTTCACTTCTCATCCAAGAAGCTTCTTCAGTTCAATTTCAACTAAAGAAGCTTTATTGGATGAGAAGTGAAAACGTTTTCAAAGGGGAAAAAAAGTCCAGTTGCCTTTTGGAAAAAAAAACACTTTGGGGACTAGGGAACAGAGTGTCATCATTAATAAGTGTGAGTGTTACAAATATGGAGATATAATCTACATGAGCCAATCAAATCAACAGTACTGTATTCCTACATTGTCCCTCAGCTACATGTATGCTAAAGCTCACAACATACTGACTAGTAGAAATGCATCTTTTTTTTGTATGCTATTGGACAGAGCTGGACATATCTAGAAGATTCTGCTACTGAGGACATCATGTATAAAGAAAAAAATAAGATCACGGTTTAATAGTTTGCTGAGCTGTTCACAAATAAAAATAGGTTGGGTTTATTTAGAAAGATCAGAAGCAAATAATGAATGTTAAACATCAAGGCGCTGTATATCCAAACAGCTAAGATAAAAATGTGATTGTGTCTTTTTGCCTAAGTTGCTGAGAATCAAAACATTCATTTTAGTTAAATCAGTCTTTCTCTAGCTTGGCATTTTCCAGATGTGTGAAAATTACAATTCTCAGCCAGAACCATTTTGAGCATTGCAACACTAATGCACCTGAGGAGCAACCCATAGAGAAAACTAAATTAGTTTTCTAATTTAAAAAGCAAGAAAAAACAATCTCACTTTTTATTCTTTTTATTTCTCCCCAAGCATTGTTCTTTATCAAACGATCTTGTGAATGCCACCAGAGTCCACCACTATGTACTAGCCATCCAAGATAGAAGGACCAAGCGTTTATGAAGAATTTAAACAATGGAAAATTCCAAAGATCAAAGTAAATTTAAAGAGGCTTTGTATTTTAAGCATTTCCACCACCTGTGGAATTTAACCACTTTTGTATTTTAAGTATTTCCACCACCGGTTACTAGAAAAACTCATTTTATTATAGTATGGTTTACTAAATAAGATACTACTGATAGCTCTAGGTATTTTATCTTCAATAGTTACTGCAATATGAATATAGATTCACATTCTTTTCATTTAGAGAAAGGGAAAGAATGAGATGTACTATGGTGTGGTAGAGGCTAGATTATTCATCTGAGTATTTTTTCTTGGTGGAGAAATCCTTTTAATCCATAAAGTTGGAATGTGTATCATAGGAATTGGTTCCCCCCCGCCCACAAGTTGAAATCTGTTCCTTCCAAGAAATACAAAAAAGGGAAGCTACATGAAATAACTATATGTTAATTTATAAGTATAGATGCACATTTAAATGTTGCTAATTATTAAATGTCAACAACTCACATCTGATTTCAGATGATGAATGGACTGATGCTTAACAATCTGACTGGTTTCCAGTAATCTCCCTGATCCCGTCTAGGCACTTTATTCATTATCATTCCCTTCGATTTCCCTTAACCTTGCCAAGCACAGAATTTTTTTTCTAATCCTCAGCTGTTTGTATCACATGATCAATGTATGTGAATTATTGCTTACTGAGTATTTCCTTGAGCACTTAATCTTTTTGGGGGCCTGGATTGATTGGTTTTTGCAATCCATGGTATTTTTAGGAATCGTCTCCAGATCCCTCTTTTTGCTGACATTCTTGATTGTTACTTAAAAGTGTCTATTGTCTTGTTCTCAGGGTCCAACTTCATTAGTTGTATATATCTTGGAAATATCATATGTCCCCCCAAAATGTTTAAGTTATCATTGCTTTCTTCCTTAGGATTCATTTCTAATTTTCATTCTGGATCTTCATCTCTTCCAATCCTGCTATTCTTATAATTTATTTCTTATATCAGTCAAATAAATATAGAGGCAACTTGCAGAACATTTCAGAAATAGGCACGTTCTCTTGTGTTTGTCTTCAGTATAGATGTATTGTTCAATATTTTCCAGTCTCTAGGGCACACAGTCTTGTTCCTCATTTGTTAACACAGAGCTATTATACTTTAACTGCTGTTTCTCCTTCATCTTGAAACAGTTCAATAGGTCATTTGTCCTTTCCTAATTGCCAGCTAGTCATTCCTGAATATACTTGATGTCTTTCTAAAAAGAGTTCTAAAATTCTGTTTACAAAGGGTTTTCACTATAAGCTTTTTAATTTCCTTAACCATTGTTCTGTTGTATACTACCTTTGAATAGTCTTATTTTCTTCTGTGATTTATCTGTTCCTCCAAAAACCATTTGTTATTTTTCTTCTCCTTTTTCCCTCTTTTTGCTGACATTCTTGATTGTGATCCCTTGTTTTTATTTGTTTGTTTTGCTTGGCATTGAAATTAGTGATAAGTCAATTCCAAGGCTTTCCTTCTTTTTTTATGTCTACCATGATAGCTTCTTCTGAAAGCTACTTGGATTTCTTCCTCTTTGAAATTTTGGAAGCACACTGTATTATTTTCTGCTGCAATTTTGACAGTGTCTACTGTCTCTTCCTATAGCACCTCAGGATAAGTACATGGAATCTGTTCCTCTTATGTCTTCTTGGTTAAATTCTGCTGGAACTGTATAACATGTTGAAATCCTTGTCACTGTCTCCTTAATGATGCTTAAATTTGTACTTTCCAGAACCCAATACTGTGTGTTTAGAAAAAAAAATGCAATTCATTTAAGATCTGCTGATAGCAGAGGTAGTATTCAGCAGGTTCTGACCAGTTCTGGAGAACCAGTAGCGGAAATTTTGAGTAGTTTGGAGAACTGGCAAACACCATCTCTGACTGGAGGTTTTACAGTATCCTTCCCCTGCCACACCCATCAAGACACTCCCACAGAATTGGTAGTAAAAAAAAATTGAATCCCACTACTGGCTGATAATATAGATACATCAATGTCATATGAAGCACCCTTGTCTCCTTCCAGTCCAAATGCTAACTACCTCAACTATTAATGCATCTTGCATTATTTCATTTCCCAAGTCATCTTGTAATTCTAAATTCCTTCATTTTACCAGTGTCTGCATTCCAATTGCTCATTAGTAGCATTGCATCCTTCCTTGACAGCTCTGAAGTAGGTAACTATCTTTGTACAACTCTGATGTTCATTGGATATTCATTCTAAGAATATTTTCATATAGGTTTATTGGCTGTAGTCAACCTGGCTATACACAAAATGTCCTTGATAATCCTTGCTACTTTTCCCTTGTATGGAACCATGGTCTGAGATAGACAGAAATCCATCCAATTATTCATTCTGAATATACATCATATCAAGGCAGCTTGCTGGGGATATCTTTTTATTTTATCTCACAATAATAACCTCATATGGTAGGTTGGACTGAGAGTGAGTGAATGACCAAGAGTTAATCAATAAGTTTTCCCAGCCCTAGTTCAGTTTATTAACCATTATATCACACTTATCTGATTTAAACTGACCATTTCATCCACTTTTTTCCTGATTATTCTATTTGCAAGAGCAAGTTCTGCTTTTTTTTTTAATCAACTAAGTGTTGATACATTGGTTGTGACAGCTTGTTACCCAAACAGCTTGTTATCCAAGCCTGATGTTATGGGCTGAGAGTAAGTGGTCAGGCTTTCATGCCTAAGGTGAGACTAAAATCCAGATTGTGGCTTCTAATCTGGTGCCATAACCACTAGACCAAACTGATTCTCAAACCAGTGGATGGCTCTTTCATCCCCTCACATTTGCTTATTCCTAAAACATTCAATATAGTATCTTCCATTTCCTCTTCAACATTCTCCTTGTTTCATGTTTCTCGTGTTCCCTGCTCCAGTGTTTTTGGATGCTATTTACCTTCTGCCTTGCCAATTAAATAGTTACTGCACAAACATTGCACTGATCCTCACAGCAACACATGGTATGATAAGGTGGGAGCAGTGATTTCTAGTGCAGATAGAAACCACAGATTCTCAAAATGTGTTACACAGCAGACGTACCTTAGAAACAATTAAATGATTCTGAATGATGAATGGGCAGTAGGTTGGGTCTTAACTCATAAGCAAAGTTATGCTGATTGACCATTCAGAACATTTGCTATTCTCCCTCCTTGTGGTAGAGTTTTCTTGTGGTTTTTTTTTTCCTCCAAAGAAAAAATATTACAATGTAAATCTTCAGTGACTTCCTTCTACAAAAATAGGTTCTGGAGAAAAATGTCAAAACTTGTAAGTGAGGTATAAGAACAGAATACCCTTTCAGAAAAAAAATGTTGAAAAAGTTTCTATAAGAAAAGCTTGCAAGAAAACCACAGAATGCTATATACTTTTTTTCCCCCTATGTCCTAATTTAGGTGAAGCAGAGGAGGGGCAGAAAACAGTTCCAAGACTTGCAGTCAAAGTTTCCAAATATTTGGCAATGTTTTCTGTTTCTAATATTGTCCCATCTTGGTCAAAAGCCAGTTCTATATTATCTTTCAGTGTGTTGCTAAAATAAATAGGCAATTGGGTGTTGAATTAGCACAAAAACAAGTCATTCACTGAATTGTTCCAACTTGTATAATCCATCCCTTAGTGTGCTGGTGTCAGCAATTTCTTCTTAGAACTTTCCTCAGACTTTCTTTGCAAATGGAGACTGCAAGGAATATTCCAAAATATGACAGTAGCGTTTTTTCATAGTGCCATGCTTTTATAGCACCAATTTTCAGATATAGAAAAACCTCAGTTTAATTGTGGAGGAAAAGGTTATCCCCTAAATCCAACTGTCCACTAAATCTGGACTTACATTATTGAAGTAATTTATGTCAGTTACATAATTTTATTTATTACATATTTATGTTAATTATTTTTCTACATATATATATATAGGTGTGAATATGGATCAAAAATTCAGTTTATATAGCTGATGCAAATCATGTAAATTCCATCAACTGTCTAGATTGCTTTGTGCAAAATATTGTGCAACAAATATTGTGCACAGTCTTGGTGTGAAGTCCAAAATAAAATGATGTGTATTCCATCAAAAGTTAAAAATATGGGGACAGGGAAGAAATGGTGGGCTGAAAAGGAAAGAAGCTGTGAAAAATGAGATGAATAGTCCAGCTATTCTAGTTCTTCTCTACACAAGAAGAGGACTTGAGATCATCCACAAGTGCTCCAGACAGTTGCTTCTTAAAAGGAGACTACAAGAGAGGAATTTTCAGTGGGTTTAGAGCTCTGAGAGATGGGGGTATAGTACCTTGCTCAAATTGCACTCAGCACCTTTGAAAGGACATTAGGTTTGCATATTTATTTCTCACTCACTTTTGCAAACTGCTTGTTAGCTGCTTTTCCACTATTAGGAACTTTTGGATCAAGGTATTCTACAACACTGGTGAGTTTTCATCAAACTTTAGTGCAAGATGTTTTAAATATAGGTTTAAGGACTTAAAAACATTTTAATAAACAGCAAAAGTTTATAACTTGGGTTTTAGAAAGTTACAAACAGACTAAGCATCCAAATAAATCTAAAATAAAATTTTGGAATTATTTTTTTAAAAAAACCCTTCCCATAGGAAAAGAGCAACAGCACTTAGGCTCATATGCCACTTCATAGTTCTTGACAGTACTCTTTGAATGGTGTACAGAATCAACATGTTGTCCCCAACAATCTGTGTTATGGACTAAGCCAACGCGTCAGTAACAACCCTAACAGCTTTACTTTAACAGCAGGCTCATAATCCTGCACTTCTCATTGGCCTGCAAACAGCGAGTCGTGATTGGCCGTTTCTGGACAATCTGATTGGCTGACAGCGGGTCTCTCTGATTGGACGCTTGTTAGAGCGGTAAACTCAAATCATTAGTTGTTTTGACAGCAGCCAGCTCTATAAAAGAGCTGCTGCTGCCCAAGTATTTTGCTCTGTTCTGAAGTCACTAATAAAGAGTTGAAGTCACAGTTCGATGTCTCGTCTCCGTTCCTTGCGCCCATGCTCAGGACTTAACAATCTGGGTCCTCATTTTTGTGATCTCATTTTACCGACCTGAAGCAACCTTCGGTCAGGATCAAATTCCAGGCTTTGGGCAGCCTACCTTCTATAACTACTGCGCCACTGTGGCTCCTTGTTTTGAATTGCTTAAAAAAAATAAGATAAGACTTTAAAAATTGGACAATAGAGGGAACTAAAGATTTCTAAAGGAGAAGAATGCTCAAAGTTGACTTACAAATATAAAATGAAGCAAAATATTTAAGCATTAGACACATTGAAAGATATTTTTGAGGAATGACCCAGGAATTAATTTTAAGCCTCTATAGGTAGTCTGTGTTTAAAAGATGTTATGGAAAAGGAATATATTTCACTTGACAAGATTGAAACTGATTTGAAAATACATGCTACAAGAAATATGGAAAAAGATTTTACACTGTGCATGCAGAAGAAACCAGCTGATATTTTAATAATTAAAAGGATGATACAAATAGCAAACCAAAATGTACCTAAATAATTTTCCTAAATTGAATTTACAAAAAAGATTTGGTACACCTTTGAAGAATTTGATTTATTATTTATTTAATCAAGGTTAAAATAGAGGTGTTGTTATCTCCGGTAACTCTTTATGGATTTCTGCTGACAAAAAGACTGAAAGTTTAAGGATTTGTTTATAGATAAGAGATGGGATATGGGAAAAAGAGACATTTGTTGTATTTTAAGTGAAAGTGTTAAGTTACTAAAATTGTTTATACTAATTTGATAAATAGGGAGTTATTTCTTTATATATTCTTTTTCTCTACTATAGCTTTGCTTTTTCTCTCTTTTCTGTTTTTCTTTTTTTCTTTTCTACATGTTCAATTTTTTTCTGGTTGTTTTTTAAAGTTTGCATTAGTTTCTATTGTTCTATTTACCGAGTCAGCAACTTGCCTCCAACAATCTGGGTCCTCATTTTACTGACCTTGGAAGGATGAAAGGCTGAGTCAACCTTGAACGGGTCAGAATCAAACTGCTGACAGATAGCAAAGTTAGTCTGCAATACTGCATTCTAACTACTGCCACCAAGGCTTATTATTAAAGTAATACATTTTAAATTAGAATTTGACCTTTGAGTACATAAACAATATAAAGTGTTAGAATGTTAAAGCAACCAGCTGATTAAATTCGCTCTTCCATTTGCATCTTGCTTATATGTTTGGATCTGTTAAGATAGGATGCATTCTTGGGGCTCTTCATCACTTGCACATAACCATGGCTCAAACATGCTTGGGGGGGGGAGCTTCTGTCCCTATTGTGTTGCCTTCGTCTCACCCCTCAGCCTTTTGATCAGAGAAACAGCCTTAAGTGATTCATAAACTGTGTTACTGTTAAAGTGGTATTTCCCCCTTTTCCAGTGGTTTCCACGGACAGCTTCAACGTGTATGAAGTCTGATAGGGTTTGTCTCCCATTGCCTTGGAGGGAAGTTGGATGATGCTGTCATCGAGACAATAGAACCAGGATAAGGACTGGCAATGCAAAGAGCAGATTTCCTGCTGCAATACTTCTTTTTTGTTGACTCAGGGATGGGTGGATCGCATGTTAGTTCAGCAGTGGGGAAAAGCCCTTGGTGTGCACCGGGGAACCAGCTGATTAAGAGGGAGTGAAAGGGGAGCTCCGCAGACCTAAGGAAAAGTTCTGTCACAAAATGCTAGATTTGGTAGATTAAGTGGTGCTTTTTTACATGCTTTATTTGTGAAAATATATAGTTACAAACAAATAAATGTACATCCATAATTTGAGAAAAAGAAGAGTAGCCATGTGAGTCATGAAGAGAGTTTAAGAGCTACTATACATCCCTCCTTAACAATGGAAACAACTCACTAATCCAGTATTATCACTTGCTGGTATCCATATTAGAGAAACTGTACAGAACTGGCTTTGCATATTATGAGAGAAGACCCTGTTATGACTGACATTAAATAAATGCAAACTTCCAAAAAATTTTCTTACGCATATAGATCCTAGAATTATCAAAGGAGATATTTATTCAAATTATACCTTTGAATTATTCTAAATCTTTAAATTAAGCCATAAGTCCATACTCTATATCCCAGGGATTATTACTGTATAGTTGAATTACACTGTTTTGTTATTTCTCAACTTTGAAAAGTAGAAAATCAAAATAAGAACTTGACTGTTATAAAGCATTCCTAGGAAATTAATTTCTACTTAATAAGATAGACTCTCTAGGGAAAACTTACTTAGTCTAGAGTAATTAAAATGCCATGCATAATTTATTAAATACTGCCTCTGATTTAACCTTAAAACATGCATCACAATTTCATCCAATTTTTAACAAAGGATTAAATCATAAGTAAAATATTGAATATTTTGCCTATGATATAATCACTTGTCAAAAATTGGATGAAAAAAGAAATACATAAACACCTTATTAAAACTGTAATTAAGTTGCTAATTTAAAGGCTAAGAAAATTTGAGCTTATCTCACCTAATAGTTTTTGTAAATTATACTTAGATTTGGGGCATTGTTGATCATGGGTTGTCATGTACAGTTGTTAACTTAAATATGCAAAATAGCCATTTACGAAGTACCAATCTTTCTCATCACCTAAGGTCATATCAAGAATAAATTGTTAAATTTTGACAGCTTGTACCTTCATGTGAGAGTAAATGAATAACAAATGCTGAAATGGGAACATGTGAAAATAAAATCTCTCCTCAAACACTTCCAATTTTTCAAGGGGAATTAATATTTGCACATGTGCTGACAATTACTGGGAACTGATTTCTACTTTTCCCTGTAGTGTTATTATAATACAGTACTCCTGATCTCTGATACTGGTCAATTTTATCACAGGCAGAATGAGGAAACAACCTGCTGCAGCAGATTTGTGTGTCATAAAAAGACATCATAATATTGCTGAATTAGATCCAAATTCATTCATAGAATCAATGTAACCAGTGGTGGGATTCAGCCAGTTCACACCAGTTCGGGAGAACCGGTTGTTAACTTTCTGAGCAGTTTGGTGAATTGGTTGTTGGAAGAAATCATTAGGGCAGAGAACCGGTTGTTAAATCATTTGAATCCCATTAATGAATGTAACCTTTGCACTGAAAGTTACATCAAATTTAAATCCATTAATTCCTGTTACAAACTCTAAGCTTACATTTTTACTTGGAAGGAAAGAGTTGCTTGGGAATTCTGCACCTTAGATCCTTAAAAAGCATACTTAGTCTTGAATATTTGGCACCTTAACTGTGGGTGTGTTTGCATTACATATGACAAGAAAACTGCTGCAGTGATTTTCTACTTCTGCTCCTCCCCAACAGGTATTTCAGCTCAGACCACAGGTAGTTCCGAACTTAAAACCGTAACGGAACCCAAAATTTCTGTTTCTAGGTTAATGAGACATTTACTGAGTTTTGCCCCATTTTATGACCTTTCTTGCCACAAATAAATTACTGCAGCAACATGGTTGTTAAATGAATCTGGCTTCCCCATTGACTTTGTCTGTCAGAAGGTCACAAAAAGAGATCACATGATCCCAGGACACTGCAACTGTCATAAATATGAGTCAGTTGTCAAGTGTCCAAATTTTGATCATGTGGCCATGGGAATGCTACAATGTTGTAAGTGTGAAAAATGGTCATAAGTAAGTTTTTTCAGCGCTGTTGTAACTTTGAATGAACTCTTGTAAAGGACTACCTGTAGAGAAGAGAAGAGAATTCTTTATTGATGAAGTGCGCTGTTGCCTGATTTTATAACAGATCTAGGAAGAAGGAAAAAACACTAATTAACCTTACTGCCTTGATGTGAATTTGTATGCCATGGTTCCAGCAAGCCAATTTTTTTAAAAAAATTAGTTTGGTTGATGGCTACAGTTTGATATAGTGGTTAAAGTTTAAAAACATATTTTAAAAAGGCTAAAAATGGGGAGATTGCATTCCATTCTTTCCTTCGACATGAACAGTTGGGTGACTTTGGTCCAGTCACTTTCTCTCTTCCCTAGAAAGGAAGCAATGGCAAACCACTTATGAAATTGTGTCAAGAAAACTGCAGGGATTTGTCACTAGGAGTCAATGCTGATTTGAAGACACACATATATTGGCTGATGACTGAAGTTCTAACTCATTCAACAAATTCATGGACCATTAGTAAGACCAGCAACATATCCCATTTTATAACATACATTCGGCATACAGTGACACATACCGTTGTTCAATTTAAATGCTATACTTTAGTGTGAACTTTAAACTCAAGAAGTGCAGGATATGAAAGGGCTTGGAGACTCCTGTGATCCATATGAATAGAGACAGCCTCTATTTAGGGTCCAAGTTATTTATTGCTTAAAGGCAAGTACTTAACAAAGAACAAGAAATCTAGTGTGGGTGATAAAATAAACAATTATTAACCTAGTGTAGGTAATGCTAAAAATGACTAAGCACAAAGCTGCTAACAACAAAAATTATTTAATAGTTTCTGAGTATAAATAAAACCCAGTTTTGTGTTTATCTTACTCATAGTTACCTGTAATATAATTAATGCTTCCAAAGATTTACCCATAAACATTGTTATTAAGGAGAATAGGGATTACCTTCTGAACGAATGGTTCCCAAGGCAGAAGAGGCCTCTTGTAAACTTTGTAGTAGAAATTTACAGTGGGGGGTGGGAGGAGGAAAAATCTGATAATTGCACAGAGAATAGGAATTTGGTTTGTGCTTGTTAGGAGCTATAACAGACAATTAAATCATTTTCAACCATATCATTTTTCAGTATACATATCCTGACACTTATGCTATGACTGGTGCATATATTTGATATCAACAAGGTAAGAGTTTATCTCAGAATATCTGTTATTGAAAACGATATAGGTGCCTTGACTCACAGTTCTAAGGTTTTCTCCAACCAGATTGTTCCTGTTACTTTAAACATCCTATGATCATAAGACTTGATGATTTTTTTCCCACAGTTTCCTCCACTACAATAATTTCTCTGCCCATCCGTTAAGCAGCCAAAAACTATATTTTCACTTGCTGCATGAGTTGGTTTTGTGTTTTAAAGAATTTTTAAAGACATTCTTCACTTTGGGGTGAAATGCTGGCAAGCAATTTTATTTGGGCACTTTCAAAATATATTTCATGGGTATTATATAACAAGATTATAAAATATCCTACACTGGTATCCTTGATGATCAAGAATAAATTGCTAGTCTGTCATTGGCTGAGCAATACCAGAACAGATAATAAAGTTGGGCAGAATGCCCTAAATACTGAAAAACTCTTGGAACTCTTAATTTGAGATCATCACAAAACACAAGAAGACTGGGAACGGCAAGTTAGTGTCGGAGGATTTTGATTCTAGCAATGGAATTGCCTTACTGTCTCCCTGGAACCAGATTATAGATAGTCCCCGACTTACAACCACGATTGAGATCAGAAATTCTGTTGCTAAGCAAGGCAGTTGTTATGTCAGTCATATCCAATTTTATAACTTTTTCCCTTGGTTGTTTAGCAATTTACTCCTGTTAAGTGAATCATTCTGTCATTAGGCCAATGAAGCTTCCCCCATTGACTTCGTTTGTCAGAAGCTGGCTAGGAAAGTCACAAATGGTGATCATATGGCCCTGGGATGTGCAACCATCCTCAATACAGTATATGACAAATGCCCAATACCTGAATTTTGAGCACTTGACTGTGAGGAATATAAGTGAGAGGACCAGTTGTATGTCACTTTTTTCAGTAACATTATAACTTTGAACATCACTAAATAAATGTTAGTGTACTACGTGTATCCTAAGACAAATATTATCTGTATCCTAACACTTCCCTCATGTTTGATAGTTTATCATAACAATCCTAGTCTTGTAGCTTTTGTGGAAACTCTGTAGTAAAATTAAAAGTTAAAATGAACATTTGATATATTTCAAGAATTTCTATTCCCTGAATTTCATTTCAACTTTCAACTTTCTTGCTGTTTCTGTCAGTTACAAACTCACCTTATTGTTATATTCATAAGTGTATCTGTTTTTCACAACTTCTTCTAAGTGTTATTATTCATGGCTCCTTCTGCAGATGTTGCTCTTACTCATTCTTTGATATGAAGGGCTTTTAATAATCCATGTTCTAATTTCCTGTATTTCATCAGTACTGGTAACTTCCTGTTACCTCTAATTTCCGGGATTTCACCAGTACCTAATATTGATAGTGCAGCAACTGACAAGCAATATCAATATTAATTAAAACATACCTACATTTTGTTTATCAAAAGTTTTTCTCCATGAAGAATATTAATACTGTTAATTGGCCAGCTCTCTTTAATTAAGGAAAGAGATATAAATAGATAAAGTGCTGAAATACAGAAAGGAAACATAAAAACTGTTTAATATGTATATTAGATGTGTTCAACTATTTAACATTTTGAGTTACCTTTTTGATTTTCAGCTGCAAAACCAGGGATGGAGATTTTATATACATGTAATAGTTATGCCATGAGAATTTCAAGAACATCTTTTGATTTTCTGCATAAGAAGCTGTGCCACTAAAGTTTCCTAATATATATATATACTACAACTTTAAAAGCACAACTATAATGATGTGGGAAAATACCTGAACAAATCTGAATACCATACATACCCACGAAAACTTTAAGAAAATATATATATGTTCGTAGATTTTCACGGGTACAGGTATGTAGGTCTAGGTGTGTTCAGGTCTTTTCCCGTTTAAGATTAAGAGTATCTTGATGACAAGGTCCCACTTGCCATCCTCAGGCTGGTGCTTTCAGCTTCGTGCCAGACAACTCCAGCCCTACACAGAATCCATCACCTCACACGTACAAAACTCCTTCCACTTCATAGAAACTATAAAGAAACAAAACTTACAACCCAGCGACCTACTTGTGAGCTTCGATATCATATCCCTCTTCACTCAAGTACCCATCAAAGAAGCCTTGACAGTCATTTAAAACAAATACAACCCCCCCAAACACATCCTAGATCTGACCAACTACTGCCTAACCAACACATACTTCATCCACAATGGACAAAGATACAAACAGATAGAAGGAGCACCCATGGGATCACCCCTCTCACCCGTCATCTCTAACCTATACATGGAACACTTTGAAGCCAATGCTCTAGACAAATCCGAACCCAAACCCAAACTCTGGCTCAGATATGTAAATGACACTTTCGTAATTTGGCCACACAGGAAAGAAAAATCGGACAACTTCCTTACACATCTTAACAACCTGCACCTCAAAATATAATTTACTATGGAAACAGAAACCAACAACCAACTTCCCTTCCTGGATGTCCTAATTTACAAAAAACCCAATGGCTCCCTAGGACACACCATCTACCGGAAAAAAACACACACCAACCGCTACCTAAATGCACAATCCCATCACTACCCTGCATAGATCAACTCCATAGCCAACACCCTCATCTCCAGAACCAAACGCCTAGCTGACAAAGACCACCTGAGAACAGAACTACACACCCTCACTAACCTATTAATTTCCAACAGATTCCAAAGAAACACTATCAACAATCTAATCCGAAAAGAGATACCTCCCAAAAAACCAAGACACAGAACAAGACAACGGTATCGCACTCCTCCCCTATATCAAAGGCACCACAGACAAAATCAGCAAAATTCTCCACAAACACAATATCAGGACAGCCTTCGGCACTGACTAAAAAATAGTCAACATCCTAAGAAACCCCAAAGACAAGATCCAGCTAGAAAATCAAGGAGTTTATGAAATACCATGCAACAATTGCCCAGCCACATACATTGGACAAACCAACAGGAGAATAAATGCATGCATTGCAGAACACAAAAATGCAGTCAGAAGAGAAGAAAATACTTCCTCCCTCTTCCAGCACCTTAAAGCCACAGGACATGAAATTAATTTTGAAGAAACCAAATTAATATCCAACACTGAACACTCCAGCAAGAGAATAATCAGGGAAGCCATCGAGATAGAGAAACACCCTCATAACATGAATAGATGGGACAATACCTCCCACCTACCAGACATCTGGAAACTAGCCCTCACCAACAAACGAGTTCTAGCCACGAAAACCAACACCAGACCCAAAACAACATGGGACACACCGCCAATCCCCCTCATCAGACCCAGGCCCAAGCTCATCCTATAAATGAAGGACAACCACCATCCAGAAAATAGACCACGGCTGCTGCGCCAGGTGTCGCATCCCCTGACCCCAAAACCAAACAAGCTGACACACTCCAAGAACACAGACCCAGACCCCAAATTCAAAGCCAGGCTAAAACCCAGAATGCTACATCACAGCCACCTGCTCAGGATATCACATTAGAAAACTCAGAAAATTACACCGCAAGAACTCAAGAAGTTGCAACACAGCAAATGACCCAGGATATCACAGCACAAGGGTACCATAGCAATAAATCTCACAAGGTCATCACACAACCATTTCCCAAGCCGTTACTACACAGGAGGCTAATAGAAAAGAGATCAAAACACAAATGACCCAGGAGATTACAACACAGGACCCAGCATACCACAACAAAAGAACTTGCAAGCCCATCACACAACCCATTATCCAAGCCGTTAAAACACGAGAGGCTAAGGGAAAAAAAAGATGACTACAAAACAAACGACCCAGGAGATTACAGCACAAGATCCAGGATATTTCCAGAACAAAACTCACAAGGCCATCACACAGCCCATTATACCAACATCAACTCCATCAACCAATCAAGAGGCAGCAGCACAGCCAACCAGCCCAGCACACCAGCCCCCAGCACTAGTATTTATAGAGAGACGGCAGCTCCGATCACACACTGCTTGCACTGGCACGAAGCTGAAAGCACCAGCCTAAGGATGGCGAGTGGGACCTCACCAAAACGTCACCAAGATACTCTTAATCTTACACGGAAAAGACCCGAACACACCTAGACCTACATGCATGCATACATACATACATAGGAGCCATTCTGATTCTGCTTGTCTTCTCGGGTACTTTGACCTTTTGAGCCCCCCTCAGATTCAGTGGATCACAGATCTTATAATGTATGAGGTGAAGGGAATGCAAACCCAACAAATTGGGAACTGCTGGGAAACTTCACCATATTACAAAACTCATTTGTAGCCCAATGCAATTTACTTAGAGTTTACCTTAAACAAAACACAACTGAAAACCAATGAAAAAGAATGATTAGGGGCAAAATGATTACAGTGTTCCAATACTTGAGAGACTGCCACAAAGAAGAGACCTACCATATTTTCCAAAGCACCAGAAGGCAAGGCAAGAAGCAATGGGTGGAAACTTATCAAGGAGGAAAGTGATCTAGAACTAAGGAGAAATTTCATGACAGTGAGAACAATTAACCAATGGAACAACTTCCCTCCAGAAGTTATGAATGCTCCAACACTGTAGGCTTTTAAGAACACATTGAACAGCCATTTGTCTGAAATGGTATCGATAGGGTCTCCTTTTTAAGTAGGGGGTTGGACTAGATAGAAGTCTTCCACGGTCTCTTCCAACTCTCTTCATCTGAATTCTGGAATGTTTTGCTACACGGAGATATTTATAATACAAAAAAGACACAAATTAGATTTTTGTCTTCTTTTCCTTTGTCCCGATGATTTGAAAAATGCTCTTAACATCTGAAAGTGTGCTACTGGATGTGCAAGTGCAAGTAAAATTGGAGGGAAATTCTATTTCTAATTATTCCTAAGGCTGTAAAGAGATATTGTATTCAAATAAGAGATCTTGATTTCCAGATGATTAAAAAAAACCTATTCATACTCTCTATAAAAACATCATGCAGGACCATTATGTATCTGAATTTGACAGCTAATTTTCACAATTATCCACCAGTAGTATGTTCCCAATATCATAATTTTATACATATAGGGCAACCCACCCAGGCCTTTTTTCATTGAGGAAGGGTCTAATTTTGCAAGATATTTTATATAAATATACATTTCAGAATAGTTCGAACTGAGCAGCATATTCACACAATATGATAATATAGATGACAATATAGCTCTCAATTTTTCATTTTTCAAATATTTACACTATTAGACTTCAGAATTCAGTACACATATTAGTAAAAGTGTTCATTCATGCTCTAAATAAATTCCTTCCCAAATCAGCTAAGATCAATGTCTGTCCAGTGTACACTACTACATAGGAAACAAGAACTAAATAATTACATGAAGCTACTTGTGTTCAGGACATAAATTTTTTGGGATCTGTTCAATTTGCACACCTACCTGCACTAAACAGACCATTTTTTTCTTCTGACAAGAAGTTAATTAGGAAGCCTAATGTTCTGTACCTTCATTTGCATTGTTGAAACGCCGCGTTTGATTGGTCAAAGCGCAGGGTGATCTGCTTGGTTTAACAAGCCGCACTGATTGGCCCGCTGAGAATCTCCCGCGATTGGCGGATACGAATCACGGGAGATTCAAAGTGGTGCCATCGGCAACGGCCGTCGCGGCTTGAGAATAAAAAGCCGCAAGTTTTCCCTTGGAGCCAGATCGGTTCCAGGGACCAATAAAGAGTTGAAACCTAGTCACCGCCTCCTGGTCTCCTTACCGATGGACATGACACTGGCGACGAGGATGAGATCTCGATTCTGAACCCCAACAAGCACGTGTCCGGCGGAAGCAAGACCGACGAGATGGCCAGCATCACTCTGCCTGCTCCCTTCTACCCCGCTAGCGAGGACTGGGAATCCTACATGGACAGATTCCGCATGTTCCTCGAATGCAGCGACATGAAGGACGCCACCGGGCTGAAGAAATGAGCCGTCTTCCTGACACACTGCGGGCCCGCAGTGTTCAAGATGGCGAAAGCCCTAGCGAAACCCGCTGACGTCACCGGGATGGACTGGGCCGACCTCGACCCCTTACTCCGAAAACACTACGCTCCCGCCGTACCCACCCTCATCAGACGGCACGAGTTTTATCGGTGGGACCAGAGGTCGGGTGAAAGCCTCAGCGACTTTGTTGCGGAACTGCGGAACCTAGGAGGACTATGCGGGTTCTCCGACATGGACAAGGCCCTACGGGACCGAGTCGTGCTCGGGCTTCGGGACCCAGTCCTACAGAGTCGGCTGATGGCCAAAGGCGATATCGCCCTCGTCGATGCCATCGCTGAAGCCACCGCAGCCAAGGCCACCAGGCAGTCAGCAAACGCATGCGGAGACTGGACGCCGGGGACCGCACCGCGAACAACAACCCTGGACAGGCCACCGAGGCCCAACCGGAAGCAAGTCACCACGAAACTACCACCCACCATGGCGAATTCCACTCCACCTCCGACACTTCGGATGAGGAGGAGGAAATCCACCGGCTCCAGGCAGGACGCGACCAGCGCAGTCGGCGGGGTCGTAAGTCGGGGACCGCGTGTGCCGATTGTGGAGGCGACCACCCTAGATCCGAGTGCCGGTTCTTCGATGCTGTCTGCCGGCACTGTGACAAAAAGGGTCACATCGCCCGCCTATGCCGATTAAAGAAAGCCTACAACCCCAGACGGCGGGACCACAGCGAGCGGAGATGGGACAGCACACCCCCCAGAACCAGAGATCGCCCAGCCGACAGCCGTTGGGACCGGAGCGGGCGAGCCCAACGAGGTGGTGAGACCTGGCAGAAGGAGGAAACCCACCATACGGTCATCATTGGCCACACATCAACCACCGATGTCCGAAAATTCTACGTGGAGGTAGGCATCGAAGGCGAGCCATGCAAGATGGAGGCAGACTCCGGGTCCTACCTCTCCATAGTCGCCTGGCAAGAAATCAAACACTTGGTGCCTACCATCCAAAAGAAGGGACTGGAGTACCAGAGACTAATCATCAAAGACTACCAGGGAAACCGCATCCCGATAGTCGGAACCGGACAATTCAAAGTAACATTTAAGGGCCTCATGGCAAAGCTTCCCCTAACAATCGTGGACCGAGACCGGCCCAGCCTTTTGGGACTGCAATGGTTCGCGCCGCTTGGCATCGAAGTCACGGGCATCAACCACATTGCCGAGACCGATTGGGAGCAGCAACTGGCATGGGACTTCCAGGAAGTGTTCGACGGCACCCTAAGCAAGTACTGAGGGCCCCCCATCTCCTTCAGCCTAGACCCTAACATTCCTCTGAGACGCCTAAAACCACGGCGGGTACCTTTTGCCAAAAATTGACGAGCAAATTGACAAGCTCGTCAAGCAAGGGGTCCTACAACCAACTGATCATGCCCAGTGGGAGACCCCAATAGTCATCCCAGTCAAGCCCGATGGGTTGGTGAGAATCTGCGGGGACTATAACCCTAAATTGCGCCTTGCAACAAAGCGCCTACCCCGTCCCAGTAGTGCAGCACCTTCTACACTCACTGGGGGGAGGCAAGGTTTTTGCGAAGCTCGACCTGGCCCAAGCATACCAACAGCTGCCAGTCGACGCAGAAACCGCGGAGGCGCAAACCATAGTCACCCACCAGGGAGCTTTCCGATGTAACCGACTCCAGTTTGGAGTCAGCGTGGTGCCTGGAATTTTCCAGAGCCTCATGAAGAGACTCTTGCAGGGCATCAAGGGGGTGGTGCCCTACTTCGACGATGTGCTGCTATCGGCAACCAACCAGCGAGAACTAGGGGGTCGGCTAAGGGAAGTGTTAACCAAGTTCAAGGAAACCAGGCTAAAAGTGAAGAGGGAAAAGTGCCAACTTTACACAGAGCGGGTTGAGTTCCTGGGATATCTCCTAGACCGGCATGGCATCCACCCCACCGAAACTAAAATCAGAGCCATTAAGGAGGCTCCCACACCCAGGACTAAAACGGAACTGCAGGCGTTTCTGGGACTGCTTAATTTTTACAATGTTTTCCTGCCCCAGAAGGCGACCGCGGCGGAGCCTTTGCATAGGCTCTTGGACAAGGCGGCTACCTGGACTTGGGGGAAACGAGAGGAAGCCGCCTTCAGGAGAACCAAGGACCTGCTCACCTCGGATGCCATCCTCATCCAATACAATGAGACCCTACCACTTGCCGTCACATGTGACGCCTCACCCTTCGGCATCGGCGCCGTCCTCAGCCACACAATCCCGGATGGAAGAGAAGCGCCCATCGCTTTCCTCTCCAGGAACTCACCAAACCGGAGCGGAACTATAGCCAGCTGGACAAGGAGGCCCTAGCCATTGTTGCAGCAGTGAAGAGGTTCCACGAGTACGTCTATGGCCGCACCTTCACAATCATCACGGACCACAAGCCGTTGCTGGGCATCCTGGCAAGAAACTGGGCCACCCCAAACATTTTATCTCCCAGGATGACAAGTTGGTCCGAGTTCCTTGCCGCCTACAGCTACCGACTCACACACCGACCCAGTAAGACTATTACACATGCAGACGCTTTGAGCCGCTCACCGCTACTTGACCTAGACACTGACCCAGCACCCACAACGAGCACCCTCAGCATAGAGACTCTGCCCAATCTACCCATAACCGCATCAGACATTGCCCGAGAAACCAATAAAGACAAACATCTGGCGCGGGTGTTACATTGGGTAGAGAAAGGGTGGCCGGAAAAGGACAACGACGAAGCATTCAAAACATTCCGGAACCGGCAAACGGAACTTTCGCTGCAAAAAGGGTGTGTACTGTGGGGGGGATAGGGTGGTTATCCCAGAAAAACTGCAAGGGAAGGTATTGGGGTTGTTACATGAGGGGCACCTGGGCATAGTTAGAATGAAAGCCCTGGCCAGAAGTTACGCTTGGTGGCTAGGAATGGATAAGCAAATCGAGGCCTGGGTGGCAAGGTGTCAACGCTGCCAAGAAACCAGACCGAGCCCTCCCGCGGCACCGATCCTGGAATGGGAAACCCCCAGGGGATCCTGGTCTAGGGTCCACATAGACTTTGCCGGGCCCACCAAGGGACATACATTCCTAGTCACCGTAGATGCTTACTCCAACTGGCTGGAGGTAAGCAACATGAAATCCACCACCACAGAGGCCATAACCAAGAAACTTTGCAAACTATTCGCAACCCATGGCCTCCCGGATGTCATCGTGTCGGACAATGGGCCCCAATTCACCTTGCTGGAATTTGAAAAATTCCTAGCGGAACGGGGCATATGACACGCACTGACAGCTCCGGTGCATCCGGCGGCAAACGGAAGGGCGGAACGGATGGTTCAATTCACGAAAAAAACCATCCAGAAAATCGAACACGGGGAAATCCAAGACAAAATAAATAAAATGCTTTTTATCCAACATATAACCCCGAACACAACAACGAACAAAAGCCCAGCAGAGCTACTGATGGGGAGGAAAATAAGGTCCCCACTCGACAGACTGCACCCCACATACAACCCGGAAAAAACCCCCAAACTCCTCCAGCAAGCACCGGTCTTTTGCGCCAGGCGATGCCGTCTACGCAAAAAACCTAACCAGAGACCCACTATGGGTACCAGCAACCATAACCCAACTGACAGGTCCCCGCTCGTACCGGCTGCAAACAACCGACGGACGAGCGTGGAAACGCCACATCGATCAAATAAGATCGAGAATGGCCACAAGAAACACAACCGACAAGCAACCAGACACAGAAAATCCCCTTAACACAAGCCAAGAGGGGAGGGAATACCCCGGGAACCAAATATACCCCAGAAACCAAATCCCAGAAGAAAGGAACCAGCCATACTCACCAGCAAGCAGCCAGCTCGAAGCCTCACCAGGGAGAAGCAGCCAGGCCAGCTCGACCAGCCCAGAAAGATCGGGCGGGAGCGGCGAGAACCGCAGCTCAACCAGCCCGGGTAGACCGGGAGGGAGCTGCGACAAGCGGCCCGGCAAGGCCTACCAGGCGGTTCCATCGACGAGGCCGAGAGACACAGAGAACCCAACCAAACCGACCTGGAGCCAACCAATGACTGACCTGCGCAGGTCCAGTAGGCAAGTGCGGAGCCCCGCCAACTTATGGGACTATGTTACGTAGGACCAAACCAAGAGGGGAGGGGTGTTCTGTACCTTCATTTGCATTCTTGAAACCCCGCGTTTTGATTGGTCAAAGCGCGGGGTGATCTGCTTGGTTTAGCGAGCCACACTGATTGGCCCGCTGAGAATCTCCCGCGATTGGTGGATACAAATCGCAGGAGATTCAAAGTGGTGTCATTGGCTGCGGCTGCCGCGGCTTGAGAATAAAAAGCCGTAAGTTTTCCCTTGGAGCCAGATGGGTTCCGGGGACCAATAAAGAGCTGAAACCTAGTCACTGCCTCCTGGTCTCCTTACCGACGGACACGACACCTAATAAAATAAATATATTAAGTGAAGAACTAAGAGAGGGGGAGTTTAGAATAGATACTGAGATTGAAGCATCCTTTCTGAAGGTATGGTAGCAAAAAACCTCCCATATTTCAATGAAATCATTATGGAGAAATACATCTTTAAATATTTAGTCCAAGCATAATACTAAAGCCAAAGGCCAAATTCACACTCACAACCACCCACCATTTATTTCTCTGATGTACAAATCAACATGCTCCGAGTGTTTTTTCTTTTTCAAACGTGGCTACTTAAAGATGCCAAACTTCTCAATAGTACCTAGCCATGGAATTCTGCTAATTGACATCTACACATCTTCAAGTTGCCAAGTTTGAAAAACGCTGCTTTATTTGCACCCTTGTTTGTGATTCCCTCTATATCTAGGTACATCACAATCCGTATCTAAAGTTCCCATCCATGTTTGGGGTTAGGGTGTTTTGCTCAGGAAACTATCCCTAATCCACATTTGGTTAAGGTAACGCCAGGTTTCCTGGCATTAAAAGCCTTACCTTTTCCCTCCACTCGGTGGAAGTTATAAACTGGGGTGGGAGTGGGGAATGCGGCTCCTATTGGCTAATTCAAATGCTTAATCTGGAGAGGAAGTGTGAGAGCACCGTTCTCATGCATCTGGAATGCTTGCAGGTTAGATTTCAACCCTTATTCTGTCTTTCTCTATCTCACTCACTAACACAAGCAAGCACAGTGCGGTCCCCAATGAAATTAAGAGCAGAGAGAGAGAGGGAGAGAGGAAGGGAGGGAGGGAAAAAAAAAAGAGGCAGACAGAGAGACAGAGACAGAGATGAAACCGCAACAGGAGCAATCAAATTGCCCTGCTTCCCGCAACTCTCTTCATTAGCTGAAGTGACATCACTTGTTTTACATGAGGAGGGAGAACCATCACGCAGAAATTTGGGGAACAAGCCATCCCCCTCAAAGCAGCCAAAGCAAGAGATTCCCAAAGGTAACAGAAGTGCTTTCCTACAGGTCAAAGAAACATACAGGTCGAGGTATAGACAGGTGAGGGGATGGGTCTAAGTCCAGAAATCGGCTAAGCTCATTGTGGAGAAAACCAGGATCTTACCTTAGAGACAAGAAGAGCTGCTTCTGAGCTGCTCCGCTGGGTCCCTCCTCCCGGGACTGCAGGCTGCTGCTTGTTTTAGGAGGAGGGAAACATCCTTTGCTTCAGGCAAAAATTCTCCAGGATTTCATCTCCTAAGCTGCAGAAACACTCTGGTTCAGCTTTATCTGCGGCTCCCACATCCCTGAGCATCCTTCTCACTGCAGCTGCTTCCTACCAGCATTCCCTTGTGCCAACCAGCCAGCTGCTGTGTGGGAGGCATTATGAAAATGCCAGACACCCCCTCTCCCAGGCAAGTGGTGAAAAGGGAAAAAGGAAGGGGGGAAAGAATCAAAACACAAAAGTTTCCTTTGGGAAGGATGGGCCAGAGTGATACATCAGGTGTTCTAGGTTATACTGACTAAGCCCTTTTCCTCCCTGGGTCATTCAATAGTATCATTCAATTGTCTCTGTGCCCATTTAACAGAAATGAAAAGAGGTGGTATATTCAAATAATGGTGCTTGTGTTGCTCCAAGTCACTGATCAGGAAACAGCTAGCCTTCCTTGTAAATGTGCACTTTGCTTTGCCTAGATTTTACACATAACTATTCTAGTTAAATGTTCTCACTACTTCCCAAAGAAACCCTGATTTGATTTTCATGGGCAAAATAGAAGAATAAGCCAGATTCCCTTTAATCAATTTTGTCCAAGTTGGAACATCTTCACGTGGTTTGGAGCCTTTTCCCACTACTGAGCTCAAATGTTTTCCACCCATCCTTGAGTAAGCAAAAATAAAAAATAAAAATGATTTGATTTTGTGCTACCAAATTAGTTTTTTTACTCCTGGAAACCTCACACGTTTCCTCCATGACCTTCTGTCCCTAACCTGATTCTTCGGATCTTCTAACACTGCACTCATCACCACTGTAATTGAGTCTATTCATCTCATTGCTGGTCATCCTCCTTTTTTTTTCTTTCCACCTTTTCCAGCCTTAGTTTTCCACCTTGAAAAGTTTCATCCCATTGCAGAGTCTTGTCCTGTATCTATTGTCTCTGTTGTAGTTCACATACTCAGCTGGACTTCCCTCCATGGTCCCAGGTGCAAAACCTAATAAATTTCATGCACTTTGAGGGTACTTTTGGACAGTATGGATTAAAAGGAGGAAATTTACTGGTATAATTAAAGTCACCCTAAAGTTGGAGATGAAATGGCAAGGGATGCACAATACATGCAAAAGGGGGAATGGCCATATTAGGTTTATGAACTATAAATTGTCACTGAGAACAAGACTAGATTTCCTTGCATATTTCCTATTATTTATTTTATGTTTTGTATCTATACTGGAGAAAGACTTCCCTGCAACCTCCCTAAGGCACCTTCCTTTGTTGAGGGCTAATACTGTAGAGAAAATAGAGCAAGGGAATGAAAGAATGAATCCTTGCTGATCTTCTCCAGATGATTTAAATTACAGCTTTCATAATCTCCATCAGATCTAATGACAGCTTATCTCATATTTTCACAATATGAACATAGACTTCCATTATTAACTATGGTAACAAAAATATTAAAATATGTGCAAAACAAACTCCACCCTTCATTGCCTGCATCCTGACTTGGAACGCAAATACGTAAGTGTTTTCATGATTATACTGTATTGCATATGTTATCACTTGCAGCTCTTTGGCCCCCTTCCGGTGCCTATGATATCAAACGAATGTAGCAGCATCCATTTATAAACTGCAAAGATTAACATACTTTGCAAAATGCTATTGTGGCAGCCACAAATATTTTTTATGTGGTTCAAGATAAGAATATTTCTTTTGTCATTAAAACATTGCTTTGTTCTGTCATACTGGATAAACAGAACGTACATGCACAGGGGTATAAGTGCATATGTATGTAGGGGATAATTTTCTTTGTATGGAAGAGCCATGTCACCTCTACATGACATTTTTTGTTGATTAGCCATGCATTTGTGGAAATCATTTAATGTAAAGGCAATATTGCCAACAGATAAACTTTTATGGCCTCAGAAGCAAAGCACCGTTGGACTGGTTAGTTTTAAGACAGCAGGCTACCAGGGATGCCATGGCTTTAGTCTAAACTAGAAAGTCATATCCAAGGAAAAAAACTTTTGATATTTACGTACCTAGAAACAAAGTCTCACATGGCAATTTCCCCACCTCCTTTTAGGATACATAAAGATTTAAAATAGAGGTTGGAAAATACCACATCTATTCCAAAAACCTACAAATTTGGAATTCCTTGCCTGAAGCAACGATTTGGATACTTCATGGAAAAGTTTGTCCTATGATTTTTAGATTGACAGATGACCTTGTGCAAAAATATGTTACCTCTTGTTCCCATGGCCTACAAACCTAAAGTAGAAATGGGGGAGTCACATTTATTACACACTACAATTAGAGCTAATGTAGTGCTGCAAGCAAAAATATGCACATCTGATTAATGATATGGATGATGAATGAACCAGGACTAGAGGTATGTTCATATGTGGAATATAAGTACACACATATATGTATGCATTATTCCAAAATAATTGGTTCATCATGTCAAGTCAAACTCAATAAACATGCCAGGAAATAATTATTTCCCATTCATACACAAACATATTTACAACAACAATACCAGTGTCAACTCATAAAACATTTTGTATACATGTTTTATAGTTGACAACAGAAAGAAGAGGGGGGGGGGGAGTTTCAAAGAGCAGCCAGTAGTGTGGAATCAAAAGTATATCCCATTCATATTTTCTTCAAAGACTGATTAGATGACTGAAGCTTCTGCCCTGTAAAAATCTAATTGGAGAGCGTTATTGATGACTCTTGGCTATGGACGTTTTTTTCGTTGGATGATACACCCAGAGGGCTGGGGGGGGGAAGCAGGGTCAAAGGTGACAGTGAATTACGTATCTCAGAGTTGGCTATGCCAGGTAAATGCTTGATGCAGAATGTTAACTTCAAATAAATCTTTGTTAGTTTTGGGAGTGTGGCTCAAGGCTCATGATTTAATTGGAGTAACTGCCGGAATCCTGACAACTGGTTTCTGTGGGATACTTCCAAATAAGGACTTTGCCATTTCAGAATCCCTCTGAGCCTCCATAATCTCATGATATGAACATTATCTTATTTCTGGTTTAACTTTAATATATTTGAAATCACAATTAAATTAGTATTTGAAACAATGTTAGAGTGTGGAGTTTCTGCCCAGTTTGCTGAAACTCTTGTCACATCGCATCTTCTGCTCCAGGACTTCAACTATCCTAGCATACCTTTCAAAGAAATTTGACTGTTGTTTCCTCTGTGGCAGAACTCTGGTTTTTTTTGTATATACCGGAAGTGAGATAAATGGATACTGCACATAGTAAGAATAAGTATGGCAAACTCTTAAGTAACTCTACTTCTCTATAGAGTGGGAATAAGCCAGGGATCCACAAATTATTCACTTCATTGATCCCTTTGTGAAGTTTCAGATAGTTAATTAACTCCCAAACACTCATCATATGAAAATAATTTAATAACTACCATTTTTCTAAAATATTATGAATCATCATCATAATAATGATCCCTTGTATTAACCCATTAAATCTTGGAGGTCAATATTGACCTCTTTGGAGAACCCTGGAATATGCTACTAGCTATCCACTTTGTAAGATCAGTGGAAGAGAATATGATCACAGAAGTTTTTAACATCTTTTCAGGAATTCAGAAGTGGAAGTAGTGACAAATGTGGAAGTGTTTTCAGATTTCTTATATTTTCTTGGAAGAAATGCATCAGCAAATATTTGATCCTGAGAAGAAATCAGCTCCAAAAATAAAATAAAATAAAATTGCTGTTTCCACTGCTTTTTGTTTAATTTCCTCATTTCCATTTCTATAAGTGCATATTTTCATGTGCCTATAATGATGCTTGATAATTATCAGAATCTGAGGGTAAAGGGTGACAACAAGAGAAATAACACTGCAGAAAAAGAAATAGAACTGAAGGCAATAAATTAGTGAGGGAGAACATAATCCATTCTCAAACCTCCTGCTTAATCACCTGTGCATGTTTTCTTCAAACACATGAAAGTTAGTACAGATGCCCACCTCAGCTGTCATTTTGACAAAGATGGTTATTAAAGAATAACCAGAAGAAAAAAAAAAGGTTCCTAAAACTATAATAACAGAATCAACCTTTCCAAATTTGTCAGTTGTTCATTGCCAGGACTCCTCCTACACATTAGCCCTCATTGTTTAATTTCGCAGTTAATCACAAATTGATAAAGCATTGCATTTTCTAAATGTTGCCTGGTAATTTTGACCTTGTGGAAAGTTGCTATGGAAAAGAAGTTGATGTCATTAGCACAAAAAGCACTGAATTTACACATACAACAGGAACAGGGCTATTTATACAGAGAGCATTTTACCCTAGCCTCCTTCTTTCAGTGCTGTCATAGAGGAAAAAAGAGTGATTTTCCTCAGTCCTGTCTGAGATAGATTTTGCTAACTTGTCAAGAAAGCTCTGAATTCGTGATGGCGAATCTATGGCATGTGTGCCACAGGTGGCACGTAGAGCCATTTGTGCGGGCATGCAAGCCCCAGTCAAACTTACCTGCATTACGCATGCGTGTGCCTCCCAGCTGATTTTCGGCCCATTTGAGGCTGTTTTTGCCCTCCTGGAGGCTCAAGGGAAGCCTCTGCAGTCTCGGGAAGCTGAAAAACTGGCCTTCCGGAAATACCGGAAGTGCCGAAACAGGCCTATTTTCAACCTCCCAAGGCTCCAGAAGCTTCCTTCGAGCCTCTCGGAGGGCAAAAATGGCCCTGGGCTCCAGAGGCCCTCTGGAGGCTGAAAACGGGCACTTCCGGTATTTCCAGAAGGCCCATTTTTCAGCCTCACGAAGCTGCAGAGGCTTCCCTTGAGCCTTCAGGAGGGCGAAAACAGCCTCAAATGGGCCAAAAATCAGCTGGGAGGTGCACACATGCACAGTGCAGGTAAGGGTGCAGGGCGGGGTGTTGCGTGCACATGCGCGGGGGGCACATTGCATCGTGAGTGCTGGCATGCACGAACTTTCGGCACCCCACAACAAAAAGTTTCACCATCACTGCTCTGAATTCATGCAGAGCAAAGGACAGAAGGTTGGGGGGGGGGAGGTGTCATTTAGCAGATTATTCAGGCATATTTATCTACTTAAGTCTATGCTTTTCTAATAGTAACCTTGAAAGATTCCAGAACTTTTCCTTAAAGTGTGTAAGGCAGTGTCGTATCATCTAGTACTATTGACCATTCACAAATAATTGAACTCCACACACCACTCCGTATACCTGTAGTTGTTTATTTATGTCCTTACACATCTTGTCCTGTGAACAAGTATTAGGATGCAAGGGGGAGAAAAAGACATGGGGTTAAATTATGTGCTTGAAGAAAAGCAAGATCACAAATTATTTTTAAAATAAAGGAGACTCCCAGTATGGACATTACAGTATCTGAAATTCAAACTTTGGGGATAAATCTAATCCAGTCATTAGGACCTTTACATGTAGTGATATGCTTTCCTCCAGTATTCTTCCTGAATGGTAGGCTGGCACCAAGATGAAAGTCCTGTCATGAAGACATGTCTTCAATGCCATCTCAATATTGAGACAAAAAAAGTATATGGAAGAATCTGTATAATACTACCTAACTTCCATTGTTGCTTTTTGAACTTGACACATTGCTTAGAATTATATCCAGTGCTGAAAAGCTAAGAACTGTTTAATTTTGCTATATGTTGTTGATCATATTCCAAGATGGTGTCAGTTTCAAATGGGCGAATGCATTTTGAAAAGTCAGTGAGTAACTATTTGTTTCTTTTAGACATAGAGGTTCCTGGGAAAGGTCTAGGTGCAACCTGAAATCATCTTAGTACCTGACAGAACCTAATTTGTATGTCTGTAATCTACTCCCATATTTCATCATACTATACTGTAAGTAAACGGAGCTTATAATGATTAATTATTAATCATAATGATAATGAGAGTGTAGCTTGAATATTAGGCACTTTCCCTTTCCATTCCTTTCCTTATGTTTTTCCCTCTGCTCTTGAGAATTTGAAACTTTACACAGTATTTTGCAAGCTAAAGGGCAACTTGAACAATGTTTGCAAAACATTCTACCACTAATGAATAGCCTTTTAAATTTTAAGTTGGTATAGAGATGTGGATCTTCCTGTGGTAGTTTCTGCCTTAAGATCGGAATCTGCCTTCACTCAGTCTATCACAATTTTGTTTAGCATTTGACCCAGCATCAGAACATGAATGGAATGACATTTTTTGTAACCTAGTTTCATTTCATCCATGATCTGGTCTCTGACTTCCTGATATCTGTCAATAAAATTTAGCTATAGTTGACCAACACAATCTAATATTAGCAGAGCTTGCAAATTTGTGTGGTGGTTAAAGCAATTGGGAGACTGTGACTTCTAGTCCCGCCTTAGGTATAAAGCCAACGGAATGACCTTGAACCAATCCCTCCTTCCCTAGAAAGGTGGCAACGGCAAGCCACTTCTGAAATCTTGCCAAGCAATCTTCAATTAATTGTTATGATTAATGGTTAATCATAATGATAATGATTGAAACTAATTAACTGCAGTTCCAAAATTATTGAAATTTTCAGAACCGGTTTCGTCTAATGGTTAAGGCATCAGGCTAGAAAGTGGTAAGCTGTAATTCTGACCCCACCTTAGACACAAAGTCAGCTGAGTGACCTTGGTCTAGTCCAGGGGTGTCCAACCTTGGCAACTTTAAGACTTGTGGACTTCAACTCCCAGAGTTCCTCAGCCAGCAAGCTGGCTGAGGAACTCTGGGAGTTGAAGTCCACAAGTCTTAAAGTTGCCAAGGTTGGACACCTCTGGTCTAGTCGCTTTCCCTCAGCTCTAAGAAGGAGACAATGACAAACTACTTCTGAAAAACTTTGCCAGAAAAACAGCAAGGACTTGTCCAGGCAGCCCAAGAACTGGACATGATTGAAAAAAGATATAATTGATCAGCACCATCCAATATTAGCACCACTAGGAAGAGATCAGCACATAACATCAGAAACTAAAGGAAAAGAATGAAATCATCTGAGTTGGTAATCTGAGAGTTCTTCCACCATACAGTAGAGTGTTTCCTAAATAATCTTATCTATGAGTCAGTAGATACTTGGTGTTATGCACTTCTCCAGTGCTCATTGCCTACAGCTAAATGATCATTTTAACCTTCAGAAAGGAAGAGTCTAGATAGCTGGCAAAAATTATAACTGTCTTAAATCAGATAGTCAAGTACTAGTCCATGCAGGAGTTTTTCCTGTTTTCGTAAGCAGCATTGCACATCAAAGCACACCAAAGGCCATTCTTGAATATTTATTAATAGGGGAAGGAATATAAGACCAGAGGCAGGTACATAACCTTTTAAAACACAAACAGAACTTTGTAGGTGTCAAACATTTTTTAAAAAATGTATGATTCACATATTAAGGCAAAGACAGAGATTTTTTTTTAAATTCTACCATTTAATAATGATTGGGACATAGGAATGGAAAAAAACCTTGGAGGCCTTCTAGTCTAACCCTCTGCCCAAGGCAGGAGTCTTCATATCAACTCTAACAAATGATTATCCAATCTTTACTTGAAAATCTTCAGTGATGAAGCACTGACCTCAGGAGGCGAGCTGTTCCACTACTTAATTGTTCTATGAGAAAGTATTTTCAGGTTGGATCCCACTCTGATGAACTTTCATCCATTGCTTCTTGTGCAACCATTAGAATAGAACAGAATAGAATTATTTATTGGCCAAGTGTGATTGTACACACAAGGAATTTGTTTTCAGTGTACATAAAAAAATACAAGAATCATAAGATACAAGACTTAGTGATAGTCATAGGATAGTAAATAAGCAATCAAATCATACTAGAAAACTAAATAAAACAATATAAATTGTAAAGATACAAGCAACAAGGTTATAGTCATAAGTAGGAGATAGGTAATAGGAAGGATGAGAATAATAGTAATACAATCTTAGTAAATAGTTTGACAGTGTTGTGGGAATTAGTTGTTTTGCAGAGTGATGGCATGTGGGGAAAAGTGTCCTTGTGTCTAGCTGTTCTGGTGTGGAATGCTCTATAAGTCATTTTGAGGGTAGAAGTTGAAACAATTTATGTCCAGAATGTGAGGTTTGTAGATATTTTCACAGCCCGCTTTTTGACTCGTGCAGTATACAGGTCCTCAATGGAAGGCAGGTTGGTAGTAATTGTTTTTTCTGCAGTCATAATTACTCTCTGGAGTCTGTGTCTTTCTGGTTTGGTGGCAGAGCCAAACCAGACAATTAGAGGTACAGAGGACAGATTCAATAGTTCCTCTGTAGAACTGAATCAGCAGTTCCTTGGGCAGTTTGAGCTTTCTGAGTAGGTGCAGACAGAACATTGTTGTGCTTTTTAAATGGCGTTTTTTATTTTAGGTATCCATTTTAAGTTGAGATATGATAGAACCTGGAAACTTGAAGATCTCTACTTTGATACTGTGTTGTCTAGTATTGTAAGAGGTGGTAAATATTAGGAGAAACTCTCCTATACTCCCACCTCTTACAATACTAGAAAACACAGTATCAACAGTAGAGATCTTCAAGTTTCTACGGTTTTGAGTGTGTTTAGTTCAAGATTGTTCCAGTTGCACCACAAGGCTAGTTGTTCAAATTCCTGTCTGTATGCAGATTCCTTGTCTCGAATGAGACCAATCAATGTTGTATCATCTGTAAACTTCAGTACTTTAACAGAGGGATTTTTTGAGATGCAGTCATTGGTATATATAGAGAAGTAGAGAACACACAGCCCTGGGGAAGCCCTGTGCTAATTGTACAGGTATCTGATGTGATTTTGCCTAGCTCCACTAGGTACTATTCACATTAGGTACTAGAGAGAATAAAATGATGCCCTCTTCCTGGCAGACCTTCAAGTATTAGAAGACTGCTATCATGTCTCCCCTCAGTCTTCTCTTCATAAAGCTAAATATAACTAGCTCCTTTAGTCATTTTTACAGAATTTAGTCTATAGACCCTTTATCACATTCATAAAACATAAATTAGATTTTAATCATTGTTTGAGGCAAATGGTACAAGTCTTTGGTTGTTGCCCAAACACAGTAAATGAATCTATAGTACTTAAAAAGAATTATGCATAACATTACAGATATTGGTTGAATGCCAGCAATAAACTAAATTTGTGTTTCGGTTATATCAGCTATCCTTCACAACTACTTATGAAGATGAATACTTTTTAAATAGTGTTTTCTTCTTCTAAAGTCTGTAAACATATGCTTTGAAAAGAAACATACATTCATAATTTGTCACTGCATGAGGGAAAAAATGAACCCCTAGGGCAAGCTTTGAGCTAGTAAATAATCTTTTATAAAACTTGTACGTAAGGATATATACTTACCCATGCAAATGAAAGTAGACATGGTTAGAACTTCTTTGTTGTGGGGCCCCACAAGTAGAATAACTTGGAGGCATTCCCTGAGCCTCCACTGAAATCTTATCAGGACTTCTTTCCAGATGTTTGTAGAATAAGTTTTGAATTTAAGAAGCTTGCATGCTGGAGATTTGTTTTAACGTTTTGGTGTATTTTCCTATGCCGTCTATCAACACATTCCTATTTATTAATAATGCTTTAAATCATTTTGTAATCCATCCAGAATGCCGTGGGATAATGTGTTTATGGTTATGCATGTCGTGCTGAATTGGACCAAGGCATACTTTAATCTAGGAATTTATTATAATGGCCAGATGCTGAAGGTTCTTGTGAGCAAATGAAGCCATCTCCCTTTCCAACTACTATTCCTCTGTGATGGTATCAATAGTTCTTGACTTACATCTTTTATTTAGTGACATTTGAAGTTACAACAGCACTGAAAAAATGCGACTTGTGACCATTTTCCACACAACCGTTGCATCTCTGTGATCATACGACCAAAATTCAGATATTCAGTAACTGGTTCATATTTATATTTGCAGTGTCCCGGGGTCATGTGATCACATTTTGCGATCTTCTGACAAAAAAAAATGTCAGTTGGGAAACTGGATTCACTTTACAACTATGTTACTAACTTAATTGCAGTGATTCACTTAACAACTGTGGCAAGAATGATTGTAAAATGAGGCAAAACTCACATGACAAATGTCTCACTTAGCAACAGAAATTTTGGGGTCAATTATAGGTGTAAGTCAAGGACTACCTATATTTGAAGCATGTAGCCCATGAGCTGGAGATCATATTTCATTCTCAAAACAAATAGCCCTTGCAAACCTGTCGTCCTTCCTGTGAAATTATCTTCTCTAAAGAAATTGATTTTAGTGGTCAACACAATATCTTGTGGTAGTGAAGTTTAGGACTCTACCTTTAAAAAGTCAGCTGAGAGAGATCGTGAAATCACACAAAGTCAGATATTTGTGCTCCTGTTATAATGGTTACCCACTTTTATACATTTTCTTTTTCTTTTTTCAAATGTAGTGACCAAGCATATACATTGTTTCAGACACAACATGTACCACATATAAGGACCTCTTTAGTAATAGCTTATACCCCATATCAGTTACTGAATATGGGAATGTATGGAATTTCTTTTTGCCCCAAATACATATTATACTTAATTAAATGTATTGGTCATTTGGTTGGCCATTAACTCTGAGCTCTTTCTAAAGTTTTCATAACATCCTGTTTTTAATCACCTTGCAGACATTGGTGTCACCTCCAAATCTAACCTGCTTACTGCTTTTCCTAAATCAAGGTAACTATCAACTGGCTAAGAAGCAGTTTATACATTCTACAGAATTTCAAGGATGCTATTTCCTGCTTCCTTCCAGGAAGGAAACTGCCAGTAAATATTTACATTTTCCTTTAACCAATTAGCAATCTATAAAAGGACATTTGTCAAATATTTTGTAAGACCAAGTGTACAATATTGAACAGGTTCTTCTACGTCCACATATCTATGTGGACACTACCAAGTTTGGCGAGATCTGTGCTAAAACCAAAAAATACTTTAAAAAACAAGAAACAGAAAATGCAAAGATATTTTTTTAAAAAGATTGTCAAGATATTCATTCTTGACCAACTTTGTAAGTATTCTTATAGCAAAATAATCTACACCACTGGGAAGTATTATTATAATATGCACTCGGACCAGTCATTACCACAGGATCATTAACTACTATGAAAGGGAAAACTGGGCTTCTGCCATCAATTTAGTTCATTGTTATTAACTAAACCAGTGAAAAATATCCAGGGATGAGATCCAAACAATCTTCTAGAGCAAGCAGCATCGCAGAGATTAAGCTGCTGCAGAATAAGTATTGGCAGCATTACTACATAAGATGGCATGTTCTCTATTAGCAGATTGCAGCTTCTATCTATGGTCAAATGTAGAAATATATCCTATCATTTTATACATACAGAATGACTTGTACAATTATACACAATTTAGACTGCCAAATGAATTTAATATTTGAGGAAGATATCCATGGCAATCAATGATCTAATGCTGCTACTGATGTAAATGCTACTGCCCAAAGTAGAATTTTCTTCATGATCCAAATAGCAGCCACAGACGGCAGAAGTGGGGGCAGTATTATTTCGCCTTCCCCCTTCCACTAAAAGTAGGGAAATGCTAATTATGTAATATCACATCAAAAGAGCTGGCATTTTGCCTCTTGCAGGATTTTTTTGGGGTACTTAGTTTCCAAACACGCTCAGATACTAAGCTTTGTTTAAAGAACTGGATTGCAGCAATCCAAATAGCTGCAAAATAGTGTTAACATTTTTCATTCATCCAATAATTCTTGAAATAGCTGCAAATAGCTGCAAAATAGTGTTAACATTTTTCATTCATCCAATAATTCTTGAAATTTTCATGGTGGCAACAAAAGTTTTACTGAACAGTGGTTACACAGAGAGAAGACAAACAAATAAGGGATTTATAACAGTTTAAGGATGAAAAAGTTAAGTTACTACAAAAAAGTCAATTCTGGATATTTATAGAGAAGCAAACAGAACATTGCAACTGTACAGATTCTGAAAGGCATCTGCTAAGCTTCATTTGACAACCTATGAGAAAATAATTGTGAAAAATGTTCCTAACTGTTTACACATCTCGCAAGACCAAGAATCTGCTTTCATTTGCTTTTGGTGGTACAGAGGGGAGTAGAAAAGTAGGGAGATACTAAGAGGGGCATTTTCTCTATGTCAGAATCATGTCTCCAATATGAGCGAAGGCTTCCAGCTTAGTATGAAATCATAAAGGTGTTTGGGGAAAGAACTATCAAAGGAACTGCCCAGCCCTTCTCTGAGATCTTGCAGAAGCAGCGCAGTAGATTTCCCATTTGAATTCAGAATTTTGTCAAAGAATGTATTCCACAAATCACTTTTGGTGGACCTAAACAAGAAGAAAAAAGCACTTTTTTGAGAATATTCTGCATACTGCCACTTCCAGATTCTTATATAAATTTGTACTTTCCCAGTTGTCCTCAAATGCAGCCATAAAGTTCCCACCTAGATGTAAATGCTTTATTTATTTCATAAACCACATCATGAGACCTACAGTATGTGGTCTCTAAATACGATGAAATATAAAGGAACTTTGAAAGCATTGAAATCATATTTGTGGATGTTATGCCTTCTACTCTAAGAAATGCCATGTGCTCTAAGAAAGAAAAAAAAGCTGGCACAAGAAGTAATTTATTTCTAAGCATTAACTGAATTGGATTCAGAGCATGAAATTAAGAGTTAATATTAATTGCTCTGCACTTGTAGGATTTTATGATTTCCAAAAAGTTTGTTCATTTCAAAGTGAAATACTAAATTTTCAAATATACAAATATATCTCAATTCTGAAACACAGTAAAAACTCTGCAGATATTTCATAACAAATGGTCTAAATGTCTAAAACTACAATACTGGAAATAGACTTCTTTGAAAATCTACTTTTGCCATTTATTTCAGTTTTATAGATTAGATAGATAGAATTCTTTATGGGCCAAGTGTGATTGGACACACAAGGAATTTGTCTTGGTGCAAATGCTCTCAGTATACATAAAAGAAAAGATACAAGAAGTCAAGAGTCAAGAATCATAAGGTGCAACACTTAATGATGGTCATAGGGTACAATAAGCAATCAAATCATATTATATTATTTCACTGCATGTGTTTATTCAAAGGGAAGGTTTTGATGCAGATAAAAAGCTCCAAGAATGAACACTGATGCAGTGCACCTTTCTAAAACAAACAAATTTCCCCCCTAAAATGAAGATTGTGTACTATATTTTGTTTCTACTGACTAGTTTTGGAAGAGGGTAATAATACAAAATTACAATTGTACACAAATTAAACATTGCCTCAAAAATGTTGCATGTCTATGCCTGCTGAAAGAAAGAACAATTCTCTTCTATTTGGTCAGCATGGAGATTGCATAAGTCAGATTTTTTTTATTAGTTTTCAAAGTTTATTACTTGAATTTTAGTGAACTAATGTGCCTAGACAGAGAAGAGAGCATTATCTAACTGAAAATCTTCCATCTGTGCAATATAAGCATCAATTTAGGGACAGGAATAAGTGCATACATGCAAATATTTCAGTAGATATTCTGAACAGTCTGATCCCTTCAAGCATCCTGCTTAAATCTGCTTGAAAAACTCATCATCTGCATTTCATTAGCTCGTTCAATGAAGCTGTTGATGCACATTCATCTATTTAAAGCTCACTCCTAAAAGGAAATGCTATAAAAAGGCAACATTTTTTTTAGAATGCATCAGATAAATCTATCTATATTAAAACTGGGTAATTTAATTATCAAGTTGTTATGATGGCTTAGAATTCTAAGAAAGAAACCAATAGGAAATAAAAAAAATACATTCCCTTGATTGCATAGGTGATAAAAATAAGTACTCTAAAATAAAGTTAAAAACAAATAATACAAATGGACAATTTAATATACTGTAGATCAGAAAGGGTTCAGTAGGATAGCTCTTGGTATATCTCACAGTGGCTTAATTCAACCAAGTAAGGGCTATATAATATAGATACCCCAGATTTCATGAGACCATTCTGAATCCCAATATGTGATAGAAAGGTAAATAGAATTCAGTCCAATTGTAATGATTCGATCAATCAGTCAAATCAACCAATACTTTTTCTATTCTCTGGAGAACTGATTACACTTGCATTATTCCATGCAATGTATTAGATCAGAGTTCCCCAACCTCTCTGGCTTTGCGGATTAGTGGGGGGAGGGAAGGAGACGGTTCTGTGTGAGCAGTGGGCAAGTGTACACCCATGCAGCGCCATGTGCATGAGTGGAGGGCATGTGTGCCTGGTGCTTGAGCAAATGGACCATGTGCACAAGCACTTGCCTGCTGCTTATGTAAATGAGGATGCACATGCATCTCGCCTGCCACTTCTGCAGCCCAGTTCCCAACGGCTCAAGGCCTGGTAATGGACCTTGGCATTGGTGGAATTCAAATTACTACCGGTTCTGTGGGCGTGGCTTGGTGGGTGTGACAGGGGAAAGATACCGTAAGATCTCCAGTCAGAGGTGCTATTTGCCAGTTCTCTGAACTACTCAAAATTTCCACTACTGGTTCTCCAGAACTGGTCAGAACCTGCTCAATAACCACCTCTGGACCCCGGTTTGAGGGTTGTGGACCCCTGTGTTAGAAACAGTAGAAGAAAGACAATTGTGGGATAGTAGCCACTAATCTACA
Source organism: Hydrophis major (assembly GCA_033807585.1). Classification (NCBI taxonomy): domain Eukaryota; kingdom Metazoa; phylum Chordata; class Lepidosauria; order Squamata; family Elapidae; genus Hydrophis; species Hydrophis major. Next base: position 77,271,732 of record CM066328.1, on the reverse strand, counting down.
GCAAAACTTGGAAACAGCACTAAATATTAATTACTTATATTAACAAAGATCAAGTGATCAGAGAATAAACTCTCTATATTATAAAATGCTGAATTCTAATTTCATACCTTTTAATTATTGCATGTGATAAAGAAGGGATATAGCAAATTTAATTTCAAGTCTTCAAATCAGGAAGCATTCTTTGTAATTAAAGAGAATTTACTTTGCTTATCCATGAGCAACAGGGTTGTATGGGGGATGTGAACTTTTGTTTCAAATTAAACACTTTAACCAGTATACTATACAGGCTAAACAATAGAATACACTGATTCTGAAAAGAGATGAGAAGCAGTCTGCATCAGTTGATTTACTCAGCCCTTAATCAGCTATACTATCTTATTGGTCTGGGCAGCACTACTATTTAAGATGGAGTTACCCCAGGTATGTCTTGTCCTAAACTTCCCAACACTGGAGAAAACTTTTCCATAGCCACCGTATGGAACATGGGATCTTTCATCAATAAGGAATGTTTAGAGGCTACTTAAATAGCATTTTTACCTCACCATTTGTCCAGACAGCACAAAACAGTGTACAAAAGGCTTTTCTCTTAGCCCTACAACTGCTGTCCAAAAGAAACTAAACCGACAATGCAAATACATGAGTTCATAAAATTCACATGAAGTCTGTGTGGTTAATCAGAGATCTGCACTATCCACCCGACAACGATAATATCTTGAAAGAATCTGTGAGCCACAGTGCAAAGTGAAGAGTCACCTGTGTCACTTCTAGCTAACTTGGCCCATCCTCAAGAGCAAAGGAGCATAATTCAGGGATCTCATTAAGTTATCCAAAGATTTCACTATGATTAAGCATATAGTGACTAATGACAGTGATGGCTCCAGTGTTGTTTTTTTTCCAAGTGTATCACCTTGGCATCTACTCAAAACCTATGGGTAAACTTTAACCCTGCTTTAGAGTATTGAAAAACTTTCTGGAACAGGATATAGGGCTGTGAAGGCCATTCATCCTCAACAGGGAGGATCGGCAGGTATTGATTTTTCAATGACTAATTTATTTTCAAACGTCTGTCTGCTATATCCTTAGTATTAAAAATTATTATAAATGTTTGACACAAATATTTAGCAACAAAAAGTTTGTATTTTCCAGGTACTAGATCATTCTTTGGCTAAATGCAAAGCATTGGAAGAAGTAAGAAGCCATAATACTGTGATGGGTAGCTTCTAGTTTCTACTTCTGGAATGGCGAAGGTCCAATCCATCCACCCTTTTGGTTAAAGGGATTAACTGTTTCTGCTTTAGAAGGCAGTTATAGTTAATCCTGTTAGTCAGTGACTGGATTCATGTGTTATGCTAAAACATAATGTGGTTGGCTTGGTTTTAGCTTGGTTATTCAACAAATCATGGCTATAGGCACAACAGGATATAACACAAAGTGTTCCTGATATTTTTTTCCCCCCCACATTGCAATTCTACATTAAAGTTGATACCACATTTAATAGTTTTACTATAACATGAAATAAGTTTTATTTTATCATTTCATTGTTTAACAGATATTTAAATTATTTGACATCTTAGCAGAATTTATTTAATCAAAATTCTGGCCCATCCAACTCCAAATTACTGTTGGCAGCTTTATAAAGTGAAAAAAAACAACAACCCAAGTCTATAAAAACAAAAAAAAATTACAAACAATATATATGCAAGGTAATAAAACCATTCTTCTACATCTTCTCTACCTTAAGAAGCTCAAAGTCAGGTTTTTAAAGAATGTTTGAACAAAGGCAAGATGGTCACTACAGAAGAAACCTACTAGGAATCTTGGCTGGTGTGATCCAGGAGAAGAGCTTTTTTTGCCTTTTTTGCCCTTGCCCTTTGGAACATTTTGCCACAGGAGATGAGATGTGCCCCTCTCTCATTTACCTTCAGGAAAAGCCTCAAAACTTGGCTATGCTGATTAGGTTGGACTCATGAAAGAGAAGCTGTTGGCTGGAGTTGATTGCTGCAGTAATAGACAAGGAACCACCATCTCTCTACTCCAAACACAGGGTTTTTAGTTTGAATTTTTTGTTTTTAATCTTTTTTTTTTAATATTTATAATTGTTTGAATATTTGTTTATATTATCACATCATAAGACAGAGTCACCTCAAACCACGATGGGTGGAAAATAAATTTAATAACATAATAGGTGCTTTGGATGTAATCCCAAAATAACTTGAACTACCATTTGAATACTGTTGACATTGACAAGATCACTATCAGTCAATTGCCACGCTCAAAATGTAAAACTGGGTCACATATAAGCCTATGGAGATTCTGAGTCATCTAGGTCATGATTGTCCCAAAGTGCTTTTTCAGGAGGCAACTGGACTTTCACTTCTTATCCAAGAAGCTTCTTCAGCTCTGACTAGATGATGGGGAATGGGAGGAGACAGCAAGGATTTATATTCCTTGCAGTTATAATGACCAGCTGCCTGCAAGGAACATAAATCCTTCCATTCCCCACCATCCAGTCAGAGCTAAAGAAGCTTCTTGGATGAGAAGCAAAACATCTTCAAAAGAAAAACAAGCAAGTCCAGTTGCCTCCTGAAAAAGCACCTTTGGGTCACATATACTTAAGTCCCAGGACCAGACATGGTTGTCACAATTACTTGAATAAGTAATATGCTATTCTGATTTAAATATGCCATTCCTCTCATCTAATGGTATCATTTCTGTCATGGTGAATCTAGAATGAGAAACAAAAGGCAGAGTCTTTGAAATGCTAAATACTTACTGAGATAAATCTCTATTAGTTTTCCATCTGTCTTCTTCCCAGTGAACTTGCAGGTATTCCCCAAACAAAATCAAATGTGCAGTGTTTGCAATGCCAAGCATGTCCACCTGAAACAAAGGATTTCTGTGTTAATAATAATGACTTGTAATTTCATCATCTTGAAGCATTCGAGTCATATAATGAAAAAAATAATCTCTTCAGAAGCAGCTTACTCGAGAAATATTACATCAACTTCAAATGTATTTTTTTCTGGGATTTTCTAGGAAGATATCCACAAATACTAATTTTTAAAAAATAAGAGTTACCAAGAAAAATGGGTTTTTACCTGATGTACTGGAGTATTTTTATTAAAGAGCTGCTGTCCAACCTGGGTCTGAGTTATTGGGAAGCTTTTCAGTGAGTTCTCAGTTGGCTGCTGTCGTAAATCTAGGCTGTGAGAGAAATCTACGATCTTCAGAATTTTGTTAGTCTCCCCCAAGTCAAATGGATTGTAAATTCTGAAAGAGAAGATTTGCAATTTAATCCAATGGTTACAGTATTTTCACATGCCCGTCTTACTGCTTCCCTCTAGTGTTTGCACTAAGAATTTGCTTCATTCTTAACAGTGTACTTGATCCATGTAAAGGAAAAGCAAGGTTTTCCCTGAACCATTTGCGGACGGGTGTGTGTTTGTGTGCACATGCACACACATACATGTGTAAACATACTTTGTATTTGATGAAAAAACTGCCATATGATTGAAAAAAAATCAGTGGGTGGCAGATGAAGATAATAAAAGCAAGTGGTTGGAAGGATGAGTGTGTATATATGCATGTGAAACCATATTAACTGTTTTGAGGCAAAAAAGGGCAATCACATCTGTCTTGTTTCTCTTCTTGTTGCTTTTAAAAAATGGAGGATGATTATCTGCAATGGAGACCCCACTCCCTCTATTCATGAAAACCAGCTATGTGACCAAAGTTGTATGAAAATCAGATCCTTAGTTAGCAAAGAATATTTATAGGTTAATGTTTTTTTTCAAACTAAAGATTTAATTTTCTACAAATGCAAGGTAAAGAAGAGACCAAGACTACCACACTGTTCTGGAAAAAGGGCCACTGAACTCCATAGGGCAGGGATGTCACGTTGCCACAGCATCATCACATGATGTATCAAGATTTTTTTTCCTCCTTCACTAAATTGGGCGTGGGTGTGGCCAATATGTGATGCATCCAGCCCGTGGGCCAGGAGTTTGACAGTCCTGCCATAGGGCATTGCAGAATAATTTCTCTTTGCTGCCCTTAGATGTCCACCATTTTTATGTAAGTGCATGAAAGAATTTAAATTAAATAGAAAATGTTTTGTATATGTATATACACATCAGAAATCTTTTTTTCACCTAAATGCTTTATTTTGCAGGCAGTTAATTTTACTCAATTTTTTGCCCTGATCTTTTTTTTTCTGGAATGAGGTCTCTGGGGAATAAAACTCATTTATTTATATATTTGTTGGATTCTTCAGCATTAATTGCAATAGGAGTTAGGAACAATACTTAACAAAACAGTACTTATAACTTTTCTTTCATGTAATCTTTGTGTAGAATTTTGTTATTTGTTTGGGAAGAGGGAAAGTATCTTAAATTCAGGTTTATCTTTCTTTCGAATAAATACAGTTCTGCTAGTTCTTCATGCAGCCCAAAGTTTTCATAGTGCTTGTTCTACTACCAGAAACAGATAACATATAGAACAGATGGCAGTTCCTTTAAAATGGTCATAAGATCGCTATATTTGTAGCATAAAAATACAAAGAGAATATGCATGTGACTGACCACCTTTAGAATGCTATTAATTATATTTATTTTTAATATTTAAAATAAAATGGCAGAATAGATCCTTTTGTAGCAACCTATAATATATAAGCAACAAAATTAATGTGGCATGTTTGGAAGTTTTTATCCTTCCTTATAGTGCACCCACAGATTAAGCAAAATAGCTTACTGTTTCATTTTAAAATCTTCAACTACAGAGGTCCATAAATTATGCTTGAAAACTTTAGCATAAATTGGGATCATTATCAGAAAAAAGATTGAATATATATGAAGAAGTCTAGAAATGAGTATATGGGAGGATATCTGTTACAGGACATATTGGACCAGATATTTCAGCTATATACCAGTATATATTCTCATCCTGAAAACTAACTTTAAAAATAGAGCAATAATGCCATTTACCAAATTTAAATGAAGAAATAATATATGTAAACAATGGCCTGAAAACTGAGTAGCATAGAATATATATTTCTACTATGCCAGACTTCCTTTTAATTAAGTTAATCCAGCTCTCAATATGCATTACCTCTTTTGGTAACAATACAACCCATAAAAATAGTATTACAATCAAAATCACACAGCAGCTGGGTTTATACTGTACTAATCATGGAATAATATATTATAATATATTAAACTTTGTTATATATATATAACAAAATCACAATATGACTTATTCCTGTTGTGTGTATTGTGATTTATAAGTCATAGCTTATAGTTTAGCAATTTATGAAAACTATTCAATTGTTTTTTCTGTAAATAATCAAGCAAATCATGTGTAAAATAAGTTCTTTTCCTAATACAAATGGTTTCCTCTGTACAATTGTTATATGACACTCATTTCTCAATAAACTAGAATATTAATGATTACACTTATATGTTTGTGATCAATAACACTGAAGGTAACAGATAGCTCCAAATGGATTGGTGAGCTTCTTATAAATCTTAGGTACATGTTTGGACAATCAAATTTGAATTTACTGACCCAAGTGTCCATACAGTCTTTATTCCAACACCAATTTAAGATTAATTATTGTAATCCTCTTTTTTTTCCCCCTCAGTGACATGCATCAAGCTTGCATCTACTTGGAATATTATTTTGAATAGTGCCAGCCTAAAAGCACAAAGCTTGAAGTCAATAAATAAAGGTAGCCAACCTGTCTCCCAAGAACAATGTTTCCGGATTCAGATTCCCATGGATTATTTCCGCTTTATGCAATTTTTCCACCACTTCTAGGAGGTTATCAACTATCAATAGTACCACTTCTTCAGGGATAACTTTATCATGCTGGATCATATCCTGTGGGTCAGGGGAATAAAAACTAGGCATAAGCAAATTTTCTACCATTCTAATCCTAATTCATTAATTAAATCTTGGAAATATTATGCCTATATTTCAAGCTTGCTTTTCTTAATCATGTATATTTCTTTTTATTTTGCATCATCTACTTCCATTACTATTCTTCATATTTTTACTTACACATGAAGACATGTGTGCATAATTTGTTCCACTCCTACTCATTCAACAATGTACATACTGACCTGTATAGTGAGAGAGCATATTGTCTCATGGAGAGTCACACAGCCATTGTGATATAAGAAACAAGTGCAGTATTGACTAAAATTCTTGTCAAATTCAGCACCTAGGCGCTCTTGAAGTACCAATAATAGGTAGAAGTCCCATGGCACAGGCTCAGAATGTACCTGCATAAAGAATGTTTACAACTATGACTTCCTAGTATTCAAACCTTAACAGCTATGCTTATCCAAATTTAAGTGATTATTTTGTTATCTGATATGGTACAAATTATAGCTAAAGTACACAGCCCAGTTACTTGCTTGTGAGACAGCTGGTTGTATAAATTAGATAAACAAATAAATAAATGGCATGTTAACATCGCAGATAAATTTGAGCCAATATGGAGAATCTCAATATAGCAACTGAAATACCATGCTTATATTGCAATCTCACCATGGAAAGGTATTCTATTATGATCATTGTACTTCACTACCTGCAGGAAATCTGGAAACATTGCCTAATTCCACCCAAGTAGTAGGAGTGGGATGAGCAATCAAAATTGGATTAGAGTGGCCACATAATGCAGGAAAACTACACACAAATTGAATTAAAAAGAATTGGTTAAATCTAACAATATCATTCTCCTGGCAAAACATTGTTTGCAACTATGTCTTTCTGAACAGAGGACAATGCTCCTTAAGAGAAAATCTGGGACACATTTCAGGAAGGCAGAACAAATAGAAGTTTCATTTTGACCTGAACTCTTTCTTCAGAATTAAAATACAATTTTATTTCACCTTACTTTTCAATGAATGATTTTTTTAAAAAAGACATTACTGTCTAGCTTAAGGCAGTAGTAAAAATTAATTTTTTGCTGCCTTTCTACTTTTTTATGGTGACAATCTTCTTGTATTTTTAACTGTTGTTCGAATAGAGTACATTTTTGTTTTTAATTAGGAAACAATCTTAAGGGTTTGTGTAACTTGTCATTTTAGAACAGAAGCGAGACCGGCATTGCAAATTAAAGGCATAAATGGCTTTATAAGTGTTTAATGAACATATGGGAGTAAGAAAGAGTTAACTGAAGGATCAGAATAAAATAATTATACCTTTATTAAAAATGCTGAATTCTTATTTGTTACATTAGTTGACGCAGCAGAGAATATCTTGTCTTGCTCACTGATCAAATACTCATGAATAACATGATAAGTAGCATTTCCTGTTGAAACAATTGTTTGCAAAAACAAATTATTACTAGAACATTTCGTATTCTTAACATCTTTACACAGCTAGAAATAATATTTAGGCATATGAACATCTAATTCTAAAAAACTGCATCACTACACATCTCCAGAGTTGATATGGTTGTTTCTTTATTAATCTGGAATTATTGGGAGGATAGTACAATGGATCGCATGTAAAGGGTTGCACCATAATCAACATCATTACCTGCATATTTATTTGTACTGTGCAATGTTTCAGAAATGCTTTGAAAGAGATACTTCAAACCTCACATGAGCACAGCACCTGCCTGCTATTAATTAAAGCAACAGAGTTTTTTCAGACATTTGCATGAGCACAAAGTTGTCCCTGCTTTGAAAGCTGCATTAAAGAGGCAGCTTCTTACTGTAGCATTTTTTTCTTCAGGCTCACAAAACAATTTGAAAAAAAGCTAGAATCCTTTAAAGAATAGTAGGAAAGCACTATGTTTGCCCAAGAGTAGAAGCACATGTCCTAAATTATTTTCAATCACACACAAGCCTTATTTGGACTCTGTTGCCCACTGTGAATTTAATCCTGTGATGGCACTAATACAGTATTTTCTAGGGTAGTTTAATAGAATAAATGTTTCAAACAAGAAGATCAGCTGAATTCCTTGGCTAACTTTCTGTGATTCCCTGTATCACAGGATTAACCCAAGAGAAAAAGAAGCAACTGAAATTTCAGGCATCATCAACTAGATTCAGATAAACTATTCAGGGTTCATAAAATCAGGTTTGTTAAAGATCAGCATCCGCATAGTAACATGGTAAGTTAAAACAGATAAAATACAGTACAAAAAACCCCCAATACAATTCTAGCCTTAAGTAGCAAACTAGACCTGGGTTCTACACTTTAATCCAAGGTTCAACTACTTATCTAAATTTGAAAACAATAAGAACAAATCACTTTTCAATCTTGCCTGAAGTAACTAAACCCTAAACTTTTTTTTCTATTGTCTCTCTGGACATATAAGACTAGTTTGTTATTTAAAGGGCCAGGTACTCCCCTACTCCCTACCTAGGATATACCAAGTTATGCATCACAATAATATTGAATGCTTACAGTATTTTTTTCCATCCATAGAATTCATAATAAATTCAAGCAAACTGAAGTAGAAGAAAATACTGGCTTAATGAAGTTTCCAGTGTTTTATGTATTAGAATGCAGGAAAGGCACATTTTTCTATCTTGGAAGCAGTCTTTTGCCTTTCTGTAGTGCTTATGACATCACCAGAGCAGAAAAGACTGGGTTTTTTCTGCTTTAGAAACCCAACATGAAAAAATAGAATTGATTCAGTGGAATCAGACCTAAGCAGGGAGCATCTTAGCAAGGTTTAACTCACCCTTTTTGACCTTTAATTTCCAACACTGCCACTCCATACATTCTAAGGGGACTGAGAATGGGATGTGGGTTTAAATGCTGGCCATGGCTTTTCCACTCTCCCTCTAGACTGTCTGATTAAAACAGATACCATAACAAGACTATAATAATCCTCACCTAAATTCACTTCTTTTTCCAATTCTATCCAAGGCATAATCTGATCCTCCTGTTTAAAGCTAGAAGCCTCGGTCAAGAAATCTGGAAGAGGTTGCAAGAACTGTTTACATTGTTCAGCATTCTGCAAACCCTCAGTAGAGTCATCTAAAAAAACAAATCCAAAACCATAATTTGTCAGATAACAATTCCATATAGCATAGCAATTTTCCTCTACAATAACTACACAGAAATTGAATACTGTTGTTTGAGTTAGCTTTGTTTCTTACTCAGATTGTGTTTTATATTACCAATGTGTATTTTTTTTTTGCCTTATACTTGACAGCATTATCCAGCCTGACCTGGTATTAACAATATATAATACAGCTTTGCATGAACCAAGAATCCAGTAAACTTTGGGACAGTGTCCCAGCACCCCTCCAAAGACTCGAAAGAATTAATGGGGGTGGCAGAGCAGCAAAGTCAAGTTGTTCTGCTCTAAAACTCAGGGATTGAAGCCACACCATTTGCTAACCCCTGTATGGCTCACAGACCACTAATGCTAAGAAGTCTTGCAAAAACCTCCCCAAATAGTTCCTGGTATATTGCTAATACAGTTTTCAAATATTAATTGAATTGGACTGGACTAGACTGGACTGGACTAGACTAAACTAGAATAATAACTTTGCCACTTTGAATGTACACTAACCAGCATACATTAAAATGAAATTTCATTGCATACAACTTTCAAAGGGTTACCACCTTCAATATATACTACATATCCACGACAGAATAAATACAAAATAATGCATATACCTACATATATTATATGACACACAGAAAACACAGATATATACATGTACATTGCGAGAAAAAAGAATCTTGCGAGTTTACCAGATGGATGGCATAGGAAATTAAGCTGTTACAGAACCTGGTAGTCCTGCCAGAAAAACTTTGGCACCTCCTCCCAGAAGGGAGCAACTGAAACAGACTGTAAAGTGTGTGTGTGGGGTCTCTAATCATGCTTTGAGTTCTAAGCATGTAGTGTTTGTAAGCAGGATCCTGAATAACGGAAAGCAAGCTTCCTATAATCTTCGTGGATGTCCTTACTACTCCTTCTATGGACTTTCTATCTGAGGCCCTGCTGCCACCAAACCAAATAGTGATGTAAGTTTGTTAAAATGCTCTCAACTGTGCCTTTGTAAAAAGTGGCCAGGACAGACTGCCTTATTAATGAATTACATGTAGCAACTATTCATAAAAAATGAAGACTGGAGACTGAATGAACACCAGGAGATTACTGAGAGGCTGTACCACTTCTTCTTCCAAGGTCAGTAGCACAATTCCCTCACTTAAAGAAATATTAACTAACTACTTTTGCTAAATAGTTTGTAGAACACAATCACAAATTTATATTAGGCATATATTTTGAGCCTGGAATAAGAAAGTAACTTGTCAGTTGCAAACTCACCAGAGGCATTTTCAACATCATTGCTGATTTCATCAGTAGTATGAATCAATTCCAGTTTCTCTGGAATTTGTTCCAATTTAACAGTAGAGATTTGTGTTGGGGAACTTGATGATGCCGAAGATCTGGTATCTTCCTGACTTGCCTCCAAAATTGGGCTGCACATAATTGGAAAACAACTATCAGATTGATATCCTTCAAATTTATTCAAGCTGCTAACAACTCCCAAGAGCACATATTTAAAGTGGAATTTTTTTTCCTGAACCTCCTTGCAGTTGGAAGTTAAGTGGTAGTAGAGCTGAATATCATTAATGTACTGATGCCACTTTACTCCAGAACTGCATATAACCTTTCCCAGCAGTTTCACACATAGATATTAAAAATCATACGAGAAAAGTGTTTAATGCATTTTTTTAAACACAATTCATGAATTATCAGTAGCAGCATTCAAATATAATTTTGTCCTGAAATTCTATTTATGATGAGGGAAAGATGTAGGCCTCAAGTTTACACAGAATTTTATATAACAAAAATTCTTAGGTCCAGTGTTGATATATAATTCTACTGATATTCTCATCAGCAAGTAGAATTTATTTCTAATTGTATGGCAGAATAAGAGATAAGCAATCTGAGGAACATCGTAAAATTCTGTAAATTATATAACCACAATATATGCAACCAAGATTGCTATATGTTCAATCCTATATAAACATTCAAAAAATGTTGACCTCCCAACTGAGTTACCTTAGTTTTTTCACATAGATGGACTCCTCATATGGTTCTTCACAAACAACTGTTTGTTGATTCAGAGGTATAGTCTTAGACTCCAGACATTCTTGCTCTAGTTTGTCACCCAGCTGATTTCTCTGTTCTGTTATTCCATGGAAAGGTGTTGACACTAGATGAGCAGCCCTAACAAAATCACATGTGTCTTCAGGATTAGGACAAAGAGTTTTGTTCTCATATAAGCCTGTGACAATTGCATCTTCACTCAAGGGTTCAATTCCTTGAAATTCATCCTACAGAAAAATGCAGAAGAGATCACAGCATGACTATCTCTGAGAAGATAAATTCTGTTATTCAGATAGGCTTTGCAACATAAAATAATTGGTTTGGAATTCTATTAAAATAGATTTACAGTATCTCCTAAACTATTTCAGCAGCAACTGAAACTTTTACATATAATTTTTCCAAAGCTCAATCCCAAACATATAGATTTTGTTAGTTATGTTGAACAATTCTAAAAAACTTTAAACAAAAATGAATAAGTTGTTAAAGAGAAGTGAGTTTTGGGTCTTTAAAACTACCTATTATGATAGCTGGCAAATTTATTTTCCTGCTCATTAGATTATATTTAGAATTATGCTTACCTTTTATTTTGTGCCATGCTATTTTCTGAAATATACTGATGTATAGGGTAAACTGATCAGCAATTCATATTTTATTCATATAGAGAGACATCAATATATAGATAGATATACATTCAGATAGATAACTCATTCAGAGTTAATTAAATGAAAATGCTAAAAATTTGCTTAACATTTGCATGTACATATGTGTAGATAGACAAAGGCATCACCTACTAATAAAGAACTTTTATCTTGGGACTGTGCAGAAAATCTATGAAAAAGATTTGCACTTGGCTTAATCTCAAGCAGCCTTTTGAGTGATTACAAAAACTTGAACTAATGAATCACATTTCTGGTCAGTGATCTATTCCTGAAAGATGCAAAATTGTATGGGTAGGGAAAGGTCATAGTAAGTAACCCATCGTGCACTACATTTGACAAGTTGCCAGTATATAATTTTTGGTAAATTACCGTAAGTGGAATGTAGCCTTAATCAAAAGCACATATATTATTTTTCAAGCTTGAAATGAAGCTTTTATATGTAGATGAAACTTAAACTGAAAATCATCAGAGTTTTTAAACAAGTAGGAGTGGGTTACAGATCCAGCTCAGGCAGCTGGCCTTAGACCTATCTATGTATTTTTAAATATGTACATTCACACATGTAAGGTGGTAGAAATTTGTTGGCTGCAGTCTGCCATGCATGCAAACATATGTTTGATAGTAGTATTTTAGACGCAGGAAGCATGTAATGGGTTTTGAGAGCAAAATATATTCATAATATGCATCATACAAACTATGAACACTTACAGAATTCCCAGGAGGTATGTTTTCCTTAGCAGTCACACTTTCTGAAAGTTTGCGGACTGCAAGGGGATGTCTACCATGTACCAGTGAAAAGCCAAGTGAAAAACTAAAAGATAAAACAAATGCATATTTTGATGACACTGAAAATTTATTGAATTCTAGAATCTTATTTAAAATACTGGACTTGCAACATGCTGAAATATACCATTTATTAATATTTAAAAAGTTTATATTTACCTGGCTGTTTTACTTTCTAGAGCAGATGACTCATCAAAAATAGAGAAAGGCATAGAATTCACAGCTGGACAGATCTCAGCATCTGAAAGGTAAGTTTTATGGTGGCCAGCTTAATATTTTCCAGAAGCTGAGTACATTAACAATATAATTGTCAAGAACACTTTAAAATCCTATCTCTACATTCATTGTCTTTATATTTTTTTTTCTGAAACTGGCATCAGCTCACAAGCAGATTGCATTATTATAGTGAAGAGAATTACATCTCACTTAAAAAAAATTCTACACAACTCTTGTCAATTATAATTGTTAGCAATTGTTAGTCTTCCAGCAGAACAAATTAATACAGGAATCCAGGAATTTATATCTGAATTGGCTCAAATCTCCACTCATACTCAAGTTCATGTGCTTAAACACCATAATAGTGTCTCAGTTTAACCTATCTACTTATTATGAAGAAACCATATTGGAAGTAAGGCACTATAGGTAATCCTCACTCAGCAAGCACAATTGTGACAGGAAGTTTGGTTACTAAGCAGAAAATCACACAGCTACAACAGACTTCAATTTTACTTCCCCTTCAACTGTTAAATGAAACAGTGCAGTTGCAATGCAAGCAATCATATGACTCCAACATGATTTTTTTTTCATTTGTTCACATTCTCCAATGACATTGCTTGCCACAAGTGATCGCAAAACACACAAATAATGATCATATGACAAGGAGCATTGCAATAGGTATAAATACATGCAGGTCACAAAGCATGTAAATCACAATTATGAAATCATAGGATGCTGTGATGGCTATAATGCAATAATTGGTTATAAAACTTCAGTTTTAATTTCAAATGGTTGCTGCATGAGAATTGCCTGTATGGAAATTTCTCTCATAGGTAGAATGAGATATAATTACAATAGTCACTCCTAGTCTCAATTCCTTCCTCCAAAATGGAAATAGAAATTTTGGAAGAACACAGCATTTCCCATCATTTTATTTTTAGAAAATAAAAAATAACATACCACAAACTGTTATCTGATTTTTCCACTAAAAGTCCTTAACAATGTCATTATGCTATAGGTGAGTTTTTCTGCCATTTTCTCAATTTCTATAGGCTTTAAAGAAACTTTTCAGCAGCTGCCAACTGCTGCTGTTTGTACTTTGTTCTAATCTTTTGTGTCCATTTTCCTCAAAGATAGTCAGATAAATGTACAGTAACAGTTTTCAAGCAGATTAGAGACAAAAGGATGGCCAAATCCCTTTTCACATAATCAAAACATCCACCCAAGTTTTCCAGATTCAGTCTCTTTATAAAGGAACACAGGAAGAGAGTAAATAGGGAACAGAATTGCCCGTAAAACAAAAAATGGTCAAATGCTTTCCCATCAATACTGTAACATTATACATTTGTATAAACTTACAAATATAATCTGAGATGCTGCATGATTAAATTTGGCTTACATAATGGTAAACTAGGTGCGTGGCTCACTAGAACTGAAGAATTTCACCCTCGGCAAAGTAAGCTAATGAAGTTTATGTTGCAATTTGATTATTTTCATGCTCTCAAAAAAGAAAAAAGCAAACTCATTCTACCAACAGGTAGGAGATTCATATAAAAAATACTTCTCATCTTCCCTTTGGTTGGACTCATTGTTGAACTAAAAAAAATAAAAAACACCAAACCCAAAAACAAACTATAGATATAACTTACCACTGGAGTTTGAATTCTTGCACTGATTACTTTCAGCCAGCTCAAAATTGCTTTAAGGTGACAGGATGTAAAACAGAAAAGAGGTTAATAAATAGATCTACTAATACTTATTTAAATGTATGCATGGAAGTAATTGCTTGTTTCAGGCATAGAATTTTGAATTATTGGCGCTTTTTTTTTTAAAAAAAAAATCTGTCTCTCTCTTTCTTCCTCCCTCCAGCAAAACAATCTTCCCATTACCTTTTCACAGAAAAACACTCTGGAAGAAATCCTTCAACTGCTTCAGTATCTAAAACATATTGCTGTTCAGTTGGAGACAATTTCAAATCCTTCGACGCAGCAGAAGATATGGCAGCAGTCTGTTGTTCCACTTGTTGCTATGATCATTGAATAAGCAATAAAAATTTGACAACATGCATCAAGTATAATGCAATTGCATAGAAGTTAAATAAGTGTATATAAAGCCAAAACAGATTACCTGTGTGCTTGATTTCTGTTTATTTTCTTGCTGCTTCCCCATCACTTTTTCCATTTCTTCAATCTTTTTCTGCAACTCAGCTTTTTTTTGTGCTAAAGCCTGCAATTCTTTTATATGAAAGAAAAACAAGATATAACCTTCATAGCAAAAAGCTGTAGCAAAATGCTACAGGTTGCATTAAAAAAATTGCTTAAACTCCGATGTAATATATAACTCCAGCTACTCAGCATCATAACACCAACAACATTCTCTAGATCTTTAAAAGTGAAACTTAGAACCAGGCTGCCATTTATAATGGCAGCACTGTGTGTAACCCTATCCTAAAGCATAATTAAAATAAACAGATGACTCCTATGCCACAAAATTGTTGTGTGGAATCAATACAGAAAAGGATTTGCATACGAGCACAAATATTCTGGAATAAAAGGAAAATGGTTTATATATATTTTTTCAATCTTCCATTACTTTTTGTTTAGGAAAAGATGATTTGGGCACATTAAGGTATGTCTCGCCACTGATATTTAAGGGCTCATTACAAAATTAAAATTGCAGCATTCTTATCCCAGCTTAAGAAAAACCTCTACTGTGGGGTGTGGGAAGAGTAGCTTTTAAAAAAATGCATGGCATTTTATCCAAAGGTGCTTTTCAAACCTCTTTCAACTGTATGATGCTAAATATAGCAACCTTTAAAAATTATAAGGGTGTTCCCCCCATAACTTTTGAAATACAGGCATTTAGCAATTCTGAAAGTTACTTTGTAGTTTTGGATCTAATACCTTCCCTTCTCTTTTTTCTGTAGATTTCATCTCTGATCTCTTCGAAGGAGAACTCCTCTACTCCAGCATAGACTCTCTCTTTACAATACATGGGCTGTTCTTTCTTTTCCTGACCATCTTGCTGATGGATTTGCACACGATGTAGTGGATCCTCCTCTTTTCCAGGTTTTCGGGCACTTAATACACAGTTAATGCTGGACTCTATTTTATGAGGAGTCCTGAAAGAAACATGGAACAAAGATGGACCAAGTACAAATAATCAAGGAATTAGGAAGACCCACTTGTCATAAAAGAAAAGGTACATTAAAAAAAAAACCCTCACTCTCTAATGAAAAAACAATTGTTACAAAAATCCATAAGGGAAATTACAAATGCTCCAAATCTGAGCAAACTTAACTTCACCATAATCCCAGTTATTAAGTTTGGAGTTTAAAAAAAATCTCTCCCATTTATTCCAAAGGTAAAGAAAACACATGTGGAAAAAAAATGGAGTTGGCATAAGCTGATGCTTCACAGGGCTTGGTTTTAAAAAGGCCTGATTTTGCATTTCCTCTGAAATGAAGTATTTTGTCCATATAAAACTGCCAATAATTGTGGTTTGTACAGAAGGAACTTTCTGCAACTATACCAATGTCTTCCACAGAAGGTGCTCACACTTTTTAGGGCTGAATTTCTCCCACATCTATTCCTCAGCTTGTAATGAGGTAGAGTTATTGATGTTCTATATTATTGCCCATATTTTCCAATAAAAACATTCAGGGCACCCGACTGACTTTATATTATGGGTACAACAGGCCAAATTTCCTAGTTTTGCTATTTACAATTATTGATTTTGCAAGCAATTAAAACTTCAAACAATATTATTTATATAACATCCTAACACAATCATTTCCATCCTTTCCAAGATGAGAACAATATATCCAGATTAATATACAACAGTAATTCTAGACAATACTAATAATCAGAAAGGATATTAATGCAGTAGAATAGCTAGGAATAAAACTAACCCTCTAAAATGTTTCTTAAATTGTCCATTCCTTACAAGCAGTTCCATCAAAAAGACATATACAAATGGGAAATTCTGGTTACAAGCTTCGGCGGCGGCAGGAATCCGCTTCTCTGCGGGTCCCTGCTGTGCTCGCTGAGGTACCCCCGATCCAACTGGATTTGGGGGTTGTCGCTATCCTGAAGGGGCAGCGGAAGACAGAGGAGATCCGGGCAGGGGTTGGGGATATCGCACCCCCCTTCCCCAGCTGGCTAGACTCCTTTTTCCTGAGGTGTTGGAGCAGCTGTTAGAAATGGCAGCCACAAAGGAATCTTCAACCGGATAAGACTGTGCAGGAGGAAGTTTTTTAGAAGGAGAAGTTTTCTTGGCTGAACTGGGACATTAAGTTACTTTTAAAACACCCTGGAAACCTGACTTGTGGATTGATACATTTGTTTCCAAAAGATTGTTACAGCGGCAAAAGTGCTGAAGGAAAGTTTACTCCCCTTCCTTACAGAGAAAGCAAATGAGCACAGAAAAACCTGCTTCTTTAAGGTAAAAATAAGCTCTTTGTTATAAGTGGGAAGGAGAGGACTAAAAAAAATCTTTAAAAATTTGTTGGAGGAGACGCCTTGAAGATTATAAGACCAGCAACTAACTGTAATATGGCTTTAAAATATATTTGGGGTTTTGCCCCAGGAGGAAAAATTGCAAAGAGAAGAAGAGGAAATAATTTCTGTCTGTCTGGATTGTTTGATAACTTTGACATTTGGAAATTACCTTAAGACTAAAAACATCTGGGTTGTTCTTAAAAATTTACAATGGCACTATCTGTGGATGAATTAAAAATGGAATATGAAAAATTAAAAGAAAGAGAACAAAACGGCAAGGATTTTTTGGGAGCTGCCTTCCACTTTTTAGAAATGGCGGTTTCTACGTACCAGCAAATACTTGGGGAAGGAGAAGGAGAAGAAGAAGAAGAAAAGGAAGAAGCCATCTTTAATGGACAAAAAAGTTTGATTAAGAAAGAAAATAGAGAGGAAGGAAAAAATGAGAATTTAAGATTCAATAAAACAACCAAAAAAAAAGAAAAATAAGATGAAAAAAAGGTACAATGTTAGAAAGCAATTGAAAAGAGAACTACAACGGAGAGGGGAAGTTAAAAAGGAGGAGGTTAGGAGAGGGGGAGGCAAAAAGACCAGACTGGAGAAGAAAGGGAGGCAAAAAGGGAAAAAAAGCCACAGTCTGAAACAAGATGCCAAAAAGAAGATTTTTTTGAGAGATAAGGGATAAAAGATAGTGTATAATTAAAGAAACATTCTGCAAGAGTACATAAGATAATATTGTAGTATTTGCATTTGAAATAGTCTATTGGAATATTATAAGATTTAACAAAATATTAAAATGTTTAATAATGATAGATCTCAATATTTAATAAAATATTAAAGAGAATGTGTAAAATGATTAATGCTTAGTGATTGTTTAATTCGTTATTGTTTCAATGTTATTATAAATTTACTATTTCATCTTCTTATTCTAAAATAATGTATTAATTAGAATTAGAACTAGAATGGAAATGATTAATGCTTAGTTATTGTTTAATTCGTTATTGTTTCAATGTTATTATAAATTTACTATTTCATCTTCTTATTCTAAAATAATGTATTAATTAGAATTAGAACTAGAATGGAAATTATATACTTAATTATATTACAAGTTTATTATTTTTTTATTTTAAAATGCAACATGTAGAATGTACTAAGCAGAATCAGGATGGAAATTATGTATTATTTTAAGTGTTATTTTAGGGGAAAAATAGAAAGGCGTCATACTTTAAAAGTGATTACAGGGGAAATTCTTTGCTAAAGAGAAGAGATAAATAGATGATTGGAAAAGAACGGACAAAAGATACAAGCATAATGATTTTGAAATAAGATGAAATAAACAAAATATAATCAAGAGAGTGAAAAGAAGGGAGAAGTTATATAGAAAATATAGAATGGTCAATAAGATATGAACGGTATATAAGGTGAGCATGAATTTGATTTAGGTCTGTAAAAAAAGATGTAACCCGGGGCTAAGCCACTTTTCAAAAGAAGTTTTGTGTTTTGGTTAGCTATGTTTGATTGTGAATTAATAAAACCTTGGAGGGATAAAACTAAAGGGAGAGAAATTTGGAAAAGACATGTACAAATGATAATTAAGGAGGTTTTATCTTTTTATGTCTTGTTTTATGTTTTGTATTTTGGTTGTTTATGTTTGACTGAGAATTAATAAAACCTTGATAGAAAGAAATATAATTGAATAAAAGGGAGAAATAATGAGAAATTTGGAAGATATATAGGTGTTTAAATGGAAATGTGATAATTTGGAACTATGCTGTATAAATGTCTATATTCAATTGAGAATTAATAAAACTTTGATAGAAAGAAATATAATTGAATAAAAGTGAAGGGAGAAATAATGAGAAATTTGGAAAAGATATATATGTGCTTAAATGGAAATGTGACAATGTGGAACTATGCCTTAAAAATGATGTTTTATTTGCCTTGTTAAAACTTATAAGTAATTTTTAGAAAGGAGGTTTTATGCTTTTATGTCCTATGTTTTGTTTGTCTTCAAAAATTAATAAAATTTGTTTTTTTTTAAAAAAAGTCATATACAAATGGTAACAGCCCACTATTGAAGGAGTCACTTACATCTCATAAGATAAGTAAGGGTAAGTAAATATTTACTGCAAATTGCTCTATTCGTAATTGTTTCAGGGCAAAATTACATTCACTGGTTTTTTTAAGCTTCTTTCTTGGAGGCTGGAAGAAAAAGTATTAAAATATCTAGCCAATTTATCCTTTGACCTAGAAATTGGAAGACTATTTTTGTTCTTTGGGATTATACCAAATAATATAGTGTTCTCAAAGGAAGACAGCTCCCATATAGATTATTCTCCTATTTCTTGAGTAAGATGACAGAATAGCAGAATCCAGTAGAGCAGATTTTTAAGAGTACTTTTTACCCTTATTCAGTTATTTAATAGTCTAAGGCTGAAATCTTACATGGCCTGCTGCTGGGCAGTCTCTTCAACATATGGAGTAAAACTGGGAGTTGCAGCAGAAGCCATGACACTGGAATCTGTATTGGTTCGAGGACGCTAAAACAAAAGAAAACCATTTTTATCTTAATATATCAATTGATTTGCAGATATTTTAGCTATAGTCCAATTAACAGACAGTTGCTGTAAGCAAAGCAAATATGTGCTTATGTCACATTTGCAAAATAATAAAAATGTGACATAAGCAGAAAATATTCATAATACCTTGAAAATTTGTGGAGCCTAAATATATTTAAGGGGAGAAGACTTAGAAGAAACCTATCTAAAGACAGTGCTAAGATAACAATGAACTCGTTTTATTCCCTGAAGAATACATCAAATTGTTTTATACTGACACATGATATATATTTCAACAGCATTATGCAGATTTTCTGTCTCTTACCCTGCCTGTAGTCCAAGGGCCTGCTTTCAATTCATTCTCCTTTGATTTTGTGGGTGGAGGGGCAACCCAAGGCTGTGGTGTAAGTACTGGAAGGTCAGATGAAGAATCTGCAACTTTGTTTTCATCAAACACAGAAAAAGTGGGACCAACTGATGCTTGCTGAGATGCTGGGTATTGGAATCTCTGTCCTTGGCTTGGGACTACAACACATCATTAAATAATTAAGTATGTTTCATAAATACTTCATAAATTAAAATAGCATAATAACAACTTACCTTTTACAACATTTCCTACACGGTTAATTGGGGCTTTTATGATTTTCTTTCCTCTCCCCTTCAGTTCTGCCAGTGTGGTTCTCTGTGGTTCAGAAACAGTACTGTCCAACTGCTCCTCAACATCACAATCATTTTCTAACTCTTCCAAAACTTGTCGAGACACACGGGCTTGGAACTCCCTACAAACAGACACAGCAAGACTTCAGCTATCCTACCTGCTTTTTTGCTTCCTAATGAAACACAGTGTTTGAATCCAAAATAATCTATGCAAGGAGGGTTTTTTGTTTTGTTTTTGCAAAGTAACTCTGCTAAATCCTTCCCAGTGCAGCCATGCAATTAACATTCCTATCCAAAGTCTGATAGCATTTTGTTCAACCAAATTATTAAAATGCATAAACTTTGTGAGCTACAGCTCACTTCATGGGGCATACAATGGCTACTGTATGATTAAATTGGGCCAGACTTTTGGAGGGGAGGAAGAGAGGTTGATTATGCAGTTGCAGGTTACATGCAAGATAAATTATACATACTTTACCAATTAACTATTGCAATGGGCTAAGAAAACTGTGTTCAATTAATTTTTTATAAATCAAGCAATCATCTCTCAATTTTCAACAATTACCTGTGGTGGGACAATAATTTATCCAAAGGCTCTGCTTTACAAAGGATCCCTTCCTGGAATATAGTATCAGCTTTCTTGTAATTCCCTCTTGCCTCCAGTTCTTCTGCCCAAGTAATGTAGAGTTGTGATAGTGACGTGCCTATCACCTGACTATGCAGGTAGCTATAAAGATCCAAAGGTTCACTGCAACAGCTCCCCTGAAAAACAGAGACAAGGAAGAAAACTGTTCATATTATAAACTATTTTTCAAAGAGGAACTCGGAATTCAGTAACTTGAAACTCCATACAACTCTACTAGCCCTCAGAAATAGAGGTTACAATAATTCAGAAAACTACATAGAAAGACGTTTTGTAATAGATGTGACCAAAACCTGTGAGAACTGGTTTCAGGTGGTAATAGGCAGGAGCAGGAAACAAAGCTAGGTGGTTTATTTGGCTAAGGAAAATGTAGGGGGAAGGGACTCGGCAAATCAGAGATCAGTGAGCTGATGGTAGATGCCGTGCTGTGACATTGATGGCTGATATATAAAAACAGTGGAGGACACAGAAGAGGGAATTGAGGAGCGACTTTTCACCACTTTGCTTTACTCAGGTCACACACCTCTTCAATTTTGTTTTGGCTGAAACCCAGTACACCAAAATTATGAGTTTTGATTCTGCTGAATCATGCCTGATCTGAAAATGGTTTGGCACAATTTTCTGAACATGGTTTGTTTCATACTTAAAACATATTTCTCTTTTGTACACTTTCTCACTGAAGTGCAACAGATTCCCTGTCTTAATTAGTAGCCAAAAATTATTATTATTTTCTTTAAAATCTCTAAATTTGAGCTTTCTGGGCCCTAGATTTGTTTTTATTTTGGGGCTTGGATTCCATGGTAGTAGATGCATTACCATGCATTTTTGCATCCTACTTGTGTTCTCTCTAGTTTACAAGGATTGAAACGGATGAACAAATGAATTATTAGGTGGTAGGTATAGACATGGGTCCATTTTAGTTGCCTTGAAATATTATCTATCAAAGGTATTTTTGTTCTTTAAAAACTTACTCTTTATTACTCAGGCCAAGTAATCATTTTTTTCTTACTTCATTCTGTTTGTTTGTCTAACCATGTTATCCATTTTATGCAGTTCTAAACTAATATTGTGACACTAAGAATCAAGTATGTGTCAAGTTATTTAGGGAATGTGATTGGTTACCTTTCCTTTTATGCTTATTACATCTAAGAGGGATGGTATTTCTGACTACATCCAGGACTTATAAATTTATTGTCTATTTTGTAATAGACAATACAAAATAGTAAATTTGTAATCCACTTTAATACATCTCCTCTCTGGATAAACTCATTCAGCAGATTGTTAACCTATTTCAGACACGCTTGAATAAAACTCATATAGCTAAATCAATTCTAGTCAGGCATTAGGCTTACTTTGGGACAAAACAATTTTGTGTTGGTGATCTACTTAGAACTGGACTGGGAAAGCACTGATCCAATGGTCTGTGATCTTTTGATTAAAAAGAAAACCTATTAAGGTATGTATACATATTTTCAGTTTAAATTTAGTTTGGTCTTCTAAAACTGTTGTCATAATGCTGTGATTTTGTTAAGGGGAGAAGATTAAGCATGATTAGATGAATTATTCAGAGACTTCAACACATTACAAATTAGTGTTGTTCTGCTGATCTATGAACACATCAATGGGGACAATTCCCATAATGTGTTGTTTGAAAATATTGCTATTCATAACACATGACGATATATATCTAAATAAAGTTTGCCAATGAACTGTGCACAAAATAATATATTACTCACAAATTTAAGCCAGAGGCTAAGATAACGGGGATCTTGGTAGTATCTCTGCTGTTCATTCAAAGCTTGAATAGCTCTCTCTAAAACAGCAGAAAGATTGCCCTCTTTACCTCCTTGAGGAAAGGTCTGTTCTGTCCATTTGATGTACCTAATGATATTAAAAATAATTATAAACCTAAGGAGAAAAGAATAACTAGACTTGAAAATTATGTTTTTTCATCTTTCACTTACAAAAGTTAAGCATACCTGTCCCAGATGTCCAATGGATCATTTCCACAGTAAAAGCGAATTTCAGATTCAAATGCCCTGAAATGATAATTAAATGTATGACTTTTACATTACATATTGTTTTAACTGTTTTCTAATAGTGCTGTGTTGGTTTGTTGCAAGCTGCTGTCTAGACAATAGATAAATAAATGTCTAAAGAGCTAGAAAAATTATTTTCAAATTAAAATAGCATGCAAAATTTAGATTTTTTAAGGAAGCATATATTTGACATGCTATAAACTGGAAAATTCCTACCAAGAATACAGCAATGGTAAACGAAAAGTATAGCAATACATGCTTAAAAATTATTTTGAAATTACACCCAATTTAAACTTTCAAGACAGAAAAACAAACCTACTAGGCAGCATATATATGTCCAGAATTGTTTAATCATGAAATATTCACAGCAGGAACCATATTCAATTTACATACATAGTTGTATGTAAAATAAAAGCATGCCTTATTTTAAAGCAAGAATTGTAAATGAGATGTATACAGTAATGAGATAAATGACAGTGTGTCACACTCACCTCTTTTGCTGCTGAATAACTGTGTGAGTAGAAACATCTTGCTGAGCCAAAACTTCTTGCAAAGTAGTCATTATTCGCCCCTGCCTCAGAGGCTGCACATTTTCTTTACTCAATTCCCATTCATTCCCATCCGAAGCCATGGTAATTTGTGTTGGCCTATTCAATAATATTCAGACAGATCCAAAGGTAAGTACTGAAAGATGGGCAACCATAACATGTGTAAAAACAAACGGGAGAGTGAAAGATAGCCTGCTCAGGACTTTGTAACTATAATTACACCAGAAATCACCTTTGTAATTATAATTACATCAGAAATCCTGACATCATTTTTACAAATTATTCCTCTTTAGGAGACAACTCCATGGTTTTGGTTTCTTTACATAAATTGTATTTATGCATGTTGTAACTTTACACAAGGATTAAAAGAGCGCTGGTATAATGGTCTAAAATGGCTTCACGTGTTCCTGTGAACTATTGCTGCAATGAATTCAATATTTCTTTCCAAGAACCTAACTGCGTAATGAAAGCAGCGAATACTCCACGGAGCGGAGAGAAATAATTTTAATTTTTTGTCCATCCGTCCCCTCCCCGCAGAAATCCCACCATTGTAACACACGGACAAACACCCGCATCTCTCCTTCACCTGTTTTGGTTCAACACAACCTAGGACAGAGCCTCCAGACGTTCATTCGCCGCAGCTGGAACGTATTCAACAAACTCCCCAAACCTGCACGGTCGCTTCCTCCACCGTCTGCGTTCAAATACTAACCGCTACCAACCGCAGCAGCTCGTTCGATTTGATTGGCTCCTTCTTTAACGTTGTCGTCTCTGATTGGACAGGACATGAAAATAGATAGGCTTCCGCCGGCTGGCGTAAACGTGGTGGATCTGTGGGCGGGGCGGTGCTTTCTTAAGGCTGGTACCGCTGTAATTGATTCATGCCCCGCTAGACGGCGATAAGACTATGAACAAATAGGGGTTTTATTTGCGTCAGCTTTGTCCCAGATGGCTAACGAATCGCAGATTTCGGTCGTACGAGTATACGGCTTTCATATATTTATCCTCTGTTGGAAGTTACGATTCACCCCTCTCCTAGGAAAAGAAAAAGAGATAAAATGATAGTCGCTCTTACTACGCTATAGCTCCGTCAGACTTTGCAACACATGATCGCATTGATTTAATCAATAAAAAATACCTTCAAAAATGAAATTCAGACACATGAAGGCCTCACCTAACCCTAATTTTACATATTGCAAAAGTGGTTGATTATTGAATATGAAAAAATAGCAATTTATTAAAATAAAATGAATCTGGATTTCACAGTTGGTTCTAATTATATAAGTAGTTCATACAATTCAAATTGTTCTCTGTGTAAGAATGAATCTGATGATTCTATGCCTATTTTAAAAAAAAAACCCTAAGGAAAACAAATTTATATTGCCGCCTATTCACCCATGGCGACTGGAGGCAGCTTACAAAATGTAAAACCTTATTTAAAATAAAAAACAAACACTGATAAAAAGAATCAAATTAATAAAGAACAAAATCTGAAAAATTAAATTAAAAAATTACCCCCAACTCCCACCCACCCCCTGTCCTGATGACAGCAGATCACATGAGCCATTTGATGGACTCTATCCCGCTCTGGGTTCCTCAGGCCCACTGGCAGAACCAGGTCTTCAGTGCCTTCCGGAAGAGTATTAGTGAGGGGGCCATTCTAATCTCTGGGGAATGATGTTCAGAGAGAGGGAGTCACCACAGAGAAGGCCCTTCTGGGCCTCTCTCTCCCTCTCCCTCTGTGTGTGTGTGTGTGTGTGTGTATAAACAATTGAATAAGATCCTTAATATGTTATGAATTAAGATGAGACTAAAGTTTACAGGAATGGGAAGTTATGGGACACAGCAAAGAATGCTTTAAAACAGGCTTTAATGTTACTATTATGTTAACAGTTTTAAAAGGTGTCAGGTGGTATACATCAAAACACTAACAACCAGTGAAGTATAAGGAACAAAACTCAGAAATAAGAACAGCTGCTGTTAACGTTAGACTAGGAATAGAGATTCCCAGATTCTAATACTTCATCATATAAATTGATTAGGTGACTTGGAGTAAATTACTGTCTGTCAAACCAACCTAGGTATAGAATTATTGTTGGAAGAAAATTGGGTAGAAGGAGCATTATATACAGAGGTGACATTCAGCAGGTTCTGACCAGTTCTGGAGAACCAGTAGCGGAAATTTTGAGTAGTTTGGAGAACCAGCAAATACCATCTCTGACTGGCCCTGCCCCATCTATTCTCTGCCTCCCAAGTCCGAGCTGTTCGGCTGGGTTTTCTTTTGTTGCCCTGCACAGGAGAATGGAGCTGGAAAGCAGGTTAGTGGGGTGGGGAGGGAATGGGATTTTGCAGTAACCTTCCCCCAGCAGTAGGGAGGGAATGGAGATTTTGCAGTATCCTTCCCCTGCCATGTCCACCAAGCCATGCCCACAGAACCTGTAGTAGAATATTTTGAATCCCACCACTGATTATATACATTGTGTATTGACTGAAATGAAAAATAAGATATTATTTTAATAAATATCTTGCTTCTTACCCTTAATCTTTGCAGGCAATCCAGAAGGATACTGAAAACCATTAAAAGATACAGATACGTCCAAATGCCATCTTATTTGGTCTTGAAGATACCAACGAATCAGATGACATCACCAAAGTTCATAATATCATAAGCAACTCAAATACAACAAACATCTCTCCTGAAGATATCATTGAAATAACCAGAGATGGCCCTGAGTTCAAATAAAAAGACGGCTCAGTGGCCCCAAGATTTTGTAGAGTTATATGCAAAAATGAGTCCAGCAAACGCATATTAATTCATACAATAAACGCCATTGCAAAAACCAATCCCAGCCACAAAAACCTTCTCTCAAGACCAGACTTATCCATACTGCAAAGAATCCGCTCCCGTGAACTCCACAATGAACTCAAAAGACATCTAGACAATGGAGAGAAGGATCTCTACATTGACTACCATGCTGATTGTATCAAAAGTAAGTCACACAACCCACAACTCCACATCCAACCCTACCTCATCCAACCCACCATCGCTCAAAACTGGGCACGCACACCCTTAACTACCTCAATTCCAACTACAACTGGCCTTAAATGCAAGCTACTCAATGCAAGAAGCCTTGGGAATAAAATACCTGAATTTCTCCTCTTATTAAATATGGCTAAATTTGACATCATATTTATCTGTGAAACATGGCTCAATGCATCTCTCCCTGACTCCATTACCACAGTAAGAGACTATCATGTTTAACCGATCAGATCGTGAAATCTTTAGAGGAGGTGGTATTGCTATCTTCTATAAAAAGTCCTGACATCTAAAAAACATCCAAGTTACCCAAGAGCTTGCTATTCCTGAGACCATCGTCTGTGAACTGTCCTTAAATATCACATTTCGATTTTTACTATGTTACAGAGCCCCTGATTATGACATCGAACATGTAAACAAGCTAAATTCTCTACTAACATGGGCAACATCCTTCCCACACACTTTTATCTTTTTTGGTGACTTCAATCTACCTCATATTAACTGGACCCTAAACAAATGTACAACTGAACCCATACATGCAACCTTCTACAATGCTGTAACAAATCTGGGATTGGAACAACTAGTAACCAACAATATTAGACTTAACAACTGCCTCAATTTCATCTTCTGCAATAGTTTGAATTCAATTTATGGAATACAAAAAACCCTTTTCCAGCAGTGACCACAGCATGATTGACTTTTGTCTCAACATACATCCACACAAAAATCAACAAAACGATGTGATCCCCAATTATAACTTCAAAAAAGGAAACTATGATCTTATAGACAATGATCTCTCATCCCTTGGCAATTTCTATTCACTGGATGCAATACTGTTGAAAACCATTACAACATATTTTTACTTGAAGTCAAAAGAGTCATCAAACTATATGTACCAATAACAACTCCAAAAACCAGAAAAAACAGATTATCCATAAAAAATAAGGAAGCTTCAATCCAAAAAGAGATCACTTTGGTGGAAAAACAAATCTGGTCACGTTGCCAACTTCAAAAGCTGATACAAATTTTTTTGCCACCAAATGAAGACTGAATGCACCAATTATCACATTAAACAAGAGGAAAACCTTCTATGCACCAGTTCCACCCGTGCTTTCTACAATTTTATGAACAACAAACTAAAAGACTCAAAGTCCATCCCACCCCTTAAAGGACCTAATGGTAAAGACTGCAATGATGACACCATTAAAGCCAACCTCTTTAACATATTCTTTGGCTCAGTATTTGTAAACAGCAATGGATCATGCCCAGTATTTCCTAGTCGAACCACAGATAACTGCAATGATCTAATACATATTGATTTTACAGAAGACAATGTTGAAAAAGCACTACACAATCTAAAACCATCTTTATCTATTGGACCAGACAGAATATGTGCCTACTTCTTAAAAAAGCTATCCACTGCCACAGTCGAACCTCTAGGCATAATCTTTGAAAAATCTTTCAAGACCAGCTCCTTGCCAAAACTATGATCACGAGCCATGGTCATCCACATCTTTAAAAAGGCTAGTTGAAAATTACAGACTAATCTCTTTATGCTGCGTCACCTGTAAAGTCATGGAATCAATTATTAACCAATCCATTATCCTCCACTTAGAGACAAACAATCTACTCTCTAATAAACAATTTGGTTTCAGAAAAAAACTATCCTGCAATCTGCAACTCTTACACTGCAAAAACATATGGACTGCACAACTCGATCAGGGCAAATCAATAGATGCAATCTACATAGACTTCTGTAAAGCCTTTGATTCAGTGGTACACAACAAACTACTCCTAAAACTAAAATCTTATGGTATCTCTGGACACCTGCATAACTGTCTAGAAGCATTCCTATCAAACAGACAACAAATGGTCAAAATTGGGAGCGTCCTATCAAATTCTGTACCTGTCAACAGTGGTGTCCTCCAAGGCAGTGTTCTAGGACCAACTCTCTTCATACTCTACATAAATGACCTCTGTGATCATATTAAGAGCAACTGTGTTCTCTTCGCTAATGATGTAAAGCTATTCAACACCACAGACAATACTGCTACCCTTCAAAAAGACCTCAACTATGTATCAGAATGGTCAAACAAATGGCAACTTCAAATATCAACAAATAAATGTCTTGTCTTACATATTGGCAAAAAAAAATCAGAAAATAAAATACAGGCTGAATAGTCAAGACCTTGATGATGCAAATTCTGTCAAGAATCTTGGAGTACTCATCTCTAATGATCTAAGTGCTAGAGCCCACTGTAACTACATAGCCAAAAAGGCATTAAGAGTTGTTAACTTAATCTTACGTACCTTTTTCTCTGGTAATATTACACTACTAACTACAGCATACAAAACATTTGCCAGACCAATACTCGAATACAGCTCATCAGTCTGGAATCCACATTACATATCTGATATTAACACAGTTGAGAAAGTCCAGAAATATTTCACAAGAAGAGTTCTCCACTCCTCTACTCGTTGCAGAATACCTTATGCCATCAGACTTGAAATTCTAGACCTAGAAAACCGAGAACTATGCTGCCTTCAGTCCGATTGAAGTATAGTATATAAAATCATACATTGCAATGTCCTACCTATCAATGAATGCTTCAACCATAACAATACAAGAGCAAACAATTGATACAAACTCAAAGTTAATCACACCAAATTTGATTGCAGGAAATATGACTTCAGCAACAGAATGGTCAATGTCTGGAATACTCTACCTGACTCTGGTTTCTTCCCCAAACCCCAAAAACTTTAACCTTAGACTACTTACCACACCCCCTTCCTAAGAGGTCTGTAGGGGGTGTGCATAAACGCACCAACGTGCCTACCGTCCCTGTCATATTGTTTCTTTTATTTTTCTTATATGTATCCATGTATTCATAACTATGTTTTTACTTATACCGATTATCTTGTAAGCAATTGACAAACCAAATAAAATAAAAAATAAAGATACAGTTCCAATTCGATTGAACAAAACATGACTTTGTATGTTGTGCGATGCATCCATAGAGACATAATGCTGAAAAAAAATGTATATTAACATTTAATCTGTAACATTACAACTCTACTGATTGTGCATAAATAAAATGCATACAAAATGCTGAAACTGATGGGTCAGGTAATGGAACAAACATCTTCATTATATTTTCTTTTATATTTTATACTTTGGCCAGTAGGGGCTGCTGTTAAGATATGGAACTTTTTTAAACCAGCTCTGTTCTGCAACTGAGGTACTGCAAGATCTTTTCTTGCTAAATAGTTGAATCCTGGTTTTAAAACTTCAGTATAGTGCTTGTATTACTTGGTATCTTTTACAGATAGACTTATGTACTTTCATGAACACATACCCTTACACTGTAGCTGATGTAAGTAGTATCAGAATGGAATTTTTAAAACTGAACTGCAATCATGGTAGCTTTTTATTGACCAAGAATGATTACCTCTCCATTTTATCTTTTTAACCATGGCTCCTGTTAAGTGATACATCTCTGGGAAGCTTTCCCATTCTGCAAATAGTTACTGTTACCTCTGTTACTGTACATTTGTTTAATTAATTGCTCATTTTGTTTCCAGACTGTAGTATTAGCCCAATGTGCTTAAGGTATGCATGAGTGCTTAAAAGGTGACAAGCCTCTGAAGAGTAATTCTATCAGTTTAATTTATTTATATGACTTAGGTACATGATCCCCTATTAATTGCAGCTATTGCTATCTAAGTGTGACTTAATGTGATGTTATTTCCAGGCCTCTTTAACTGTGCCGCTGCTAGACTCTTACTGTAATTTAGATCTTAGCCTGTATCATCTTTCAATAATGAAATAGTATCATGAAGTCTTAAAAGTTGAGTATTTGTCTTAGACACAAACAAACTGAAGTCTGGTCTTTCAAGTACGCTGAAAGTCATATGCAAGAAAAATGTAAAAACTGTAGCATTTAAGTTAGTGGAAAACAAGATGTAGGCCATCAAAAACTAAAACAAAAAAAAATTACTGAAGAATTTGCGCATAGAGGATGTTTGGAACAGCACAACTATAAGTACCTTACACCCATATACTTTACAACATTACCAGAGGTGGTATTCAGCAGGTTATGACCAGTTCTGGAGAACTGGTAGTGGAAATTTTGAGTAGTTTGGAGAACTGGCAAATACCACCTCTGACTGGCCCCATCCCCATCTATTCTCTGCCTCCCGAGTTCCAGCTGATTGGCTGGGTCTTATTTTGTTGCCCTTCACAGGAGAATGGAGCTGGAAAGCAGGTTAGTGGGGTGGGGAGGGAATGAGATTTTGCAGTAACCTTCCCCTGCCACGCCCACCAAGCCATACTCACAGAACCGGTAGTAAAAAATTTGAATCCCACCACTGAACATTACTAATATTCCTTCTCACTTTATTCTAATTTAACAGTAGCTAAGTAAGTATTTGGCTGATAGGACGATTGGGCAATCTGTGATACCTGAACTCCTTTTTTTAGTTCTGAAAAAAAATTGATCTAATCCACTGTTGAAACTTGTCTTTTTTTTTTTTTTTGCTATTTCAGCTTTATCTCATATTAAAGAGAATGAAGGATTGGTCAGATTTTTTTCCTATCAGATGGTGATATTCTATGGCAGTGATGGCAAACCTTTTCAGCACCGAGTGCTCAAACCAGAATATGTGCGTAGAGCCGCCAAGAGGATTATTAGGTGCTGGAACAAGACTAAGAAGCCTCTTTCCTTTTGGCATGAAGGATTTTGACATTCTTCAAGAACTGGGGAGAAGGGGAGAAAGAGAGAGGAGGTGGAGGTGGAGGGTGGAGCGATCATTGCTGTCACTGCTGTGCAGGAAGGACATGCCTTTGTTCCTTGCCGTTTGCCCTCCAATGAGTTGATTTGATCCAGCTTTGGAGTGTTTTGCTATGAGCCACTCCCACTGTCCCTCACCCCCACCCCGCCTGGCCATGTCCAGGTTGACATGGCCATCCTGCTGTTTTTCTTTTTTAAAAAATGGTTTTGTAAATTAAAAAAAATATAAATAAAAATCCACTTTATGGACCTCCTTTGAGTTCCATGGGTCCCTGAACAATATACTGGCAAAACCCCACTCTTCTCAGGCCTGTGCCTGCACACCAGAGTGTCAAAAACTGATGCTTTGTACCTATAGCAATAGCACTTCACAGTGCTTTTAGATCCCTCTCTAAGCAGTTTACAGAGTTAGCATATTGTCTCCAACAATCTGGATCCTCATTTTACCAGCCTCAGAAGGATGGAAGGCTGAGTTAACCTTGAGCCGGTGGGATGTGAACTGTCAAACTGCTGGCAATCAGCAGTACTGCACTCTAACCACTGTGCCACCATGGCTCTACCTAGGATAGCATATATATAGATAGTGTTTACCCATTGCACTAAATCATGGTTTGTTAACATAGTTTGCATAATAACTATTGGCTCAGTTCTCATAATATGCTATTATAAAAACCATAGTTAAACAAACAATGGTAAATATATGCATATAAATCATAAGCAAATAAACCATAATATGACATAAATGTGCGAACCTAGTTGTTATCCTTCTCTATCAAAATGTTTCAAGGTATGTTATACAAAAGTATAACTTGTCCAACACTTAGATAAAGAGACTTGTCCAACACTTAGATAAAGCGGCTTCAGCGTACGGCATGGAGATCAATGCCGAGAAAACCAAGCTGATGACGAACAGTACCCAAGGTATCTCCTCAGACATCAGAGTCAGCGGAACACCCCTAGAGACAGTAAAAAATTTCAAATATCTTGAGTCCATCATTTCTGATGAAGGCTCAAAACCAGAAGTAATGGCAAGGATAGCACAAACAACAGCTGCGCTTTCGAAGCTCCAAACTATTTGGAAAGATAAGAACATCAGTCTGCGCTCAAGGATCCACCTAATGCGCTCCCTCGCAATATCAATCTTTTTATATGCCTGCGAAACCTGGACACTCAATGCGGATTTACAAAGAAGAATCCTTGCAACAGAAATGAGATGCTACCGAAAGATCCTTGGCATCCACTACACAGACCATGTGACAAATGAAGAGGTCTTAAATAAAATACAACAGGCAATAGGACCACACGACAACCTTCTTACTGTCGTCAAGAAACGGAAATTGAGATGGTACGGACACGTGTCTCGCTCTACTGGCCTCGCAAAGACCATCATGCAAGGGACGGTAAGAGGAAGCCGCAAACGGGGAAGACAACGAAGGAGATGGGAGGATGATATCCATGATTGGACAGGCTTGAACCTGGCAGCATCCCAGAGAGCAGTGGAGGACAGAGACGGATGGAGAAGCGTGGTGGTTAAATCTTCGCAGGCGCCCCAACGACCTCAAAAGAGGTCACGGGATAGGTGAGGTGAGAGATACAAAAGTAATGCTATTTCTAAATGTATATTTATGTCTTTGGTTTCAACTCCATATCATCTTGCATATCAAACTGAATAATTTTATGTTAGTTATAAGTTAGTTAGTGTGCCGTACAGGAGTGAACACCCGGTGATTATATGAACATATACTTACCATCTTGAATTACTTTTAGTAATAAACAAGTAGCTCTTCCAAAAATTTACCTGTAATCCTTTTGAACCTGTCTATCTATCTTACTAGTTATCTGTTCTCAACCATGCCAAGTATATTAATTTTTCTAGTCCAGTCTCTAACACCACAGACCCAGGGTATATTAATTTCTACTTGCTGATCATCACCTCAGTGCCAGAGGTGCTCAGCTTTTATTTGTTTGTAATCTGGTTGATTTTTCTTAAATTCCCCATATCATTTGTAAGCAATCTCTTGCTGGTCACATCTACCCAACCCTCTAGAGTGGGGAGGCAAGAAATGTTTCAGGTCCTAAGGAGATACATCTGGCAAGACCCAGAAGAAGGGCCTTCTCTATGGTGGCTCCCTCTTTCTGCAACATAATCCTGCAGATTAGATTGGCCCCCACTCTAACACTCTTTCAGAAGGTCCTAAAGATGTGGTTCTGCCAGCGGGCCTGGGGAACCCAGAGTTCATTAAAGGGTTAATATGAATGTGTGTTGTTGCCAAGGTTGGTGGGTGGTTATTATTTTATTATTTTTCTTTTTATTCTTTTTATTTCTTTTGTATGGTATTTTTATATCCTTGTAACCTACCTGGAGTTGCCATGTGCAAGTAGGCGGCAATATAATTTTTCCAAGTCAATAAACCAGATCTGTAATTTTTCAGCATTCCACTTTTCACAGCCATGGAATACCACTGGGAAGGCATTACTTTAACAATCCTGATCTTTCTTATCATAGAAATATCCATTTCTCCAGCACATCAATTTTTGAACAGTAGAAAACCATGTCTACCATCTTAACTTGTTCAATGAAAGCTGTAAGTTTGCTATTTGCTATTATATTTGGTTTCTTAGTGTTTAACATTAGTCCAGATTTTTTCACTTTCATAATGAACTCTTCTAAATTATTTTGTCTTCAACTAATGAAGTAATATCTCAAATTGTATGAATGATTCTGCTCTTGATTCCTGATATAAACTCTTCCCGCCTTCCTTTCATATAATAATATTTTATGTACTGTAAGCTCCAATTGAGTATACATTTTCTTGGAAGTAACTTTTGTTGAACAAAAAATCCATTGTTTATTTCTTAATAAAAATTATAAGATTGTTGCTTCCGAGTAGCAAGAACCCAAATTACTCTAAGGCTTTGAAGGATTATCTTAAAATACAAACTTTAAAAAAAACCTGGCAAAAGAAACTATTTTGGAAATAGATGGTGTTCCCATTGCTATAGTGAGGTGAATAGGGAGATGTGTAATTGACTCTGATCTTTCATCCATCAACAATAGTGACTATCTGGAGTACCCTTTCTATATGTTCTGGTTTCCCAAGGGATCAAGCAGCCTCCATTCTTTGTTCTCTATTCAATGCTGGGATGAGATGCTTTATCTGTGATCAGGGGGGAGTTAATTACATGGACATATGCCTGCAATGTAAATAACATCTGCTGGCTCAGCAACTGAATATCATCAGTAATAAATGGACCAGTATGTTTATATAGTCATAGATGACTATGACTATATAATGACTTATGACTATAGTGATTATATAGGGCATATACTCTTGTTACCTGAAACACAAGATTCTATAATGTTTGCACAGAATGCATATGGATGAATCAAAGATACCCACTAGGATCTTCTTTCTTTAAATGGAGTAGACAGCTATTCTAATTCTAATTAGGAAGCCATTATTTACTGGGGTAAACAATACTTCAGCATATAAGCCTCTTCCAAGAGGGTTGTCGACTTTATGTAATTTCTGTTAAGGTGGTCAGGTACCACTCAGCACAGCATGCAATAGCTAGATGAGATGAGATTTTAAAAGGCCAAGATCAAATGGCTGGTTCTTGTTACTGGCTTCCAGACAGCTGAGACAGTTCTGATATAACTGTGATGTGCATCCTAGAAAGCTTTACAACTGACGTTTGTCATTGAGAAGCCACTAAATAAACCATTTACTCCTTATACTGCAGTGTAGTAGAGATGCTGAAAGATCAGCTATCATCTTTTGACTGGCATCACTAATTGCAATGATTATCACTTGGGATTGTAGACTACTTACTATAATCTTTTCCACATAATCTTGTTTGAGAGAAGAAAATTACCACCACGGTGACTAAAGTAAATTTATCGTTTTCTTCTAGTTTATTTTATTTCTAGCTTCTGGCAAATGAAACCATGCCTCTTCTAACACTTATAAAACAAGAACCCTTTCATTTTAAGGAAGTGATTAAATTGGTAAAATTACCTGGTAGGATATGGGCAATGAAGCTTTAATCGTAAGTTCATCACCTGAAACATGTAGAGCCCTGAGTGTTTCCTCCTTAAAATTGTTATCGAATTATAATTGTTACTAGAAAATGAGAATGTATTAAATAGATGGAAAGTTGTATTTAATTAATTTTTAAAAATCTATATTTCTAGTTTGAGTTAATGGCTGTTAATCAATAAATCAATTAATTGAAACAAAAACAGTTTGGTCTCGCTTTACTGTTTTTCAAAATTGCAGCAGTGGGCATAAACTGAACAGACAAGGACAACTGTATCCTGAAAATGATTGAGCTCAAAATGATTTCTCATAAAGTATGACTGGGGCAAAAGAAACCAACAGGCTTTATGACTGAGCTACCATGTATAGGTAGTCCTTGAGTCCAAGATGCATGTAACTGACAGGATCTGAGGAACTGTCAACACTTTTCTACAGAGGGCATTAAAAAAAACCTGTGATCCCTTTTGAAAATATTCTTTTTAGATCCAGTAATTCTTCTCATTGTTCAATTTTTTTTCTCAGGATGGACTGGAGATATCATGAAGATATTCTCTTCATCATCCTGATGATTGGTAGTAGGGGTCTGGATGGGGAAGAACAAGGTTAAACTCTAGTAAGAGCTTTCAGCCCTTTGTTGGTGTATCACGGTATTCCTGTACTTCCAGGGCTGTTTCTTGACAGGGAAGTGCTACCTCTGAAAGAGTGCTCTGTGACTTGGAGGTCCTGCTGAACTCATAACCTCTCTCAGGATGAGACTGTGGACCAAAGGACCCTTGCCCAGCTTTGACCGGTGTGCCAGTTACAGTCTTAGCTTAGGTGTAAGATCTAGGCTAACTGACATATGTCTTTGCCATGATAAGACGGGCTATTACAATGCTCTGTACACAGATCTATAATACAATACTGTATTGGAAAATACTATTATTCCAGAATGCATCAGTCTGAGTTTTGATCAGCAACACATCATGTTTGTATTCCATGCCATCATTCAAGAGGAATTTCTACCATTTTTTTTCAGATGTAGAAGAGCACAGAAATGACCTTGCAGAAAATATGTTTCAATCATTAATAAAATCTGAGCTTAACTCGGGAAAAAAAATGAGAAAAAAACTAAAGATTGTCCCACCTTGATTCTTCTTGGTATTAAGAGACAGAGAAGCGGAAATGCTTATATCAATAAAATAGAGTTCTAGTATTTCTTCTGATGTCTGTTTCCTGACCTAGCCTATCTTGAAGGGCTGACATTACCTCTAAGACATTTCAAAGTCTATTACCAGGATGACTTCAGCTGGAACAGGCTATCATTGAAATCAGGCTTATCCTCCCCTCCCTGACAAAATTCAGGAAAACAATTGAAGCTGAATCAGCTGTTGTTATTTCTCCA
Organism: Hydrophis major; assembly: GCA_033807585.1. Taxonomy (NCBI): domain Eukaryota; kingdom Metazoa; phylum Chordata; class Lepidosauria; order Squamata; family Elapidae; genus Hydrophis; species Hydrophis major. The sequence goes on along the minus strand of CM066328.1, from coordinate 77,234,790 downwards.
TAGGATATGGACACCATCAGGGGATTTTGTTGTTGCTGTCATTTCATATAACTTTAAATGTCTTAAATGTTTAATTTTTGAACATAACATGAATGTATTAATATTGTATTTGTTACATCCTTTCACCATAGATGTCTTATGGTTCTGCTGTAAACAGAGTCAGTTTTGCTGTACAAGTAGTCCTTACTCAATGACCATTAAATTGCAACAACCGCCGTATCCCCAAAATGGCAGCCATTGCAGTACCCATGCAGTCATGTGATCAAAAGTTGGGCACTTCTTGGCAGCCTGCCCTCACTTACAACCTCAGGAACACTTCAAATCCCTCCTGCCTATCTATCACCCTGCCCTTTTGATCACCCTTACTCCACTGCCTCTGCTAACCCTACCATCCTGTGCTCTGCTTACCTGTGGCCTTAATATTGGCAGCTGACCTTCACCATATTCTTCCTCCTGCTGCGAATGAGGCACACCTCACCTTTATAAGGCAGTTACCTCATGTGGCCCTGTCCAAATCTCACACAACTTTCTTATAAGAGTTTGAAGCTTTCCAAAGGCTTGTGAGAAAGTTGTGAGTAATTTGGACACAGTCACATGTAATTTGAAGGAGAGTGAGTAGCAGGGCCACCAGAGCATAGGTTGGTAGGGCCAGCAGGGGTCTATTGAAGGGTTGTCAAACTCCCGGCCCATGGACTGGATGCGTCACATGCTGGCCATGCCCCACAGCCTGTTTAGCGAAGGAAAAAAAAAGTCCTGATACCATGATGACATGAGTTTGGCACCCCTGGTCCAGTGATGGGATTCAAATATTTTTGCCACTGGTTCAGTAGACACACTTTGCGTGCACGCGTATGCCAAATGAGCACTTTGCGCAGGCGCAGAGGCATTCTAACTTGCCTCCTGCAAGCCTGCATGATCCTGGTTGCTTCAGCAGCTGCCGCACGGCACTATTCTGTGCCGTGCAAAGCAGCTGCCCTTAAATTCAGTGGATAAAGGTGAGTATGGGAGCTGGGCCAGGTGAGTGGGCCCAGCAGCAGAGTGGCAGAGAGAACTGGTTTGGTCTTGCTGCTCATCACTGCTAATGGCTCACCAGAACTGGCCCGAACCGGTAGAATGCCACCACTGCCCTGGTCTATGGCTTCCTGGAAAACTAAAAAAGTGCAGGTCTGCTGGATCATCAGATAGGAGCAGCCATAGAAAAGGCATGCTTCTGAGGTCCAGCTAGATGGCAAAATTTCAGAGAAGGGCCCCTCTGATCTGGTAAGATGGTCAGACAATATGGATCATTGCAATAGTTGTGAGCTCCGTTTCTTTAAATATTTCCTTTTCGATCTTTCAATAATGTTGTTGTTTTGAGCAAAAAGTGATAAAATTTGCAGCGCTAATAGCCTTGTGAACAGTGATCATAGAAATGATCTTCCAGAATAAAAAAAATAACTAAAAGAAGAATTGAATGCACAGATGTTATTCATAGAATTTATTAATTGTAAACATGTCTGCAGAAAGGGCTTATTTCATGCTGGATATATATTTATTTGGGTTTACGTGGCATATGGAGTCAAATCCAAAACAAATGCACACAGCACAATGTAAGATAGTCTTCGACTTACGACCACAATTGAATTTCTGCTGCCAGATGAGACAATTGTTAAGTAAGTTTTGCCCCATTTTATGACCTTTTTTACTACAGTTGTTAAATGAATCACTGCAGTTCTTAAGTTAGTGACATGGTTGTAAAGTGAATCTGATTTTCCCGTTGACTTTATTTGTCAGAAGATTGCAAAAGGTGACACTGGGACACTGCAACCGTCATAAATATGAACCAGTTGCCAAGTGTCCAAATTTTGATCACATGAACATGGGGAGACAGCAATGGTCGTAAGTGTGAAAATGGTCATAAGTCACATTTTTCAATGCCATTGTAACTTTGAATAGTCACTAAACAAATGGCTGTAAGACAAGGACTACCTTTATCAGTTCAGTCACTTTTTAAAATCCACCCTTATTATCTTCATAAGTAAGTCAAGATGGCAAACATATCTCATATTCTTCCCTCCTATTTTTGCATAACAACCCTGTGAGGTGGGTTGGGCTGAGAGAGAGTGACTGGTCCAAAGTCTTCCAAGCTGGCTTTCATGCCAGGATTAGAACATCAGGAGAGTCATCCAGGTTTCTGGTGCTTTAATCACTAGACCAAACTGTTATAACAGTTATAACATTGTATGTGTTTCTTAAAATGTCATCTTTGACAGGGGTCTCCAACCATGGCAACTTTAACCTGGCGGACTTCAACTCCCAGAATTCCTCAGCCAGCTGGCCAGGGAATTCTGAGAGTTGAAGTCTGCCAGGCTTAAAGTTGCCAAGGTTGGAGACCCCTGATCTATGAGATACTGGGAAGGCAAACAACAGTTCAGTTACTTTTCTTGAAAAGATATTCTACAGCAAAAACAATTGAACAATTATTTCATCAATTGTATCTTTAACTTCTCTACTATTGGAATCCTGGCCTGGATTTTTCAAAGGCCAACTCTTGATTGCCCTAGTGATTACTGAACAATTGTTTTGTGAGTTTGTATTTAAACTTTGGACTTGTGCCTGGTTTTGAAATGCAATATACTTGTGCACTGAATGAAGGTTCCTCCTTTCTTGATTTCCCTTTACTCCCCCCCACTCCATCTCTGGTGTCACTATTCCTCAGGAGGCTGAGACTACAAAGCTTTGAGCCAACAACTTCTCTATTACTTCTCAGATAACTCAGTTCTTCTGATCAGATGCAGTCTTAAGAAAGCCTAATAATGTGGTGTGCATTCCAGATTCCACTTCAATAATTCACATTAGGATTGTACTTCAGTATCTTTCACTCAGATAGCTCTTATCTTGCTTTACTTTCTTGCTTCTGTTTTAAATAATCTGCTGTACTGTACAACAAACATAGTGGAGGGTTTTAAGAAGGATTTGGTTTCTCCTTCATTTTACATATCAGTTGGATATGCTTCCCAACTATAACTGCCTAACTTTAGCTAGGTATGCCAATAAAGACATTGTTACCTTCTCAAGGAGAGCCAGTTTGGTGTAGTGGTTAAAGTACCAGGCTAGAAACCAGGAGACTGTAAATTGTAGTCCCATCCTAGGCACAAAGCTAGCTGTGTGGCTTTAGGCCACCCACTTTCTCTCACACTTAGGATGGTGGCAATTACAAAATATCTTGAAAAAACTTGCCAATAAACCAGCAAGCAGTTGCTGGGAGTCAGCACTAACTCAAAGCATCTCTCTCCTCAAATAAATGAAAAAATATATATATTATAGCAGGTTGTCTGCTTCTCCAACATCAATAAAGCAGATGTAAAAGACTTCTGGTGGATAGAATATAATTCAGCACAATGCATGATAAAATTGAAGCCAATATTCCAGTTAGAATAGATGGTCCTGCCCCAGTACTAGGTGCCAAACATAAAAGGTTTTATATAGGGTAAAACCAGGACTTCAAATACCCCAAAGCCAACTGACAGTCAGTGTGCAAAGCCTATCAAACTGCTGTTATGACCACTTAGGCTCCTGTATCTTGAACTAATTATAGTTTCCAATGGTCTTTATAGGCAATACCACAGAGAGAATACAATAATCTAATCTGTGGCTGTAATCACTGTTGGCTGGATTCTCACATTGTGGTAAGCAGTAAAGAGTAATAGTGTTGGGACCTTGGAAGTCTTCCGGTCCATTCCTCCTACACCATTCTGGACAAATGGCTGTCCAATTTCTTCTTTAAATTCTCCAGCATCCACAACCTCTGGAGACAATTGATTGGTGAAAGGATGTAACTGTCAGGAAATTTCTCCAGGCTGGATCTCTCTTTAATAATTTTCCATTCTTGTTTTGCTTTCAGGTGCTTTGGTGAATAAGCTGGCCTCCTCCTTTCTGTGGCCCCTCACATATTGGAAGTCTGCTATTAAATCACCACTAGTCCTTCTCTTCATTGGACTAGACATAATTTCTGCAATTGTTCATATGTTTTATCCTCCAGTCCCCTAATCACTTTCTTGTTCTTCTCTGCACTCTTTCTAGAGCATGGATGTCAAATCCGGGGTGTCACATTGCCATCACATGACGTTTCTGATATTTTTTTCCATTAAGGGAGCTGGGGTGGGTATGGCCTGTGTATGAGATGCATCTGGCCCACAGATTGCCAGTTTTACATGCCTGTTCTAGAGTCTCAACATCTTTTTGTATTGAGGTAATCAAAACTGGATGCAGTATTCCAAATGTTGTCTCACCTGTGCAGTATACAGCGGTACTAACTCTTCATGTGATCTTGATACTATCCTTTGCTTTTTTTGGCACCTGTAACACACTGCTGGCTCATACATAAGTGGTAATCCACTCCTACATCCCTCTCACACTTACTGAAGTTGAGCCATACTTGGCTGTAAAGTATGGAATACAAAAACAACATTAACTGCATGCACATATGGTGTTAATCCAACACCAGTCAATCAGTATTATAGTTTGGTTTAACATGCAAGTCAGGTTATTGCCTAACAACCAACAGAACTTCAAGATGTCTGGTAGGCATTTTCCAGACTTACCTAGATATGCAAACTCCTAAATCATACATAAACCAGCAATGATCTGTTTTGCAAATTTATTTTTCTTGTTGCTCTGGAAAACATTGTGGAAATTTCAGTTGGGGCAGAAGTCTGCCATTTGATCAGAATAGAATTGACCTATTTTAGGAAGCTTCTGGCTCATAAAAAGAGGGACAAGTAAATCATTTAATTTATATAAAGTAGAGAGTCCTCCTTAAGAATGCTTTGTTTTTTATGGTCATCAATTCCACCTTGTTCAGATTTAGCTGCAGTGTATTACTGTGCACTCAAACAATCATTGAGGCTAACAATCAACATTCCCAGAGTGATCATTAAAGAAAATTACCCTGGCCAGCCCTAATCAAAATATATATGCTTTATTCAAAAATCCTTCATGGCTGCATCCAAAGCAGCCTCAGATAAACAGTGGTTTAAGGAAGGATTAAAAAAAAAACCTCTGATCCACAATGTCACAGTTTTATCTAACTTAAATCAATCCTGTGTATATCAACACCATAAATAAATTCTACCAGCACAGTGCACAGGATTCATTCCTAAAGAACCAAGAGGTTGCTGTGTTTTAAAATGAAAACCCGGTAAATTTGGAATATGCATAACTCAAGTTAGAATATGTAAGTTGGCAATCAGCTGTAAGAAAACTTTGATTACTCATTTCCAGTCATACATCTTATTGGGATTGGAGTTAATTGCAATTTAATGCATACTATGTATCACTTTTGAATGAATATCTCACACTGGCCACTCTTGTGGTAGCAGATTATACTATAAAATCAGCTCTTGACTGATATGTTATTTGTGCTCCCTCTCTCTCCCTCTCCCCTCTGACTAGCTTTGGAGTTACTCTGGTCAGCAGTGGGCTGAGTCCAACAAAAGAGTAAAGCAACATCAAAGGAAAACATCATGCAGATTTAATGGTGCACTAAGAAGAGTTAGCATAATAGATAAGAGTCAAGATCTCCCCATTCCCTCATTACCTTAATGAATAACTTTACTTATAGTATATAGAAATACCGTGTTTTTCACAAAATAAGGTCGGGCCTTATTTTTTTTTGACCCCCGAAATGATGGCTAGGCCATCTTTTCGGGGGTGACTTAATTTCCTCCCCCACCTAGAGTGGCCCATACGCACGTATCTCGCTGCGAGGCCGCTTCTATCAGCCAACGAAAGCTCCCCGGAGGCAGAGTCCCCAGCTGATTTGGGGCATGGCGTAGCTGCTCATGTCCCCTCACCATTAGGCAGTGTCTTTCGGGCAATGGAAGCTCCCCAAGGGCAGTCACCAGCCACTTCGATCGGCTGGTAGAAGCAGCCTCGGGGCGAGTGCACACACATACTCACCTCACCGTGAGGCTGCTTCTATCAGCCGACGAAAGCACCCTGAAGGCAGAGTCCCCAGCCTCTTCAGGGTGTGGCGTGGCTGCCCATATCCCCTCGCCTTTAGGCAGTCTCTTTCGGGCGATGGAAGCTCCCCAAGTGCAATCACCAGCCACTTCGATTGGCCGGTAGAAGTGGCCTCGGGGCGAGCGCACACACACACTCCCATTGCCATGAGGTCACTTCTATCAGCCGATTGAAGTGGCTGGTGACTGCACTTGGGGAGCTTCCATTGCCCAAAAGAGATTGCCTAAAGACGAGGGGACACGGCCAGCCACGCCATGCCCTGAAGCAGCTGGGGACTCTGCCTTCGGGGAACTTCTATCTGCTGATGTTCTATTGGTAGATTGGGGTATTCTAGCCTTGGCTACCTGCAGGGCTCTCCAAAAGGCAAGTTTTCTCCCACCCCCACTCTTCCCCCACATTTCTCTTCACCTCGTGTAGTTCTAATGAACAATGTGAGAAATGGCAGGGAAACGCATAGTAAGTAGGCCTAAATTTTGGGGGTGGGGCTTAATTTCACCTCATGCCTAGAAATCATGCTGGGCGTTCCTATTGGTGGAGGCTGTATTGTTGGAGAAACACGGTACATGTAAGTCAGAGTGTGCTACCATGTGCACACAAATGCAAAAGTACAGATGGAAAATCCTAGCACAAGAGTTACATAAAAATCAAGATGCATTAGCAGAATCCAAAACAGAGGCAAATAGAAGGTGACAAATTATATAATTAGTAATTAATTTCCACAGTCAAAAGGACTGTGTGCCAATTTAATTTTCTGCATGGCTCAAAAGAACTAACACAAGGTATAGTGCCTCCAAGATATACAGAATACAGAAGAACTATGTTATTGTTATTCATTCTGGACAAAGTGCTGTCCAATCTCTTCTTCTAAAATCTCCAGTGTTGGAGCACCCACAACTTCTGAAGGCAAGCATTTTGACTGATTAATTGCTCTCACTGTCAGGAAGTTTCCCCTTAGTTTTAGGTTGGACCTCTCTTTCATGATTTTCCACTCGTTACTTCTTGTCTTGTCCTCAGGATGCTTTGGAGAATAGGTTATCTCACTCTTTGTGTCAAACTTACAAGTATTGGAAGATTGCTATCATGTCATCTCTAGTTCTTCTCTTTGTTAGACGAGACATACCCAGTTCCTGCAACTGCTCATAATATGTTTCAGCCTCTTGGTCCCTAATCATCTTTGATGCTCTTCTCTGTACTCTTTCTAGAATCTCAACATCTTTTTTGTCTCATGGTGACCAGAACTGGATGCAGTATTTCAAGTGTGATCTTACCAATGCAGTATATGGCAGTACCAATGCTTCATGTGAAGTAGATATTATTCCTTTGTTGATGCAGCCTAGGACTGCATTTGCTTTTTTGGCAGCTGTAGCACACCTCTGGCTCATACTTAAGTGATTGTCCATTAGGACTCCTAGATCCTTCTCATAGTTACTACTGTTGAGCTGGGTACCATCTATTCTATACCTATGCATTTGTCGTCCCCCCCCAACAGTAAAGCTTACTTTTCTCGTTGCTGAATTGCATTTTGTTTGATAGGGGTTCTATAACCAATGAATTCCCCAACTCCCTCTGTGCTGAATATAATCTTATAGGATCTTTACGTTTGGTCTATTAGGGTAATTCTTTCACCCCCAAGACCCTTACTTCAATTATTATAGCCCATATAATGAGAGAGAAAGGTGGATTGTTTATGATTAGCAGCTGATCAGATATGTAAATTTGTTTTTATCCTTATTCTTCGGTTCTCTAAAACTGAAACTGTGTAAAAGTGTTTTGGACTTATGGGATGAATGATACGCACCTCCCAATAGTGCATCTCTTTTCAAAGATTTCCTCTTTTCATGTTGCAATTGAGCTATAATATATTCCCTGTAGAATGACAACAGGAGCTTGTTTGAAGACTTAATTGCTCTGTGTGTATATTTAAGAGAGTGATAGATTGATTGTGTGCTGGCATGTGACTTACCCATAGATTTGTTTGTCAGCTTTCAGATGCCCAAACAAGTAGGTCCCCACAAAATAGGCAAGGGTGAAAAGAGACTTAGTTAGAAACCTGGAAGGAAATGTTTTGCTTTATCCACAAGAATTATTAGGACACATCCAGAAGAATATTTTGTAGCAGGTGGTGTTAAATCAAGTTAATGGCATTTACAGGGAAATAACCTTTTGTAGGGCACCTGCTTCATGTAAACACAACCTCCTCCTATGTTTTCCTTCTTTTTTGGAGAGAGGTTTAAAAACTTGAAGGAACTCCCCCCCCAAAACATTACAGGATAATTTCCCCATAGACTACTCATTACACTTTAAGTAGTTAATATAGTACCTCTTTTAGCCAACTGTGGTCTGAATCAGTGGTTCTCAGCTTGTGGTCTGTGGATCCTAGGGATCCACAAAGACTTGAAGAAATGTTATGATTTAAATCTTAGGTCTTGGGGGTCTGTGACCATGGTCCCTAGCCACAAAAGGTATTTAAAGGGGTGAAGGGGTATGTGTGTGAAGAAAAGGTTAAGAACCACTGACCTAAATAAACAGTACTTATTATTTTAGTTAGTTAATTCTCAGTGGTAAATCCATCTAGTCTAAGAACCAACTCTACATTTTATACCTTCTCATTTTCTTCCCCTCCCTGCAAATACCTCCAGTTAAAAATGTGCAGCTGTAGTACAACCACAACTGGGATTATAGCACAGAACCAAGGAGTAAGTATTTTCTTCTGATTCTAATTCTGGGAAAATCCTTCCTCCAGACTTTCATACTAGGAAAAGTGAAATACTCTTCTTGGTGACTGTTATGTTCTGTGCATGGGCGCTAAGGATGGAGACGAGCCGGTGAACAGTGAACTTCAAACTCTTTATTTACATGTGTAACAGCTCAGCTCAATGGCCGCAATGGCCCCCTTTATATAGGCAAGCTCTTGAGTATTTAACCAATGAAAACACAGGGAGCGCTAGCTCTGTTAACCAATGGGAGAGGCTCGTTAATAGCCAATCAGATTCTCCTGAACGGACCAATGTCGCTATTATCGGCCAATCAGAAGTACAGGGCCAGAACCCTGCACTTTACTTCAAGCTCTTAATAATCTTTATTCAAGTACTTTTATTAATTCACAACACCCCTTCCCCCCGGGTTTCGTTTAAGGGGTGCGGTCACGTAGTCTTTGAGGTAGGCAGGTTGTTTTGATTGTCTATTTGATTTACGTTGTTCTCCCGGTATTTGGCTACAGTCTTGTTGGGGTAGGACGTTATCTGGTGAAAAGGGTGCCTCCCGTTCTGTATTCAAATTTTTGTTGCTGCTGATGTTCTCGGCATCTCCTCGAGGCGAGCTCACCCCCATTCCCGATTCTTCTTCACGTGTTGCCTCTGAGTGGTCATTACTTTCGCTTAAGCTTTCTGCTGTTTCAAATTCAGCTTCCTCGGTATCTCCTCCCCTCTCGGTTTGGAAGTCAGGGGACTTGGAAATCCCTGACTGTAGCCTGGAACGCAGCTGATCAATATGGCGCTTCCATATTCTATCATCGCGACATCTCACGCGGTATGATCTGGGGCCGGTTACTTGGACTATAGTTGCCTCGACCCACAATGGATCACCCGAAAAGTTCCTAGCGAAAACCAAGTTGCCTACCTGGAAGTTACGGCATTTCCCGCTGGACCTGTGTGGTTTTTCAGGTTCATGTGATGGGTGCAGACGGTCAAGGTGGGAGCGGAGCTTCCGTCCCATTAATAACTCGGCGGGAGTTTTATTGGTGACTCTGTGCGGAGTGATATGCTGCAAAAGGAGTATCCGGTTAATCTTGTCTTCTATATCGCGATAGTCCATTTTATGGAAGGTTTTCTTGACGAATTGTACCATGCGCGAATTGTACCATGACGAATTGTACCCTTCCGTTGGCCACAGGATGCGCCGGTGAGGTCAGCGCATGGTGAATACCGCGGTCCGCCAGGTACTGTTCAAAGGACAGCGCGGTAAATTGGGACCTGTTGTCGGATACTAGAATGTCTGTTAAGCCTGTGTTCCCCAACCAGGGTTAAGGAGACAAGCTAAACAGAATGTGCAGCGTTAGTCAGATAGGCATACAGATAAATGTGTGAGATAAGTTTGTATGTTAATTAACATACAGTATAAAATAACAGATATGCTTGTGCTATCAAAAATATAGTTTATTCCATTCAGATTTATAGCATAGTCAAAATAACAGTCCATTAGTCATGTATCATTTTAGTCAGTCCATTCAAGGATATTCAATTAGCAAAGTCCGTGTAGAATATCCAATGTCAGTTCACTTACAATAAATCAGTCCTTTCTCTCTCCCTTTCCAGTAGGAGAAAAACACAGTCTTCAAACCATCCAGTAATTAGGGATCATCAAGCCAGAGAGAGCAAGCTGCCATGCCTTGCTTCTTTTATGGTGCTTTTACAACCACTCCCTTAATTACAGTCTTACAGTTAAAGTTACAGACACTTTAACTAACAAACCATGATAACATATTTATTATTTTACTTAAACCAGTTAGGGTAAACAATGTTATCCCTAACAATCCGTGTGTTGCAAATAGTCTGTCTAGTTTCCTGATGACTGATTCGGTTGTTGTATTCCTCATCTCATGGATTTCAAGCCAGTTCGAGTAGGCATCCACTGTTAATAAAAATGTGTGTCCTTTGGTAGGTCCTGCAAAGTCCAAATGAATACGGGACCATGGTCCCCTCGGTGTTTCCCATTCAGTCGGGATTGCTTTCGGAGGGGCGTTGCTTACTTCCTGGCATTTGTGACAAACTTTTACCCATGTCTCGATCTGCCTGTTGATACCCGGCCACCACGCGTAGCTTCGTGCGAGGGCTTTCATGCGCACGATGCCGGGGTGGCCATCATGAAAGGTTCTTAGTATCGCTCGTCATAACCGCTCTGGGACAACGACTCTATCACTCCAGATAATGCAGCCCTTCTGAGAAAATAGTTCCGTTTGTCGATTCTTGAATGGGACGTAGTCATCAGGTATCTGATCCAATGGCCATCCGCGCTCGACCCAACTGAGGACTCGTGCTAAAATGGGGTCGCGTTTCGTTTCCATTGCGATATCTCAGGCTGTTAGTGGCGGTGTTCGAAGTGTCTCAATCTGCAGTGTTGTAATTGTCGGAGTGGGGTCATCAATGGTTTCCAGAAGTGGTGCATGGCTCAATGCGTTGGCATGGGGAATGGCCTTCCCCGGGCGGTGTTGCAACTTGTAATTATATGCCGCCAAGAATTCTGACCAGCGAGTCATTCTGGGAGATAATATATAAGGTGTTGGCCTATCTCCCGCTATTATTCCCAGCAAAGGTTTGTGGTCAGTCACTATAGTAAAGGCTCGGCCATACACATATTCATGAAATCTCTTAACAGCAGACACAATAGCAAGGGCCTCTTTATCAATTTGACTGTAATTGCGTTCTGCTTTTGATAACGTCTTTGAGAAATAGGCAACAGGGGCTTCACTACCGTTTGGCAAAACGTGGCTCAAAATGGCGCCCACTCCGAATGGTGATGCATCACACGTGATCATTAAAGGCAAAGTCTCGTTATACTGCATCAAAACAGCATCAGAAGTCAATAAATTTTTCACATGTCGAAACGCCTGCTCCTCTCTGTGTCCCCATACCCAGGTTGCTTTTTTGTCCAACAAACGATGTAGGGGTTTGGCAACAGTTGCTTTGTGAGGCAGGAAAATGTTATAAAAATTGATAAGGCCTAGAAAAGCCTTGAGGTCGGCCTTATTTCGGGGTTTTGGGGCGTTTTTGATTGCCCTAAGTTTGCTATCGGTGGAGTGAATGCCTTGACTATCAATTAAATATCCTAAAAATTCTACACGATCCGTACATAATTGACACTTTTTTTTTAAACTTTGAGACCTGAGTCTTTAAATCTCTGGAGAACCAACCTCAGGCAATCCTTTTGTATTTTCCGTGTCAAGGCAGCGATTAACACATCATCAAAATATGGGACAACGCCTTTTATCCCTTGTAATAGTCTTTCCATCAAACTTTGAAAGATTCCCGGGGCTATGCTTACTCCGAACTGGAGTCGGTTACATTTAAACGCATCTCGGTGCGGAACGATCGTTTGGGCCTCTGCTGTTTTTTTGTCTACAGGCAGTTGCTAGTATGCCTGGGCTAAGTCTAGTTTAGCGAAGACTTTTCTGTCCCCCAGGGAATGGAGGAGGTGTTGCACCACTGGTACCGGGTAAACATTTTGTTGAAGGGCGTGGTTCAGGGTGGCTCGGTAGTCCCCACAAATTCTTATCGATCCATCTGGCTTGATGGGTGTCCAGATTGAGGTTTCCCAGGGAGAGTGATCGGTTGGTTCTAACACACCCTGGGCTATTAATTTATCAAGCTGCTCGTCAATCTTTGGTTTAAGGGCAAATGGAACTCGACGAGGCTTAAGGCGGATGGGAGCTATTTCGGGATTGAGGTTAAATGATATCGGGGTCCCCTTGTACTCACCTAGTTTATCTGCAAAGATGTCCTGGAATTCTTGGACGAGGTCCTCTTCCCAGTCACTGCTGCAGGTTCAGTGAATGCCGGCTACTTCAATTCCGAGTGGAGCGAACCATTGGAGACCTAACAAACTAGGCCGATCCCTGTGGATTACAGTCAGGGGTAGCAATGCTGTACGGTTCTTAAACGATACCCGGACTCAGCTGGATCCAACGACCGGGATTCGATTTCCTTGATAGTCTTTGAGTATGAGTCTTTGGAATCTGAGGTCTTGCCGCCGGACAGTAGGGATGAGCTGCTTGAGGGTCTTCCAGGAAACCATCGAGAGGGACGATCCTGAATCGACTTCCATCAGGCAGGGCTGGTTTTCGATGGGCACTTTCACTCGGATCTTCTTGGCATCAAGAGATGAGGCGTGACCAATCGCGATCGTTTGGTGGGCCTCTTCTTGCTTCGTTGGGTGGTTTAGGGTTTTGTTTCTGTAGGAGTGGTTGTTCCATTGGTGGTTCACGGGTTCTCGCTTTACAGGACGGCTTCCTGTTGGTTGGTGATAGTTAGCCCTCCTCGAGGGCTGGCTGGGTCCTAGCTTGCTTCTACAGACCCATCCGATATGGCCTCTTTTCCCGCACACATGGCAGAGCACGTTGAGGAATTTGCATTCTGACCAGGGGTGGCTTCCTCCACAGCCAGCGCATTGGTACTGCAATCTCTGGCATTGGTCTCGTTCGGACCAAAGTCGGTGGACCTCTTCTTCATCGCTTTCTGATGACGATTCGAGGTCCTCGTGGTGTGCTGTTGTAAGCTGACCTTCTGACTGAGGTGAAATTTCGCGGGCGAGTTGGCGAAGTGGGGCGTGGGTGCGGCGCATTTGGGCAGCCGATTTCCTGGTTGCTTCTGCTGCAGTAGCTTCAGCGATGGCATCTTTAAGGCTAATGTTGCCTTTCACCATTAGCTTACTCTGTGTGCCTGGAGCATCTAATCCCAGAACTATTCGGTCTCTTAGGGCTTCTTCCAGGTCGGCAAACTTGCATAGGCCTCCCAGATTCCAGAGATCTGCTATGAAATCAGCAACACTTTGGCCCTTCCGCTGACTTCTCTGGTAAAATTCATGCCTTCTAACCAGCGTTGGCACAGTCGGTGCATAGTGAGACCTCAGCAGGGGTTCGAGGACGTCCTAGTCCATAGACTTTACTTCTGCCGGTTTCGCTAGTGCCTTGGCCATCTTGAATATGGTTGGCCCGCAATGAGTTAGGAATACCGCCGTTTCTTTCTGGTAGTGGCATCCTTCAAATTGTTGGTCTCCAGAAACATCTGGAAACGATCCATATGAGTCCCAGTCTTCTTGTGCCGGGTCGAATGGAGCGGGTGGTATGATGCCGCCGGACATGGTTCTGCCATTGGTGCATTTCAGCCACGTGCTCTGTTATAGTTCTTTGTCATTCAGTCAGCTCTGACGTCTCCACATCCCATCCTCGTCACCAGTGTTATGTTCTGTGCATGGGCGCTAAGGATGGAGACGAGCTGGTGAACAGTGAACTTCAAACTCTTTATTTACATGTGTAACAGCTCAGCTCAATAGCCACAACACCCCCCTTTATATAGGCAAGCTCTTGAGTATTTAACCAATGAAAACACAGGGAGCGCTAGCTCCGTTAACCAATGGGAGAGGCTCATTAATAGCCAATCAGATTCTCCTGAACGGACCAATCCGATGTCGCTATTATCAGCCAATCAGAAGTGTAGGGCCAGAACCCTGCACTTTACTTCAAGCTCTTAATAATCTTTATTCAAGTACTTTTATTAATTCACAACAGTGACAGAATGTCATTAGGAGTTTACAAACCTGGAACATGTTTTGTTCCATAACATTCAACATTTTGTGCTGCTAAATTGTCATCTTCATGTTATGGCTGCAAACCAACAAAGGACTAAAGTATTGCTGTTTAACAACATGATCATTGCTAGTCACACTGAATGATGCAAAGAATGCAACACATTACTTCATTGGCTGGGGCAGCCCAAAATTTCCTTGGAAATCTATAGTAACTCCTCACATTCTGTTTCTTGTTTTAGGATTAATGTGAACATTGTATGTGATGCTAAAGTAATATTTGCTTTTTTAAAAACCCTTTACTGAGGTTTTGAAAAACCTAGTGAAAAAAATTATCAATGGTTATTTAGAGTTCAGCATCTGCTCTGGTGACTCTTGGTATGGAATAGGGCAAAGCCTAGTCATCTCATAGCACTCCAGTTTACCACATCTGTGTCACATGCATTTTGAAAAACAAATGTCTAAACATCTCAAAAGCCATTTTCCAGACCAAAATGTATGAAAGCCTCAAAATTCTAATGAGAAAGACAATAAACCAATTCATTGTGGAAGTAATGAAGAGAAAGCCTGCAGATACTGCATAAGAGTGGAAATGCCTGGGAGCAATATCTAGCAGAGAATATGAGGGATTTGGAAAAATGGTGAGGACATTTCTTCTGCTCTGCTAGACTAAGGGAAAAAACTTTTACATATAAAAAGGCATAAAAGAAAATAATATAAGCAATAATTTACCAGGGGAAAAATGGGCTTCTACATTCTATTAACACTATCTATCTCATAGAAGGAGAGTCTGCTGTTCTAGGTCTGGTTTAAAAAGCCCTCTGCAACATCTCATCCATTTTTGTCTATGGCTTCACTTACCAGATTTATTCTTTAGGATAACTCTAAATATACTTAGGACTTGGGGGTATCTTTATGAGATTTTCATAGTGAAATCCTGTACTTCAAAATGACTATCCGATTTCCAACTTGCATAACTTCTGTGGTGTACGTTATCCTTGCTCTCCTACAGCACGAAGGCGGTGTAATAATCTCATCTGATTTAAAGGGGCATCTTTACAAGAGAGAGAAGCATGTAAGACGATCTGGTGTACTCTTTAATAAGTAAAGAATTTGGGTGATACAAGACCTTCTTGTATCCAATAGAGAACATTTTCCTCCCTGGGAACTTGAAGCCCAGTTGTTATTAAAAATGAAAATCTGTCTCTGGCTTTCAGTCAGTTTCCGAAAAGGATAAACATTTAAAAGGAGTGTAGGAAGAAAAAGAACCAACAAAGAGAATCTTTTTTCAGATGAAACTCTTCCTGTCACCAGGATCAGAAGATCTGTGCCATTCAGTCTAATATAGGCATGACAGAAACATGGGTGAGCTATTCTGATTAATTCTGTAGTTTGCATACTGGGCATACCCTCTTTTTTATACACGATCCTTGTCCCATTTAGTATTTTGCAAGTTTGTTCAATTGCAGTATCTATAATCCATACTGGGCATTATAAGAATTGTCATCCAATATATCTAGAGGGCATTAGGACAAAGAAGGATGGGTTTCCATACTATAGAATAACTTATGATTAGCAATTATATTCTAATTTTTTATATGACTCAGAAATGTCTCATGTAGCAAATGTGAATCTTCAGAACTGTAGCAACTAAATATTTAAGAGAGCTACCAAGAATCATTTTTGTCGTGTCCGCAAAAGACGCCAGGAGTCGGTGACTTAGTTTAAAGCTCTTTATTTTAAAGTTGAGAACCGAACCGGCGAAAAGGAAAAAGCCCGCGGCTTTTATCCTTTTCGCCGCCGCGGCCGCGGCCAATGACACCGTTTCAAGTCTCCCGCTCTTGGAGTGAGCCAATCACGGGAGACTTTCAACGGGCCAATCGGCGCGGCTCGCCTGACCAATTAGAAATCCCCGCGCTTTAGCCAATCAAAGCGCGGGGATTTCGAGTATGTAAATTAGGGACAGAACACCCCTCCCCTCTTGGTACAGTCTTTACGTTGCGTAGTCACGCAGGTAGGCGGGGCTCCGTCTAGTCCTACTTGACCTGCGCAACTCAGTTGCAAGCTGGATTTCGACCGGAGCGGTCGAGTTTTTGGCCGCTCCCTCTTCTGTGCGAACCGGTTGGATGATCGGGCCGGTTCTTTCTCCATGGCTCCCACCTGGGCCTTCTGGGTTGGTTGAGCTACGGGTCTCGCCGCTCCCGCTTGGTCTTTCTGAGTCGGTTGAGCTGGCTTGGTGTTTCTTCTCCGGTGGGGGATCGCGATGGCTGCGTTCCGGTAAGTACTGCTGGTTTATTTTTTCTTGCGTTTGTTTATTCGGGTATTCCCTCCCCCCTTGGTTTGTTTCTTGGGGGGTGGATTCTGTTGCCGACCGTGACCTGAGTTGGTCAATGTGTCGTTTCCAGGCTCGCCCATCTGTGGTTTGGAGCCGGTATGAGCGTGGGCCTGTGATTTGGGTGATGACGGCTGGGATCCATAGAGGGTCCCCCGTCAGGTTTTTCGCATACACGAGGTCTCCGGGTGCGAATGTTCGGTATTTTGAACTTGAGTCTGGGGGCCGCTCCGGGTTATATGTTGGGTGTAACCTGTCGAGTGGGGACCTCAGCTTCCTACCCATTAGTAATTCGGCTGGGCTTTTGTTGGTAGTGGTGTTCGGGGTGATATGTTGTATAAAGAGGAGTCTGTTAATTTTGTCTTGGATCTCCCCGTGGTCCATTTTCCGGATGGTTTTTTTGGTAAATTGTACCATCCGTTCCGCCCTACCGTTCGCCGCCGGATGCGCCGGTGCTGTTAATGCGTGGCGGATGCCCCTCTCCGCCAGGAATCTCTCGAAGTCGAGGGAAGTAAACTGGGGCCCGTTGTCGGAAACGACGACGTCTGGGAGGCCGTGTGTTGCAAAGAGTTTGCAAAGTTCTTTGATTACGGCTTCCGTGGTGGTAGATTTCATGTCGCTTACCTCCAACCAGTTGGAGTAAGCGTCAACTGTTATTAGAAAGGTATGCCCATTAGTGGGACCGGCAAAGTCCAAATGGATTCTGGACCAGGGCCCCCTCGGTGTTTCCCACTCTAGGATGGGTGCTGCGGGTGGGCTGGGTCTAGTCTCCTGGCATCGCTGGCACCTAGCTACCCAGGCCTCTATCTGTTTGTCCATCCCTGGCCACCAAGCGTAACTTCTGGCCAGGGCTTTAGTTCTGACGATGCCAGGATGCCCCTCATGCAACAATTCTAAGACCCTCCTTTGCAGCCTGTCCGGGATGACCACCCTGTCACCCCATAAGATACACCCCTTAAGTAGCGAGAGTTCGGTTTGGCGGTTTTTAAATGTCTTAATGGATTCGTCATTGTCCCTTTCTGGCCAACCTTTTTCCACCCAACGCAAAACCCGCGCCAGACGCCTGTCTTTAATAGTCTCCCGGGCAATGTCTGACGCGGTTATGGGCAGGTTGGGCAGGCTTTCGATGTTCAGGGTGTTTGTCGTTGGTGCTGGGTCAGGGTCGGAGTCTGGTAACGGCGAGCGGCTTAAAGCGTCCGCGTGCGAAATCTTCTTACCCGGCTTGTGTATTAGTTCGTAGCTGTAGGCTGCCAGGAACTCGGACCACCTTGTCATCCGGGGAGACAAAATGTTCGGGGTGGCTCGATTTCCTGCAAGGATGCCCAGCAACGGCTTATGGTCTGTCACAATGGTAAAAGGGCGGCCGTAAAGGTATTTGTGGAACCGCTTAACGGCGGCAACTATAGCCAAGGCTTCTTTGTCCAGCTGGCTATAGTTCCGCTCCGGCTTGGTTAGGGTCCTGGAAAAGAATGCGATGGGTGCTTCTTTTCCGTCCGGAAGGGTATGGCTGAGGACAGCGCCGACGCCGAAAGGTGATGCGTCGCAAGTGACGGCCAGGGGCAAGGTTTCGCTGAATTGGATCAGGACGGCGTCGGAGGTGAGGAGGTCTTTGGTTTTTTGGAAGGCGGCTTGCTCCCGTTTCCCCCAAGTCCAGGTTGCCGCCTTATCCAGGAGCCTATGCAAAGGCTCCGCCGCCGTTGCCTTTTGGGGTAGGAAAACATTATAAAAGTTCAGCAACCCCAAGAAAGCCTGTAGTTCAGTCTTAGACCTAGGGGTGGGGGCTTCTTTGATAGCTTTTACTTTTTTACTTGTGGGGTGAATGCCGTGCCGGTCTAGAAGGTAGCCCAAGAATTCCACTCGCTCCGTGCACAGTTGGCATTTCTCCCTTTTTACTTTAAGTCCCGTTTCTTTAAATTTGGTTAAGACCTCTCTGAGTCGGTTTTCTAATTCGGCTTCGTTTGGCGCCGCTACTAATACGTCATCGAAATAGGGCACCACCCCCTTGATGCCCTGCAGCAAACGTTCCATCAGGCTCTGAAAGATGCCTGGTGCCACGCTGACTCCGAATTGGAGTCGGTTGCACTTGAAAGCCCGTCGATGTGTAACGATGGTCTGGGCTTCCGCTGTTTTTTCGTCGACCGGCAACTGTTGGTATGCCTGGGCGAGATCGAGCTTGGCAAAGACCTTGCCCCCTCCCAGTGAGTGCAGTAGGTGTTGCACGATTGGGACGGGGTAAGCGCTTTGTTGCAGCGCGCCATTTAGGGTGGCCTTATAGTCCCCACAAATTCTCACTGACCCGTCTGGCTTGACCGGGGTCACTATTGGGGTCTCCCATCTGGCATGGTCTATAGGTTGTAACACCCCCTGTTTGACGAGCTTGTCAATCTGCTCGTCAATCCTAGGTTTTAGGGCGAATGGTACCCGCCTTGGTTTTAGTCGCTTGGGGGGGACGCTAGGGTCTAGATCAAAAGAGATAAGGGGCCCCTGGTACTTGCCCAGGCTTCCGTCGAAGACCTCCCGGAACTCCTGGGCTAGCCGCTGTTCCCAGCCGTCGTCGGTGATGTGGTTGACTCCCGTGAGGGCGATGTCGAGCGGGGCGAACCATTGTAAGCCCAGCAGGCTTGGGTGGTCGCGATCGACGATTGTGAGTGGGAGTTGTTCGGTGCGGCCGTTGTATGTCACATTAAAGTTCTTGGTGCCCACTACCGGGACGCGGTTTCCCTGGTAGTCTTTTATAATAAGTCTTTGGGCGTTTATGTTCCTCCTATGGAGGGTGGGCACTAACCGTTTTATTTCGTGCCATGCAATCATGGAGAGGTAGGACCCGGAGTCCACCTCCATTTTGCATGGTCGTCCTTCAATATGGACCTCTACGTGTACCTTTCTGGCGCCGTCGGAGATGGCGTGGCCGATGGTTACCGTCTGGTGGGTTTCTTCCTTGCGCCGGTTGTCGCCGCCTTTCGATGGTCACTGGATTCGGTCCCACCGGCTGTCCGATTGGCGATCTCTGGTCCTGGGCGGTGGGCTTTCCCTCTTACGATCGTGTTGGTCCCATCTGGGTGGACTGCGAGTCTTCTTTTGGCGGCAAACCCGGGCGATGTGTCCCCTTTTATCACAATGCCGACAGATAGAGTCAAAAAATCGGCATTCTGATCTGGGGTGGTCGCCGCCGCAGCCGGCACAGTTGGTCCTCGACCTACGACCTCTCCGGTTCCGTTGGTCACCGCGCCCCGTCTGGACTCGATGTATATCTTCTTCGTCTTCGGACATGCTGGATGTAGAATGGAAATCGCCGTAGTGTGCGGTTGTTTCATTTTTTGGGTCAGCCGACCTCGCCAGGTTGTTGTTTCCGCCCTTTGCGTCTGGTTTTCGCATGCTGTCAGCGGAAGTGCGGGTCGCTTCTGCGGCTGCGGCTGCGGTGAGGGCGTCTGCTAGGCTGATGTCGCCCTTGGCCATAAGCCGGCTCTGGAGTGCAGGGTCCCATAGGCCGAGTACGAATCGGTCTCTTAGAAGGCTGTTCAGGCCGTCAAATTCGCAGAGCCCTCCTAGGCGCCGCAGCTCGGCGACGAAGTCGCTCAGTTTTTCGCCTGGTTTCTGGTCCCGCCGGTAGAATTCGTTGCGCCGGATCAGGATTGGGACCTCGTGGGCGTAATGTCGCTGAAGGATAGGTTCGAGGACGTCCCAATCCATGGCGGTTGCGTCGGCCGGCTTGGCCAATGCTTTGGCCATCTGGAATACTTCGGTTCCGCAATGCGTAAGGAAAACGGCGCGTTTTAGCGGCCCCGGGGCGTCCTTCATTCCGGTGCACTCGAGGTACATGTGGAATCGGTCTGAGAATGATTCCCAGTCCTCGGTGGCGGGGTTGAAGGGGGCGGGCGGTGCGATTTTCGCCATGTCGGTGCCAAGTCTGGCTCTTGTTGGACACGGGGTTCGGTTCAGGGTCTGGATCCCATCCTCGTCGCCAGTGTCGTGTCCGCAAAAGACGCCAGGAGTCGGTGACTTAGTTTAAAGCTCTTTATTTTAAAGTTGAGAACCGAACCGGCGAAAAGGAAAAAGCCCGCGGCTTTTATCCTTTTCGCCACGGCGGCCGCGGCCAATGGCAGCATTTCAAGTCTCCCGCTCTTGGAGTGAGCCAATCACGGGAGACTTTCAACGGGCCAATCGGCGCGGCTCGCCTGGCCAATTAGAAATCCCCGCGCTTTAGCCAATCAAAGCGCGGGGATTTCGAGTATGTAAATTAGGGACAGAACAATTTTACTTAAAATATACTTAAAATGGCCAAAGTAAGTGAATAAAGTTAGGAGAATAAACAGTGTATGGTAAAATAATTGCTATTAGCTACAAGCTCTCACAGTAATTACTTCCATGTAAGCCTTTTTTGTTCAGGGAAATTTTCTCCCAAGTATGTGTAAGTCTATTGAGATATGCTTGTTGTTTTCAATTCTTAGTTCTGACATTTAGGTTGGCAGGAAAACTTATTCATCTCCCATGAAATCAGAGAAGCTTTCCTGCAGATATCACCACATTCTGAATTGGATCCTTAATTTTAAATTAGTGCCTTCACTTAAATATACAAGTTGAAAAATCCAATCAGTTCACAATGATATTAGGAACAAGAACCTGTTCTTACACCATTAGCCATTGGCAAAGAATCGCTATAAGACTTTTAAAAGCAATTTAATAGTTGTACTTATTTTGTAACTTAAAGCTTACAAAATAGAGAGCCAATATAAAGAAAACCAGAACTACTCCTTCATTTGCCAGTCTCATTTAAAGTGCATATTATAACAGTTGTGTTTGTATGTGGAGCAATGTTGAAAATCAACAGTTCCAGAGTGGGTAAGGAAGAAGTAAACAATTTTCTTTCTTGCTGTGGATCGCTGGGAAATTTGTCCTCCAAAGAACATGGATGAACTCCCACTGTTATTTTTTACTCCATTGTCATGTCTAATTTGTCTCTAAGAGAGAAGTGGGAATCTTGATTTTGTGTTTTGTTTTGGAGAAAGCTGCTTTCAATGGGAATAATTATTCATTGGGAAAAATGCAAAAATATGGCATTTTTAAACTATTCCTTTACATTTAAATGGAGCTAGCATGTATAGTAGAAAAAGTTGTCCATTTGTACTTTAGTTTATACTGTTGTGCTAGCTTCATCAGCAGAGTTCAACAAATTCATCACTACATAGTTTGCTCAACTGAAACATTTTTTTTTCTTTTCAGACAACCTGTCTCTGTTCTGGATTGTTTATTCAGAGCCTTTGGTTAGCAGTGACTAATTTCCTTGAGGAATCCCCCTGAGATTACCTTTGATGAAATCCTGCCATAAGCTCTCTGAAAATCATTGCAAATCCATTATTCTGATACTGTCATGGCTAGTTGGACACTCACTTTTTTCTCTCATGTAATTTTTCAAATTCTCAAATCTTTTGCACAAAAAAATGTCATTTAAGGCAAGGATCGTGTCATGAATCTTTTTTTTTTTTGCATTTTGCTTTTAATTTAAGATACATAAAGTCTTTTAATTCCTTTGCCACCCCCCCAAAAAAACTTCTGCAAAACTGCAGCATAATGTACACATTGCTTCTTAGTTATCTACTATAGAAATCAAAATTTTATGAGGCAATATTGATATCCTTTTATGAGGCAATATTGATATTGAAACCAGTGCTGTTGTTTTTTTTTTTTTGAATAAAAAGGGCTTCGGTGATTCTACCTCATTCTCAAAGTGATTAGGAGTGTCTTTATAATTTTTTTGTTCACACAATGTTAATTGTATATATTTATTATAATTTACTCACCTAATAATGAATAAGACAAATTACTTGTTCAAGTAATAAGATAGCAAAACATTTAAACAGTAAAGTCTATTAATATGTAGCAAAAGAAATAATATATGGAAAAAACACCCATCTACCATGGTGGCATTTCACCATACACACAGAATCCATAAATGATATTAAAAATATCTGGTTTAAATCATTTGTGGAGGAGGAATTAGTGTGAGAAGGATGGAAAGGATATTACACAGAGGTGCAGGAAAACAAACTGAATCTTGATGGTACGCTACAGATAGGCTCCTTAAACTTTAACACGATCACATACAGATATACCCATCACCACCATGACACCCAGGTAGTTTTCTGGAAATAATATTAAATGTCTCCATTCTCTTCTTTGTTGGAATACAAACTCAAATAATTCACCAAAATAATGATAGTGGATATTGGTACTTAGGGCCAGTATTCTAGTCATTTGGCTTTAAAGGCAATTCAATATATAGCTCTTTTCCATGGATGGGGTCAATATGATTCCCCTTGGAAGCAAAAGTTTTATCCTTATTATAAGTAATGCCAGAACTAGAGTCCAAGAAAAAAAAAATCCTTTAAGAAGCACTATTGTATGTGATGTCTGGCCTCTTTTGTTTCCTCAAATGTTTTTGTTGCTTGATATGGCTTTTCACAAAGCTGTCTCTTGAGAAATTTTTGTCCTTTTACTAACCTCTTTTGTTCCAACAGATCATTAATTTTATTTCATATTAGGTGCACAGACATAAACACACATTTTAGTATATTTCATTGTTTCCTATGCTTAAGTAGTGGAGTGGTTAGACTTCAAACGCCTCAGGGAGTCTTGAAAGCCCAAACAAACAATTGTTTGATTTGAATGACTGGGCTGCTGCAGCAAAATACCGAAATCTGTTGCAGCCCTGCTAAAACTTTCCAGAACATCTGTTAAAATAACTGCTTTCAGAATTGAAATCAGGGCCATCAAAGTTGCAGGGATTTAAAACTAATGGTTTGAATAGGAAAAATGTAACTCATGTGATATTAGTTCAAAACAAATTAGTTTATATTTGTCCTTCTCATTCATGGAAGTTTAGAATATAAATTAGAATTACAAAAATAAAACATGGAAATGGATAATCATTAAACCTGTGAGTGTAGATGGGTAATTTCCAAAATATAAAAGGCATTTCTACATGGGCCCATTATCCATGGGCATTTGCCAAAGCTGTGACATCGCAGCATGTTGCACATATAATGCAATATTAAAAGCCATGAAAACTTCACATGCTCCTAATGCAATTCCTGTCACCCCAGCCAAGGTGGATAATAGTAAAAGATGACAGGTCAATAGTAAAAGATGTAGGAATGTTTTCTGAAATGGTATGCTTCCTAGATAAAATCCTAACCAACAAATAGTAATTTCTGTTACTTCTGACTAGTGAAACCTGCTCAAAATTAAGATCTAAATTATTGTAGCAAACATAGTTGCTCATATATGTCCATTACGGTTTTTTTATATGGTTGCAAAGTTCATGAATTTATTACAAAGATTTGCAAGCAGATTGCAGGCATGCAACTGTAAATGTTAATATCTTGCAGAATGTTTATTAATCGGATGCTGGTAGACAAAAGGCCTGCTGTATCAAACCATATCACAACAGCTGACAATCCTGCTCATGGTGACAGACATTTGGGACTAATAAGCCAAGCTACCTGTTTTTCTCAAAATGCATGTAATCTTCTTTTACAACTAACTGTTGACAATCATTACTGCATCCTAAAGACTGAAATTTGCAGATTAATTATGTACTGCATGAACAAGTACAGGAAGGCAAGGGATACTTTTTTCCCCCTACAAGTAGAAAATAGGTTTCCTCCTACAGCAACCAGTTGGGTTTCTATGTTGGGTACAGAAGGAGGACAAAGTGTTCCACTCTGTAACTGACAGCTGGTTCCTTCACTTGCTTCTCATTTGTGTTACAAGGCTCATATTTAAAATGAAGCTCAGATGTAGGACCAGAAATTCAGTTTAAATTAAAAAAAAAAAATCTTGGAATTATTGGTGCTTACTTTTCTTACAAAAACAACTCTTCAGTTGAAGATTTTTTTTTTTCAGTTTCAGAAGTAGTCAGCCCACCATGTCCTACAAATAAGCTCTTCCCTTAGATGATTTTCTTTAGGCCTGTTGTGAAAATGTATCTCATTTGATAAAAGACAAGACTTTTGCCTATTATGGCCCTAATTAAGAGCAAGGCAGGCAACACCTTAGTTTCAAAAACCTTCTTCAAGAAATCATCCAATCTTTGATAAGAATGATCTGATGCTTCTCTGTCAGTCAATAGAGCATAGACGAAGAGACAGGGGGTGTGGGGTTAGATGAAGAGAAAAGAAGTTACTTTTCTTCACTAATGATAGAAACTACTTTTTAAAAAATCTTGTTTTAGCTATAATTCTGATAGAAAATTCATCTCTATCATTTATTGCACATACAAATTAGACCAGCAGGAGGAACCAAGTTGCATAATCATGATTAAGTATCAGTCTTGTATCACCTGAGCAGTCAGTAAGTTCTGCTGTGGTGCTACTACTCCACAGAATGGATCAACCAAGAAGGAAGCTGGGTTACTTTTACTAAAGCACAGAGATGAACATAAACATCTGGAAGACACAGGCAGGAGCCCAGCTATTGGTGAATGCTGTGTTCACCTGATTGGCTCAGGTTAAACATTTTGTATTGTGTGAATGAACCCTATGTAAATAGGTTTATTTTAAATACAAAGTCAAATTACCTGGAAAATAATAATATATTATAATATATTAAAGAAAAACCAGTCATATGCTATCATATTGTGGCGCAGCAATTCAAATGGAGGTTATGGTTATAAAGTATGAATTGTGGAAAAATACTGGATTATGTAAATGTGACTGTGTTTTTTTCCCATATGATAATATTATTTTGAACCCCATGTTGTACCTAGCACTTGAAAATTAACAACTGGACAATATAAATGGATTCTCTTTTACCATGGCCAAAGGACTGATATTGCAGCATTGGAAAGATAAATAAGCAGAGGAGCCTCGGATCGCGACCTTAATCTGTTCCCGGACTCTGATCGCGACCCAATTTAGTCACGTCCGGAAGCTTGACTGACTGTGCATGTGTGCAGTAAAAAAAAAAATGGCACCAAAGGCAAAATCCGCACGGAAAGGGAATTTTCCACACCAATTTTGTTTGACACCTGATTTTTGATTTGTGACCCGATTCAAAAATTGGGTGATTTTTTTGTTCGCCACCCGATTTGGTTGCGAACAGGAGCATTCACGACCCAAGGTTCCGCTGTATGGCCCTTTTTACTTAATGAACTGATTGCACTTTTCACTTAAGAGTTGGTTGCCATTAGACATATATACTTTGTATGGACACATACATAGCAAAATGTGGGGCTCATTTATACAAATAAAGTATAAAGAGTTAAAAGGTAGATTACTATATTAGTTATAGTTATAAAAATGTATTATAAACACATATGTACTTCAAAAATTGCATTAGATAATTACCACATTTTTTTGCACTATAAGAAGCTCCAGACCATAAGATAAGATGCACCTAGCTTTTGGGGAGAAAAACAAGGAAAAAAAATCTGCCTCTGCCTCCCAACAATTTACCTCCTTGCGGCAAACAGCAAACAGCCTGGTCAGCTTCAGCACAGCCTGATTTAGCATAAGCAGCTGATTGACGGTTGGATTGTCCCCCCTGGAATACCACTGATCAGCTGTTCCAGGCCCAGGGGATTGCCACTGCCAATCGCTGTCTATCTCTGCCTCCGTGCGCTCCATTTTCGGCCTCTGTGCATCCTGTTTTCAGCCCATTCCAGGCAGCGGTGATTGGTGGTATTCTGGGAGGCTGATCCAACTGCCAACCAGCTGCTCATACTAAATCAGGCTGTGTTGAAGCTGACCAGGCTGTTTGCTGCGAGGAGGCAAATTGCTAGAAGGCAGAGGCCAGTGGATGGGGGCCGGCGCGTGGGCGGGGCTTCAACATTTGTTCTATAAGACGCACAGACATTTCCACCCACTTTTTTTTGGGGGGGGAGGGAAATGTGTCTTATAGTGCAAAAATATGGTATGAGATATAAATAGAATTGTAACTATTTACAACTAATATACCTTTTTTCTTTTTTGTTACATTTTTTTCATTTTAAAAAAGTATTTTCTGTGTATTTTCTTTGAAAATGCATGAATTTTTATCTTTTTTATGTCATTTTTTTAAAAAGCAAGGCAACAATAAATAAATATATAAATGGAATTATAGAAATGTGGCCAATTCCCTTTAAAACCACTCTTCTCAAGAAAAAAAAAGTTTAATTCAAACATTTCCTCTTTGAAGTTGATGATGAGTCTTGAAGAACCAATAGTACCTTAATATTGTACCTTCATACTTTCCATTTAAAAAGTACTAAAACCCAATCCAGTGTTGGTTATGTTGCCTTCTACTGGTAAATTCAGAGAAAAACAGCCCATGGCGTTTCTACAGGTGCTTTTTAACCATCAGATTTTTGCACAAATGTCTGTCTCTTCTATAGAGTTATCTAGTTATCTGCTGTCTGATATGAGGTGATGTAAGTTACAAGAATATCACATTTTCTCCAGTCATCGGCTATGTATTTTGAATCTGGGAAAATGCCATTCTTCCTCCCAGGAAAACAGGAATGCTGCAGTGCAGAAAAATGATTATTTTTGTTTTAAATTCCATAAGAGAAGTGGCTATGGATGAGAGTGCCATGAAGCTGTGTTACATGGGAACAGGGGATACAAGGCTTCTATCTTCTGCCCCTTAAAATGAGACGTCCTCTCCTGTTCCACATTTTAATACGGAACAGCCATTCAGTCTTTTTAAAATGGGAAATGGTGGGAAAGGGATCCATGGCTATTAGCCTTGATGGCAGTGAGACGGCCCTTAAAGCCATCTGTTGGGAGACTATCATTCAATAAATTTTCAACATTATCAAAGCTAATGGAATTGAGCAAAGGACATTTGCTTCATTCTGGACTCCCTTTAAATACATTTTGTGGCCACAGACTATGACCATGGAACCCTAAGACTTAAGATTTAAATCATAACATTTCTTCAAGCCCCTCCAGGAGTCCACAGACCCCAGGCTGACAACCACTGAACAGGATATTTTATAGTGACATACTCTTAAAATGAAGGATAGAAGAAAATATAGGACCTAGATCAAATAAACATACTATGAAGGTTTCAGATTATAGCTTAGAATGACTAATGGCCTAGTCACTTTGTGATTGGACTAATATAATGTGGTCTACATGAAGCAGCCCTTGAAAGTTACAGCTGGTCCAGAATGCAGTGGTGCAGGCAGTGTTGTGTCTTGTGGCACCACTGCTGTGTAAACTGGTTGCTGGCAAGCTACTGGTGCAGTTCAAGATGCTGTTGGAAGAAATGTCCATCTGGGTTCAGTTCCAAGTGGGGAGAAAGCCACTGGAAACATGGAGGCTGTTTGGAAAAATGGTTTAAGGGTGGACAGGATCACATGCCTTGGAGCTCTTG
Source organism: Hydrophis major (assembly GCA_033807585.1). Classification (NCBI taxonomy): domain Eukaryota; kingdom Metazoa; phylum Chordata; class Lepidosauria; order Squamata; family Elapidae; genus Hydrophis; species Hydrophis major. The sequence continues at coordinate 77,206,802 of CM066328.1, read as the reverse complement.
GGTGAAGAAAAAGGGAAGAGATGCTGAGAGTCCCTGGGTTTTATACCCTCTCTGGCTTTGAACTTCCTGGGGCACAGGAAGCGTATCCTGATTGGTTGCTATCAGGTAATAGCTAGCTTTGTAGATTGTCTGTGTGCTCAGTTTGGTTGAAACTTGATGGGTGGTGCAATGAAGAGCAATTAAATGGCTCTGCCTGAAGGAAGTAGATCTTTATTATATAGAATAGACTGACCCAGGTCTTAATGGCCCATTAACAAATGGGGGGAGGGGGCTGAGTTTCTGCCTCTCTGAGTTTCTACTTCTTTTAGGGGAAATATTCTGCCCTTTTAATATATCCTAACATATTTCATTTTTCTTGTGTGTGTGTGTGTTAACTTCCAACAATGCTGATCATTAACTATAAAGTCCTTCATGGCATAGGGTTTTTGAGGGACTGCTGATCTCATCATGTTTTTGGCCATTCAATAAAATCAGGCCCACTTGCTCTCTTTAGAACTATTCAAATAAATAATTCCAGAGATACTTGTCCTCTGGAATGATCTTCTGAAGATCTGTTAAAACAGGACTCCTCTACAGATCTGATTTTATATGGCTGTGGAACCATGTTGGTGGGTGGATAGGTGGATGGATGGATGAATAGATAGATAGATACAAAATATTGTATAAATGTTTGCCTTGTGTTTTTCTGTTTTTAAAATGATAAACTGGCCAGAGTAAGCTTGGAATTGGGTGGTCCTCCAAATCTAATAAAAGAAAGATTATCTTGATCTGTGCCAAAATACAAGTTCCTTTCTAGGAAAGAAAGAGAAAAATGGCAGGTTTTATATTAATGTTGCTAGTATAAAGCTCAACCATATGCATGGCTATTTTGAAAAATATTTATGTTTCTCAAAGTAGGCAAGCTTCTCCTATAGAGCAGCAAGTGGTTTCAAAACAGGAAGCAAGGGTAAGAATAAATTGACAATTCTGACAATGGAGGGAAGTAAGTACTGAAGGCTATCCACTGGGAATTCTTCAAGGTACATAAAAAGCAAAGGCAATGGGGTTGTTTAGAAGGAAATTATATCCAGAAAGGTTTAAATCAAATCCTGGGAGGGTAAGTTTATGAAAGGTTATCTACTATCACAACTAAACTGAACCTCCCTGTTCAAAAGCCAAATAATATATCTTTTTCATATCAGAAGTGACTTGGAACAGTTCTTTGTGCCCTCTCACTTGGTTTCATCTAGGATTACTATAGTGCAGCTAAAAGTTTTTTTCTTTTTATTTGGCAATTTGTAGGTGCCCGATTTGGGGGCACCAACTAAGGAAAAACAAGCACCCAAGTCTTCCTTAGTCTGGCATCCTTCGATATATTGCATTACCCACATGGGCCCATGCTCTCCAACCACTGTTCTGGCTGAAGAAGATGGGAACTGTAGTCTACCAATGGACACCAGGCTGAGGACATAGAATTACAGAATAAATAGAGTTGGAAGGGACCTTGGAGGTCTTCTAGTCCAACCCCCTCGAGCAGGAGACCCTATCCCATTTCAGGACGATTGCGAACCACCAAGAAAACAGGAGAGAGGTTCTCCGGATGCCCATCCTTTGAACTCGGGAAAAAAAAAAAAGAGGAAGGCGTTAAGGACCGCACCAAAATTGCTTCTCTGCAAGTCTGGACTTGCCCTGCCTCTTCGACCGGTTGCGAGATTTGGCTTTGGGCGGAATGCAAGGGCAAGAAATAGGTCAGGTTTAAGATGCAATCTTCCGCTGCAGGTCTCCCACTGATTCTCGCCGCCTTTGCGCCACGGTTTGGGGAAAGGAGGCGTTAGCCCCCCGCTTCTCCCCCCCCCCCGGTCCTCGCCCCGTTTCCCAGCGGCTTTTGGAAACGGCTCTCCAGCCTTGCCTGCCTGTGTGAACCGCGATCACGAGCCGGGCTCCACAAATTCCCCCACGTTGTGACAGCCCCGAGCGCCGCGAGCTGGGAACGTGCGCGCCTGCCGCTCCCCATTGGCTAGACCCGTTCCCCCCTCCCTGACGTCACGGCGGGGGGAGGGAGGCGCGTCTTTCATCAGCTGTACGGGTAATGCCAGGAAGCGAGTGTCTTTTTGGAAACAATACCGTGTGGTGCTTAGCGGCGGCGCCTCAGGTTGCAAGCCCGGGGACTTTCCGGCTCCCGCTCTTTCCGCTGGCGGCTCTTGTTGGCGCTTCAAGCAGCAAGCAGACCAGATGAAAGGCGGGATCCGTTTCGGAGGGTTCGCGGAACGCCGCTTTGAATAGGCGACCGGGGGGCTCCTTTGGATCTTGTCTCCTCGGGTACGATCCTAAGCTTCTGCAGGAGAGGCGCAGTCGGGGCAACAGGTCAGTATTTTGGAGTTGTGGAAGGGTGCGGGGGGGGGAGCTGGGAGGGGAGGACTTGAGTGACAACTCCGTTATTTGTATGTATAAGTTCTGTTATTTATAACTTCTAAATCACACCGTGTTCCTTGGGATTTGGATTTACTTATAGTGAGCTAGTCGCTCGAAAATTTCAGGACAGGAACGGGAAAAAAAAAAACAACAACCAAAACCCTCTCAGAGTCCCTCGAGAGCCTTCGTTAGAGATGCAGGCATCGTCGGATTCTTCTACTTGATAAGTTCTGGGGGTCTCCGTACGCCGTTTAAGGAAGTTACTTCAATACAAGGGGCTTCTTCCCCCCATCCCACCCCCAGTCATTTAAATTATCTTCCCCAAAGGTGGTGTTCCGTGGATGATTCGGCTTTACAGTTGCAGGGGCTAGCATTATACAAGATATGCATCGAAAAGATATATTGGTATATATATTTTTCCCTTGCAGTCTCACATGAGATATTACTGCTTTGTATATCTTGCAGTTAACTTTCCAAGACATAACTTAGTCCTTACTTGGCTTAAAGTAAAAGTTGTGTGTGTGTGTGTGTGTGTGTGTCATGGCTACTTGGCTTTCAATACTGCTTGACAGACAGGACCCAAAGAATGAAATCTTCTTTTCTTTGATTTTTGTTTGCTGCCCGTTAAAGTTGTCCAAGATGTATAAGTACAACAAACTAGTAGGACCGCTGCAGCTGAAATTTGTGCCAATGGTTCCTGATAGTTTTAGTCAAACAGAAAAGATGGGATGGAAACAAAGATAACTTGTTAGGTAGTGAAATAGTTGTTCGGATAACAAGACCATCTTAAATGGTTTCTACATAATCATTAAGGAATGCAAATTTGTGTTCTGCAAAATAGAAAAGAGACACCTGGTTTTGCAGAACTGGCCACCAATATGCTACAACTGAAGTTTTAATACTTGAAGACTCAGTTTATTTTATGCACCATGGATGCTGTAAGGTCTTGCTATTTGTTGACTTATTTGTGTAAAATATGAGTATATCTGCTTTTTTCCCCTCCTTCCTTTTTCACTGTAAGAATTTGACTTCACCTCTTCCTGGACTGATATAATGCATTTCAACCTTAAAGATTCTTTACGATTGAGTCATTTAAGCCCAGGGCAGAAGGCAAAAGGAAGAACTAAAGAAATCATGAAATCACCTTGTCACTTTGTTTTGGTTAACTGGCATGCACGTGTGTTATGTCCACCCCCACCCTCTTCCTTGTTCTTCCATTCCTGAATGAAGGCAAGTGGTTGTATATTGATTTTTTTCCCCCTGAGAGAATGCTAGAGGTAATGGAAGAATGCCTGCATTGTATGGTTCCTCAACAGGTGTTTCCAAGTGGAAAGAACTGCAGAATTGGTTTCATTCTTTCACATTCGGGGTTGTGAAGGTGGTTGCTGAATTGATTTCCTTCTTTCTGAAGAGCATGAGGGTTATTTATTATGCTTTCTATAGCATTTCAGGAAATATAAAACTGCTTGCTTGGGACTTTCAGGGGATTCCAGTCCAGGTGCTCAGATGTGCTGAATGGTATCAATATAATTGCATCGTGTGCACTTAAATCCCCAGGATGTTGCCTTTGGATACCAGTGTATACGTGGATACTTTCCTTGCCACTTTCTGCCCCACTCTTTTTTTTAAAAAACAAGATTATTTTAATTCTAAACATCTAGAATCATTTTTATTTCTCAAGAGTACCCTTGCATTTCACGAAGGCATTCTTGGAAAATAAAAATAATGGACTCATAGTGTAAGAAGGGACTACAGAAACCTTGCCCTTCTGCTCAGAACATATTTATAATTTGTCCTACTTTCAAGGATCTTGGATTGGCCCCACAACTGTGAAATAGAGTCTGAGTGCACGCATCACACTAAAGCAAATGAAGTGGGTTTGCTTTTGGCTCAGTGCATAGTTCAAATCCAGATTTTGTCACTTATGAAATATAGTTATAGGTTAACAAGATATAAGAACCCTCACAACACTGGTTTATTCTACAAACCATGGCTAAATGAATCATGATTTATTGTGATCTGTGAACCCAGCCTAAAAGAAAGCAATGAGTTCCCAAGCTCCAATTCTGATCCTCACAGACTCATCAACTCTTACTGAGTTGATGAGCCCCACTGAGGCCTTATGCATAGGACTGTGTAGTAAGTGAATATTGTTTGTAACGTTTTGGTAGTTATGAACATAAGATCTGTGTTGAGAGACCTCTCTCCTTAGGTTATACATTAAGGACCGTACCTATGGTGTGTGTGTATTGTTATGAATACTTACTGGATAATAGTCTTAATTATACATGCAAGATTATTATTATGTTTAATCTGGAGAAGAGGCAGTTGTAGAGAGATATGATCGCTATCTTCAAATATCAGAACAGTTATACAGAAGATGAGGGACAGTTATTCAAAGTCCTATCCCAGACAAGGAGTTCAATGTCTTCTGGACCTTAGGGTAAAAATGCCCTAAAAGTAGGAGCACAGTGGAACAAATGCCTCGGTCAGTGGTGAACTCTTTCTGATTTAAACAGACTGGATGGTGGTATATAAAGGAGGTTGTAGAAGTGGACTCCTATGCTAGACATGAGATTGGACTAGATTGTTTTTAAGGAACCCTCTAACCCATGCATTCTTCAGTATGAAGTCGATGAGGAGAAGGCCAAACAACTCGTTTCCCATTCTTCTCATAGTTCAGAACATTGTTTAGCCCTTTCATTTTTATGTTTCATTTCTGCAACCCTTTCTTCCACAATTACAGCAGATACATAAATGGAGTAAAATGCAATCATAAAAAAATTAAGGCATTTGGGACTTCTTTACTCCAAGGTAAGGAACGCTGTTAAAAGAAATGCTGTGGAAATGGTGCGTGGCATGGCAAATATGAATTGGATTTCATTCTGCTCAAACATGAGATTGCTCAGTAAGATTCAGAATTAGTCAGAAGAACTTCTTCACAGAACGAAACTGAGCAAGCTGATATTAAATCCAGACAAGCTAGAGATGCCATTGGCAAGAAGAAAGCTGAACTCTGGAATTGTGATGCCTCCTGTTTTGGATGGGACTGCACTCCCCAAGAAGAAATGGGCTTACAATTTTAGAGGGGTTCTTGACCATCAGCTGTCTTTGGATTTGCAGCTGGAAGTTGCAATGAGCAGTGCTTTACACAGATATGGCTAGGGTGCAGCTGGAATCTTCCCTGAGTCAATGGAATTTAGTGACAGTAATTTGCACCTTGGTTACAACTCTTCTAATTTATGTGGGCCTACCCTTGATGAGTATCCAGAGGTTGCAACTGGTGCAAAATGAAACAGCCAGCTTCTGGTGCTGCTATATAGGAATCCTATGAAGTTTGCACTAAAAAATCTGCACTGATTGCTAAATGTGACCCAGGCATGATTGAAGATGGTCGCACTGACCTTTAAACCCCTAAACTGCTTAGTGAGAGATTATCTGGGGCATTGCGTCTCCTGCTGAAAACCTTTCGGGTCACTCAGGTTGGCAGGGGAAGCCCTTTTCAAGATACCCCATTGTCACGGTTCATCTATGTGAGAAAGAACCACCTTCTCTGTGGCTCCAAGCTTGGAAAGAATTCCCCAAGGAGCTATCTTGGTTCCAACTTTCAATATTTATTAATTTTTTATTGATTGCTTTTCATTCTGGTTTGGGTTTTACTTGTATTATTTTTAAACTTTAATATTCTGCATTTTTTGCTTGCTGATAAGTCACCTTGAGTAGTAAAGTAAATAGAAAGCTGAATATGCATTTAATAATATTGAAAAATTAAGGTGGAAAGCTAATTATTTCCTTAGCTCCCATGCCATAGAACAATTTGCTATCACTGTTTTCAGACTTTATTCTGTCTCTTCCAAGGCATTGTTCAAACTTACAACCGCACTGAAAACAGATTTGCAATCAGTCCTCAAAGTGTCAGCCTTTGTAGTGTTCCCATGGTCACATTATCATGATTCGGACTCTAGGTAAGCAGTGCGCATTTCTGATGGTTGGAGAGAGCCACAGTCACGTTATTGCCATTTGTGATCTTCACAGCCATTTGTTAACAAGGAAAGTCAATGGGAAAGTTGGCAGGAACTCACAAATTGTAGTGAAGTAACATCACACTTAACAACTTGTGGTGATTCGCTTAAGAATCATAGCCAGAAGTGACGAATTAATATTGTAAGCCAGGTACAGTCGTGTGACATTTCACTCCATGTCACTTAGTGACAGAGTTGCCAGTCCCAATTGTGGTTGGTAAGTGAAGACTATCTAGATACATGTTATACAAACATGAATTTTATTGTATTAGGAATACAGTAAGGTATTTGGAAATTATATCATTTATATAACCACTTATTTTAATCAGGGTATGGTTTACTTTCAGTTAATTTGCTTAAAGCCAGACAGTTTTATCTTATGAAGTAAGGCCTATTGAGTTTAACAGGACTGTTCCTTCAAATAAATGTTCATTCAGTTGCATTCTTAAAAATAGGAGTAGGAACCTTTTCACTTTCGGGATATATTTGACTATTGAGAGTATGATTTGGCTGCATGGTAAATGTTCTGTCCCCTCATTTGCATTCTTGAGATCCCCGCGCTTTGATTGGCCAAAGCGCGGGGCACTCTGATTGGCTAGGCGAGCCGCACCGATTGGCTCGCTGAGAATCTCCCGCGATTGGTCCATTCGGATCGCGAGAGATTCAAAGTGGTGCCATTGGCCGCGGCCACCGCGGCCTGGAAATAAAAAGCCGCGAAGTTTGCCTTTAGATCCAGTTCAGTTCCTGTACCCCAATAAAGAGCTAATGCACAAGTCACCGACTCCTGGCATCATTTCCGACGGACACGACACTGGCGACGAAGGTGGGATTCTGATCCTGAACCGAAGCACGTGTCCGACGGACACCTGACGAAACTCCACGATGGCAAACATCGCGCCTCCAGCACCCTTCAACCCCGCCAGCGAGGACTGGGAATCGTACTCAGACAGATTCCGCATGTTCCTCAAATGCAGCGACCTGAAGGACGCCACTGGCCCGAAGAAGTGAGCCGTATTCCTGACCCACTGCGGGCCCGTAGTGTTTAAGATGGCCAAAGCGCTTGCCAAACCCGCCGACGTGACCACGATGGACTGGGACGACCTCGAGCCAATACTCCGGGGACACTACGCTCCAGCCGTGCCCATCCTCATCCGACGACACGAGTTCTACTGTCGGGACCAACGGGTGAGAGTTTCAGCGACTTCATCGCAGAACTACGGCACCTAGGGGGGCTGTGTGAATTTGACAACATGGACGAAGCCCTGAGAGACCGAATCGTGCTCGGCCTTTGGGACCCCATCCTCTAGAGTCGGCTGATGGCCAAGGGCAACATCACCCTTGCCGATACCCTCGCTGAAGCCACAGCAGCCGAAGCTACCCGAAAATCTGCCGACCGCATGCGCAGACCAAATGCCGGGGACCGCAGCGGGAACAACCACCCTGCAAGGTCGACCGAGACGACCACCCACCAGGGCGACGTCCACTCAGCATCGGGCACTTCCGACGAGGAGGAGGAAATCCACCGTCTCCAGGCAGGCCGCGACCCAGGGGAACCGGCGGGGTCGTAAGTCGAGGACCACCTGTGCCGGTTGCGGAGGCGACCACCCCAGGTCCGAATGCCGGTTCTTCGATTCAATCTGCCAGCATTGCGACAAGAAGGGACACATCGCCCGCATCTGCCGTCTCAAAAAGAACCGCAGCCCTACACGATGGGACCAGAGTGAATGGAGACAAGAGAGCACACCACCCCGGACCAGAGATCGCCCCGCTGACAACCGATGGGACCGGAATGGACGATCCCTACGAGGCAGCGAGACCCGGCGAAGAGAGGAGACCCATCAGACGGTCACCATCGGCCACGCCACAACCAACGACGCCCGGAAGGTCTACGTGGAGGTAGGCATCGAAGGCGAGCCATGTAAAATGGAGGTGGACTCCGGGTCCTACCTCTCCATGGTAGCATAGCAAGAAATAAAACGCTTGGTGCCTACCATCCAGAGAAAAGCCCTAGACAACCAGAGACTAATCGTGAAAGACTACCAGGGAAAACGCATCCCTGTAGTCGGAACCGGACAGTTCAAGGTAACCTACAAAGGGCACACCGAAAGACTTCCCTTGACCATCGTCGATCGTGACCGCCCAAGACTACTGGGACTCCAATGGTTCGCACCGCTCGGCATCGCAGTCACGGGCGTCGACCACATCGCCGACGACAACTGGGAGCAACAACTAGCCTGGGAACTCCAAGAGGTGTTCGACGGAAACCTAGGCAAGTACCGAGGGCCCCCTATATCATTCAGCCTAGACCCAAACGTCCCCCCAAAATGCCTAAAACCAAGGCGGGTACCATTCGCGTTTAAACCGAAGATTGACGAGCAAATTGACAAGCTCGTCAAGCAAGGGGTCCTACAACCCATAGATCACACCCGGTGGGAGACCCCCATAGTCACCCCGATTAAGCCTGATGGGTCGGTGAGAATCTGTGGGGACTATAAGGCCACCCTAAATGGCGCCTTGCAGCAAAGCGCTTACCCCGTCCCAGTAGTGCAACACCTACTGCATTCACTGGGAGGGGGCAAGGTTTTTGCTAAACTCGACCTCGCCCAGGCATACCAACAATTGCCGGTTGACGAGGAAACGGCAGAAGCACAAACCATAGTCACCCACCGGGGAGCCTTTAAATGCAACCAACTCCAATTCGGAGTCAGCGTGGCGCCTGGAATATTCCAAAGCCTAATGGAAAGACTGTTACAAGGCATCAAGGGGGTGGTACCCTACTTCGACGACATCTTAGTGTCGGCAACCAACCAGGCCAAACTAGAGAGTCGCCTAAGGGAGGTCCTAACCAAGTTCAAAGAGACCGGGCTCAAAGTAAAGAGGGAAAATGCCAATTATACAAGGAGCGGGTTGAATTCCTAGGATATCTCCTAGACCGCCACGGCATTCACCCCACCAGCAAAAAGATCAAAGCCATCAAAGAAGCCCCTACACCCAAGTCAAAAACAGAACTGCAGGCGTTTCTGGGGCTGCTTAACTTTTATAATGTCTTCCTGCCCCAAAAGGCGACAGCGGCGGAGCCTTTGCATAGGCTCTTGGACAAGGCGGCGACCTGGACTTGGGGGAAACGTGAGGAAGCCGCCTTCAAGAAAACAAAGGACCTACTCACTTCAGATGCCGTCCTCATCCAGTACAACAAGACCCTACCACTAGCCGTCACATGCGACGCATCACCCTTCGGCGTCGGCGCTGTCCTCAGCCACACTCTCCCCGACGGAAAAGAAGCACCCATCGCGTTCTTTTCAAGGACCCTCACCAAACCAGAGTGGAACTACAGCCAGCTGGACAAAGAGGCTCTGGCTATCGTCGCCGCAGTAAAAAGGTTTCACGAGTACCTCTACGGCCGGACATTTACCATCATCACCAACCACAAACCGCTGCTGGGAATCCTTGCAGGGAACAGGGCCACCCCGAACATTCTGTCTCCCCGAATGACAAGGTGGTCCGAGTTCCTGGCCGCCTACAACTACGGACTCACACACAGACCGGGTAAGACTATCTCCCATGCGGACGCCTTAAGCTGCTCACCCCCTGACACTGACCCAGCACCCACGACGACCACCCTCAGTATAGAGACTCTACCCAACCTACCCATAACCGCGTCAGACATTGCCCGAGAAACTAATAAAGACAAACGTCTGGTGCGGGTTTTGCATTGGGTAGAAAAAGGGTGGCCGGAAAGGGACAACGACGAGTCCGTCAGGACATTACGGAACTGGCAAACGGAACTCTCGTTACTAAAAGGGTGCATACTATGGGGGGATAGGGTGGTCATCCCCGAAAAACTACAAGGGAAGGTTTTGGAACTGTTACACGAGGGGCACCTGGGCATCGTTAGGACAAAAGCCCTGACCAGAAGTTACGCTTGTTGGCCAGGGATGGACAAAGAGATCGAGGCCTGGGTAGCAAGGTGTCAACGATGCTAGGAAACTAGGCCAAGCCCACCCGCAGCACCCATCCTAGAGTGGGAAACCCCCAGGGGACCGTGGTCTAGGATCCACATAGATTTCGCCGGGCCCACAAAAGGACACACTTTATTAATAACCGTAGAAGCTTACTCCAACTGGCTGGAGGTAAGCAACATGAGAACAACTCCCATGGAGGCCGTGACCAGAGAACTCGGCAAACTTTTTGCAACACACGGCCTCCCAGACGACCTCGTTTCCGACAACGGGCCCCAATTCACCTCACTAGAATTCGAAAAATTCCTAGCGGAGAGGGGCATACGACACGCGCTGACAGCCCCGGCGCATCCGGCGGCGAATGGTAGGGCGGAACGGATGGTTCAATTCACAAAGAAAACCATCCAGAAAATAGACCACGGGGAGATCCAGGACAAAATAAATAAATTACTTTTTATCCAACACATAACCCCAAATACCACAACGAATAAAAGCCCAGCCGAACTGCTAATGGGGAGGAAAATAAGGTCCCCACTTGATAGATTACACCCCACGTACAACCCAGAGAAACCCCCAGACTCAACCAGCAAACACCGAACTTTCGCACCAGGCGACGCCATCTACGCGAAAAACCTAACGGGAGACCCATTATGGGTACCGGCCGTCATAACACAGCTAACAGGCCCACACTCGTACCGGCTACAAACAACCGACGGATGAGCGTGGAAGCGCCACATCGACCAGTTAAGATCGAGGACGACCACCCAAGAGACCACCAACGCGCAACCAAGCAAAACCAACCCCCACAACACAAACCAAGAGGGGAGGGAATACCCAGGGAACCAAAACCGAGAAGGAATAAACCAGCCATACTCACCTGAGAGCAGCCAGCACGAAACCTCGCCAGGAAGAGACAGTCAGGCCAGCTCAACCAACCCGGGAAGACCGAGCGGGAGCAGCGAAACCCGCGGCTCAACCAACCCAGGAAGCCCAGGAGGGAGCTGCGGAGAGTGGCCCGGCCAGACAGACCAGGTGGTTCCCACGACGGAGTCCAGAGAAACGGAGACCCCGACCGAACCGGCCGGGATCCAACCTACGACTGACCTGCGTAGGTCCAGTAGGCAGAGACGGAGCCCCGCCTACCTACGGGACTACGCAACGTAAGGACTGAACCAAGAGGGGAGGGGTGTTCTGTCCCCTCATTTGCATTCTTGAGATCCCCGCGCTTTGATTGGCCAAAGCGCGGGGCACTCTGATTGGCTAGGCGAGCTGCACCGATTGGCTCGCTGAGAATCTCCCGCGATTGGTCCATTTGGATCGCGGGAGATTCAAAGTGGTGCCATTGGCCGTGGCTGCCGCGGCTTGGAAATAAAAAGCCGTGAAGTTTGCCTTTAGATCCAGTTCGGTTCCTGTACCCAAATAAAGAGCTAATGCACAAGTCACCGACTCCTGGCATCATTTCCGACGGACACGACAGTAAAGATCCACATCACAACAAATTCTGTTGACCAGAGGTTACATTGAAGAACTGTAACCCTATCCTCCTTTTACCTGAGATTTCTGTTGTCTTACCTGTGGGCAGTTAAGAACCCAGCCATTTTTATTTTCTAACAATATTAATAGGTCTTCTGAGGAAACAAGTTCAGTTTTGATATAGAAAGATTGATTGGCACTTTGCTTACAATATAACAACTTGTATATATTCTAGTAATAGCAACTGTTATTATTATTTAGAAATCTGAAGAAAAAAGATATGGCAATAAACATCTACCAACAAAAAAGAATGATCCTTGAAATAATTATGTTGCATGTGTTCTATGTTGTGCTTGACTTTAGGCCTGCTTTTGTTCACTAACAGTGAAACAAGAAAAGTATAATCTATGGCACCTGTTATTCATTTAAAATAAAAATAGTTTAAAGTTAGATAAACTTAGAATTGCAATATAGTCCATAAAAGTGTCATTTTCTGGGCTTTAAATTGTAGTGGACTACAACTGAAATTAAGACCAAGTCTTTTGATCTAGTGAAGGTTAGAGTTTAGGTTTTGAGGTGTTATTTTCAAATACTTTTATATACATGTATTCAACACTGTACATGTTTCATAGCCCAGTTCTGTATATACATACTCAAAACAAAATCCCTTAGATTTGAATAAAACATCCTACTTCTAAGTAAGCTTACCATAGATTTCAAACTCATCAGTAATTGCAAGTTAGATTATACAAACTGCAGCACATAAATAATCCAAATTATGAATTTCACTTTTTTAAGATCTGAAGAATTCTTGTGTGTTTTCAGTGTATTCTGCACTGATATGATGTACTCCTTAAAGAAGACTTTTGAGAAGGAGCCAAGTGTCAGCGTTCTGATTTGCTTGAGTTCATTAGTGGGAGCCTTGACATTAGCATTGAAGGAATCATGAAAGACTAATTGTTGGCCTCGAATTATGAAAGACTAATTGTTGGGAGGTTATTATTTTATTATTTTTATTTATTTTTATTTTTATTCCTTTTATATTGTGCTTTTTTAATTTTAAAAATAAACTCTATTAAACATTAAAAAATATATACATAATACAAAACATTTCATAAAATACAAAACCAAAAAGTTATACATAAACATGAAAATATAAACATTTCTAATTGCTTAGACGGTGTGTTTTTAATCAGTTTTCCAATACTTAGTTCCTATATCTGGTATATACTCCTATCATGACCGATTCATGTTTTTGTGCTTTTATGTCCTTGCAAGCCACCTTGAGTTGCCATGTGCGAGTAGGTAGCAACATAAAATTTCTAAATAAATAAATTAAATAAACAAATAAATAAATAAATAAAAATCAATGCAATGCCTCCTTTAATCTATAACCTAAATGTGCATCAACAAACACTTCTGGTTTTGATAGGTCAAACATTTTGAGAGCTTATTAAAATGAAATAAGGCTCTGTAGATGTATTCTTGTTTATTTATTGAGAGGAGAGCAATTTTTAGGCACAGTGCTTACTTATAACAACGAAGACAGAATACAATATCTGGAGTTGGGATTTCAGGAAAGGAGTTGTCTGTTTTGCAAGATCTATGCATTTTGGTGCATTTTGGTGCAGCTGACTTGTTCAAGGCTTCCTCAACCCCCCTTCCTTGCTACTATTTATCCCTTCATTCTATTTTATTACCACCTGCTAATACACCTCCACATTGCTTGCACTCAAAAAGGGCTGAACCTTGTCAACTAATTTGAAGATGGCACTACAATGCTATCATCCCACAATATATGCAATATCTCTAACGTCCCCAAACCATGTCTCAGAATAGTGCAGTCAAGGAGTTCCCAAGGCTTTCCAGGAAACTATAGGAAATAGTGTGGTCTAAGCCTCCAGATAACACTTTCTTTGCTCCTAAAGTAGCCTCAGGACTATACCAATCTAACTCTGGCTTCTTTCATTCCCTCGTTTTTTTCTATTTTTGGCTGATGGATGCTACTTGGACAGTTCCATTTACAGGGTCTCCCTGGCAAGTTTGGCTAACCAAATTCCCTGCCCTGATACCCAAGAACTCCCACCTGAGGCCAGAGGAAACAGCAGAGTTTCCTTTTCTTATCTATCCCAGTGATTTCAGATGCTAGAGTGAAAGTATAAATTGAGCACATTGCCAGATGTGCTCAAGAGACACTCATTTTGCCTCTTTTTTTGTGTGTGCAGCATGTCCTGTTATGAAAGGCACTTTTAAAACTTTGTTCCTGCTTGGCCAGACTTTCTTTATATAAGCTCTTGAGAATGCATAGGATGATCTCAGAGCCAAGCTCAATTATAGTGACTTATGTGAGTACTTCTATGCAGTTTTCTTGGTGTAGTTACGATATGGAAGGGGTTTGCTGTTGGCTTCCTTTGGGGTGTTCTTTTCACTTCCCACTCTAGCCAGAAACTTGGCGTGGGGTGAGAAAAATAAATCCATGCCATCCCATGCCATCTTTTGAGCTGTACATTTAATCCTCTTTGCCAAGGGATATTTATATAGTGGTCACTGTGATTGGACATGGAGTTATGTAGTTGTGGGCAGACTGGTTGTTGATTCAAGAGCCATCTTTTAAAAACATTTTTTTCTTTAAATATAATTCAATAGGAGAGAAGTTGCCTGTACCTTGCATGGATGTCATTAAAATTGTACGTTCAGCGAAGACATGGCCATTGTGTAGCATTTATTTGAGGTTATAAATTTTGTTAGAGATTTACTAAACAACTGCATTCTTCACTGTTATCTCTATACTCTACAGGTTTACACAAGCTGCCAAATTACGATGTGTATTGAATTTTGAAGGGGGAGATACAAAGATTTTTTTAAAGGTTTCTAGCAGTTTGGTTCATTGGTGTACCAATTGCTGGTAGCTGAAGTCAAATAGAAACAAACCAAGTGATGGAATAGCATTATATGTGAACTAGGTGTTTAAACAGCCCTTGAAAGAACTGAAAATTCCATTCTGTTCCTAAAGAAACAGTCGTCCCTCTTTATTTTACAGCCTAGAGTTGTTACTGTTGTTTCAAGCAATAGAATGGAATGGAACGGAACAGAACGGAACAGAATAGAATAGAATGGAATTCTTTATGGGCCAAGTGTGATTGGACACACAAGGAATTTGTTTTGGTGCAAATGCTCTCAGTGTACATAAAAGAAAAGATATATTCGTCAAGAATCATAAGGTACAACACTTAATGATAGTCATAGGGTACAATAAGCAATCAAATCATACTAGGAAACAATCAATATAAATCATAAGGATACAAGTGACAAAGTTGCAGTCATATAGTCACAAGTGGGAGGGGATGGGTGATAAGGAGTGATGAGAAGATTAATAGTGCAGACTTTGTAAATAGTTGAACAGTGTTGAGGGAATTTGTTTAGCAGAGTGATGGCATTTGGGGAAAAACTGTTCTTGTGGCTAATTGTTCTGGTGTGCAGTGCTCTATAGCGTCATTTTGAGGGAAGGAGTTGAAACAATACTATAGTATTTTAATACTGCAATTCTATTGGTATCACATCTGGGCTGCCAAAATCTCGGTGAGCACTAAATAGCAGCATTGAGAAACTAGTTTTCAGTATCTCTTTGCTACCATCTACTAATATCTGGATTTTGGCAGCCCAGATCAAAAAGGTACCAAAGTAATACAGGCAGCCCTTGAATTATGACCATAATTGAGCCCAAAATTTCTGTTGCTTAGAGAGAAAGTTGTTAAGTGATTTTTGCCCCATTTTACGGTCTTTTTTTGCCACAGTTTTTAGTGAATTGCTGCAGTTTTTTTAGTTAGCATCATGCTTTTTAAGTGAACCTGGCTTCCCCAGAGACTTTGCTTATCACTTTGTCAAAGGTGACCACGTGATCCCAGGACACTGTGACCATCATAAACGTCATAAACATGACGTTACCAAACATTCAAATTTTGATGACACAACTATAGGGATAACAGATAACAGCTAATCAGAGTTGGAAGGGACCTCTAGTCCAACCCCCCGCCCAAGCGGGAGACCCTACACCATTTCTGAAAAGTGGCAGTCCAATCTCTTCTTGAAAGTCTCAAGTGATGGCGCTCCCACAACTTCCGAGGGCAAGCTATTCCATTGGTTGATTGTTCTCACTGTCAGAAAATTTCTCCTTATTTCCAGGTTAAATCTCTCCATGTTCAGTTTCCATCCATTATTCCTTGTCTGGCCTACAGGTGCTTTAGAAAATACCTTGATCCCTTCCTCTCTATGGCAGCCCCTCAAATATTGGAAGACTGCTATCATGTCTCCCCTGGTCCTTCTCTGGACTAGACAAGCCCAGTTCCTGTAACCGTTCTTCATATGTTTTAGTTCAGTCCCCTAATCATCCTGGTTGCTCTGGGATGCTGCAATGGATGCTGCAAGCATGAAAAACAGTCGTAAGTACCTTTTTTCCCCCAGTGCTGTTGTAACTTCAAATGGTCACTAAATGAATGGTGTAAAGTGAGGGCTGTAGTTGCTTCAAAATGAACTTTTGGAAAATGCCAATTACAGCTCTTGGTTTGATAAATTGGGCTTCTTCCATTTCTTTTAGCTTTGCAAACCTATCCTGAGGATAGTTTGTGTGATCACCCGGGGCATGACACAAAAATAACAAAGTCACAAAAGTAGATTAAATTCCCTTTAATGCCTCCAACTTGGCCCCAATGTCTAATTGTCCTTGGCTGGATAACAAACTCTTCAAAAAACAGTCTATGAAGAGTAGAAATGGAGTTTGAACCCAAAGTAAAGATAATTAGAAATAAAAAACCCAACACAAACCGCACTGAAGTAACTAACACGGCAAGCCAGGATGATAAATTGCAGACTTTCAAAGGATAACGCAGCACCCACAGTTGGGAAGACGCCAAAACCCAGATAAGGCTCGACCAAGATAATACATGCTTTGCTTGCAGCAAGAAGCCATGTGCAAAACGCCCCACTTATATCCTGTCCTCCCAGCTGCAACCAATGAAAGGGATCAGGGCCTTCTCTCTTGCAAGCCATGTTGCTCCCTTCTCTGTTCCTCCCTGCGTGCCCTCGGATGAAGAGGGGATAGCCTTGGGTCTTCCTCTGAATGCCCAACCAGACTGTGCCCTTACCCCATTTCCTTCACAGCCACCGGAGCCACACTCCCAGTCCCTGTCGGCTGCTCAATTTCCCCCTCAGAATCAGACTTCAACAAGGGCATGACAGTTTGTTCTCAAAGCCAAGAAGATATTTTATAAGGAACCAAGATATTTTATAAGGAAAAAAAATAAGCACTCCAACAAGAGCAATGGAATGTTGCAGTCTGCAGAACCATAGTACAAACTGCAAATATCCAATACAGGTAGTCCTCAACTTACAACCATAATTGAGCCCAAAGTTTCTGCTGTTAAGTGAGACATTTGTGAAGTGAGTTTTGGCCCATTTTGTCACCTTTCTTGACACAGTTGTTAATCGATTCAGTTGATAAGTTAGCAACTCGGTTGTTAAGTGAATCTGGCTTCCCCATTGACTTCGCTTGTCAGAAGGTTGCAAAAGGTGATCATGTGACCTGGGGACACAGCAATGGTCATATAAGTATGAACCAGTTGTCAAGAGGCTGGGGATGCTGCAATAGGTGGTGTGAAAAATGGCCGTGAGTCACTTTTTCAGTGCTGTTGTAACTTTGAACGGCTACTAAATGAACGGTTGTAAATTGAGGACTACCTATAAATTTTTTCAGTACGTAAATAAACATCATTTAATGTTTATGTAGTGAATAAATATAAATAGTAATGCAATATTGGCATTAAGGGGTGTCCAAAACAGCTTGATTTCTTCAATCTTCTGACCCTCAGCTGATTCTTGAAGTTCGTGAATCAATTAAAGTGAAATTCCAGGGAAGAGTCAGATAAACATAAACCTCAATGGCAGAGTGGTTAGAGTGCTGTACTGCAGGGCACTTCTGCTGACTATCGGCTGCCTGCAATTTGGCAGTTCAAATCCCACCAGGCTCAAGGCTGATTCAGCCTTCCATCCTTCCGAGGTGGGTAAAAAGAGGACCCAGATTGTTAGGGGCAATATGCTGACTCTGTAAAACTGCTTAGAGAGGGCTGTAAAGCACCATAAAGTGGTATATAAGTCTAAGTGCTATTGCTAAGTAGAGAAAATTGCAGAGCAGGACACCATGTAGATAGATACCTCTTCTTCTCCTACCCTTGGCATCATCTTCTGGCTTTGAATTCTGTGCTGTATCCTTTATCTTTCTAGAGAATAGATGAGTCCCAGCAAACAGCACATTCTACTATAATGCTTGCCAAAAATGGCTTTTTCTTTCTTTCTTTCTTTCTTTCTTTCTTTCTTTCTTTCTTTCTTTCTTTCTTTCTTTCTTTCTTTCTTTCTTTCCTTCCTTCCTTCCTTCCTTCCTTCCTTCCTTCCTTCCTTCCTTCCTTCCTTCCTTCCTTCCTTCCTTCCTTCCTTCTTTCTTTCTTTCTTTCTTTCTTTCTTTCTTTCTTTCTTTCTTTATCTTTCTTTCTTTATATTTTTTCTTCCTTTTGGCTCTTGTTCTTTTTTTTTTTTTTTTTTTCCCATTACTAATGTTAATATCTCATGTCCAAAACTTTTTTGCCTGCTGCGGGTGTTGCCACTTGGTGCCAATAGCCTTGGGTTTACATAAATTCATAGAGATAACTGTCAACCATCAATCAGTAACCCTAACATTAAATCACACATTTGGTGGTGGTAGTAGTGGGAAGGTTAATATAGTTGAAACAAGCAGTTGGAATTAATTGACTGTTGGGCGAAATAACACTGGCAAAGAAAAACATTGTGGTGGGCAAAAAGGGAACGACTTTTTCTTTCTTAAATACAATTTCAAATTACTTTTTTGTGGAAGGCATTTACAAGGATGGAAACCATGTGATGTTTCTTCAACTGCCATTAGGAGAGATGATTGCCTTTTGCTGTAAAAGAATCATCAGGATGACCAAGCAGCATATAAATTTAGTAAATTATTATGGTTCATTGCGTAGTCAGCCAGATGTTTAGACTAGATTTGGCATTTTTATCCACCTGTCACAGGAGTCCCCAAACTCGGCAACTTTAAGATTTATAGACTTCAACTCCCAGAATTCTCTAGCTGGGAGTTGAAGTCCACAAATCTTAAAGTTGCCAAGTTTGGAGATCTCTGACTTATCAAGTCCTTTCTAAGAACCTGGAATAAGAAGATGTTGTTTGATGGTGTTAAAGGAAGAGTCACAGGATGTAAGCTGTTCCAAATAAAGCTGCCTTTTGCAACTGGCTGGTGATTTTGTCAGAGATTATGGTATTCAGCTGGTTTGGGGGCTATTACTCTTGGTGGTTTGCTTTCTTTGGCCACAAATGTTTTACTTTTATTTGTAAGTCTTTATGTTTTGTGACTTTCTCCAGTTCTTTTCTCTTCTGCTGGCTCCAGGTATTGTCATGTGCAGGATCGAGATTTTTTGTCTTTCTTATGAACAGTTGCTATATATGAGAGGCAGTGGTGCAGGTGTTTATTTGTTTGGATTCAAAGTCCCACAGCACTTTAGTTCTTCATTTTCTATGGTTTTGTCTATTTTGTGGTCTCACCAGTTCTTGCTTGGAGGGAAAAGGTATTTCATGCAGATATTCCAATGCACAATCGTAGCTACTGTATCATGCCATTGTTTTTAGTCTGAAGTTTGCAGCAGCTAACTAGATAGTCCATTTATTTATTTGGCTTCTTTGCAGAGAGTGCACTTGCTGTCTTTTGCTTTTCTTCTCATTTCTGGCTTTTTAAGGCATGTGCTTTTAAAGCTTGGTTTTGGTGCAGCCAGAATTAACCCCTTTGTCTCTTCCTTCAATTTTCCTGCTCTTAGTCATTGCCAGATCTGCTTTGCCTGCTCTTAAAAAAAAACCCTGTTCTGATCATGTTATACTTTGCCTAGCTGTATCTCTTTTCTGTTTTTCATTTTGTCTTTTTTGTAAGCCAATTTAGTCTCTCCAGACCTAAATGCTGCTGGACTTCATCACCTCTCATACCAGTTGCAATTTGAGAGTTGTTGGTAAACAGATAATTGATCTATAGTTGCCGAGTGCTTGCTTGTTTGTTCATTAAATTTATGTGCTCTGAGCTGCTTTTGTTGGATCATTCATTATCAGGTAGGCTTTGCCAGATGTTAACAAATCTTCAGTTTCACCTCCTTAGTAATGTTGTTAAATTCCTTGGCAACAGGTCGGTGTAGACCAGTCAGATATGTCAACCAAAAACCATGCAGTTCACCTTCACCTAGTGCTGACTAGTTCTTTATCATTCTTGTTCTTTTCTCACTATTTCTGCTGTTACTGCTTTCATTTTTGCTTCTTTTTTATTTTTATTCATCTCCTTTATCCAAGCTGCATTCTAGTTGTATTTTTTTGGTTGTGTCATAGCTGTGGCCAGAACTGCACTGTTTCTTCTTAATCAGGTGATGACTGGGTCAGGTAGGTGTAAACCTAGCTTTATAGTCAAGATCAGCTATGATGATTAATTTCTCCCTGTTCTCAGCTGAAGTCCCTTATGCGTCTGGATATAAAGTACAATGTGTTTGTCTCTGGGTGTTTCTTTATTTATCAAACTTATATATTTGCCCATCTAAGCAAGGTAATTCTGAGTGGCACACAACAATAGATAACAAAAATAAAAAAATGGTGAATACAAATATAAAAAAGGCTTTAGTAATAAATATCCTTTTAAAAAACCCCAAAATGTAATCAAAGTGGAGGAAGAATAAGAAATAGCCTCTGCGATGACCCAAAGAGTAACACAAACATCACAAAATCCAAAACATAAATAAATGTCCTTTAATGCTTCCAACTTGGCCCCACTGTTCAATAATACTCAGTTGGAGATAAAACATACCCAAGAATAGTCTTTGTTAGGTCCTGAGCTTGGACACAAGGAACAGAGACGAGACATCGAACGGTGACTTCAACTCTTTATTGTGAAATAAGAACATAGCAAATACTTGGGCAGCAGCAGCTCTTTTATAGAGCTGGCTGATGTCAAAACAACCAATGATTTGAGTTTACCACTCTCACAAGCATCCAATCAGAGAGGCCCGTTAACAGCCAATCAGATTGGTCAGAAATGACCAATCACGACTCGCTATTTGTGGGCCAATGAGAAGTGCAGGATTACGAGCCTGCTGCAAAGTAAAGCTATTTACTGATGTGTTGGCATAGTCCATAACACCCCTCCCCCCTAGGTTCCATCTGAGGGGTGGGGTGACGTATTCTCGTAAATAGGCAGGTTGCTTCACCTGCCTATTCCACCGGTTTCTGTCCTGGCTCTGGTTCCGGTGGGCTGCTAGCTGGGCTGGATGGTGAAAACGGTCCCGCTGTTCCTTCGAATGGCTCTGGGCTGTTTTCTCTGCTTCCGCCAGTGCTGTCTTCCGGGTTCCCTGGATCTGTTGCCATCACAGTGCTGTCATGCGGCGAGGCCACTCCCCGGCTCGGTTCTCCTTCTGGCGGTGAGTGTCCCCTGGTTGGTTATGTAGACTGCTGGGTTTCAATTGTTAAGTCATCTGTTATTTCTTTTTTGGCCTCCTTGATGTTCCTCCCCCCCCCAGTTAGAGATTCAGGGCTGAGATAGGACTAGGTGCTAGTCTGGAACGGAGTTGGTCTATGTGGCGCTTCCACATCTTACCATCTGCAGTTTGTAGGCGATAGGATCAGGGTCCCGTAAGTTGCGTTATGGTAGTGGGGACCCACAATGGGTCACCCGAGAAGTTATTTGCAAACACGGGGTCACCTTCCTGGAATGCCCGACACTAGCTGCTGGATCCTGGGAGTTGTTCAGGCGTGTAATTTGGGTGGAGGCGATCGAGATGCGAGCGAAGTTTCCGGCCCATCAGGAGTTCAGCTGGGGTTCTGTTCGTGGTGCTGTTTGGGGTTATGTGTTGGAGGAGAAGCATCCGGGTTATTTTGTCGTCAATGTCGCCGTGGTCCATTTTTTGCAAAGTCTTTTTTACAAATTGAACCATTCACTCAGCCCTACCATTGGCCGCAGGGTGAGCTGGCGATGTTAAGGCATGGCGGATGCTCCAATCTGCTAGGTACTGTTCGAATGCCAGGGCAGTGAATTGGGGGCCATTATTGGAGACCAGGACATCTGGAAATCCGTGGGTAGTGAATAGCTTATTCAGTTTTTTAGTGACCGCCTCTGTGGTGGTGCTTTTCATCTTGTGGACCTCGAGCCAGTTAGAATAGACATCCACTGTTAGGAGGAAAGTGTGTCCTCTTGTGGGTCCCGCAAAATCGATGTGGATACAGGACCAAGGACCTCGAGGTGTGTCCCACTGAGTTGGGGGAGTTTTGGAGGAGTAGAGCGAGTCTCCTGGCATTTGCTGCACTTTGCTACCCAGGTCTCTATCTGTTTGTCTAACCCAGGCCACCATGCGTAACTCCTGGCCAATGCCTTCATCTGCACGATGCCTGGATGTCCATCGTGCAACATTTTTAATACCTTATGTTGCAATTTCTCCAGGATTACAACTCTGTCTTCCCACAAGATGCAGCCCTTTTGGGAGAATACTTCTGTCTGTTAATTTCTGAATGGCTTGAAAGTGTCGTTGGGTGCGCTGACCAGCCAATCCCGTTCCACCCAGCTGAGTCCTCATGCCAAAACAGGGTCCTTTTTTGTTTCTGAGGTGATGTCTCGAGCGGTCAGCGGCGGTGATTTAAGGGTTTCGATTTGCAATATGGCTAAGGTTGGAGCTGGGTCCTCTATGATGTCTGGTAGTGGAGAGCGGCTCAAAGCGTCAGCGTGGGGAATGGTTTTCCCCGGGCGGTGTTGCAATCGGTAATCGTAGGCGGCTAAAAATTCTGACCAACGTGTCATTCTTGGTGATAAAATATGGGGAGTTGGTTTGTTTCCTGCCAAAATACCAAGTAGCGGCTTGTGGTCTGTAATTATGGCAAAGGGTCTCCCATACACATATTCATGGAAATGTTTAATTGCGGATACAATAGCGAGAGCCTCTTTATCAAGTTGACTATAATTCCTTTCAGTCTTAGACAAGGTTCTTGAAAAGAATGCAATAGGTGCCTCATTCCCATTTGGTAGGACATAGCTTAAAATGGCTCCCACTCCGAATGGTGAGGCGTCACAGGTAACCGTTAAGGGTAGAGTCTTGTTGTATTGTATCAATACAGCATTGGAGGTTAAGAGGTCTTTTAGTTGTTGGAATGCCCGTTCTTCACGCCATCCCCAGACCCAGGAAGTCTTTTTGTCGAGAAGTCTATGTAGAGGCTCGGACACGGTCGCCTTCTGGGGCAAGAAGATGTTATAAAAGTTAATGAGTCCTAGGAAGGCTTGGAGGTCTGTCTTATTCCTAGGTCTCGGGGCGTTTTTGATTGCGGTTAGTTTTTTTTCGGTGGGGTGGATTCCCTGTCTGTCGAGAAGGTATCCCAGGAACTCCACTCTCTCCATACAAAGTTGACACTTGTCCCTTTTTACTTTCAGGCCAGCGTCTTTCAATTTCTGAAGAACCTTTCTGAGTCGTTGTACTAATAACTCTTTAGTGGGGGCAGCTATTAAGACATCGTCAAAATAAGGCATGACGCTTTTTATGCCTTGTAATAGTCTCTCCATCAAACTTTGGAAAATGCCAGGCACCACGCTTACTCCGAATTGGAGTCTATTGTACTTGAAGGTGCCTCTATGTGTAACTATTGTCTGGGCTTCTGCAGTTGTTGCGTCTACAGGTAGTTGCTGGTACGCCTGAGCTAAGTCCAATTTCGCAAATATTTTTCCACCACCCAGGGAGTGAAGAAGGTGTTGGACCATCGGTACTGGGTAAGCGCTCTGTTGAAGAGCATGATTTAGGGTGGCCCGGTAATCCCCACAAATTCTTAACAAACCATCTGGCTTCATGGACGTTACTATTGGAGTTTCCCAGCGGGCATGGTCAATCGGTTCCAACACGCCCTGGGCTATCAGTTTATCTAACTGCTTGTCGATCTTTGGCTTGAGGGCAAAAGGCACCCGACGAGGCTTAAGCTGAATGGGAGCTACATCGGGGCTGAGATTAAACGATATAGGGGTCCCCTTGTACTTGCCTAATGTTCCTGTGAACACGTCCTGGAATTCCTGGATGAGGGCCTCTTCCCAGTCGTCACTTCTGGTTTGGTATATGCTGGCTAGTTCAATCCCGAGTGGAGCGAGCCACTATAACCCTAACAAACTGGGCTGGTCACGATTGACGACAGTCAGGGGAAGCATCGCGGTGCGGTCCTTGAAGGATACTTGGATGTGGCTGGAACCGACAACTGGAATTCTGTTTCCCTGGTAGTCTTTTAGGATGATTCGTTGAGTGCTGAGGTCCTGGCGGCAGATGGCAGGGATCAGCTGTTTGAGGGTTTTCCAGGATACCATCGATAGGGATGACCCCGAATCGACTTCCATCACGCATGGTCGATTCTCAATAGTAACCCTTATGCGGATCTTTCTTGCATTGAACGATGAAGCGTGGCCGATAATAATGGTTTGGTGCACCTCTTCTCGTCTCGTTGAAGAGGCAGGTGCTTGATTTCTGTAGTAGTAGTGGTTGTTCCATTGTTGGTTCAGGTAGTCCCGATTCTCAGGTGGTTTGCCTGTCTCCCAGCGGAGGTTGTTCTCCCTTTGGCTGGAACTGGACTCTCGCTTCCTTCTGCAGACCTTCGCGATGTGGCCTCTTTTCCCGCAGGTACGGCAGAGTACGTCGAGGAATTTACAGTCCGATTGTGGGTGGTTTGCCCCGCAACCAGCACATTGGCGCGGAAGTCTCTGGTTCCTTTGCTGTCGTTCCGAGCGGAGCCGGTTGACCTCCTCTTCCTCACTGTCTGAGGATGACTCGAGGTCTTCATGGTGGGCGGTAATAGCGTGCTTCTCAGCAGCGAACGGGCTATCGTTAGCGAGTTGGCGATGCGGTGCGTTCGCTCGGCGCATTCAAGTGGCTGACTTCCTGGTTGCTTCTGCGGCAGTAGCGTCAGCAGTGATATCTGCAAGGCTGATGTCTCCTTTCACCATGAGTTTACTCCGTACCGTGGGTGCATCTAATCCCAGAACTATGCGGTCTCTCAGGGCTTCCTCGAGGTTTGCAAAACCACAAAGGCCTCCTAGGTTCCGGAGGTCGGCTACAAAGTCCCCAACGCTCTCGTTCTTCCATTGGTCCCTCTGGTAAAACTCGTGTCTTGTATCAGTGTAGGTACTGTGGGTGCGTAATGGGCCCAGAGGATCGGTGCGAGGTTATCCCAATCCATGGTCTTCACTTCCACCGGTTTGGCAAGTTCTTTAGCCATTTTGAAAACGGCGGGGCTGCAGTGAGTCAAGAACACCGCTCGTTTCTTGCCAGGCGTAGCATCTTTTAAATTGTTGGTCTCTAGGAACATCTGGAAACGATCTATATATGAGTCCCAGTCTTCAGTTGCTGGGTCAAATGGAGTGGGTGGTATGGCGCCGCTGGTCATTTTGCCATTTGTTGCGTGCGTTCTTCAGCCACGTGCTCTGTCTTGTTCGATGAGTACTTAGTCAGGTCTATTGTCTCCGCATCCCATCCTCGTCGCCAGTGTTAGGTCCTGAGTATGGGCGCAAGGAACGGAGACGAGACATCGAATGGTGACTTCAACTCTTTATTGTGAAATAAGAACATAGCAAATACTTGGGCAGCAGCAGCTCTTTTATAGAGCTGGCTGCTGTCAAAACAACCAATGATTTGAGTTTACCGCTCTCACAAGCGTCCAATCAGAGAGGCCCGTTAACAGCCAATCAGACTGGCCAGAAACAACCAATCACGACTCGCTATTCGCGGGCCAATGAGAAGTGCAGAATTACGAGCCTGCTGCAAAGTAAAGCTATTTACTGATGCGTTGGCTTAGTCCATAACAGTCTTCAACAGTCTGAATTTAATGAGCAGATAGAGGTGAAATTAAAAAAACCAAACAAACTGCAATGATGAAATTACCACAACGAAACAGGAGAAGTATTTACCAAATTCAAGGAGATAACAAGACACAGTCTCTTGGAAGGACGCCAACCAAGATAACTTCAGACCAAAATAAAACAGGCCTTGTTTCCAGCATTCGCCAGTACACAGGTCCAAACTTTTATTCAGTTATCACAGCTGCAGTCCATGAAGAGGATCAAGGCCCTCTCCTCCCGAGTAGACCACATCTCTCCCTTATCATCTCCTCCCTGTGTGCCCTAGGATGGATAAGGGGTGGGCCTGGGTCTCCTGTGACTGCTCAGACAGCCTCTGCCCTTCTCCAGCCTCCTCCACAACCTTCGGAGCCACACCTCCACTCCCTGTCAGCTGTTCCTCATCTCCCTCAGAGTCAGTCTCCACCAGGGGCATGATAGCCTCTCAGTAGTGGAACTATCTAGCCAGGACTCTGGTTCCATAAGAGCTCCAGGTCTGGTCACATAAGCAGGTCTTATGGAATGTCAAAAAGGGAGGGGGCCAATGTCCCAAAGGTGCTTTTTCAAGAGGCAACTGGACTTTCTGGTTTTTTGTTTTTTTTAAAAAAGACATTTCATTTCTCATCAGAGCAAAGCTGAAGAAGCTTCTTGGATGACAACTGAAATGTCTTCAAAGTAAAAACAGAAAGTCCAGTTGCCTCTTGAAAAAGCAGCTTTGGGACAACCGTGATCTGGATGACTGGGAATCTCCATGGATGGGGCCAATTTAATTTTGGGAGAAAGTATGTTCCGTAAGCCAGGTACCACATCAGGCACATGGCCTGAGATTCAGAAAATGTAGATCCCTGACCAATGATCCCTTGCAGCATGCTATAAGATCTGATGGAGTGAGCTTATGTAAATGGGGAAAGGCAGTCCTTTAAATAACCTGGTCCCATGCCATGAATGATGTTTGTTTATTTATATTTCACATTTCTTAATCGCCCAGCTCCTTCAGAGAGGGGCTCTGGATGGTATACAATTTATGAAGTTAAGCATTAATAACAGAATAATTTAAATATTATTATTTTTAAATATAATTAACATTATAAAATTGCAAAAACCAGAGAGTTCCAAGATGGAGAGGTTGTTGTTGTGTTAGTTGTGAAGTCGTGTCCGACCCATCATGACCCCATGGACAACATTCCTTTAGGCCTTCCTGTCCTCTACCATCGTCTGGAGTCCATTTAAGCTCATGCCTACTGCTTCAGTGACTCCAGCCAGCCAGCTTGTTCTCTGTTGTCCCTTCTTATTTTGTCTCAATTGTTCCCAGCATTAGCTCTTCTCCAGTGAGTGAATGATTGAATGGAGAGGTTAGCAGTTGTTAAAATAGGTGAGAAGGTTCCCATGGGGCTAACCAGCCTGTGTGCCCACGCAAAGCTGCACAGCCAAGTTTTGAACCCTTTGTGGAAGGCTAAGAGGTTGGGGGCTTTCCTTACTTCTGAGGGCAAGATGTTCTATAGTGCAGGGGCACTGGCAGAAAAGGCCCAGTTCCTAGATTCCACCAGTCGAAATTCTTTGACTGGTTGGGTCTGTAGCATTCCCTGCCTGAACAAGTGATGTGATGGGGTAAAGCTGGTTCACCCTGATGTGCTGAGGTGATGTGATGGGGTGAAGCTGGTTCCATAAATAGCCTGGCCCTAGGGTTTATATACACAGATGCATAAGAGAGGCATTCATACATATTGTATGAATACAGAACGATGCATTGCACACTTTCCCTTCAATTTTACTTTTCTGTGTATTTTTTTAAAACTGTAAATTGCACTGCAGAATTTTAAAAAAATGAATATGTATAATATATATTTATTCTAGTTCTTCTATGGGCATGGGAAATATTTTTCCACATCTCAAGTTTAAGATAGCAGATATGTCTTTAAGTAGTTCATTTGCAAGAGAGACTGGATTTTTTTTGGATTAAAATGGCAAAACCCAGCTGTACTTGGATGTATTTCCAAGTAAATTGAGTAGCACACTTAACCCCAGGACCCACCGGCTCTATTATTTAGATTAACAAACTTGGTTAATCTTTTCAGATACTGTACGTTAAGAATTCTCAAAACTCTGTAGAGAATTGAGAATAGTATTTTTTGCTTTTTAAAGTATTAATGTGGTTTATTGAATTCTAAAATAATTTTCCTAGAAGCTATTTTTTTTAAAAAAAAAAACTTTCTTCATAGAGCTGACTAGACTGTAAACAATCTGAACTTTAAATGGCATTTTGTTTCCCATTTGCTTCAGAATTTTGTTTTAAAGAAGAGACAACTCAGTCAGAGGGCCTCCTTTACTAACCAATTAACTTTTTCCCCCCCTCAGTCGGCATTCAGAAATAGCTTTGTGTGGCAGCACAAATAAAATGCATGTATGTTTTTGTCTCTGCTATTCAACAGTGTATTATCTAGTCTCATAATATTCTTATTAGTCTTATTAATTATATATTTTTCAGGTGAAATGGATCCTCCTGTTTACCTGGAAGATGATTTTTCCCATTTGGATGGGTTAGATGATGATGTATTCCACTCTGACGACTGTGAACTGGTCAGTCAGTCCAGCAAGATGGCCTTTCGTGGCATTTTCACTCAAAGCAAATCTTACAACTGCCTCCTGGGCAGGTTCCAGCTCTTCCCACTTACGCACTGTTGTGGCCCAGGCAGCAGGCATGCCAAACAACAGGACAAGGCAACACAGACCCTCAATGCATCCTCTTCCAGCCAAGATATCATGTTACCTTGTGGAGTCACTGAAGAGCCTCAGAGACTCTTTTATGGTAAGAATCATCAACTGTTACTTGCTTCTTTGTCTACAGTGAAACAAAGGCAGTGAACTACAGATTCCCTTTTTTTTAATGGATTGTGCTGTTCTTGAGCAAAGCAGCAATTGCCTCTGCTGCTGCTTCAGATAGTTATCTCAAGGACCTTTTCCCTGGCTCTACCTGAAACAGGTACAGGGAGGTCCTGCTTCATGTTCATTGTATTTTATTTAGAGCAACACTGGGTAGCCAGTACCTCAGACTTACATGTGCTCTCACATCTTTGGCCGCTAACATTAGGCAGCAATGAAACCCTCTATTGAATTTGGGTGTCAAGTCACTTAGAAACATTCCTCATAATATGTAGAACTGGGTTAGTTATCCCAAAAGAGTTAGTGTTATCCAAAAAAGAAGCAGATGATAAATGAAAAATACATTAATAGTCTGCATCTTAAATGCAGAATTAACAAATGAATTGCCTCACTTGACTTTTCTAGCACTTATATTCTGCTTCACAGTGTGTTACAGTCCACTCTAAGCAGTTTGCAGAGTCAGCATATTTCCCCCAACAATCTGGATCCTCATTTTACCTGTCTCGGAAGGATGGAAGGCTGAGTGAACCTTGGATCAGTGAGGATGAACTGCTGGCAATTCGCAGTCGGCAGAATTAGCCTGCAATATTGCATTCTATCCACTGCACCACCACAGCTCTAGGTTGTGCTATAAACCAATAGTAACACCTCCAATATTAATTTAGAAGAAAAGTAAACTAACTTGTTCTCCTTTCAAATTAATTGGGAATTAACTGCAATTCAAATCTAATTGATATGAGGGAGTCAGTGTATTGCTATGGTTTTGAATTGGAACCTGACATAAAGATCACTAATAAATTTGAGCTAGTCACTTCCTCTTAGTCCAACCTTCCTCACAGAGTTATGAAGGTAAAATGAGTGGCTCACCAGCTTTAGTTCCCAATAGAAAAGTGGGCTACAGATGCAATAATAATACTAATTCAAATGTCAATTAAAATCATATTAGTTGCCATGGGTTATAATATTCCAAATTTGAGTTCAATTGTATTGTTTAAATGATCCAGCTAAGGTGCCAGGAGACTATGTGTTCTAGTCTTGACTTAGGCACACAGTCAGCTGGTTGACCATGGGCCAGTCATTCTCTTTCAGCCCTAGGAATGAGGCAGTGGCAAACCCACTTCTGAAAATCTGGCTAAGAAACTGAAGGGCCTGATCCAGGCAAGTCAATGCTAACTCAAAACAAAACAATAACCAAAAAAATATTGTCTAATGTCATGCTGTTGATGTCAAGAAAGATATTATACCATATTGTGATATAAACACCTTTTTGTATGATATTTGGCAGGAAATGCTGGATACCGTTTACATGTCCAACCAATCGGTTTCACATTGAATCCACATCTCCAGGAGGAACCTCAGGAAAGTCTGCAGGAATTGCGTACCGAAGTTCAGATTGCACGGAAGTTACAGTGCATTGCAGATCAGTTCCACAGGCTTCATCTGCAGAGGGTAGGCAGCTTGAAGCGTAGAGGGTAGCAGTAAGGCAACAGAATTAATTCATTGGAAGACAGCTTTATGAATATATTTATTAGCCAAGTAATGTAACTTCTGCACCATCACTGCCAATATGCTTAGAATATGCTTTGTGTTAATATTGATAATATACAGTTTGTTTCAAAACTGGGAATTAGTTTTGAAATATATATTTATAATTATTATTCTTTACTTGATTCTATTGTAATTTGTTTACAGAGATAGCTCTACCTCACAGAAATACTAATATAATTATTATTTCTGAATGTAAAACTGGTTTCCTTTGTTCAGTTATGCTGCAGCTGAACCAAAACACTTTTTTACAGGGAGCTACATTATAAAGAAAGAAGTAGATTTGTTTTTGAATGTCTTCTATTAAGTCTATTGAACAAGTAAAAAAAAACCCAATGAAACTAAGATGAAAAGAATCAAACTTACTCTTTCTAAGAGGTATACAGGTTTAGTTCTTCTCCTGAGAAGGGTTCCTAAATATAACAAAATATATAGTTTTTATTTTCTTTCTGCTTACCAGTCGACCACTTTGAGCCTTGCCTTCTGCTCCCAAGGACAACTTAGAAACTGCAAATATTTGAGGGGTATCTGTTTACCTCAGATTTATCACTTTAGCAGGGGTGGTAGGAGAGGGAGAAAGAACAAGGCCTCTCTCCCATTCCCTATGCTGTTAGGGGCTGGTCTTCTGTTTCCCTTAGTCATAGAAAGGTAGAATACCAACTGGATAGCAGAACAAGTAGGAAGGCTTCTAGGAAGCCAAATTTCATGCTTTGACATCTAGTCTCAAATGTGGTTCAGCCTTAAATACCATGAATAATCCAATTGTCTCTCCTAATGCCCTGAAGTATCTGTCACTTTGGAGATTTGCTCTTCTTTTGGTGCTGTCTTGTGAAGCGGAGGAAAGAAACTAACATGGTGTGATGGGTGAAACATGATGCCATGGCAATAGTCCTTGTTCATCAAAAGCTTTCAGTGTAACAGTAACAGTACAAAGCATCGGTGTAATTCTCCCAGGTACCACAAGTAGTCTGCATTATAATTGTTACAATAAAGTGAGTTAGTACCAAGGTCCTGCATGTATCAGAAATGTTTTATAACAAGTGCTTTAAAACTTGCACACGCGTAGCACTTTTCTGGTCTTAATTAAAGCAGCCAGAGTTTTTCCAGACTTTCTTGTAATTGTGAAAAAAAAAATTGTGTTCCTGCTACAGTATATGCTACCCATTCATTAACATGACTGTTAAAGCTACAGCTGTCTCACAAGGAAAGCTGAAAAAAGGCAGGCTGCTTAAGTGAAGAGCAGGGAGATGTTGCACTTATGCACATGGATGATCCAAACAAAGCACCTCTCATTTTTAAAGCCAGCAAACCCTGATTCTCCCCAGATTGCAAATAGGTGTAAGTATCCAAGACTGATAGAAGGGCTTGCCTAAAGCCTTTTAATGGACATGTTCATATAACAGAGTAACCCTGAAAATAAGTTAGATCAATAATCAGGTTTACATAATATACAGAACCATAAATTAACTGAAAAGTTTGGGTATGTCTAACAGACCAAGCCGCATAAAATAAGATCTAAACTAACTCCCGATGAACCTTAAGCAAGCTTAGCATGTTATATAAATACATCTGCTAGATTTTTATTTTTATTTATTTTTAAATAAACTTTATTAATCTTTTATGTCTTTTAAAAACAAAAAGATAATCATTACTTTAACAGTTCTGTGACCTCAATCTCAAACAATTCTATCTTTTGTGCATATTTACAAATATATATAATTTGTGCAAATATATACATTTAATCTATAAATTGCTGGTCTTAAATTCCTTCATTTTCCATCTGTCTTAATTCAATCCAATTATATCATTTCCCCAGATTTTGTAATATTCAGACACATCTTTCCCTTGTAACATTAAGATCAGTTTGTCCATTTCAGCACGTCATAATTTTTTGAATGATCAATTCATCTAGGGGAATACAACTGTGCTTCCATCATTGAGCGTAAGCTATTCTGGAAGCCGTTAAAATATGTAATACAATATATCTTATGTTTTTTCCATATTTCTTTTTAAATATCCCTAACAAGAATAATTCTGGTTCCAATTCTATCTTATCCTTAAGAATTTCTTGCAGACAATATTTAATTTTAAGCCAGTATTTCTGGGCCTCAGGGCAAGACTACCACATATGATAGAAAGTACCTTTTGGGGTATATCTTCGCCAATCTCGCTGGGGGCAGATACCATCTCTAGAACATCTTATAAATATTTTCTTTGTCTGATGCCAATTTTGTTAATTTGTAGTTTTGGTTCCAAATACTTTCCCAATCTGTCAAATGTATATTATGTCCTATATTTTGAGCCCAAGCTATCATATATCCCTTAACAACTACTACTTCTAATTTTATCTCTAACAAAAGTTTATAAATTTTTGTAATGTTTTTTTCATCTGGACCTAATAAAATTTTATCCAATTGTTGTAATTCCGAATATATTCCAAAATCTTTTATATCTTTTTTTAATCTATTTTGTAACTGGAGATATGCCCACCAATCAATACATATCCCTTGTTTTTGGAGATCCTGATTCGATTTTAACTTCCCTTGTGCGTCTAAAACCTCTTTATATTTTGTCATTTTGCATAGGTCCAGATTGTTAGGATGTATCATAGCTTCCATTGTAGATAGCCAAATTGGAATTTTCATATAGTGTCTCCTTCTTGTTTTAATCCAATTTTGTATAAGGGAATCTCTAATCAAATGTCTATGGAAATATGATTGTTTTTTGGTTCCTGTATCCCATAAAAAGGAGTGACATCCTTTTTGCAGGCCATGGCCCTCTAAACTTAATATTCACTTATTATTTAAATTAATCCATTCCTTAGTCCAAATTAACACTGTCGCTTTATAATACATCTCCCAGTTTGGGAGTCCAAAGCCACTTCTGCTTTTAGTATCTTGTAGCACTTTCATTCTTATTCTAAGTTTTTTCCCTAGCCATATAAATTTTGCCGTAATTTTATTCATCTCATTGAAAAAAAATTCTCTAATTTAATGGAGATCATTTGAAATAGATATAAAAATTTGGGGAGGATAGTCATTTTGATCACCGCTATTCTTCCTAATAGTAGTTAGTTGTAATTCTAAAACTTTGTTTGTTTGTTGTATAAGTTTAGTATAATTATTCTCTTTTATTGTTATACAGTATGTGGTCAACGAAATACGTAAATATTTAATTTTCTTTTTTATTTGCAGTCCCATTGCTCTTCCCAATTCTATTTTCTATGATTCCGTCAGATTTTTAGTTAAAAGTTTAGTTTTTTGTCTATTAATTTTGAGGTCGGATATTTCCCCATATCTTTCCAATTATCTTTCCATATCTTTCTAATTATCTCCTTCCCTGTCTCTATGGGGTCCTCTATGATAAATACCAGATCATCCGCAAAGGCTTGCAATTAATATTCATCATTTTTGACTTTAGTTCCTTTTATCCCTGGATTCTGTCTAAGTCATCTTAAAAGACTCTCTAGCGACAAGATAAAAAACAGAGGTGACAGAGGACAACCTTGCCTTACTCCTTTTCTTATTTTAAAACTCTGGGTATTTTCACCATTTAATATGATGTTCACATCTGCTAGATTTTTAATTGACCTTCTTGAGTCATATTGTATGAGCATGGCCACTGAGTTTCTAGCAAAGATGATGTTTAGTCTGGAGCATGGGTGCGAATAATGGAGACAAGCCGGTAGAAACAGTGAACTTCAAACTCTTTATTTACATGGTGTGATAGCTCAAACTGGAGGGCTGCGATAGCCTTCCTTATATAGGCAACTTATTAACTATTCAACCAATAGCAATCCTGGAGCGCTAGCTCCGTTAACCATTGAGGATGGCCTGTTAATGGCCAATCAGATGCCCCTGAACAGACCAATCCGATCCTGCCATTAACAGCCAATCAGAAGTGCAGGGCCAGAACCCTGCACTTGACTTCAAGCTCAAGATAACTTTATTTGGCATTATTCATTCACAACACCCCTTTCCCCCAGCTTCTGCCCACGGGGCATGGTTACATAGTCCTTAAGGTAGGACGGTTGTTTTATTAGTCTTTTTGATTTTTGCAAAGTGCCTGGCGGTTGGCTGCACTTCTGCTGAGGTAGATCGTTGTTTAACGGTAGGGGTGCCTCTGGTTCCGAGTTTGCGTTCCCATCATCACCACTATCACTGGCCACTCCCTGAGGTGAACTCACTCCGGTCCCCAGTTCCTGTTCCTGCGTTTCAGTTCCATTATCAGTCTCTTTGAAAAGGTTTCCCTCTAATTGTACTTCGCTTTCCTCTGTATCTCCCCCCCCCCTCAGTTTGGTCATCAGGGAGTTCGGAAGTGGTAGCCGCGATCGTAGTTGATCTATGTGGCGTTTCCAAAGTCTGTCGTCAGGGCACTGAACGAGGTATGATCTTGGGCCGGTTATGCGGATAACAGTCGCCTCAACCCACAGCGGATTGCCCGATAAGTTTTTAGCAAATACTAAATCGACTACCTGGAAGGTACGGCATTGGCCGCTGGATCCGAGTGGCTTTTCCGGTTCGTAGGCTGGGTGTAACCGATCGAGGTGAGAGCGGAGCTTTCGTCCCATTAGCAGCTCGGCGGGAGTTTTGTTGGTGACACTGTGAGGTGTGATGTGCTGTAGGAAAAGGATTCGGTTGATTTTCTCGTCGATGTTGTCGTAGTCTATCTTTTGTAGAGTCCTTTTGACGAATTGTACCATGCGCTCAGCCCTACCGTTGGCCACAGGGTGTGCAGGCAAAGTAAGCACATGTCGGATACCGCAGTCAGCCAGGTACTGTTCAAAAGACAGCGTGGTAAACTGGGGCCCATTGTCAGATACCAGGACGTCTGGTAATCCGTGGGTTGCAAACAGTCTTTCCAGTCTTTTGATGACCGCTTCGGTGGTCTTATTGCTCATTCAGTGAATCTCAAGCCAATTCGAGTAGGTGTCGATGGTTAGCAAGAACGTGTGGCCTTTGGTCGGCCCAGCAAAATCCAGATGGATGCGGGACCAGGGTCCCCGCGGCGTCTCCCATTCGGTTGGGGTTGCCTTTGGTGGAGCGTTGCTTACTTCTTGGCATCTCTGGCAACTTTTAACCCACGATTCGATTTGTCTGTCGATGCTTGGTCACCATGCATAGTTTCGTGCGAGGCCCTTCATGCGCACGATACCAGGGTGGCCATCGTGCAAGGTTCTTAGCAGTGCCTTTTGGAGTCGTTCTGGGATAATGACTCTATCGCTGCAGATGATACAGCCCTTCTGCGAGAACAACTCTGTTGGACGACTTTTGAATGGTGCAAAGTCGTCTGGTACTTGGTCCAATGGCCATCCGCGTTCCACCCATGTGAGGACTCGTGCTAAGATGGGGTCGCGTTTTGTTTCTCTTGCGATGTCACGGGCAGTTAATGGCGGTGTATGGAGTGTCTCGATCTGCAACGCTGTCATTGTTGGTGCAGGATCGTTGATAGTTTCAGGGAGCGGTGCACGGCTCAACGCATCGGCTTGGGGAATAGCTTTACCGGGACGATATTATAGCTGATAATTGTAGGCAGCCAAGAATTCTGACCAGTGGGTCATCCTGGGAGAAAGTATGTAGGGAGTTGGCTTATCCCCAGCGATGATCCCCAGCAACAGTTTGTGGTCAGTTACAATGGTAAAAACCCAGCCGTACACGTACTCATGGAATCTTTTAACAGCTGATACAATTGCCAGGGCTTCTTTATCGATCTGGCTGTAATTTCGCTCGGTTTTCGAGAGCGTTTTTGAAAAGTAAGCAACAGGGGCTTCGCTACCGTTAGGTAATACATGGCTCAAAATGGCGCCCACTCCAAAAGGCGATGCATTACATGTGATATTTAACGGTAAAGTTTCATTGTACTGCATTAGTACGGCGTCAGAAGTCAGTAGTTATTTTACATTACGGAATGCCTGCTCTTCTCTGTGACCCCATACCCAAATTGCTTTCTTATCTAGTAGGCGATGTAAAGGTTCAGCGACAGTCGCCTTGTGTGGCAAGAATACATTATAGAAATTGATGAGGCCGAAGAACACCTGGAGGTCGGTCTTGTTCCGGGGTCTGGGAGCGTTTTTTATTGCTCTCAATTTGCTATCGGTAGGGTGAATACCCTGACTGTCAATTAAGTACCCTAAGAATTCAACATGATCTGTACACAATTTGCACTTATTTTTTTTGACTTTCAGGCCTGCTTCTTGGAATTTTTTTAAAACAACTCTTAAACGATCCCGTAAAATTTTTGGAGTGGGGGCAGCAATGAGCACATCGTCAAAATAGGGGACAACGCCTTTGATCCCCTGCAATAGTCTCTCCATTAGACTCTGAAAGATCCCTTGGGCTACACTGACTCCGAATTGAAGCCGCGTACACTTAAAGGCACCTCAGTGTGTTACGATAGTCTGTGCCTGTGCCGTCTTTTCATCAACCGGCAGTTGCTGATAAGCCTGAGCTAAGTCTAGTTTAGCGAAGACTTTTCCGCCCCCCAGGGAATGGAGGAGGTGTTGCACCACCGGCACCGGATATGGATTTTGTTGCAGGGCGTGGTTTAGGGTGGCTCGGTAGTCCCCACAAATTCTAATGGAGCCGTCCGGCTTAATTGGTGTCACGATTGGCGTTTCCCAAGGGGAGTGGTTGGTTGGCTTTAAAACTACCTGGGCTATCAACTTATCAAGCTGTTCATCGATTTTCGGCTTTAGAGCGAACGGAACTCGACGAGGCGAAAGGCGGATGGGAGCTATCTTTGGATTAAGGCTAAAGGATATCAGGGTCCCCTTGTACCCGCCTAGCTTTTTTCAAAGACGTCCCTGAATTCGTGGGCGAGTTCTTCCTCCCAGTCACTGCCGCGGATTCGGTTAATGCCTGCCACTTCAATGCCGAGTGGTGCGAACCATTGCAGGCCTAACAGGCTAGGCCGGTCCTTGTCGATCACCGTCAGGGGTAAGTACGCCGTGCGGTTCTTGAATGCAACCCGGACTCTACTGGATCCTACGACTGGAATCCGGTTCCCCTGGTAGTCCTTTAACACGAGCCATTGGAATTGAAGGTCTTGGCGCCGGATAGTGGGGATGAGTTGCTTGAGGGTCTTCCATGAGACCATTTAAAGAGACGATCCCGAGTCAACTTCCATTTGGCAAGGCTGATTTTCAATGTCCACCTTGACCCAAATTTTCTTAGCGTCTAGTGAGGAGGCCTGGCCGATAGTGAGTGTTTGGTGGGCCTCTTCCCATCTCATTAGGCGATTCACGGGTCGGTTTCTGTAGGAGTGGTTTGCTGGTTCTCGCCTTACAGGGCGATTCCCTGTCGATTGGCGAAGATTGGTGCCCTTTGAGGTCTGGCTGGGTCCGAGGAGACTTCTGCAGACCCATCCGATGTGGCCTTGTTTCCCACACTCGTGGCAGAGCGCGTCGCGGAATTTGCAATCGGAGCGGTAATGGTTGGCCCTGCAGCCAGTGCACGGTTGCTGGGACTTCGGGTAACGGTCCCAATCGGACCGCAGACGATGGACCTCTTCTTCGTTGCTGTCTGACGATGAAGAGAGGTCCTCATGGTGGGCCGTCTGTAGCTGCCCTTCTGACTCAAATGAAACTTCGCCGGCCGGTTGGTGCGCTGGAGCGCGATTTCGGCTTAGTTGTGCAGCCGACTTCTTGGTCGCCTCCACTGCTGTAGCTTCAGCTATGGCGTCTTTAAGGGTGATGTCGCCCTTTGCCATTATTTTGCTCTGTACGTTTAGAGCATCTAACCCGAGGACTACTCGGTCTCTCAAGGCCTCCTCTAGGTCAGTGAAATCGCAAAGGCTTCCCAAGTTCCGGAGGTCTGCAACAAAATCGGCAACGCTTTCTCCTTTCCTCTGGTTTCTCTGATAGAACTCGTGTCGTCTTACGAGCGTTGGAACGGTTGGTGCATAGTGGGCCCTTAGTAGCGGTTCGAGGACGTCCCAGTCCATGGCCTTCACTTCAGCCGGTTTCGCTAATGCCTTAGCCATTTTGAATACCATCGGGCCGCAGTGTGTTAGGAATACCTCCTGTTTCTTCCCGGTTGTGGCATCCTTCAGATTATTCATTTCCAAAAATATTTGGAAACGGTCCATGTAGGACTCCCAGTCCTCTTGAGCTG
The DNA here is from genome assembly GCA_033807585.1 of Hydrophis major. Classification (NCBI taxonomy): domain Eukaryota; kingdom Metazoa; phylum Chordata; class Lepidosauria; order Squamata; family Elapidae; genus Hydrophis; species Hydrophis major. Next base: position 77,168,479 of record CM066328.1, on the reverse strand, counting down.
GATCGAACGGAGCGGGTGGTTGTACGCTGCCAGACATGGTTCTGCCGTTGTGTGCTTCAGCCAAGTGCTTAGTTGTCTTAGTTGGCTGTGATGTCATCCAATCCCATCCTCGTCACCAGTGTTAAATCTGGAGCATGGGTGCGAATAATGGAGACGAGCCGGTAGAAACAGTGAACTTCAAACTCTTTATTTACATGTTGTGACAGCTCAAACTGGAGGGCTGCGATAGCCTTCCTTATATAGGCAACTTATTAACTATTTAACTAATAGCAATCCTGGAGCGCTAGCTCTGTTAACCAATGAGGATGGCCTGTTAATGGCCAATCAGATGCTCCTGAACGGACCAATCCGATCCTGCCATTAACAGCCAATCAGAAGTGCAGGGCCAGAACCCTGCACTTGACTTCAAGCTCAAGATAACTTTATTTGGCATTATTCATTCACAACAGATGAGATACTAAATTTCAGGTGGGAAGTCCTGCTACACTAATTCCCCATCGTCTGTGGTGTCTTTTGGCATCTTCACAAAAAAGATCTTGTCATCAACCCATCTTCAAACATGTATTTTGTTAGACTTTTTGATTAAAGTTCTCTGCAAGGGAAGATTTGCAGAAAAGTCCTTAGAAAGCCCACCGCAAGCTTTTCTACCTATTTTAGAAAATATCCTATACCAGACCAATCAGCTGCAAAGTTCTGAGCAGCTGTCTTTTCCTCTGGGTCTTTCAATAGGAAGTGATGTTATCGTTGGACACTGGGTGCTTTTTTCTTCCCTCCCCTCTTTTTCTCTATTTACCTCCACCAATCTCCACTTCTCACCACTACTTTGTAAGGTACCCTTGTGGATTGTCCTACTTTGTGTGAAACTCTCCCAAGAAGATCTCTTAGAATGCTTTACAGGAGAGGTGGAATCATCCAAGTTGGTTTATTTTAACCTACCTAGATTGATTTCAGGTTGGGCCACTTAAATTCCATATGAGAAGAATTGCACTCAGGAGCTTATCATTGCTGCAGCTTCTGTTTCTCTTCTAAAGACAAGTGCATGTTGTGTCATAACGCCAAAGGTTTGGTTAAGGGGCCAATGAGATCCATAATGAAGGCTACCATATTTGTAAAAGAAAGTTGTGTCTTCATGGAAAGGATGTACTTGTGGAAGATAAAAAATTCCTTGGAGCTGTTTTAATGGATATAAATCAAGCAGAGAAGTTTCACTGCCTGATTGTGGGTGTTTCCAACTGAACAGGAGTGGTAGCCTGCAACCACTTCAGGAAGCTGTTGTGGACCTGGGTCATGTGGGGGATGGAACTAAGCAACGGCTGCAGAGGGATAGAGCTTTAAGTTACAGGCATTGCTATTTCCTAAAGGAACTCTGTGGCAGCTGCCAAGTTCTCGCAAATGCAGAATCCGCTCAGGGAGGAAAGGATGTCTGTATACATTCACTGTGGCTAGATTTCAATGCAGTGCCAGATGTTCAGATTGCTCCATTGCTTTTCCTACAGTCTCGAGCTTCATTTTACTTTGTCCCTTCTTTCTCCCAGACCTCTGCCCACAGTTTTTGGGATATAGCTGTACTTCTGTGAAGTTGGTTTGGGGACCGGCAGGGAGAGAAATGGTTCTAGACAAAAGAATAGTATCTCTGACTTTACATTCATCAAAAAAGAACCATTTTGCCAGTGTGGAAAAGCAAGATTTACTAGAACAAAAACAATTCCTCAAGTGCTGGAGTGGCATTCTAACTTCTTGATTTTGGTAAATGTAGGAACTCCATTTGTGTGAGAGAAGAATTAATCACCTACCTCTCTCCTCAAATCATTCTGGCATTGTTTTTCCCCGTCCTAGATAGCATTCCATCAGCATCTGTCCCTAATGTCAGTTCTGGGGTAGCTAACTTTGTTTAGAATGGCAAAGGTTAACAGGGCTTTGTTTTTCCTGTCAAGAGTCCTGAAGGGAAGCTGTAGAACTGGTTGTAACACGACCCGTTCCATCTGGGGAGTGCAGCTATCCAATGTCTTTGTCTGGGAAATGTGTCCAAGAATGCCCCAGGGGGAAAAAAAAAGCTGTAACCAAAAAAAAAAAGAAAGAAAGAAAGAAAGAAAAAAAGAAAGAAATGTGGGTCTTCCCCTCCCTTTCCTTCAGGCAAGACGTGTGCGTTGCTGTGGCACCAAGAGCCAGTGAGGAACTACTGCAGAGCAGAAATAGTGTAGAAGCATCATGTGTCATCCAAGCATGTGAGAGAGTTAGTAAACAAAAGCTTCCCCTCTTTACTATGAGCGGAGACAGGCGAGAGAGGAGGGGCTCTTCCTTTTTCAGCTGAAATAATGGAGTGGCGTAAAGGAGGAGAAACTCTGTGCAAGCTGACAGTCCTTTCTCTCTCTTTCTTTCATATTTGTTTATGCACAATCTCCTTACTTCTCCTCCCTTACAGAAAGTAGGAAAGAAATACTTGATCTGTTACCACTCAATCATCCTTCCTCACTCAACCAGTTTTCAGATTGGTGGGACTTCAGTTCCCTGGGTTCTCAACAATTCGCAGGGAAAAGATTCCTAAAAGGTCTGGAGGATATCCATTTGGCAAGGTCTGGATTAAAGGATTCCACATACATATGGAAGCAGGGAATCTATACTGAAGGACATGGCAACACTTATTACTAAGTTTCTGCTGGTGGTTTATATTCCTTTTGGCCATTTTCTTCTCATCCTGTTGATAAAGACAGTGGTGCGTTGGCCAATACTTTTCTGAAAGATTATTTTGTGACCAGAACTGTAGCTTGTTTATTGTCTCACCTCGAAGAGGTATGGTTGCAATCAGACTGCACTATTGTGTAAAAAGGAAAGAACATTGGCTTAGGATGATGGTCTTTCTTTCCTGTGTAAATGAAAATAAGAATTAACTATTCCCTGAAGGGGGAAACATGATAAAATTTAAATTATCCAATGCTTTCATTAAGGATTACAGCCCTAATTAAAATGGATCACGGAAAATGATACACTTTTGGAAGATAGAAGAAACAGCTGAAAAAAAGAGATGACTTTGTTTTAGTAGAAGAATTATTAAAATGATCAGATGACCATCCGTTGAGCACGAATGGGTAAAAACCTTTTCCACCTGTGCCCTGAAGAAGTCCTTCATGGCTGAGATAAAGATTCTTTCACTATAACATGCAGAGCTAAAATTTATTGATATTCCTTCTTATTTCAGAGCCATGGCCCTTCGATAGGAAGAATCATACTTGAATTAAGGGTAGACTTGAATTTGGATTTCCTTGGTCCTTGATCAGTACCATAATCCCTACACCAGCTTCAATAACAAATACTTGGAGTTTATCTGATTTTTTTTTTCTAAGTTTACATTTCCATGAAACTATGTTTCCAGGCAGTGTTAAGCCTGAATTTATCTATATGAGATTCTGAGTCAAATCAAGCCTTGAGATCATGTTTGTTTCTTCTTCTCTAACTGGATTGAAAAAAATACTAATTATGATTCATATAGCTCCCTGGACTTCTGGCCTATATTTGAATTTGGAATTAATATTTAACACAGACTCCCAATTAAACATTTGATTTGTTCTGCACTTGATAAGCATCTGTGTTGAGCCTAAAACATACAAAACTTGTATTTCTCTTCCCTATTGGGGAGGGGGAGAAAGGACATTGATTTACTTAATAATTTCCTGTGGTTTGCAGGTATTCCAGTATAGACAATTGATATATTGATTATGTGCCATCAAAGTCATTATTGACTCTTGGTGACCACGTGGATAGATTTCTTCCATGACAGTGTGGTCTTTCAGAACTTATAACATTCTACCCATCACTACTGTAACTGAGTCAATTCATCATGCTACTGGTTATTCTCTGTTTCTTCTACCTTGTCTAGCAGTTTAGACTTCTTCACATAATGTGTCTAAGGTAGGATAATTTGTGTCTGATCATTTGTGCCTCAAGTGAAAACTATAGGTTGATTTGTTCAATGACCCATTTGTTAATGTCATGCCCCTGGTGGAGACTGACTCCGAGGGAGACGAGGAACAGCCAACAGGGAGTGAAAGTATGGCTCCGGAGGTTGTGGAGGAGGTTGGGGAAGGGCAGAGGCCAGCTGAGCAGTCAGAGAAAGACCCAGGCCCATCCCCTCTCCATCCTAGTGCATGCAGGGAGGAGAGGATAAGGGAGATACATGGTCTACTCGGGAGGAGAGATCCTCTTCATGGGCTGCAGCTGTGACAACTGAATAAGAGTATGGATCTGCGTACTCGCGAACGCTGGAAACAAAGCATGTAAATATTTCTAGTTTATAGCTTCTCTCCGAATTTGGTGTCCCTCCCAGTGTGTGTTATCTGTAGACATCCTCCAGCCCTTATCTTGCCTGGTTTGTGTTGCTTTTTTCCTTCTTCGTGTAACTGTGTGGGAGTTATTTTGTCTTCCGTCAAAGATATTTGGAGCTTGGAAGCAAAGTGAAGGAATAAAAGGGGCTTCACCTGTTTTCTGTGACTGTGTTTGTTTTGTATCCCACCCTGATTCATCACAGTTAATTCCTTGGCTGCCCACCATATTCCCAAGAGTCTTCTTGTTGTGAATAAATAATACCAATAAAGTTATCTTGAGCTTGAAGTCAAGTGCAGGGTTCTGGCCCTGTACTTCTGATTGGCTGTTAATGGCAGGATCGGATTGGTCCGTTCAGGAGCATCTGATTGGCCATTAACAGGCCATTCCCATTGGTTAACAGAGTGAACGCTCCAGGTTTGCTATTGGTTGAATAGTTAATAAGTTGCATATATAAGAAGGTTATAGCAGCCCTTCTTTTTTGAGCTGTCACAACATGTAAATAAAGAGTTTGAAGTTCACTGTTTCTACCGGCTTGTCTCCCATTATTCGCACCCATGCTCCAGATTTAACACTGGCCACGAGGATGGGATTGGATGACATCAGAGCCAAATAAAGACAACTAAGCACGTGGCTGAAGTGCACAACGGTGGAACCATGTCCGGCAGCGTAGTACCACCCGCTCCGTTCGATCCAGCTCAAGAGGACTGGGAGTCCTGTATGGATCGTTTTCAAATGTTTTTGGAAACGAATAATCTGAAGGATGCCACAACCGGGAAGAAACGGGCGGTATTCCTAACGCACTGCGGCCCGACGGTCTTCAAAATGGCCAAGGCATTAGCGAAACCGGCCGAAGTGAAGGCCATGGACTGGGACGTCCTGGAACCGTTGCTAAGCGCCCACTATGCACCAACCGTTCGTGAGACAACACGAGTTCTATCAAAGGAACCAGCGGAAAGGAGAAAGCGCCGCCGATTTCATTGCAGACCTCCGGAACTTGGGAGGCCTTTGCGATCTCACCGACCTAGAAGAGGCTTTGAGAGACCAAGTAGTCCTCGGGCTAGACGCTCTAAACGTACAGAGCAAAATAATGGCAAAGGGCGACATCACCCTTAAAGACGCCATAGCTGAAGCTACAGCAGCAGAGGGGACCAAGAAGTCGGCTGCTCAACTATGCCGAAATCGCACTCCAGCACCCACCAGCTGGCGAAGTTTCACCTAACGCAGAAGGGCAGCTTAAGACGGCCCATCATGAGGACCTCTCTTCGTCATCAGACAGTGACAAAGAAGAGGTCTGTTGCCTGCGGTCCGATCAGGACCGATACCCAAAGTCCCAGCAACCATGCGCTGGCTGCGGGGCCAACCATTACCGCTCCGATTGCAAATTCCACGATGCGCTCTGCCATGAGTGCGGGAAACGAGGCCACATCGGACGGGTCTGCTGAAGCCTCCTCAGATCCAGCCAGACCTCGAAAGGAACCAATCTCTGCCAATCGACAGGGAATCGCCCTGTAAGGCGAGAACCAGTAAACCACTCCTACAGAAACCGACCCGTGAGTCGTCTAGCGAGACGGGAAGAGGCCCACCAAACACTTACTATTGGCCATGCCTCTTCACTAGACGCTAAGAAAATTCAAGTCAATGTGAACATTGAAAATCGGCCCTGCCAAATGGAAGTTGACTCGGGATCGTCTCTTTAAATGGTCTCATGGAAGACCCTCAAGCAACTCATCCCCACTATCCGGCGCCAAGACCTTCAATTCCAACGGCTCATGTTAAAGGACTACCAGGGGAACCGGATTCCAGTCGCAGGATCCAGTCAAGTCCGGGTTGCATTCAAGAACCGCATGGCGTACTTACCCCTGACAGTAATCGATAAGGACCGGCCTAGCCTGTTAGGCCTGCAATGGTTCGCACCACTCGGCATTGAAGTGGCAGGCATTAACCGAATCAGTGACAGTGACAGGGAGGAAGACCTCGCCCACGAATTCATGGACATTTTCGAGGAAAAGCTAGGCGAGTACAAGGGGACCCCGATATCCTTTAGCCTTAATCCAAAGATAGTTCCTATCCGTCTTAAGCCTCGTCGAGTTCCGTTCGCTCTAAAGTCGAAAATCAATGAGCAGCTTGATAAGTTGATTGCCCAGGGAGTCTTAAAGCCAACTGACCACTCCCCATGGGAAACGCCGATTGTGACACCAATTAAGCCGGAGGGCTTCATTAGAATTTGTGGGGACTACCGGGCCACCCTCAACCACGCCCTGCAACAGAACCCATATCTGGTGCCGGTGGTGCAACACCTCCTCCATTCCCTGGGGGGCAGAAAAGTCTTCGCTAAACTAGACTTAGCTCAGGCTTATCAGCAACTGCCGGTTGACGAAAAAACGGCACAGGCACAGACTATCGTAACACACCAAGGTGCCTTTAAGTGCACGCGGCTCCAATTCAGAGTCAGTGTAGCCCCAGGGATTTTTCAGAGCCTAATGGAGAGACTATTGCAGGGGATCAAGGGCGTTGTCCCCTATTTTGATGATGTGCTCATTGCTGCCCCCACTCCAAAAATCTTACGGGAGCGTTTAAGACTGGTGTTACGAAAATTCCAGGAAGCAGGCCTGAAAGTCAAAAAAAATAAGTGCAAACTGTATACCGATCGTGTTGAATTCTTGGGGTACTTAATTGACAGTCAGGGTATTCACCCTACCGATAGCAAATTGAGAGCAATAAAAAACGCTCCCAGACCGCAGAAGACCGACCTCCAGGCGTTCTTAGGCCTCATCAATTTCTATAATGTATTCTTGCCGCACAAGGCGACTGTCGCGGAACCTTTACATCGTCTATTAGATAAAAAAGCAATTTGGGTATGGGGTCACAAAGAAGAGCAGGCATTCCGTAATGTGAAAAAACTACTGACTTCGGACGCCGTACTAATGCAGTACAATGAGACTTTACCAATAAACATTACATGTGATGCATCGCCCTTTGGAGTGGGCGCCATTTTGAGCCATGTGTTACCTAACGGTAGCGAAGCCCCTGTTGCTTACTTCTCAAAGACGCTCTCGAAAACCGAGCGAAATTACAGCCAGATCGATAAAGAAGCCCTGGCAATTGTATCAGCTGTTAAAAGATTTCATGAGTACGTGTACGGCCAGGTTTTCGCCATTGTAACTGACCACAAACTATTGCTGAGTATCCTCGCTGGGGATAAGCCAACTCCCTACATACTTTCTCCCAGAATGACCCGCTGGTCAGAATTCTTGGCTGCCTACAATTATCGGCTACAATATCGTCCCGGTAAAGCCATTCTCCATGCCGACGTGCTGAGCCGTACACCGCTCCCTGAAACTATCAACGATCCTGCACCAACGATGACAGCATTGCAGATCGAGACACTCCACATGCTGCCATTAACTGCCCGTGACATCACGAGAGAAACAAAATGCGACCCCATCTTGGCGCGAGTCCTCACATGGGTGGAACGCGGATGGTCATTGGACCAAGTACCAGACGACTTTGCACCATTCAAAAGTCGTCAAACAGAGTTGTTCTCGCAGAAGGGCTGTGTCATCTGGGGCGATAGAGTCGTCATCCCAGAACGACTCCAACAGACACTGCTAAGAACCTTGCACGATGGCCACCCTGGCATCGTGCGCATGAAGGGCCTCGCACGAAGCTACGCGTGGTGGCCAGGCATCGACAGACAAATCAAATCGTGGGTTAAAACTTGCAGGAGATGCCAAGAAGTAAGCAACGCTCCACCAAAGGCAACCCCAACCGAATGGGAGATGCCGCGGGGACCCTGGTCCCGCATCCATCTGGACTTTGCTGGGCCGACCAAAGGCCACACGTTTTTGCTAACCGTCGACGCCTACTCGAATTGGCTCGAGATTCACCGAATGAGCAACACGACCACTGATGCGGTCATCAAAAGACTGGAAATACTTTTTTGCCACCCACGGATTACCAGACGTTCTGGTAATTACCGACAACGGGCCACAATTTACTGCGCTGTCTTTTGAGCAGTACCTGGCTGACCGCGGTATTCGACATGCGCTCTCTTCACCTGCGCACCCTGCTGCCAACGACAGGGCTGAGCACATGGTACAAATTGTCAAAAATACTCTCCAAAAGATAGACTACGACAACATCGACCAGAAAATCAACCGAATCCTTTTCCTACAGCACATCACACCTCACAGTGTCACCAACAAAACTCCCGCCGAGCTGCTAATGGGACGAAAGCTCCGCTCTCACCTCGATCGGTTACACCCAGCCTACGAACCGGAAAAGCCACTCGGATCCAGCGGCCAATGCCGTACCTTCCAGGTAGTCGATTTAGTATTTGCTAAAAACTTATCGGGCGATCCGCTGTGGGTTGAGGCGACTGTTATCCGCATAACCGGCCCAAGATCATACCTCGTTCAGTGCCCTGACGACAGACTTTGGAAACGCCACATAGATCAACTACGATCGCGGCTACCACTTCCGAACTCCCTGATGACCAAACTGAGGGGGGGGGGAGATACAGAGGAAAGCGAAGTACAATTAGAGGGAAACCTTTTCAAAGAGACTGATAATGGAACTGAAACGCAGGAACAGGAACTGGGGACCGGAGTGAGTTCACCTCAGGGAGTGGCCAGTGATATTGGTGACGACGGGAACGCGAACTCGGAACCAGAGGCACCCCTACCGTTAAACAACGATCTACCTCAGCAGAAGTGCAGCCAACCACCAGGCACTTTGCGAAAATCGAAAAGACTAATAAAACAGCCGTCCTACCTGAAGGACTATTTAACCGCGCCCCGTGGGCAGAAGCCGGGGGAAAGGGGTGTTGTGAATGAATAATACCAATAAAGTTATCTTGAGCTTGAAGTCAAGTGCAGGGTTCTGGCCCTGTACTTCTGATTGGCTGTTAATGGCAGGATCGGATTGGTCTGTTCAGGAGCATCTGATTGGCCATTAACATGTCATTCCCATTGGTTAACAGAGCTAACGCTCCAGGTTTGCTATTGGTTGAATAGTTAATAAGTTGCACATATAAGAAGGTTATAGCAGCCCTCCTTTTTTGAGCTGTCACAACATGTAAATAAAAAGTTTGAAGTTCACTGTTCTACCAGCTCGTCTCCATTATTCGCACCCATGCTCCAGACTTAACACTTCTCAACACCAAAGTTCAAAAGCATCAATACTCTTTCTATCCTGTTCTCTTAAATTCCAACTTTCATTTCCATAGATAACAGAAAATACCATAATGTGCACTGTTCTAATCTTTGTAGGTGAGAGAACTCACAGCACCTGAATAACTTTTCCAACAGCCAGTGGTTTAATTTTTAATTTTAGGTAACAGCAGACATAAACCTTCTATTTGAAGATAGAAGTACACAGGATCAAATACTGGAAAATATTTTTAAATGATCTCTACTGCACTTTGGGTGTACAGTAAGTGCTATATTAAAGTCTATGACACAATAATATTCCCATCTGTAGTAGGTCTGAGCTTGGCTCACCTATTTTTTTAACTTACACACTGAAACTTCTTTTAGTCATTTGGAGATGGACAGACTTCACTCTCCCGCTCAACCAATTGCAGGAAGAGACAGGGTTGGGATTCAACTGGTGTTACTACCGGTTCAGTGACTATGTTTTTCACTTTTTTCACTGATGTTGTAATTTTGAACAGTCACTAAACAAATTATTGTAAGTCAAAGACTACCTGTATTCACAAGATCTAGGAGCATAGTAGCTGCTTTTATTGTACCTATTCAAAGTAAGACCTGCTAAATTCATCACTTCAGACTCAATCCCAAGTAACAATGCATTGCCCTGCAGCCCGTGACTACAATTCTAGCAAACCAAATCATGGTTAATTAGTTTGTTCGTGTTTTAGAAAAAAGCAGAAGCAAACAAGTTTTCTCCTTGGCTTTCTTGTGGCTCCCAGGGTTTTACTTAATAGACTGGGAGTCTGTAAAAAAATGGAGGCAGTTTATTTTTGCAGTGTGAGAGTGGCATAACTGTCAATAAAATCCAGGAGGCCTGACTCCAGTCTCCAGCCCTGGCCCCTAGATCTGGCTGAGATAATGCTTCAGGGCTTCTGGGAGGTTTTTGTAGAAAATGAGCTATAATTGAGAGCTGTATATATTGACCAATAAAAGTTTACAGCCGTGAGGCAAGGAGAAAAATATAAACTGTTACATTCTTCTTGGCTTCCATAGCAGTAGGGGAGGCAAATAAGAGACACTCCTTTGAAGGTGGAATTGTCAATACAGTACTGTGCCACTAAACAGAATCAAAAGTTTTATTCTTCTTTCTCACCCCCCAACGCCCACTTATCTTGGGGTGTTTTTTTCCCCCTGTTGGCAACATGTTTCTTGTCTCCCACACAATCCCTTTTTTAAAAGTTGCCTTTACTAATTCTGATTAGTTTGTATGATGGAACACAACTCTAAGGAATTGAGAAAGGACTTTGCCTTGGAGCAAGTCACAATCATTAAAAATTGTCTCATCTGGGACTGCTGGCAAGTTTTTTGTTTTAATTAGGCACAGGGAAAAAAATGATTCAGGGCATTCTTATATGTACAACTGTGTGTGAGAAAGGTAGGAGCTTAGCAGATATTTCTCTGCGGCCAGCACTGTTTAAATCATTTTCTAGATTTAGTAACTGAGTCATCATAACTGCTGACAAAGAGCCTGAATTAATGGAGGCTTCATTATTACACCTGACTGCTGGCCTTTGTCTGTTTCTATCTAGCAGGCATCTTTCCAAAGATTATCTCAGCGTTATCTCAATCTTAACATTAATTATTTATATTTTTAATTTTTTTTTTGGGGGGGGGGGGTTGATTTTGTTAGCTGTCTCATTCTGAAGTTTTGGGCTCCATATCTCTCCTTACATTTAAGTATGCATCGAGAAAGACAGATTTTTTAAAAAACTTGCTGAAAGATTACGAGCAGAAGGATACTTTTGCTCATGCTTTAAACAAAATATTTGCGAATAAAATATCTGTTTCTCTAACAGTTTGGTCCTTGCAGGGAAAACAAAAAAACAACTTCTAACACAATGGAAAATTGTGGCAATAGCAAATTTGAATATTATAAAATATTACAAAACAAAGAGTGAACTGTGGTAAAAATGTGCAAAGGAGAAGCAACTGGAGGGAATGTAGAGAGTGAGTGTATCTCATTAGTTTGTGGGCACGGAGCTGATACTAGTCCTTTACACTTTGTTGCTTCTTCTTGAAGCAGATCCTATATTTCTGTACCATGATGATGTGTAAAGTGTGGATTTGTTTATAGATCTGCCAATGAAAATATTTGTGAAAGTGCCTTTTCCTGGTATTGACTCCCCATCCTGTAAAGATCATGATCCCTGCCTTTAAAATTATTTCCTGTCTCTTGTCAACAACATGGACTCATGCTTTGATTCCTGTTAGGGCTTTATCTTTTCTTCTCCCAGAATCTCATGTTTGCATCCAACTTCAGCTGTTCTTTGTCTTCCTAGCACCTGCTCTGGACTATTGAGGGGTCTGCAGCAGCCATTCATGACTTGGCGGCTTCCAGATATGTCGGGAGTAGCGCTCCCATTTGTCTCCGACGGTTGCCCATGCCAGAAAGGACACCAGGTTAGGGAAAAGCTGTGTGGTGGGTTTTTTTTTCTGTTCCATTTTTGTTTGATCTACTTCTGCTTCATCTCCATCTTTTCTCCACCTTCCCATTTCAGTAGCTGCCGACTTCTTCTCACTCTTACTTCATCTCTGGCATTTGTTTATAGAGTCTAATGTCAACAAAAGAGAGTTGTGTTTGAGCCAAATCCAAATTGGATTAGAATAATTCCACTATCAAGCATCTTATTCTTGTTCAGTGTTGTGCTGTCTTTATCTCACAGTATCGTTGTGTAGTAGGGGTTGGAAAGCATCTGAAATAACATCTAATCCAACCTTTTGTCTGGTTGCTGCAGCGTCCCTGATGGATAGTCATCCAGTCTGTTTACCATCAAAAGAAGGACCTTTGGTATCAGTTTTTGTCTGTTGACCAACTAGTAAAGCAGCTGTATTGACCTCAAACTCTTCTTGCCTAAGGCAATGTTTCTCAGCTTAGGCTTTTGCTGGGGAATTCTGGGAATTGAAGCTACCAAGGTTGAGAAACACTGGTCTAAGGCATTTGTACAAAATGGTGATTGATCCCTGAATGTTTTCTTCTAATTGACTATTTTAATTAAAACTGGAAAATTCCTCCAAGAGTGACTACTATATCTATCTCAAAAGACAATGATCTGGAATTTAAAATAATCCCCCACACAGTACAGGTAGTTCTTGACTTACAACAGTTCACTTAGTTGACCATTCAAAGTTATAACGGCACTGAAAAAAATGACTTCTGACCATTTTTCACACTTAACCACTGCAGCATCCCCAGGGTCACATGATCAAAATTCAGACGATTGGCAACCAGTTCGTATTCACGATGGTTGCAAGGTCACGTGATCAGCTTTTGTCTTCTGGGAAGCAAAATCAGTGGGGAATCCAGATTCACTTAATGACTGTGTTACTAACTTAATAACTGCAATGATTCGCTTAACAACTGTGGCAAGAAAAGTCATAAAATGGGGCAAAACTCACTTAAACAATGTTTCACTTAGCAACATAAATTTGAGGCTCAACTGTGGTTGTAACTCAATGACCACTTATATTAATTCAGTATTAATATCGGATTCTTAACTATTGATTAACATGAATTCCCTTTACAGTAAAAAATCTTATTTGATCCCCACATTCTTGCCAGAGAAAAAAACAAAAACCTGGTTATGCACGTACTTATTATCCTCCTTTCAACAGAAATAGTTAAGGCTGAGGAAACAATGGCAGGATGGAGATAAGGAGAGGGAGTGGAAGGGGCAGTGCACTGGGGAGAAAAGAGGGGAAATTGAAAGAAAATAGGGGAAGTAGCTGAACAGGGAAGGAGAAGTGTTAATATTGCTTGAGTTGGATAGTAAGGATTGTAATGTTCAGAATTTTAGGGAGAAAATCTGAAAGAATTTGCCAAAAATCAAAAGGACCCATCCCATTTTGATTTTAAGAAAAAAGCTCCCCTTCATCTCTCGTGCTTTATTGAGGAAGAAGCAAGATTTTATAGTTTTAAGTAAAGATTTTTAAAAACTTAATTTAAAACAAGGGTATAACTGCTTTCATAAGGTAGGATAGTTATCAATGCAAATTAAAAACACAAAACAAAACATGAATGCTTAAAATGACAGACTAAGTTAGTATATGGAAAATAGAAGTGAAATAGATAAAAAGCAACTCGATGGAAAGGGATTGTGTGAATATATTTGCATTTTTGCAGAACATGACTTTTCTGCTTCAAAGTCATATGTGATTAGAGAAAAAGTGTTATGAGAGGAGAAGTTCTCAATGTTTGAGGACCTGCAAAATTGTCATGGATGGCATCACTACATGGCCAGAATCAAGATCTGCCTAGTTAAAAAGGGCATTGGGGGTGTGATAGAAACTGCATCAGTTTGAGTTTGACTCTGATCTTCAGCATTTGTAGCAAGACATGGAAAACTGATGATGCTCAGAGTTGTATTCCAACCCCAGCTTGAAACACTAAGGCTAAAATATCTTAGATATCCAAACCAGACATGCCTGAAACATACACACAGATATTTAGTTCCTTAAACTTATTAAGTAGTGGTCAACTTATTTTCTTTTTTCCCCCCAATTTAAAAAAAAAGCACAATTTTGTTAACTGGCTAGATGTGCTTACAATAAGCATATCACAAACTTCCAGATGTTCTCTTTGCATCTGTTCCATCCAGTCATGATCGCTGAACCAGAGGGGAATCATGCAAGGCAGGGTTGAGGAGAGAGGGGAGAGGCAGAAGAAGTATAGAGCTTTCCTTCCACATACTTGGTGTTAAAATAACAAAATGATAAATCAGTGAATTAGGAGGATGGGAGAGTTCCTCTGAGTGTTCCAGAAGATGGCGGTGAATGCTGAGCTTGTAGGGAGCCAAATTGCCAGAGGGTTAATATGCTTTTAATAGAAGAAAGCCGTTGCCCATCCTGCTTGAGATTCCCAGGGCTGATGGTCAGTAGGAAAATCAACCGATAAGCTGCAAGCGTAAAAAATGTGTTATTGTTTTTCATAAAGTCTTCCCTTTGGTATTTTGTGGCATTCCCTGAGCCAATAAAATATAGTTACTTTCTAACTGTCCCCCTTTTCATGTCCTTATTTTGACAATAAGAGAGTGATTCTCCTCCATCAGAGGGTCCTGTACACACATTCCACAATTTAAGCCAGAGTTCCCCAACCTTGACAACTTTAAGACTTAGAAGTCTGGAAGTTGAAGCCCCGTGTCTAAAAGGTATAAAAGTTGGGAAACCCTGATATAAACCATTCCAAAAATAAAAATAAAAATAACAACTCCAATATCTTCTAGTTGTAGTTTAACTTGAAATGCTACGGCTTGCAATAATAGCACTGAGTTCTTGAACTTCCTTTTTCTGTTTTTGCAAATGGAAAAGGGAATTAAACAAACCATTTAAACTTACACAAGTTGAGATGCCTGGGAAAATGTGGCCAGGGGGGCGGGGAGAGGTGGGACACAGCAGTTGTCTCTTCCAAAGCAAAGTCAACTGGGTCTTGTTATCACACTCTCTCGCTATCAGGTGTGATGGTGAACTGCAGCAAGTATCAGGAGTCCTTTCCATTAAATATTTCTTCAAACAGCTCAGAGAGTCTCCATCGTATAGATTCTGCACAAACATCTCTTTTGGCTAATGAACCTAAGTTTCCCCCCACTCTGGTTCTTCCTGATTCACGCTACATTGCCCTGGAATAGTTAAGTGGCATTCTTCCTAAAATAATTATCAGATATCAAATAAAGGACCACATTAAGATTTTTGCGTAACACTTGATTTTTCAGCCTCTTAAAAGAAGTTCTCATTTTCCCCTCCATGTTGGCTTTGGAAGATTAAAAACTGAAGATCTATTAGCATAATGGCCAGTTTTCATCTGTGCTACTAAACCAATATTCTTGACTGTACATGTTTTAACAACAAAAATGGAGAATTACAAGGTTAACCTAATCATTTTCCAGTTACTTAAAGGCCACTATGGGGATTTCTGCCTCCCTTTATTCCACCCATTGGTTACCAGATTCTTTTGCCATCTGGAATATATTCATCCATCTGTTACTCTGGGGAATGTGAGTGATTTCTTTGCTTTACCTAACATTTAATCTGGTCTGTGGCAGCAGAATATGCCTACTTTATGTACCTGACAGGCAGGCAAAACTACTTTTCAAATTACGCAGCTGGGAGTGTTACATTTTGTGTCATATAGCATACTTCTTTGTTTGCATTCTGTTGTTGGAGTGCTCTTGATTTCCTGCTCTGTCACTGAGAGTTTCATTTTGTGCCATTGCAATTAATACTATAGGATGAGGCCTGACTCCAGGGTCCTTTAGAAACTTGGCTACCAGTTTTCAGGTAAAAAAAATAGCGTGATTTGTGAAAAGCAAAAATGAGCCAAATATATTTGTGATATCCACCCAAGCGATACAAACTCATCTTTTTGAAATATATAATTTATCACACCAGATGTCTAAGCTGGCATTAAAGTGACGGAATTAAACTATTTTAGATTTCTATAAATAGAAAGAGTCGCTTTTCAGAGTGAGATGGGTAGCATATAAATTAAATCAATAAATAAAATATTTAAACAACAACCTAGTGTTTCATACAGAATTACTATTTATTCTGAACATCTTAAATAAAAATAAGTGGTCAATATCCTTGCAGATGGTTTCACTATCATCAGTATGCTGATGATACCTGTAATGCTCTACCCAGGTAATGCTGTCCAGGTGTTGGCTCAGCACCTGGAGGCATTTGGATGAGGATGAATTGGCTTCAACTTAACCTAGAAAGACAGAATGGCTCTGATTTTTTGATCCTTTTGGTTTCGGTGAAGTATCATCTTTGACTCTTGCTGGTGCACAATTTGGATATGTTCCTGGACTTGGGATCTTTCTCAAGGAGCACCTGGCAGCTATGGCTCAGAGGGTCTTTGCACAGCTTCATCTTATGTCCCAATTGCGCCCAGGGAGGATTTACTTACAGTTGCTCATACTTTGATCCCTTCCTGGCTAGATTACTGCAGCACACTCTACCTGGGGCTGCACTTAAAAGACCACACAAATTACAACTAGTGCAAAATGTGGTGGCCCACATAGATCTGGGTGCTCCACAATTAACACGCGTAACCCTATTTCTGAGGAAAACTGCTCTGTCTTCCATTTTCTTTATTGTTGTTATTCAAGGTGCTGGTTACCATCTTTAAAGACCTAGGGTCAGATTATCTGAGAGACCGCTTCTCCTTGGCAGCACCCGCCCATTCCACTAGGTGTGAGAGGGTGGATGTTCTCAGATCCCTTCTGTTATGTATGCATAAAGATTTAATAAAGTGTGAGCTTGGAGTAAGTGCAGGGTTCTGGCCCTGCACTTCTGATTGGCTGTTAAGCGGCCGGACCGGATTGGCCCGTTCCGGGGAATCTGATTGGCCCTTAATAGAGAGTTCCTATTGGTTATAAGAGCTAGCGCTCCTAGCTCGTTATTGGTTAAAAGTTACAGGGTTTGCCTATATAAGGCGGGTTTAACTGCTATCGAAGCAAAAGTCACGATGTAAATAAAGAGCTGAAGTTCACCGTTCAGAGGCTTGTCTCCATTCTTTCTCGCCCGTGCTCAAAACATAACACTGGCGACAAGGGTGGGATTTGGAGATATCTGAACCAACGAAACTTCAAAGAACACCGAGCATATGACAGAGGACGCCAACAACGGAACCATGTCCGGCGGCATCGTACCACCCGCTCCGTTCGATCCAGTACAGGAGGACTGGGAGTCCTACATAGATCGCTTCCAAATGTTCTTAGAAACCAACAACTTAAAGGACGCCACACCAAGAAAGAAACGGGTGGTGTTCCTAACGCATTGCGGTCCAACCGTATTTAAGATGGCTGAAGCACTAGCCAAACCCCGAGAAGTGAAGGCCATGGATTGGGATGACCTCGAACCTCTCCTACGAGATCACTACGCCCCGACCGTGCCTACGCTCGTGAGACGCCACGAGTTTTATCAGAGGAGCCAGCAAAAGGGAAAAAGCGTGGCCAACTTCATAGCAGACCTCCGAAATTTGGGAGGCCTCTGCGAATTCGCCGATTTAGAAGAAGTACTAAGAGATCGCATAGTTCTGGGACTAGATGCACCAGGCGTCAAAAGCAAGCTGATGGCGAAAGACGACATTAGCCTTGCCGACGTCATCGCTGATGCTACTGCTGTAGAAGCAACCAGGAAGTCGGCTGCACAACTACGCCAAAACTGGTACCACCACTGACAAGCGACATTTTATCCAGGTCAGAAGAACAGCTTACAACGACGCACCACGAGGACCTCTCTTCGTCGTTAGACAGCGACAAAGAAGGGGTCCATCGACTGCGGTCCGACCGGGACCATCACCCGAAGCCCTTACGCCCTTGCGCTGGCTGTGAAGCCAACCATGCCAGGTCCGAATGCAAATTCCATGACGCACTCTGCCATGAGTGTGGGAAATGAGGCCACATCAGACGGGTCTGCCGCAGCTTGCCAGGACCCAGCCAGGCCTCAAAAGGGGGTAACTATCGCCAATCGACAGGAAACCGTCCTGTACGGCGAGAGTCAGTAAACCACTCCTACAGAAATCGAGCTTTGCAGAGAGAAGAGGCTCACCATACTATCACTATCGGTCACGCCTCAGCTTTAGACACTAAGAAAATCCAAGTCACGGTAGCCATCGAGAACCAGCCTTGCCACATGGAGGTCGACTCGGGATCGTCCCTCTCGATGGTGTCATGGAAGACACTCAAGCAACTCATCCCCACAATTCAACGCCAAGATCTCCACTCCCAATGCCTCATCCTCAAGGACTACCAAGGGAATCAAATCCCCGTCGTCGGTTCCTGCCGAGTCCGAGTCTCCTTCAAGAAGCACACAGCATACTTAACTTTAACGGTCATCGATAGAGATAGGCCTAGCCTACTAGGCCTCCAATGGTTCGCGCCACTCGGCATTGAAGTGGCCGGCATAAACCGAGTCAGTGGTGGTGACTGGGAGGAAGACCTTATTTATGAGTTCAGGGACATCTTCGCGGACAGCTTAGGCGAGTACAAGGGGACCCCGATTTCATTCAGTCTAGATCCAAAAATAGCTCCCATTCGCCTAAAGCCCCGTCGAGTTCCGTTTGCCTTAAAATCGAAAATCGACGAACAACTCGACAAACTGATAGCTCAGGGGGTGTTAGAGCCCATCAATCACTCCCCTTGGGAAACCCCTATTGTAACACCCATTAAGCCAGACGGGTCGATCCAAATTTGTGGGGACTACCGGGCCACTTTGAACCACGCCCTGCAGCAGAACGCATATCCAGTTCCGGTGGTGCAGCATCTCCTCCATTCCCTGGGGGGCGGGAAAGTCTTTGCTAAATTAGATTTAGCTCAGGCATATCAGCAATTACCAGTAGATGAAAAAACGGCACAGGCCCAAACTATTGTGACGCACCGAGGTGCCTTTAAATGTACCCGGCTTCAATTCGGAGTGAGTGTAGCCCCGGGGATTTTTCAGAGTGTTATGGAAAGGTTATTGCAAGGAATTAAGGGCGTGGTCCCCTATTTTGACGATGTATTAATTGCAGCCCCTACAAAAAAAATCTTACAGGACCGGTTAAAATTAGTCCTAAAAAAATTCCAAGAGGCCAGTCTTAAAGTTAAAAAAACCAAATGTAAATTGTCTACTGACAGTGTTGAGTTTTTAGGGTACCTGATTGATAGCCAGGGCATTCACCCTACTGAACGTAAAGTAAAAGCGATAAAAAATGCTCCCAGGCCACGAAACAAGGCCGATCTCCAGGCGTTCCTCGGCCTCATCAATTTTTATAATGTATTTTTGCTGCACAAAGCAACAGTCGCTGAACCGTTACACCGGTTGTTAGATAAAAAAGCAAATTGGTTATGGGGTTACCGTGAAGAACAGGCGTTCCGAAATGTTAAAAAACTGCTCACTTCTGACTCTGTACTCATGCAGTATAACGAGACTTTGCCGTTAGTTATAACCTGTGATGCATCGCCTTTCGGGGTAGGCGCCATTTTGAGCCATGTACTGCCTGATGGGAACGAAGCCCCTGTTGCATATTTTTCAAAAACTCTTTCAAAAACTGAGCGAAACTATGGACAAATCGATAAAGAAGCCCTCGCAATTGTCTCAGCTGTGAAAAGATTCCACGAATACGTGTATGGCCGGGCTTTTACTATTGTGACTGACCACAAACCATTATTGGGGATAATAGCCGGAGATAAGCCGACTCCCTACATATTATCCCCTAGGATGACCCGAAGGTCAGAATTCTTAGCTGCTTATAACTATCGGCTGCAATACCGCCCGGGGAAAGCCATTCCCCATGCCGACGCATTGAGCCGAGCACCGCTTCCAGAGACTCTCAACGATCCTGCACCAACGGTAACCACGTTGCAAATCGAGGCACTCAACTCGCCGGCACTAACCGCCCGAGATATCACGAGGGAAACCAAACGCGACCACACCCTAGCACGAGTCCTAAGCTGGGTAGAACACGGATGGCCATTGGACCAGTTATCAGATGACTTCACACCATTCAAGACTCGACAAACCGAGCTCTTCTCCCAGAAAGGCTGTGTCATCTGGGGCGATAGAATCGTTATCCCAGAATGACTCCAGAAAGCGCTGCTGAGAACCTTGCATGATGGCCACCCCGGCATCGTGCGAATGAAAGCCCTTGCGCGAAGCTACGCATGGTGGCCGGGCATTGACAAGCAAATCGAACAGTGGGTTAAAGCTTGTCCCAAATGCCAAGAAGTCAGCAACGCCCCACCAAAAGCCATGCCTATTGAATGGGAGACACCACGTGGACCCTGGTCCCGAATTCACTTGGACTTCACGGGGCCATCCAAAGGCCACACTTTCCTGCTTACCATCGATGCCTACTCGAATTGGCTCGAGATCCATCGCATAATGACTATGACCTCCGAGGCGGTTATCAAAACCTTAGACAGACTCTTTGCAACCCACGGATTACCAGACGTCCTGGTATCCGATAATGGCCCTCAATTTACCGCACTAGCGTTCGAGCAGTACCTCGCTGACCATGGCATTCGCCATGTGCTCACCTCGCCTGCGCACCCTGTGACCAATGGCAAAGCAGAACGCATGGTCCAATTTGTGAAGAAAACCTTGCAGAAGGTAGACTACGACAACATTGACGACAAGGTCAATCGAATCCTCTTCTTGCAACACATCACCCCCACATAGCGTCACCAACAAAACTCCCGCCGAACTGCTAATGGGACGAAAGCTCCGCTCCCACCTCGACCGGTTGCACCCAGGTTATGAACCGGAGAAACCACTAGGATCCAGCGGCTGCTGTCGTACCTTCCAGGTAGGAGACTTGGTATATGCTAAAAACCTATCGGGCGACCCGTTGTGGGTGGAAGCGACAGTAGTACGTGTAACCTGCCCCAGATCCTACCTTGTACAATGCCTTGACGATAAACTTTGGAAACGTCATATCGATCAATTACGATCGCGGCTTCCAGCGGCCAGTCTGCAACTCCCCTATGACCAAACTTAGGGGGGGGGGGGGAGGTACGGAAGAAGATGAATTCCTAGAGAACCCGTTCGAAGGAAACAACGGCTTGATAGAGACTCAGGAAGCAGAGCCGGAGGGAGAAATGGTTGCACTTTAGGGAATTGCAGAGAATGTGGGCAACAACGTAGAAGTGAACTCTGAACCAGAAACAGCCCCACTGCCAAACAACGATCTACCTCAGCATGATTGCAAGCAGCGGATACAACGGAAATCAAAGAGACTAATAAGACAACCGTCCTACCGAAGGGACTATGTAACTGCGCCCTGCAAATAAGAAGCCAGGGGGAAGGGGTGTTGTGTATGCATAAAGATTTATAAAGTGTGAGCTTGGAGTAAGTGCAGGGTTCTGGCCTTGCACTTCTGATTGGCTGTTAAGCGGCCGGACCGGATTGGCCCGTTCTGGGGAATTCGATTGGCCCTTAACAGAGAGTTCCTATTGGTTATAAGAGCTAGCGCTCCTAGCTCGTTATTGGTTAAAAATTACAGGGTTTGCCTATATAAGGCGGGTTTAACTGCTATCGAAGCAGAAGTCACGATGTAAATAAAGAGCTGAAGTTCACCGTTCAGAGGTTTGTCTCCATTCTTTCTCGCCCGTGCTCAAAACATAACACCTTCTCTCAAATGTTGCCATCTGGTGGGCAGTATGCTTTCTCAGTAACTGTTCTGACCCAAACCTTGTTCCAAGGAAACAAACACGAAACTGAGGTAACAGCAAAATCTTTTAATGATTCTTTACAAATCCTGTTCCTTCATGGTTAAAAGGCTGTTTCAAACTAATTGTCTCTGATAAGCACGAGCCTTGCCAAGGTTGTGCAAGGTTGCCAAGAATGTTAGATAAAGTTACTAAGAAATATTTCAAACACAAAGAGTCTCCAAACACCAACCAAGATATTCCTAGTGTGCACCAGGCTTGAGTACCAAACTTCTTTGCCTTCTGCAAAGAACTGCAGTTTCTCAGCTGGCTTTTATCTTTTCAGGGAGGGGCCATTACCATGTAGCCTTACTCCCGAGTCTCCCATGCTGCTGCAGCTGCTCTTTCCTTCAAGCAACCCTGTGCACACGCGCACTGGGCAGAGGCTCCTCGGGGGCCTCTTCATCACTGCTGCCAGCCTCCACAATCTCCAACGGCAGCATCCCAGTCCCTGGCCCCATCCCTGCATCACATGCAGGCTCCTCATCTGAGTCTGCTGCCAGTGAGCCATAACAGTAACTGTCTCTGTCTTTTAAATACCCCACTGAGGTCTGGCAGTCTCCTAGCCTTCCAAAAGCCAGGAGGGCCTGGTTTTCTCACAAGTATGAGTCTAGAGTCCAGAAAGTTTGTTGTTTGTTTGTGGATTTGTGGGGATGTATGGAAGTTGGGAGTACAGGTAGATTTCACTTACTGCTTTGTTTCAATAACCATTCGAAGTTAATGACAATGCTGAAAAAATAATTTTACAACTAATGACCTCACTGACGAGCTTAGCGGTATTCCTCAGTCACATGATCCTCATTATAGTCCATACTCCATGAA
Organism: Hydrophis major; assembly: GCA_033807585.1. NCBI lineage: Eukaryota > Metazoa > Chordata > Lepidosauria > Squamata > Elapidae > Hydrophis > Hydrophis major. The sequence goes on along the minus strand of CM066328.1, from coordinate 77,145,939 downwards.
CTGTGCTTGCCCTGTTGTTTTATTCTCCTCAGCTGCCTTGCTGAGCAGAGAGATTGGAGAGGAAGAGATTAAAGAGAACAAGCAGGCACACAGTGAAGAATACACCAGGCTGTGTGAGTACCAAGCTTGGACTGTGGATACCAACACATTGCTCTCAAGGAATTTTCCTCATTGTGTGCTTTCTTACTCTCTTGTCACCCCTTTTGCTCCAATGAATGGAAATAGAAACATGAATTCCCTTCTTGCTAATTATCCCAGCACCCAGCACTGGAGTGAGCGTCCCAAAGGATGGGGCAGTGGGGAAAAGGAAAGCCCTGTCATGTGATTTCCCACTTAGCAGCCACTTAGCTGGAGTACAGTGGCTCAAGTGGTTGGAACCCTGGGCAGGAGGTGAGCAAGTCCGTGTTTGAGATCTGAGAACTGCCATGAGGAAAGGTTGAGCTCTTGTCCTTCATCCCAGCTCTTGCCGAGGACATGAAGGGAACCCCCAACTGGATGTCCCCAGGACATCGGTGATGTCAACTGGCTAATCCTTTCAATCTGGATGCACCTTGGTGCTTCTGACTTAAGTGCAAAACAACTCAGCTTGATAAAAGAACATCTGGTCCCAATTATGGTCACTAAAGTGAGGAATACCTGTATTGATTTTTTACTTCTGTATGGTTTGTGAGCTGTCAGGGTTATGTTGATGGTATGAGTTGCTATTAGTTTTGTTCCAGTTTTGTTCACCACATTATAAAAAAGATGTTGAGACTCTAGAAAAATTACAGAGAAGAGCAACCAGGATGATTAGGGGACTGGAGACTAAAATATACGAAGAACAGTTACAAGAACTGGGCATGTCTAGTCTAGTGAAGAGAAGGACCAGGGGAGACATGATAGCGGTCTTCCAATATTTGAGGGACTGTCACAGAGAGGAAGGGGCAGGGGTGGGATCCGACAGGGTTAACTACCAGTTTGGTCATTTATGAGATTCGGTGATTTACGATGTGCTTCCCTGCACGCTGCCGGCAGGCGCCTGTAAATCGTCATCAGCACGCTGCGTGCAGAGAAGCAGCCTTTGAAACAGCCCTCTTTTCCTGCCTTTTTAACTGCAGCTGTGCCTTGTTCAGCAGCTGAAGTTGAAAACTCAGGAAGTAAAGTTCAGGTAAGAGCCCAGGTGGGCGGGTGGGCAAAAACATCAGCAGACATAGAACTGTTCTATGTCTGCTGCTCTTCAGAGCTACCCGTTCTACAGAGGTGGACAGAACTGGTAGAAACCCACCCCTGGGAAGGGGTCAGGCTATATTCTAAAGCACCTTTAGGCCAGACAATGAATAATGGATGGAAACTGAACAAGGAGAGATTTAATCTGGAAATAAGGAGAAACTTTCTGACAGTGAGAACAATCAACCAATGGAACAGCTTGCCCTCGGAAGTTGTGGAAGCGCCATCACTTGAGACTTTCAAGAAGAGATTGGACTGCCATCTGTCAGACGTGGTGTAGGATCTCCCACTTGGGCGGGGGGGTTGGACTAGATGACCTACAAGGTCCCTTCCAGCTCTGATTATCTGTTATCTGTTAAGACTATTAAGAAAGATGGCACTTATGGATAGATGAAAAAAGACTGAGGTGTGCCTTCTGGTTAAAGGAGACTCCGTGGCTCATGAAGACAACAAAATTCTGGAATTGCCAGAGGGTCATTTCTCTAAACCCCTGCAGCATTCCAAAACACAAGGCCCGTACCCCATTTCTCCAATGTGTAAGTCTTACAAAGCAAAGTTCATGGCTCCAATTCTTCTTCCACAGAGGAGATCCATTGGTGGAGGAGACTGTAATCTAGCAGGACTTTCCTGCTGATGTATGAAGGCAGAGTGGGCCTTCAAACATCAATTCCTTGAGTCTCCTCTCCAGCAGCTCCCTGGGGCACTTTCCATGCTCTGCTGGAGGACTGCCAATTTTCTGGAGCAATATTTTGTGGTGGGAGATGGGGGGGGTGTCATTAAAGGGAAGGTAGGAGAAAATTGCCTCTTGGACCTAATGTGCATGGGACTCTGCTTGCTGGATCTCTAGATCTGACTGGTCATATCAATGATGCCTCTGTCTTTGGACAAAAGGCTGGCATCATACAAAGCCTGGATTGTAACACTCGATGAAAGCTAAGCTCTCGCTAGAGCCCTATCTCAAGGTAGCAAAGTTAAGAGTTTGAAGCCCCCCCACCGCCCCCCCAGTCAAGCTTTAAAATGTGTTGCTTGATAATGGGGACCTGAAATAACCTCTAAGTGGGGTGTTTTGTTTTGTTTTTGGTTGGTTTTGTTTTCAAGTGTGTTCTTGCTTAAGGTTTAATTGGCTCCAGTCAGTAGGAAAGGGCTCCAAGACTGATTATTTATGGCTTACTGTCAAAAGGAGCTATTAAAAAGGGGCAGTATTATCTTGGAGATGTTGGGAAGCAAGCGTTGGGGTGGGGTGGGGGGGTGGAGTGTGTGTGTGTGTGTGTGTGTGTATAGGAGTGTGTTTTCTTGTACTGGATAAAATCAGTTTTGCTGTCTCAGCAGTGTGGTTTAAATTGAAGATTAACCCTTTGACCTTCACAGTGTCAAATCACTTACAGATGGATCACCAGCTACACTTCTCTTCTCCCCCTTCCCTTACCCCTCTCTCCTGTGTTTGCTGGAAGAGGGGGGGCACCCTCCTTTAGGAAAGATAAAAGGGGGTGGGGGGAAAAAGTTGTTTGTTCTTGCAGCTGGGCTATGAGACACTCAGAAGCCAATCTGATTAAAAACAGCACTTGGCTAAACTCTGCAGAATCCTACAAAAAAAAAAAGTGGGGGCTAATCCTTTTGTGCACAATACATAAAGGGTCTGCTTCTTTCTTTCATAATATTGGAGCAACAATTATTCCTAGAGAAACTACTACTAGTCACACACACATACCCTGGGGCCAGTGTTTTTTTCCCGCCCCCTTTTACATGTGTAGTATTGCTGGATTAAAAAGTGCCTGTTCTTAAAAGTATAACTTAGGTTTGTTTTTTTTTAATTGGGACAGGTTAAGCTTTTGAATGGTGGCTTTAATATTTTACATGAGTGATCTTGTTGAGACCCTTCTTCCCACTTTTTTACAGCACCAGCAGAACAGAAATCAGGTCTGGTGGCAGATCCTTCTCTTCCTCCATAACTTGGCCTTGAACGTGGAAGCCAATAGACAGCGTGTGGGTCAGAGGTGAGACCTGCCTTGCCCCTTCCAGGTTCCATCCAGTCTGCTGGGAGCACCGAACACACCCAGGTTACAAATGCCTGTGCCACTGGACAGATGTGAGGTTCCTGTGGACCCGAGTGTGCTTGTTATTGTACAAAAGACTTGTTTTCCATGGACTTGCCTTCTGACTCCCTTGTCTTCTGTAGTGGGGAGCTTTGGTCCAACACTGTTGAAGAAAGATCTTCCCAAATTGTCTGGCTTATAATCAAGGTGCAAGAAGGGGCTAATCTAAGGAAGCTTTGGAAGAGTTGGTGATGAACTGTTGGTGATATTCTAGGATCAAGGTTTGGGGCAACTCCTGATAAGTAAACTTTGAAGAAACTCTGTTAACAAGCAACTGTGAAACAGCATATAGAATATGTATAACTGAATCCTAACATTTAAAATATTGGAGATACTGGTGTAAACAAGGAGTGAGTCTTGAATAATAACACACAATCATTACGCTCAGGAATATGTAGGCTTCCCTCCTGCCTTTCAACTCAAGTCAGAAAAATGCAGTACTTTATTATCCAATGTAATTTTCTTAATACTCGAAAACTGTAACCCTTATAGTAATAAAATAAGCCATTACCCAACCAATAGGATTTCTTAAATTTCCTTCCCTAAGGAGAGAAAGAAAGGCTTGTTCTTGGAGAGAGAAATCCAGCTTCACAAGGACCTTCCTTAAAGCTGCAAACTGTCTGCAGTTGGTACTGTGAAGATTGGGATGGGGATTTGGGGGGGGGGGGGGGTTTGCTAGTAGAGATCCCGTTTTCCACTATCCTTATATGCCAACATGCCTCTAAAGAGGGTAGGATCATGGCAGCCTGGAGCTTGCCCCATCCTTTTTCTTCCCATTGGAATCATTGGGCGGGACAAAGAAAGGAAAATCCTCTTTTGGGGGGATTCAGCTGACACAAGCCACTAAAATTACAGAAGAACCCATTCAGCTACCTTGGTTTCCTCTCTTTTCTAAGTCTAAACATCCAACAGAATCCGTTTAACTTAGGAGAGAAAAGTGCCTTAATTTTACATTAAAGTCTCATTGCAATCATTTTCAGTATCAGAGATGGAGCCACAAACTACTGAATGTCCCATATTACATATTTTTCTTTTGCCATTTAGGGAAAAAAAATGGAAGCAAAGTTTTTATTGGGAGAACAAGAAAATCAAGCACATTGCAGGAAATAAGGGGAATGTTTTTTTGATTGCCTGGCCATAGGTAGAGGGGCATCAATCCACAAGATTTTGAAAGGGGCTCTGCACTCTGGTTTTCATGCTTCTGGACTTTTCAGTCTTAGGGCAAGTGAGAAGCGAGATGAATTAGAAGGCTGGTTATGCAAAGATTTGGCTATATTTTTTGCAAGAGGCATATCTTCCAAAGTGCTCTCCTGAAGACCCTTGCTATACTGAACTACAACACTTCCCCACCATCTTAAGAGACAGTATTTCTACTCTAGGTGTTTTAAGATTTAGAGTCAGAGGTCACACAGTTTGGTTAACGTTAAGCGCATTCGTGGTTTCGCCCTCATGCCTTTAGCATGTTGTGCAGATCTAGCCAATTTGATTAGTTTGTGCTTCATTGTATTTTGAGGATCAAGAAAATGGACTAAAATAGGAATTCAGTTGGGTGATTTTGTGTTTAGTACTTCTTCCCAAAATACTGTAATGAAAGCATCTCTAACATTATGGCCTTTTTATATATTGGTTTTAAGAAAATAAAAACAATATGAATTAACAGTATCAGTATCATTTAAATATTTCCCAGTGTGAAGGAACAAATAGTTCAAACAAAATTTTATTCTGAAGTTTCTAATACTTACATTTTTCACTTCATATTTTTGGAGTGGGATTTTAAAGTTTAGCAAGCAGCTTAGTCTCAGACACTTGCGTCTCTGTGCTAGATTTCCTTCCAGCTTTGCCATTGTGTCTTCACTAAGAGAGTCTTTGCCCCATCTGGCCTAATTATGGAACTATAAGCTATTTTTCAGCATTTCTGTAGTGAGTTGAAAACTTGCTGCTCAGAATCCTGGACTGAATCCAACTTTTGATCTCTACAAAAAGAACATATTTTTTTTCTATAGTAGGTTCTCGTCTAATGGAGCATTCCTGCTGGTAGAATGAATAGGTGAATTTCTGATTCCTCTAAAAATCTCTTCTGGAAAATTGTGGGGTTCTAGGACAGTGAGGAAGGTGATGTGAATCAGAACTCTCTAATACAGGGGTGTCAAACTCCTGGCCCATGGGCCGGATGCGTCATGCGCTAGTCACGCCCACGCCTAGTTTAGCGAAGTGGGGGAAAGTCCCAATACGTCACTTGATAACATCATGATGACTTGAGTTTGACACCCTTGCTCTAACAGAACTCTGCTTAGGGAGACCTTGCTGGATCCAGACTCCTATTTTCATCCTCTTGAAAGGAATCTATCCCAAATCCATCTCTCTGAGAGCTTATAATTTGCAGGTATGAAAATGGATCACCTGGGACAGGGTCCCCCAAGTCTGATATCATTTAGGTGTGCTGAGGATTCAGTTCACTAATTCTCAGCCAGTAAGAAGGCACTATATTGAGAAAGGGTGACTTAAATGAAGTGCCTCCAAGAATCGGCGTTTTCTGAGTCAAGTCTGCAATCCCAACCATATCAATATGTTCCTATGCTACACCTTCCTTCAATTGACTTTAAACATTGCTGACCATTACTGCATTGTGGCATATAAAAGTGGAAGATTATTTCCTTGAACTTTTTTTTAATGGGTCAGTTTCATTTTTGATAACCTCCTTAGATGCTTTTCCTCCTGATCAGTATAAGGAGTTTTTAGTTCTTCTGCTGTGAGAGCAGATGCATTAGATTGCCTTGTTTGACACATGACCTACTCACCAATCATCAGTTTGGACACAGGGCAGGAATCTGAAGCACAAAGCTTTATTGTATTATTCTCTGGAGTGGACTAAGCAGTAACTATGTGATGGAGAAGTAGGGCCTGTTAGCACATGCATGTTGTCTTCTACACAATACTTCTTGTGTGAAGACTAGAAATCCCAATAGGGACCTTTAAGAGTTTTACATTGTGTCTTCTTTAATCTAATACATCGGAATTATTATTGTTGAACATTGGTTCCCTCCTCCCCACTATTACCAATGATTCCTGTCTTCATGCTAAAATTCATACTAAAAAGGTATGTTCATAAATATGTATTTATTTAAGTGTATAATCAAGAACAGAACCTGTAACGGGGCTGAACTGGTTATAAGGCATAATAGCTTCATCCTACCAGGCATGATTAATGTGTTCTATTTTTGGATGAGGACCTGGGAAGCCTATTTAAATTTTATATTTTCACATCTTGTAGAACCAGAACAACTTGTTTAATATCTAGTAACAGAAAATTAGCATGTAATTATTTCTTACCTCCTCTGGCTTCCTGTGACCATTTGATGTCCTTATCTCATGTATTGATCAATGTCCTTGTCTCATGTACGGGACTACCACCTTGAATTAATGAGATGCTTCTCAATTTGGTGAATCTTATTAATAATACAAACTGATGTTGCTTATGAATCCCACGTTTTTGGAATTCTAACTTTTGAATGGATAGATAGATAAAATCAGGGCTGGATAGATACTTTTGAATGGATAGATAGATAAAATTCAGGACATCTAAACTTTCTCTAAAAGAACACTTCCATATTTTAAAGTTTGTCAATTAGGGAGCCCCTAATTAGGGAAGGGGCTCTTCTCTCATACTCAAAACAAGCAAGAGTGCTTGGCTTGCGGTGGAGGTTGCTTTGTACCACTAGTTTACAGTTGTCTTTTCTCCTTAGTGTCTCTTTAGCAACAGAAAGAAAGTCTTAACCATGGTAGAAAGACCATGGGAGAGTTCCAAGTAACCTGCAACCTTATCTGAAGCATTACTACCTCAGTAAAATGTTGCAAATGAGGCAGAGCAGTTTTTTTTACAGCAAAAGCTTCCACCGAGAAAGGAATTTTTTTTTTTACTATCTCTTTCTCTTCAGTTCAGCTGGTTCTTTGTTAATCCTTTTTAAATCAAACTTTCCTTGGCTGCATTCTCTCCCGTAATAGTGCTTTTGCTGCAGTTCTTGGAAACTGAAACAGCAATCATAACAAACTGTACTGCCTGAGGTGACTTCCAGCTGCCAAAAAGCCAAGCCAAGGTGGGGAGAGAATGGAGGAATGGTCTTCAGATAAAGGCCCTGAGGACAAAGACCCTGGGGACACTGGCTGATTGTCCTGTGTTGGGCTTTTGTTGTGCACCTTCTGTGTCTATATATGTAGCTGCTGTTTTCTTTGAATTGTGTGGATTTTCCTTTATTCTGTGGCATTGTGTTCTCCTATTGTACCAAATCTGCTTGTCTTGTTCTGCCAACTTAAGCAGCCTGTTGGCAGCAAATTCTTGTCAGGGTTCCCAAAGGCTGGAATTTTCACTTTTGAAGACTTTACTAATCTCTTCACCTACTTGCAAGCTTTGGTCAGAATCAGCCAAAGAGGGTGGTTAAATATTCCCATACGAAACCGTATCTGTGACTTTGCTTTCAACACATTGGTCTTGGGTTTTATTTTGTTCTTTGAGGAATTAAAATTGTGATCTGCTGGCATTGTGACCAAACCCCAGATATGCAGGAATATTGTTGTCATGTAACAGTGAGCTAGTGTTAATTAACTCTAACACTATCTGGTACAAAATAAGGATATATACAACAGGAGTTAAAACCATAACCGAGATTGGCCACAAACTGACAATCCCATCCTATAGAAAAGCCTTGGAAAGGCATTCATCACAAAAAAAGTAGAGTCAGATGTGCCTTGCAGAATGCAAAGAAGGAAGAGGCTTTTCTAAAGTCAAAGAGAGCCATGACATGGCACATACATTTATTCCAGTGCTTCGTATAAATTACCTACAGGCTATAAACAGAATGGACAACAATTAGTAGATTTAACTGGCTGTGATAAATTAAAGGACTCATTACAAACACTACAGGTATCGTTGCTATAACTATCGTCTCAAATTTCCTGGCTGCAATGTGGTACACGGGAAGTTTCTTTTACTGATTAAGAACAAACAATCAATTTGCTAGGCCACAGAAAGCAACCCGGCCGTATTTCCCACCACCCACCCACCTGTATCCTCTCCCAATTATGTTGCCAAAATTTGGAAGTAAATGCAGGAAATCAAAGGCATTTCCCCCTACTTTTTATTTTTAGAAAAAAATAACTGAATGAAAGCCCTTCGATACTATAATGTAAGGGTGTCAAACTCACATGGTCACGATTGGTGTCACGTGATGTATCGTGACTTTTCCCCCTTTGCTAAACCAGGCATGGGCGTGGCCAGCATGTGACACATCAGTCCCACGGACCGTGAGTTTAACAGCCCTGCTATCATGCATGATGTCATCACCATGCTCTGAGATCCTTGCAGGGGTTTTCCTTTTAAAAAAAAAAAAAAAAGTAGACTCTGGTCACAAAAAAAATATTGTCTGAACCTGGTCTACAATGCTTATCAGCAGCACTGCCAAACTTTCAGATACAGCTATCCTCCATTTGATATCTGAGAGATCTGACATGGGACCAGTGGAGTAGGACTTCAATATCCTTGCTAGTATTTGTAAATCTCCCCAGTAGATGAATGAGCTGTAGCGTTATTCAACTGCGCCTCCCTGAATGAAGGCAAATAGCTCTTTTATATATAGTACATCTGGATCTGGAGACCAGAAACAAACAAGGTTCAAGGAAGCACCCTTTGGAAGCTGGAGTTGATGGATAGGGAACAAAAGTAAGGTTCGTGTTGTTGGAAGAAATGTCCATCTGTGTTCAATTCCAAATTGGGAGAAAGGCACTGGAAACATGGAGACTGCTTGGAAGGATGGTTTAATGGAGCAGAACCATTAAGCTCATGGTCCTGGTGCAGCTGAACACATGGAGTAGAGAATGGGATATATTTATAACCTGTCTTGGGCCTTGCAAGAAATGTATCCTATTGGTTGTCAGACTCCCAGGGGTTTATGCAGGGGTCCAGCTAACCTTGTAGGCTGTCTCTGTCCCAGGCTTGGTTGAATCTTGCTGGGTGATGATGTAATGAACAGGCTTGTGTTCTGAAAGAGTGTTGGGCAATTCCTATTATGGCTTTCGTCTGGTTTGGATCTTGAGTGAGGGCTAATCCTATCACCCTGGAGCGGAAGGCCTTTTGTCTTGTAGATAGGATGACTCAGTCTTTCTGGGGCTATTAACAAGGGCATGTTTCTCCTTTTCTCATCTAGGGTGGCAAAATATTCTGCCTTTTTAATATTTCCTAGAACATTTCATTCTACTAGGAGAGGAGTGAGTGCTAACTTCCTTCTGTGTTATGCTCCTGAATTATCCTGCAAATGAGGAAATGGTTGTCCTATCCTTCATATAGAGCTAATGTTGGATTTCCAGCTACTGTTCTGTAATTGGGATGAAGGCAGCATCTTTCTTTTCACTTCAGAAAGGTGAAACTGGATTAATCCGAACCAGTTCTCTGTGGCTACGTTTTTTCCTGATATGGTAGGAATTTACAGGGCAGATCTCACAATCAATATGTATCTTTTCAGGTATGGGTAGCTTGAGGCCTTCCAAATATTGTTGAACAGCTGTTTTTAGCAGTTTCAGACAACATGACCAATGCTGAGGAATGCTGGAAGCATGATCCTGTTGACATCTGGAAAGCCTAATTTTCTAAGCCTTGTTTCAAGACACAAGTTTTAATACCCTGGGTTAGAAAAAGCCTGGTTATGACAAAATGTGAGGTTGCTTACATTTATGTGTTATTTTATTCCTATCCTGCTTGGTTTTGTGTACCAAAAGCAGATGGTCTTGTGGTACATTACATTATATCATATTTAAACATCTGGCAATATGTGTTCAGTTCTATTGGGGTTAGTTTCACATTGGGGCCAGCAACATGTAAAAACAGAACTTCAGATGCAAGCTATCAATCATTGGCATATTTCACCCTCAGTTATTTTAATGTAAAATAGGAAAAAGGATAATTGGTTCTAATGACAACCATATAATGCTTTTAGCTATTGGTTGGAGATTTATTAAGGAATCTATTTTTCAATGGAGGGTGAAATCTGAAGTTAATAAACCAAAGGTTCAACTCTATGTACACTTGAAAGTATTCCACTTTACTGTAAAAGGTCTTGCTTCTGAGTAAACCTGTCTAGAATCATATTACATGTCATCTTAATATCTTAATTGTCATGTCCGTTGGTAAGGAGACCAGGAGGTGGTGACTAGGTTTCAGCTCTTTATTGGGTCCCTGGAACCAATCTGGCTCCAAGGGAAAAACAGCGGCTTTTTATTCTCAAGCTGCGGCGGCCGCGGCCAATGGCACCACTTTGACTCTCCCGTGATTCGTATCCACCAATCGTGGGAGATTCTTAGCGGGCCAATCAGCGCAGCTCGCTAAACCAATCAGATCGCCCCGCGCTTTGACCAATCAAAGCGCGGGGTTTCAAGAATGCTAATGAATGTACAGAACACCCCCCCCTCTTGGTTTGGTCCTACATAACGTAGTCCCGTAGGTAGGCGGGGCTCCGTACTTGCCGACTGGACCTGCGCAGGTCAGTCGTGGGTTGGCTCCCAGCCGGTTCGGTCGGGTTCTCTGTGTCTCTCGGACTCATCGGTGGAACCACCTGGTATGTCTTGCTGGGCCGCTCGTCGCAGCTCCCTCCTGGTCTACCCGAGCTGGTTGAGCTGCGGTTTTCGCCGCTCCTGCCTGGTCTTTCTGGGCTGGTCGAGCTGGCCTGGCTGCTTCTTCCTGGTGAGGTTCCGAGCTGGCTGCTTGCTGGTGAGTATGGCTGATTCCTTTCTTCTGGGTTTTGGTTCCCGGGGTATTCCCTCCCCTCTTGGTTTGTGTTAAGGGGATTGGTTATGTCTGGTTGTGTGTCAGTGGTGTTTCTTGTGGCTGTCCTCGATCTTAATTGATCGATGTGGCATTTCCATGCTCGTCCGTTGGTTGTTTGTAGCCGGTAAGAGCGGGGACCTGTCAGTTGGGTTATGGTTGCTGGTACCCATAGTGGGTCTCCGGTTAGGTTCTTTGCGTAGACGGCGTCGCCTGGTGCAAAGGATCGGTGCTTGCTGGAGGAGTTTGGGGTTTTTTCCAGGTTGTATGTGGGGTGCAGTCTATCGAGTGGGGACCTTATTTTCCTCCCCATTAGTAGCTCTGCCGGACTTTTGTTTGTTGTCATGTTCGGGGTTATGTGTTGTATGAAAAGCATTTTATTTATTTTGTCTTGGATCTCCCTGTGGTCTATTTTGAACCATCCATTCCGCCCTTCCATTTGCCGCCGGATGCCCCGGGGCTGTCAGTGCGTGTCGTATGCCCCGTTCCGCTAGGAATTTTTCAAATTCCAGCAAGGTGAATTGGGGCCCGTTGTCTGACACAATGACATCTGGGAGGCCATGTTTTGCAAAAATTTTGCAAAGTTCCTTGGTCACGGCCTCTGTGGTGGTGGTTTTCATGTTGCTTACCTCCAACCAGTTGGAGTAAGCGTCTACAGTTATTAGGAATGTATGTCCCTTTGTGGGCCCGGCGAAGTCTATGTGGATCCTAGACCAAGGTCCCCTGGGAGTTTCCCATTCTAGATTCGGTGCCGTGGGAGGGCTTGGTCTGGTTTCTTGGCAGCGTTGACACCTTGCCACCCAAGCCTCGATTTGTTTGTCCATCCCTGGCCACCAAATGTAACTCCTGGCCAGGGCTTTTGTTCTAACTATGCCCGGGTGCCCCTCGTGTAACAACTCCAGTACCTTCCCTTGCAGTTTTTCCGGGATAACCACCCTATCCCCCCACAGTACACACCCTTTTTGTAGCGAGAGTTCTGTTTGCCGGTTCCGGAATGTTTTGAATGTCTCGTCGTTGTCCTTTTCCGGTCACCCTTTCTCTACCCAATGTAACACCCATGCCAAACGTTTGTCTTTATTAGTTTCTCGGGCAATGTCTGACGCGGTTATGGGTAGATCGGGCAGAGTCTCTATGCTGAGGGTGGTCGTCGTGGGTGCTGGGTCGGTGTCTAGCTCGGGTAGCGGTAAGCGGCTCAAAGCGTCTGCATGTGTGATCGTCTTACTGGGTCGGTGTGTGAACCGGTAGCTGTAGGCGGCAAGGAATTCGGACCACCTTGTCATTCTAGGAGATAAAATGTTTGGGGTGGCCCTCTTCCCTGCGAGGATTCCCAGCAGTGGCTTGTGGTCGGTGATAATGGTGAATGTCCGGCCGTAGAGGTACTCGTGGAACCTCTTCACTGCGGCGACGATAGCCAGGGCCTCTTTGTCCAGCTGACTGTAGTTTCTCTCTGGTTTGGTGAGGGGCCTTGAAAAGAAGGCGATGGGTGCTTCTTTTCCGTCGGGGAGAGTGTGGCTGAGGATGGCACCGACGCCGAAAGGTGATGCGTCGCATGTGACTGCTGGTGGTAGGGTCTCATTGTATTGGATGAGGACGGCATCCGAAGTGAGCAAGTCCTTGGTTTTCCTGAAGGCGGCTTCCTCGCGTCTCCCCCAAGTCCAGGTAGCCGCCTTGTCCAAGAGCCTATGCAAAGGTTCCGCCACAGTCACCTTTTGGGGCAGGAACACATTGTAAAAATTAAGCAGTCCCAGAAATGCCTGCAGTTCCGTTTTAGTCCTGGGTGTGGGGGCCTCTTTAATGGCTTTAATTTTGGTTTCCGTTGGGTGGATGCCGTGTCGGTCTAGGAGGTACCCCAGGAACTCGACCCACTCTGTGTAAAGTTGGCACTTTTCCCTCTTCACCTTCAGCCTGGTTTCCTTGAATTTGGTTAGCACCTCTCTTAGTCGACCCTCTAGTTCTGGCTGGTTGGCTGCCAATACCAGCACATCGTCGAAATAGGGCACCACCCCCTTGATGCCTTGTAAGAGTCTCTCCATGAGGCTCTGGAAAATTCCAGGCACCACTCTGACTCCGAACTGGAGTCGGTTACATCGGAAAGCTCCCCGATGGGTGACTATAGTTTGTGCCTCCGCGGTTTCATCGTCGACCGGCAGCTGCTGGTATGCTTGGGTCAGGTCAAGTTTCACGAAAACCTTGCCTCCCCCCAGTGAGTGTAGAAGATGCTGCACTACTGGGACGGGGTAGGCGCTTTGTTGCAAGGTGCAGTTTAGGGTGGCCTTATAGTCCCCGCAGATTCTCACCGACCCATCAGGCTTGACTGGGGTGACTATTGGGGTCTCCCACCGGGCATGGTCTATGGGTTGTAGGACCCCTTGCTTGACGAGCTTGTCAATTTGCTCATCAATTTTTGACCTGAGTGCGAAAGGTACCCCCCTTGGTTTTAGGCGTCTCGGGGGAACGTTCGGGTCTAGGCTGAAAGAGATAGGGGACCCTCGGTACTTGCCTAGGGTGCCGTTGAACACTTCCTGGAAGTCCTGTGCCAGTTGTTGCTCCCAATCGGTCTCGACGATGTGGTTGATGCCCGTGACTTCGATGCCAAGCGGTGCGAACCATTGCAGTCCCAAAAGGCTGGGTCGGTCTCGGCCCACTATTGTTAGGGGAAGCTTTGCCGTGCACCCCTTAAATGTTACTCTGAATTGTCCAGTTCCGAGTACCGGGATGCGGTTTCCCTGGTAGTCTTTAATGATTAGTCTCTGGTTCTCCAGTCCCTTCTTTTGGATGGTAGGCACCAAATGCTTGATTTCTTGCCAGGTGACCATGGAGAGATAGGACCCGAAGTCCACCTCCATCTTGCATGGCTCGCCTTCGATGCCTACCTCCACATTGGTGGTTGATGCGTGGCTGATGATGACCGTCTGGTGGGTTTCCTCCTTCCGCCAGGTCTCGCCACCTCGTCGGCCTCGCCTGCTCCGGTTCCAACGGCTGTTGGCTGGGCGATCTCTGGTTCTGGGGGGTGTGCTGTCCCGTCTCTGCTCGCTGTGGTCCCGCCGTCTGGGGCTGTAGGCTTTCTTTAATCGGCATATGCGGGCGATGTGACCCTTTTTGTCACAGTGCCAGCAGACTGCATCGAAGAACCGGCACTCAGATCTAGGGTGGTCACCTCCACCCTTGAGGAACCCCGAGCATGACTCGGTCCCATAGGGCCTCGTCCATGTCGGAGAACCCGCATAGTCCTCCTAGGTTCCGCAGTTCCACAACAAAGTCACTGAGGCTTTTGCCCAACCTATGGTCCCGCCGATAAAACTCGTGCCGTCTGATGAGGGTGGGCACGGCGGGAGCGTAGTGTTTTCGGAGTAAGGGTTCGAGGTCGGCCCAGTCCATCCCGGTGACGTCAGCGGGTTTCGCCATCTTGAACACTGTGGGCCTGCAGTGTGTCAGGAAGACGGCTCGTTTCTTCAGCCCGGTGGCGTCCTTCATGTTGCTGCTTTCGAGGAACATGCGGAATCTGTCCGTGTAGGATTCCCAGTCTTTGCTAGCGGGGTTGAAGGGTGCAGGCGGAGCGATGCTGGCCATCTCATCGGTCTTGCTTCCGTCAGACACGTGCTAGCTGGGGTTCAGAATCGGGATCCCATCCTCGTCGCCAGTGTCATGTCCGTCGGTAAGGAGACCAGGAGGCAGTGACTAGGTTTCAGCTCTTTATTGGGTCCCTGGAACCGATCTGGCTCCAAAGGAAAAACTTTTTATTCTCAAGCCACGGTGGCCGCGGCCAATGGCACCACTTTGAATCTCCCGCGATTCGTATCCACCAATCGCGGGAGATTCTTAGCGGGCCAATCAGCGTGGCTCGCTAAACCAATCAGATCACCCCGCGCTTTGGCCAATCAAAGCGCGGGGTTTCAAGAATGCTAATGAATGTACAGAACATTAATAGTTTAAAACAGTAAATAAAGCTTGAGATCTATGTCTTAAAAATATAGACATGTCTTTACATATTCAAATGTCCATTTTCCATCTAAGATTCAATGACTGTCTTATTTTTCAACTATTTCATACCCTGAAAGGAAAAAAGTTTGCCAAATTTTTCCAACTATAACTGATTGTTAAGTGCTACCTGTTTTGTACATGGCCAGGCAACAGTGGGTTAGATTCCAACTTAGCCCTCCTTAGAGTAGAGCTATAATTATGATGGAATTGGAAAAGAGGCCTGTATTTTAGCAATTCTTTTTTTTTTTTTTAATGATTAAATTTGGATCCAAGCCATTGTTTATCTTCATGGTCTGAGAAGCTTCATCTGCTTTTCAAGATATGAGGATTTTCCCCCCAGGTATTCTGGCAGCTCTTGTTAACAAATACCATTCTAGTTATTAAATTATACACACACATACACACACACACACAAAATGACTGTATATTGCTTTGGGTTTCACAGTGAACAGTGCTATTTTTTAGTATCTGAAACAGTGCAAAACCCCCACAAATTTCTGGTTCTTACTCATCAGTGACAGGAGAAAAGAGGCCAAATATGTCGCATGCATTGGAATATAATTATGTATGTCTATAAATAAAATGTGGACTCTAAATTCCTCTTTCCCAGTTGCCTCAAATAGGATCACCAGTATTTAACTGCCTTTGCTGTATTCTGTTAACAGTGATTGGAGTGACTGAAGAAATGGGCAAGTTGCTATAAAAACTATTCCTGCTCATGTATTCAGATTAAGTTGCCTTAAAGACACAGCTACATAGGTTGGGTGAAGCATTGGCAACCCAGACAGATTTATTGGTTGGGTTATTGCAACTTACTGACTGTAAAACTGGATTAATGAACACTCATGTGCCACCATATTACCCCCCTCCTCCTTTCATAAATTTGCAGAATAAATAGGGACTTTTCAGAAATCTACTTTGGAAGAAGATTTCTGCAAATAGAAAGCCGTGTGACTTTGGGGAGAGGGGATTTTATAATACTTCAATGAACTCCATTGAAATCAACTGAAGGATAAATGCTCATTTGTCCTCATTGATTTCTATGAGCTTCGATTGCAACTTATGCTCTCTGGCAGGAAGCTCATACTTCCAGAAACAATGGGGACATAGAAAAAAAAAATGGGATGTGTTTCCAGAGACCTTCAGATTATTTTCAACCTTTTGAATAATGGAGAGTACAGAATGAGTGTAAGAGTAGGAAAGGTATATTGGATTATTAATATTTTAATGCTGTTAAGAAAATCACCATGTGTACAATGTTTGTAAAAAAAAAATTTTTTGGTAAGGATGTTTATTTAAAAAAATATTGATTAGGGTTGATATATTGGGCCTGACAGGAAGGAGTTTTCTGTAACTCTTTGCTGCCATCTAGTAATTCCCCAGATGCACTGGTACCCTTTCAGTGCTATGGGCCTATCCGATCTGTAAGGCAATTGTTTATATTGTTTTATAAATATTTATATAACTCTTTTTGTTCAAAGTGCTTTTATTGTCAAGAATTATTGCCTATTTCATCATTATAGGAGTATAGGAATTAAGGAAGCATGTTTTTGTGTAAAGATAGGATTGCTGCGCCTTCAGTAATTGTAAAAGAGAACAGGTCTCAGTTGTTATGGGCTTGAAAAAAAATGGACCTGTTGAAAAAATGTACTTGTTTTATGACTATTAAAAATAGAGGATCTTCTTTTCCCTTTTGTACTTACTGAATACAGCATATCAAACAAGTTAGTTTTTCTTTATTTCACACAGCTTTGGTATTTAAATAATGATCAACTTTTTTTTTAATCCCAAGACTCACTGTCACTTCATTCGTAACTTTGTAGATCTATTGTGTCTTTTCGCTATACAAGTGAGAACTGTTTGTAACAATCTTATAATGCAATATAAGGATGTGTGTTTAAACCAACAATGGAGAACTGGGATTTGTTTTTGTTTTGTTGGGGGGGGGATTTGTTTTTGTTTTTACTAGCAGCTGTTCCCTTAAGATCCTGGGCACAGTGAAGTCTTTCCCATCAATTTTGCTTGATCTTTTGAACTGAGCATACCAGGTATTTGAACCTGGTGCTTTCTGCACATGAACATGCTTCTTATCAGAGAACAGTGGCTCCTCAAAGTTGACAAAATAATCTAGAAATCACAGTGAGGACCATTCTTTAAATGAGTATATTATTTAACTGTACACTTCCAGATAGGAGACTGAAAAGCTGCAATCCCAACGTAGCAGGAGTTCATTTTTCCTCCCAATATTCTGGTCTATTGAAGTCAATAAAATACTGTATATAAATATTAAGTCAAATGTATTTTTCTTAAACTGTGAAACTGGAATCCTAAAGAAGCTTCATTCTACAGTCTTAAGGTGTTTTGATTCTCTCATTCTGATGTAGTAATTTATAATTAATCTACATTTGTATAACCGTCTGACTTTCCATCACACATTATATACCATACGCTGCAGATTTATTTTAAGAGTGCTATAGTACAGGGGTCTCCAACCTTGGCAACTTTAAGACTTGTGGACTTCAATTCCCAGAATTCTTAGAGTTGTAATCCACAAATCTTAAAGTTGCCAAGTTTGGGGACCCCTGCTATACAAAGAAGAATTTAAGACATGTGTTGTTAACATGTTCAACTTTGTAAATAAGGAATTACAGTAATTTGGCAATAGCCAATTAAACTGGGAAAACTGGTAGGAAGCAAATGTTGCCACATCATTTTCAAAAGTGTTTTTAAAAAGAATTCATTCATATTGTATATAGTATATATTCTCCTATTTTGCAGGGTTTTTCTTTTATTGTATCTTTTGCCATCATGGGCCTGAAGTGCGCAGACTTCCTTTTCCATGGACCGAGACCCAGTGAGAATGTAGCATTTTATCTAGCTGTGGTTATGTGTCTTCGCGCTGTCTTCTCTCTCAACCAGTGGCAAGTCCGAAGAGTTCCCCCTCCTTTTTTTGTTATCTTTGCAGAATATTTACTTCTGGGTTTCTCTGTTTTTCTTATTTCTGACTATTTAAAATTCAACTTGGACTCTTTTTTCCATAATTGGTACAGTTTTTAATAAATACTTAAAAACAAATCAAATGTTTTCTTTTTTTTTTCTGGGAGTTGGCAGCTGGTATCACTGGGATTCAAGAAAACCAATTGCCTATTCCATCTGCAGTGAGAAGTCCTGCTAGATAACAGGTGGCTGGAGAAAGCTGGTGTACAGCATCTTTCAGAAATGTAACTGAGAAGTTATTGTGAGTGACATGAGACCAGAGGGTAGCTCCTTGGAAGCAATTTTGCTAGCCTGACTAACCATGACTTCTAGTCTACATATCTGAGCTAGCATATCACACTGAACTGGCTTGTTCACTCATGGTTTGTTGAGTAAGTTTCAACCTAAAATGCAGTAAGCTTGCTATTATTTAATGCAACACAGGATCTCTATCCAAGAAAACCATTCAGTACATTTATTTTTTTAGGAAAATGTAATTTCATTCACTTTCAGCTATTGGTTAGCTAGCCCATGGTCCACATGGATACCCGTGGGACCGTATGCTTTTGAATTAAACACCATCACAGTATAGCTAAATTAACAGATAACAGATAATCAGAGTTGCAAGAGACCTTATAGGTCATCTAGTCCAACTCCCCGCCCAAGCGGGAGACCCTACACCATTTCTGACAAACGGCGGTCCAATCTCTTCTCGAAAGTCTCAAGTGATGGCGCTCCCACAACTTCCGAGGGCAAGCTGTTCCATGGGTTGATTGTTCTCACTGTCAGAAAGTTTCTCCTTATTTCCAGGTTAAATCTCTCCTTCTTCAGTTTCCATCCATTGTTCATTGTCTGGCCTACAGGCGCTTTAGAAAATAGCTTGACCCCTTCCTCTCTGTGGCAGCCCCTCAAATATTGGAAGATCACTATCATATCTCCCCTGGTCCTTCTCTTCACTAGACGAGCCAAGCCCAGTTCCTGCAACTGTTTTTCATATATTTTAGTCTCCAGTCCCCTAATCATCCTGTTTGCTCTTTGTACTTTTTCTAGAGTCTCAACATCTTTTTTATAATGTGGTGAACAAAAGTGGATGCAGTACTCTAGATGTGGTCTTACTAAGGCTTTATAGAGTGGTATTAGTACCTCATTTGATCTCGATTGTATCCCTCTATTTATGCAACTTAGAGCTGTGTTAGCTTTTTTGGCTGCTGCTGCACACTGCTGGCTCATATTTAGCTGGTTGTCCACAAAGACTCCAAGATCCCTCCCACAGTTACTGCTATTGAGCCTGGTTTCACCCAGTCTGTATGTGTACTTTTGGTTTTTCTTGCCTAAATGTAGGACTTTACTTTTTTCTACATTGAATTTCATTCTGTTAGATATGGCCCAGTGTTCTAGTCTATCAAGATCCATCTGGATCTTGAGCCTATCTTCTTGGGTGTTAGCTATTCCTGCCAGCTTAGTATCATCTGCAAATTTGGTAAGTTTCCCTTCTATTCCCTCATCTAAGTCATTAATGAAGATATTGAAGAGTACTGGGCCTAAGACGGAACCTTGTGGCACCCCACTGCTTACTTCCCTCCATGTAGACTTAGACCCATTAAGGACTACTCGCAAAAAATCATTTTTGCAAAAGCAACATTATTCAGGAAAACTTGAGATAAGACACTGTTTGGGTTTTTTTAATGCTATAATAACATGCCTAGAAATAAACAGTGTAAAGATTTTTATTTTGGAAAAAAAAATCCTTTGAAATCAACAGAGAATAGATTCAAGTAGCCTTCTTTGTGAAATTCAAACCTGAATACATGTCAAAATTCAAGTCTACAAGGCCACCCATTGCCGTTCTCACTTCTGTTCTATTTGGAGTTTTTAAAACATCCAGCATTTATATTCTGCAGTGGTACCGTTATTTTTTTTTTATTGTTTCAGTTTTGTGGTCATTCACATTAAATAAAATAGAGCCTACTCTTTTAAACCTTATTTACAAGCATGTGAAAAGTGGGGTTGAACTTTTTACAAGGAAATCCTACCCTCATTTTCTTGGAAGTAAGTACTTTTAAATGATAATGAATGAGTCATCAGGATGAAAAAACTGGTGGGGAAAAATGGAATTTTAGCTGCATTAGCAGAAGTTTAGTTTCAAAAACATAACAAATAATAGCCAAATTATTTTCTGCAATAGCCAGATTTTACCTCAAGTATTAAACCCAGTTCTACTCACCATACTTGAGCATGGATTTGGACAAATGGAAAGGATAACAAAGATGATCAGCAAACTGAAGAGTCTTACAAAGAAGATATTGAACATGTTTAGCTTAATTTCAATCCCTTTGCTAAACCAAGACTTCCATTCAATGGCCTCATTTGCCCTAACAATAATTCTTATGATGCATCCAAGGAAATATGCATGTGACTATATTCTAAGAATTACATTATCAGATCTGATGTCTGCCTTCATCTCCCATCCTAGGCAATTGTTTGTTTAAACATGATATATAAACTACAGTAGTTGACATCCATAATGAGCCAAAACTAAATCTATTATTACAGTTGGGTACAATATGTTGACTTAGTTGGTGATTTGACCACACTTAGCTGTAGGACTGGCCTTTCTATTTGGAAGAGGTTGCCAACTTCCTCTAGTTCTGTGTCAAGATTTTATACCAGGCAAAGCAATAACTCTTAACTCTCTAGAGCCATAACTATTCTTCAGATTTTTTTTTTACACTAAAAAAAGACAATACAGCTAAACAATATGCTTTATTTTCTGAAAGATGGGATCCATGTATGAGCAGATTGGTTTAGCCTACAGTGAAACACAAAAATAAAGTTACATATCATATGTGTACGTGCACACCCACAGATGCCCCAGGGTTTAAATTCTAGGCCTGTTCTTTTAGTCAACAGAAATTTGAGCAAAATGTTCCCAATTTTAAAACTGTAAGAGCACTTCATATTGGAAGTTAATCTCCTTCCCTCTCTCAGGTTATGGGTGACTGAAAGGAGTTGTATGCTTCCTTCAATTTCTAATTCTTTACTGATTGGGGCAGATGTAAAAAGCCCTCTTCAGTTTGTTACACCCCTCCTCTGCTTGCCTGATTTCCTCAAGAGGGAAGGGAATTTCATTTTTTTCTCTGAGAAAAATCTGGATAGATCTCTCTCCCTTTATGTCTTTCCATCTTACTGTTTCAGACACTAGATAAGGGGCAAATATCCAATTCTTTCAGTTGGGGACATGTTCATTTCAAAATACCTACTCGGTTCTCTGGGAAGATATGTCTATATGTCTGAATGTCTCTCAATTCAAATATCTCCCTCCTCTTCCAGCACAAGGCCTCTCTCTGAGTCAGAATTGCTGGCAGATGCCAAAGCTTGAATGTGCAGCCAGTCAGGCAGCCTGGGTTTTTAAATATAATGCAGATAAAAGGTCAAAGGAGCTGAGGGGTGTATACTTCATGTTTCCCCAGAACATTCAATTTCCAGGTAGCCCTTCCAAGGATTTAACTATCCCAGGATATTCCTCCCATGCAGATTCCAATATAAGATTCACATCAAATTCTTTCTTCTCACCATTCCAGGATAGAAATATGTAGAAGCACACTTAGAAAAAAATGGCAGGACATTGGATATATTTTTCAAGGTGGTTGGAAGCAGATACAAAGTCACTAGATTGAACTATGTACTTTTTGGGGAATTATTTAATAAACTAGGTATTTTAGATAGCATGTAGAGGAGAGAAATCTGGTAGAAAGTAAAATGTGAAGGCCTTTATATTGATGGCAGCAGAGCACCTATAGGAATTCTTGACATGATCCAATTGATCCTAGATGAGCTGAATACTTCGCAGTCCACAGGAAGTCTGTGGTAAGAGGGGGAGGCTGGGAAGCATTTAACAGGCATGGCTTGAAACTATAAATCCCATCAACATCTTAGTAGAGGCATGAACTGAGTTATAAGCAAATTTAGCCATAACAAAAGATCAGGTGAATTATGTTGCTGATAGTTTACATAAGAAAATTATTATACTAACTTGGCATCTGTCCTATTTCTCCATCTGTGAACAATGGACAGTGCTGAAATAAAATTTTCCAAAAATGGGCCATGAATTGTGTATCTCCATCAAAAATAAGGTGATTGGGCAAATCATAGTTTCCAAAAACTTGATGAATAAAAAAGCTATTTCAGGAATAAGGGGGAGGCTATGGTAGGGAATGACACGGTTCATCTTGTAACAAAGCTCACCTTTATAATTGGGGTTTTAATATTTGGTAGGCTAGTAAAATCCAAGGAAGCTGCATCCTTCTTCTGAAGAGGGAGAGGGCCAGATGCAACAGTCCGGCCAATTTGTTGGTCGATCGATTTGTTATTTGGAATAACAAATATGGCTTTGGAGTTTGCTGCAAAATGAGCTCTTCTGAATACAGATTTAAACAGGTAAGGAAGTGAATCACTTTTCCAATCCCAAGAATCTCAAAGGGCAGAGTAGATATTGTAGAGGAGGCTCAGTGTTTTCTGGGTGGCAGACTAGAGAAAACTCACGTGATGCAAAGGATTCTTGCATGATAGATTAGAAGCATGCTTGTTTTGCTTGTAAGAATGTGAGAGGTACAAAAGTTAAAACAAGAAAGAAGTGCACTAATTATAAGAGGTTCTTCATCTAAATCTAAAGTCAGTGGGATCTCAAAACCCCAGAGGACCAAAACAAGCCAAGCCCTCTTGACCTTTAGACAACAGACAAACAGTACTCACAATTTCTTTTCCTACACTTCTCCAGGTCTACTACTACCACCACCACTAATGTACTAGACTACTACAATTTGCAAAAGAACAATATTTTTGTCTGTTAGCCTAAGGCTGCTTCCAGTGGCTTTGTTTCCACAAAGTAACAGAAACTATCTGCCTCTCAGAACAACTCAACATTTCCAACCACAACACCCCACACCCAGCTGCTTTTCTGCCCAGCTGCTTGTTGCTGGGCAGCAGGACTGGAGAGGGAGAGGTGTTAAATGGGCAGGGCACCATCAGCCCAAGTGTTAGCCAATTTTCAGACAGCCTGCTCTCTCACACTAATATGACGCTGTGTGCGCATGTCTGTCAAAATCTTCAAAATCTTCAAAATGTTCCAAGTGTGTGTGTGTGTGTGTGTGTGTGTAGAAGAAAGTGAATATTGCTGTCAAACTTCATGCCAGGCACAACTACATAGTTCTCCAGAGTCATAAAATCGTATTTATAAACTTGCATACAGCAGAAGCTGACTGTTGCAACATAAAATTAAAATTATATATCAGCAAAAGATCTGCTTTTTGCAGGACATAGGAACCCTGTTTTTTACATCTTAAGATCTGTTCCAATATTTAAATTCTAGGCCTTTCCTTTTGCTTTTTTTTTTTAGTTAATGGAAGTTTGGCTGTTCTTGTTCTGGTCTTGCAACTGTTCTTGCAACAATGGTTTCTGGCTGAATGATATGCATCATGGACAATATCTTCAGTCTTGCTATAAACATGATAGAAATGCACCAGTTTCGAGAATTGGTTCAACCTGACAGCTTAAGCCACTGAAAACAAATAAGGTGCAACCAAATCCTTTCTGCTTTCTGCTCCTGCAGAAATGATTAAAGCTGGTGTGGTGTGTGGCTTGATCTGTCATAGTTTGGTCAGTGACCATGCTGCCAATTTGAAAAGCCTGCAGCTTACTCATTTTAGATTATTGTATAATTTTTCTCAGTACTTTTCTTCATTTGAGCTAGAAAGGGGGGGGGAGCCCCCACCCAATCTATCACTTTGCTAAACAATTAATTTCCGCAACACTGTCTTATGCCCTGGGATGTCAAACCACCTAATAGGGCTGTATTACCATACTATTACTATTATTTTTCCTATTACCTATTTCATTAGCTTCTTATGATATGACTTTGTTGTTTGTATCTCATGATTTATGTTGATTGTTTTTATTTAGTATCCTATTATGGTTTATGTTGATTGATTTAGTATCCTGTGTCTATCACTGAATGTTGTACCTTATGATTTATGATTATTGTATGTTGTGATTATGATAATGATTTACCACTTGTTGCTTGTATGTACACTAAAAGTTTATGCACCAGAGACAAATTCCTTGTGGGTCCAATCACACTTGGCCAAGAAAGAAGAAAGAAGAAAAAGTCTGCAGAATTATTTGCCATTTTTTGTTTCCCTTATCCTTGATGAATTATTAAACATTATCCACAAAACAAAAAGTATTGATTTTAAATATTTTTCAGGTGAAGTTACTCAAAGTCTAATGTAGAATCATTTAGCTAAATGTTATAAAACTGAGTTTTATCCATAATTTTTAGTTTTATATTCCCCTTGTCTACAGAGTTCCGTTTATATTTTCTTCCATCCTTGCTTCTTGGGCATCTCTGTGTGTTCAAAAACATATATTTTTGCTGTCCCTTTCTCACAAATTACCCATTTACTATTAAGAGAAACTAAACTAAATGCTATCTTTCTATAGCCTAAGAGGAAAGAGGGGGCATTATTTCCAGAACTGCACCTACATTATCTCTCAGTCAGCTTTTACACCATGAAAAGCAATTGGTTGATCTGGAAATGATTGAATGGCTCCCATCCAGAAGAGACTCTAAACAAATCATTCCTTCTTTCAAACATCCTACTACTGCCAGCATGCTATTCAAAATGAAGCCTTTTCTGCGCAAGTTTGGAAAGACAACTTTGAGAACTTCCCATTACATGTATTTCACACAGAGAGAGTGCACCTCATCTTGGAAATAAGAGCTCTTCTACGTTCAATTGCACTAACATAAAAATTGGTTTCTCCAAGGACATTCTACCTATTGCCTCTGAGGGTCCCTGTTTACATGTAGCATTCAATCCCAAATAACAATTGCGTGGGAAATAAAGCCACATAATTAGCTGTGTAAATTGGATTTGAGAAGCTGGATCAAGGAAAAATGTAGGGCTACACCCACCCAGAAAGTCACAAATTTACAAATCGAAAACATCCTTTCTCCTGTTGTACGCCTTTCAATAAACAACAACTGTGATTGGTTTCTACAGAACTTAATGTGTTTTTAGTGTGGACATCACACTTGAAAGAGAACTCAGACAACTGGAATAGGTTCAGACTAAAGGTTTGGCATGGAGGATACCAGTACCCTTCAAACATTTGAACAGATGTTACAATAAAGGATGTCACCACGGCTAAAATGTGGCAATTTCTTGTTCTGGCAGGTCCTTATGATGTCATCCACAACCCAAAGTGAAATTGCCTTAAATCAACTTCAACTGTATCAATTTTAAAGAAGTGTTTTTTCCCCTATGCTAACACCATCTAGTAGTATCTTTAAAAAATACAAAACCTATTATGCTTTATCACACATTTTCTTGGAGGAAAGATAGTTGACTGGCTGTGACAGAAGCAGGATAGGGATTAGCAATGGGAACGTTTCAGTCTAGTATAGTTTTGGAAGTCTGGCAAGCAGTTAAACACAATATTGGAGAAATATTGCTAAAAGAAGAAGAAAAAACCCTGCCAAAATAGCATTCAATCACCAGGGAGGCCATAAACTAAGGAGGATATTCATGGGCCCTTTATCTTGTTTATAAATAAATTATTTTTATTCAGAGTTATTTTTCAATAAATAATTTCCACCTGTTATCATAAGCTTGGTGCACCATGTAAGATTTACTTATTTATTAGATCTATTTATACACGTATATCTACTCAATTGACGTGCTACTCAGGATAGACAGAACCCAGATAGATACAACACATAATGACAACAATTAAAAGCACAATAAAACTTGTAGTGTATGAAGCATTTTTAATCAATCAAAGCAGTCAAAAATAATCGGGACCAGAGGTAGTATTCAGCAGGTTCTGACCAGTTCTGGAGAACCGATGGTGGAAATTTTGAGAAGTTTGGAGCACTGGCAAACACCACTTCTGACTGGCCTCATCCCCATCTATTCTCTGCCTCCCAAGTCCCAGCTGATCGGCTGGGTCTTCTTTTGCTGCCCTGCACAGGAGAATGGAGCTGGAAAGCAGGTTAATGGGGTGGGGAGGGAATGGAGATTTTACAGTATCCTTCCTCTGCCATGCCCACCAAGCCATGCCCACCACACCCACAGAACCAGTAGGAAATTTTTTTGAATCCCACCACTGGTCAGGACAAACATGAAAACCTGATCCAAAGCCTGAGCCTTTTGAAATAGAATTAAGGCTGAAGCAACTCAGACCTTTAGGAGTGGAATACTGTTCCATGGGGCTGGCATAATGAGGGGACGCAGTGGCTCAGTGGCTAAGATGCTGAGCTTGTCGATCAGAAAGGTCGGCGGTTCAGCAGTTCGAAACCCTAACACCGTGTAATGGAGTGAACTCCCATTAGTTGTCCCAGCTTCTGCCAGCCTAGCAGTTGGAAAGCATGTGAAAATGCAAGTAGAAAAATAGGGACCACTTTGGTGGGAAGGTAACAGCATTCCATAGGCAGCCATAAAGTGTTTTGTAAATCATAGCCACCATCTTGAAACTCCTCCGAAAACATATTAGTAGCCAGTGCAGTTCACAGAGTAGCAGAGTTACATGAGTACAGAGGTGTGCCTTCAAGTTGCCACATTTTGAAGCAACTGTAACTTGGGGTGGAGGGTGGGTTTCAAGGGCAGCCTTATGTAGTATGCATTGCACCAATCCAGATGAGAGATGACTAAGTCACTCATGAGTTATTATAGATAGGTTATATTCAGGAATGGGCACAATTGGTGCACAAGATGGATTTATGCAAACGGCTTCCAAGCCACCGCTGCTTCAGTCTCTACTACATTCCTGCCCTTTTGCAACTGGAAAATAGCACTATTTCACAGACATGTAAAACTCATTGAGTTCGGTGAAAAATGCCAACAACTGCAGAAAAAAATGCAAAACAGTCTCTTTAATTTGCATTAATTGATTAAGGATTTGGGGTCACACAGTGCACACAATCCTGAACTGACTTTTGAAGTAATAACCAAAAGTATGGATATTGAAGTTGCAATATATATATATATATATATATATATATATATATATATATATTTGGTACATCTGTAACCACATGCGGTCTTTTGGACTTACAGGCTTTTGGTCTTCCCATTGTCAGCTTGGTTTACAAGCAGCTGTCCTTACACCTCACTGAGCAATTCATCTTCATATTTAGCAGTTGCAAAGGATCAGTTCTTGGCATCTTTTCTCATATAAACCTTGAAATCTACAGCTATAATTATTTCAGACCATATATGTTTATTCTGGATGATGTTCAGATTTGTACAAAAGACCTGTATTTTCCACTGCGGTCTGTGAAGATTAAGGTCAGTTTTTCATCCATATCCCTCCCATGATTTGTTATGGAAAAGAAGTGGTGGTTAGACTTGGAAGGACTTGGGATTCTTAACAGAGGTGGTACACCTATATACAAAACACAGTCTTGTCAGAAAAAGTGAATCACGAATTAAAAGCCTCTATGCATGAAAAGGCGTAGCTCAGGAAAAGGGGATTATGCTTATGCATTGTAGGGGCCATGCAATAGTGCTGAACATTTTACACTGCTTATTTCAAAAGAAAGAAAGCTCTGGAGGAATAGCAGAATTGGAAGGGACCTTGTAGTCTTCTAGTCCAATTCCCTGCTGAGGCAGGAAACCCTATACCACTTAGATAAATGGCTGTCCAATCTTTTCTTTAAAATGACCAGTGTTGGGAGAGTTCCGGTTTGCAGCGCTTCAATGGCAGACAGGAATCCGCGATCGTGCATGGTTTCTGCCTGCGCTGGCTGCTGGAGTGCCCCAAGCCAGCCGGCTTTGGGGCTAAGCCACCCCATAGAGGTTGTGAAGACAGGGGAGACCTGGCAGGGTTGAGGAAAGCCACATCTTTCCTCCTCAGCTGGCTAAACTCCCTTTTCCAAAGGCGGTAAGAACGGCGGTCAGAAATGGCTGCCTCAAAGAAGCACTCAGCCAAAAAAGAAAGTGCAGGAGGAAGTTAAGAAGTGAAAGTTTTGGCTGACCGGGATAAGAAGCAACAACCGAGGTATCCTAGAATTTAAATTTTTTTAAAAAGATACATCGTTCCCAAGGAAGACTCGGAAGCAGCGAATGAAAGTGAAAGGGGAAAGTTTTTTTTCCACTTTCCTTCCTAACTTTGACAGCAAACAGAAATGAATGAGAAATCGGAAAAATCCGCTTTGGCATCAATTGGTAATTAAACTGGATAATTAAATATCAAGGGGATAATAAGGATTTCTGAACACTAAAAAAAAAAAACTTTTTTTCTTGCTGTAAGTGGGAAGGGAGAGGAAAAGAATAAGAGTAGGATTCAGAAGGAGGAGACTGCCTAGAATTTAAAAGAATTTGTTTAAATCCTAACAAGACTTCTAAAAGATACATTTTAACTGGAATTTTGTAACTAAACAGTAACCCCAGGAAGAGAAAGTGAAAAAAGAAGAAAGTGTCAAAAGAAACAGCTTGTGTGTATCTGGATTGCTTGGTGACTTTGGGACTTTTGGAAATTATATCTGAATGACTAAAAACACTTGGGTGGTTGTTTGAAAAATTTTTTCTTTTACAATAGCATCTCTTGTGGATGAACTGAAAATTGAATTTAAAAAACTGAAAATGGAATTTAAAAAATACAAAGAAGAGGAACAAGAAGGGAAGGACTCTCTTGGCTCTCTTTCTCAATTTTTAGAAATGGCGATCTGTACCTATGAGAAACTACAAGAAAGATCTGCGTAACAAGAGGATTGGGACAAAGAAGAAACCATCTTTAATGAACAAGTAACTTTACTTGGGGAAGAAAGGGGAAAGGAGGGAAAGAAAATGGAGACTTTAAGATCTAAAAAAACAACCAAAAAAGGGAAAAATAAGGTGAAAAGTGGATATAATGTTAATAAGCAACAGAAAGGGAGAATACAGAAGAGGGAAATGGAGGTGGAGAGACAAGGGGGTAAAAAGGGCAGGGAGAAGAAGAAGCAAGGGAGGAAGGAAGGGAAGAGAAACTTCAAAGGTGTGAAGCAAGATGTAAAGAAACAGGACTTATTTAGAGATAATGGGTAAAAACTTAACTAAAAAAGTGATTCTGCAAAGGTACATAAGATTGTATTGTTTTATTTGTATTAGAAATAATGTTAGAAAATTGGAAACAACATGTGATTAAAAAGTGGGATAAAATATTCGGTGTAATTCAGTGAAACTTTTGTGAACAAAAGAAAGGAAATGAAATAAATGAGAGAATTGAATTAAAAAGGAATGGGAACATTTTAATGACATATTGTTTTAAAATACAACTGAAGTGGGGGGGAAATAATTATGGAAAGTTTATAAGTGTTCCCATAGAAGTATGATACTTATTTGAAAAGTAATGTGTAAAATGTTTAAGATTTAAATGAATATTAATATTAATGATAGATTTGAATTGGTATGGATTGTTGTTTTAATAATATTATATATTTATAATTTTTTCTCTTTTTAAAATAAAGTGTGTAACTTTAGAATGTACTAAGCAGAATCCAAATGGAAGTTATGTATTATACTAAGTGTTATAAATTTAGGGAAAAGAGATAAAGGCGTCATACTCCAATCAGTGATTACAGGAGAAACTTTGTATAATTTGTAGAAAAGATAATAGACAGCTGGAAACAGGACAGACAAAGAATATAAGTATAATGATTTGAACTGAGATGAGATAAATAAAATAAAATTAAGAAAGTTAAAAAAGGGGAGAAGCTATATAGAAAATGTAGAATGGCAATAAGATATGGAATGGTATATAAAATGAGCATGAATTTGAATTTGTGTCTGTACGAAGAGATGTAACCCGGGATCAAGCTGCTTTCAAAAAAGATCTTTTATGTTTTTATGTTTATGTTTTGTTTGTTTGTGTTTGTTTTTGAAAATCAATAAAATTTGTTTTAAAAAAAAAAGTCCAGTGTTGGGCCATCCACAACTTCTGGAAGCAAGTTGTTCCACTGATTAATTGTTCTCACTGTCAGGAAATGAGGAGGTTTCCACCACCTTCAGTTGTCTACCTCCAATTCCAATATGATATGTGTCATAGATTCAGGCATGGGTAGAATGAATGGAGACAGTCTTAGTTGGTGAACTTTCAACTCTTTATTGCATAGTGACTTCTGACTTGTATAACAACAACTCTGCTTTATATAGGCAATGCTAATGTGAAATAACCAATAGGAGCTGTGAAACGCTAGCTCCAGTACCAATAAGAGTCCTTCGTTAAGGGCCAATCAGATTCTCAGAACCCGACCAATCCGATCTAGCCGCTTAACACCCAATCAGAAGTGCAGGGCCTGAACCCTGCACTTTACCCCAAGCTTGCCTTTATTCAACTATTTACATACATAACACCCCTTCCCCCTGGCTTCACAATAAGTTTGTGACTATGTAGTCCTTTAAATAGGACGGTTGTCTCTTGGGTCTGTCAGATTTTCTTTGGACTGGCTGCGTGCAGTCCCGTTGAGGTAGGGTGTTGTTTTGTAGTGGCTCAGCTTCTCGTTCTGGTGTGATTTCCCTTGGAGCGTACGATTCTTCTTCCTGCTCCATTTCCTGGGTTTCACTTGATTCATCGCTTTCCTGGAACAGGTTTCCTGGCATATCGTCATCTTCTCTTCCTCCCCCCCCCTCAGTTTGGTTGTTGGGATGTTGTTGGCTAGCAGTTATAAGTCATGACCGTAATTGGTCAATATGTCTTTTCCATAGTCTCTCATCAATACATTTTACAATATAGGATCTGGGCCCAGTCTCGCGTATTACCGTTGCTTCAATCCAAACTGGGTTGCCTGATAAATTTCTTGCATAAACGGGGTCGCCTACCTTGAAGGTACGGTAGCGTCTGCTGGATCCTGGAGGCTTTTCTGGCTCGTAAGCAGGGTGCAGTCGGTCAAGGCGGGAACGGAGTTTTCGCCCCATGAGAAGTTCAGCGGGAGTTCTGCTGGTTTCGCTGAACAGAGTGATGTGTTGTAGAAGTAGAATGCGGTTTATTTTTTTGTCAAGATTATCATAGTCCACCTTTTGTAAAGTCTTTTTTACAAATTGTACCATGCGTTCCGCTCGGCCGTTGGTAGCAGGATGCGCCAGCAAGGTGAGCGCATGGCGGATGCTGTTGTCAGCAAGGTACTGTTCAAACATTAGCGCTGTAAACTGTGGTTCGTTATCGGACACCAGGACGTCCGGCAATCCATGAGTTGCAAAGAGTCTATTGAGGACTTTAATGACTGCCTCGGAGGTTGTATTGGCCATTCGATGAATTTCTAACCAATTAGAGTATGCATCGATAGTCAACAGCAATGTCTGTCCTTTGATCGGCCATGCGAAATCCAGGTGGATTCTGGACCAGGGTCCACGTGGCGTCTCCCATTCGGTCGGTGCAGCTTTTGGCGGTGCGTTGCTGGTTTGTTGGCACTTGGTGCAGGCCTTGACCCATTGCTCGATGTGTCGGTCCATGCCTGGCCACCAAGCATAGCTCCGTGTGAGTGCCTTCATTCGCACGATCCCGGGATGTCCATCGTGCAAGATTTGTAACAGCGTCTTTTGGAGTCGTTCTGGGACGACGACTCTATCGCCCCAGATAACGCAGCCTTTTTGAGAAAAAAGTTCAGTCTGTCTTGTTTTAAATGGCGTGAAGTCATCTGGGATCTGGTCCAATGGCCATCCACGCTCTACCCAGCCTAGGACTCATGCTAGGGTGTGGTCTCGTTTAGTCTCCCTCGCGATATCTCGAGCGGTCATAGGAGGCGAGTTGAGCGTTTCGATTTGTAACGCCGATACTGTTGGTGCCGGATCGTTGAGGGTCTCTGGTAGTGGTGCTCTGCTGAGTGCGTCGGCATGGGGAATGGCTTTCCCCGGTCGATGTAACAATCGATAATTATAAGCAGCTAGAAACTGTGACCATCGAGTCATTCTTGGGGGCAATATATAGGGAGTTGGTTTGTCCCCAGCGATTATCCCCAATAAAGGTTTGTGGTCGGTTACAATTGTAAATGTCCTTCCATATACATACTCATGCAATTTTTTTATGGCTGACACAATTGCAAGAGCCTCCTTGTCTATTTGTCCATAGTTACGTTCTGCCTGGGATAGAGTCTTCGAAAAGTATGCAACGGGAGCCTCATTTCCATTAGGTAGCACATGGCTCAAAATAGCGCCCACCCCAAACGGTGAGGCATCACAAGGGTAATGTTTCATTATATTGCATAAGTACAGAATCAGATGTAAGTAAATCTTTTACATTTCTAAACGCTTTTTCTTCTCGGTAACCCCAAACCCATAATGCTTTCTTATCTAATAACCGGTGTAATGGTTCAGCCACAGTCGCCTTATGCGGTAAAAACACATTGTAGAAATTGATAAGGCCTAAAAATGCTTGAAGATCAGTTTTGTTACAAGGTCTGGGAGCATTTCTAATCACCCTTAATTTACTCTCAGTTGGGTGAATTCCCTGACTATCAATGCGATAACCTAGAAATTCAACACTGTCGGTATACAGATGACATTTATCCCTTTTTACTTTCAATCCCGCTTCTTGGAATTTTTTAAGCACACATTTTAAACGATTCTACAGAATTTTTTTACTAGGAGCTGCAATCAATACATCATCAAAATACGGAACCACGCCCTTGATTCCCTGTAACAATCGTTCCATTAAACTTTGGAATATTCCCGGGGCCACACTCAATCAGGTACATTTAATCAGGTACATTTAAAAGCACCACTGTGCATTACTATCGTTTGGGCTTGGGCTGTTTTATCGTCCACGGGCAATTGTTGATAGTTCTTGAGCTAAATACAGCTTAGCGAAAACCTTTCCACCTCCCAGAGAATGAAGGAGGTGCTGCACCACCGGCACTGGATACGCGTTCTGTTGGAGGGCATGGTTTAGAGTGGCCCGGTAGTCCCCACAGATTCGGATTGACCCATCTGGTTTAATGGGGGATACAATAGGAGTTTCCCATGGGGAATGATCAATGGGTTGCAGTACCCCTTGTTTAATTAGTTTGTCAAGTTGTTCATCTATCTTGGCCTTAAGGGCGAACGGAACTCGACGGGGCTTTAAACGGATCGGGGCGACCTTAGGGTCGAGGCTGAACGAGATTGGGGTCCCCTTATACTTGCCCAGACGATCTGTGAAGACATCGCTGAATTCAGACATAAGATCCTCCTCCCACTCGCAATCACCGACTCGGTTCACGCTGGCTAGTTCGATGCCGAGTGGCGCAAACCATTGGAGGCCCAACAAACTAGGCCTGTCCCTATCGATGATCGTTAGAGGTAAGTATGCCGTATGCTTTTTAAACGAGACGCGGACTCGACAAGACCCGACCACAGGGATCCGATTCCCTTGGTAATCTTTAAGGATAAGGCGTTGCATTCGAAGGTCTTGGCGTTGGATAGTAGGAATGAGCTGCTTTAATGTCTTCCACAACACCATCGAGAGGGACGATCCCGAATCGACCTCCATGTGGCAGGGTTGGTTCTCTATGGCTACTGTAACTCGAATCTTCTTAGCGTCCAGGGCCGAGGCCTGACCTATAGTGATAGTATGGTGAGCCTCTTCTTTCTGCAACGCTCGATATCTGTAGGAGTGGTTTGCTGGGTTTCGCCTTATAGGACAGTTTCCTGCCGATTGGCGAAAGTTGGTTGCCTTTGAAGCTGGGCTTGGTCCCGGTAAACTGCGACAGACTCGACCGATGTGGCCTCGTTTCCCGCACTCGTGGCAGAGTGTGTCGCAGAATTTGCAGTCTGCCCTGGAATGGTTTGCCCTGCAGCCAGCGCAAGGGCGTGAGGTTTTAGGACGAGGGTCCTGGTCGGAACGCAGTCGATGGACCCCTTCTTCGTCGCTGTCTGACGACGAAGAGAGGTCCTCGTAGTGCATTTTTTCCAACTGCCCTTCTGAGCTGGGTGAGATGTCGCCTGTCGGTGGGTTTGTGGGGTTTCGGCTTCGCCATAGCTGCGCCACTGACTTTTTGGTTGCCTCAGCGGCGGTGGCTTCGGTGATGGTGTCAACAAGGCCGATGTCGCCCTTCGCCATCAGCTTGCTCTGCATGTTTAGTGCATCTAATCCCAGAATTAGACGGTCTCTCAATGCTTCATCTAAGTCTGCGAACCCGCAGAGGCCTCCCAAGTGCCGGAGGTCTGCCATGAAGTCAGCCACACTCTCTCCTTTTCGTTGGCTTCGTTGATAGAACTCGTGGCATCTCACGAGTGTGGGTACAGTTGGCGCGTAATGGTCTCTCAGGAGAGGTTTGAGGTCGTCCCAGCTTATTGCTTTCACTTCTCGAGGTTTCACGAGTGCTTTCACCATTTTAAAGACAGCCGGGCCGCAGTACATCAGGAACAGCGCCCGCTTCTTGGCTGGTGTGGCGTCCTTCAGGTTGTTCATTTCGAGGAACATCTGAAAGCGATCCATGTAGGATTCCCAATCCTCTTGGGATGGATCGTACGGAGCAGGTGGTACGATGCCGCCGGACATGGCTTCCGTTGGTGGCGCCGTTTTTTACACGTGCTCTGTTTTTCTTCCAAGTTCCTTAAGATCAGATGTCTCCAAATCCCATCCTCGTCGCCAGTGTCATAGATTCAGGCATGGGTAGAATGAATGGAGACAGTCTTAGTTGGTGAACTTTCAACTCTTTATTGCATAGTGACTTCTAACTTGTATAACAACAACTCTGCTTTATATAGGCAATGCTAATGTGAAATAACCGATAGGAGCTGTGAAACGCTAGCTCCAGTACCAATAAGAGTCCTTCATTAAGGGCCAATCAGATTCTCAGAACCCGACCAATCCGATCTAGCCACTTAACACCCAATCAGAAGTGCAGGGCCTGAACCCTGCACTTTACCCCAAGCTTGCCTTTATTCAGCTATTTACATACATAACAATATGATGTGGAAATCAGTATGATATCAGAGATAGCTCCACTACTATATCTCCTTCTACAACATGATGCCTCTCTAGCTATGTAATGTGTTGCAGCGGGGCTGATATGATCGAGAAATAGAGCTGACTTACATAACATGGCATTCCAAACTCTTAAAGTGATTTATTTATATTTAAATTTTATCCAGTCCTGATAATTTTTAACAATAACCCAAGGTGGCAAACATCTAATGTTCCTTTGCCTTGACAACTTAAAAACCCATGGAATTCATCTGCTTCTAGAAGTTCACACATCTTGAAATTGCCAAGATTGTGATGCACTGCTCTCAAACACAAATTAGCAACTTTTTCCAGCTGCGGAATCATGGTTACTTTTGTTTTATGTGAGAATTGTAGGGGATGTGTTCAGTGACATTTTACTGTTACTGAATGAACAGGGCTGATTTTCCTAGTATAATCTTGCATTTCTGAAGAGATTCAGTTAATAAGAGCATGAACTCATGTGACTGTTTGCTCAGAAGAATGTCCCACTGTGTTTAATGAGCTCCCTAATGGTTAGGACTGAGGCTTCGGTCAACATTGAAAGCTTGGGAGAGCAAAATGGATACTGAATGATAATGAATAATATGCTAAATTTATACACCTATAACAAGAAGAACGAAAACTGGCAGCATTGTCTATGTCAATGCACCTAACACTAAATTTTCCTCTGGCTTTTCTCAAACCTTCAATATATATTCCATTTCCTGAACGTCTGCCAAGATTCTGTCCCCAAAGCTTTTGAGAAATATTAGTTGAGGCCAAACTACTATGAATTTAATATGAAGCCTCTTCTCAAAATTCTGGAGTCTTATAAGTAACTGTTTATCTTTATTAAGAACAAGTTGTGATGTGAAATTAAGAATGCTCCTTTTTTCCATTCATTCCGCATCTTAAGGAAGCTTAGCTGCATTCATGTCGTCACCAGACCTGACTAAGCTCAGCCCCAGCTTATCCTTCCATGCCACCATTGCCTCACACTAAGACCAGGCTTCCTTCTTGCACCATGAATCGAGGCTCCATTGCACTGGATTTTACTCCTGGAATAGTCTGGAAAGCCGAGCAACATCCTGTCAAGAAAGCAAAGTACTGTGAGCAGTCTAGCTCATCTGCAACTTCCCCCTCCCAAAGACATCCAAAACACTCACTCCCAGCATCCGCCACTCAAATTCCATTGGCATCCTCCTATGAATATTCACTAGTTTTCTTTCATTCCACATCTTTACGATACTTATGTTGCCACCAGACCTGACTAAGCAGGCCCCTAAGTTTAGCCTTCCACTTAGGGGTGAAATTCAAAAATTTTCCCTACCAGCTCTGGGGGCATGGCTTGTATAATAGTAATAGCAACCAGGGGCAATTTTTTAACCGATTCAAATTGTCCCAACTACCTCTCCCGAACCGGGCCAAGGTGGTCGAATTTCACCCCTGCGTGCCACCGCATCAGACTAAGCTGACACCAAATTTCTGTCTTGCACCATGAACACATTCGACAACTCGCACACATACACACAATCACACTGTTGGCTACATCCACTCCAGAATGGTCCACACCACCCATCTGAATTCTCCAGTCACATTCCATCCATTTACAATTATGTCTGCTTTCCATTAATGGATTTCCACACAGCTTCCATCGGCTATCTTCACTAGGTCCATCTTCACTAGGTCCATCTTCCAGACATCAGCCAGCTTCAGTCCTTGGGATCAGAGAGCTACAAGCTGTACATGAGCTATCCTGCTCAGCAAGTCTTCCAGAGAACTTGCCTTTCCAGCCTGTCTCCTCTGATCCACCTTTGGGCTCCTCTGGTTGCTGGGAAGTTCACTTCTGAAGAAACTGGCAGTGTCCAAATGTACTCTCTGGAAAGAAAGGACATGAATGAAGGGGATGGTACCAAGACTGTTTGGGTTATTGCTGCTTGTAATGCTAAAGTGGGCCTTTAATTCTGTGAGCTGTCAATGGCCCTGACTGTGGCCTGAACAAACACAGTCATGTCATGAAGGGAGAACAGATAACTGTCTGTACCTAGAATTTGGCTCAATGACCAGAGACTAATCAGGGGTCTTCAAACTTTAACAGCTTTAAGACTTGTGGACTTCAACTCCCAGAATTCCTCCTCCAGTCATGTTAGTGAAGGACTTCTGGGAGTTGAAGTTCACAAGTCTTAAACTTGCCAAGTTTGAAGACCCTTGAGATAAATGTATGCATCAGGCTTTGTTTCTCTTTATCAAAGATGTTCCATGACCATGGTCGCTATTTCAAAGCTATACAGGAAAACAACTCAAATGGTCTTCTGCAGCCCTGAGCCTTGATAGGAGGAAAAGGGATGCACTTACTAGAAGCAATTTGATAGATGAGCCTTGGCAAAACTTCCTCATGAGCCCAATGAGTAGATTCGGAGTAAGGCCAGCTTCCTATGGGGGATTGGCTAAATATTCCCATCTGAACAGGAATAGCCCCCTTCCCTCTCCCTTCCAAGGAAATCTCTTACACAGACCCAGTTTCATTTGTCCCAATCCTGTAACCAAGAGCAAACTTTAACCTCATGAGATCACCACTGATCACAGACTTTTGGTGGTAGTAATGGCTGGGGCTGGAGAACACTGCTCAGATGTCACTAAATGGAAGCTAACATCTCCAAACTGCAAGGTTGGATCATGTGGTGCTTGTAGGCGTCTCAGAAGTCACCTATGCAAATGGAAAGAGATGGGAAAGATACCAGCATAACTTGAGCTGATGCTTCCCAAGACTTCTCCCTTAATTGTAGGGAGAAAGCTCTATTGAGAGATTAAGCATCAGCACCACATTCATCAATCAGTCAATGATATAGCTGCCATCCCAGGGACTGTGGAAGGCCCTTGTCTTTCCATCCAATTAGGTTTCTATTTGCTTCTAGACAGGACTGTATGATTCCTTCCAGAACACAATGGTATCTTATCTAACTCAGTGGGGAATTAGTTCCCTACACTTCTTTGCAACATTTCAAGCCAAGTGAGCAAATTTAACTTTGGAAGGGGAGGCCTAGTGGAAAGAAACTATCTGATGACAGTCAATTAGCTATAATCTTGTCATCCCATTCATAAACTCTTCAAGGAACTTGCCTTTCTATTAGCCATCACTTGCTTGATCATTGGCCTCTACTCATTGATGCTCCATTGCGCCGGGCTTCACTCCTGAAATTGCCAGGAATGCAGAATGGCATTCTGCCAAGAAAGCAAAGTACCCTGAGTGGGCCAGCTCATCTGCAACTTGCATTTCTTAAAAACACCCATCAGCCTTGGTCTGGAGCAGGGGTCGCCAACCTTTTGGATCTCAGGGACCACCAAACTCATACTTTTAAATCCTGAGGACCACTAATACATTTTTTTAAAGCTAATATATTTAATATAAAGAGATGAAACAAAGCTCACTCTTTCACTGAGATCTACAAAACGCCAATCTACTGTGTTCTAGGAGTTCTTCAAAATCATCAAATGCTCCCACTTGCAATTCCCGGCTCAGTCCCTGAGATGCATGCCCCCACACACAGTGGCGGCAGCAACAACAGTCCCCTCCCCCAGCGCCCGCTGTCAGCTCTCCTCATTAGTTTTCTAGCTTTGAATTGCTCCCGGCTCTCTCTCTTTCCTTCCCCCACCGCCCACGTGCAGGCAGAAAGGAAAGGGAGATGGAGCCGTGCACAGCTACCCCCTTTTCCAGCCCTTGCTGCCTCTCCCAACATCGAAGCCTCAGAAACGCAGACAAAGCTGCCACAGTGGTAGCACCCTGAATTGCTTGCTTTTCCACTACTGCCTCCTCCTCCTCCAGCACCTCCTTCTCTGGGTAGCGCAATTCTTAACTAACTGAGCATGCTAAGGCAACTCAGGATGCTACCACTGTGGTGGCTTTGCCTGCGTTTCCGAGGCTTCGATGTTGGGAGAGGCAGCAAGGGCTGGAAAAGGGGAGAGCTATGCATGGCTCCATCTCCCTTCCCTTTCTGCCTGCACGTGGGTGGTGCGGGGACGAAAGAGAGAGAGAACTGGGAGCAATTCAAAGCTAGAGAATTAATGGGGAAGAGCTGACAGCGGGTGCTGGGGAACGCGACTGCTGTTGCTACCGCCGCTGGGTGTAGGAGCTGGTTGGCGCATGCATCTCTGGGGTCCCTCGGAGAGCCAGGAGGCACAAGAACTGCGCGGTCCAGATTAATTGCTTTTGGGGGCCATTTCTTCTGTAGCCCACCAAAAATTTTCCACAGCCCACCAATTGGTGACCGCTGGTCTGGAGCACTCATTCCCAGCATCCACCTGCCAAATTCCACTGGCTTCCTTCCTTCTATGCATATTTACTGGTTTCCTTTCATTCTACATCTTTAGGATGCTTAGCTGCATTCATGCTGCCATTAGATGAAAGTAAGTAGAGCCCTGGGTATATCCTCTCATGCTGCCACTATGCCAGGCTAAGCCGACACCAGGTTTCTCTTTTGCACCACAAGCAGATTTGACAACTCACACATATACAAAATCATTATGTGGGCTACCTCTACTCTGGGATGGTCCACACTGTCCATCTGCACTATTTGACACACTCCATCCATTCACAGTCATGGCCTGGCTTCAATTCATGGATTTCTACACTGCATGCATCAGCCAGCTTCCTCTTGGTTTGTTTCCCAGATGTCAGTTGGCTTCAGTCTTAGGATCAGAGAGTTTCAAACTGCAAAAGGGTCGACCCCCTCAGCAAGTTCTCCAGCAAACTTACCTTTCCAGCAATCCCCTACTGGACCACCTTTGGGCTCCTCCGTGTCAACATTTGGTTGCTTGAGAACCAGGGGTGGTATTCTACCAGTTCGCACCTATTCACTAGAACCAGTTGTTAACATTCTAAGCAGTTCGGAGAACAGGTTGTTAGAAGAAATTACTGACCTAATCCTGTAAGGAAGGCAGGAAAGAAACATTCTAGGTTGCTTACAGAAACTGCCTCTCCGTTGACCCTTATTACATTCTTGGCAGGACTAGACTTCCTGTCTCAGGAACGTCTCTGGAGTTTTTTTTCCCCTCCTTTGCTGGTACTTTGCTTGTGTGGAGTGACCATTCAAAGTTACAATGGCACTGAAAAAAGTGACTTATGACCATTTTTCACACTTATGACTGTTGCAGCATCCCCACAGTCATGCGAGGCCAGGCGAGAAGATGTGTGCCTTGATGTGAATGATATTGAGTTGGCCACACCCAGCCAATAACATGACCACCAAGCCACGCCCACCAACTAAGCCCACGCCCACAGAACTGGTTGTTAAAAAATTTGAATCCCACTCCTGTTGGGAACCCTATGAACAAACTGACATTGTCCAAATGCACTCTCTGGAAAGGAAACACATTAAAGATGAAGGTTGGGCTGGTGGCTGATATGGTGTTTTAGTGGGCCTTTTATGCTGTGAGCAGCCAGTGGTTCTGATTGTAGCTGAAGGAAACACAGTCATGTCACAAAGGGCAGCAGATACTAGCCTGTGCATGGGGTTTGGTTTAATAAGCCTATGAGCTAGCCTTTATTTCCTCTTTTCCAAAGATGTTCCATGGCCTCTCAAGACTTTTTCTTTAATTTCAGGGATGAAACCACTTTGGGGTGGAGTGGTTGATTTGTCAAATTGCTTCACTATGGCCTATCAGCTACAGTCTTGCCATTGTACTCTGAAAATTTCTGAGGAAACCTTCTTGACATTAGCCATTGATGTTCAGTTGCTCTGACCTTCCCTCTTGGAAAAGGTGATCACAAAAATCATAAAATACTTGATTATTGTGACCGATGCATATCAAATTAAATGAAAAAGTAGTAAATCAAGAATTAAATAAAGATTTGTTCCCTTACAACCTAAGCTGTAGGTATGTTGGAGTGGATGTAGGGAAATATTTTTCATCCAACATGAAGATAGCAGCTGTAAAACCTGTTATGCCTAGAATTCTAATCTGAATAACTAAACCTAGAAATTCATTCCCTGCATTTTTTTGTATTTTTCTTCCTTCTTTATACTTCTTTCTTAGGTACCCTTAAAAACAGAAAACATATATAAGGACACCAAATGATATAAACATGTCTCTCCTATAGATTATGTGGTACACACTAAGGGAAATTAGATACGTAGAAGGGAGGAATGATGCATTTTAGTAGTATCATCATAAACAAATTCAAATGCTTATATAAACCTCTTAATTTTTAATCTGTCAGATTTTAATAGAATACTTCTCCAATGAATTGTATAAAGAGTCCCAATATTAACATCTTGCTTAGATTTTTACAGAGTCTGCTTCTCTTTTAAAATCCCAATACATTCTGTTCAGATAGTTAATTGAAT
This sequence comes from Hydrophis major, assembly GCA_033807585.1. Taxonomy (NCBI): domain Eukaryota; kingdom Metazoa; phylum Chordata; class Lepidosauria; order Squamata; family Elapidae; genus Hydrophis; species Hydrophis major. The sequence continues at coordinate 77,104,591 of CM066328.1, read as the reverse complement.
CAATTGTCTTATGAAATCCTGAACTTCTCATTCATGCCAATTGAAAACTCTGTTTATTCACCAATATATTCTTCTTTTGTCCAGTATTTTTTTCCTTTTCTTTTTTCCCCCAGTTCCCGATTCTACCTTTCCCCCCTCTAAATGTCTTAATCATGAAAGAGTTATCAGAATGAAAAAAGAAAATTGTTCTTCACCAATACGCAGGATATCTCTTGGTGCTTGTATCAGTGCTTGTATCAGTGGTGGGATTCAAACATTTTTTACTGCCAGTTCTGTGGGCGTGGCTTGGTGGGCATGGTGTGGCTTGATGGACATGGCAGGGGAAGGATACTGAAAAAATCTCCATTCCCTCCCCACTCCTGGGGGAAGGTTACTGCAAAATCCCATTCCCTCTGTTGAGGTAATTCCCCGTTTGGAGAATGAGCACATACGTAGAATTTGAATAATACACACATATCACAAAGATACACTGTACAGTAAATGTTGGTTTTTACTTCCAATAAGTTTTACTTCCAACTTTTTAAGCAAAGTTCAAAATAGGCAGTTCAAAGTCATTCACAGGTAAGATCAGTCAGTTTTTAGTCCAGGAATAATCCAATAACAAATTCCAGTGTCAAAAACAGTTCAGTGTCAGACTTACATCAAATCCAGGAATAACAGTCAATTAAAAGGAACGGCAATATTTTCCAACAGAAACAAACAGAGACTTACTGAGACTTCTTCTGAGACTAAGACTAAGACTAAACAACTCAGATTTCTGGCTCCATCTTATGGCCGTTTGAGAAACCACATCCAATTACACTTTTAGGATTCTTTTAAAGAGACAGTATTAAAATGTCTATCCTGGTTTATATATTGTCCAACTCAAATAGCTGTTAGGTGATTTACATTCCTAACTCCCTCCCACCCCACTAAGCTGCTTTCCAGCTCCGTTCTCCTGTGCACGACAACAAAAGAAGACCCAGCCGATCAGCTGGGACTCAGGTGGCAGAGAATAAATGAGGACGGGGCCAGTCAGAGGTGGTATTTGCTGGTTCTCTGAACTACTCAAAGTTTCTGCTACCGTTCTCCAGAACTGGTCAGAACCTGCTGCATACCACCTCTGTTTTTGATTCACTCTAGTGCAGGGATCTCCAACCTTGGCAACTTTATCACTTTAAGCTGGCTGAGGAATTCTGGGAGTTGATGTCCACAAGCCTTAAATTTGCCAAGGTTGGATACCCCTGCTCTAGTGTGTCTTGTGGTGAGGAGTTTTACCAAGGATTTTCCCCTTCAGCCCAGATTTAAGAAAAGACAAAGAAATGATTTGGGGATCTTCCCAACCAGAGCCCAGAAATAATCAACTAAAAAAGCACAAAGATATGCATCTGTACAATTTTACAAGTGTGGAAGTTTTACTGAGTATTTTCCCTTTTGAACAAACAACACCAAATATCTTGATATAAAAAACAGACAATTTTATTGGAAAGAGACATACACTGGAAAAAAAAGAAAGGAAACAATCCCATACAGAATTCTGAATAAAATCATCATCATCACTAGAGATAAATAATTATCTATTTCTTCCTCAAATTAGCTCTTGAATTTCAGCACATGTTTACAATTTATTCCCACGAGCGGAGTTAGAAAGAGGTCATTGAAACTTCCTCATTTTGATGTTGTTAGGCAAGTCCATTTTGTTTCTGCTTCTTCTTCTTGCCTTTTCCATTGTGCATTGGGGAACTTCAAGAGATCCTGACACATGTTGGAAAACTTAAAGCAATTTGGAGCAGGAGGACTCAAATTGTTTTCTTCCAGACAATTTTATTTTTCAGAAGAAAAAGGAAGACAGTCATCTAATTTAGAGTTAATCCTGACCACCAACAGACAGAAATTGATTAAAAGATGAAAACCATTTTGGGGGAAAAGCAATTAAATTACATTGGAATTCAAGATAGCGAGGGGAAGAAAAATAGAAAGAAGTTGGACTTGCTCCAAAGATTTCAGTAAGACAGGTTTTAATGCACTCAGGCAAAAGATGAACAGCATGCTATGGCTTGAATCTTATGGAATAAACAACAAAAATTAGACACTGAAAACACAGATTATCTCCACAGGAAGAAAAATTAGAAAAACATTAAAGACCTCTATGAATGAATAATGATCTCATTAAAAGCTAAAAAGCAAAAGGTTTTATAGGAAATGGAAACAGGAGCTGAAAACTAATGAGAATTACAAAGTGCTGTAGCTAAACCATATAGGAATGGAGACAGGAAGAGTAACGATCAGAGTAAAATTTTGATGGGGACCACAAAACATAATAAGTTAAGGGGAAACATTTCTGAATATATTTGAGAAAAAGGAGGGAAGCTTAGCTTAGGATGGACAGAGAAAGAAAAAGACAGCCTCATTGAACTAACTCGTCTTTCTCCTAGGGACCTAGTCTAACAGAATGCTCCATCTTTGATGTCATGGATCTCATTAGCAAATTAGAAGATTGTCTAGTGCTAAATCCACCTTCCCAATGATCTTTGAATAATAGCGACAGTAATTTTCAGCAGTTGTGATTTTGCATAAACAGGATTAAATGGGAGACTGTGGGGAGCAGGTTAAAAACGAAAGTTCAATTTCACCCATTTAGGCCTCTTAGGCTGCCTTAGCCCATTCTTAACAAAGCACAACACTTATTACATCTGTAAATAAATCTGTGTGGAACGAGAATGAAGAATTTGTATGAAAAGCAAAATTTTCTGGGTAACCAAGAATATACATTATTAAAATTGTGCAAGCCAAAAAAGAGACATTGAAGTCTTTGCACAGCAAGGAAATTTTTTAGAAGAACCAGAAAAGATCTGAACATGGTCATGTGAAGTAACAGGTTCAGACTAAAGCAGGTACATATGCTGCTCAGAGAAACATGAGAATTAAACAATATTAAAATAAAGATTACAGAGTGGAAATTTCAGTCTAGAAACCTTTCCTCCCCTCATCAGCGTAACTATAAGCAAGGAAGAAGTGCCAGAGGAAATGAAAATGTAAGAAGACTTAGACAATCTGGTAGAGCCTTGATATGAAGTGCTTTAAATTTGAGAATTATTAGTTTAATGGGAAAAGATACAAAAGCAGACCAAATATTAACTGGAGAAAAGAGGAACATGGGAACTTCTTCAGAGTGAAAAATTCAAGGCACTTCATAACATAGCTTTGCAAGAAACTGAGAGCATCCTACAATTTTCTTATTTAGTTTTGAAAAGGAGGCTGTATTGTTAGAAACAATATTGTTCAACTTGATATAAAACAGGGTTTTCCACCTTTTTGTTATCTGCGGCTCAACATTTTTCCTACTTGAAACAAATTGATTTCAATATTCAGTACTCCCACTTCTCAAAACACCAATGAGATTTTAGGACATTACTTCTATCGGGCTGAATTCCCATGGGTGAGTAAACTATCAACATTTAAGGTGTATCTTCACATCTGCTTTATTGATACTCTGACTTCTTTCCTGAACAAGCTCAACTCATTAGCAAGAAGGCTGACGTTTCAAAACATTGTCCACTTCCTGCAGTTAATTGATCATAATAATAATTCAGGACCAAAGGTACAGTTTCATTTGATTGAGCTGGTTCAGGAAACAGGAAGGAAGAGGTGATGTATGTGAACCTAAATTTGTGTAGATATGTAAGTTCTTGAGGTTTGATCATGAATAGTCATCATTCTTTTATAAGTAATCTACAGTAGCCTGGCTTCAACCAAAGCAAATTTATTTATGATTTGGCATGGCATAAACACTATGTGATACATGCATATGAAGGAGCGTATGTGTCTATATATATAAAACCACCAATCTATCACTGGGAGAGATTGTGGTCGGACTAGGAAAGAAAAGGAAGAGATAGTGAGCAAGTCACTTGGCTGCCTATCTATGAACAACAACTAAGGTCAGGTGGGAAAAAAAAACCCAAGATATTTCAAAAGACTCTACTTTAAGTTGTTGTTGTTGTTAGTTGCAAAGTCATGTCCAACCCATCACGACTCTATGGACAACCTTTCTCCAGGCCTGCCTGTCCTCTACCATCTTCTGAAGCCCATTTAAGCTCATGATAAATGAAATTGGGAAATTCCTATTATAATTTCCAAGATTCTGGGTTTAACCCTAGACCAAGAACACTATCTAGTTCTTGCTTTCTTGGTCTTGCTTTCCTGCATATAGAACTTGAGAATTATCAAGCATCAAAATTTTCCATTCCAGATTTAAGCAAAAGCAGAGTGTTCTGTACCTTCATTTGCATTCTTGAAACCCCGCATTTTGATTGGTCAAAGCGCAGGGTGATCTGATTGGTTTCGCGAGCCGCGCTGATTGGCCCGCTGAGAATCTCCCGCGATTGGCGGATACGAATCACGGGAGATTCAAAGTGGTGCCATTGGCCGCGGCCGCCGCGGCTTGAGAATAAAAAGCCGCAAGTTTTCCCTTGGAGCCAGATGGGTTCCGGGGACCAATAAAGAGCTGAAACCTAGTCACCACCTCCTGGTCTCCTTACCGACGGACACGACACAGAGCATAGCTAATGTAAATCATAGATTGTGATGGGTAAACCATGGTTTTACAGTTTAATAAAACATGCAGATCCAGCTAATTGCAAAACAAGTAGTATTGATTAAAATACCTTCAATTTGGCTCAGAGTATTGGATTCAGTAGTATGGAATAGCAATGGCTTCCATATTATGTGGTTTAACTTAGCATTTTTTTTCCAAATTTAACTCCTGTGATTTGGAGGTGGTGGGGGGCAGAAAGTGGCTTACTGCGAGGATAACAACGTAAGTTCTGAAAGCAACAGATTGCTCCACTGAAATTTAGCAGGATACTGTGTGTCTGTGTTTTTCAGTGCAGTAGTGCCCTACATTTTATTTACTTATTGTTATTTATCAAATTTAGAGACTGCCCATCTTGTTCACAGAGTAACTCTGGGTAGTATACAATCAAAACATAAAAACCATGCAAAAATGTCAGCCTTGATAACAGGAGGCAAATAAAACAAGAATAGAATAATTTAAAGTTAAAAAGGTAAGGGGAGGACCTTAGAGGCACTAACCAACCCCAAGCTTGTGTGTTCTTCTGCGAGTCCCATGTGAGTTGGCAGAGCTAGGTCTTCAAATTCTCAAAAGGCGAGGAGAGTGGGGGCCCACTTCTCCTCTGGAAGAGGAACAGAGAAGTCTGTCTTCCTGTGCTCTGCCAGTCAAAATTCTTTAATTGACAGGGTCTATATACATACCTTCTCTGCTAGACCTGGTGGGATGGACCAATACAGAAGGGGAAAGATGGTTCTGCAGGTAACCTAACCCCTGCCATATATATACATAGATGCGTTAAGATCCTAGAAAGCTTAACACATCTATTTTGAAGTTTACAGAACTTGACCTCACTGTCTACAATGACATCCCCACAGAATTCAAGCCAAGTTCTTTGTTTCTGGGAGAAAGAAACTGGAGAAAAATATCATATGATCAAAATATGAGTCACTGAGAACATTTCTTCCAGAACCAAGCTGTACATTAGACAATATTGAAATAATTATAAATAAAAGATCAAACTTATTACCTGCTTCTTGCTGACATATCCAGATATGTTGGACTATAAATACATGATTTCTAGAAAAAAAAAAAAAAAGCCAGAACATCATAATCATTAAGCAAACCGATGGCATGTGCCAATTCAAAGTAAATGTGAGTTTTGCAAAACTGGTAAAATGTGGTCATGCTGCAAATGGTTGTAAATGCAGTCTGGTTGCTGAGTGCCCAAAGTGTAGTCCCATGACCATAATGGGGCCCAGACTAGCAGAAATTTGTAAGTATCCCTAGGGAGATCTGTTGTAATTTCAAACAATTGCTAACTGACTGGCTTTAAATCAAAGACTACCTAGTGGGAGATTTTACAATCGTAGTGGGGTATTTTACAATCGTACCATGCAAAATCTCAATTTACTTTTTCAAAGTATATATATATATATATATGTCCTGGAAGCTGAATTTTGCATATGAGAGCTGGCATGCATAGCATTATGATTTAATTGTATATTTGATTAACCATATTTAATTTGTCAGAAGAAGATGGAATCTGCATCCTTCTCTCCAATCAAAAAGCCAACTGGTTGACTCTGGGCCAGCTGAAATCTGTTAGCCTAATGATCCATTGTTCAGCCTTAGCAGTTCTGAGATGTGTGGACTTCAATTCTCATATTTCTCAGCCAGCAATGCTGGCTGGAAAAATTCTGGGAGTTGAAGTCCATGATTCTTAAAGCTGCCAAAGTTGAGAAACACTGGCCTGTTCTTGCTAGAGAAAGCCATGTGTGCATATTTGGATTCTCTGGATGATGGGCAAGAAATGAAAAACTAAAGTAAAATTAAATTAAAGTAATGCTCTACTTTTTGACCCAGATGTTAATGGTGCCCTGAAACACAAATCAATAACATTATTCTAAAACTTTGTAGAATGATGACAGCATTGCAATCAGCTGGTGTAATCGAAAACAGGTTCTTCAAAAGGTTCAGCCAAATGGATATGAAATGGATATAAGAAAAAAGCATTGGGTTTTTCAGGGAGAACTTAGCAAGGGGTGGAGGGAGGTAATTAATAAATTCTTATAGTAGTGCGCAATGTTTTCATACTGTTGAGTTTTGAAATTATGTTATCAGTCTCCAAGTGGCAAATGAGGATCAGGGATGACCCCAAAAGCTGGCATGGTTAGATAATTGTCAGTAGCACAGAACCAGCAGAGTGTGTGTGTGTGTGTGCCCACAATAGAGAGATATGCCCTAAGAGAAAAAAAACCAAACATTTAAATGCAGCCTATACAAATTCTGACTTCAGTCTTTTGAGGTTTTTATGGGAGGAGGGGGACAAGAATAAGTGTGTTGTAGCAAAGAACCTCTAAAATTTTGTACTCAATACAAATTGCATCATGTTCAACAGGAAATGTAGATGTGGTTTAGCATATTAGTAATTCAATTCATGAAATCACAACTTTCTCTAAAACAAATGGCTTAAACAACTTTCTCATTTTCTCTGTTATTGTCCAATTCTTACCAACAACTCAATTCCGTAACATTTCCCCCCATTCTCATGGAGTTTCTTTATAGTTGGTACCTGTTATGTCTTATATTTGCATACTCGAAATCCCCGTGCCTTGATTGGCTAAGGCACGGGGATTTCTGATTGGCCAGGCGAGCCGCGCTGATTGGCCCGATTTAGGTCTCCCGCGATTGGCTCAAACCAAGAGCGGGAGACTTGAATCGCTGCCATTGGCTGCGGCCGCCGCAGCGAAGAGAATAAAAGCCGCGGGCTTTTTCCTCTTCGCTGGTTCGGTTCCCCCACTGTTAATAAAGAGCTTGAATGATAGTCACCGACTCTGAGCGTCTTTTTGCGGACACGACACTGGCGACGAGGATGGGATCCCGTCACTGAACCGAACCCCGTGTCCATCAAAGAACCAGCTCAAGTGCGGAGATGGCGAAGATTGCACCGCCCGCCCCCTTCAACCCCGCCGCCGAGGACTGGGAATCGTACTCAGATCGGTTCCGTATGTACCTGGAATGCGCCGGAATGAAGGACGCCCCGGGCCCGCTAAAACGCGCCGTCTTCCTTACTCACTGCGGACCAGAGGTCTTCCAGATGGCCAAAGCACTGGCCAAGCCGGCAGACGCAACCGTCATGGACTGGGACGTCCTCGAACCCATACTGCGGCGCCATTATGCCCCCGAGGTCCCCATCCTGATACGGCGCAACGAGTTTTACCGCCGAAATCAGAAACCAGACGAAAAATTGAGCGACTTCGTCACAGAGCTACAGCGCCTAGGAGGACTCTGCGAGTTTGAAGGTCTGAACAGTCTCATAAGAGACCGTTTCGTACTCGGTTTATGGGATCCTACACTCCAGAGCCGACTTATGGCCAAAGGCGACATCAGCCTAGCCGATGCCCTTACCGCAGCCACAGCCGCAGAAGCAACCCGCACGTCTGCTGACAGCATGCGAAGATCTGACGCGAAGGGCGGAAACAACAACCCGGCAAGGTCGGCCGACCCAAGAAGCGAATCAACCGCACACTACGGAGAATGCCAGTCAACCTCCAGCACGTCGGAAGACGAGGAGGACATACATCGCGTGCAGACAGGACGCGGCGACCAACGAAATCGAAAAGGTCGTAGGTCGAGGACCAACTGCGCCGGGTGTGGCGGCGATCACCCCAGGTCAGAATGCCGATTCTTTGACTCTATCTGTAGGCATTGTGAACGACGGGGTCACATCGCCCGAGTTTGCCGCCAAAAGAAGACCCGCAGCCCGCCCAAATGGGAACAACATGAAAGGAGGAGGGAAAGTCCCCCGCCCAGAACCAGAGAGCGCCAACCGGACGGTCGGTGGGACCGTGGCCAACGATCTTCAAGAGGCGGCGACGGTCGGCGAAAGGAAGAGACCCACCAGACGGTGACCATCGGCCACGCTATCTCCGACGGCGCCAGAAAGGTACACGTAGAAGTCCATATTGAAGGCCAGCCATGCAAGATGGAAGTGGACTCCGGGTCCTACCTTTCCATGATTGCATGGCGCGAGATTAAAAGACTAGTGCCCACCCTCCATAAGAGGAACATTCAGGCCCAGAAAATCATCATAAAGGACTACGAAGGGAATCGCGTCCCGGTAGTGGGCACCAAGAACTTTAAGATAATGTACAAAGGCCACACCGAACAACTGCCACTCACCATCGTCGATCGCGACCGCCCAAGCCTACTGGGCTTACAATGGTTCGCCCCGCTTGACATCGCGCTGACAGGAGTCAACCACGTCGCCGACGACGGTTGGGAACAGCGGCTAGCCCAGGAGTTCCAGGAGGTTTTCGATGGAGGCTTGGGCAAGTACCAGGGGCCCCTTATCTCGTTTGACCTAGACCCAAGGGTTCCCCCCAAGCGGCTTAAACCTAGAAGGGTACCATTCGCCCTAAAGCCTAAAATTGACGAGCAGATCGACAAGCTCGTCAAACAAGGGGTGTTGCAACCGATAGACCATGCAGATGGGAGACCCCTATAGTGACCCCAGTAAAGCCAGACGGGTCCGTGAGAATTTGCGGGGACTATAAGGCCACCCTAAATGGCGCGTTGCAACAAAGCACCTACCCAGTCCCAATCGTGCAACATTTACTGCACTCACTGGGAGGGGGCAAGGTCTTTGCCAAGCTCGATCTCGCCCAGGCATATCAGCAACTACCAGTAGACGAAAAAATGGCGGAAGCCCAAACGATCGTGACCCATCGGGGGGCCTTCAAGTGTAACCGACTCCAATTTGGAGTCAGCGTGGCACCAGGCATCTTTCAGAGCCTGATGGAACGTTTGTTACAGGGCATCAAGGGGGTGGTGCCCTATTTCGATGACGTATTAGTGGCGGCGCCAAACAAAGCCGAATTGGAAAACCGACTCAGACAGGTCTTAACAAAATTTAAAGAGACAGGACTTAAAGTTAAACGAGAAAAATGCCAACTATGCACAAAGCAAGTAGAATTCTTGGGCTACCTGCTAGACCGGCATGGCATTCACCCTACAACTAAAAAAGTGAAAGCCATCAAGGAAGCCCCCATCCCAAAGTCTAAAACGGAACTACAAGCGTTCCTAGGCTTGCTGAATTTTTATAATGTTTTCCTACCCCAAAAGGCTACGGCGGCGGAGCCTTTACATAGACTCCTGGATAAGGCGGCAACCTGGACTTGGGGGAGACGAGAGCAAGCCGCCTTTCAAAAAACCAAAGACCTCCTCACCTCCGACGCCGTCCTGATGCAATTCAGCGAAACCTTGCCCTTGGTTGTCACTTGCGACGCATCACCTTTCGGCGTCGGCGCTGTCCTCAGCCACACCCTCCCCGACCAGAGAGAAGCACCCATCGCTTTTTTCTCCAGGACTCTGACTAAACCGGAGCGGAACTATAGCCAGCTGGATAAAGAAGCTTTGGCTATAGTTGCCGCCGTTAAGCGTTTCCACGAATACCTGTATGGCCGCCCGTTCACCATTGTGACAGATCATAAGCCATTGCTGGGCATCCTCGCTGGAAACCGAGCCACCCCGAACATCTTATCACCCCGAATGACAAGATGGTCAGAGTTCCTGGCAGCCTACAGTTACGAACTGTTACACAAGCCAGGTAAGAAAATTTCGCACGCGGATGCTTTAAGCCGCTCGCCTTTACCTGACTCTGAACCTGACCCAGCACCAACAACAAACACCCTTAGTATCGAAAGCTTACCCATTACCGCATCAGACATTGCCAGAGAAACCATTAAGGACAGGCGTCTGGCGCGAATCCTGCACTGGCTAGAAAAAGGTTGGCCGGAGAAGGACAATGACGAGACTTTTAAGACATTCAGACAGCGCCAGACTGAACTTTCACTACTGAAAGGATGTATTTTGTGGGGTGACAGGGTGGTCATTCCGGACAGATTGCAAGGGAGGGTCTTAGAGATGCTACATGAAGGTCATCCTGGCATCGTCAGGACCAAAGCCCTGGCCAGGAGTTACGCTTGGTGGCCAGGGATGGACAAACAGATAGAGGCATGGGTTGCCAAATGCCACCGGTGCCAGGAGACCAGACCCAGCCCACCCGCAGCACCTATCCGGGACTGGGAAACACCACGGGGACCCTGGTCCAGAATCCATTTAGACTTTGCTGGTCCCACAAATGGACATACTTTTTTAATCACAGTTGACGCTTACTCCAATTGGTTGGAGGTAAGCGACATGAAATCCACTACCACAGAGGCCGTCATTAAAGAACTGTGTAAACTGTTTTCCACACACGGCCTCCCAGACGTCGTCGTCTCAGACAACGGGCCCCAGTTTACTTCCATCGACTTTGAAAGATTCTTGGCAGAAAGGGGTATCCGCCACGCATTAACAGCACCGGCGCATCCGGCGGCGAACGGTAGGGCGGAACGGATGGTTCAGTTTACGAAAAAGACCCTCCGGAAGATGGACCACGGAGAGATCAACGACAAAATCAACAAACTCCTCCTTATACAGCACATCACCCCCAACACCACGACCAACAAAAGCCCTGCCGAACTTCTAATGGGCAGGAAGCTGAGGTCCCCACTCGACAGGTTACACCCGACATATAAACCGGAGCGACCCCCAGACTCCAGTTCCAGATACCGGACATTTACCCCAGGTGACTTAGTCTACGCAAAAAATATGACGGGGGACCCCCTATGGATCCCAGCCATCATAACTCAGATCACTGGTCCACGATCGTACCGGCTCCAAACCACCGATGGGCGAGCCTGGAAGCGACACATCGACCAGCTCAGGTCACGAACGGCAACAGACCTCAACCCCCACGACACGAACCAAGGGGGGAGGGAATACCCGGATAAACAAGCGCAGGAAAAAATAATCCAAAAATACTCACCGGAACACAGCCATCGCGAGCCCCCTCCGGAGAAGAACCACCTGGCCAGCTCGACCGACTCGGAGAAGCCAAGCGGGAGCGGCGAAACCCGTGACTCAACCGACCCGGTAGGCCCAGGCGGGAGCCACGGAGAAAGAACCGGCCCGATCATCCAGCCGGTTCACACAGAGGCAGGAGCAGCCAAAAAGTTGACCGCTCCGGCCAAGTTTCAGCTTGCAAGTGAGTTGCGCAGGTCAACTAGGACTAAACGGAGCCCCGCCTACCTGCGTGACTACACCACGTGATGGACCATACCAAGAGGGGAGGGGTGTTATGTCTTATATTTGCATACTCGAAATCCCCGCGCCTTGATTGGCTAAGGCGCGGGGATTTCTGATTGGCCAGGCGAGCCGCGCTGATTGGCCCGATTTAGGTCTCCCGCGATTGGCTCAAACCAAGAGCGGGAGACTTGAATCGCTGCCATTGGCCGCGGCCGCCGCAGCGAAGAGAATAAAAGCCGCGGGCTTTTTCCTCTTCGCTGGTTCGGTTCCCCCACTGTTAATAAAGAGCTTGAATGATAGTCACCGACTCTGAGCGTCTTTTTGCGGACACGACAGTACCCTTAATCCAATAGTTGATTGCCTTAATCCAATATTTAAACCTTGATTTATACTGTTCAGAATTAAATGTGGACTTCCTTTTTTAACTCAAAAAATATGATTTCATCATATACACTAGCAGTTAATGAAGGTATTAATTCAGGGTGTGCACTGGATTTAGTTAAAGCCCGAGTTTCAAGGGAACATGGGATAATTTAAGTAAAGCAAAGCAGATTGGGCTGAGCCTGCTTTCTATATTTATGTGCCAACAAAGCTGTGGTTGCAATCAATTTTTCATAAGTGCTAGCAAGCTCCAAATGGCAACACCATGGCAGACACAGCTTAAGCTATTTATCCAGAAGGTGGATGGAGGGCTCTGCTCTTCAGTCAGAGTGGCCTTTATGATTAGACCATGATGATGATTGAAATTATACTTTGCAGCTTGTTATTTAGTTTGGATGAAAGACTGGGTACAGCTAAGAAATAGAAAGTTATTGGACAGAAGAACATGATTAGAGGTTAGCTGGCATGGCTATTTATGGTATCATAAAGTCAAGATTAATGTAGATGTTAAAATCATTTTATTAGATGTGCCATGTTGAGATTATAGAATAGATGTCAATTTAGGCTTGTTCAAAAATACTGTTACAGCTCTCACCACAAGAAGCATATTATTGATGAGAAATGATAGCTAATCATAAATAGTTAACTTATGGTGGCATATTGGAACTTTCTCTGGGAGATTTCAAAATAAAAACAAGAGAAGACTTACATATCAATGGTATTCTTACATACAATTATTAGAAAGATTGAAAGTAGATGGAAAGACTTTTGGTTTTGAATAATGCAAGAATAAATTTGAAGCAATATTAGGTGCTGATGATGAGCATGTTATTACTGAAGTGCATAGACTTTTATTAAAATTTGAAACAAAAGAAGATCAAGTAAAAGAATGTATGAAAAAATGGGCTAAAATGTTGGTTATAATATACACAATAGAACAATGGAAGAATAAGTAGATGAAAAGACTAAAATTAACATTATGTTATAATCTTAAAGACAACTTTTATAAAAGAATGTATTATTGGTATGTCACCACAAAAATTGTCTAAAATGTAAAAAGATACTTTGAATATATCTTGGAAATAAAAACAAGAGGGGAATTTTTTTTATCACTTTTGGTGGTGTAGAAATTCAGCTCCCACGCACCTTCCTAGAGAATGGAATATTTTAGGGAATATTAAAAAGGCAGGATAGAATATTTTCCCTAAAGGAGAAATGGGAGGGGGATCTTAAGGGAGGCAGAAACCAGCCCTAGTCTCCCCGCCCCAAGCAGAAACTGAGGAGGCCAGCTTTTAGAAATGCAGTTTTGGTAATCCATTCAGAAAGACTGGATTAGACAGAAACTTCAGATAAGCAACAAGCCAAAAGTGACAAGATTATCTCAGACATACACCTAGAATTTGCATTTCCCCTTTGCCTATACCACCAGCCATGACCCTTACATGACCTCATATGGATCCAAAAGGTATAAAACCCACCTATTCTCAATTCCATTTTTTTCAGCTGTCCCAGAACTGCATGCTGTATATGTGTTGGTTCTGTTCAACAAGAAACAGAATTTTTCTTTCCAATCAGCCTCCGTTTTATTCTCGGGTTAGAACTGGACCTGGATTTTTCTTCCAAAAGCGGACATGTAACAAAGCTTAAAACATTTGCATTGAAATAAAGATAAAGGGAACGGGAAAGGTTTGACTCTAGGGGGGATATCTCCATGTCTTAGCTGAGGGAGCCAGTGTTGTCCAAAGATATTTCCATGGTCATGTGGCCAACATGCCTATATGCCAAGGCACATGAAATGCTGTTACCTTCCCACCAAAGTTGTATCTATTTATCTACTCACCTTTGCATGATTTTGAACTGCTAGGTGGGCAGGAGCTGGAGCAAGTAATGGAGACTCACCCCATTGTGCAGTGTTCAGGTCTTGAACTGAGGCTTTCCACCTAACAAGCTTAGTGTCTTTAACCACTGAGCCATTGTGCCCCCTGTTTTTGCATTGAAAAACATACATTCATTCAAAGGATTTTAAAGATTAAGATACAATTGAAACCAGAGATGTTTCTTTTGGTACTAATTGACAAAAGCTGGAAAAACTTGTGAAACTTTGTTTTTATATCTGATAACAGCAGCTAAACTTTTACATCTGCCACAGGAGAAAAATTCAACAATACTCACCATGGAAGAGTGATGCAAAATTGATAGCTTTGATTAGAGAAAAGATATTAATTTTAATGCCAATTAGAAACCTCTTTTGGATGTTTTGTGTGAAACAGAAAAAAAAATGAAAATATGATATGTAGGTCTGATGATTAGAAAATAGAAAACACAATAGAATAGATAATAGAAAACATAAAAATAATGTTGTCACTTTATACTAAGAGATCAACAAATTTATAACTGTTGTAAAAGAAAATCAGAAATCATTTCTTTATATTTCTTTTTCTTTCTTTTTTTTCTTTCTCTTACCTTAATTAATATTTTCTGTTAGTTTTTTTTTAATCTTTTTGGGATAAAATGTCCAGTTATCAAAAATGATTAGACCATGGTCAAACACTATTGGTTATCCGAATCATATAATCTGTCTTAGCAGACAAGGTCATGGAGGAGGATGCAGGGGAAGCCAAGAAATCTTTAATTGTAACATTTACTTGATGTCATTTCATCTTAAAATGTTTTTTTTTTAAAGTTTCACTGGCTAGCTAACCTAGTTTTGCAACAACCAGATTTATTGTGGAGACCCATAAAGGCCCCAGCAAACATCCCACTCCTAATCTGTTCCCAAAGTTTTGCTGTGCTTGATTGGTAGTTATGGGTGACTAAAACTGAACTTACCCTTTTCTGCCAGATCCAGAGCCTTTTTCAGTCAATAACCCCAGGCCCCAGCATAACAGAGAAGAGCCAGGTCTACGTTAAGTAATAAATCCTAGAGAAAAAAGGCAAGATTTTTAGTAGCTGAATATAAAATCAGTTCAAGGTCAAACCTTCTTTGTTCAGCACTGGGGCTTCTTCAAAAGGCATATTTTTCTCTGCAGACTTCAGTCCTCTGCCCTAACACAATTACCCTGTATATGCTCATTTCAGAGTGCAGACACCCAGCTAGACTATTTATGTCAAGGAGCTTCTTCCTGAAGCCAGGCATGTCTATGTCTTTCACTCTTGATTCAATTTGTTATTCTTGGATACTCAGGAGACTCAGAAAAGTTCCAGTTGCAATCTGGTCCTGCATGAGAGATAGAAGGGTCAAATTCTTCCACACTGGCTGGCGCACGGCCCCCTAAGTCTCCAATTTTCTTTTGTCTGGCTCCTTCTAGCCCCCAGTGAATGAATTTCTGTACAGACCAAGGGCATATCTGTCTCAGATTTGACCAAAGACTTCCCTACAGATGGAGAATTCAGGTTTTGAGAAAAGTACTGTACAGCTTCAGCAAGGTTTATGAAAATTAGGACCCACATCTACTTGCCGAAACCCAAGACTCCTCATGACTATAGTTCTTAAATTGTTTGATCCCATTACCCATTTTCCTGCTCTCAAATACTGTAATATCATTACCCCCATTAAAACACACACACCAGAATGTTATTTTACACAAGTTTCTTGGCATTGGCTGTTCTAAACTGGATCCCCAACTCTCAAATAAGCAATTACAAATTATCTCCAGGTTCTGTCCAAATTACTCCTAGTTTGAGACCTTCTGCCCTGTGGTGTCAGCCAGAATATTTTTGTAGTGTTATTTTTATTTGTATCCAGGCCAGTAATAGCTATCAACTTCATTGTTTCTTGTTCATATAAAGCTGCATACTGTCACACCAAACCATAGAACCAATCACAAGGCTAAAATAATATGGTTGAGTAATTTAAACTTTACTGTAGGAGATAAACGTTGTTCTTAGAGAGTGATAAGACTGGCAAGTCTCTTCTTACAGCAGTGATAAGAATTGAGTAGCTCTACAAATAGTGATTTCACCAGTATGGCAAGTGATAAGGGACTTTTAATTTAATTTAATTTAAGGATATGAGGACCACATATTCCCTTTCTCTGTAACAGAGAATAAGACAACTGCTTCTAGTTATCTGTTATTACAATTAAGATCTGCTATTTATGATATGTTTGATATGTTGTCTTCTAGACTATTCATTAACAAGAACCATCTACTGTTGAGAAAAAAATTACAGTTCTGCTATTTAATTTGTAAATCCATTTTACTACTCTGCAGTAAGATCCTTTCAAGAATGCATGCATCACTGGGAATCTATGTCTAAAATTACAAACACAAGGAATTACATGTTAAACTAGTCAACAACAGCCAAAAGGATCAGATTCAAATCAAGAATGCACTTTCTTGTATTATATTGCATTCCATTGCATTTCTACCCATCTTTACTTCTGACAGGGAAGTATATAATGCTATCACCTCCTGTTTTTCCCACAACAGTCCTGTGAGGTATCTAGGCTAAGAAAAAATGCCTGGCCCAATATCAACCAGATGGCTTCTGTTTCTAAGGGAGTACTAGAATTCACAATCTCCTGGTTTCTAGTGCAGCACCTTAATCACTATATAAAATGCCAATCCAATAGTTATACTTCAAAGTTTCTTGTACAGAGATTACCAAACCTCTTGAATGGGTCTGAGGAAAATAGAGCACAACATTTATCCTGATTCAAAATAAAAGATAAAATATAGTCAACCTGTTAAATTCTTCACTAGCAGAATAATATGTGATGAACTCTGTTAGAACAGATTTTTGTCATCTGGTGCTGCCAACCTAATGTCTATGAAAAACTGTTCAGAGAACATAAGCCTCTTACCCATTCCAGCTATTGGTTCCCAATGACTGGTATTTAAAGATCTTCTGCTTTTAATTCTGCAAGTAGCATATAGTCATAAGGATAGTCTCATTCACCATGAATATGTCTAATCCTATTTTAGACAGTCCAACTGGCAGCCATTACCACATCTTATATTAATAACTCCAACTATGAGTTGGATAAAGAAATTAGGTGCTTTTCTGCACTACTTTTTTATTGGCAAAATATTTTATTCTCCCACTCCTAAGATACGGGCCATCTGTATTGAAAGTAGAAATGTTGTTCTCTTCAATATGAAAAAGCCATGGGAAAACCAGTGGAACAGACCAGAGAGACAATAAAGTCCTATACCATATGGTAAAGATGCAAGGGAGATAAGGAACTATATCTCATAAACTCAGAGCTAGCTCTGCAATGAAAATTTCCTCTGTCCCCAGGAATCAAGCTAAGACTAAATTAAGGCATTTACTGTAGGTAAGCAACCTTTCATATGTGCCCCTACCACTACATGCTGATAAGTGCCATTGCAGATGTCTCTGCAATTTAGTGCAGGGGTCTCCAAACTCAGCAACTTTAAGACTTATGGACTTCCCATAATTCTGAGTGTTGAAGTCCACAAGTCTTAAAGTTGGCTGGTTTAGTTAGTGTACTGCTTATCTAAAGCCATAACCAGTCTCCTTGAAAGGCATATACGAGAGAGTTAAAGCAAGTCGAAGTCTCTCTTTACAATTATAGTTTTATGCACAGTATTGTGCTTTTTCTTATCTCTTTTCTAGATTAGCACTTTAAAATCTCATTTTTTTCTGCTGATTTTTGTTTAAAAAATAAAATAAATCAATGTGGCTCAGGAAAGAAATAAAGGCCCTTGAGAAGAGGATATAGTGGTGAGATTAATTTTCTCCTGGAAAAGAAATTCAAGAGAAGTTCTGAACTTTTTACACTGCAAAACGATCTCACCTCTCCACAATCAGATGGGGCCACAATTTTAACCAGTACCCCTTTACTGGCTTGCTGCTTCTGCATAAATGTAACCCCCTCAACTGGAGTAAATAAACAGCCAGGCAGTCCCAGACAATAGGCCTTGGCGGTGAATTAATAAACTCTGCCTCTTGCATTAGCAGAGTGTGACTGGAACTGGCAGGGGTTCCTGGCTGGGCTCCAGAAACCATTATTGTAAGACAGAGCCAAAGGAGACTTGGCACAAAGCAGGGCCCACAGCTGGAGATTAGGTAACAAAGTCAGAGTACTCAGAAAGCTGCCAGGGTGTTGGCCATTGTGCCTAAAGAGAGGGTAAAAAGTCTGTTTTTTGAAGCCCAGAGCTGCACACACACATAATCTCCATAAAGTACAGCATACAAACTGCAGCAGAGCCTTCCTTCCTTCCTTCCTTCCTTCCTTCCTTCCTATAAAGTTTCTATATAGGTTTGCTTAGTTTTTGTCACCCTGCCATAGAATGGGACAATCAGATCCATCTTTTGGAGATCATAAAATATATGTAAGATTACTATTATAAAGTTGCCAAAAAAACCCACTTTATTAGAGCAGTATTCTCAGGATGAGTCAGTAGTAACAATTTATGACTCTTTGTGACTGCTGTAGCCAAAGTTCATGTTCTGTCCTTAATTAGCATTCTTGAGATCCCCGCGCTTTGATTGGCCAAAGCGCGGGGCTCTCCGATTGGTCAGGCAAGCCACGCCGATTGGCTCGCTGAGAATCTCCCGCGATTGGTCCATTCGGATCGCGGGAGATTCAAAGCGGTGCCATTGGCCGCAGCCGCCGCGGCTAAAGGAATAAAAGCCGTGGGCTTTTTCCTTTACGCCAGTTCGGTTCCAACTTTCAATAAAAGAGCTTGAATTGAAGTCACCAACTCCTGGCATCATTTCGCGGACACAACACTGGCGACGAAGGTGGGATCCAGACCCTGAACCGAACCACGTGTCCGACGGAAGCCAGACGAACCACTGCGATGGCGAAAATCGCACCCCCCGCATCCTTCAACCCCGCCACCGAGGACTGGGAATCGTACTCCGACCGATTCCGCATGTTCCTCGAGTGCAGCGACCTGAAGGACGCCACCGGCCCTATGAAGCGCGCCATCTTCCTGACCCACTGCGGGACCGAGGTCTTCAAGATGGCCAAGGCGCTTGCCAAACCCGCCGATGCGACCGCGATGGACTGGGACGTCCTCGAGCCAATACTTCGGCAGCACTACGCTCCAGAGGTACCCATCCTGATCCGACGCAATGAATTCTACCGTCGGGACCAGAGGTCGGGTGAAAGTTTCAGCGACTTCATCGCCGAGCTATGGCGCCTAGGGGGGCTCTGCGAATTCGACAACCTGAACGACGCCCTGCAAGACCGAATCGTGCTCGGTCTGTGGGACCCCGTCCTCCAGAGCCGGCTGATGGCCAAGGGCAACACCAGCCTAGCAGACACCCTCACCGCAGCCGCAGCCGCCGAAGCAACCCGAACTTCCGCCGACCGCATGCGCAGACCGAACACTGGGGACCGCAGCGGAAACAACAACCCGGCGAGGTCGACCGAGGCCCAACCCGAGACGACCACCCACCAGGGCAACTTCCACTCGACATCGGGCACTTCAGATGACGAGGAGGACGTCCATCGCCTCCAGGCAGGCCGTGACCCACGGAACCGGCGGGGTCGTAAGTCGAGGACCAACTGTGCCGGTTGCGGCGGCGACCACCCCAGGTCGGAATGCCAGTTTTTCGAATCGATCTGCCGGCATTGCGACAAGAAGGGACACATCACCCGTGTCTGCCGCCTAAAGAAGAATCGCAGCCCGGCACGATGGGACCAGAGCGACCGGAGGAGAGAGAGCACACCACCCCGGACCAGAGATCGCCTCTCGGACAACAGATGGGACCAGAACGGATGAGCCCTGCGAGGCGGCAATAACCGGCGAAGAGAGGAGACCCATCAGACGGTCACCATCGGCCACGCCATCACCAATGACGCCCGGAAGGTCCACGTGGAGGTAGGCATCGAGGGCCAGCCATGCAAAATGGAGGTGGACTCCGGGTCCTACCTCTCCATGATTGCATGGCATGAAATAAAGCGCTTGGTGCCTACCCTCCAAAGGAGGAACATAGACAGCCAGAGACTCATTGTAAAGGACTACCAGGGAAACCGCATCCCGGTAGTCGGAACCAAACACTTCAACATCACCTATAAAGGGCACACCGAAAGACTTCCCCTGACAATCGTTGACCGCGACCGCCCAAGCCTACTGGGACTGCAATGGTTCGCCCCGCTCGGCATCGCAGTCACGGGAGTCGACCACGTCACCAACGACAGCTGGGAGCAGCAAGTGGCCCGGGAATTCCAAGAGGTCTTCGACGGAAACCTAGGCAAGTACCGAGGGCCCCTTATATCTTTCAACCTAGACCCAAACGTCCCCCCAAAACGCCTGAAACCAAGGTGGGTGCCATTCGCACTTAAACCCAAGATAGACGAGCAAATTGACAAGCTCGTCAAGCAAGGGGTACTACAGCCCATAGATCACGCCCGGTGGGAGACCCCCATAGTCACCCCGATCAAGCCCGATGGGTCGGTGGGGATCTGTGGGGACTATAAGGCCACCCTAAATGGCGCGCTACAACAAAGCGCCTACCCCATCCCAGTAGTGCAACACCTACTGCACTCACTGGGAGGGGGCAAGGTTTTCGCCAAGCTCGACCTCGCCCAGGCTTACCAACAGTTGCCAGTCGACGATCAAACGGCAGAAGCGCAAACCATAGTCACCCACCGGGGGGCATTCAAATGCAACCGACTCCAATTCGGAGTCAGCATGGCACCGGGAATATTCCAAAGCCTAATGGAAAGACTACTGCAGGGCATCAAGGGGGTGGTACCTTACTTCGACGATGTCCTAGTGTCGGCAACCAACCAAGCCGAACTAGAGGGTCGCCTAAGGGAGGTCCTAACCAAATTTAAAGAGACCGGGCTAAAGGTCAAGAGGGAGAAATGCCAGCTATGCACGGAACGGGTCGAATTCCTAGGATACCTCCTGGACCGTCACGGCATTCACCCCACAAACAAAAAAATCAAGGCGATCAAAGAAGCCCCCACACCCAAGTCCAAGACGGAACTACAGGCATTCCTGGGGCTACTGAACTTTTACAATGTTTTCCTGCCCCAAAAGGTGACGGCGGCGGAGCCCTTGCATAGGCTCCTGGACAAGGCAGGACCTGGACTTGGGGGAAATGCGAGCAAGCCGCCTTCCAAAGAACAAAGGACCTCCTCACTTCGGACGCCGTCCTCATACAATATAACGAGACCCTACCTCTGGCCGTCACATGCGATGCATCACCCTTCGGCATCGGCGCTGTCCTCAGCCATACCCTCCCCAACGGAAAAGAAGCGCCCATCGCGTTCTTTTCAAGGACCCTCACCAAACCGGAGCGGAACTATAGCCAACTGGACAAAGAGGCTCTGGCTATCGTTGCCGCCGTAAAACGATTCCACGAGTATCTCTACGGCCGGACTTTCACCATCATAACCGACCACAAGCCGCTGCTGGGAATCCTTGCAGGAAACCGGGCCACCCCGAACATTCTGTCTGCCCGAATGACAAGGTGGTCCGAGTCCCTGGCAGCCTACAACTACGGACTCATACACAGACCGGGTAAGACGATCTCCCATGCAGACGCCTTAAGCCGCTCGCCGCTACCGGAACCTGACACCGACCCAGCACCCACGATGACCACCCTCAGCATAGAGACTCTACCCAACCTGCCCATAACCGCGTCAGACATTGCCCGAGAGACTAATAAAGACAAACGTCTGGCGTGGATGTTGCATTGGGTAGAGAAAGGGTGGCCGGAAAGGGACAACGACGAGTCCGTCAAAACGTTCTGAAACCGCCAAATGGAACTCTCGCTATTAAAAGGGTGCATACTATGGGGGGACAGGGTGGTCATTCCAGAAAAGCTACAAGGGAAGGTTCTGGAACTGCTACACGAGGGGCACCCTGGCATCGTTAGGACTAAAGCCCTGGCCAGAAGTTATGCTTGGTGGCCAGGGATGGACAAACAAATTGAGGCCTGGGTAGCAAGGTGCCAACGATGCCAGGAAACTAGGCCAAGCCCACCCACAGCACCCGTCCTAGAGTGGGAAACTCCAAGGGGACCTTGGTCTAGGATTCACATAGAGTTCGCCGGGCCCACAAAAGGACACACCTTCCTCATAACAGTTGACGCTTACTCCAACTGGCTGGAGGTAAGCAACATGAAGACGACAACCACGGAGGCCGTGATCAAGGAACTCTGCAAACTCTTTGCAACACACGGCCTCCCAGACGTCATCGTTTCCAACTACGGGCCCCAATTCACCTCGCTGGAATTCGAAAAATTCCTAGCGGAAAGGGGCATCGCCACGCGCTGACAGCACCGGCGTACCCGGCGGCAAACGATAGGGCGGAACGGATGGTCCAATTCACTAAGAAGACCATCCGGAAAATAGACCACGGGGAGATCCAGGAGAAAATAAACAAACTACTCTTCACCCAACACATAATCCCAAATACCACAACCAATAAGAGCCCAGCCGAACTATTAATGGGCAGGAAACTAAGGTCCCCACTCGACAGGTTACACCCCACGTATAACCCGGAGAAGCCCCCAGACTCAAACAGAAAACACCGAACCTTCGCACCCGGCGACCCCGTATACGCGAGAAACCTGACGGGAGACCCACTATGGATACCAGCCGTCATCACACAAACAACAGGCCCACACTCGTACCGGCTACAAACAGCAGACGGACGAGTGTGGAAACGCCACATCGACCAACTAAGGTCGAGGACTACCAACCAAGAGACCACCGACACACAAACAGGCAAAACCAACCCCCACAACACAAACCAAGGGGGGAGGGAATACCCAGGGAACCAAAACCAAAGAAAAATAAAGTAAGCCGTACTTACCGGAAAGCAGCCATCACGACCCCTCGCCAGGAAGAGACAGCCAGGCCAGCTCGACTGACCCGGAAAGACCGAGCGGGAGCGGCGAAACCCGCAGCTCAACCAACCCGGGAGGCCCAGGAGGGAGCTACGGAGAGCGGCCCGGCCTGACCGACCAGCTGGTTCCCACGACGGCAGCAGGAGCAGCAGAGATCCCGACCGAACCGGCTGGGATCCAACCTACGACGGAGCCCCGTCTACCTACGTGACTATGCGACGTAAGGACTGAACCAAGAGGGGAGGGGTGTTCTGTCCTTAATTAGCATTCTTGATATCTCCACGCTTTGATTGGCCAAAGCGCGGGGCTCTCCGATTGGTCAGGTGAGCTGCGCCGATTGGCTCGCTGAGAATCTCCCGCGATTGGTCCATTCGGATCGCGGGAGATTCAAAGCGGTGCCATTGGCCGCGGCCGCCGCGGCTAAAGGAATAAAAGCATTGGGCTTTTTCCTTTACGCCAGTTCGGTTCCAACTTTCAATAAAAGAGCTTGAATTGAAGTCACCGACTCCTGGCATCATTTCGTGGACACAACAGTTCACATCTGAAAAAGTGAACGTAATTAATTTATAATGTTTTCTAAAGATAGGTGGTTCTCTCCAAGCCACCCCACAGATGTACAGTCATATCACTGTTACCACATCACAAGTTTCCTCCCAATAGAGATTGCAGCGAAGCCGAAGGAGTGTTTGTGTGTGTGACATCTTTAGGGTTAATATTAGGACAATGCATTTTCCCACTCCCATTCCATAATTGTGAAATGCAAATTTTCTCTCCTCTGATGATATCTGTCCTCTCGTAGGAGACAAATTATTGGCTCTGTGTTCATTTTTCTAGTAGTGTAGGACAAGCTACTAAAAGAGTCCACAGGTTGCTAGCATCATCATAAAAAAATAAAAATTGGCTTGCCCCAAAGGTGCTTTTTCAAGAGGCAACTGGACTTTCTGTTTTTTTCTTTGAAGACCTTCTGTTTCTCATCCAAGAAGCTTCAGCTCTGATTGGATGGTCATTTGCATTCTTTTAGCAGTCGTTAAGGTCACCTGGAGGTTTATCTGTGTCATCAGGATCACCTGAGTGGTGCAAATGGATGTGAAACCTTCTTGGAATTGTTGAAAGGACTGTGTTGTAGATTGGACATAGATGATGTTGTATCCCTCCCTCTCTGTTAAGAAAAGGCTGTTCAGTTTTGACATAGATGGCCTCTTTTACTCCCTCTTTCAAACCAGTGGTCCTCTCTGTCCAAAATGTGGACTTTGTTGTCTTCAAAAGAGTAGCCTGTGTCTTTCAAATGCAGGTGGACTGCTGAATCTTGTCCTGATGTGTTTGTTCTCCTATGTTGTGCCATGCACTTATGAAGTGGTTGTTTTTGTTTCCCCAGTGTACAGATTTGCACATGGCTTGCTGCATTGTACTGCATGTACCACATAGCTCAGTTTTTGTCTGGGTGTTTTATCTTTGGGGTGAAGCTTCTGTCTTAGTGTATTCTTGGGTTTGAAGTATGCAAATTTGTTATGTTGGCTGAAGACCTTAGCTTTTCTGATATGCCTGCAACATATGGAATGACAATGTTGCTTCATTTATTGTTTTTTTTTCATTATCTGCTATGGAGGAGCTTCTGTAGGGTCTTCTGCTGAAAGAATGCAAATGACCAACTGTCTGCAAGGAGCTTAAATTCTTCCATTCCCCACCATCTAGTCAGAGCTGAAGAAGCTTCTTGGATGAGAAGCAAAATGTCTTTAAAGAAAAACCAGAAAGTCCAGTTGCCTCTTGAAAAAGCACCTTTGGGATGTAAGAGGAAAACATGAATAAAATCCATTGTGTATTGTGTAGCTGTGACTCAAACCTCAAACTACTTTTCTACTGCAAAAGGGAGAGTTGAAACATTGAACAATCTCAAGTTGTGCTCTGGGAAAATCTGGGAAAATGTGTACGTGTTAGAAAGCATCCAACTTCCTGATGTCCTATATTAGGTGATGAATTGTATACTGAAATTCAATAGGTAGATTGTAAACCAAGCCATCATAGGATGGGGCGGTAGGCCAGGGTATAAAATAGAATGCAAACTTTGCTCTGAGTTCCTCCCATCTGCCAGGGTAGGAACCCGTTTCTGCAGAATTGCTACAATAAAGCTGTTTTCCTTGGATTAATATCGAATCTTTGGTGGTTTTTCAAGCCCCCACCCCACAGGGACAACCATGACCTGGATGACTGAGAATCTCCTTAGACAAAAACTTATTTTTAGGATTCAGTGCTATACAGTATACATGCAACAACAAGCACAAACAGTTTGGCAGCAGTTTCAGCCTGTCTTGTCTGAAAAGCAATATTTGCATTAAAAAGTGACAGAGGGATGGGGTGCTTAAAATTTCTTTTTTCCTCCTGCTGCTCCCCTTAAAGGTAAAGGTTTTCCTTGCACATATGTGCTAATCATTTCCAGCTCTAGAAAAAAAACTAGCATGTATGTGCAGCTGCTTCCTCTATGAACTTACAATTAATATATATGGACTAATATAGACTAATTGTAGGAGTCTCTATTAGTCCATATTAGTCCTAATATGGACTAATATAGACTAATTGTAATAATAGATTCCCTTATGAACCTATAATTAGTCTATATGGATCTTTGTGTATCGACGTGACAATACTTACCCGACTTTGGCTGATCTTGCAGACTTAAGCAGAAATAGGCCTATTTGATGTTTGGGTGAGAGACCAACAGAATATCAGTGAAGTAAGTGGCCAGTCTGCACTGTTTTGTCCTGTTGTGAATGTTTTTGCCTGTAAAGTTGCTAAGAGTCAAGGTTAGTTCTAAGGAACCTTTTCTTAAAAGAACCTTATTTGCTTAAAGAAGCCAATGGAAGACAAGATAAAGCTACAAAGGAGACATTCTCTGAAAGAATTTGGGGAACCAGGCAGGGGGCCTAATAACATCTTTCTTTGCTCTCTGCAAATTTCCTTGCTTCCTCAAGGATGCTTCACAGCAGAGATGAATATTAGTGCCATCATGTAAAAAGTCACAGGTTACCAAGGAGTTTGCACCCGTGCCCCTTTTTGTAATTATGTGGAGGTAGAAAATATTCACTTCTGAACGATTAAAAACATAAAAATAAACTGTTTTGTTACATGCAATTCTTAATGCTCTGTATTTCCTCCTCAATTGCTTTTTTTAAAAAAATATGATTTTAAAAATTGATCCTCCTTTATCCAGAGTGGTAAGATCAACAGATGCATAGTTATTGTTTGCATTAAACTGAGGTCAGTGACAAAACACTTTATCTTTTGTCTCATTTTTTTGACTTGGAGTATCTGTGGTTATACAGCTTGTATTCAAAAGATAAAATATTCCTTTTTGTATTGGAAAGGCAGGCAGGCTGGATAGCAAGAAGGGTAAAATTGGAACTTCTCAGGTGTATTGCAAAAACATTAATTTTTGTGTGTGAAACAAAAGTACTGAAGTTCCATATTTACAGTGAAACATTACATGAGAAAAATCCTTTTACTTGCCAATTTGGCTTAACTTTGAGCATTTGGCTTAATACCTTGAGAACAAATATTGTGTTGATCTTGCCTACCATAGCTAAAAAAATATCATCAGAATGAACAGGGTATTTGTTTAGAAATGAAGCCATAAATATGAGAATGGACTAAGTATAATCCACAGAACACATGCATATGAATACAGAAGAAAGAAAGAAAAATCTGAAGACATAATTGATTCTGGTGAGAATCCTTTTATAAATACAGTACATAAATAAATAAATATAACAAAAGCCAGCTTCTTATTAACATAATAACAGGATAACAGAGTTGGAAGGGACCTTGGAGGTCTTCTAATCCAACTCCCTGCTCAGGCAAGAAGCCTATACCATTTCAGACAAATGGTTGTCGAATTTCTTCTTTAAAACTTCCAGTGTTGGAGCATTCATAACTTCTGGAGGCAAATTGTTCCACTGATTAATTGTTCTAATTGTCAGGAAATGTTCTCCTTAGTTCTAAGTTGCTTCTCTCCTTGATTAGTTTCCACCCATTGCTTCTTGTCCTGCCCTCAGGTGCTTTGGAGAATAGCTTGACTCCCTCTTCTTTGTGGCAGCCCCTGAGATATTGGAACACTGCTATCATTGCTGTGTTCAGAGACTGACAGCAGTCCACTCTCTGGTCTGCCGCCTACGTGGGAGCGCTGATCGCTCCCATTGGTTGATGCCGTTTGACAGCCGGCTATAAAAGGGAGCTGTCAAACGGCATCAGCTGTCGCCGCCAGCTGGCTGTCGTTTAGCCCCGGCAGCCGCGGTGACCCTTTATTCAATAGAATAAAGCCTGTTAGCTTCAGCCTGGCTCTGTCTCGTTCTGTAACCGCCGCTCTACAACAATCATCTCATCCCTAGTCCTTCTTTTCATTAATCTAGGCATACCCAATTCCAGAATCTGTTCTTCACATGTTTTAGCCAACAATCCTCTAATCATCTTTGTTGCACTCTTTCCAGAGTTTCAACATCTTTTTACATCATCGGGACCAAAACTAGATGCAGTATTCTAAGATGGTCTTACCAGGGCATAATAAAAAGTTATTAATACTTCATGCGAACTTGATTCTATACCTCTATTAATGCAGCATAGGAGTGCATTGGCTTTTTTGGAAACTACAGCACACTGCTGGCTCATATTTAAATGATTGTCCACTAGGACTCCAAGATCCCTCTCACAGTTACTATTATTGAGCCAGGTACCACCTATACTATACCGTGTATTTTGTTTTTCTTGCCAAAATGTAGACCTGTACTTTTTCACCATTGAATTTCATTTAGTAAATAGGGTCCAAAGTTTGCCTGTTTTCTATTTTACTTCAACACTTATATTTAGCATACATACAAAAAAATTTTAACAGTACTTAATGATTCCTTTGAGTTTGAATGAATCCCAACTCTGCAACTAATTGTCACAGGGCTTTTTAAAAAAACCATGCCCAATTGATCCAAATGATCCCAAATGATCAAGATTCAAGAGTCACAAAAATGCTGGACCCTGCTGGACAGATGACTTCTTTCTATCACCTTATAAGGATTGAGATGTTTTATTTCCTAATAACAAACATATATAAGGGATATGTGAGTGCTTCCTATATTCTATTTATTATTATCTCTATGCTATTTCTATGATAATTTCTATTAAAATGTACTCTTGCTCTTCAATTACAATTACCTATGTCTCTGTTTCAATTTACCTATATACTGTGTTCTATGCCATTTGTATGCATCAATGTTTCTTTCTGAAGCCTATTCTGCCTGAAATCCCCTCTTCTTTTTCTGTTAATGGCCTGCATGGAAGCTCTTCGATGTTTTTTACATTGTGCTTCATCTTGCTGGGCTGCAGAACCATTTCCTTTGCATCATCCATTCCTTCTGAAGGAAAGATGCCTCCATTGGTTTGCCTGAACTCCAAAACACACATCTCCTCCCATACCTGTGTCAAGGTTGTAGCTTTACTGGCAAGTTTGTTGTACTGACACTCAGGAAAAGGTTCAAATGGGTTCAAATGGGTGCCTGCAATTTTGTTAGGCAGCCTGCTCTTCCACAGTACATGTATTTTATTTATGCTGCTTTCCATGTAACAGTAAACAAAGGGATTAACAACAATAACATTCACATGAGAAAATAACATTCTGATGTTAAACTAACTGGTTAATTTTAATTTACCATTTCTCCACATGAACAACGGCTGGCATGTGATGAAAGAATCTGACATGGCCACTTGCTGTAAAGGAATTAAGTGACTTTGGCTTGGAAAAGTGACCTCATTATTTGCCCAATAGGTTATTTTAAGATACCAGGAAGGAAAACATCTTTGGTACAAATTAAAAACACTGTTTTGACAGTAGATTTTTAATGCTCCTATTTAAAGGTATATGTACTTGTAAAAATTGCATCTTTAGCAATCTGTGCAATTTCATTGTTGATAATTCATCAAGGTCTAAGTCTGTTGCTCACATTTGAGGCAGTAGGTCCTGTTGAATGCAACAGTATTTTGGTTAGCATGGAGTTATTGTAAACATTTCCATCAAACTTTTATTGATCGATCTCAGGTGCATCAGCCACATCCTGTTAAGGACATCAGAAAATATGGGCCAAGCCACCATTGCCACTGCCAGCTTACCCTATTGTCTCTAGCAACGAAATGGGACAACTCGGTGTGGCCAACTCGCCACAGCTAACTCGCCCTGAACAACATGTCATGACCAACTCGGTACAGCCAAATTGTCATGGCTAACTCACAGTGGGACAACTCGCTATAGGACAATTCAATATTTAATTAAGTAAAGTATTAATTTAAAGTAATTAAATTATTTTAATTTTTGTCATTCACATTTCCTTTTGTCCCTCCTTTTGCATGCAGTCTTTAATGATTCTATCCCACTATTTCCTCTACATTAGTGTAACTCTTGTCCTATGGCGAATTATCTTGTGACAAGTTGACTGCAGTGAATTGTCCCGCAGAACATTTGCCATGGCAAGTTGGCCGTGCTGAGTTGTACAACTCCTCTAGCAATATGGAAAATATAACATGACATGTAGTAACATCATAATTTATTTCCTTCCTTCCTTCCATTTATTTGACCCCCTTCTCATATTGAAATGACTCTGGGCAGCTTATAGCATTAAAACATTAAAATTCTAACAGATAAATATTTTTAAAACCATAGAAATGGAAATCACAATCTAAATAAATTTATAGTTAAATTAAGATCTGGAGGGAGGGAATGAGATGCATGGAGGAGAATGGGATTGCCTCTCAGTTCATTAAACCACCTCCAATGTGATGCCCTCTGTTTTAAGACCAAAAATCCCTTCGTAGATAGCAAATTGCATAGAATGCAATTTTCACCATGCCATAGTTCCTTCTAGTAAAAAAAAAAAAAAAGCTGGTTCACCAAGCCTGAAGATCTACCTCTTTTCTTATTTTAGAAAAGAACAGATTGAATCCAACTGCCACTAAGCATTATTACCACTGCAATTCCCTTGCATTTCACAGGCACCTTCTAGAGCAGGGGACCCCAACTCCCTGTTCCATGGACTGCTACCACTTGTGGCCCATTGGGAACTGTGCCATGCAAGTGACAGGTGAACTTGCAAACCTTCATTTGTGTCATAGATTCAGGCATGGGTAGAATGAATGGAGACAGTATTCGTTGGTGAACTTTCAACTCTTTATTGCATCGTGACTTCTAACTTGTATAACAACAACTCTGCTCTATATAGGCAATGCTAATGTGAAATAACCAATAGGAGCTTGTGAAACGCTAGCTCCAGTACCAATAAGAGTCCTTCGTTAAGGGCCAATCAGATTCTCAGAACCCGACCAATCCGATCTAGCTGCTTAACACCCAATCAGAAGTGCAGGGCCAGAACCCTGCACTTTACCCCAAGCTTGCCTTTATTCAACTATTTACATACATAACACCCCTTCCCCCTGGCTTCACAATTAGTTTGTGACTATGTGGTCCTATAAATAGGACGGTTGTCTCTTGGGTCTGTCAGATTTTCTTTGGACTGGCTGTGTGCAGTCCCGTTGAGGTAGGGTGTTGTTTTGTGGGGGCTCAGCTTCTTGTTCTGGTGTGATTTCCCTAGGAGCGTACGATTCTTCTTCCTGCTCCATTTCCTGGGTTTCACTTGATTCATCGCTTTCCTGGAACAGGTTTCCTGGCATATCGTCATCTTCTCTTCCTCCCCCCCCCTCAGTTTGGTCGTTGGGAAGTTGTTGGCTAGCAGTTATAAGTCGTGACCGTAATTGGTCAATATGTCTTTTCCATAGTCTCTCATCAATACATTTTCCAATATAGGATCTGGGCCCAGTCTCGCGTATTACCGTTGCTTCAATCCAAACTGGGTCGCCCGATAAATTTCTTGCATAAACGGGGTCGCCTACCTTGAAGGTACGGTAGCGTCCGCTGGATCCTGGAGGTTTTTCTGGCTCGTAAGCAGGGTGCAGTTGGTCGAGGCGGGAACGGAGTTTTCGCCCCATGAGAAGTTCAGCTGGAGTTCTGCCGGTTTCGCTGTGCGGAGTGATGTGTTGTAGAAGTAAAATGCGGTTTATTTTTTCGTCAAGATTATCATAGTCCAGCTTTTGTAAAGTCTTTTTTACAAATTGTACCATGCGTTCCGCTCGGCCATTGGTAGCAGGATGCGCCGGCAAGGTGAGCGCATGGCGGATGCCGTTGTCAGCAAGGTACTGTTCAAACATTAGCGATGTAAACTGTGGTCCGTTATCAGACACCAGGACGTCCGGCAATCCATGAGTTGCAAAGAGTCTATTGAGGACTTTAATGACTGCCTCGGAGGTTGTATTGGCCATTCGATGAATTTCTAACCAATTAGAGTATGCATCGACAGTCAACAGCAATGTCTGTCCTTTGATCGGCCCTGCGAAATCCAGGTGGATTCTGGACCAGGGTCCATGTGGCGTCTCCCATTCGGTCAGTGCAGCTTTTGGCGGTGCGTTGGTGGTTTGTTGGCACTTGGTGCAGGCCTTGACCCAATGCTCGATGTGTCGGTCCATGCCTGGCCACCAAGCGTAGCTCCGTGCGAGTGCCTTCATTCGCACGATCCCGGGATGTCCATCGTGCAAGATTTGTAACAGCGTCTTTTGGAGTCGTTCTGGGATGACGACTCTATCGCCCCAGATAACGCAGCCTTTTTGAGAAAAAAGTTCAGTCTGTCTTGTTTTAAATGGTGCGAAGTCATCTGGGATCTGATCCAATGGCCATCCACGCTCTACCCAGCCTAGGACTCGTGCTAGGGTGTGGTCTCGTTTAGTCTCCCTCGCGATATCTCGAGCGGTCATAGGAGGCGAGTTGAGCGTTTCGATTTGTAATGCCGATATTGTTGGTGCCGGATCGTCGAGGGTCTCTGGTAGTGGTGCTCTGCTGAGTGTCGGCATGGGGAATGGCTTTCCCCAGTCGATGTAACAATCGATAATTATAAGCAGCTAGAAACTCTGACCATCGAGTCATTCTTGGGGACAATATATAGGGAGTTGGTTTGTCGCCAGTGATTATCCCCAATAAAGGTTTGTGGTCGGTTACAATTGTAAATGTCCTTCCATATACATACTCATGCAATTATTTTACGGCTGACACAATTGCAAGAGCCTCCTTGTCTATTTGTCCATAGTTACGTTCTGCCTGGGAAAGAGTCTTCGAAAAGTATGCAATGGGAGCCTCATTTCCATTAGGTAGCACATGGCTCAAAATAGCGCCCACCCCAAACGGTGAGGCATCACAAGTTATAACCAAGGGTAATGTTTCATTATATTGCATAAGTACAGAATCATATGTAAGTAAATTTTTTACATTTCTAAATGCTTTTTCTTCTCGGTAACCCCAAACCCACAATGCTTTCTTATCTAATAACCGGTGTAATGGTTCAGCCACAGTCGCCTTATGCGGTAAAAATACATTGTAGAAATTGATAAGGCCTAAAAATGCTTGAAGATCAGTTTTGTTACGAGGTCTGGGAGCATTTCTAATCGCCCTTAATTTACTCTCAGTTGGGTGAATACCCTGACTATCAATGCGATAACCTAGAAATTCAACACTGTCGGTATACAGATGACATTTATCCCTTTTTACTTTCAATCCCGCTTCTTGGAATTTTTTAAGCACACATTTTAAACGATTCTGCAGAATTTTTTTACTAGGAGCTGCAATCAATACGTCATCAAAATACGGAACCACGCACTTGATTCCCTGTAACAATCGTTCTATTAAACTTTGGAATATTCCCGGGGCCACACTCACCCCGAACTGCAATCGGGTACATTTAAAAGCACCTCTGTGCGTTACTATCGTTTGGGCTTGGGCTGTTTTATCGTCCACGGGCAATTGTTGATAGGCTTGAGCTAAATCCAGCTTAGCGAAAACCTTTCCATCTCCCAGGGAATGAAAGAGGTGCTGCACCACCGGCACTGGATACGTGTTCTGTTGGAGGGCGTGGTTTAGAGTGGCCCGGTAGTCCCCACAGATTCGATTGACCCATCTGGTTTAATGGGGGTTACAATAGGAGTTTCCCATGGGGAATGATCAATGGGTTGCAGTACCCCTTGTTTAATTAGTTTGTCAAGTTGTTCATCTATCTTGGCCTTAAGGGCGAACGGAACTCAACGGGGCTTTAAACGGATCGGGGCGACCTTAGGGTCGAGGCTGAACGAGATTGGGGTCCCCTTATACTCGCCCAGACGATCTGCGAAGACATCGCTGAATTCAGACATAAGATCCTCCTCCCACTCGCAATCACTGACTCGGTTCACGCCGGCTAGTTTGATGCCGAGTGGCGCAAACCATTGGAGGCCCAACAAACTAGGCCTGTCCCTATCGATGATCGTTAGAGGTAAGTATGCCGTATGCTTTTTAAACAAGACGCGGACTCGACAAGACCCGACCACAGGGATCCGATTCCCTTGGTAATCTTTAAGGATAAGGCGTTGCATTCGAAGGTCTTGGCGTTGGATGGTAGGAATGAGCTGCTTTAATGTCTTCCACGACACCATCGAGAGGGACGATCCCGAATCAACCTCCATGTGGCAGGGTTGGTTCTCTATGGCTACTGTAACTCGAATCTTCTTAGCGTCCAGGGCCGAGGCCTGACCTATAGTGATAGTATGGTGAGCCTCTTCTTTCTGCAACGCTCGATATCTGTAGGAGTGGTTTGCTGGGTTTCGCCTTACAGGACGGTTTCCTGCCGATTGGCGAAAGTTGGTTCCCTTTGAGGCCGGGCTTGGTCCCGGTAAACTGTGACAGACTCGACCGATGTGGCCTCGTTTCCCGCACTCGTGGCAGAGTGCGTCACGGAATTTGCAGTCTGCCCTGGTATGGTTTGCCCCGTAGCCAGTGCAAGGGCGTGAGGTTTTAGGACGAGGGTCCCGGTCGGAACGCAGTCGATGGACCCCTTCTTCATCGCTGTCTGATGACGAAGAGAGGTCCTTGTGGTGCGTCGTAATGAGCTGCTCTTCCGACTTGGATAAAAGGTCGCCAGTCGGTGGGGTCGTTGGGTTTTGGCTTCGCCGTAGTTGCGCCGCAGACTTTTTGGTCGCCTCAGCAGCAGCAGCTTCGGCAATGGCGTCAGCAAGGCCGATGTCGCCCTTCGCCATCAGCTTGCTCTGCATGCCTGGTGCATCTAATCCCAGAATTAGGCGGTCTCTCAATGCTTCATCTAAGTCTGCGAACCCGCAGAGGCCTCCCAAGTGTCGGAGGTCTGCCACGAAGTCAGCCACGCTCTCTCCTTTTCGTTGGCTTCGTTGATAGAACTCGTGGCGTCTCACGAGTGTGGGTACGGTTGGCGCGTAATGGTCTCTCAGGAGAGGTTCGAGGTCGTCCCAGCTTATTGCTTTCACTTCTCGAGGCTTTGCGAGGGCTTTAGCCATTTTAAAGACAGCCGGGCCGCAGTATGTCAGGAACAGCGCCCGCTTCTTGGCTGGTGTGGCGTCCTTCAGGTTGTTCGTTTCAAGGAACATCTGAAAGCGATCCATGTAGGATTCCCAATCCTCTTGGGATGGATCGTACGGAGCGGGTGGAACGATGCCGCCGGACATGGCTTCCGTTGGTGGTGCCGTTTTTTTTTTTTACACGTGCTCTATTTTTCTTCCAAGTTCCTTAAGATCAGATGTCTCCAAATCCCACCTTCGTCGCCAGTGTCATAGATTCAGGCATGGGTAGAATGAATGGAGACAGTCTTCATTGGTGAACTTTCAACTCTTTATTGCATAGTGACTTCTAACTTGTATAACAACAACTCTGCTCTATATAGGCAATGCTAATGTGAAATAACCAATAGGAGCTTGTGAAACGCTAGCTCCAGTACCAATAAGAGTCCTTCGTTAAGGGCCAATCAGATTCTCAGAACCCGACCAATCCGATCTAGCCGCTTAACACCCAATCAGAAGTGCAGGGCCAGAACCCTGCACTTTACCCCAAGCTTGCCTTTATTCAACTATTTACATACATAACAATTTGTGTACGTGCAGAATTAGGTTATGCATGTGAAACCATCCCCTGCTCTTCCTCCCCCTGCCAGCCGCTGCTATTGCTGCCACTGCAAAGAATATGAAGGGAAAAACTAAGTTGCATTCTGCAAGGAAAGATCTATTTGCATAATATGATGTTTTAAAAAGTGCTGGAGGAAAGCAAAAACGGAAAAAGAATAAACAAAAACCTTGTTGCTGTGTTCAAAGACAAGCAGCAGTCCTCCCTCCGGTCCGCCGCCAATGTGGGAGCGCCGATCGCTCCCATTGGTTGATGCCATTTGACAGCCGGCTATAAAAGGGAGCTGTCAAACGGCATCAGCTTTCGCCGCCAGCTGGCTGTCAGATAGCCTCGGCAGCCGTGGTGACCCTTTATTTGCTAGAATAAAGTTGTTAGCCTTTAGCCTGGCTCCATCTCCCTTTGTAACCGCCGCTCCACAACACTTGTGGTGAACTTTGCATTTTAGTATTTTAGTATTTATTTGATCTGTCAATCGCTTGCAAGATACAGGTATAAGAATAAATATAGTTTTGAATACATGAGATAGATACTTATAAGAAAAATAAAAACAATAGGACAGGGACGGTAGGCATGTTGGTGCGCTTATGCATTCCCCCTACAGGCCTCTTAGAAAGGGGGTGAGGTCAATAGTAGACAATCTAAGGTTAAAGTTTTTGGGGTTTGGGGAAAAAACCACAGAGTCAGGTAGAGTATTCCAGACATTGACCACTCTGTCACTGAAGTCATATTTTCTGCAGTCAAGTTTGGTGTGGTTAACCTTGAGTTTGTATCTATTGTGTGCTCTTGTATTGTTATGATTGAAGCTGAAATATTCATTTGCAGGTAGGACGTTGCAATGTATGATTTTATATACTATATTTAGAGGAGGTGGCGTAGTTCTAGGTTTTCTAGGTCTAGAGTTTCAAGTCTGGTGGCATAAGGTATTCTGGAATGAGTAGAGGAGTAGAGAACTCTTCTTGTGAAATATTTCCGAAATATTTTTCAATTGTGTTAATATCAGATACATGATATGGGTTCCAGACTGATGAGCTGTATTTGAGTATAGGTCTAGCAAATGTTTTGTATGCTCTAGTTAGTAGTGTGATATTACCAGAGAAGCTACGTAGGATTAACAACTTTTAACAACTTTTAGATTAACAACTTTTAGATTAACAACTTTTAACGCCTTTTTGGCTATATAGTTTCAGTGGGCTCTAGCACTTAGATCACTTGAGATGAGTACTCCAAGGTCCTTGACAAAGTTTGGATCCTCAACAAGGTCTTGACTATTCAGCCTGCATTTTATTTTCTGATTTTTTTCTGCCAATATGTAAGACAGAGCATTTGTTTGTTGAGATTTGAAATTGCCATTTGATTGATCATTCTGATACATAGTCAAGGTCTTCTTGGAGGGTAGTAGTATTGTCTGTGATGTTGGATAGCTGTCATGACTCCAATAAAGAACGGACTGGAGCTGAGACAGCCAGGATGTGATACGACCATATTCTTTCACTTGGCTAGTGTGGACGCTAAAATGAATATTCATCAAATAACTAACATTGGCTTCCTGACAAGGAGTGGTGTAATAATAATGATTCATGGCTGGATGTCAAAGGGGTGATGTTGTAGTCATGAAAAGAAATAAATGGGCTCATTGAGCAGGGGAAAGGTGCAGTTACCATGTTTCTTTAATTTAAGGATGCCGGATGTTAGGCAGTGAAGCCAGACAGAAGGTGGTTATAGTAATTTTATTGTTATCCAAAGTATAACATGTATAAATACAGCTCTGGGTTTTCCTTGCAACCCAGAGCTGACTTTAAACATAATTTGATCGCTGTTACCTGTTGTGGTGGTGTGGAAGACGAATAAAAAACTTCACTAAAGCTACAGGAGTGAGTTGATATCTTATCGTTCACCCCCTCAATCTCGGAAGAACAGCTGACAATAGCTTTACATCATCAACGAAGAGAATGCAGTTGCTCTTAATATGATCATATTTTGAATATATCTTTCTTTTTTTTTTTCTGGGATCACAGTGACGTTGCAAAGGGCAGCAAAAGAGCCAGCTTTTCAGCTAGTCTGGTATTCTGTGACAACCCCCTGGGTGCCCTAAAGCACCTTTTTGCTTTCAAAAACAAAAAGCTACAAAGACCTTTTTTCATGTAATATGTGTGAAATTATCCTCGCATAGGAAGTCCTTTGAGTCAGGCATATATCTGAACTAAAGCAATGTGGGCAACACTGGATGGTAGCAAAGAGAATTTTCTCCAACACTTTGCTGCCCATGTCCTGGTCATTCAGAATTTTTGCAGGCTAGACCTGTTAATTCCTATTTGCGTAATAGTATGGCCATGTTTGGACCCAGCTCCCCAAACACGACAAACCCTCTGTGATCAAAGCAATGATGTCTTTATTATGAGTGCCAACAGCACTGGCAAAAAGTTTTTCTTTCACCACAGGCTAACCAGTCTGTCTGGCAGAGAATTGTTTGCCATACCTATTCATCTCTGCCCCCTGCCTTTTATCCCCAGAGCTAGAGTGGGGCTCCACTACCAGCAGTGACTCTTCCTTCCCAAGGATCGGCCCGTGGATTTCCACTCTTCCCCTCTGCCTTCTACATACCCGTGCATCAGGCACTGGACCAGCTATTTCTCCTATCCTCATCAGCCACCTCCAGACCTGGGGACTCTCCACCTGAGGGCTGACAGATGGCCCAGGTTCCATCTCTGTCTTTCAGTCTCTGTCTCTGTCTCTCTCTTTCTCTGTCTGTCTCTCTCTCCCATATCCATTCCCTCTTCCCTCTCAAAGCTCTATGGTTGCCTTGATGCTGATCCTGATTCCCATATCACCTCCTCATCTGATTTGGTGGCTGAAGGGGACGGCATGCAACAGGCCACTTCACTTGGATTCTATTGTATATCTGTACTGTATTTCTTTTGTTTCAAAGATACTATTCATCCTAAACAGATGTTTAAATAACCTTGATTTTAATTGAGGAAATTACAGAGAGGAAATCTTACAAATCTCATGTTGTCATGAAATTTCTACCACTTGGGGAACTGACCAGGCTTCTAAAGTTTCACCAACAATGAGCCAATCCTTATGGAAAGGATAGCTGTCAAAGAACAGCTATTTTTCCATCCAGCCATTTCTCGCTTATTTCTACTTAAACAGCCTAAGATCCAGCTTTGTTCTTCATTTCTGGCCCCTCTGATCCAATGTGTTTGATTGGGTTTTTTTTTTTCATATTTAGTTTCTTCCCATGATTTATCTCCATTCATCTTCTTTATAATTTAGAAGCTTCTTTCTATTTTTGTTATTGCTCATTCTTTCCAACGAGCTTTAATGATGTGCTGTAAATTTTTCACTTACATTTTCATAAAAATCTGGTTCAATGTTTAGGCTGTTACCTATATTTACTATTGCTCTATATTTCTGATTGTACAGGGTAGGCTTTCTGAAACCACCAAACTACTACTATACCTTAAGGAACATACATTTTGATTTATAGTATATATAAATACTGCTGAATGTTATGTCTTTTAAATTGAGTTTTATTTACCATTAGAGCTTTTCAAGTAATTTGTTAGTATAGTTTAAACATATGAGTCAACTTTGAATCCAGGATTTAAAAAAAAAGTTTTGTTGCTGTTACCTATAAAGTAACAAATGTTAATATAGTAGAGGTCCAATACAAATATTTTAAAATTGGCAAGGATTGATTCCTGCTTCACACACACAAAATATTTAGCAATCTATGTATTTTTTATATAAATAATTACATATTTAAATATCTACAAGTCTTCTCATTCAGATTTCATCTGAGCTGTTGATCTATTTGATTCCTCAAGAGTCCAAATGACAGCAATTTACTCTTGACTAGGATTACATGGAAGTAAGCCCTACTAATTTAAATAGGATTTGTTTCCAAGCAAAGTTTAGATTTGCAGGATGGTGCTACAATTTCAGTAGGTGTACTCAACTCAATAGGTCTTTCTTCTGAGTAAATGCACACCAGATCAACCCTTGAAATTATCCCTAATGTGTAAGTAAGAGAGGAGATTATTTTATTATGCTCAGCAGAGTATCTTTTCCAGCTCTCCCCCCACCCTTTGTGAAATGGGGCATGTGTAGGTTAGCAGTGCAAAAGGAAGAAGAAGGAGAAACATTTTGACGAATATGAAAACGGGAAGAGTAGATGAAACATTTTGAAGGGTTTTGGTCCAGAATTCCAAAATAAACAAAGAGGTCAAACAACCTTTCAGCCTGACTTCTTTTTTTCCCTGAGACATTA
Source organism: Hydrophis major (assembly GCA_033807585.1). Lineage (NCBI taxonomy): Eukaryota > Metazoa > Chordata > Lepidosauria > Squamata > Elapidae > Hydrophis > Hydrophis major. The sequence continues at coordinate 77,065,446 of CM066328.1, read as the reverse complement.
AGAAAAACATTTCAGAAAACAATGCATGCTGATGCTAATGTAACCTCCCTCGCGGGCCAGTTCCTGCCAAGAGCAACATTTCAGTGGATAAACGGTGGGGGTTGAAGAGGGTGAGGGAGAATAAGACTCAGGCTAGTAGATCAGGGTTGTGAAAATCCCACAAGACCAATGGAGGATAGTAAAGAGCTTTGTTTTCTCTCTTTGCTGCCATCTGATGGTTGACTGTATTTTTACATCCAGATCTGGAAGCCCTAAGAGAATGACTGAGGGCACTTTTCCATAGATGGATTTTATTACAAAATTATTACGGTTTCTAAATTCTCTACCTCACTATTAACAGCACAAATGTATATTTCCCCCCCCCCCCCAAACAAAACCCATAAGCACATCCCAAAGAAGGTTTCCAAAGCAGTTTTCAGGATCATTGTGAACATGCCCAAAGCAAAGTATTGTTTTAATTCATCAATGGCTACTTATGAATTGAAAGGTCAAAGGTCAGGGAACCATAAGCACAGATGAGGGAGTATAAATAAATTGAATTCACAGTGAATTCAAGATAATGAGACAAGAGGATAAGGAAAAACATACCCTATGAAGTTCCGAGAAATACAAAACATATTCAGACTGGCCCAATTTAGTTTTTCAACAGTAATTGTACTAGACATGGATATTGGAAAGGCTCCTTCTTTGGCAAAGTGAAGCAAAAAAAAACGTATAGTCTCCAAAGGGATGTTTTTAAAGAGTAGAGAGGCAGCAAAAGCTCCAAAGGTATGTTTTTCTGCCAACGGAGAGTGAAAATGATGGGAATGGGAATCTCTCTTGGCTTAATAATGCTTTTTGTGGAAACTCTTATGGGACAGATTTCCTTCCTTGGATTAAAAGCCATAAATCCTGGATCTAAACAGATCTAGCCATAAAATGTTACTTAGGATGATATAGCAGAATCTAAAATTAATCACATGTTGGAAAGCGCCACATTTTAATTGTAGGAGGAGGAGGAGGAGGAGGAAGGAGCTTTTGAATCTATTTAGCAGCCCCGGTTTCTCCACACCAGTAGCTTGTGTGTCATTTCCAGCTGCTAAAGAAATCAAGAGATTTGATGGTTGGGTCTGTTATCTTTTAAATAAATCTGAAACATTTTTGGAACATATAGTTTCCTTGTAATACATACATTTAAGCAAAACATCTAAAATATATGGCGTGTTGCCTTTTCTCTGTACCTGGAGCTTTCATAGGGGGTTTGGTCCTTCTACTGTACATCAGGCCTGTTATTCCCAGGATTATCTCATTGGTCTTTCTCTATAAGATAAATATGGAATTGCAATTACCATCCCAGTCTTCTTGGTATATCATTAAGTGCATATTCTTTTTCTGTCCTTCCAGATTAAAGGGATCAATGTCTATTAGTCTTGATGGAAGTGAATTTGCTGCTGAATGCCAACATTAGTCTGCTGGTAGACTAATGAGCTAATAAGACAGACTGCTTGACTAGATGGGCCAGGGATATAATCCAACATGGCACTGACTCAGGGGTGGGATTCTACCAGTTCGCACCTATTCGCTAGAACTGATTGTTAACATTCTAAGCAGTTCGGAGAACCAGTTGTTAAAAGAAATTACTGGCCTAATCCTGTGAGAAAGATAGGAAAGAAACATTCTGGTGTTGCTTACAGAAACTGCATCTCTGTTAACCCTTATTACATTCTTGGCAAGACTAGACTTCCTGTCTCTGGAACGTCTCTGGAGTTTTTTCCCCCCCACCTTTGCTGGTACTTTGCTTGTGTGGAGTGACCATTCAAAGTTACAATGGCATTGAAAAAAGTGACTTAATGACCATTTTTCATACTTACGACTGTTGCAGCATCCCCATAGTCATGAGAGGCCAGGCGAGAAAATGCGTGCCGTGATGTGAGCAATATTGAAAGAGATTTTATTAATTTTCTACAAACAAACAAGACAAACAAAACATTAAAACATCAACTCTCATATGTACATCCAGTGTGTCAGTTGGTTCATCAGTTTTGTGCATTCCTTTTGTAGTCTCAATTACAATTATGTTACATAACAACTCATATTGTCATACCAAACTTATATATCCTAATATCACTAAGAAAAAAGAAATTTTTGACTATACTTTTAATCATTCATGCTTTATGAGATAACAATACTTTAACCAGTTTATTCTGTAACAAATCATATAATCATACCAAATCAATCCTAAAAAACCCTTTATAAATATAATGTCAAATAACAAAGTAATAACAAAATAGCAAAATAAAGATATTCCTTACTGTCTAGCATTCTAAATATTCTATTATCGTATTTTATCATCTAGCCATTGATAAAAAAGATCCCAAATTTCATAAAATTGTTTATCCTCTTGTTCTCTAATTTCAAATGTCAATCTACTCATCTCAGCACATTCCAATATTTTCTTAATAATTTCTTCCTGTAATGGTATTTTCTCATTCTTCCAATTTTTAGCAAATACAATCCTAGCCGCTGTTAATACATTTACAATCAGGTATTTCAAATCTTTACTATATATATCAGGTAAAATTCCCAATAAGAAGATCTCTGGTTTCAAATCTATGTGTTTCTTTGTCATTTTTTCCAACCACATGCGAATTATAGTCCAATATTTTCTAGCGTCTTCACAAGTCTACCACATATGGTAATATGAGCCGGGTATCTGATGACATTTCCAGCATTTTTCAGATTTGTTCTTAAACATTCTTGCTATTCTTGTCGGGGGAAAGCAATGTGAGCAATATTGAGTTGGCCACACCCAGCCAATAACATGACCACCAAGCCACACCCACCAACTAAGCCATGCCCACAGAACCAGTTATTAAAAAATTTGAATCCCACCCCTGCACTGACTGCTTATATTCAGAATGTTCTTAAAGGTGTGTGTTTGTGTGATGCACACCTGTGATGAAGAAGAGAAGAAATTACCCACTTAAGCATATTATCTTTACTTCCATTTGTATGGATGTTTAAAATTTGGAATGAAATTGCTTATTAGTAGACTTGCAACATACATATATATTTACAGTCCTTGCAGTATGTATAAGTCTGTGGAGTTTCTCCGTCATCCAGGTCATGGTTGTCCCAAAGGTGCTTTTTTCAGGAGGCAACTAGACTTTCTTGTTTTTTTAATTTTGAAGATGTTTCTCTTCTCATTCAAGAAGCTTCTTCAGCTCTGACTGGATGGTGGGGAATGGAAGGATTTATATTCCTTGAAGACAGCTGGTCATTTGCATCCTTTTAGGGTCACTGAAGCACTTGTAGGTTTATCTGTGTCCTCAGGGCCACCTGAATAGTGCTCCTGGTTCCTGTAGTTCTGCACTCCCCCCCACCCCCCTTTGGAAATCCAGAAGCAAATTCCCCACTATTCTTTCAGAGCTGAAGAAGCTTCTTGGATGAGAAGTGAAAGGTCTTCAAAAGAAAAAAACAAGAGAGTCCAGTTGCCTCCTGAAATAAGCACCTTTGGGACTTTAAGTGTGTATGCTCAGCAGAGGAATTCAAGTTGCAGGCAGAAGAGAAGACAATGATAAGATAGTTTCAATGCAACTAGCTTTTTAGATGCTATGCTGAAAATGTTTCATTTGCAGTATTTTTTTAAGGCCAAAACTTACGGAATATGAATTGGAAAGCTTGATATTTTAATACAAGACGCTGGCAAAATTCTTTTGAAATAATGGGCAAGTTCTACTGAGGAAATTGTTCTATGACAGCCTTGCCTGACCAATGTATTATAACATATGACATCTGGTTTATTATATAACAGCAGCATCTCTATTTATGTGCTTTTTGGCCATACCTCCTCTCCTTCATCCTAATCAAAAAGTAGCAGGGGTACATAATTTTCCAGAAACTCAAGTTGGGAAGCATTGTCCCATATTTTCTTGAATAGATATATACCTGCCTTTGCTCTTTTGCAAAATATCTGGATTTAGAGGCTGCATCTTTCCCTGATTGACAACAACACGGCTGGGGTAAAAAATACAGGGAAATCAATCAGTATATAAATAAAGCCATCATTCTATTAATGACCACATTTGCCAGAATAAAAGGTTTACTTTGGATTCCTGGAGTGATGATGATGATGAAGATGATGACGATGATGATGATATCTTAAATCAGGGGTCTCCAAACTTGGCAACTTTAAGACTTGTGGACCAACTCTCAGAATTCTCCAGCCAGCTATGCTGGAGCTATGCTGGCTGGAGAATTCTGGGAGCTGAAGTCCACAAGTCTAAAGTTGCCAAGTTTGGGGACCCCTGTCTTAAATAAAGGGCCTCCAATTGTTACCACAGGCTTATATTGTTCTGAAGTAGCTTTATAAATATGGTGTCTGTTAGGAATGTAAGTCACCTAACAGCTGGGTTGGAAATATATAAACCAGGATAGACATTTTAATACTATCTCTTTAAGGGAATGCTAAAATTGTAATTGGGTGTGGTTCCTCAAACGGCCATAATATGGAGCCAGAAACCTGGGTTGTTCTGTCCTGAGTGTTGCTAGTTGCTAGTTGGTCGATGTTCTGATATTCACTGTTTTTGGTTCCTGCATTTTTCTCTATTGACTGTTGCTGATCGTAGTTCTTCTTGGATTGTAGTAAGTCTGTTACTGAACTGTGTATGATACTGGACTTTGTTATTTGGATTATCCCTGGACTGAAAATTGACTGCTTTAACTGAATGACTTGAACTGCTTGTTGGACTTTGCTTAACCGTTTACTGGAAGTAAAACCTACATTCAGTGTATCTGTGTACTGGTTGTGTGTTATTCTTCACCACTCTCACTACGCCTCCCTGTGTGCGCTCATTCTCCTAATGGGAAATTACCTCAACAGTGTCCTTCAAAACAAAAATTTGGAACAAGAGATCTCAAGGATGCCAAGTTGAGATGCTTTAAATAAAGTTGTGTTACCTGGCAAAGGCATGGAAATAAATATATAGTCTTTCCTGCCTTTCAGAGATTACAGTAGTGATAGGTGACTTATGGACATGGCACTATATCAGAGTTGTTTTAAAACAACAGTTGGTGAACACCAAGACAACAGTTGGTTGTAGGGAGATGAGCATTGCAGTTTTACCTGTCATATAGGTGACAGGTAAAAGGCAGGACTCCAAAATGGACAGAAAAATTGGGCTGAGTGAAAGGGAAAAGTGAACCGAGCAAGGGGAAAATAAATAAATTATAATTTAAAATTAATCTATAAATTAAAATAAATTAATTATGTGAGTAAAATATAAAAATCTACTTCCAAAAAGTCTAAAATAAGTTTATGAATGCTTCATATTTGAATGCAATTCCCTTTTATTGAACATGACAATAAGTTCTTCTGAATCACACACACACACATTTTATAGGTATATATTTACAAAAAAACAGACTTAATAAAACACTTTACAACAAAACATACATATAACTTTATAAACAACTTTACAAAAAAACCCCAGTTATTTACAAAGCAACACACTCTTACCACTTTATTCCTTAATGTGTGACATTTGAAAGGATGCAAAAAGTGTATTTAAAATGTAGATGAATCAATTTCAAAATAATTCTTAAGTTTTATTTTGAACAAAGTTCATCTGTTACATCTTAAGCACATACCATCTTGGATATTTTTCATCTTCTTGCTAATTCTTTCGGATAAGAAAGGAGTTTGCCTGGAACAAATGTGGTGGGATAAGGGTTGTATTTCTATAAATATCATGCTTGAATAACACATACATATTTATTTTTGTTAATACAGGCCATGCAGAAATAGATGCATGATAAATCATCCTATATATAAAATACATTATTTTGCGTAGTCAATGAAAAACCAGTTCAATTCTCTGGTTACATAAATGCAGCTGAATTTCATTATATTGACTTTCCTATTATCATTTTAAGTACTACTAATCTACAGCTACAACTTTGTGTGTTTATGTCGTCCAGAGCCTCCCATTATTGTCCTAATGTAGTTTAGCAGTTTTGGAGAGTATACCTCTGATTTGATTTAATGTTGCCATCTTTATTCTATTTTCTCTGTACTCTGTGTTGTGTTTTTATATCTTGTACAGGGTGTGTTGTATAAAATATATTGTTTCTTTTATAACATAGTTTTTCTATATAAACTCCAAGTGGCATAGAACTAGAAATAGTGGCAGTAGCTTAGAAATATGTCTAAAATACAAGCAAATAAAAAACAAGCATTTTAGACTGGAAACACATAAAAACCAGTAATACCTAAAAGGTTTGGCAGATCCCTCACATCTATTTTAAAGATAGTCTTCAACTTATGACCACAGTTGGCACCAGAATTTCTGTTGCTAAGCAAGGCGATTGTTAGATGAGTTGTGACCAATTTTATGATCCTTTTTTGTTGTGATTGTTAAGTGAATCACCATAGTTGTTGAATGAGCCATGCAGTTGTTAAGTGAATCTGACTGCCCTCATTGATACTGCTTATCAGAAGCAGTCATGGAAAATCAAAAGTGGCAATCACATGATCACAGGATGGTGCAATCATCATAAATACATCACAGTGGCCAAGCGATCAAATTTTGATCGTATGACCATGGGAATTGTCCATGGAGATTCTCAGTCATCCAGGTCATGGTTGGCCCAAAGAGGCAACTGGACTTTCTGATTTTTCTCTGAAGATGTCTCGCTTGTCATCCAAGAAACTTCTTCAGTACTGTTTTCTTTCATTGAGAAGTCTAGAGTTGAAGAAGTTTCCTGGGTGAGAAGCAAAATATCTTCAAAGAAAAACCAGTCCAATTTCCTCTTGAAAAAGCACCTTTGGGACAACCAAGATAATTGTGCAATGATCATGAGGACTCATTATAAGTCACTTTTTTCCAGTGTTGTTAATGTAAGGCATCCAGAAAGTATCCATGATATCAATCACTCCAAGACATTTTCTCTCCAATTGATTTATTTAGAAACAGTTCTGGCATGTCAAAGGCAATTTCCCAAAGTGAAATTTTTTCACATGTTACACGAAATCCACCTTCTCTCCTCCCTTCTCTCCTCCCACTTCTACACTTCATAAATCACAAGAACCAATTAACTGCCACTGGAATTTCTTAATACGACATACAGAATAACCTTGAACTTTTCAACTCCTCCAACTCTCTTAAAAAAAATGTGGCAGCTGAATTTCAAAGCTGACAGTTATAACCTTGAATAGTCATTAAATGGATGGTTTTAAGTCAAAGATACCTGTAAATTATCTGAAAACTTAATCCCTAAACCTTTTCTAAAAAAAAAAGATATCATGCATGTAAAATGGTCCCACTGTTCATGGATTATAGCCTAGTTCATTGTGGTCAACAACCTCCAAGGATTCCTGGACCATTTGTATGGCTCTGATTCAGAATTCTTTGGTCTGAGAGAAAAGGCTGGAAGGAACAACTACTGTTTCCTGTTCCAGATGTGACCATCCATATCAGTTGGGATCTCATCTACAAAATCACTTAGTTATTCTTAACAGAACCAGCACACTTTATTGAAGAAAACAACAAATACGTTCATTTCTTAGAGTCAGCATGTATATTCTTATGTAAATTGAAAGAGGATGACTATAGGGAATTCTTTCTTCTACTCAACCTTCCTCAAATCTAACTCATCTGTATACTGTACTACAGACATCTAGTCTGATCACAGACACATTCTTGTTCTTCAGCTTGTCCAGATATATGTGGCTGTTCCATGAGCAATATTAAGCTGTCACATAATAATGAATTAGATCAGAACCAGAACTGCTGCAGTGATTTATTGAAGAAGGTCTGTTTCCTATTTTCAGGACAATCTCCTATCTTTCAATTTTTGAGCAATGGAAAGCTGCAAATCTTACATCTATTACCAGTTGCTTTATAAGTATTCTGACAGTTCACCTACTTATGTATAAGTCTCAGCTAATAGGATCCAGATTTAGCAACATTTGAAAAAAGCCAAACTACATATTACATCCAGTGAAGGGCTGCCACTAAAACCATTGCATCTGTGTCAAATTCTCACATTGTTGGACTATCACCAACCTTATAACTGCATCAGAGCCTAGTCAAAAGCAATATGAGCTAGCGTGTGGGATAAGAAATTGGAGCAATATCGTCTCCCACACCCATTTGGAGTGAGTGTGATGATATTTAATGTTGAAGAAGCATCATTTGGAGTCTTATCCTGCTTCGCTTAATGTGCACCGAAGCATAAGATGACCTTAAGTGATCATTACAGCATTTAAAAATGTAGGTATGATTTTAGCTTGACAAGATATAATCCATAGACCATCCAATGTGGGCTGAAAGTTGGATCTTAGCCAGTGCAAAATGCACATCCCCAAACCAATTGTCTAGAATGAAGCACTTAATGAATGCATTTGTTTAAACATTCAACTAGTATGCCTTCCAAATAACGTTCTGACTTAATGAAACCACATTTGGAAAATGAATACACAATATGGATCCCCTTCATTGGCATAAAGCTCTGAGAATATTCAACAGGCTCAATTGCTTTTTGAAGAGACTATGCTCACAAAAAGGCAACTGCCATCATAAGTGCACCAATGAAAATGTAAGGTGTTGGACATTTTATCAGCAAATCCAGCATTTAGCACAAAGTAAACTTAGTCAGGAATGGCATTGTAACCTGAAAATGTCAGAAAAAAGCATTCGGCAAAACTCAGGGGTGACCTTGGACCTCTTTGCTGCTCTTGCCCCTTCTTTGAGGAAGTTCATGGCCCTGAGCTTCTTAATAAGGGAATTCCTATTTTAGTGTATTTCTGCTTCATTAAGCAACCTATTATACACCAGACAAGCCACATAGAGGACAGCTTGTTAAAAGTTTAATGAGTAAACAGTTTTCCCCCTTCAGCTTTATCTACAGGCATTCAGCCTTAAAGGAGACTCCGGGAGGCAGCTGAAGAGCCTCCTGTTCTTGTTTTTAACATACAAGAGACTCTGATGAATCTTGCTCTTTGAACTGGAATGGCCTCAAGGAGGAGGCTGATTTTATGCATGTGACAATCAGTCAGCCAAAGTCAAATGGACTCGTTGCAACAAATGAATTGAGAGTGTGTTATATATCCATGTGAGTTCATCCTATGAAAATGGCATCTGCCATAACATCATCGTGATGGGAATCAGTAGCCTTTCCTCCCCCATAAAGTATTTCCCCTACTACCACTATTTTTTAAAGAATAGTACTCCTCCTATAGGACGCTCTTTGCTTTTGTGCAGCCCCTTCACAGAAGAAGTTCCTCTTTCGGAAACTCTCTGTCCTCATACAATTGTTCCTAAAAACAAGCCATCAAGATAATATCTGAGTCCTATTAATTGAGATCTTAAGGAAAACTCTATTCATCTCTAAGATCTTGTCTTTTCTTTCCTCAATTCACCCTCTCATCCTTGTGATGAATCCCATTACACACAAATTTGATTAATAAATAATACGTAAATATTACTTTTTTATTAATTTACGCATATAAATATTACTTACAGGGACGTGGTGACTCAGTTGCTAAGACGCTGAGCTTGTTGATCAGAAAGGTCAGCAGTTCAGTGGTTCGAATCCCTAGTGCCGCATAACAGAGTGAGCTCCCATTAGTTGTCCCAGCTTCTGCCAACCTAGCAGTTTGAAAGCATGTGAAAATGCAAGTAGAAAAATAGGGACCACTTTGGTGGGAAGGGAACAGCATTCTGTGCGCCTTTGTGTTTAGCTATGTTGGCCACATGACCACAGAGACATCTTCAGACAATGCTGGCTCTTCAACTTTGTAAGGGAGATGAGCATCGCCCCTGGAGCCGGAAATGACTACCACGTATTTGTGAGGGGAACCTTTACCTTTAAATATTACTTAAATGTACAAGAATGTAAAAATCCCAGAAATATTTTCATTTCCACATTATGTTTTCTAAATATTGGATTTTGATTGTTTGGGTACTAGTTATCTGTAAATTTCTAGGTGTAATCCAAGATACTGGTTATCATTTATAAGGTGATAGCTTCTGTTTTGGAATTTCTAATTCTGGATATTGTTCTTTCCCAAACTGATAACGGTCTTTTCAAATGCCCTGCTCTTGTTGGATTTGTTTTAATAACAAAGCATTATTTCTCTGTTTTCAAACTTTATATATTTATAATGGATAAACAACTTTTCTTCCAGTATCCTGCAGTTATTGGCCCTGGTTGTTCAGTCAACAGTAGCATATTTGTCACCAGAGATCCAAGAACTCCCTACACCAAGAGTGGCCTTGTTGAACTGGGTAATAAATGATCCAGTATGTATCTCCTTATTGTTTATTGGAGATGTTATGTTTGGAGCACGGGCAAGAAAGAATGGAGACAAGCCTCTGAACGGTGAACTTCAGCTCTTTATTTACATAGTGACTTCTAGCAACCATAACAGTTTTAACCCGCCTTATATATATATGCAAACCCTGTAACTATTAACCAATAACCAATGAGGAGCGCTAGCTCTCATAACCAATAGAAACTCTCTGTTTAAGGGCCAATCGGATTCCCCGGAGTGGGCCAATCCGATCCGGCCATTTAACAGCCAATCAGAAGTGCAGGGCCAGAACCCTGCACTTTACTCCAAGCTCACGCTTTATTAAAACTTTGTACATTCACAACACCCCTTCCCCCTGGCTTCTGTTTGCAGGACACAGTTACATAGTCCTTTAGGTAGGACGGTTGTTTTATTAGTCTCTTTGATTTTCGCTGTGTCATTTGGCTGCAATCACGCTGAGGTAGATCATTGTTTGGCAGTGGGGCTGTTTCTGGTTCAGAGTTCATTTCCCCGTCGTTGCCCATGTTCTCTGTAATTCCCTGAGGTGCAACTGTTTCCCTCTCTGGTTCCACTTCCTGAGTCTCTATTATACTGTCATTCCCTTCGAACGGGTTTTCTTCTCCTTGGAATTCATCTTCTTCTGTACCTCCCCCCCCCTCAGTCTGGTCATAGGAGAGTTTAGGACTGCCTGCCGGAAGCCGCGATCATAATTGATCGATATGGCTTTTCCATAGTCTATCGTCAAGGCATCTTACAAGGTAGGATCTTGGGCCGGTTACACGAACTACTGTCACCTCCACCCACAACGGGTCGCCCGATAGGTTTTTAGCGTATACCAAATCTCCTACCTGGAAGGCACGACAGCGGCCACTGGATCCTATTGGTTTTTCTGGTTCATAAGCTGGGTGTAACCGGTCGAGGTGGGAGCGGAGTTTTTGTCCCATTAGCAGTTCGGCGGGAGTTTTGTTGGTGACGCGATGCGGTGTGATGTGTTGTAAAAAAAGGATTCAATTGATCTTGTCGTCAATGTTGTCGTAGTCTACCTTCTGCAAGGTTTTCTTCACAAATTGTACCATGCGTTCTGCTTTGCCATTGGTCGCAGGGTGCAGAGGCGAGGTGAGCGCATGTCGAATGCCGCGGTCAGTGAGGTACTGCTTGAACGACAGTGCTGTAAATTAGGGCCCGTTATCGGATACCAGGACGTCTGGTAGTCCGTGGGTTGCAAATAGCCTTTCCAAGGTTTTGATAACCGACTCGGAGGTTGTAGTTGTCATGCGATGAATCTCGACCCAATTTGAATAGGCGTCGACGGTTAGTAGAAAGGTGTGGCCTTTGGTCGGCCCCGCGAAGTCCAAGTGAATTCGGGACCAGGGTCCGTGTGGTGTCTCCCATTCAGTAGGAATGGCTTTAGGTGGGGCATTGCTCACTTCCTGGCATTTTGGACAAGCTTTAACCCAATGTTCGATTTGCTTGTCAATGCCCAGCCACCATGCGTAGCTTCGCGCAAGGGCTTTCATTCGCACGATGCCGGGATGGCCATCGTGCAAGGTTCTCAGAAACACTTTCTGGAGTCATTCTGGGATAACGACTCTATCTCCCCAGATGACACAGCCTTTTTGGGAGAACAACTCGGTTTGTCGAGTCTTGAATGGTGTGAAGTCATCTGATAATTGGTCCAATGGCCATCCGTGTTCTACCCAGCTTAGGACTGGGGCTAAAGTGGGGTCACGTTTGGTTTCTCTCACGATATCTCAGGCGGTTAATGGCGGCAAGTTGAGTGCCTCGATTTGCAACGTGGTTACCGTTGGTGCAGGATCGTTGAGAGTCTCTGGAAGCAGTGCTCGGCTCAATGCGTCGGTGTGGGGAATGGCTTTCCCCGGGCGGTATTGCAGCCGATAGTTATAAGCAGCTAAGAATTCTGACCATCGAGTCATCCTAGGGGATAATATGTAGGGAGTCGGCTTATCTCCAGCTGTTATCCCCAATAATGGTTTGTGGTCAGTCACGATAGTAAAAGCCCGGCCATACATGTACTCGTGGAATCTTTTAACGGCTGACACAATTGCGAGGGCTTCTTTATCGATTTGACCATAATTTCACTCAGTTTTTGAAAGTGTCTTTGAAAAATATGCAACAGGGGCTTCGTTCCCATTAGGCAGTACATGGCTCAAAATGGCGCCCACTCTGAAAGGCAAAGCATCACATGTTATATTTAACGGCAAAGTCTCGTTATACTGCATGAGTACAAAGTCAGAAGTGAGCAGTTTTTTCACGTTGCGGAATGCCTGTTCTTCTCGGTGACCCCATAACCAATTTGCTTTCTTATCTAACAACCTGTGTAACGGTTCAGCGACCGTTGCTTTATGCGGTAAAAATACATTATAAAAATTGATGAGGCCTAGGAACGCCTGGAGATCGGCCTTGTTTCTGGGAGCGTTTTTTATCGCCCTTAGTTTATTTTCAGTAGGGTGAATACCCTGGCTATCAATTAGGTACCCTAAAAACTCAACACTGTCAGTACACAATTTACATATTTTTTTCTTTACTTTAAGACCGGCCTCTTGGAATTTTTTTAGGACCAACTTTAAACGATCCCATAAGATTTTTTTTGTAGGTGCAGAAATTAATACATCGTCAAAATAAGGGACCACGCCCTTAATCCCTTGTAATAACCTCTCCATAAGGCTCTGAAAAATCCCCGGGGCTACACTAACTCCGAATTGAAGCCGGGTACATTTAAAGGCACCTCAGTGCGTCACAATGATTTGTGCCAGTACCGTCTTTTCATCAACAGGTAGTTACTGATATGCCTGAGCTAAATCTAATTTAGCGAAGACTTTCCCGCCCCCCCAGGGAATGGAGGAGATGCTGCACCACCGGAACTGGATATGCGTTCTGCTGCAGGGCGTGGTTCAAAGTGGCCCGGTAGTCCCTACAAATTCGGATCGACCTGTCTGGTTTAATGGGTGTTACTATTGGGGTTTCCCAGGGGGAGAATGGGCTCTAACACCCCCTGAGCTATCAGTTTGTCGAGTTGTTCGTCGATTTTTGACTTTAAGGCAAACGGAACTCGACGGGGCTTAAGTCGGATGGGAGCTATCTTTGGGTCTAGACTGAATGAAATTGGGGTCCCCTTGTACTCGCCTAAGCTGTCCACGAAGACGTCCCTGAACTCATGGATGAGGTCTCTCTCCCAGTCACTTCCGCTGACTTGGTTTATGCCGGCCACTTCAATGCCGAGTGGCGCGAACCATTGGAGGCCTAGTAGGCTAGGCCTGTCTCTATCGATGACAGTTAGTGGTAAGTACACTGTGTGCTTCTTGAAGGAGACTCGGACTCGGCAGGAACCAACGACGGGGATTCGATTCCCTTGGTAGTCCTTGAGGATGAGTTTTTGGAAGCGGAGATCTTGGCGTTGAATTGTGGGGATGAGTTGTTTAAGGGTCTTCCAGGACACCATCGAGAGGGACGATCCCGAGTCGACTTCCATGTGGCAAGGCTGGTTCTTGATGGCTACTGTGATTCGTATTTTCTTGGTGTCTAAAGCTGAGGCGTGACTGATAGTGATAGTATGGTTTCTGCAAAACTCAATTTCTGTAGGAGTGGTTTACTGGCTCTCACCAAACAGGACGGTTTCCTGTCGATTGGCGATAGTTAGTCCCTTTTGAGGCCTGGCCGGGTCCTGGTAAGCTTCGGCAGACCCGTCCGATGTGGCCTCGCTTCCCGCACTCATGGCAGAGCGTGTCGCGGAATTTGCATTTGGACCTGGCATGGTTGGCTCCACAGCCAGCGCAAGGGCCTAAAGGCTTCGGGTGGTGGTCCCGGTCGGACCGCAGTCGATGGACCCCTTCTTCATCGCTGTCTGATGATGAAGAGAGGTCCTCGTGGTGCGTCGTTGCAAGCTGCCCTTCTGACCTGGATAAAATGTCGCTTGTCGGTGGTGGTACTGGAGTGTGGTTTCGGCGTAGTTGTGCAGCCAACTTCCTGGTTGCTTCTGCTGCAGTAGCATCGGCGATGGCATCGGCAAGGCTGATGTCGCCTTTCGCCATCAACTTGCTTCGAACGCCTGGTGCATCTAGTCCCAGAACTATGCGATCTCTTAGTGCTTCTTCTAAATCGGTGAATCCGCAGAGGCCTCCTAAATTTCGGAGGTCTGCTATGAAGTCGGCCATGCTTTCTCCCTTTTGCTGGCTCCTCTGATAAAACTCGTGCCGTCTCATGAGCGTAGGCACGGTCGGTGCATAGTGATCTCGTAGGAGAGGTTCGAGGTCGTCCCAATCCATCACCTTCACTTCTCGGGGTTTGGCTAGTGCTTTAGCCATCTTAAATACGGTTGGACCGCAGTGCGTTAGGAACAACGCCCGTTTCTTTCCTGGTGTGGTGTCCTTTAAGTTGTTGGTTTCTAAGAACATTTGGAAGCGATCCAGTCCTCCTGTGCTGGATCAAACGGAGCGAGTGGTACGATGACGACGGACATGGTTCCATTGTGTAGCGTCGTCTGTCACGTGCTTGGTGTTCTTCGAAGTTTCGTTGGTTCAGATGTCTCCACATCCCATCCTCATCGCCAGTGTTATGTTTGGAGCATGGGTGAGAAAGAATGGAGACAAGCCTCTGAACGGTGAACTTCAGCTCTTTATTTACATAGTGACTTCTAGCAACCATAACAGTTTTTTTTTTTAAAGTTTTTATTAATTTTCTACAAACAAACAAGACAAACAAAACATAAAAACATCAAATCTTATATAAACATCCAGTGTGTCAGTTGGTTCATCATTTTTGTGCATTCATTCTGTAGTCTCAATTACAATTATGTTACATAACAACTCATATTGTCAATCCAAACTTATATATCCTAATATCACTAAAAAAAAAGAAATTTTTGACTATATTTTTAATCATTTATGCTTAATGAGCTAACAATACTTTAAACCAGTTTACTCTATAACAAATCATCTAGTCATGTCAAATCAATCCTAAAAAATCCTTTATAAATATAATATCAAATAACAAAATAATGACAAAATAAAGATATTCCTTACTATCTAGCATTCTAAATATTCTATTATCGTATTTTATCATCTAGCCATTTATAAAAAAGATCCCAAATTTCATAAAATTGTTTATCCTCTTGCTCTCTAATTTCAAATGTCAATCTGCTCATCTCAGCACATTCCAATATTTTCTTAATAATTTCTTCCTGTAATGGTATTTTCTCATTCTTCCAATTTTTAGCAAATACAATCCTAGCCGCTGTTAATACATTTACAATCAGGTATTTCAAATCTTTACTATATATATCAGGTAAAATTCCCAATAAGAAGATCTCTGGTTTCAAATCTATGTTTCTTTGTCATTTTTTCCAACCACATGCGAATTATAGTCCAATATTTTCTAGCATCCTCACAAGTCCACCACATATGGTAATACGAGCCGGGTATCTGATGACATTTCCAGCATTTTTCAGATTTGTTCTTAAACATTCTTGCTATTCTTGTCGGAGGAAAGTGCCACCTGTAAAACATCTTATACAAGTTTTCTTTATATGCTGTTGACATTGTCATTTTATAATTTTGAGACCACAATTTCTGCCATTTCTCCAAATCAATCCCATATCCAAAATTCTTCCCCCAAACAATCATAGTTTCTTTAACTTGTTCTTCCTCTAATTTAATTCCCAGTAAATAACCATATAATTTTTTAATCACCTTCTCATCAGTACCCATCAAGATCTTATCTAAATCAGTCTGTTTATCATAAAATCCCTCCGTTTTAGAATCTTCATCATACCTTGAGTGTATTTGTGCATATGAAAACCAATTCATCCTTATACCTTGTTCTTCTAAGTTTTGGATCGATTTAAGTTCACCCTTTTCATCCAAAAGTTCCCCATATCTAACTGTTTGTTCCTTCTTGTAAATTATAGGATAGGAAAATGCTTCAATGGTCGATAACCAAACTGGAATTTTCAAATAACATTGTCTTTTTATCTTCTCCCAATTTAACCACAAAGACTCCCGTACATAATGTCTTCTAAAATAACCCTGTGTTTTAGTTCCCTTATACCATAAAAAAGCATGCCAACCCAACAGCAAATCATGCCCTTCTAATGTCAACAACCTATGTTTCCTTAATGTTATCCATTCTTTGACCCACATCAAACTTGCAGCTTGATAATACAATTCCCAATTAGGCAGACCAAAACCTCCTCTAATTCTAGCATCTTGCAAAAGCTTTAGCTTTATTCTCGCTTTTTTACCTTGCCATATAAACTTCAACATAATTTTATTTAAATCTTCAAAATAGTCTTTTCCAAGCCTTATTGGTATTGTTTGAAACAAAAATAAAATTCTAGGTAAGATATTCATCTTAATTGTTGAAATTCTCCCTATTAATGACAATTGCAAGTTTTCCCACTTCTTCAAATCTGTAGTTATCTGTTGTTTAAGTTTAATATAATTATTCTCCTTTAATGTGCTACATCTTGTTGTCAAATATATCCCCAAATACTTAACCTTATTTGTAACTTGAATTTTCAAAAGATCTGCCAATTCTTCTCTCTGTCTCAATAACATATTCTTTGTCAAAATCTTTGTTTTATCTTTGTTTATTTTCAAACCAGTCACCTCTCCATATGACTCTATCCTTTCCAGTAACTTTGGAGCTGTTTCAATCGGATCTTCCAAAATAAAAGCTAAATCATCAGCAAAAGCTTGTAGCTTAAATTCTTCCTTCTTAATTTTCATTCCTTTTATGCTTTTATCATCCCTAATATTTCTATTCAAGACTTCCAAGGTCAACACAAATAACAAAGGAGATAGGGGGCATCCTTGTCTTGTGCCTTTTCTTATATTAATAAAATCTGTAAGTTCCCCCTCCATCATTACCCTTGCTGTCTGTTTATTGTATATAGCTTCTATTGCTTGAATAAATTTTTTAGCAAAACCCATCTGCTCCAATAATAATAACATAAATCTCCAGTTCACGTTGTCAAATGCTTTTTGAGCATCTAGGAATATCAAAGCCATTTGCTTTTCAGGATGAGCCTCATAATATTCCAAAGTGTCCAAGATTACTCTCATATTGTCTCTAATTTGTCTCTTTGGCAGAAATCCATTTTGATCTGAATGAATAAAATTATTTAAATATTTTTTAAGTCTTTCTGCTAAGATTGAAGCAAAGATTTTATAGTCTGCATTCAATAAAGAAATAGGTCTATAATTCTTAATTTGCAATGGGTCAGTCTCTTCCTTTGGTATAAGTGTAATATAAGCCTCTGACCATGTTTTAGGTATCATCTTTTTTAACATAACTTCATTCATAACTTCTAACAATGGGATGCTCAATAATTCTTGAAATGTTTTATAAAATTCTACTGGAAGCCCATCTGGGCCCGGAGCTTTCCCATTATTTTGTCTCTTAAATGCTTCATTTAGTTCCATCATTGTTATATTGCTTTCTAGCATTTCTTCAGTCTCTTTAGGTATCTTTGGTAGATTAGCTTCCTGTAAATACTGTTTGACTTTTCCTTCATCAATATTCTCTTGTTTATATAATTGCCCATAAAAATCTCGGATAATTTCTTTTTTCTCCTTATTCCCATAACAAACTTGGCCTTGTTCATCTATTAACTTCAATATTTTTCTTGATTCCTTCTCTTTTCTCAATTTATATGCTAGCCATCTACCTGGTTTATTTGCATCTTCAAAATAATTCTGTTTAGAGTTTCTAATTTTCTGTGCCAATTCTTCTTTCTCTATTAAATCCATTTTATGTTTAATTACATCCAGCTTCAATTTAATATCCTTTTTCTGTGGCATTTTCTGTAATTCTTTTTCAAGAGTTTTATACTCATTTTCCAAGGCCTTAGAAGCTTGCCTTTTCCTAATATTCTTTTTTCTTGTATAATCTATTATCAAACCTCTAGCATATGCCTTCATAGTGTCCCACACATTTTGCGTTGAAGTATCCTCTTTTTTATTTTCTCTAAAGAAAAAAGCCAATTCCTTCTCCATCCATTGTGTAAAATCTTTCTCCTTTAAAATAGTATTATTTAATGTCCATCTCGATCTTTTTTTTTGTCCCTTCCATTTAATTGTCATTGGGCTATGATCTGCCCAGGTACTTGTTTCAATGCTTGTTTCTTTAATATTAGATATTAGTTCTGTTGAGATCCAAATCATATCTAATCTGGACCATGATAAATGTCTATTTGAATAAAAAGTATATTGTTTAGCTTTAACGTTTCTTTCTCTCCAAATATCTTTTAAAGTTAATTCATCTGTCATTTTAAAAAAGGACCTTGGGAGAGCCTTTCTATTTTGCTTTGTTGTTGTTGCTATATAGTCCAGTTTATTGTCCACAATTCCATTAAAATCTCCCATCATAATTATATTAACATAGTCCAGTCCAATTATTTTCATGTGCAGTTTTTTATAAAACTCTCCTTGTTTATCATTCGGAGCATAAATTGCAATCAAGAGTATTTTTATATTATTATCCATTATTTCTACCATTAATACTCTTCCATCTTCATCCGAGTAAATCAATTTTGCTGGAATAACCTCTTTAATATATAAAACCACAACTCTTTTCTTACATTGAGTCAAAGAGGTAAATGTTTTCCCTAATTTTGGCTGTAATAACAATTGTTCATGTTGTTTTTTAATGTGAACTTCTTGTAAACAAATTATATCAAATTTTAATTTCTCTAATTTATGAAAAGTTTTCCTTCTTTTAACAGCTGAATTAAGTCCGTTTATATTCATTGTAATCAGTTTTTTTTCCTCCATGATTATGCTTTATATTTAGGTCTAACAGCTCTCGTGGATCTCACTTCACGCTGTTCTTTACTATCAATCTGTCCCCCTATTGCTCCTTTCTCTTTTTCAGTCTCCAGTTGTTCATCTTGAAACTCAATTAATGAAGCCTCTTTCTCTGCTTCCTCTCTTCTTCCTCCGAAAAATTCTGCATGAAAAAGTTCTGCTTTCTCAATTGAGTCAATTCTATGTCTCTGCTCTTGCCACGTAAACATTAATCCTTCTGGAATCAGCCATCTATAATTCACTTCGTTTTCCAATAGTATTTTGGTCAGAAATTGATATTCTCTTCTCATCTCTCTCACTCTTCTAGGTATTTGTTTCAAGACCACAACCTCTTTACCCTTGTATTTCAGTGTTTTCTCTCTTGCTACTTGTAATATTTGCGTTTTAATGGATTTTTTGGTAAATCTAATATGAACTTCCCTGGGTAATTTATTTCTCATCGCATATCTTGTATAGATTCGGTATATCTCATCTATTCCATCCATCATCTTTTCCTCTGTAATTTCCAAAGCATCTGCCAAAATTTCTATCATTACCGCTGCCAAATTTTCTCCTTTTTCCTCCTCTATATTTTGAAATCTGAGGTAAAATTCTGACCTTTCCATCTCCCAATTCAGCATCCCACCTTTTTCTTGTTCGACCGCTGTTAATCTGCTGTCAATATTTTCAATCTTCTTCTCTCTTTGTTTTCCTTCTTCCTCAATTTTTTGGAATTTCTCCTCATACTTAACCATCATTTGTTTAATATTTTCCACTTTTTCATCAGTCTTCTCTATTCTTTGTTCAATATTTTCTGTTCTTTGTTCAATAATATCTGATTTTGTCTTAAGTTCTTGAATTCCTTGCATAATCATCTGTAACTGTAAAGTTATTTTTTCTTGTTCCTTATCTTGCTTCAACATTGTCTGAATTAAACGTTGTCCTCCAGCTGGTGGGGAAGCAGAGGTAGAAGCAGCAATGCCAGATGGTATTGGTTTCTTGCTCATTTCAGTGTTTGCAAAACTTCAAATTCTTCTTAACTTTTAACCCAACTGGTAGGGCAGCCAATTATAATCCAAAATGGAGAACTCCAATAGTAAAAAACACGAAACCAAAGAAGAAACAGAAAAAAAGGAAGAAGACAGATCTTCGGGTTCTTCTAGACCCTAATCCAATTACGAGATAATTCACCATAAAAAAGGAAAAAATAAAAAGGAAAAAACAAACAAATCCAAAAATAATAATATTGATTAAAAGCAAAAGAAAAAGGAAAAAGCAAAAAGGGAGAGAAGAAAAACAAAAAACAAAAAATTCCTTCAGGTTCTTCACACCTTAATCCAATTAAGAAATCTCAATAATCCAAAAAATAATCCAAAAGAGGAAGAAGAAAAAAAAACAAAAAAAAAATCAACCACAACAACAGAATAATCCAAAAAGATAAATATGAAAAGCAAAAAAGTCCCAATAAAAAGGGAAAAAAAATAAAGAAGAAAAGAGAAAAAACTCTGAGGCTTTCCCTTTAAAATAAAAGGCAAAAATAAAAATATTACTAAAAATTAAGATTTAAAAAAAAAAAGCTAACAATTGGGGTCCATATAAGAAAACACACTGCACTTTGTTATTTATCCAAGGCTCTTGTTATGACTCTCTTCTCCAGCAACTTCAAAGCCAAACCTCAAGTGTTGATAACAGTCCAGGAAAGCACCTGCAATAATATTTTGCTGTGCTCTCCCTCTATCTTATCACATTAAAAAGTCCTTGAGATGAGGTCTTTTTGCAATTCTCTCCAATTCAGATAGAATACTTTCAAGCCTCTAGTTGGCAGTGTTACAAAGTTTCTTAATGCTCTTTCTCAGCCCCAACCGGAAAAAAGAATTAATATATACAAAAAAAAGAAAAAAATGACCAAAGGAAGCCTCTATCCTAAAAAAAATAAAAAAGTCAAAGGGAGCCTAAAAGTATATATATAAGAAAATTCAGTCCGGTTACCTAAGTCACAGTAAAATCTTTCCCAAAGAATATAGAAAAAAAAGAAAAAAAAAACACCCCAAGCCTCAATTTGACAGCACTTTAAAAACGCCGCTCAAACAATTTCAGTCAAAAAAAAAAAAATCCCACAGCTTCCTCCTCTCTTCAGAATGAACTTTCCAATCTCAGCGAATTTTCAACACAAAAGAGTTTTTCTCACCCAACCGACACACTTCAATCCAGTCACTTTCTTTTCGGAGCTGTCCCGACTTCAGCAGCTATGGAGGCTGCCTCTCCGCCGCCAGCAAAAGGGCTTCTTCCGAATCTAACCAGAGACTTTGCGATGTCTCTGGGATCCTGGAACAGTGCCCTTCACAATCACCGTCTCTCCGGGACGATTTAGGTCCGTTAGGACCGACCAGGGGCGAAAATATCAGCTGCGATCTCAGAGCCCCGAGATCGCAGCTGTAACGCCGGCACGAAGCTCCGCCTTCTCCCGCAACCATAACAGTTTTAACCCGCCTTATATATAGGCAAACCCCGTAACTATTAACCAATAACCAACGAGGAGCGCTAGCTCTCATAACCAATAGGAACTCTCTGTTTAAGGGCCAATCGGATTCCCCGGAGCGGGCCAATCCAATCCATCCGTTTAACAGCCAATCAGAAGTGCAGGGCCAGAACCCTGCACTTTACTCCAAGCTCACGCTTTATTAAAACTTTATACATTCACAACAGGAGAGACATTCTTTGTCTGGCTCCTCTGATGATACCTCTCCAGTATGGTTGAACTCTGGCGTAGCTTTCATCTTCCTTAGAACACACAAGCTCAACAACGACATCAAGATAGGGCCTCCTTGGAGGTTTTATTATTTTGGTTCCATTGCACATTCAGCCAGATATTTAGACCGGATTTGACATTTTTATCCATATATTGAGTCTCTCTCAAGTACCTGGAATTGGAAGAGGGTGGTATTTGATAGTGTTAAAGATATTATTGCAGGATGGTGTTAAAGATATTATTTCAAGTAAAACTGCATTTTGTAATTGGCTGGTTGATGCCAAGGGTGTTCAAGTACTGTTTCAATTGTTTTAGGATTGCACCCAAGGCACCTATTAATATTGTTACTATTTCTACTTTCCTTTGCAACTGTCATTCTATTTCTACTTGTAGGTCTTTGTATTTTGTGATTTTCTCCTTCTTTTCTCTTCTGCTGTCTTCAGGTGCTGCCATGTCTACTATCTAGACTTTTTAATCTTTCTTATTGACAATTGTTATTATTATCATTATTTGTGTGTATCCCTTTATTTGATACGATGTAGGACAGACAGTGTACTTAACATTCCCATTTGTTCCACAACACCATCTTATGATGTGAGAGAGAATGGCTATGGAGAGAATGTTCAGTTCCCAGTCACCCAGATGATTTCCGTCCCTATGAGAACTGGGATTTATGGTTTTCCAGTTTCTGGTCTAGCACTTTAACTATTGTTCTAAATATTAACTGAATTGGGGATTGTGTTTCAAGCAAAGACTTTCAAAGAAAAGCCACAAATCTAGTTACAAAATTTGCTTCTGAATCAAACATAAACTTGATCCTCAAAATCATTATTTTTCACAGCATAGTCTAACTATTATTTCAGCCTCCAGAAACCTAGCTTAAAATTCTTCTTAAAATAAAAAGGCAAAAAAAATAGAGGGAAGCTTTAGAAAAGGTGCATATTAAGGCAGGCTTGCAAAAAAGCAGGCATCCATCTCAAAGGTTTACACCGTCCCTGAGACTAAGTACTTCCATTCC
Source organism: Hydrophis major (assembly GCA_033807585.1). Classification (NCBI taxonomy): domain Eukaryota; kingdom Metazoa; phylum Chordata; class Lepidosauria; order Squamata; family Elapidae; genus Hydrophis; species Hydrophis major. The sequence goes on along the minus strand of CM066328.1, from coordinate 77,042,584 downwards.
AAACATCACTCTATTGACCACTCAGACAGGTGTCATTAATCTCCTTTCCTCCTTAAACTATTCACATAATCTCATTTTAAAGAGGAATGTCTAATCTAATGAAGAGGAGGACTGGAGTGATGCAGTAATGAATCAACTTCAAAAGTTTCAGTATATGCCAGGCCTCACCTAGGCTGAAAGCGCGTACCAGGAACAAAGAACATCAATCAGCAATACAACACCAGGGGCTACTAACTGGACTGCAGGCGTTGATTGGCTACTTTGTACCTACTAAAACTGACCATATAACACTGTTATTTGATGCACTAATATTTCTACTCATGTAACATAATGATTGGATAGAGTTCACTGCATGTGACGTATTACTGTGCGTTTTTAATAAAAGAGCTTCCTGAGCTCGTGATCGGAGCAGCTCACCCAAGATAGAACCAGCCTGGTGTCTTTCTTGATGCATTTGACCACCCAGTGAGAAGCCTTCCAAATGCGGAGCAAAGCCGCAAAGTGACATGACAACAGTCTTCCAATATTTAAAGGGCTGCTACAAAGACTCCAAAGTACCTGAAGGCAAGATAAGAAGTAATGGATGGAAGCCTAACAAAGAGAAATCTAACCCAGAATTAATGAGATAATTCCTGTCAGAAAGAACAATTAATCAGTGGAACAGCTTGCCTCCAGAAGTTACGGGTGCTCCAACACTGGAAGTTTTTAAGAAAAGATTGGACAATCATTTTTCTGGAATGATATAGGGTCTTCTGCTTGAGTAGGAGGTTGGAGTAGAAAACCTCCAAGGTGCCTTCCAATGCTGTTATTCCAATTATGTAAACAGATGTTGTAAAATAGGTGCTTGAGAGAATAATGATTTCAATGTTTCAAAAGCTTGTTGACATTGTTCTGACCATTTAACTGGTTGGGTTGGCTTTGGTTTTTCTATTTGTTTTCAGTAACTCAGTTAATGGCAGTGCAATGTGGGCAAATTTAGGTATAAATTATCGATAAAAGTTTGCAAAGCCCCAAAAACTTTGTACCTGTTTTCTTGTTTGGGGAATTTTCCATTCCATTACAATTTTTACCTTCATGGGATCCATCTCCAATCCTGCATTAGAGATTCAGTATCCCAAGTAGTCTAGTTTTGTACAATGGAACTCACATTTAGATAATTTGATATGTAAATTGGCATTTAATAATTTAGTTAAAACACTCCTCACCAATTGGACATGTTCTTCCATAGTTTTTGTGTAAATAAGTATATCATCCAAATATACTAGCACCCCACGGTATAAATGTTCTTGTAGTACACCATTAATAAGTTGCATGAACACTGGTTTCCGGTTTCGCGTGGCTTCGGGGCAGCAGGAATTCGCGACAGCTCACGATTCCTGCTGTGCTAGCCGTCGAGGTACCCCCGATCCAGATGGGTCAGGGGGATATGGCTGCCCTGTAGGGACAGCTGAAGAGAGAGGGGAGTCGGACAGGGGGGTGGGGGTGTCGCAGACCCCCCCCTTCTCCGGAAAAAACCCTTTTTCCCAAGGCGGTGGAGCGGCAGTCAGCAATGGCCGCCACGAAGAAGCCAGCAACCAGGTAAGATTGCGCTGGAGGAAATGAGAAGAGTGAAAGTGTTGTCTGAGCCAGGTCAAGTAACATCTTTTAAATTGCTTGGAACTGAGCTGTTTGAATTGCTGGAGGATACATTGTATCCCTAAGAAGAGCGAAAGCGGCGGAGAAGCTGTTAAAGGGAACTTTTTTTTTTCTTCACTCTCCCACCCCATGGAAACAGCAGAAATGTTTGGATATATTGGACATTGAAAGTGAATTGTTTTGAGAGTTGAAGCTAAGGGACAAAAGGATTTTTGGACATTGAAAGATTTAAGAAATTGGAAAACCCTTGTTGGAGGTATGGATTTCTGATTATTTAAAATTGATATTGCAAGTGGGAAGGGAGAGGAAAAAAAATTGGAGCAGAAGCTGAAAAAGGAGGAGATTGCCTAGAATCCCAAAGAAAGATATATGGTAATTGGACCTCTTTGATTAAACATTAACCCCAGAAAGAGAAAGAGAAGAAGGAAGAAAAGTATTAACTTTTGGAACTTTTTTTGAATTGTTTTTGATTAAAAATACTTGTGGTTGTTTTGGGAAAAGTTTCTCTTTTCATAATGGCATCGCTTGTGGATGAACTAAAGACTGAATATCAAAAATATAAAAAGGAAGATACTTTGGGCGCTTTGTTTCAATTCTTAGAAATGGCGTTATGTACTTATGAAAAGTTGATTACACAGCAGAAGGACTGGGACAAGGAAGAAGAGGAAGAAGAAGCCATCTTTGATGAACAATGGGTCCTTTCCGGAGAGGAGGAGAAAAAGGATAAGAAAAAGGGGATTTTAAGAATTATAAAAACAACCAAAGAAGAGAAAAATGAGCGAAAAGGTGGAGGCAAGGTTAGAAAGCAAAGGAAAAGGAGTAAGAAAAGGGAGGAGGAAAAACAAAGGGGTAAAAAGGGCAAGGAGAAGAATAAGCAAGAGAGAAATGTGGGGAGGAGAAGCCTCAATGGGGGGAAGCAAGATCTAAAGAAAAAAAGTTTATTTAGAGACAATGGGTGAATTTAATTTAGGATAAAAGAGGGATTCTGGAGGGTACATAAGATTGTGTTTTTATATGTGTATTTAGAGTATAAAATTCACTATGTAATTTTAGAATCTTTTAAACAGAATCCCAAGAAAAATTGTTATACGAAGTACTTTTAAGTTAGGGTAATGAGTTATAGACGTTACTCCAATTGGTGTATAGGAGAAGTATAGTAAAAGAAAAAAGATGAATGGATAGTTGGAAATAGAACAGACAAAGAATGTTATTGAAAATAGTCATAAGATATGAAAGGATATATAAAGGTTTTGTTATGGGTTTTTTTTTTGGATTTTGTATATTGATAAAAGGCAATAAAATTTTAATTAACAAGAAATAATTTGGATGAAAAGGAGAAGTAGGGATAAGATATGAAGTTAAATAGATAAAGTATTGATACTATAATTTGGAATTGTTATGTTCTATTGGTTTTTTATTATTATTTTTTCCTAGAAAAGAATTTATAAGCTGTTATGCCTTGATTCTTTGTGCAGTGTTTTTATAAAATTGATAAAAATGGTTTATAAAAAAAGAAAATGATAATAAGATATGGAAGGATATATAAAGTGAATATGATGTTTGAATTTGTGTCTGTGTGAAGAGTTTTAACCCGGGATCAGACAACCTTCAGAAAAGATCTTTTAGTTTTGTTTATGTTTTGTGTTTTGTATGTTTGTGTATTGTGTTTTCTGTAAAATTAATAAAATTTGTTTAAAAAAAAAAAAAAAGTTGCATGAACACCACAGGGGCCCCTTGTAATCCAAAAGGCTTTACTCAGAATTGATAGCTTCTGAGGGGACAATTGAATGTTGTTTTCTATTCATCCTCAGGTCTTACTCTCACCCGATAATATGCCTCGCGCAAGTCTAATTTAGTAAAGAAATGTCCAGTTGATAAGGTAGCCAACAACTCACTGATTAATGGTAACGGGTACAGGTTATTGACGTAGACCGTGTTAAGTCCTCTAAAATCAACACACAAAAATAGGCCACCATCTTTTTTTTCTTGGAATAGTACAGGGGAAGCTATGTGCGATCGTCTGGCTTTAATGAATCCCCAAGCTAAATTCTTGTCTAGAAAGTTCCACATTTCTGTCATTTCTTTCAGTGTCATTGCATACATCCGGGGTTTTGGCAATTTTGCCCCTGGAATCAGTTCAATAGCACAGTCCGTTGGGCAGCATGGTGGTAGAAGCTCACACTTTTGTCTCACTAAATACTTCCACCAAATCCTGATATACTGATGGAAAAGAGGAACTACTATGTTCATCTAGCAAACTAATGGGCTCTACCCTGAAACTCTGCTGTTGTACTTCTGGTTCTTTCTGTGGCAGTTCGGGTCCTACAGTAAGCCTCAACCATCAAAAATAACCTTCCCACCAAATGGTGGGTTTCCAACGATCCAACCATACTAAACCTAAAATAACTGCCTCTCACATTTCCAATACTACAATGAATCTTAATCGTTCCCAATGGGTTCCAATTTCTAATCAAATAGGATCGGTCATCATCAGAGCCGGTACTCCCCCTAACAATGACCCATCAACCTGCTTGAACTTCATGGGGGTAGGAAGGGGTTCTAATGGCACATGCAGTTCATCCACCACACGTTGACTAATCAGACATCTGGTACATCTGGTATCAGCCTCTAAGCCCTACATTATCTAATACCTTTCGCACCACCTTTTGCAAACTGTCATCGGTTCCTCTGTCCGAACCTCCTGTTCCTTCATCGGGCGGAATATTACCCTGCAAGAACACTAGTGCCGTTGGTTCCCAGCTGGCTCTCCTCTTCCTCCTTCCCGATCTCCAACTGCAATTCATCCTCCCTTCAGCCATGGTTCATTTCACCCAGGATTCCAAAGGAATGGAAGCCTCCGGAGGAATTACATGGTGTGAAGGGGGAGAGTTGACTTTCTCTGTCAGCTGTTCGTCTGATATTGAGGAGGTGCACAATAAGATATCAACTCACTCATGTAGCTTCAGTGAAGTTTTTTATTCATGTCCCACACCACAACAACAGGTAACAGCAATCAAATTATGTTTAAAGTCAGCTCTAGGTTTCGTTGCAACCCAGAGCTGTATTTATACACATTATACTTTGGATAATAACATAATTACTATAACCACCTTCCGGCCGCCTTCGCAGCCTAACATCCGGCATCCTTAAATTAAAGGAACATGGTAGCTGCATCTTTCCCCTGCTCAATAAGTCCATGTACCCCCATTTGCCTCATATCATTATTACAACAACACCCCCTTGACATCCAGCCGTGAATCATTATTATTGCACCACTCCTTGTCAGGAAGCTGATGTCAGTCATTTGAAGAATATTCATCATAATGTCCACGCTGTAACACAATCAATGTAAGGCAAGTATGGTCGTATCACATCCTGGCTTTCTTGGCTCCACTCTGTTCTTTATTGGAGTTGTGACAGTTTGGCCATCCCAATCTCATTTGCTGAAGCCTAGAGTTGGGTTAAGGGGAACAGTTTGTTTCCCAAGAACAAGGGAGCCGCACCTCACAAAACACCCCATCCCTAGTGAGAAGCATTGGTAGATTACAAGGAAACAGGCTTGCAAATTTAATACCTTTCAACACAGTCTCAATAGTCCTTTATAAATGATACTAAAACATCTACAGTCTCAACAATATAATAATCCTTTATCATTTGCAGTGAAAAAAAACACGAGTTAAGCATCTGGACAACTTTGAAAGTAACATGGTAAGATTTATTATAGTATGAGATTTATTACAGTCACAGATAGATGGGGTGGGTGAAAAGTATGACAATCACATGGTGGTTTGCCTGCCTAGTCCAAAAATTTGAACATCACACACTATCTAAATAGCCTAATAGACAGTCCTAGGGAACAACTCATGCTTGTGGTGCAAATCGGCACCAACAATTTGAAGAAAAAAATGAAAGTTTCTGAAAACAAAATTTAAATTGCAGAGAGGGCTCCTGATATTTAGGGTTGACAAACTAAGAAACTCAGGCAAACAAAGCTGAGTAGTCATGCCAGAAGGAGATAGAGGTGCCAGATGAAAGGGTTTAGATTTGTGAGGTTTAGGCAAATGTGTGTAGCCAATTAAGAAAGCCACAAGGATTTAAGCACATGCCAGAGAAAATCCAAAGATTAAACTGTGCAAAGGTGTTTATATGAAAACATCAGGAATCTTGAAGCCAAAATGAGCAATTTGGTATTCTCATTATTAGAAGAAATCATAGATATAGCAAGCTTTGTAGAAACCTAGCGGAATCGAAATAACCAATGAGATTCAGTTGATTCTGGAAGGAAAGTTGCCATTTATAGTAAAAGGAACATAGGGCCCCATGAAGTAGAATTTAAAAATGAAACCAAATCCTTTACTAAATCGGAGTAAGTTACATGTCAGCTCTAGAAAGCAAGTTAAGACTAGAGCTGTGCTATTGAGAAACTAAAACCGATGTACATATGGAAACATTTATGTATTTATTTAACAGGCATCTAAAAAAGAAACAATACTAAATAACGGTATTGGTCATCTTCATTTAGAATGGAAAAATGCATATTCTACATATGACAAATTAGCTAATCCTAGTTTAGCAACTGCTGTTTTATGACCATTTGCACTTAATGATGGTGATGAAAATGTAACTTTATGACCAATCCTTACAATTATGACTTTCAGAGATCTGTAAAGCATAGGAAAGCTGAAGTAAGACGATGAGCATCATTGTGGTTTCACTTAGTGACTGCTTCACTTAATGACTGAGTTGTCAGTGCCAATTGCTACTAAACAGAGATTACCTATATAGCTTGACTCCCTAATGATTATGCCATAGAACTGTTGTTCAGGAAACTAAGGAGACAGCGTAACACTGAATTTACTGTTAAATAATGCCTAGAATCTGGTCCAAAATCCAAAAGCTATTGAGCCAATTGAGAACTATGATATGTCTTCAATGTGCCTTAATTAAATATCTCAAAAGTTCAATAATGTAATACTTTGCTTCAGAACAGCAAATTTTAGATGAGGTAAATAAGTAGCAGTAGTGGGATTCAATGTTTTTTTACTACCGGTTCTGTGGGCGTGGCTTGGTGGGTGTGGCAGGATACTGTAAACTCTCCAGTCAGAGGTGGTATTTGCCAGTTGTCTGAACTCCTCAAAATTTCCACTACTGGTTCTCCACCACCTCTGATAGGTAGATAGGGAGGGAGAGAGAAAGAGAGATGATAGAAAGAAAGAAAGAAAGAAAGAAAGAAAGAAAGAAAGAAAGAAAGAAAGAAAGAAAGAAAGAAAGAAAGAAAGAAAGAAAGAAAGAAAGAAAGAAAGAAAGAAAGATAGATGATGGAGGTAGAAGTGAAAAGAAGGGAGATTTCAAATTGAAAATTATTCAGAAGTAAAATAATAGAATCTCAGTTAGAAAGTATACCTCAGATCAGGAAATATACCATAAGATTCAAAAGGAAAAATTAGTTTTTAATGGGCAGGGCTAGATATTAAAGGTGAGGGTTTTTTGAAGTCTTGCCCTAATAATATGACATACAACATAAACCCTGTGAAAAATTGTAAGCAGATTCTGTGAGTGACATGGGCAGTATCTAAATTTGATAAATTAATAAAAAGCTATAATAAAATACAAAAAAAGTCTTCAAGGTATAGAGTACATCATAAAGAACATTAAGACAAGCCATAAAATATCTTTAAATGTAGGCAGAATAGAACATTGATTACATTTTTGAGGAGAAAGATTGAATATATTAAGACAAACATTTGCAGTAGCAAATGAAATTATAAGGCAAATCAAAACCAATCAACAAACAAATAAATTGCTGTTCAGATGGATTCATTCAAGAATTCTCAAGTAATAACTTATAAATGAAAATGCCAGACTTTTGAACAAAATCATGCCCGTTGTCCTTAAAATCAACATCTCTTTGTCAATACTGTTCTCAAAAATAGCCAAGGTGACTCTGATTTTTAAAGGATTGTGAGAGAATAAGGAAAATCATAAACCAGGCAGCTTCACATTTGCTTCAGTGAAAATAGTTGAAAATATTTTAAAGAGAAAATAAGCAAGCCTTGCTGAATAAAGCAACAAGATTATTCTCTTACTATATATTTAGGGGGTCAACAATATTATAAGCAGAGATACTGTATATACTCGAGTATAAGTCGACCCGAATATAAGCCGAGGCACCTAATTTAAACACAAAAAACTGGGAAAACTTATTGACTCGAGTATAAGTCGAGGGTGGGAAATGCAGCAGCTACTGGTAAATTTCAAAAATAAAAATAGATACCAATAAAAACTTTCACTAGGACAGTTGAGAATAAGTTTGATGTTCACAATTTCCTCTTTGAAAGAGACCAGTAAATAGGGAACAAGAAGATGAAGAAAAAGAAGTGTGTTTTTTCACACTTTTCACACTGAAGTGAACAAAAATGGCATCATAGGAACAGGCTTATTCTCAGCCCAAAGGTTTGTTTCTGATTTCTTCCCTGATTTAAGGGAAATTTGGGAAACAATCTCACTATCATGAAAGGTTTGATTGATTCACTAACCCAAAAGATGATGATGATGACAGTAGTAGGCAGGAGTCACTCTCTCCCTTGCAAGAAAAAACCAAGAGCCGTTCTTATGATATCTCTCTCTCTCTCCCCCCCCCCAATAAAGTCAAGCCCTTTCCAGCACGCGCGCGCGATCCGCCCCCGCCGCTTTGCACCTTGCAAATGCAAAACCCCAGGGTTTTTGCATTTGCAAGGTGCAAAGCGGCGGGGGCGGATCGCGCGCGCGTGCTGGAAAGGGCTTGACTGTATTACGGGGAGAAAGAGAGAGAGGGAGAGATCATAAGAACGGCTCTTGCTTTTTTCTTGCAAGGGAGAGAGTGACTCCTGCCTCCCACTGTCATCAACATCTTCTTCTTTTGGATTAGTGAATCAATTAATTTGGGAAATGATCTCACTATCAGAAAACAACGCGAGCTGCCACCACCACCTCCTCCTCCCCCTGCTCCCGAGTGGACTGAAAGCAGCTGGAGCTGAGGAAATGAAGCTGAGTGGAGCGACCTCGGCTCACGTTGCTTTCTCAGCCTAGAGCTCAGAAAACAACGCGAGCTGCCTCCCCCTCCTCCCCCTCCTCCCGAGTGGACTGAAAGCAGCTGGAGCTGAGGAAATGAAGCTGAGTGGAGCCGAAGCAACCTCGTCTCGCGTTGTTTTCTCAGCCTAGAGAAAGGGGAAGGGGGCTCATCTGGACCAAGGGTGAGTCTCCCCCTCAGTTTCCCCTGAAGGATCTTCCGTCGCTTTTGCCTTCTCCCTACATCTTCCCTCTGTTAAAATCCCCCCACACACACACACACTTATTTTCGGTTGGATAGATTTCATGTCTGAGCATTCTCCCATGGCGGTGGGTCTTCCCCCCCAAAAAAAAACAGTTAAAAAAAGAAAAAACAATATATCCTCAAGCAAGAACTTTTCTGCTTCCGATTACCCCCATGCTTAAAAGTTGCAAAGGAAACACGGAAGCAGGGAAGCGGCTGCCCAGCTTCGGAGCTCCACACCATTTTTTTTTCAGAGGGGAATCTGACTCGAGTATAAGCCGAGGGGGTTTTTTTCAGCACAAAAAATGTGCTGAAAAACTCGGTTTATACTTGAGTATATACGGTAATTCAGTATTAAATATTAAATTCTTAGGTTTTCAAAAAGCTTTAGCAATCTTACAACAAAGGCTCCTGACCAAACCTAACTGCTATGGGATAAAACAGCCTTTTCTAAACCTGGCAGCTTAAAAATGTGTGGACTTCAACTCCCACAATTCCCCAGCCAACAAAGGGTCCCAGACAAAATTTAGGTCATTGTTGTAATATGCTATTGTAACAGAGAGGGAGAAATGGCTTCATACAGGTAGTCCTCGATTTGCAAGAGTTCATTTAGTGACTGTTTGAAGTTACAACAGCACTGAAAAAAGTGACGTGACATTTTTCACACTTATGACCATTGCATCCTTCCCTAGACCTCATGATCAAAATGTGGACACTTGGCAACTGGTTCATTTTTATGATGGTTGCAGTGTCCCGGCTGGGGTTTGTGCGATCACCTTTTGTGACCTTCTGACAAGCAAAGTCAATGAAGAAGCCAGATTCACTTCATGACCAGGTTACTAACATAACAACTGCAGTGATTCACTTAACAAATATGTCAAGAAATATCATAAAATGAAGTAAAACTACCACCTCTTACAATACTAGACAACATAATATCAACAGTGGACACCTTCAAATTTCTAGGTTCTACTATATCTCGAGGTCTAAAATGGGCACTTAACATCAAAAACGTCATCAAAAAAGCACAACAAAAATATGTTCCTTCTGTGCTAACTCAGAAAGCTAAAAATGCCCAAAGAGCTGCTGATACAGTTCTACAGAGGAATTATTGGGTCTGTCATCTGCACCTCTATAACTGTCTGGTTTGGTTCTGCAACCCAACAGGATTGACACAAACTCCAGAAGATAATTAGGACTGCAGAAAAAACAATTACTACCAACCTGCCTTCAATTGAGGACCTGTATACTGCATGAGTCAAAAAGAGAGCTGTGAAAATATTTACAGACCCCTCACATCCCAGACATAAGCTGTTTCAATACCTTCCCTCAAAATGACACTATAGAGTACTACACACCGGAACAACTAGACACTAGGACAGTTTTTTCCCAAAAGCCATCACTCTGCTAAACAAATAAATCCCTCAACACTGTTCAACTATTCACAAAGTCTTCACTATTGTTACTGTTAATCTTCTCATCACTCCTTATCACCCATCCCCTCCCACTTGTGACTGTATGACTGTAACTTTGTCGCTTGTATCCTTATGATTTATATTGACTGTTTCCTAGTATGATTTGATTGCTTATTGTACCCTATGACTATCATTAAGTGTCGTACCTTATGATTCTCGACTCTTGACGTGTATCTTTTTTTTTATGTATACTGAGAGTATTTACACCAAGACAAATTCCTTGTGTGTCCAATTACACTTGGCCAATAAAGTATTCTATTCTATTCTCTATTCTCTAAAACTCACTTAACAAATGTCTCGCTTTGCAGTATAAATTTTGGGCTCATGAGTTATGGTCATGAGTTGAGGACTATCTGTAATACAAGAGTTAGTATGAAGCAATGGCTCAATTGAAGGGATGGTCTTTGCTGTCCTAAGTAACCAGTGAACTGCTGACCTTAGTCTGCAGCTACTAAGCATAGACTCCAGAATATTGTGATTTGGCAGCAGAGCAGAGCAGAGCAGAGGAGAGCCATGTATGTGAAGGCTATGCTCAGGGGAAGCAAAGATTTCATAAAGGATGTTGTTCCTTTTGCCTTCCAGAAACAGTTGCCTGTCAGTTCTGATAATGGAGCACAAAATATATCTGAATCTGCTTTTAGGCTCAGGTAAGGAGGTTGTTTTCTTAACCGATAAGGGAGAAATGTCCAGCTCTATAAAATATTAATCTCTTTGGTTCTAAAACAAACAAAAGTACAGCACGATGTTATGCCAGCAGCTCCAAGATTGATAGAACTGCTGGTTGCCAAGCCCTGTGACTGATAAACCTGGCTGGCTAGCTGATTTGAGTTGCCCCAAATGGAGTATACCAACCACAAATAAGCAGCCTGCACATGATTTGCACTAAGTCTAGCTTAGTATAGCATGCAAAGATGTCTCTTGTGTGATTAAGTCAGATTTCCTCAATTCAGAGCCTTCCAGAAGTTCTGGAATAAACACCTCTTAGGGTTTCTCAGTGTGGCCAAGACAACTGGAAATTTTGGGAATTATATCCCAGTGAAAATGGCAGTAGCTGGCTTGAAAAAAGCAGAATTAGAAAATGTAATTTTTGAACATCTGTTGAATGAATCCGAGAGGCAAGATAGCAACTCTCAAAATAAAGTCACAGGAATAAACACCTTGTTTGTCATTGAAGAGAAGAAAATAGTTTTGGGGGTGAAGGTTTGCCTACTGTGCAGTGATTACTAGTGCAGTTAATGTTCAATATTACCTCATCTTCCTGGAGTCACCTTTTCAGCATAACAAACTGATGACAGGCCCCTGATACTTCAGAAGAGATAGGAAGCCTAAGGTAATGGATGGATGTAACTTCCTTTCTCCCTTTGTTTTGATTTTCTACTCATTACTCCAGAGCTTAGGCTGGGCATGACCTCTGACTGCTTTTTCCGTCATTCTACTCCTGCCAGATTTTATGTGGAAGTTAATGTCTATTGCCTCCAAGTCAGCCTTTGCTGCTAAATCTAGACATTAACCCATGCCTTCCATGAGAGGCTGAAGCCACAGGGCAGGCCGGGAGATAGCCTGGGGGAGAAAGAGTCAAGACGGAAGTTGTTATATCATTGACAAAGGTGGTGCTGAAGTATTGCTGACATTTCTGTGAAGGGAATTACTGAGTAACTTCATGCTGAAGACTCTTTTCCCAAGATTATAATTCTGAATTGCAACATCCCAAGTAACGGTCAGAATGGTTATAAAAAACAGGGAACAAAACTACAAAACTTGACATTTCAAATCAGTGGGCTCTTTTCTCCCTGTCATATTTGTGTGAAGTTGCTTTCCAAAATGCTAACTGTACCACAATTTTCTTCTAACTGATGAAAATCCTTGGGTTTTTTTTAATCCTTACATGACATTAAAATAGCAGAAAGATTTCCTTCCCCCCAAACTTCTCCCAAAGTTCAGAGTGGATGTGTGGAAAATACTACTTTATAGAACTATACCATTATTCTGAGATTGGCTAGAGCTCACTTTATTTTCTTCCCCTTCTTTGGGAAGTTATGGAACAGTTTCATATTTGCTATTTTTGGCTAAAATGCTTTTGTGTACAGTTGCTTATCATCAGCAGGTGTCTTTGGAATCAGTTCAATAGGGTCTAAGGCCAACATTTAGGAAAATTAATACGAAGGGGTCAATTAATCTTCCAGGCTGTCTCAGTGGATTCTGAAGTCACTGTATAATGTATTCTTCTGGAACTTTTACATTAATTAAAAGGAAGACACATTGCCTTGCATGGATTCTACATATCCCATGGGTAGATATTTCAGAAGATAGCACTGGGAGACATTAGCCCAAAGGGATTTATTCCTTGTTTTGAATCATCACGTTCCTTTTTAACCCATCTACAGAAAATGTCCAGGTTAGGATTCTTCTGGGAGCCAGAGAAAGGTATTGTTGATACAGGATAACACTTTGTTACCTTTTCATATTTCCTTATGTGATAGAATGCTATAGTCCTCCATGAATGACAACAATGACAAATAGAATTCATGAGACAAATGAAGCTTAGACATCAACCTGATCTGGATATAGGGATTGTATATTATCTATTTGGTTTCTGTGGTAACCCAATTCACAAGAGTGTCTCTGGGAAACTTAACAATTAAAAAAAACTATGCAAACAAAGAATTAAAAGATGCAATGATTACAGTAATAACAGAAGCAACCAAGGCCAACCAATACATCTAATTTAAAAGTCTTGAACTCTCTAAGGAGTCATCCCACAGTTTGCTCCAATGTTTTCCAGGTCTTTGGGAAATAGAAGGGTTGGGGACAGCTGAAAAAAATTGGAAGAATGAGGTTCCGTAGGGCAGGTTTTCAACAGAGAAGACATGCCTCCTTGGACCAATAAAGTGATACTGCTTCAAGGAAGTAATCCAAAGTGTGCACACTTGTGTTTGATTTCTGTTAGAACAGACAGATACAGATTGTACTGCAAGTAATAGAGGCCTAGCTATGAAGGGCTTCACAGATGATAATTCGCACCTCGAATGCATTTGAGGTGCATTCACATCTACTAGTGCAATGCATTATGGACCAATTGTAGCTTTGGATCAAGAACATTTTCAAGAACATTATCATGTATAGTGTGCTGCAGTAATGTAGATGGTAGATGAGCAAGGCAGGAATCACTGTGAATAGCGTCTCCCAATCCAGAATAGGCACAGTTGGCACGATAGATTTGTGTAAAGACCCTCCTGGATATGGGGGCCATTTGCTCTTGTAACAGAATCTGAGACTTCAAGAGGATCTCCAAATTGCACATCAGTATAACCCTTCCAGAATCAAAGATAGAGAACTTCCAGAATCTCAGATCCAAACCCCTGCAGGCTGACTCAAAACTTATGAGCCATGGTAGTGCGGTGGTTAGAATGCAGTATTGCAGACTATCTCTGCCCACAGCCTGGAGTTCGATCCTGATGGGCTCAAGGTGGACTTAGCCTTCAATCCTTCCAAAGTTGGTTAAATGAGGACCTAGATTGTTGGGGGCAATATGATGATGGAATAAACTGCCCAGAGAGTGCTTTACAGCACTCTCTTTACAGCACTCTAAGTGCTATTGTCATTATTGACCTCACCGAGATATATCATATAGGCATTAAATAGGCATGGAGAGAAAAATAGCCTGGGAAAAGTTGCAGTATAGAGGCCTTAGGCTAGATCTATTTCCTTTGTTCTCCCAAAATTGATTTGAAATTACTATAGAACATAGAAGATCCTCCACTCCTAAACCTCAAAGCCAATCGAGAAGTATATTATGATTGATATTTTGAAAATAGTTTCAAGATCAAGGTGATAATACTTTCTTTGTCCATACAGAACATTTTTAGATTGAGTTTGTGACATTTATCTATTGTCCAAGTAGATAAAGTTCTCTGGACATTTCCAAATTTTACTGGTAATTATTACCCGCCTGAACCAAAATAATTTCTAAAATGAAGCTGGCTTTGCAAATTCAGAAAGTTAATAGTGCTCACGTTCTATTGCAAAGCTTATTTTGTAGGATTTTTTTTCTTTAAGTGAGCCACTAAAATGACCCAGTGATAAGGTTAAAGATGTTTGCAAGAATTAAAGGCTTTTGGAAGTGTACGATGTTAATTTTTGATCCTGAGCTTATATTCAGAGGTTGATTTGAGAAATATATTAGTTTTGATTCTCTTGTGATCATTATAAACAAAGGCAGTGACTTATACTGGAGGCACTAAACATGATTTAAATGATTTTGTCTGGGCATCAAGCCAACTAACAACTTTAGTTTGCAGTGGAACTTTCTCCTCCTTCTCCTGGTGAAAGAAATATTATTATCATGTGAGAGTCTTAAAAGCTACCAATTTGGTTTCACTTCACTTTTACAATAAGACACAGCTCCAAATGGACAGTTGGCCATTGCTTCCTTTAATGTCATTTTTTTAATCTTCCAGACTATGGTGTTTTCTCTCTCTCTCTTTCTCTTTCTCTCCCTTGCTTAAGGCAGTATTCCATGGAGTCTCTAGGGAAAATTGTCTTGCATTTAAAAAGGATTGGAAGGCTGGTACAATGGCTCAACTGTTTGGCCTTTCACCTTTCCCAATTATGAGACACCATAAAATGCAGGATGAAAGAAATAAGGCTGATCACAACACTGGACACAGATTAAGTTTCTTGGGATTATTTTGATCAAATGCAGGCAAGAGATTGGATGAACCGATATTGTCGTTGCTTTTGTCATTATCGTCACTTATAGCTGATGAAAATGGTGACAGTATAAGAGATGCAAACTCTTTGTTGTGTGTGGTGAACATGGTGTTCTTTTATTCTGGACCCCTTTAGGACTCCTCAAATAATTTGTGTGAGCAGGGACAACAAAACCATCAATTCCAGACAAAATTTTGTTTATATTTGGAGGGGGCATAAAAGTTGGATTTGAAATCCATAATCTAACCCTTTGAGTGAGCTCATATTTTATAATTAACGTTCCCAAGTTGCTTGGTCTGCATATAATAAAATCATCCACATCAAGAAAAACTAGAAATGAAAATAAAATGTATACTTCGTTCAAAATCTAAACTATATAAAAAAAATCTCACATACACCTATGGCTAATCTAACTTAACCTAAATTAAACCTACCAGTATGACTAAAGTAATTGTTCCAAAGGGTATTGCTACTCAAAGGATTGCTACCTCCTGAGCCGCAGGAATCTAGCTGGTACATTTATACCAGGTGAGTTTCTAGGTTATCTCCAAGGCTGTATCATGTGGAATAAGTAATTCAGCCAAGTGAAGTATCATGATATAGTATTTGACAGGACATCTTGATCTAGCTAAAGTCAAAACTAGTAAATCAACCAAGTGCCAAGTTAGAAATCCTCAGAGAGAGCAAGATTGTGTGCAGTGTCAGTATTACTAGATTACCTTAGTATCTTTTGACAACATATACTCCATCCTGGATGGATAATCTGTTTAACTTTTGCAGCAATTAATTTAGATTCTCAACATCATCTATTTCTATCCTTATCCCTATCTCCATCTACACACACACAAACATATACACACACATTTACAGTATATACATATGTTCTTATTGATTTCAGCAACCTTTGACTCCGTATGTGCACAGAACATTCCATAATTTAATTGAATTCACTTTATCATATGCTTTCACTAAATCAAAATTTTCTTTCTCACATTTTTTTCATGAACTGCTAAGGAAAAACTATATTAGCAATTCTCTGTCCGGCATTGTACTTCCCATATTTTCAAGGAGTCACCTTTTACAACTTTTAATTAAAATTCTGGCAAATGCCTTCCCAGGCACACCTAACAATCTAATCCTCCTATAGATTTTGCACACATTCTTTCTATTTCCTTCATTATACAGGGGGACAGTAATAGTATTCTTCCAATTATCAGGCATAGATGCAGTCTTCACACACATATAACAAATTGCACAAGTGGTTCCATAGCAAAGCCATATCCAGATCTTAACTCTTCACTTATTCTATCTATTCTTACAGCCTTATTATTTTTAGACACTCCCCTTATATTTATGACTTCTTTTTCATCATTTCAAGGACACCACATTTATATATTTTTTAACTCCACTTTTTAAAAAGTCAGTCTCACATTGATCTCTAAATCACTATTTCCAGCACTTCCTCATGTTAATATAATTGTTATTATATTATTTATTCCACTATTATTTATGTTTTATTCTACTATTATTACAGTAGCTATTATTTATTCTACTCCCTGTTCTATTCCATGTGCTAGGTATTCCTTGAATACTCATTTCCATAATAACTTTTTATTTCCATATAAAGCACTCTGTATTTTTGCGTTTTTATATCTTAATTGTTCCTGTTTTCTTTGATTACATTTTTGCAACAATATATTTCTCCCTAGGCACATTTTACAATATCCTGTTATCCTGTTTTTGCTGAATTCTATGTATCTTTCCCCCCCTCCCAACAAGCATTATTTTTCATATTTCCACCTACAGTAACTTCACACACTTCTTTGGAGTCTGTAATATAGTTCTTTCTTCTCTTCAAGAAGCCAGAAAAGCAGCTTTTACACCCTTTTTCCTTAGATCCATGCTGGGAAATTAATCTTCTAATGCCTTTTCATGCAAAACACATATTTTTTTCTTCCTATAATTACTTTTTCATTCTAGTTTCTCTTGCCTTTTTTTTCCCCATGTCTTTTTCCCCCGACATGATCCATGTTTGGAGAAAATCCATTCTTACTATCTAAGATGCTACCACATCAGACAATATGTCTGCTATGAGCTGTGGTGATGCAGTGGTTAGAATGCAGTATTGCAGGCTAACTGTGCCCACTGCCAGGAATTCAATCCTGACCAGCTCAAAATTGACTCAGCCTTCTATCCTTCCAAGGTTGATAAAATGAGGACCCAGATTGTTGCGGGCAATATGCTAACTCTGTAAACTGCTTAGACAGGGCTTTAAAGCACTATGAAGTGGTCTGTGCTATTGCTATAAATGGCCTGTCCCACATTCAGAATCTGTCATCACCTTTGCATCCTTCCCAAATTTATCAAAAACAAACAAATCAATCCTGCTTTTTAATAGATTCCTCCCTCTATGTATAGGCATTGCTAAATTTAGCTGAAGCATTTATGGAGGTCCACAAGGCTTAAAGTTGCCAAGGTTGGGGGCACCAACTAGCACTTTGTTTTGTCGCCCATTAATTGTTTATTTTTTAACATATTTTTCTGCTGCCACAATCAAAATTATTCTTGGCAACCTATACAAAAATGTAATATAAAATGTATCTAACATAAAAATAAAAACACAGCAGCACTATAACAATGCAAAGACAAAATAAATAATAAATAAAAATATATCAAATTGGGGGAAGACTGTCCTAGTTTGATTTTTATGAATCTTTGAAAAACTAACAAGGAGGGAGCCAGTCTGATCTCCACAAGTTAATACTAATTACAAAAAAATAGTGGAAGGACCGGTTTCTTGATTTATTTGTTTCTTTAAAAAATGTTCTACTAAGGTTGTTTTGTCAGTTTTTGCTTGGGAATGATTGTGAATTTGTATTCCTTGCTTTCCATTTCCTGCTATGTCAGGGAACTTTATCTACTGTTGTTCTTTTAGACATTTTGTTGCTGATTTTTAAGAGTGGATGTGTTATTATTTTGATCTGATCGCTTTAATTGCCATTTAGATGGTTTGGTTTGGCTGCAGAAAGAGTAGATTGTTCCTGGTGTGGCTTCAGTGGTTTGTTGGCTTAAGGAAAATGCTATCTGCTATTTATAGTAATAGGCAGCCCATGTGTAAATTTGAGTTAAAGACAGACTCATTCTTAATGCAGGGACTACCTATTAGCACAAAGAAGAAAGATTAGACAATACCTACTGTTCCATATTTGCAGACTTGAAACCCTGCATTCCCATTGGTCCGTTTCAACCACTACCTGATTGGACAGCTGAGGCAGTTATGATTGGCTCGCTAAGAGTCTGCCGCGATTGGTCAAAACCAAGCGCGGGAGACTTGAAGCGGTGTCATTGGCTGCCAAGCCGCAGCGAACTCTACAAAAGAGCCGCTGCAGCTGCTATTGCTTTTAGCTTGTTCTAGCCGACAAATAAAGAGCTGTTGTTACTGAACTGAAGTCTCTCGTCTTTATGAACCCGACCTTCCAAACATAACACTGGCGACGAGGGTGGGATCGAGAAGACAATGAGACAATCCAGCACATGGCAAACGGCGCGAAACAACCATCAAGATGGCTTTTTTGGTTTCCAATGCAATGTCTTGAGCTGTCAGTGGCGGTGAGGGAAGTGTCTCAATTTGTAGTGTTGATAGTGTGGGAGCTGGGTCATCTTGGAGTTCTGGCAATGGAGAGCGACTCAAAGCGTCTGCGTGGGGAATGGTTTTCCCCGGGCGATGCCTCAATTGGTAGTTGTAGGCGGCTAGGAACTCCGACCAACGTGTCATTCTTGGGGATAGAATATGTGGAGTAGGTTTGTCACCAGCCAAGATGCCAAGTAATGGTTTATGATCTGTGATGATGGAAAATGGTCTTCCATACACATACTCGTGGAATCTTTTGATTGCAGATACAATGGCGAGGGCTTCCTTGTCTAGGTGACTATAGTTCCTTTCTGTTTTGGACAAAGTTCTTGAAAAAAAATGCAATAGGCGCCTCTGTGCAATTTGGTAGGATGTGGCTCAGAATAGCTCCTACTCCAAATGGTGAGGCGTCGCAAGTCACAGTTAAGGGAAGTGTTTCATTATATTGGATGAGCACTGCATCCGAAGTTAAAAGGTCCTTTACTTGTTGAAAGGCATGCTCCTCCCGTCGTCCCCAAATCCAGGAAGCCTTTTTATTGAGGAGTCTATGAAGGGGTTCATCAACGGTTGCCTTCTGGGGTAGGAAAATGTTACAAAAGTTAATGAGTCCCAGGAAGGCTTGAAGGTCTGTTTTGTTTTGTGGTCTCAGGGCATTTTTGATGGCAGCCAATTTCTTTTTTGTAGGGTGAATTCCTTGTGTGTCAAGGAGGTAACCAAGAAATTCAACTCTTTCAGTGCATAACTGGCACTTTTCCTTCTTTACCTTGAGGCCAGTGTCTTTGAACCTTTGGAGGACTGTTCTCAGTCGTTGTTCTAACTGACTCCTTGTTGGGGCGGCTATTAGCACGTCATAGAAATATGGCATGACCCCTTTAATGCCCTGTAACAACCTTTCCATCAGACTTTGGAAAATGCCCGTGGCAATGCTTACTCCAAACTGGAGTCTGTTACACTTGAATGCGCCTCTGTGCGTAACTATAGTTTGGGCTTCGGCGGTTTCAGCATCTACTGGTAGCTGTTGATAAGTTTGGGCCAGGTCAAGCTTTGCGAATATTCTGCCACTCCCAAGTGAGTGAAGGAGGTGCTGGATCACGGGTAGCGGATAGGCGCTCTGCTGTAAAGCGTGGTTTAGGGTGGCCTTGTAGTCCCCACAAATTCTCAAAGATCCATCAGGTTTTATGGGGGTTACAATTGGGGTCTCCCATCGGGCGTGATCAATGGGTTTTAACATGCTTTGTGCAATTAGTTTGTCCAGTTGCTCGTCAATTTTTGGTTTGAGAGCAAAAGGGACTCGGCATGGTTTTAGGCGAATGGGCGTGATGTCAGGGCAGGGATTAAAAGAGATAGGGGACCCCTTGTACTTGCCTAGCTGTTCACTGAAGACTTCTTGGAAATCCCAGGCGAGGGCCGCTTCCCAGTCTTCGTCTACAGTCTGATTGATGCCTGCCATTTCGATTCCTAATTACGCGAACCACTGTAGACCCAGTAGGCTGGGTCGGTCTCTGTCAATGATGGTGAGAGGTAGTATTGCGGTGTGGTTCTTGAAGGAGACCTGGAAATGACTGGAACCAACAACCGGAATTCGGTTGCCCTGGTAGCCTTTAATATAAGTCTCTGGGTGCTGAGTTTCTGGCAGCGGATGTTGGGAATCAGCTGCTTCAGGGTTTTCCAGGAGACCATGGATAGGGAAGACTCAGAATCCACTTCCATGATGCATGGTCGATTTTCAATGTTGACCTTTACATGGATTTTTCTGGTGTCTAAAGATGAAGTGTGGCCGATGGTGATGGTCTGATGTGCTTCTTCCCGTCTGGGTATGCCAGTAATTTTTCGGTTCCTATTGTACTGGCTCCACTGGTTGTTTGGGCGGTCCTGATTAGTGGTGGGGTTGCCCTCTGTTTGTTGGAGGCTGTTTTCCTTCCATTTGGGACTGAATCCTCTTTTGTTCCGGCATACTTTAGCAATATGCCCTCTTCTCTCACAAAAACGACAGATGGCGTCTAGGAATCTGCATTCGGATTGAGGGTGGTTTCTACCACATCTGGCGCATTGGAAATTTGATTTACGACCCCGCTGGTCTCGTTGTTCGTGCTCTTACCTGAGTCTATGGACTTCTTCCTCTTCACTATCTGATGAGGATTCGATATCTTCATGATGGGTGGCCGACGTGTATGTCTCTGATGGCGTTGCTGTCTCGTTGGTGGTTTGGTGGCTGGCCCCATTTGTCTGGCACATCTGTGCTGCTGATTTGTAGGTGGCTTCAGCTTCAGTGGCGTCAGCTATGGCATCTGCGAGAAAGATGTCTCCCTTGGCCATAATTTGGATCATGGGGTCTCTGAGGCCAAGGACAATTCGATCCCTCATGGCTTCTTCTAGATTTGCGAAGCCACATAGACTGCCTAAATTCCTTATGTCAGCTACAAAATCCCCAATGCTCTCACCTTCGCATTGATCTCTTTGGTAAAATTTGTGTCTGCGGATGAGAGGAGGTACTGCCGGGGCATAGTGGTTGCGGAGGATGGGAGCAAGGGTATCCCAGTCCATCGTTTTGACTTCAGCCGGCTTTGCAAGCACTTTGGCCATTTTAAAAACGACGGGTCTGCAATGCGTCAAGAAAACTGCTCGTTTCTTGCGAGGAATGGCGTCCTTCAGATTGTTGGACTCTAGAAACATTTGGAACCTGTCCATGTATGAGTCCCAATCTTCGCTGGCTGGATCGAATGGGGCGGGTGGTATAGCGCCGCTGGCCATTCTGCCGATGTCTGCGCGCTGTCAGCCACATGCTCTGTTGGTTGTTAGTGAGTGCTCAGTTAGCTCTGCTGTCTCCGAATCCCATCCTCGTTACCAGTGTTATGTCCTGAAGGATGGGTCCAAGAACGGAGACGAGACTCAGAAAGTGACTTCCAATCTGAGCAAATGCTCCTAGCCGCAGCATCCCCTTTTATAGAGCTGGCTGCGGCTATACGGCCAATGACAGAGGTTTGAGCTTGCCGTGCTTGGTTCACCCAATCGCGGCAGCCCGCTTAACAGCCAATCAGATCAGTCTGGAGTGACCAATCACGACCCGCTGTTAGCGGACCAATCCGCTTTGCAGGCTTTCAAGCCTGCTAGTCCGGAACAGTGATGATGAAAAATCTTCACATTTATGATTTTCACAGATTTGTAAAGCTAAAGAAAGCTGAAGCAAGATTATAAGCATGGTTGTGGTTTCACTTAGCAATCTTTTCACTTAATTACTGAGTTGCCCATCCCAATTGTGGTCTCTAAATAAGGAATAGTGTAAATAACTGAAAGGTGGTCAAGCAATTGATCAAAGAACTAATCCAATAATTAACTCTAAAAATGAATAAATAAAATTTTACTTTAAAAACTGCATGTTGCCCATTTCCTGGTTTACCATATTTGCCTCTTAGTTTGTAGGATGCCAGCAATTGTGGTGATTTACAAGGTAGATTCTATTTTAGAGATCTTAACTTGCATAATTTAGTGTGAGCATGTAAGATAAAATTGGGTTTATCTCAAAAGAGATTAATATGATGGCTATGTATGTTTGTAAACGATTCTGGTGTCATCTTGTCAATACAGGCCTGCAGGATGGTTGAGCGGAAAAATATTCTTTTCTTAAAATGAAATGTTTTCTTTGTGGCCAGTAGTTTGATAAGATCTGAGAAGAGCATTTTAGTCAAAATGCTTAACTTACAAAACTTTGTTTCTGTGATGACAGAGAAACCTTTTTCTTCACTATAAGAATTAGCCTTTAGGCATTTTAGCACTAGAGTGTCATGTCATAAACTTCTGTTTAGAGTTCTACTCCTTGTCTGTCACCTGCAGAATCACAGATGCATTTGGGAAAAGAAACCACACACCACAAATGTGCAGGTATGTCTGGGTCCTGTGGGGAAGAATATTCCCATTAAACTGAACACAGATACACAATTCCAATACAAGGACAAAGTTTTCAGGAAACTCTACTTTAGAGTGGCCTTTTATGTCCCAGCATCCTGTAATGTATTAGAACTACTTTATGACCTAAAATTTTGGGAATTATAGTCCAAACACACCTGGTGAGGGTACCGATTGGAGGAGGTGTAAAGCCATGAGGCCATTTTCAAACTTTTAGGGAGGCAATGATTCCAAAAATTCGGAAGTCCCAACAAAGATATTACATGCTGAGTTGTTGCCTTCAATTTAAGGCAGGCATTTAAGGGATGTCCCATTGATGGGGCATATTGACTTAAACACATTCTGAATTTAAAAATACTCTATGAGCATGCATTGTTGCATATGGTAATCTTTCTCAAATTGGAGAATAAACATGACTACAGAAATAAAATGAAGTTTGCTTCCGCTGCCTTGATGCTAAATATATTCATTTCAGAAAAAGAAGTATTTAAAGAAAATTGTATACTGTAAAATGAAAAATAATAAGTGTGTTGTATCTGTATTTTGTTTTTGGACTGCTTGTCCTGAGCATGCAGCCATAGAACTGAAGCCTGTGCCTTTTTAATTTTAATTGTTTTATTATATTTATATCTGACTGTTATGTTTATGTCTATATGTGTACCACTCAGAATTGCTCTGTGAGGGAGGGAGGTGGTTTCTAAATATGATTAAAAGTAAATAAAACATATAAGAGGAGGGAATCTGTGATGACCATTGTTAACTTTGATGATCCTAGCACACATGTCAATTTATAAGCGGCTATTCTTTCTTTTTTATTTCTGAAGATTTATTTGAAGGGCTGTTTAAAGACTATGACTTATGTCACCCTGGACTTTGCACAAAAATCAACTTCTAATAACACTGCTGGTTTCAAAGTGAGGTGAAAAAAAGCAGGTAGGATGAGGTGGCCCAACTTGGTTGAAAAGAAATGGAATAATTACAGGTTCTGTCTGTAAAAACCATGAAATGACCACTCTGTTCCACCTGGAGCACTACAAGTAAATAAGAATGAGCTAAGGTTCACAGGAATATTTTGCCTGGAACACTGTATGTGTCTGACAACTGTATATAAACCTCATTGACCTTCTCTAATTTGTTTGTTCAGCATAATATCTTGCTGGAATTGGAAGCCATAGCTGTTTCTCTTGGTTTGTTTAACTGACAAGTGGGAGAGGTAGAAATATAGCAGGTGAAGCTTTTCCTGGCATAGGGACAAAAAATTAATGCTAAATGTTTCACCTGCTAAATTTCTTCTTGTTAGGCTGAGACAATTATAAAAGGGAAGAAGCTGGCCAGAAAGTAGTTGGCAGCCTTAGATTGGGCAAATACTGATGTCATGATGGCACTGATAAAATGGCTCATTTGATAAATAATATAGGACTACATTGTCAGTAAATGGCTTGTGTTTACATTTTGCTGACAAACTATTTTGTTAACTGAGACTACCCAGGATTCTGGTCTTAGCTCACAGGCTTGGCAAATGGTATGTGTGACATAAACAGATAAAATGTTTGCCTTCTGGGGGTTATTTCTTGGCTATGGACAGACTCTAAAGAGGATTTGAGATGAGGCTTATATCATGCAATCTCTCTGCTTTCTTCATAGAATTTTATGGGTGGCCCAGACAATGTTATTTTCCATTAGCAATCCTATGATCCCCCATTACTTCAGTTATCTTTCCATGCAAAAAAATAATAATAATAGAGCATATATGTCATTTTGACTGAAAGTACAAAGAACTGCATCTGGACACACCCTCAATCAGCAGCTGCAGAAGGCAGAGGAGGCTTCTAAGCATCTTCTGTCATTCAAAAGGCCCAATGCAGCTGTTGTATCTTCAATAGATGTGATCCTTTTTTTAAAGAGAGAACTAATGGGAAAACACAGGTGGATTCGATATAGAATACAGCAACATCTGGGTCTCAAGAGATTCTGTGCATCAGGCAGGAAACTCATACAAATACAAATTTTGTTTGCAACCATCTAATAAAGTAAGATACATATTCAATAAGAACTCTGACAATATAATAAACTGTTAAAACAGCAATAGATTCAGGATAAGCATGAGGTGAATTTCCATTAGTACCACATTCTGAAGATCAAGCATCACTTTTCTTAACTAAGATCCACAGGAAAGTTGATAATTCCTGGAGAAAATTTCCTTCATCTTTCTCTGTGTTGGGCAATGCTTTAAAACTAAGCAGCATATCTACATGTTTTGGAATAATTCAACAGATTACTTGTTCACTGAAAGCCTCTTTATTAGAGTTCACAATGGATACACATGTCCAATAAATATTCTTAAGTAATCTTCAGAATAGAAACAGATGAAATTCTTAATTACATATCCAAATATTCACTTACTCAAAATGCACATTACTCAGATTAGTCTGTTCTGTTCCTGAGATTATATATAAAGTGGTTGTAATTTGGGAATAAGAAAATAGAATTAGCTTTTTGTTTTATTTTAAAAAGAGTATTGATTGTAGCCAAGTTGCCTTGTCCTCCGATATATTTTGTGGTTCATTCTCAATGTTGTTACATTTAATGCAGAGGTCAGCAGTTTCTCAGATACCTGGTACCACCTCAAACAGGTGCCACCTGTTTCAAACAGGTGAAATTCTTCAAGTAGGCAAATAGAATTTTCAGTGATTTCACCCGTAAAATCTTCCCTGTTCTTGTACAGGGGTCCCCAAACTTGGCAACTTTAAGACTTATGGACTTCAACTCCCAGAATTCTCCAGCCAGCTGTGCTGGAGAATATGCTGGAACATAGCTGGGTGGAGAATCTTGGGAGTTGAAGTCCACAAGTCTTAGAGTTGCCAAGTTTGGGGACCTTTGTTGTATGATATCTGGCCTGGGTTTTACTAACATTTAATTAGGTGAGCTGTAGAAGAAGCTCTTAAAAAGCACATTTAAAAAAGTGTTCTGAGCTTTGTTTTCCTATTCTGTGAGTATATGTACAAGAGTAAAATGAAGAATAATGTATTTGTTAATTAATTTAAATTAATTAAAATGGAACTGAATGCTCAAAATACATGTACTCAATGATATAAATCAATTTTTTCTTGTTTGTACAAGCCTTTTTGAGGGATGCAAATTAATAATGGTTTTCTTGAACCAAATTTGCTTGATGTCATTCTTCTTTAGATCTACACTACTCAAAAAATAAAGGGAACAATTAAACAACACAATGTAACTCCAAGTCAATCACACTTCTGTGAAATCAAACTGTCCACTTAGGTAGCAACACTGATTGACAATCAATTTCACATGCTATTATGCAAATGAACAGACAACAGGTAGAAAGCATAGGCAGTTAGCAAGACATCCCCAATAAAGGAGTGGTTCTGCAGGTGGTGACCACAAACCACTTCTTAGTTCCTATACTTTCTGGCTGATGGTTTGGTCACTTTTGAATGCTGGAGTTGCTTTCAGTCTAGTGGTAGCATGGGACAGAGTCTACAACCCACACAAGTGGCTCAGGTAGTGTAGCTCATCCAGGATGGCACATCAATGCGAGCTGTGGCAAGAAGGTTTGCTGTGTCTGTCAGTGTAGTGTCCAGAGCATGGAGGCGCTACCAGGAGACAGGCCAGTACATCAGGAGACGTGGAGGAGGCTGTAGGAGGGCAACAACCCAGCATCAGGACTGCTACCTCCGCCTTTGTGCAAGGAGGGACAGGAGGAGCCCTGCCAGAGCCCTGCAAAATGAGCTCCAGTGGGCCACAAATGTGCATGTAGCTGCTCAAATGGTCAGAAACAGACTCCATGAGGGTGGTATGAGGGCCTGACGTCCACAGTGGGGGTTGTGCTTACAGCACAGCACCATGCAGGACATTTGGCATTTGCCAGAGAACACCAAGATTGGCAAATTTGCCACTGGCACCCCGTGCTCTTCACAGATGAAAACAGGTACACACTGAGCACATGTGACAGATGTGACAGGGTCTGGAGACACTGTGGAGAACGTTCTGCTGCCTGCAACATCCTGGGGTGGCATTTGTTTAGGGGGCTGCACAGCCCTCCATGTGCTCACCAGAGGTAGCTTGACTGCCATTAGGTACCGAGATGAGATTCTCAGACCCCTTGTGAGACCATATGCTGGTGCGGTTGGCCCTGGGTTCCTCCTAATGCACGACAATACTAGACCTCATGGCTGGAGTGTGTCAGCAGTTCCTGCAAGACGAAGACATTGATGCTATGGACTGGCCCACCCGTTCCCCAGACCTGAATCCCACTGAGCATATCTGGGACATCATATCTCACTCCATCCACCAACGCCACTTTCCACCACAGACTGTGCAGGAGTTGGGGGATGCTTTAGTCCAGGTGTGGGAGGAGATCCCTCAGGAGACCATCCACCACCTCATCAGGACCATGGCCAGGCATTGTAGGGAGGTCATACAGGCATGTGGAGGCCACACACACTACTCATTTTGACTTGTTTTAAGGACATTACATCAAAGTTGGATCAGCATGTAGTTTTTTTTTTCCACTTTAATTTTGAGTGTAACTCCAAATCCAGACCTCCATGGGTTGCTAACTTTGATTTCCATTGATAATTTTTGTGTGATTTTGTTGTCAGCACATTCAACTATGTAATGAACTAAGCATTTAATAAGAATATTTCATTCATTCAGATCTAGGATGTCTTATTTTTGTGTTCCCTTTATTTTTTTTTGAGCAGTGTATTTCCAAGTACACATTTTAAAACTATAAAATTAGACCCTTAGAAATACCCCACCCCTATTCTTTGCGGGGAGAAGGAATATGGTGTAGATGAAATGAAGCATTTGGTGAAGAGCATCTTTCCCATGAAAAAAAGATGTGGGACAGGAAAGATAACTCTTTCCACCCTGATGAATAGCAGCATCTTACAGGCTATGATGATGTCAACATTATAGCATGTGTCATGACAACATCATGCAAATAATACATTAAAGTAATGATGTAATGACATCTGATGCAAGTACACAAGTCACATCAGTTGCATGACAATGTCATGACACAAGTTATTCTTTTTCTCCTCCTTCCCTCTCTGCAAACATCTATTCCAGGGGAGCTCCAAGCACCTATTCCTGACCAGTGGTAGGTTTCAATTTTTTTTACCACCAGTTCTGTAGGCATGGCTTGGTGGGCGGGCTTTGCTCATGCACGCACAGAGGGTTTGCTACTAACCTTCTCCTACAATCCTGAACTCTCCCTTTGTCTTCAACAGCTGACGTGTGGCAATCCGCTGTGCCACGCAAAGCAGCTGAGCTTCAAATCCAGGAAATAAAGGTCAGTATAGAACCTAGCCAGGCAGGAGGGCCCAGCAGCTGATCGTTGGAGCGAACTGAATCGCTCACAGATGATCCTCAGAGCTACCGAACGTGGCCGAACTAGTAGAATATTCCTGACCTTGAAAAATAGGAACTGGCAGATGGGAAAGGGCAAGGTGCCTACCCCTAAAATACAACCTACCCATTAGCTTTGCAGAACTGTAGTGATCTGAGCAAATAGAATTCCTTTGCGGTGATTTCAAATGTGATGCCTCTGGGACAGAAATGAATGGATGAGATCAGTTCTCAAACACATCTGACATCATGAGATCTTTTGCACTTAGTCCAGAATGAGCTCTATGTCTTGCACAAGAAATCCCAGAGACACCTGCTGGCTGCCACGGGGAGGCAGCCATTTAATCGAAATAGCAGTGGGGGATCTTTGGTCCTCTAGATATTGTTGGACTAAATTCCCATGACCCCTTGCCATTGTTAAAATGGCTGGGGCTGATGGGAATTGATGTCCACCACATCACAGAGGACAACACTTCCAGGAAATCTCCTTTAAATAGGATAGAAGAAAAAAAAAAAGCAATAGGTTATAAACACAGTCATAAAACCCTTTTCAAAGAACAGTTGTCCTGGATCTCTCAGCTGTACACTCTGCTCTTTCACCTTTCTGTAACAGTAAACTTACAAAGTTTAGAGAGATTTCTCTTTAAGAAGGGGTATACTCTGTGCCTAGCTGTTGACTTGCCTGAAGGTGAGACCTCTGCTTAAATTCATGGCTTCAGCTGTCAAAAGCAAAGAAAAGCAGCTTTTCCTTGCTTTGGGTAGAGTTTGACATCTTCCTCTGTCAGCAGAATTTAATCAGCAGTGAGTACCCACAGCCTCTGAGCTCCACCACAGTTCATTTGAGAGGGGGTGGAGGTTGGGGACAAATGCTCGGCAACAGAAGGGGAAGGGAACTTGAGGCACATATGCCTGAAGGCACATGATCTCACCAGGGCCTGGAGGAAATCTAAAGCTTTGTCAGTCTCATTATACTGTTTGACTCAGGGATTTCTGCTTTTATTAACCGCAAAGCTGAACTCTGTCTCTTTTAAAGATACCTGTCTCTTGCAAAGAACTTGTAGGGTTTTGATCTCCACTTTAAGTGGTTCACATCATAGTGTTTTAGTTTGCAATTCTGATGATAATAATCCAGCTATTATAAAAGTCTTCTTAGAACAAAGGGCTGTAGAATAAGAACAAGGCATATATCTGATTTCTAAAAGCTGGATGAATCCCTGAAGGAGTCTTCCTTATAGCCAACTAAGTTAAGAAGAGGACTTTCTCTTACTACTTTCACTAGGTGTGAATAATCTCATCTTTCACCCTTTTTTTTCTTTCTTATCAACTCATATAAGTAGAGGGAGTATATTACCTAAGTTTAAATAATTCACAGTAAGCATTTGTTCATTTATAGAATTTCTTGCCGTTCTAATTTGATAATAAGTAAGGAATCCTCCACTACAGCTTGACTGACTAGCGATCAAAGGATTTGCTCTTTTGTCTGTAGCACATCTGGTGGCTTACGATTTCAGTTGTACAATGATGCTGCTCTATGAACAATATTCCTAGTTAGTTAGTTCAGTTTATGGTGCTCAGAATGCTTCCACATTATGTGTTTTGTCGTGTCCGTTCGGCAAGGAGACCAGGAGGCAGTGACTGTGGTTTCAGCTCTTTATTAAGCCCCCAGAACCGATCTGGCTCCAAGGGAAAACTTGTGGCTTTTTATTCTCAAGCTGCGGCGGCCGCAGCCAATGGCACCACTTTGAATCTCCCGCAATTCATATCCGCCAATCGTGGGAGATTCTCAGCGCGGGGTTTCAAGAATGCAAATGAAGAATCAAAACGCGGGGTTTCAAGAATGCAAATGAAGGTACAGAACACCCTCCCCTCTTGGTTTGGTCCTACATAACATAATCCCGTAAGTAGGCGGGGCTCCGCACTTGCCTACTGGACCTGCGCAGGTCAGTCATTGGTTGGCTCCCGGCCGGTTCAGTCGGGTTCTCTGTGTCTCTTGGCCTCGTCGATGGAACCGCCTGGTAGGCCTTGCTGGGCCGCTTGTCGCAGCTCCCTCCCGGTCCAGCCGGGCTGGTTGAGCTGCGGTTCTCGACGCTCCCATCTGGTCTTTCTGGGCTGGTCGAGCTGGCCTGGCTGCTTCTCCCTGATGAGGCTTCGAGCTGGCTTCGAGCTGGCTGCTTGCTGGTGAGTATGGTTGGTTTTCTTCTGGGTTTTGGTTCCTGGGGTATTCCCTCCCCTCTTGGCTTGTGTTAAGGGGATTTTCTGTGTCTGGTTGCATGTCAGTTGTGTTTCTTGTGGCCGTTCTCGATCTTATTTGATCAATGTGGCGTTTCCATGCTCGTCCGTCAGTTGTTTGCAGCCGGTACAAGCGGGGGCCTGTCAGTTGGGTTATGGTTGATCACCCGTTAGGTTTTTTGCGTAGACGGCGTCGCCTGGCACAAAAGACTGGTGCTTGCTGGAGGAGTTTGGGGTTTTTTTCCGGGTTGTATGTGGGGTGCAGTCTGTCGAGTGGGGACCTTATTTTCCTCCCCATCAGTAGCTCTGCCGGGCTTTTGTTCGTTGTTGTGTTCAGGGTTATATGTTGGATAAAAAGCATTTTATTTATTTTGTCTTGGATTTCCCCGTGTTCGATTTTCTGGATGGTTTTTTTCGTGAATTGAACCATCTGTTCCGCCCTTCCGTTCACCGCCGGATGCGCCGGAGCTGTCAGTGCGTGTGTCGTATGCCCCGTTCCACTAGGAATTTTTCAAATTCCAGCGAGGTGAATTGGGGTCCGTTGTCTGACATGATGACATCCGGGAGGCCGTGGGTTGCGAATAGTTTGCAAAGTTCCTTGGTTACGGCCTCTGTGGTGGTGGATTTCATGTTGCTTACCTCCAGCCAGTTGGAGTAAGCATCTACGGTTACTAGGAATGTATGTCCCTTGGTGGGCCTGGCAAAGTCTATGTGGACCCTAGACCAGGGTCCCCTGGGGGTTTCCCATTCCAGGATCGGTGCCGTGGGAGGGCTCGGTCTGGTTTCTTGGCAGCGTTGACACCTTGCCACCCAGGCTTCGATTTACTTATCCATCCCTGGCCACCAAGCGTAACTTCTGGCCAGGGCTTTCGTTCTAACTATGCCCGGGTGCCCCTCGTGTAACAACCCCAATAACTTCCCTTGCAGTTTTTCTGGGATAACCACCCTATCCCCCCACAGTACACACCCTTTTTGCAGCGAAAGTTCCATTTGCTGGTTCCGGAATGTTTTGAATGCTTCATCGTTGTCCTTTTCTGGCCACCCTTTCTCTACCCAATGTAACACCCGCGCCAGACGTTTGTCTTTATTGGTTTCTCGGGCAATGTCTGACGCGGTTATGGGTAGATCGGGCAGAGTCTCTATGCTGAGGGTGCTCGTTGTGGGTGCTGGGTCGGTGTCTAGGTCGGGTTTTTTTCGTGAATTTTTTGTGAATTTGGTGAGTGGCTCAAAGTGTCTGCATGTGTAATAGTCTTACCGGGTCGGTGTGTGAGCCGGTAGCTGTAGGCGGCAAGGAATTCAGACCATCTTGTCATCCTGGGAGATAAAATGTTCGGGGTGGCCCAGTTTCTTGCCAGAATGCCCAGCAATGGCTTGTGGTCCATGATGATTGTGAAGGTGCAGCCGTAGAGGTACTCGGGGAACCTCTTCACTGCTGCGACGATGTCTAGGGCCTCCTTGTCCAGCTGGCTATAGTTCCACTCCGGTTTGGTGAGTGTCCTGGAGAAGGCGATGGGTGCTTCTCTTCCATCCAGGATTGTGTGGCTGAGGACGGCACCGACGCCAAAGGGTGAGGCGTCGCATGTGACGGCGAGTGGTAGGGTCTCATTGTATTGGATGAGGACAGCATCCGAGGTGAGCAGGTCCTTGGTTCTCCTGAAGGTGGCTTCCTCGTGTTTCCCCAAGTCCAGGTAGCCGTCTTGTCCAAGAGCCTATGCAAAGGCTCTGGCGCGGTCGCCTTCTGGGGCAGGAAAACATTGTAGAAATTAAGCAGTCCCAGAAACGCCTGCAGTTCTGTTTTAGTCCTGGGTGTGGGAGCCTCCTTAATGGCTCTGATTTTAGTTTCGGTGGGGTGGATGCCGTGCCGGTCTAGGAGGTATCCCAGGAACTCGACCCACTCTGTGTAAAGTTGGCACTTTTCCCTCTTCACTTTTAGCCCGGTTTCCTTGAATTTGGTTAACACCTCCCTTAGCCGACCCTCTAGTTCTCACTGGTTGGTTGCTGAAACCAGCACATCGTCGAAGTAGGGCACCACCCCCTTGATGCCCTGCAAGAGTCTCTCCATGAGGCTCTGGAAAATTCCAGGCGCCACGCTGACTCCAAACTGGAGTCGGTTACAGCGAAACGCTCCCCGGGGGGTGACTATGGTTTGCGCCTTGGCGGTTTCTGCATCGACCGGCAGCTGTTGGTATGCTTGAGCCAGGTCGAGCTTCACAAAAACCTTGCCTCCCCCCAGTGAGTGCAGAAGGTGCTTCACTACTGGGACGGGGAAGGCGCTTTGTTGTAAGGCGCAATTTAGGGTGGTCTTATAGTCCCCGCAGATTCTTACTGACCCATCGGGCTTGACTGGGGTGACTATTGGGGTCTCCCACTGGGCGTGGTCAATTGGTTGTAGGACCCCTTGCTTGACGAGCTTGTCAATTTGCTCGTCTACTTTTGGCCTGAGTGCAAAGGGTACCCGCCTTGGTTTTAGGCGTCTCGGGGGAATGTTGGGGTCTAGGCTGAAGGAGATGGGGGGCCCTTGGTACTTGCCTAGGGTGCCGTCAAACACTTCCTGGAAGTCCCGTGCCAGTTGCTGCTCCCAATCGGTCTCGGCGATGTGGTTGATGCCCATGACTTCGATGCCGAGCGGCGTGAACCATTGCAGTCCCAAAAGGCTGGGCCGGTCTCAGTCCACGATTGTTAGGGGAAGCTTTGCTGTGCGGCCCTTAAATATTACTTTGAATTATCCGGTTCCGACTACCGGGATGCGGTTTCCCTGGTAGTCTTTGATGATTAGTCTCTGGTTCTCCAGTCCCTTCTTGTGCATGGTAGGCACCAAGTGTTTGATTTCTTGCCAGGCGACCATGGAGAGGTAGGACCCAGAACCCACCTCCATCCTGCATGGCTTGCCTTCGATGCCTACCTCCATGTAGACTTTTCGGGCGTCAGTGGTTGATGCGTGGCCGATGATAACCATCTGGTGGGTTTCCTCCTTCCGCCGGGTCTCTCCGCCTCGTCAGGTTCGCCTGCTTCGGTCCCATCGGCTGTCGGCTGGGCGATCTCTGGCTCTGGGGGGTGTGCTGTCCCGTCTCCGCTCGCTGTGGTCCCGCCGTCTGGGGCTTTAGGCTTTCTTTAGTCGGCAGACGCGGGCAATGTGGCCCTTTTTGTCGCAATGCTGGCAGACTGCGTCGAAGAAACGGCACTCCGATCTCGGGTGGTTGCCTCCGCAACCGGCACACGCAGTCCCCGACTTACGACCTCGCTGATTTCGCTGGTCGCGTCCCGCCTGGAGCTGGTGGATTTCCTCCTCCTCGTCCGAGGCGTCGGAGGCGGTGTGGAATTCGCCATGGTGGGTGGTGGTCTCACGGTGACTTGCTTCCGATTGGGCCTCGGTCGCCCGTCCCAAGTCGGTGGTCGCGGTGCAGTCCCCGGCGTCCGATCTCCGCATGCGGTTCACTGACTTCCGGGTAGCCTCGGCTGCAGTGGCTTCAGCGATGGCGTCGGTGAGGGCGATGTCATCTTTGGCCATCAGTCAGCTCTGGAGGACTGGATCCCGAAGTCCGAGCACGACTCGGTCCCGTAGGACCTTGTCCATGTTGGAGAATCCGCACATGCCTCCTAGGTTCCGCAACTTGGCAACAAAGTCGCTGATGCTTTCGCCCGGTCTCTAGTCCCGCCGGTAGAAGTCGTGCTGCCTGATGAGGGTGGGCATGGCGGGGGCGTAGTGGTTGCGGAACAAGGGCTCGAGGTCATCCCAGTCCATCGCTTTGACGTCGGCGGGTTTCGTGAGGGCTTTCGCCATCTTGAACACTGCGGGCCTGTAGTGTGTCAGGAAAATGGCTCGTTTTTTCGGCCCGGTGGCATCTTTCATGTTGCTGCATTCGAGGAACATGAGGAATCTGTCCGTGTAGGATTCCCAGTCCTCGCTAGCGGGGTTGAGGGGCCTCCAGCTGATGTCACTTTGCCAGTGCGACCAGCTTCCAGCCACTGTCTCTTTCCTGGCCCAAACCAAGGTGGTGGCTGGAGACCCCTCACGCCGGTAAAGAGGCGTCATCTAGAGGCCACTTGTGCCAGCAAAGCGGGAGCAGCTGGAGCCCCCTCATGCCAGCAAAGAGGATGGGGCTGCAGGCCAGTGTCTCAGGGTGGATTCATGCCCAGCTGCACCAACAAAGGCCGGAAGAAGCTGCCTGCCATTTCCTGCTGCAAAAAATATTTTTAAAAACCCTGACTTTCAGACAGCGAGACCCAGCAAGAGATGAGGCATTGAAGAATCACCATTGCTGTTGCTACACAAAGGTAAGTCTAAGGCTCTGGCCATCCCCACTGCTGCTTCAGCCCACCTGTGCCACCTCACCTTGCCATGAGTGACATCGAGTTGGCCGTGATCACGCAGACACATGACACCCCCCCAGTCATGCCCACCCAGTCATTAGGAAGAACCGGTTATTAAATTAGGTGAATCCCATCACTAGGTCTACCTAGCTACAAAATTAAAGATCTCTAGCTCCAGGATGATGGGATTCAGGACATAATAGAATTAACCCTCTACCATCTAGCAGCAAAGATCACCACATTGCACAATCTCCTGGGGACATTACATCACCCTCCAGGCTTTAACCAAACTTAACCCAGACAACCTAAGAGCCAGCTAAGACCCCTACAACAGCCAATAGAATACATGTTCTTGCAAAGGAACAGGAAGTTCAAGTGCAAAGCTCAAAAGAAGGTACAAATACCCCTCACTCTCTTTTTAAAAAAAATTTAAAGAACAATTTTATTTACAAATTTAAAAATGTACAAATTCAAAAATACAGAAACAATAATATGTGAATAACACATAATTCTTTACATTTGTTATTGAATTTGATAAGTCCTAAAAATCATTATTGGCTAGTACTAGTTACATCTTCATTCATTATCACATCTTAAGCACTAAATAATTCACAATATACTCTATTTATTTTCATATTGGTTTATAACTACTCTTCAATTACAAATACATTCATGTTATTGAACTAGTAAACAGGGAAATATTATAAATGACTAATAATAATAGTAGTAGTAGTAACAGAGAAAAGAAGGTTTAAAACCTTTAATTGTTTTTATACATTTAATCTGAACAGCTGAATATAAATTGAATCTTAGGTTCATTTACGTGTTTCCCCTTTTATTATCTACCCACTTATACCATTTATCCCATATCCAGTAATGATCTATATCCTCCTTCCCACTGATTTTAAGCGTTAGCCTCTCCCATTGGGCACACTCATATGTTTTCTGAATAGCAACATGTATCGGTGGTACATTTGGATTCTTCCAATATTGTGCTAGTGAAAATGTGCCACAGTTAATAAATGGATGGTCAGATATTTTACTTTAGTGGGGTTTGATCATTCCTAACAAAAATAATTCTGGTTTCCACTCCAGCCCACACTCTATAATTTCTTCTATCCAAGCTTTTATTTTTAACCAATCTTTCTTTATCTCAGGACAAGTCCACCATAAATTAAAATATGTACCAATTTTCCCTTTACATTTCCAACAGCAGGGTTGGCTGTCAGAAATATTTTGGCCAATCTAGAGGGTGCCAGATGCCATCCATACATCATTTTGTATAGATTCTCCTTATATGCTACTAATTTGGTTAATGTCAGGTTTTTCTGCCAGATTTCTTCCCAGGCATCCAGATCGATACTATAACCAAAAATTTTTTCCCAAGCTAACATAGGAACTTTCAAAATTTTCTCGGCCATTTCATGTTCTAGTAAATAATTATATAATTTAGAAATCAAACTTTTCTCAGGGTTTAAAAGTATTTTATCTAAATGTGTGTCTTTTACCTCAATTCCATATTCCTTTACATCTTTGTTATAGTTTTATAACAGTTTTAATTTAACAGTTATCAGTTTTACTTGAAAATATGACCAGTTATCAATAACTATCTCTTGTGTTTCTAGTTACTGTTTTGTTTTAATTCTTCCATCACTATCTAATATTTGGTAATGTTTAAATTTTTTACTAATATCCATCGTATTTAAATGAAACATCGCCTCCATTGTTGAAAACCACCTCGGAATTTTGGTATAATGATTCCTTCTTATATCAGTCCAAATTTTAATTAAAGACTTTCGGAATACATGTCTAGTAAAATATATATTATTTTTACTATTCGGGTTCCATAAAAATGCATGCCAACCTAGCTGTAAGTCATGTCTCTCCAATTGTTTCAGTAATTTAGTATAGTTATCCTCTTGCAGATTTAATGTTCTAGCTCTTAACCAAATTCCTAAATATTTAATTTTATTTATAATTTGTAATCCCATCTTTTCTTCCAATTTTTTTTGTTTACTATTTGTTATGTTTTTAACTAGCATTTTGGTTTTAAGCTTATTGATTTTAAATCCTGCTAATTTACCGAATTTATCTATTTCATTTAGTAAAACTGATCCTGAGTCTATTGGATTTTCTATAACAAAAGCCATATCATCTGCAAAGGCTTGTAATTGATAATCTTGACTTTTAATTTTAATTCCTTTAATTTCTTTATTTGATCTAATTCTGTCCAGCAAATTTTCCAAAATTGTTATAAAAAGCAGAGGTGAAAGCGGGCATTCCTGTCTGACCCTCTTCCTTATCTTTAATGATTTGGTAATTTCTCCATTTAATAATACATTAGCCTTTTGTGTGGCATAAATTGCATTCAATATTTTTACAAAATTATCTCCATAATCCATCAGATTAATTTGCTTTTTCATAAAGTCCCAGCTTAAGTTATCAAAAGCCTTTTGTGCATCCAGGAAGACCAAGGCCACTTGGCTTCCTGGATGCTTTTCATAATATTCCAATATGTTTATTATTGTTCTTGTGTTGTATCTGATCTGCCTCGTGGGAAGAAATCTATTTTGATCCAGGTGAATTTTATTACTGAGTATTTTCTTTAATCTTTCTGCCATTACCGCCATAAAAATTTTGTAATCTGAATTTAAAAGGGATATTGGTCTATAATTCTTTGTTTGATTGGCATCTGCACCTTCTTTCAGAATCAATGTTATATATGCTTCCTTCCAAGATTCTGAAATTTTGGCTTCCAGTAATACCCCACTGCAAATCTCTAATAGCATTATCTCTAGAATATCACCTATCTCTTTATATAGCTCATTTGGTAGCCCATCTGGGCCTGGCGTTTTGTTTCTTTTTTGTTTTTGAATCACTGCCTTAGCTCATCTAAAGTTATTTCTTTATCCAGCATCTCTTTTTTATCTTCTGATATTGGATAGAGAGTTCCTTCTTTCAAATATTCTTCTATTTTATTTAAATCAACTACTTGTTTATAAAGGTCTTCAAAGTACTCTCTTACAATTTCCTTTTTTTTCTCCTGATCTGTCTCTATTATTCCATTTTTATCCTGTAATTGATATATCATTCTTTTCTGATTTTCTTTTCTTAATTTATGTGCCAGCCACCTTCTGAGTTTATTTACATGTTCTAAATAATTTTGTTTTGTGTATAATAATTTCTTAATTAATTCCTCTTGATCTAAGATATTCATCTCATGTTTAACTAATGCTAGTTCATTTCTAATATGCTCATCTCCCGGGGTTTCCATTTGCTTATTTTCCAATTTCTCTATTCTTTTTATTAGGGCTTTCCGCTTCCCCTCTCTTTCTTTATTTCTATTTGCTATATAAGCTATTGATATTTCCCTTAAGTATGCCTTCATTGTATCCCATAAGTTCTGCAATGAGGTATCCTGTTTTTTATTAAATTTAAAAAAACTTATCAATTCTTCCCTAACTTTTGAATATATTCTTCCTCTTTCAGTAATTGGGAATTAAGTGTCCAGCTACCTTTTTAATAATAACTATTTTTCTCTATCGGGTTGTGATCCGCCCACGTGTTAGCTAAAATTTTTATGTCCTGAATCTCTTTGCATAGCTCACTATTTACCCAGGCCATATCTATCCTGGACCATGATTTGTGTGGGCTGGAGTAGAAAGTAAACTGTGATATTCCTGGGTTCCTTTTTTTCCATGCATCCACTAATTCTAATTCTTCAACCATCTCTATGAATTTCGTAGGCAATGTATTCCGTTTCTTATATTGTCTTTGTTCACAAGCATAATCTTCTCTATTATCTGTTATTGCATTATAGTCTCCTATAATACAAATTCTTGGGTTTCCAAATTCTATTAGTTTTTCATATAAGCTTTTTTACAATTCATTCTGGTTTTATTAGGGGCATATATCTCCACTATCTTTTTATTTTGCATTACCACCTCTACCATTACTATTCCTCCCAATTCATCATTATAAATAAATTCTGAGGCTATATATTCTTTTATATATAATACTACCCCTCTTTTTTTCTCTTCCGCCAATGTTCAATACATTTTTCCCAACTTTTTATTTTATAAGTATCCTTTATCTCTCTTCTTTATATGAACCTCTTGAATACATATTATATCCACTTTTTGTTTTTCTAACTTAAAAAATATTCTTTTTCTCCTAACTGGATCATTTAACCCATTGATATTTATAGATATCAAATTCACTCTTTTATACATTCCTTTCTTACTTCTATCCCTCAATATTTTTACTCATTTCACTTCTCGTCCTCACTTCTATTTCTTCTCTTCCCAACATCTCCTCATCTCCTTCCCTCTCCTTCTCCTTCTCCTTCCCCCTGCTTCTAGATTGTAGTTCTTCTTGACTCGAAATTTCATGCTCATCTCTGCTGCTCAGTTCTTCCTCTATTCCTCCTATTTGGTCAAAGAATTCTTGAGCTTTGGTTAGGTTATCTATTCTCACCCTTTTTTCCTTCCATATTACCAGTATACCCTTTGGGGTAATCCATCTAAAAGATTTTTTTTTTTTGTTCAAGTAATTCATGAGAAATCGATAGTCTTTCCTTTGTTCGCAAATTCTCCTCGGCACCTGTTTTAGAACAATCACTTTTCTATCTTTATAGTTTATTCCATCATCTCTCATAGCTCTATAAATTATATCTTTCACTCGCCTCCTTGCAAATCTAATATGCACTTCTCGGGGAGTCTATGCCGTCTTGCGTAACTCGTATACACTCTGTATACATCATCCAGCTCATTCACCATCTCATCCCTATCTCTGTTCAGAAACTCTGCCAACATCTCCGCCATCACCAACGATAAGTTCTCTCCTCTCTCTTCCTCCACGTTCTGGAATCTAAGATAATAGGAGTCCTTGTCCATCTCAAGATGAGTCAGGGTCTCATTGGTCTCTTTATTCTGCTCCTTAATTGTTTGTTCCATGCCTTCCAACTTCTTTTCCATTTGATTAGCTTGTTTTCCAATCGCTTTTATCTTCTCTTTGTTTATTTTAATTAATGCTTGGATCTGGCCTATCTTTCCATCCAAATTTTTGACTTCACTTCTCATTTCCCCTAACTCATTTTTTAATTCTTCTTTCATTGTTTCTCTTTCTACTTTACTTTCCATATGAGTTTTGGACACCAATTCCTGCAATGTCAACATCATGCTTTGGATAGTTAATAATGTGGTTTGAACTGATTGTGTGCTGTTTGGGCTGCGGATTTTTCTGGCGCCAACATCCCTTCAATTGTTTTTTGGGTTGATATTGCTGTGGAGGTGGATGGTGTTACTGCTGATGCCGGTTTTCTTCCTACTTTAGTAATGGTGGTAGATATGTTGGTCATATCTTTGATACTTCTTTCTTGTTTCTCCACTATCCTAGCTATATTCTCCCAAATTGTATTGCCTACTACCATCAACCTTATCTATATTTTACAATTCAATTTTCTCAATTCTCTAAGCTTTTATATTACTGTTTATCTGCTTGGTCTAATTTCTTAGCACCATTAGGCAAGGAGATTCTTATCAGTTACTTAACTATATTTTCAAACTTTCCAGCCCACTTTACTCATGTTCTATTACTATTGTATCTAGTCTTAATGAATTCAATAAACCATCAATTCTTAAATCATCTAACAGGTCAAAAAATCATTCAATTATGTTTAAGTATATAACAATATTATAACCCAAATTACATATTTAAATTAATTATTATATATCAGTTTATATTTCCTTAAATATATAATGAAAATTTAAATTTCTAATTAATATTTTTAATATATTTCAATAGTTCACAATATTTATTACTGTAAAGCCAACATCTGGATGTATACTAAAATCTCTCAGGCCATCAATTATATAATAT
The DNA here is from genome assembly GCA_033807585.1 of Hydrophis major. Classification (NCBI taxonomy): domain Eukaryota; kingdom Metazoa; phylum Chordata; class Lepidosauria; order Squamata; family Elapidae; genus Hydrophis; species Hydrophis major. The sequence goes on along the minus strand of CM066328.1, from coordinate 77,002,143 downwards.
AGTGGGACATACCATAATCAGCTCAATTCCATTAGACTCCCCTCTGACTTATCTGCAACTCTCCTTCTTCCTTCCCTGAACAACAGTGTTCTGCAGCATACTAGTCTTGGCAGGGGCAGTCACTATAAAGAAAGCTTCAACTTGCTCATGAGTCATACTGTCAGCCAAAGTGCTCTTCACTCCATCCCAGGAGAGACAAATGCAGCTTGTTAAATACATAGAAGAGACACAAGCCACAAGAGTTCTACTGCAATTCCAAGCAACACCACGTAAAATAATTACACACAGTGAGCTCTCATGAATCAAGTCTTGCGCTTCAAGTGCAGTTGCAAATATATGTAGCACATTGCAAACAAGATTTTATTAATGTTGAGAATAAATAGATTTGAGCCTGACAAGAGTTTTGCCTGCGTCTTGCTCTCTCCACAAGGAACCAGCTAGCAGAAAAAGCCATGCTTGATTTTTTATTTAACCTTTCCTTTCTGGAGGAAGTGAGGAGATTTTGCTGCAACCAAATCTCACAGCAACATAGAGCAGGATGGTGTCCCCCACTTCCCTTGTTTTCTGCTGCTTTGTCTGGTGGCTGGTCTCCAGCAGAACGAAACAGGGAAGTTAACAAACTCCACCATGCTGGTTTTGTATGAGTCTAACTAAGGAAGACCTGCCAGGGGACAGAACTGAGTTGGGTCAGATTCTGGCAATCCTAGGAGGAGATGTGGACTAGAGTGGAAGTTGAAACATATGCACACACAAATGCAAAATCTTCATTTAGCTTCGCAAAAGTTTATTCACGTCAGTTTTTTTTTTTTTTCCTTAAAGTGTGGTCTAAGGATTCCTGGGACTTTCCCTAAACCTTCTGAGGGGTTTGTGAAAATTATTTGCCAGACATTGAATGTATTGGCAAAAATTTAAAAAAATGTCACTCTTCCCTTTATTATTTTTATTTGTTAAAAAAATATAAAAAATGAGTGAAAAAAGAATGAGTGAAAACCTGAAGGGATTTTTATAATATTAAAAAAGGGAAAAGAATAATTAATTTGTTTGTAACTGCTGAAAAGAAGGTTGGAAATTGCTTATTTTTTTCTGGTTCTTTTTTTCTTTTATTGTACTGCTTTCTGCACTTTTTCTTTTTATTCTTTCTTTTTCTTTTCTATATATTTTTACATTTGTCTTTTAGCCATGTAAAGAAATTTAATAAAATTATATGTATATGTAGTGGTGGGATTCAAATTTTTTACTACCGGTTCTGTGGGCATGGTTTGGTGGGTGTGGCTTGGTAGGCGTGGCAGGGGAAGGTTACTGCAAAATCTCCATTCCCTCCCCACTCCACTCACCTGCTGTCCAGCTCTGTTCTCCTGTGCAGGGGAACAAAAGAAGACCTGGCCAATCAGCTGGGACTCAGGAGGCAGAGAATAGATGGGGGCGGGGCCAGTCAGAGGTGGTATTTGCCGGTTCTCCAAACTACTCAAAATTTCCACTACTGGTTCTCCAGAACTGGTCAGAATCTGTTGAATACCACCTCTGTGTATATGTGTATGTGCATCTATGTATATGTATCCATTTCTACATCTATGCCTATATCTATAGGATTTCCTAATCATCTCCTGTAGAATTCATGAGGTGCAAGGCTTAATTTCTCAGAGACCAGCTGCCTAGTCAACCTTGGTTGATCTTGAAAGCTAGTCTGAATAGATCTTGGTTAGTATTTGGATGGAAGACCACAAAGGAATCGCAGTGCTGATGACAAGATAGAGAAATTTAAAAATCCCAGAAAAACACTTTCTGTACTGCTGCTGTGAAAGACATGTGAGTCATTAAAATCAAGATCAACAAAAGAATACCTTTTTGTAAGTCCTGAATTTATCATTTTTGAGATAGGGAGAAAAATTTCCTTTTTCATATTACACCTCAGTTTATGCTTATATTATGTCTCTCCCTACTTGCTTTCTCACGAATCTAAAGGATTGTAGAGGTTGTAGACTTTTATTGTAGGTGAGCCACTTTAACCTAAATTGCTCTTTTCCCCTGAAGTAAAAAAAGAAAATACTTGTGGCAAATACGGCATTAGTCCTCAAAATTACCATGTTATCGTTCTATCAAGCTGCTGCAGTTTGGCAAGACCAGTAAAAAAACCAAAAAACACAGGGTCTGGGTTTTCTAGAAGGAAAAGCTTGAAATAACTTCAGCTAAGTGATGATGCTTCCCTCCAATGTTGCTTGGAAATTTTTTCCTCCTGTTGAATCAATGTTGTTAGGAATAACAAGGTTACCTAACTTAGTTTAGGTAAAATGATATAAACTATGATTGTAAGTTAAAGTGTGTGTCACTTTAACTGCAAAGCATGTAATTTTGGGTGCGGCTGTAAAAACGCCATAAGAGGGAGCAAGAGAGCTTACTGTATTGCTGGCTTTTACTGGATTGCTGACAATGATGGATTGATGGTGATAACTGTGTGTTTCCCTGCTGTTGCTGAACGAAGAAAAGAGGTTTGATTTTCTTCATATCTCTACTGAAGAAGAGATTTATTACTGGACTGATTATTTGTAAGTTTATTGACCTCATTTCCGACACTGGACTTTGCAACAGATTAATCCCTGGATGGACTGAACTACTGTATGATATATGGACTGCTTGACTATGCTAAAACTCTTACTGGAATAAACTATTTAACGAGCACAGTGTATCTGTTTTACTGAGTGTAAGCTACAAAAATATTTATCTCAAATATTTTGCCTGCCTGCCTGACTGCTGTGCTGATTCTGCTAGGGTGTATCCCTAACACTGGTTATGGGCCCAGGCTGCACAGTCAAACCAGGACATAACAGGCTTGTATAAAGTGAGTGTTTGTGTAGTTACACAATACTGTAAACAGACAGCTGTGTTTTACTAATTATAGTTTAATATACAGAAAAAGATGGCACAAGTCAATTTACCAAGTTTGTCTCTAATATCCAAACTGGATGGAACAAACTATGTTTCATGGTCTATGAAATGCAGCCTACTTCTACGCAGAGAAGGTTTGTGGAGTATAATTCAAAACCCACCAGAGGTAGATGCTTGGGATCCGGAAGATGAGGATGATGCCCAGAAAATACAAGAATATAAACTGAAGAATGAGCAAGCTCTCTGTATAATAGGACTGACACTCTGTGACCAGCAGCTTGTCCATATTCGTGAAGAAGAAACAGCTGCGAAATGTTGGGAGAATTTAAAGAAGATTTATGTTCGAGACAATGTAGGAGCACATATAAATCTTACACGGAAGCTGTTCAAAACATATCTTCAAAAGAATGGAGACATGTTGACTCATTTAAGCATTATGAAGAGAATTTTCCAGGAACTGCATGAAAAAGAACTTATCTTCATAGAACTATACCAGGTTTATATAATTTTGTCTTCGTTAAATTAGAGTTATGATGACTATGTAACTTCACTGGAAGTACTGCCAAAAGATAACCTCACATTAACTGACATGACTGGCAGATTAATTGAAGAAGCCAGGAGAAGGCTTGAAAAGGATCAACTTAGAAGGGAACCTCAAGAAGAAGATAAAGAATCTTCAACAGCCTATACAATTAGAAAATGTTTTAATTGTGGAGGAAAAGGACATTTGGCTAGATTCTGCAGGAAAGGAAAATGCCACAATGCCAGCCAGAATGCTAAAAGGCATCAAAGGGATAAAAAATGCTTAGAGTTAGCCATGTATAGCAATGAAACTGTGAATAATAATTTATGGGTTGTAGATAGTGGAGCATCGCACTGCATAACGAAAGATAAGAAAAGATTTATTAAGATGTCCACGAGTTCACAGCAGATATCGTTAGCTAATGGCTGGAAACTGAAAGCAAAAGGTGAAGGTATTGCACATTGTTCTTGCATAAAAGAAAATGTAAAAATGTTATATGTACCACAACTTAAGTTTAATTTGCTTTCAGTTAGAGTTTTGGTTAAACTAGGTTATGTAGTTACCTTTAGGGGAGAAAACTGCATAATAGAAAAAGAAGGTAAAAAAGTGACTGCAACTTTAAAAGGTGAATTGTATATGTTAAAAGATAATCAATTAGAGGTGGCTAACACAGTGTATAATAACATTAAACCTCATGATGAATGCATACATTTGTTACACAGACATTTAGGGCATATAAATTTTAAAATGCTTAAACAAACGGTTGAACTGTCTGAAGGTATAAAACTGAAGCCTTGCAGTAAGTATTTGCACTGCAATACTTGCAGTCAAGAAAAAAGCAAGGTAATACCAGCAAATAGAATTAATGGATTTAAAACTAAAGAGCCTCTAGAGGTCATATTTGCTGATGTTATAGGTCCTAAAAAACCAAGTGTAGGTGGTGCTCATTATATATTAAGTATAATGGATCATTATTCTAGATATGGTTTCTGTTATCTAATGAAGAGTAAAACAGAAACATATCAGAATTTCTTTAATTGGTTGAAGTTTGCAGAAAGAAAAACAAAAAGGAAACTAGTAACTCTTGTAACTGATAATGGTACTGAATTTATAAATAATAAATTCCAAAATAAACTGAAGATGGCAGGTGTTGAACATAAAAAGTCTGTACCGTACAGGCCACAACATAATTCCTTTATAGAAAGACGAGGCCAAACAACGTACTATGCTGTCGGATTCAGGATTACCCGAAACTTTGTGGGGAGAAGCAATAATGTGTGGTAATCATATGTTGAATAAAGTTGTTAACACAACAACAGGTGAATTACCATTCACACGGTGGCATGGTAGAAAACCTGACCTAAGCTACATGCACACATTTGGAGCACCAGCATGGGTGCATATTCCTACACAACTGAGAAATAAGGAGCAGCATAGGGCTAAAAAGTTATTTTTTGTAGGTTATGAATCTAATCACAAATCATACAGATTCTGGGAAAAAGGTACATCTAGAGTTTACTGTAGTGCTCGTGCACAATTCCTTGAACATGTTAGGATGGGAAAAACTGGAACAAGATTCAAGTAAGGATGTAATCATAGAAACCAACAAAAGACCAAAACAACATATCAGTAATAAGAAGAGTACAATTAACGAGGAAGTACAGGAAGAGCACATAGGACCAGAACAGGAAGAAATAGGTGAACAGGAAGAAATAGATAACCAGGAACAGGTAGTACATGAAAGTCCACCTGTAAGTCCTGTAATACCTAGACATACTACACTTGTAACCAGACCACCTGACAGGTACCAAGCAAGTGTAGTTTGCCAAGTTAGTAAAGTTCCAACTACTGTTGAAGAACTTAGAATGTATCCTGCAAAGGATCAAGAAAATTGGCATAGAGCAATGGAGAAAGAATTAAATTCATTGAAACAAATGGAAGTTTATGAAAATGTTAAATTACCTCCAGGTGAAAAGTCTATTGGCTGTAAATGGATATTTAAAATAAAAACAGGTAAAAATGGGACTGTTGCCCATAAGGCTAGGTTGGTAGCTCAAGGATTTAATCAAACTGCATGTGATTATGATGAAGTATTTGCACCGAGTCTAAAAGCAACAACCTTGAGAGCAGCTTTAGTGTGGGTAGCTAAGAAGAATTATATTATAAATCACTTAGATGTAGAAACTGTCTATCTGCATGCACCATTGCAGCACACTATATACTTAAAGAAACCTGTAGGAATTAAGGATGATAAAACAAATAATGACTGTTGGAAGCTTAAAAAGAGTCTCTATGGATTAAAACAATCTGGTTACGAATGGAACCAATATATTGTTAAGGAGTTAACCAATATAGGGTTTAAAGCAGGTTTAGCTGATCCATGTTTATTTAAGAGAGAGAAAAATGGAACAGTGTCATTATTATTGTTGTTTACAGATGATATTGCCTTAATTACAAAAACTAATAATGAAGCTACTGAAATAATATCATTATTAGGTAAGAGGATAAAATTAAAGCAATTAGGAGAAATAAAACGGTATCTAGGATTAACAATAAATAAAACCAAAAGTGGCTATAAGATATCTCAAGAGGATAAGATTTATCAATTGCTAAAAACATACAAGATGGAACTTTGTAAACCGGCTAAAACTCCAATGAGTAAGGAATTTGGCCACACTGATGCTCAAAGTCCAAAATTCGATAAGACTATTTATCAGTCGCTAATTGGTAGTTTATCGTACATTAGTAATTGGTCAAGGCCAGATATTGCCTATAGCATTAATCAATTGGCAAGATTCAATGCTGAACCCATTGAACAACACTGGCAAGCGACAAAGCGTATCTTAAGATATCTTAAAAGGACAATGCACTATGCATTGTATTTGGAGCCAAAAGATGATCTGATTTTAAGTGCATATGCTGATGCAAGTTTTGCAACAGACATAAACACTAGGAAATCAACTTCAGGTACAGCTATACTGTTAGGAAAAGCACTGATTGGTTGGAGGTCAATTAGACAGCAACATATAAGTATGTCCACAATGGAAGCAGAATTTTCATGTCTATCTTTATTATGTACTGATTTAATTCTGCATAAACAGTTGTTATTGGATATGGGAATAACTGTTAATGATTCCATTGTAGTTTATGAGGACAATCAAGCAGCCATACGGTTGGCTACAAATATTGCTGTGAAAACGAGATCTAAGCATACAGATCTTAGATATTTGAATGTAAGACAATCTGTAAAAAATGGTTTGATAAGACTAGAATATTGTATGACTGAAAAAAATATTGCTGATCAGTTTACAAAAGCCCAAGGTTCAGTCAAGCACAAAGAAAGTTGTGATAACTATGGTTTAAGGTTGTAAATAGATATATATATTATTATATTACCTAAAAGGGGAGTATGTTAGGAATAACAAGATTACCTAACTTAGTTTGGGTAAAATAATATATATAAACTATGATCGTAAGTTAAAGTGTGTGTCACTTTAACTGCAAAGCATGTAATTTTGGATGAGGCTGTAAAAACACCATAAGAGGGAGCAAGAGAACTTACTGTATTGCTGGCTTTTACTGGATTGCTGACAATGATGGATTGATGGTGATAACTGCGTGTTTCCCTGCTGTTGCTGAACGAAGAAAAGAGGTTTGATTTTCTTCATATCTCTACTGAAGAAGAGATTTATTACTGGACTGATTATTTGTAAGTTTACTGACCTCATTTCCGACACTGGACTTTGCAACAGATTAATCCCCGGATGGACTGAACTAGTGTATGATATATGGACTGTTCGACTATGCTAAAACTCTTATTGGAATAAACTATTTAACTAGCACAGTGTATCTGTTTTACTGAGTGTAAGCTACAAAAACATTTATCTCAAATATTTTGCCTGACTGCCTGACTGCCGTGCAGATTCTGCTAGGGTGTATCCCTAACAAATGTCCACAAAAAATGTTTAGGTATGGGCAAAAATAAGACAATTATTTTGTAATGGTATCACCATTCTTGATATCTAGGGCTTCCTCTCCCATCCAATTTTTGTATGGTAAATCAAACAAACATGTGTCATTTGTACATCTGGCCAGTTATTTGTGTTCTGTGTAGTAAACAGTCCTCATGCATTTGTCATGTCTCATTCTCAGTGATTGCATCAGTCAACCCTGACTAACTCATTCAGTTTTTGAGAGAAAACTAAAATGGTTAATGAAGCTAGAACAGTGGCGGCGAACCTTTTTGGCAACGAGTGCCAAAACTGAAGTGTGCATGCATGTGTGCACATGCTGGAAACCTGAAAAGCAGCTCCCCGGTGAACGCGCATGGGAGTGCTGGAAACTGGAAGCTTAACTTCCCGGGGCATGTTTGCATGCCGGCCACCTGGTCTTCCAGTTTCTAAGAAGCATGCACACACAAAGACCAGCTGGTGAGCTGCTCTTCCAGTTTCCGGTGCTCCCACATGCACGAAGACCAGGTGGCCGGCACATGCATGTCCACTGGGGAGCTGCTCTTCCGGTTTCTGTCACTCCTATCTGCGTGACCAGCTGGTCGGCATGCATGCGTGCTGGGGAGTTGCTTTTCTGGTTTCCAGCGCTCCCGCATGTGTGAAAATCAGCTGGCTGGCATGCGCATGCACGCTGGGGAGCTGGTCTTCCAGTTTCTGGCATTCCTGCACATGTGAAAACCAGGAAGAGCAAGGGGCGATGGCTGGCATGCCTGGAGAGATGGCTCTGCATGCCACTTCCGGCATGTGTGGCATAGGTTCACCATCATGGAGCTAGAATAGTGGATTGGAGTTGTTTGGAATTAGGAAGGTGTATCTTCTTTCACTTGTTAATTTCTTCTAAATACTGCCTTTTTAAGCCTGGCTAAGAATTCTGGGAGTTGCAGTTCTCTAAAGCATTTGGAGCAAGGGTGTCAAACTTGTGGCCTGCAGGTAGGATGTGTCATTCACTGGCCATGCCCACCCCCATTTTAGCGACAACGTGACACTGTGAGTTTGACACTCCTGATCTGGAGGATGTCAGACTAGAAAATCCATTGTTGGTATATCAGATCAGGCTTCAAAAGATCAGATAGCTTCAGATAGGGTTTTTGTGCTATTGCTATTGTACCATCCTGCCTAAATACAATGTTATTCTATTTGACAGAAAAACTAGAGTAATGACACATTTGCTCATTGCCTTTTCCATTTCTAACTTATAAGCCAATTCACATTGAAAGAGGAACAGCAAGAAAATTTTGGTTGACTATTTTAATTATGAACAGAGGGCCAAATTTAGTAGTCACAACAGAAAAGAAATGGATTACAGATTAACAGCATCTAGTTCAACCCCCACACCCAAGCAGGAGACCCTATACTATTTCTGACAAATGGCAGTCCAAACTCTTCTTGAAAATCTGAAGTGATGAAGCTCAGACTGAACTTCTTTCCCTCAGAGATTCTGACAGTCTCCAGGCACTGAGTCAGCATTTATGTCAAATTTTCTGTTTGGCTTGAGGTTGAGATGCATAGTGAGGTATCCTGAATATCTGTAATAATGAGGGAACAGAAAATCCACAACCAAGACAATGCTCAGATAAATAAAATCTGACTCCAAAGCAAACATGTAATTTGAGACAATTTCTCACATCTGACCCTGATTATTTTGTAGATAAATGTCTGGAAGACAGAGGCACATTTAGATTTATAATAAACATATAAAACATGCACAGGTAAAACAGGAGAGCAACAATATATAGTGCCTCATGAGTTCTTTACAAGTTTGGTTTGATTTTTTTTTTCATATGAACATTTGGAATTGACCTTCCTGCAATTTGAATCTATTGTTTTCTGTCCTGCATTCTGCAACAATGAAGGCCTTTCAAATCATAAGGGACATGCACACGTGAACGATAATTTACTTTCCCACAACAGCCACTTTTTGACTGTATCCATCACATATTCTTAAAATTCCAAAGATATTCCTCACAATGAAAGGTAACCAACTTTTTTTTTTAAACAAATTTTATTGATTTTAAAGACAAACAAACCATCATTAACCATTAAATACATAAAACCTCTTTCCATTATTAATTTTACAAGTCAAGTAAAATATTATTTTATGCAACATAATTCTGTTTTACACCATTTCAATATAAACATGTAGATATCTCTTAACAAATTTCTCATTATTTCTCTTTTTGTATTCAATTTCATTGTTGTTATTATTATTTTCTATATTTATCCAGTTTATAATCATCATCTTCATTCCTCTCTGACTTGATTACTATTATTCTCATCCAACATTCCTCCAAGGTTTTATTAATTCTCAAACAAAACATAGACACACAAAACACAAAAATATAAAATTTCTTTTAAGAAAGTAGTTTGGCCAGGATTACCTCTCTTTGTATGGACTTCAATTAAATTAAATTCCTCACGTTTCCCCCAAGTCCAGGTGGCCGCCTTGTCCAAAAGCCTATGCAAAGGCTCCGCCGCAGTCGCCTTTTGGGGCAGGAAAACATTGTAAAAATTAAGCAGTCCCAGAAATGCCTGCAGTTCAGTTTTATTCCTGGGCGTGGGGGCCTCCTTAATGGCTCTGATTTTGTTTGCGGTTGGGTGGATGCCGTGCTGGTCTAGGAGGTATCCTAGGAACTCGACCCGCTCTGTGTAAAGCTGGCATTTCTCTTTCTTCACTTTTAGCCCGGCTTCCTTGAATTTCGTTAGTACCTCCCTTAGACGACCCTCTAGTTCTAGCTGGTTGGCTGCCGACACCAGCACGTCGTCGAAGTAGGGCACCACCCCCTTAATTCCTTGCAAAAGTCTCTCCATGAGGCTCTGGAAAATTCCCAGTGCCCCGCTGACTTCAAACTGGAGTCGGTTACAGCGAAACGCTCCCCGGGGGGTGACTATGGTTTGCGCCTTGGCGGTTTCTGCATCGACCAGCAGCTGTTGGTATGCTTGCGCCAGGTCGAGCTTCGCAAAAAACTTGCCTCCCCCCAGTGAGTGTAGAAAGTGCTGCACTACTGGGACAGGGAAGGCGCTTTGTTGTAAGGCGCAATTTAGGGTGGCCTTATAGTCCCCGCAGATTCTTACCGACCCATCGGGCTTGACTGGGGTGACTATTGGGGTTTCCCAATGAGCATGGTCGATTGGTTGTAGGACCCCTTGCTTGACGAACTTGTCAATTTGCTCGTCTATTTTTGGCCGGAGTGCAAAAGGTACCCACCTTGGTTTTAGGCGTATCGGGGGAATGTTGGGATCTAGGCTGAAGGAGATAGGGGGCCCTCGGTACTTGCCTAGGGTGCTGTCGAACACTTCCTGGAAGTCCCATGCCAGTTGCTGTTCCCAATCGGCCTCTGCGATGTGGTTTATGCCCGTAACCTCGATGCCGAGCGGTGCGAACCATTGTAGTCCCAAAAGGCTGGGTCGGTCTCGGTCCACGATTGTCAGGGGAAGCTTTGCTGTGCAGCCCTTGAATGTTACCTTGAATTGTCCGGTTCCGACTACCGGGATGCGGTTTCCCTGGTAGTCCTTGATTATTAGTTTCTGGTTCTCCAGTCCCTTTTTGTGGATGGTAGGCACCAAGCATTTGATTTCTTGCCAGACGACCATGGAGAGGTAGGACCCGAAGTCCACCTCCATTTTGCATGGCTCGCCTTCGATGCTTACCTCCACGTAGACTTTTTGGCCATCGGTGGTTGATGTGTGGCCAATGATGACCATCTGGTGGGTTTCCTCCTTCCACCGGGTTTCGCCACCTCATCGGTTCCATCCGCCCTGGTCCCATCGGCTTTCGGCTTGGTGATCTCTGGCCCTGGGGGATGTGCTGTCACGTTTCCAGTCACTGTGGTCCCGCCGTCTGGGGCTGTACGCCTTCCTCAATCGGCAGACTCGGGCGATGTGACTCTTTTTGTCGCAGTGCCGGCAGACTGCATTGAAGAAGCTGCACTCTGATCGAGGGTGGTCACCCCCGCACCCAGCACATGTGGTCCCGACTTACGACTCCGCCGATTGAGCCGGTCACGTCCCATCTGGAGCCGGTGGATTTCCTCCTCCTCGTCCGTGGTGTCGGAGGCGGAGTGGAATTCGCCATGATGGGTGGTGGTCTTGCGGTGGCTTGTTCTGGGTGGGCCTCGGTCGCCCGTCCTGGGTCGGCGGTCACGGTGCGCTCTCCGGTGTCTGGTCTCCGCATGCGGTTCGCTGATTTCCGGGTTGCCTCGGCTGCGGTGGCTTCAGCAATGGCGTCGGTGAGGGTAATGTCGCCTTTGGCCATTAGTCAGCTTTGTAGGACTGGGTCTCGGAGTCCGAACATGACGCGGTCCTGTAAGGCCTCATCCATGTCCGAGAACCCGCACATGCCCCCTAGGCTTCGTAGCTCAGCCACAACATCGCTGATGCTCTCACCCGATCTCTGGTCCTGTCGGTAGAAATCGTGCCGCCTGATGAGGGTGGGCACGGCGGGGGCATAGTGGTTCCGGAGCAATGGTTCGAGGTCAGCCCAGTCCATCTCCTTGACATCCGCGGGTTTTGCTAGAGCTTTTGCCATCTTGAACACTGCGGGCCCGCAGTGTGTCAGGAAGACGGCTCTTTTCTTAGGCCCGGCAGCGTCCTTCATGTTGCTACACTCAAGGAACATGAGGAATCTGTCTATGTATGATTCCCAGTCCTCAGTAGCAGGATTAAAGGGTGCAGGTGGTGCGATGCTGGCCATCTCGTTGGTCTCGATTCCTCCAGACACGTGTTGGTGGGAGATTAGCCTTGGGATCCCACCTTCATCGCCAGTGTTGTGTCCGTCGCTGCAAGGAGACCAGGACTCAGTGACTTGGTTCAGCTCTTTTATTGGTCCCGAGAATGGCTCGGGTTCCGGGGGGAAAACAGCGGCTTTTTATTTCCAAGCTGCGGCGGCCGCAACCAATGGCACCGCTTTGAATCTCCCGCGATTAGTTTCCACCAATCGCAGGAGATCCGCAGTGGGCCAATCAGTGCGGTTCGCTCGATCAATCAGATCACTGTGCGCTTTGACCAATCACAGTGCGGCATTTACAAGAATGTAAATGACTTTACAGAACAATCTGTGCCTCAGTCTTTCCTTCCAGAGAATGGGTTTCAGGTTTTTCCTGATCTTTTTCCTCGGTCAGGTCTTTGGTCCTAGCCATTTCAGCCCAGCAGTACCAATAGGGTATTTGGCTGGGTTTAATGCGTGTTCTAAGTGCTTTCAGGGTTTTATAATCTAAAGTACCGCTATCAGGCCAAATTTGTTTACCCGTGTCATCTCGCAATAAAGCCCACTTTTTGCAAATTCTTTTTGCTTCTTTCTTATGCATTCCAGTCAGGACAGGCACTTGTCTTTTGTCCCAAGCCTCAAGTAATTTATCCAAGGGGGTCTCTTCCATTGCTCTCGAGCTACAACTTCCCATATTCCCCACCTGATATGGGGATTACTTTGGTTTAGCTGGGCTACAGCCATCAGTTTTCAGACAAAAATGGTCTGGAAATGATTCTGGTTTCCCCACACATGGAGTATGGGCCCCTTTCTTTTAGGGAAACTCAGCCGTCAAATGGGGATCTCGGAGGACCGTCTGCCCCCTAGCAGCTCCGGTATTGGCCCCTCCCTACACTCAGCCGTCAGTTTTCAGATCTCCCTTAAAGGTGGGGAACTGGAAGGACCTACTCTGCTTTTTAGACAAACTATTTCCAATTTTGTTTGTCAGCAGCCAGTACAAGACCCTTCTAAATGCACAGGGCTTTGCTTGCGGGATGCATCAGGACTATTTTTTCTCTGCTTTTTATTTATTTCCTAACACCAGTTCCTTTTGCAGCCCGCTCAGTTTTTCTTATGTCCTTCAGAAGGACTCACACTCTGTGATCACCCCTTGCATTCCCAAATCCAGCTGGTCACGGCTCGTGTTTGAGCTAGCAGCTGGCTGGGGTGCAGCTGGCAATCATGGAGGAGGTGAGGTCCTGCTGTTTCCGCAGAGAAAACCACAATCACACATCTGGTCCACTCACGCTTCCACTCTCCTCATTAGTAAGATTATAAATTTGAAGCGGTACTCACCTGCTTTCAAGCAGCTTTTGAGTGGAAAAGCCCAAGGACTCCCTTTACTACCCTATACCTTCTGGGCTGGGTCCGTGGATGTTGTCCCTGGACAAAGAAGGTCCATGCTGGCTGGGTTTGGATCCGCGGGCCCGGTCCGGTGGCAGGGTTGGCTGGAAAACCTTCATGGTCGCCAATTGTTGAAAGGTGTCAAAATGCCTTTCTTTGAGGATTTGATTTTCCCACTGGAAGAGCTCCAGCACAAGGATACAGACAACTGCTTGAAAGCAGGATCTTTTTATTTTTCAGGAAGGCAAGGGACAGTGAGAAGTTTGCATTCCTGGGCTAGCTGGCTTCCTATGATAAGTCCCTGGTTTTTATACCCTTTTCTCCCTTTGTGAGTTGATTTCGTGTGAATGTTTGTATTTGTGCTTAATGTTTCAAATTCTGTTTGAGTTTGTCTTTATTCCAGCTGGAAGGCAAACTCCACGGGATGCGGAAGGCAAACTCTGCGGGGTGGTTAGATTGTATTATTGGTTTTTTGTAATCTCTTTTAGCTTTACAATAGTTTTTTTTTTTTCATATTTGTTTTGTGGCAATCTCCTTTCTGTCTCTTTTGTAATTTATATTTTTTGTGTCTTTTGTCTGTTAGTTTTGCTTATTTGGTATGTCCTGTGTTTGTAAGGGTTTCCTTTTCTTATTTGTCTAGTTTTCTTAATTACTTAGGCTTTTGTCTATAGGGATTCTTTAACACCTTTTATTTGATTCCTTTTCCTATGTAAGTTTGTTTTATGGTTGGCCTGATGTTCCCCTTGGGCTTTTCCTGTTTGAGTGACACTACTGTCTTCGTGAAGTTCCCTTTCCACATATAGACATTTGGTTACAAGTAATTATACTGAACAATGAGTAGCACATTAAAGAGAAATTTTTGATGGCGTTTCATGTTGCACTCTAACATCTATAGCAACTTTTCCAAAACTGGGTGTTTGCCAACTGTGTAGATTCAACTTCCAAGATTCTTGGTGATATTAAGGGCTCCCAGTTGGGGAAGACAAACACAGAAGTTTTTTTGTGGTAAGAGTGAATGTGAAGTCATGTTAAACTCTGGTTTGTGGTAGACACACAAATAAAAAACCAGCAATCTGACACAGAGATTTGAGAAAACTAGTGAGATATGAGCAGGTTTTTGACTTCTGTTTACAAATCAGAACTTGGAAAGACTTAAAACTAATAGATTGGGTATGAGTCAGGCTATCCTTGACATGGTCTTTTCCTTCCATTGTTGTGTCATTTTAACCTACCGTATATACTCGAGTATAAGCCGAGTTTTTCAGCACATTTTTTGTGCTGAAAAAAACCCCCTCGGCTTATACTCGAGTCAGATTCCCCTCTGAAAAAAAAATGGTGTCGAACTCCGAAGCTGGGCAGCCACTTCCCTGCTTCCGTGTTTCCTTTGCAACTTTTAAGCATGGGGGTAATTGGAAGCAGAAAAGTTCTTGCTTGAGGATATATTGTTTTTTCTTTTTTAACTGTTTTTAGGGGGGGGAAGACCCACCGCCATGTGAGAATGCTCAGACACGAAATCTATCCGACCGAAAATAAGTGTGTGGGGGGGGGGGATTTGAACAGAGGGAAGATGTAGGGAGAAGGCAAAAGCGACGGAAGATCCTTCAGGGGAAACTGAGGGGGAGACTCACCCTTGGTCCAGATGAGCCCCCTTCCCCTTCCTCTAGGCTGAGAAAACAATGCAAGCCGAAGTTGCTTCAGCTCCACTCAGCTTCATTTCCTCAGCTCCAGCTGCTTTCAGTCTACTCGGGAGGAGGGGGAGGAGGTGGTGGTGGCGGCTCGCGTTGTTTTCTGAGCTCTAGGCTGAGAAAACAACGCGAACCGAGGTCGCTCCACTCAGCTTCGTTTCCTCCGCTCCAGCTGCTTTCAGTCCACTCGGGAGGAGGGGGAGGAGGAGGTGGTGGTGGCGGCTCGTGTTGTTTTCTGATAGTGAGATCATTTCCCAAATTAATTGATTCACTAACCCAAAAGAAGAAGATGTTGATGACAGTGGGAGGCAGTAGTCACTCTCTCCCTTGCAAGAAAAAAGCAAGAGCCGTTCTTATGATCTCTCCCTCTCTCTCTTTCTCCCCGTAATACAGTCAAGCCCTTTCCAGCACGCGCGCGCGATCCGCCCCCGCCGCTTTGCACCTTGCAAATGCAAAAACCCCAGGATTTTGCATTTGCAAGGTGCAAAGTGGCGAAGGCAGATCGCGCGTGCTGGAAAGGGCTTGACTGTATTACGGGGAGAAAGAGAGAGAGAGGGAGAGATCGTAAGAACGGCTCTTGCTTTTTTCTTGCAAGGGAGAGAGTGACTCCTGCCTTCCACTGTCATCATCATCATCTTTTGGGTTAGTGAATCAATTAAACCTTTCATGATAGTGAGATCGTTTCCCAAATTTCCCTTAAATCAGGGAAGAAATCAGAAACAAACCTTTGGACTGAGAATAAGCCTGTTCCTATGATGCCATTTTTGTTCACTGCAGTGTGAAAAGTGTGAAAAAACACACTTCTTTTTCTTCATCTTCTTGTTCCCTATTTACTGGTCTCTTTCAAAGAGGAAATTGTGAACATCAAACTTATTCTCAACTGTCCTAGTGAAAGTTTTTATTGGTATCTATTTTTATTTTTGAAATTTACCAGTAGCTGCTGCATTTCCCACCCTCGACTTATACTCGAGTCAATAAGTTTTCCCAGTTTTTTGTGGTTAAATTAGGTGCCTCGGCTTATATTCGGGTCGACTTATACTCGAGTATATACGGTAAGCTAAAGAGCTCTGAGAGTATCAGGACGATCTGCCTTCTCTGCAGTTTGGCATTCTTGTTCCATCACGAGGTAATACCTTCTCAGTTTCTCCAAGAGAATAAGAGGTTGTGCAAGACGAAAATAAGAATATTTGTAGTGATGCTTAGTTTCTCTGTTGGGAATATTTGAAAATTTAAATTACTCTTACAATCGTGGCCTTATCTTTTAACTTTTTTAAAATAGAAATGATTTAGGTACTCTTTAAATTGCAGATTGAATAATAGTCTACACTATGCAATTTTCTTGAATTTTCAAATTATTTGATATCTTTTTGTGTCTGATACATATTTATGAAATGTATTCAGCAATAAAGCTAAGGTGTTATCAAACGGAAATGCACAGAGCTAACAAATAAATCACATTCCTATATATCTATGTGTGTTTGCTTGTGTAAATCCATAGTTTTGATATTACAATGGCACTAGTATTTTCAAGAGTAACAGAATTGAAAGGAATCTTGGAGGTCTTCTAGTCCAACCCCCTAATTGTCACTTGCAGATAGACATTGGACCCCTCCCAAAAATCACATTATCCAGTCAGTCTCTAACTTATTCACCACACTGTATGAAAAATGACCATTCTGGGAATAGAAACTGTTCCGTCCTTAATTTACATACTCGAAATCCCGCGCTTTGATTGGCTAAAGCGCAGGGATTTCTGATTGGCCAGGCGAGCCGCGCCGATTGGCCCGTTTGAAGTCTCCCGCGATTGGCTCACTCCAAGAGCGGGAGACTTGAATCGCTGCCATTGGCCGCGGCCGCCGCAGCGAAAAGGATAAAAGCCGCGGGCTTTTTCCTTTTCGCCGGTTCGGTTCACAACTGTTAAATAAAGAGCTTGAAACGTAGTCACCGACTCCTGGCGTCTTTTTGCGGACACGACACTGGCGACGAGGATGGGATCTCGACATTGAACCGAACCCCGTGTCCAACAAGAGCCAGTTTCAGCACCGAAATGGCGAAAATAGCACCGCCCGCCCCCTTCAACCCCGCCACCGAGGACTGGGAATCGTTCTCAGACCGTTTCCGCATGTACCTCGAGTGCACCGGAATGAAGGACGCCCCAGGCCCGCTAAAACGCGCCGTTTTCCTCACCCATTGCGGAACCGAGGTTTTCCAGATGGCCAAAGCATTGGCCAAGCCAGCCGACGCAACCGCCATGGACTGGGACGTCCTCGAACCTATCCTGCGGCGCCATTACGCCCCCGAGGTCCCCATCCTGATCCGGCGCAACGAATTTTACCGGCGCGACCAGAAACCGGGCGAAAAACTGAGCGATTTCGTCGCCGAACTACGGCGCCTAGGAGGACTCTGCGAATTTGAAGGTCTGAACAGCCTCCTAAGAGACCGATTCGTACTCGGCCTATGGGACCCTGCACTCCAGAGCCGGCTTATGGCTAAGGGCGACATCAGCCTAGCAGACGCCCTCACCGCAGCCGCAGCCGCAGAAGCAACCCGCACTTCCGCTGACAGCATGCGAAAATCAGACGCGAAGGGCGGAAACAACAACCCGGCAAGGTCGGCCGACTCAAAAAACGAATCAACCGCACACTACGGAGAATTCCAGTCTGCATCCAGCACGTCAGAAGACGAGGAGGACATACATTGCGTGCAGACGGGGCACGGCGACCAACGGTACCGAAGAGGTCGTAGGTCGAGGACCAACTGTGCCGGATGCGGCGGCGACCACCCCAGATCAGAATGCCGATTTTTTGACTCTATCTGTAGGCATTGTGAAAAAAGGGGACACATCGCTCGGGTTTGCCGCCAAAAGAAGACTCGCAGCCCACCCAGATGGGACCAACACGATCGTAAGAGGGAAAGCCCACCGCCCAGGACCAGAGATCGCCAACCGGACAGCCGGTGGGACCGAATCCAGCGACCCTCAAGAGGCGGCGACAGTCGGCGCAAGGAAGAAACCCACCAGACGGTAACCATCGGCCACGCCATCTCCGACGGCGCCAGAAAGGTACACGTAGAAGTCCACATTGAAGGCCAACCATGCAAGATGGAGGTGGACTCCGGGTCCTACCTCTCCATGATTGCATGGCACGAGATAAAACGGTTAGTGCCCACCCTCCATAAGAGGAACATAAACGCCCAAAGACTTATTATAAAAGACTACCAGGGAAACCGCATCCCGGTAGTGGGCACCAAGAACTTTAATGTAACTTACAAGGGCCGCACCGAACAACTCCCACTCACAATCGTCGATCGCGACCGCCCAAGCCTGCTGGGCTTACAATGGTTCGCCCCGCTCGACATCGCGCTAACAGGAGTCAACCACGTCGCCGACGACGGCTGGGAACAGCGGCTAGCCCAGGAGTTCCGGGAGGTCTTCGACGGAAGCCTGGGCAAGTACCAGGGGCCCCTTATCTCTTTTGATCTAGACCCTAGCGTCCCCCCCAAGCGACTAAAACCTAGACGGGTGCCATTCGCCCTAAAACCTAAGATTGACGAACAGATTGACAAGCTCGTCAAACAGGGGGTGCTGCAGCCGATAGACCATGCCCGATGGGAGACCCCTATAGTGACCCCAGTCAAACCAGATGGGTCCGTGAGAATTTGTGGGGACTATAAGGCCACCCTAAATGGCGCGTTGCAACAAAGCGCCTACCCTGTCCCAATAGTGCAACATCTACTGCACTCACTGGGAGGGGGCAGGGTCTTTGCCAAGCTCGATCTTGCCCAAGCATATCAACAGTTGCCGGTCGACGAAAAAACAGCGGAAGCCCAGACCATCGTTACCCATCGGGGGGCCTTCAAGTGCAACCGACTCCAGTTCGGAGTCAGCGTGGCACCAGGCATCTTTCAGAGCCTGATGGAACGTTTACTGCAGGGCATCAAGGGGGTGGTGCCCTATTTTGATGACGTATTTGTGGCAGCGCCAAACGAAGCCAAATTAGAAAACCGACTCAGGGAGGTCTTAACAAAATTTAAAGTAACGGGACTTAAAGTAAAACGGGAAAAATGCCAACTATGCACAGAGCGAGTGGAATTCTTGGGCTACCTTCTAGACCGGCATGGCATTCACCCTACAATTAAAAAAGTGAAAGCTATCAAGGAGGCCCCCACCCCTAGGTCTAAGACGGAACTACAGGCTTTCTTGGGGTTGCTGAATTTTTATAATGTTTTCCTACCCCAAAAGGCTACGGCGGCGGAGCCTTTGCATAGGCTCCTGGATAAGGCGGCAACCTGGACTTGGGGGAGACGGGAGCAAGCCGCTTTCCAAAAAACCAAAGACCTCCTCACCTCCGACGCCGTCCTGATCCAATTCAGCGAAACCTTGCCCTTGGTCGTCACTTGCGACGCATCACCTTTCGGCGTCGGCGCTGTCCTCAGCCATACCCTCCCTGACAAAAGAGAAGCACCCATCGCTTTCTTTTCCAGGACTCTAACTAAACCGGAGCGGAACTATAGCCAGCTGGACAAAGAAGCATTGGTTATAGTTGCCGCCGTTAAGCGATTCCACGAATACCTTTACGGCCGCCCTTTTACCATTGTGACAGACCATAAGCCGTTGCTGGGCATCCTTGCAGGAAATCGAGCCACCCCGAACATTTTATCGCCCCGGATGACAAGGTGGTCCGAGTTCCTGGCAGCCTACAGCTACGAACTGTTACACAAGCCGGGTAAGAAAATTTCGCACGCGGACGCTTTAAGCCACTCGCCTTTACCAGACTCTGATCCTGACCCAGCACCAACGACAAACACCCTTAACATCGAGAACCTGCCCAACCTACCCATTACCGCATCAGACATTGCCCGGGAAACTATTAAGGACAGGCGTCTGGCGCGAATTTTACATTGGGTGGGAAAAGGTTGGCCGGAAAGGGACAAGGACGAATCCGTTAAGACATTCAGAAACCGCCAGACTGAACTCTCGCTGCTTAAGGGGTGTATTTTATGGGGTGACAGGGTGGTCATCCCGGACAGGTTGCAAGGGAAGGTCTTAGAGATGTTGCATGAGGGGCATCCTGGCATCGTCAGAACTAAAGCCCTGGCCAGGAGTTACGCTTGGTGGCCAGGGATGGACAAGCAGATAGAAGCATGGGTAGCTAGGTGCCAACGATGCCAGGAGACCAGACCAAGCCCACCCGCAGCACCCATCCTGGAGTGGGAAACACCAAGGGGGCCCTGGTCCAGAATCCATTTAGACTTTGCCGGTCCCACGAATGGGCATACCTTTCTAATAACAGTTGACGCTTACTCCAACTGGTTGGAGGTAAGCGACATGAAATCTACTACCACGGAAGCCGTCATCAAAGAACTTTGCAAACTCTTTGCAACACACGGCCTCCCAGACGTCGTTGTCTCCGACAACGGGCCCCAATTTACCTCCCTCGACTTCGAGAGATTCCTGGCGGAGAGGGGCATCCGCCACGCATTAACAGCACCGGCGCATCCGGCGGCGAATGGTAGGGCGGAACGGATGGTTCAATTTACCAAAAAGACCATCCGGAAAATGGACCACGGGGAGATCAACGACAAAATAAATAAACTCCTCTTTATACAACACATCACCCCGAACACCACTACCAACAAAAGCCCAGCCGAGTTACTAATGGGTAGGAAGCTGAGGTCCCCACTCGACAGGTTACACCCAACATATAACCCGGAGCGGCCCCCAGACTCAAGTACAAAATACCGAACATTCGCACCCGGCGACTTAGTGTACGCGAAAAACCTGACGGGGGACCCCCTATGGATCCCAGCCGTCATCACCCAGATCACAGGCCCACGATCATACCGGCTCCAAACCACAGATGGGCGAGCCTGGAAACGGCACATTGACCAGCTCCGGTCACGAACAGCAACAGAACTCAACCCCCAAAACACGAACCAAGGGGGGAGGGAATACCCGAATAAGCAAACGCAAGAAAAAATAAACCAGCAGTACTTACCGGAGCGCAGCCATCGCGATCCCCCGCCAGAGAAGAACCACCTAGCCAGCTCAACCAACTCGGAGAAACCAAGCGGGAGCGGCGAAACCCGTAGCTCAACCAACCCGGAAGACCCAGGTGGGAGCCACGGAGAAGGAACCGGCCCGATCATCCAACCGGTTCGCACAGAAGAGGGAGCAGCCAAAAACATGACCGCTCCGGACGAAATACAGCTTGCAACTGAGTTGCGCAGGTCAAGTAGGACTAGACGGAGCCCCGCCTACCTACGTGACTACGCAACGTAAGGACTATACCAAGAGGGGAGGGGTGTTCTGTCGTTAATTTACATACTCGAAATCCCCGCGCTTTGATTGGCTAAAGCGCGGGGATTTCTGATTGGCCAGGCGAGCCGCGCCGATTGGCCCATTTGAAGTCTCCCGCGATTGGCTCACTCCAAGAGCGGGAGACTTGAATCGCTGCCATTGGCCGCGGCCGCCGCAGTGAAAAGGATAAAAGCCGCGGGCTTTTTCCTTTTCGCCGGTTCGGTTCACAACTGTTAAATAAAGAGCTTGAAACGTAGTCACCGACTCCTGGCGTCTTTTTGCGGACACGACAGAAACCCTACTGAATTTCTTCAGTGTTGGCCTAGTATTCCACAAGCTGTTGCACTGGAAAAGTACTGACAAGGTTTTACATCATCATATAGGCATTCACTGTCAGTATCTGATTGGTAGATTTGGCTTCAATGTGATGACAGGTTTCCTGATATTCCATCAGCAACTGTGGCACATTTGAGATGGTCTGCTTTGCTTTGCTGACCACAAGCAAGTGAGCAACAACTGACAGAGCACTTATCTTTAGAGCCAGGAGTCCTGATGATAGCATCATTCGCGCTTCGCCATAACCAGACAGTAGGCTTACTTACATACAGTACTATAGGTGTGATTTCTGCTTTCAGTCCTTGACACTGCATTTTGTAACAAGCTGGCCTTTTCAGCTGTTCTTTTGCTTCACTTCTTTTTCTGGGAGACAAGCTCTGCACTGTGAGTCAGTGGACTGGGTTAAGTATTCCCACTGTTGCGAGAATCTCCCTGGAATCCTTTCTCCGAGGCGGGGTGGACACCTAAAAGGCAGCTGCTTGGGAAGAAGGTTCCTATTTTATTTGGGTCAGAAACAGTACAAAACTTGTTTCTGGGAAGTTGACAACACGCTGGTATATCAGCAAGGTTTATATGCAATTTTTGGTGTGAGTGAAATATGTTTTTATGAGCATGAGAAAGCAGGAAATATAGCTTTTATGGTTAGAGAAAATATTCTGTTATCTTCTTCATCAGAAGAGATCTTCCTGGCTAGGCAAAGGTATAAGAACATGGGTACAAGTGTTAAAAGCTCTCATGCCTTTTAAATATTGATTGATTCATAGGCTCCCTGTCAGTATTCTATTGCCTTTAAGAAAACACTGTATTTTATTAGTGGAGATGGGTTTCTCTGACTTCAGATCTTAAAATGAGGGGTAGGCAGATCAAACGCTTTTTAACTTCTTTCAACACAATATGATTGACTGGGTGGGATTAATTTAGCTGTGGCTGCAAATGCTCCATGACCACTGTGTGACAATTGTGAATTAAAAATTTCTGTTACCTTTTCATAGCTTTCTTATAGTCACTTTTGTAGCTCAGATCCGGTAGTTTAATAGCAGGGGGAAAGACCATTGTTATTCCAAGGTGTTTTGTGACATATTTTGTTTTCTCATTCGTATTATGAAAAGTCTAGAAGTTTAGAGCTCATTCTGCAGAAACCATAATTGAATCAGTCATTTTTTAAAAAAAAACAAATGTAGATTGGTACTAAATTTGCCAATCCTGGCCCTTTAACTCAATGATCATTGTAGTTAATAGAATCATTGTTGATTCTGTATTATCACTAGCATATGTTCTTGAAAATATAAATTTATTGGAAAAATATTTTGATTGAAAAATCGTCTTTCTGATGCTGGAAAAAATTATACATACATACGTACGTATGTACTATATATACACACATATATACACATACACACCTAATGACATATTTTGCTGTAATTTTTGCTGTTGATCCAAAAACGTTCTGGATCTGTCTTCCTTCCATCCCCCCATTTGTCTCCTTTCCAGTTATCTGTGTTTTCTTTGTTTGGATATTTGGTAACCTAAGGTGCCAAAAGGATGCCGTTCATGCTTGGACTGGTTAAAATTGAATCCAGACAAATCAGAAGGTTATGAAGTTAGAGAAAATCTTATCCTTTTCCAATGATTTCTTATTGTTCTAAGAATACGGGATTTTTTCTCCTGAAGATCTGCAGTTTCATGGTACAAGGAGTCCTTGACTGATAACAGTTTGTTTAGTGACTGCTCAAAGTTACAACAGCACTGAAAAATGAGACTTATGACCATTTTTCAGTTACAACCTTTGCAACATCCCCATGAACATATGATCAAAACATATGATCAAAATTCAGATGCTTGGCAACTGGGTCATACTTATGACCATTGTTGGGTCCCAGGATCATGTGATTAATTTTTAAGACCTTCTGACCAAGCAAAGTCAATGAGGAAACCAGATTCACCTAACAACTGGGTTACTAATTAATCAATTTAACAACTGTGGCAAGAAAGGTTGTAAAATGGGACATTTAGCAAATGTCTCACTTAACCAAAGAAATGTTGTGCTCAATTGTGTTCATAAGTCAAGAGCTACATGTACTATATTCCTTTTACTATTTGCATAAAATTTGCCTGCTACAGTCCTTCTTGAAAAGAGATCTGATCTGGCCTCAGTCAAATTATCAACAGCCCAACATAGATCAAGAAATCAATTCCACAACTACTTTTATTGACAGTTGCTATAACAATAGAATCTTTCATGTCTGATTATGGTGTGCCCTTCTTATACCCATGTGAATTAGGGAGGTGACTATGAACCTCTTATGCATACATTCTCTTTGTTTGCATTGCATTGTGGTTTTTCTCCTTGGTAACTGATCTCTGTCGAGGTCACCTTCCTTCCTGTATTCAAAGATACATATCCCAGCAGGAATACATTGATTCCAAAAGACCCCCAAATTCAGAGCACTTGTCATTGCATATAGATATATATCTTTTGCATTGCCGACTCTATATAATATTTATCAAGGTACCAGATTCTTTAAATAGTGATGTTTTTTCCCTGCATTTTTTTTCTCCCATCCTATTGTGTCCAATTCTGAGACTGCCTGGAGTTCTGTCCCAGCAGCTTTCTTAGCAAAGTTTTTCTCCTTCCTAGGGCTGAAAGAAAGACAAGTTCAAGGTTGTTAAGTTCTGCGCATGGGCGCAAGGATTGGAGACGAGACGATGAACAGTGAACTTCAATTCTTTATTTAACATTGTGGAGCAGAGCAAAAACTACAGCAGCAACAGCCCTTTTTATAGGCAAGCTGCTGATCAAATAACCAATTAAAAAAACGGGAAGTGTTAGTTCCCTTAACCAATGAGAGAGGCCCACTAATAGCCAATCAGATTCTCCTGAACGGACCAATCAGATGTCGCTATTATCGGCCAATCAGAAGTGCAGGGTCAGAACCCTGCACTTTTCTAAAGGTTTTAATAATCTTTATTAAGCACTTTTATTAATTCACTTTTATTAATTCACAACAAAGCTTACCCAATTGGTTTTGTGCCCAAGGTGGCACTAGAACACACAGTCTCCCAGTTTCTAATCTGAGGCTTTAACTACTATATCAAACTCACTCACTCACTCTTGCACTCTTTATGCATACAGCCCACAAGGAAGATTTGTGGGAATCTGTTAAGGTAGAGCCTTTTCCAAAACTCAAAGAAGTAGTGCAAGATCAGAAGATCTGGACAGACCTTGCCCATAGAATTGCTAAGAGTCTGACATGATTGAATGGAAAATGTTATCATCAGGGCCTTTTCCACAGAGACCTATGCAATTCTTCCTCCTGTCATTGTAGTCTGCTACTTCTTTGGTGTGTTTAAGAATTTTATACTTCAGTCTTTACCCCGTAGAGGGTGTGTTTTTATCTGCTGTCTGGTCTTTTAATTCTCATGTCATTTTGTGCTTGGGTATGTGGTATTTCTGAATGTTTTTTTTTTAATTTGTAGCTATTTATTGTTTTATAAGTTTATAGTGTTTTATTTGAATATGTTGTCATTTATTATATTTTTAGAAATTGCTGTGGGCTGATTTTCTTGGGATTGTGTGGTATAAAAATGTTTAGATCAGTTTTTTTTCAGTAGAAGTTCCTCATACTGTTGTGTAAGGCAGATTTCCATCGGGTCTTCTTTCTCACGAGCCTGGGTCTCAATCTAGATCTGCCATTTAATGTCAAAAGGTTCCATGAACATCCTAATATCTCATTTAATTTGAACCTCATAATCTAGTATGACTGACTTTCCTTTTCTCCCATCCAGTTTCTTCATAATAGCGTCTTGTTCCTGGACATAATGATCAAAGAGCTTTACTCAAATGAGTCATGAACTACGAGCCATTATCTGTTATTAACTCATCTATAATATTCTGGCAAGCAAGCCATGAGTTCTGATACTTCATAGTCTGTCCAATGCTATAATCTCCCTTTGAAAAAGGGTCTGTGACCAGTTTGAAAAAATAATCTTCTATCATTCAATCTTCACATTTTCAGAAATATGAGTTGACTTTTACTTGACTAGTTTTAGAAACTTGAACTTTCATGTTGCATATATATATATATATATCCCAAATTTAAAACTGAAACAACTGTAAAAGTCTGACTCACAGATGAACACAATACAGAAGCCTGATGATAGCAGATGAGATTCTGCCGAAACGTTGCTGCAACTTTAAAAGGACAACTATAATGACATGGGAAAATACCCGAACAAAGCTGAATACCATACATGTAAGTACCCGTGAAAACTTAAGAAAATATATATATATGGTATTCAGCTTTGTTTGGGTATTTTCCCACGTCATTATAGTTGTGCTTTTAAAGTTGTAGCAATGTTTTGGCAGAATCTCATCTGCCATCATCAGGCTTCTGTATTGAGTTC
Organism: Hydrophis major; assembly: GCA_033807585.1. Classification (NCBI taxonomy): domain Eukaryota; kingdom Metazoa; phylum Chordata; class Lepidosauria; order Squamata; family Elapidae; genus Hydrophis; species Hydrophis major. The sequence goes on along the minus strand of CM066328.1, from coordinate 76,975,919 downwards.
ATCTGTACTGAGTTCGTCTGAGATTCTGCCGAAACTTTGCTACAACTTTAAAAGCACAACTATAATGACATGGGAAAATACCCAAACAAAGCTGAATACCACACATATATATACACACACACATACCACACACACACACACACATGCACAGAGAGAGAGAGAGAGATCCTCATATTATCAGTATGAGGGTGACATGTAAATGTGTCCTTGTCCTTTTTAAAGATAATCCCAACACAGTATATGTTGCAAAATACCATGGAGATCTCTTCTCAAGCATGCATATCTGTTAAATTCACCTAAAGGGGGAATTTCAATAATTATTTGTGTTAAGTTTTGAGCATGGGCGAGAAAGAATGGAGACAAGCCTCTGAACGGTGAACTTCATCTCTTTATTTACATCGTGACTTCTTCAATTCAACAGCAGTAAAACCCGCCTTATATAGGCAAACCCTGTAACGTTTAACCAATAACGAGCTAAGAACGCTAGCTCTTATAACCAATAAGAACTCTCTGTTAAAGGCCAATCGGATTCCCCGGAACGGGCCAATCCGGTCCGGCCGCTTAACAGCCAATCAGAAGTGCAGGGCCAGAACCCTGCACTTACTCCAAGCTCACACTTTATTGATCTTATTGCACACACAACACCCCTTCCCCCTGGCTTCTTATTTAAGGGCACAGTTACATAGTCCCTTAGGTAGGATGGTTGTCTTTTTAGTCTCTTTGATTTTCGTTGTATCGGCTGGTTGCAATCATGCTGAGGTAGATCGTTGTTTGTCAGAGCCTCTGGTTCAGAGTTCACTTCTACGTCATTGCCCACATTTTCTGCAATTCCCTGAGGTGCAACCGTTTCTCCCTCCGGCTCCGCTTCCTGAGTTTCTATTAAACTGTCATTTCCTTCGAACGGGTTTCCCAGGAATTCAACTTCTTCCGTACCTCCCCCCCCCCCAGTTTGGTTAAAGGGGATTTGCGAATTGGCCACTGCAAGCCGCGACCGTAATTGGTTGATATGCCATTTCCAAAGTTTATCGTCAAGGCATTGCACGAGGTAGGATCTAGGGCCGGTTACACGTACTACTGTCGCTTCCACCCACAACGGGTCGCACGATAGGTTTTTTGCATAAACCAGGTCTCCTACCTGGAAGGTGCGACAGCGGCCACTGGATCCTAGTGGTTTCTCTGGTTCATAAGCTGGGTGCAACCGGTCGAGGTGGGAGCGGAGCTTTCGTCCCATTAGCAGTTCAGCGGGAGTTTTGTTGGTGAAGCTATGTCGGGTGATGTGTTGCAAGAAGAAGATTTGATTGACCTTGTCATCAATGTTGTCATAGTCTACCTTTTGCAAGGTTTTCTTCACAAATTGGACCATGCGTTCTGCTCGGCCATTGGTCGCAGGGTGCACAGGCGAGGTGAGTGCATGGCGGATGCCGTGGTCAGCAAGGTACTGCTCGAACGCTAGTGCAGTAAATTGTGGGCCGTTATCGGATACCAGGACGTCTGGTAATCCGTGGGTTGCAAAGAGTCTGTTTAAAATTTTGATAACCACCTCGGAGATCGTAGTCATCATGCGATGAATTTCGAGACAATTTGAGTAGGCGTCGATGGTAAGCAGGAAGGTGTGGCCTTTGGTTGGCCCCGCGAAGTCCAGGTGAATTCGGGACCAGGGTCCACGTGGTGTCTCCCATTCAGTCAGCACGGCTTTTGGTGGGGCGTTGCTGACTTCTTGGCATTTGGGACAAGCTTTAACCCACTGATTTGCTTGTCAATGCCCGGCCACCATGCATAGCTTTGCGCAAGGGCTTTCATTCGCACAATGCCGGGGTGGCCATCGTGCAAGGTTCTCAGCAGCGCTTTTTGGAGCCGTTCTGGGATAATGATTCGATCGTCCCAGATGACACAGCCTTTCTGGGAAAAGAGCTCGGTCTGTCGAGACTTGAATGGTGTGAAGTCATCTGATAACTGGTCCAATGGCCATCCGCGTTCTACCCAGCCTAGGACTCGTGCTAGGGTGTGGTCGCATTTGGTTTCTCTCGTGATATCTTGGGCGGTCAGTGGCGGCGAGTTGAGTGCCTCGATTTGCAATGTGGTTACCATTGGTGTCGGATCGTCGAGAATCTCTGGAAGCGGTGCTCGGCTCAATGCGTTGGCATGGGGAATGGCTTTCCCCGGGCGGTATTGCAGCCGATAGTTATAAGCAGCTAAGAATTCTGACCATCGGGTCATCCTAGGGGATAATATGTAGGGAGTCGGCTTATCTCCGGCTATTATCCCTAACAAAGGTTTGTGGTCAGTCACAATAGTAAAAACCCTGCCATACACGTATTCGTGAAATCTTTTCACAGCTGAGACAATTGCGAGGGCTTCTTTATCAATTTGTCCATAGTTCCGCTCCATTTTTGACAGAGTCTTTGAAAAATATGCAACAGGGGCTTCGTTCCCATTAGGCAGTACGTGGCTCAAAATGGCACCCACCCCGAAAGGCAATGCATCACAGGTTATAACTAACGGCAAAGTCTCGTTATATTGCATGAGTACAGAGTCAGAAGTGAGCAGTTTTTTAACATTTCAGAACGCCTGTTCTTCACGGTAACCCCATAACCAATTTGCTTTTTTATCTAACAATTGGTGTAACGGTTCAGCGACAGTTGCTTTGTGCGGTAAAAATACATTATAAAAATTGATGAGGCCTAGGAACGCCTGGAGATTGGCCTTGTTTCGTGGCCTGGGAGCATTTTTGATCGCTTTTAATTTACTTTTGGTAGGATGAATGCCCTGGCTATCAATCAGGCACCCTAAAACCTCAACACTGTCAGTAAACAATTTACATTTGTTTTTTTTTAACCTTAAGACCGGCCTCTTGGAATTTTTTTAGGACTAATTTTAACCAGTCCTCAAAGATTTTTTTTGTAGGGGCTGCAATTAATACATTGTCAAAATAGGGGACCATGCCCTTAATTCCTTGCAATAACCTTTCCATAAGGCTCTGAAAAATCCCCGGGGCTACACTCACTCCGAATTGCAGCCAGGTACATTTAAAGGCACCTCGGTGCGTCACAATAGTTTGGGCCTGTGCTGTTTTTTCATCTACTGGTAATTGCTGATATGCCTGAGCTAAATCCAATTTAGCGAAAACTTTCCCGCCCCCCAGGGAATGGAGGAGGTGCTGCACCACCAGAACTGGATACGCGTTCTGCTGCAGGGTGTGGTTCAAAGTGTCCCGGTAGTCCCCACAAATTCGGATTGACCCGTCTGGCTTAATGGGTGTTACAATAGGGGTTTCCCACGGGGAGTGATCAATGAGCTCCAACACCCCCTGAGCTATCAGTTTGTCGAGTTGTTCGTCGATTTTCGATTTTAAGGCAAACGGAACTTGACGGGGCTTTAGGCGAATGGGAGCTATTTTGGGGTCGAGGCTGAATGAGATCGGGGTCCCCTTGTACTCACCTAAGCTGTCCGTGAAAACGTCCCTGAACTCATAGATAAGGTCTTCCTCCCAGTCACAGCCACCGACTCGGTTTACGCCGGCCACTTCAATGCCGAGTGGCACGAACCATTGGAGGCCCAGTAAGCTAGGCCTATCTCTATCGATGACTGTTAAAGGTAAGTACGCTGTGTGCTTCTTGAAGGAGACTCGGACTCGGCAAGAACCGACGACGGGGATTCGATTCCCCTGGTAGTCCTTGAGGATGAGGTGTTGGAACCGGAGATCTTGGCGTTGAATTGTGGGGATGAGTTGCTTGAGTGTCTTCCAAGACACCATCGAGAGGGACGATCCTGAGTCGACCTCCATGTGGCAAGGCTGGTTCTCGATGGCTACCGTGACTCGGATTTTCTTAGTGTCCAAGGCTGAGGCGTGACCGATAGTGATAGTATGGTGAGCCTCTTCTCTCTGCAAAGCTCAATTTCTGTAGGAGTGGTTTACTGGTGCTCGCCTTACAGGACAGTTTCCTGTCGATTGGCGATAGTTACCCCCTTTTGAGGCCTGGCTGGGTCCTGGCAAGCTGCGGCAGACCTGTCCGATGTGGCCTCGTTTCCCGCACTCATGGCAGAGTGCGTCGCGGAATTTGCATTCGGACCTGGCATGGTTGGCTCCACAGCCAGCGCAAGGGCATAAGGGCTTCGGGTGAAGGTCCCGGTCGGACCGCAGTCGATGGACCCCTTCTTCGTCACTGTCTGACGACGAAGTGAGGTCCTCGTGGTGCGTTGTCGCGAGCTGCCCTTCTGAACTAGGTGAGATTTCGCTGGCCGGTGGTGGTACCGGAGTGCGGTTTCGGCGTAGTAGTGCAGCTGACTTCCTGGTTGCTTCTGCTGCAGTTGCATCGGCAATGGCGTCGGCAAGGCTGATGTCGCCTTTTGCCATCAGCTTGCTTTGGACTCCTGGTGCATCTAATCCCAGAACTATGCGATCTCTTAGTGCTTCTTCCAGATCGGTGAATCCGCAGAGGCCTCCCAAATTTTGGAGGTCTGCTATGAAGTCGGCCACGCTTTCTCCCTTTTGCTGGCTTCTTTGATAAAACTCGTGGCATCTCACAAGTGTAGGCACGGTCGGGGCGTTGTGGTCTCGCAGGATAGGTTCGAGGTCATCCCAATCCATGGCCTTCACTTCTCGGGGTTTGGCTAGTGCTTTAGCCATCTTAAATACGGTTGGACCGCAATGCGTTAGGAACACCGTCCGTTTCTTTCCGGCTGTGGCATCCTTTAAGTTGTTCGTCTTTCGGAACATTTGGAAACGATCCATGTAAGACTCCCAGTCTTCTTGTGCTGGATCGAACGGAGCGGGTGGTACGATGCCGCCGGACATGGTTCCGTTGTTGGCATCGTCTGTCACGTGCTCGGTGTTCTTCGAAGTTTCGTTGGTTCAGATATCTCCATATCCCATCCTCATCGCCAGTGTTAAGTTTTGAGCATGGGCGAGAAAGAATGGAGACAAGCCTCTGAACGGTGAACTTCAGCTCTTTATTTACATCGTGACTTCTTCAATTCAACAGCAGTAAAACCCGCCTTATATAGGCAAACCCTGTAACATTTAACCAATAACGAGCTGAGAACGCTAGCTCTTATAACCAATAAGAACTCTCTGTTAAAGGCCAATCGGATTCCCCGGAACTGGCCAATCCGGTCCGGCTGCTTAACAGCCAATCAGAAGTGCAGGGCCAGAACCCTGCACTTACTCCAAACTCACACTTTATTGATCTTATTGCATACACAACAATTTGCTTATTTGAAGGACCACCTAACTCCCATGGCATTTTCTCAACCCATTTGATTCTGCAGGGTTGGTATGCTCTGGGTTCCTTTGATTAAACAATGTGATTTCTCATGACCCTGGAAGCCTGCTTTCTCTGTAGCAGCCCTGGGTCTTTATCCTGACCTTAGTTCATCATGCTTTCCATCTTTTATTTGTCTGTGCTGCATATTTTATTGCAATTTCTTTGTTTGATTGTTTTGAGCCACCCAAAGTTGTTGAGAGTCAATAGCATTCAAATCAACTACTAATGTATACCATGGCTGCAGTTATAAATGAATACATTGAATGCAAAATCAACCAACAATGAAAAAGAGAGAAACAATGCATCACCAAAATAGAAGATCAAGCTGGAAAATAAGACCAGAATGCTATGATCAGATACAAGCAAGCTAGAAATAAAGGAAGATGAAGAACAAGTATATCTGAGGAAGAAAGATCATCCATCTTGCTTGCAATTGCTTCAGGGCTTTTTAAAGGACACTACATTCATAAACCTCACTTTCTAATCACTTTTGGAAATTACCCATTGACTACTTTTAAGCTGTTAGAGATCCTTGGAATGATACATTTGAAAACACCAGGTAAGTGTGCTTTCAATGAATGAATGAAAAAAATAATCATAAGCTTAAGAATTTAAAGAATCTAAAGTGAACAGCAAAATGCTAAATAAGATTTTGATCTTAGAATGTTATAAATGAACGAAGGGTTCAAATAAATTTGGAAACTGAAATTTTTACAGTAAGATTCTGGAATTAAGAACAAATAGCTTCTTGTGGGAAATGGATGTGTTTTGGTTTTTATAAGACAAAACAAAGATAAGCAATTTATGCTTTCAAAAACAGGACACCAAAAGACACTAAAAATTTTTAGGCAGAGGGTAGTTTTACAATCCAGAAAAATGTAATTTTTGTAACAATACAAATACTGAAGCAGCCTTTTAAAGAATAGAATCAGAAAATAGTAACCACAGTATTATTATATTCTTACTTTTCTCTTGTCTTTTCACTTTTTCTTGCAGTTTTTACTCTTTTCTCATCGCCATCATAACTGCAAAATGGTTGCTAAATGAGGCAGTTGCTAAACAAGGACTACTTGTAGCTGTTTAATCTCTGCTTCAGTTAAAATATCCTTGTCTTTAATGCTAAATAATTTTCAGTCTAATCTTCCAGTGATATATTCAAGTGGAGGCAAATCAGTTTGTCACCTCTGCTTTAAAGTTGTACTGTGTGAAATTCAAGCCTTAGTGAAAATACAATATATATCTATACATTTATAATTTCTATAATTTATATGCATTTAATAAATAAATAAAATGTCATTTCTTGAATCTTCTACAGATTTTTCTCTTAAGCTGTCTGTGACAAAAATAAAGAGAATGTCCAAGCAAGTCAACTAGATTTGTTTCATTTCTGGTGATAGAATATCAACTTCTGTTACAGCAGAAGGCAGGCTAATTCAGGGGACACTGAGCATGTTGTATGATGCAGAGAGTTCTGCCTTCTGAAACCTCACATCTGTTCCCTTCCCTGTATCTACACGCTGAGAGGCTGATTCACAGTCACTCTCATTGATGGAGCCAGGCTTGTTTATCTTTTCAGTAGCGAAGACTACAACTATTTGGTATTGCCCAGTGTTATATTGGATGCAGTTCCTGTAATCTTTTATTTTCTCAGGAGCTTGTGAGAACAACAGTCTCCAAATAGCTGTCTCTCACGAACCAAAGAATTCTGGCTTTTCTAGGATCTATTACAAAGAGTGACCTAGAAATACACTTTGCTGCTTTGTATTATGCAATTCCCCAACGTAAACTTCTAATTCAGTCTTGCCAGTTGACCTACAAAACTTTTGATTTGTTTGCCAACTGTTTTTCTTTTAGTCTTGCACAATTAACACTTTTGTAGCAAGGAGAAATTAATTAGCTGAGGCAAGAAAAACACTCTATTTGTGAAATCTATAGCTCTAACATAATTGTTAAAGGCTCAACAGCCTTATTATTTTTAAAAGACTTTCTTATTTTAATGCAAACTTGTAGTTTATAGTCTCCACTTGGATTCATAATATTGAACAGCTTTGAAAAGAAATGAATTGTAAAGCTAATTAAGAATGTGATATACTTTTCTTGATTCTAGATACCATATGAGAAGCAAATAAAATGGACAATTAAATGATAAAAAACTTGTTCCTGTAGAACTGATTATTGTTTAAATACTTCTCACTAAAAAGAGCATATCCTTAACAACCATAGGAAATAGCTCTATTCTGTAAAATAGTTCAATTACAAACAATTCCAGAAATATGAATAGTGCCCTTGGAAAATAAAGTTAATAAAATTTGCTTTTAAATAAAAATATTTTTCTAGCTCTAATGGTTCTTCTTAAACAATTTTTTAAAAAAATAATAATGGTCATTCAGCACTGAGCTTCCTATGATAGCACTAACTTACTTTGAATTGGATCTGCATTGCAATAAAGAACTAATGCTGTTCTTCTTTTCATCATTCTCTCCCTCAAGAAGTACATAGTAACTCTCATTTTGCTGTGAAGTCACAGCGCCTCCCCAAGTTACAATTGGCAAAGTGCATTTCTACCCAAGGTTGATTTTCTGGAAGGTGATACCACCGGCTCTATTTCACACTATGGTTTAAGGCAGGGCTCCCCAAACTTAGCAACTTTAAGACTTGTGAACTTCAATTCCCAGAATTCTTCAGCCACAAGTCTTAAAGTTGCCAAGTTTGGAAACCTCTGGTTTAAATAAAAAGATGAACTTATTCCAATAAAGGGACTATTTTTCAAACTTGTTTCTTATATGTTATGAACCTGCAATAGCTCATGTTAAATAATAATCCACTAAAATATTGATATCAATGGTAATGTATTATTTCAAGAAAATAATTGAAAGGTCTGCTAAGTAATAAAGTGCCAGAAACTAACCTAGGTTAAGGTGTGCCTTGAAAATCTCTAAAAATATAACAACCACATCTCTTCTGTAACATACCTGTAGTCACCCAGGATGAGTTCAATGGCCATAAAATTTTTCTTCATTAGTAAATACTAATAATGCCATCTAAATATGGCTTCTAGGGCTCGAGACCATTTTGAATATGATCTTAGCACCTGGGTAAATTCATACAAAACTGAGTGATTCCTAACTTTCAAGCTGGCTCTGAATCAGAGGTGGTATTCAGCAGGTTCTGACCAGTTCTGGAGAATCAATGATGGAAATTTTGAGTATTTCGGAGAACTGGCAAATACCACCTCTGACTGAGATTTTACAGTATCCTTCCCCTGCCACACACCCCAAGCTATGCCCACAGAACTAGTAGTAAAAAATTTGAATCCCACCACTGCTCTGAATGAGAAAGTGCCATCCTATCCCATCCAGAACCAAGGGTGAAAAAAATCTCCAGAACTGGATCCCAGCCCCCTCCCCCAGGGGCAAAATCATAGTTACTCATTCTTCCTAAGCTGTAACCTGCTTTTCTCCATCCAGATCCTCAGAGCCTCCAAAAAACTGGACAGACCTAAGACAGCTTCACTGGGGTAGTCCAGAGGTAATATTATAGCAGGTTTTGACAAGTTCTGGAGAACCAGTAGTGGAAATTTTGAGTAGTTGGGAGAACCAGCAAATACCACCTCTGACTGGTCCTGCCCCCATCTATTCTCTGCCTCCTGAGTCCCAGCTGATTGGCTGGGTCTTCTTTTATTGGCCTGCACAGGAGAATGGAGCTGGAAAGCAGGTTAGTGGAATGGGAAAGGAATGGAGAATTTACAGTATCCTTCCCCTGCCATGCCCACCAAGCCACACCCACAGAATCGGTGGTAAAAAAAATTAAATCCCACCACTCGGGCAGTCACAGGAAGATGTATATAATTCAATATTGGAAGGCCTTACCATTAACTTCAAGTGGATGTTAAACAAAACCAGGGAAAGAATATGACCAGATCCCTCCCCTCACACACCAACAATCCCTGAGGAAGGACTAGGACTACTCTAACACTATGCTTCCCAGTCCCCCTGAGCCAATCCAGAAAGGTACTGTTGTTAATGACACCAGAGGCTGCTGAGAGATTAAAAAGGGCTAAGTGGGGTTCACTTCCCCACCCTGGGCTTACTGTACATCATCAGAAAGTATGGCCAACACAGTCTCAGTATTAACTCCTGGCCTGAAATCCAATGGAGTCCAGATAATTCATTTCTTCCAAGGTTCTTTAAAGCTACAGCCTGATGACTCTCAGCAACTTTCTCTTACAAAGTAAGATTGGAGAATGGACAGAAATTATCCAGCTCTGTTGGATCCACCAAAGGCTTCTCAAGGAGTGGGAAGAGAATCCCTCCATCCAAAGATGCCTTTACCATCAAGTGGAACCAACCACATATCACCTCCCAAGGCGCCTTAACCTGCTAGAAGACACATGGGTCTGTAACACAGATGGAGAAGACTCTGGAATTCTATTTAGTTCCTCAGTACTAACAGGCTCAAATTCCTCCCAATCAAATGAAGAGTTTTTCTGAATCAATTCCACCACGCCTACATAACAAGTGTCCAACTCAGGCTAGATCTGAATGACTTTATCTAACATGTAGCATCCTTGCAGTTAATCCACTGGTTTCTAGTTATGCAGGAGGGACTAGATCACCCTAAAGTAATGGATGACAGGATGCAGACATTGTTTGAACAGGAAAAAAAACAACTTTGCTACTCTTATGGCTGAGATAATTCCTAATAAAAAAAGTGAGTTTATTTTATTTATTTATTTATTTAATTTTTTATTTGTCAATTGCTTACAAGATAATAGATATAAGTAAAAACATAGTTATGGATACATGGATCCATATAAGAAAAAATATAAAAGAAACAATAGGACAGGGACAGTAGGCATGTTGGTGCGCTTATGCATGCCCCCTACAGACCTCTTAGGAAAGGGGTGAGGTCAATAGTAGAAAGTCTAAGATTAAAGTTTTTGGGGTTTGGGGAAAAAAAACCATAGAGTCAGGTAGAGTATTCCAGACATCAACCACGCTGTTGCTGAAGTCGTATTTCCTGCAATCAACTTTGGTGTGATTAACCTTGAGTTTGTATCTGTTTGTGTTGTTATGGTTGAAGCTGAAGTATTCATTGACTGGTAGGACATTGCAATGCATGATTTTATATACTATACTTAGATTGGACGGCATAGGTCTAGTTTTTCTAGATCTAGAATTACGAGTCTGGCGGCACAAGGTATTCTGCAACGAGTAGAGGAGTGCAGAACTCTTCTTGTGAAATATTTCTGGACTTTCTCAACTGTATTAATATCAGATACATAATGTGGGTTCCAGACTGATGAGCTGTATTTGAGTATTGGTCTAGCAAATGTTTTGTATGCTGTAGTTAGTAGTGTAATATTACCAGAGAAAAAGCTACGTAAGATTAGATTAACAACTCTTAATGCCTTTTTGGCTATGTAGTTACAGTGGGTTCTAGCATGTAGATCATTTGAGATGAGTTCTCCAAAGTACTTGACAGAGTTTGGATCATCAACAAGGTTTTGACTATTCAGCCTGTATTTTATTTTCTGGTTTTTTTTGCCAATATGTAAGACAGAACATTTATTTGTTGAGATTTGAAGTTGCCATTTGTTTGACCATTCTGATACATAGTCAAAGTCTTTTTGAAGGGTAGCAGTATTGTCTGTGGTGTTGAATAGCTTTACATCATCAGCGAAGAGAACACAGTTACTCTTGATATGATCACAGAGGCCATTATGTAGAATATGAAAAGAATTGGTCCTAGAACACTGCCTTGGGGACACCACTGTTACAGGTACAGAATTTGATAGGACGCTCCCAATTTTGACCATTTGTTGTCTGTTTGATAGGAATGTTTCTATCCAGTTATGCAGGTGTCCAGAGATACCACAAGATTTTAGTTTTAGGAGTAGTTTGTCATGTACCACTGAATCAAAGGCTTCACAGAAGTCTATGTAGATTGCATCTATTGCTTTGCCCTGATGGAGTTGTGTAGTCCAGATGTTTTTGCAGTGTAAGAGTTGCAGATTACATGATAGTTTTTACCTGAAACCAAATTGTTTATTAGAGAGTAGGTTGTTTGTTTCTAAGTGGAGGATGATGGATTGGTTAATAATTGATGACTTTACAGATGATGCAGCATAAAGAGATTGGTCTGTAATTTTTAGCTAGGCTGGGGTCTCCCTTTTTGAAGATGGGGATGAATGTGGGTTGTGACCATAGTTTTGGCAAGGAGCTGGTCTTGAGAGATTTTTCAAAGATTATGCTTAGATGTTCGGCTGTGGCAGTGTATAGCTTTTTTAAGAAGTAGGCACATATTCCATCCGGTCCAATAGATAGAGATGGTTTTAAATTGCATAGTGCTTTTTCAACAATGTCTTCTGTAAAATCGATATGTATTAGATCATTGTAGTTGTCTGTGGTTTGACTAGGAAATACTGGGCATGATCCATTGCTGTTTACAAATACTGAGCCAAAGAATGTGTTAAAGAGGTTGGCTTTAGTAGTGTCATCGTGGCAGTCTTTACCATTAGGTCCTTTAAGGGGTGGGATGGACCTTGAGTCTTTCAGTTTGTTGTTGACAAAATTGTAGAAAGCGCAGGTAAAATTGGTGCATAGAAGGTTTCCTTCTTGTTTAATGTGATAATTGGTGCATTCAGTTTTTATCTGGTGGCATAAATTTTTATATGGTGGCATAAATTTTTGTATCAGCTTTTGAAGTTAGCAACGTGACCAGATTTGCTTTTCCACCAAAGTGATTTCTTTTTGGATTGAAGTTTCCTTATTGTTTTGGGTAATTTGTTTTTTCTGGTTTTGAGAGTTGTTAATGTATATATATATATATATATATATATATATAGTATTTTCTGGAAGTTTGATTACTCTTTTGACTTCAAGTAAAAATATGTTGTAATGGTCTTCTATAGTATTGCATCCAGAGAATAGAAATTGCCAATCAAGGGATGAGAGATTGTTGTTTATAAGATCATAGTTGCCTTTTTTGAAGTTATAATTGGGGATTCCATCGTTGTGATGATTTTTGTGTGATTTTTGTGTGATGATTTTTGTGTGATTTTTGATGTAGCAGTTACCGCATCAGGTTAGAAAGTGGAAAACCGTGAGTTCTAGTCCCAACTTTGACATGAAGCAAGCAGGGTGGCTGTTGGGCCAGCCATTTTTTTCTAAACCAGAGGTCTCCAAACTTGGCAACTTTAAGACTTGTGGACTTCAACCCCCAGAATTCACAAACCAGCTCTGGCTGGAGTTGAAGTCCACAAGTCTTAAAGTTGCCTCCTCAACAAAGTACAGTAGTAACTCTCATTTTGCTGTGAAGTCACAGCGCCTCCCCAAGTTAGAATGGCAAAATGCATTTCTACCCAAGGTTGATTTTCTGGAAGATGATACCACTTGCTCTATTTCACACTATAGTTTGAGGCAGGGTTCCCCAAACTTGGTAACTTTAAGACTTGTGGACTTCAACTCCCAGAGTTGAAGTGCCACAAGTCTTAAAGTTGCCAAGTTTGGGGACCCCTGCTCTAAACCTTAGGAAGGAGGCAATAGCACTTCTGAAAATCCTGCCAAGAAAAATGCAGGGACTTGTCCAAGCAATGGTCAGGAATCCAGGGCCTGAAAGGAACCAAAATAAATAAAATATAAAATAAAATAATAAATACAATAGCAAAAGCTTTTATAAAGTTTCAGTATTGCTCCTCACCATCTACCCATTGATGGTAATTTCCATAGTTTTCAAAATATGGCAACTAAGGGTTTACTGGATCTGGGTTGTCAAAACTTAGCCGGTAGCAAAGAGATACTAAAAAAGAAAAAGGAAAAAAAAAAAAGAAACAATTTATTACTGTAATCTTGTGGCCGTGCAGATTTTTTTGGCAGCCCAGTTTCAGCAGTCCTAACACCGGGGGTGGGATGAGGTGGGACTATCTTCTATCTACCACTACTGGGGTTCTTCTCCTTTTAAAAGGGATCGGATGGCAGACCTCGCTAATGGCAGACCTCGCAAAGGGATCGGATGGCAGACCTCCCCTCCCACCCGGCAGACTTTAGCTTCTACTGCGCAGGCAGCGGAAAAGTCGTGACCAATCAGCTCGAATCGACTTCTTCGCGGCTGACCCACGCAAAGGGGCTTCCGATTTCGAGAACAGTTCTGAGTGCAATTCCGTCTGGAGCCCTGCCGGGGGCAGCAGAGAGAAAAAGAGGGAGGTTCTTTCTCGAGTTTCCGCCTCTCATGGCCTCGCAACTTCCGTTTCCTGACCGGGTGTCCGTCCATTCGGCGGCGGTTGGGAGTGGGTTACGTTTGTGTCAGCTGCTGAGAAGAAGCGCGCGGGGCGATGGTGCTGTTGGAGAGCGAGCAGGTGCCGCGACCTAACGCTCCATCCTGGTTTTGTTTTTTTACCTTTTAAGGGCTCTTTGAGCTCGCAAAGCCCCGTTGCGATGGGCGCAAAGGTCCTCCGACCTGGCACCTTTGTAGGCGGGAAGGCTGCCCTCCCGCAGTTGCTTGCTGTGTGGAGCAGAATAGGCGGCCGTGGGATGGGTGGGGGGAACAGTTAAACAAAAAGAAGGTGGCAGTTCCAGAGGCCTTATCTCTCTTCTGCATCGGGTCTAGTGATTGGACAGCCAGGGAGGAGCGCCCATCACTTCCCTCTGATAATAATATGTCATTCTTGAAAGTTGCTAAGCCCCCCTCCCCCCGCAACGGTATTTGTTTGCACGGGGGCCGCTTAAATGCCTAACGAATGCCAGAAGCTCCAACCCATAGCATCAGTTCTTTGCTACTACGTGCCACTTCCTTTTCTGGCCCCACCTAATTTGGCAACTGTCAACGTCCTTGTTGAATACTCCTTGTCATGGAAAAAACGATTGCGTAGGGGGCGCATTTGAAATAGTTTACAATACCTTGCATACCTACAATACATTGCACTGAAAGAGTATTGGCTGTGATGTAACAAGAGGTCCAGCTTAATGCAAGTTAGAATCTCTTTGGTCAGGGAGTAAGAAGCAGTGAAAGGTGTAGGTTCAGTGTGTGTATCTAGCTCCATAAATAGATTATAAGGCTGTAGTTGAATAGTCAAGGGCAGCTGTTGCAATATTTGGTGTGACAAAGCTTTAGGATCAGATTGTTCACTAGCTGGAAAAAGAAAATATTATTGGACTTTTAAAAAGAAAATAATTCAAAATTGTGATCTTTATAATAGATGGTTTGTTTGTTTTTTTGCAGTTCTTGACAGAGCTGACCAGGCTTTTTCAGAAATGCAGGACCACAGGCAGTGTCTATATAACATTAAAAAAATGTAAGTATTACATTCCTGTTTGTCTCACATTAGCTTATCAATATTTTCTCATAACAAATCAGATGAAGATTCTACTGAACTGAGTAGTGGAACTGCAATTCAGTTAGTAAATAGGTAAGTAGCAACTTCAGTAATCAGGAATAATATAAGAGGTAATTACATCAAACTTAATCTATGGGGAAAAGCTGATTTAGATCTATACTGTAGTCAGGGATGTTTAATGCTTCTTAAGTATATTTTCCCTTAATCTGAATATTGTCCTCTTATTGGATAGAAACGTCTCACTTTTTCCTGACAGTTTTCACAGAGAAAACTGTGTGCGCCCATTTTTGAAACTAGCCTTTAACTGGGAAATTCTGAGAATAGAACTCCACACAAATTGCTATGATTGAGAAACACTGGAATAGTGGATGGGAGAAAAGGAATATAACAATAATAGGGTTTTCTAAGGTATCTTGCCTCCAATTCACCTGGTATTGGGGTAACAAAAAAAGAGCAAGCCAATTTTTATTCTCCCCCCTTGCTTAAATCATAAACATTATGAAAAGATAATAAATTCTCTAAGGAAAAACGTTGTTTTTGGTCTTGTAGCATGGGAGGAATAATGTTTGCTTTCAAATGAACAATCTGTAATGGCATTGCCACAACTGGGGAGTTGGCTCCTTTAAACAT
This sequence comes from Hydrophis major, assembly GCA_033807585.1. Classification (NCBI taxonomy): domain Eukaryota; kingdom Metazoa; phylum Chordata; class Lepidosauria; order Squamata; family Elapidae; genus Hydrophis; species Hydrophis major. The sequence continues at coordinate 76,960,691 of CM066328.1, read as the reverse complement.
AAAAGAACAGCTTCACCTGTGTTTAATATTGTGCAACCTTATTATTGTGCCCAGCTTAATATAATAACTAGCATTCTAACAAAATTCTTTCCTTCCAATCTGCACTTTTAGATTTCTAATATATGAAGCACATTCAAAAATGGAGAAATGTATTTTATTAAAAATTCTCTTGCTATCTTTGGATGTTATATAATTTAATTTGCTAGTTTTGCTAAATACAATATATAACTTTGATGCTTCTGTTTAATGTAGACGATGGTCGGACAAGACCAATTCCACGGAAGGGCCATCTTGAGACTTTTGAGCCTGTAGACAACAAATGTCTTCTTAGAGCCACAGATGGGAAGAAAAAAATAAGCACAGTGGTAGGTGCTATTCTTTTATGAAAGAATGTTTTTCAGCATTGCATTTTTATGTAAGTGGGGGGAGAAAGACTTTATATAAAATAGGTAATGAATTTTATTTTATGTATTTCAAGTTACAAGCAGGCTAACTTTCACCCTCAAGGTAGCTAACACTTTGAAATGAAATTTAGACAATTATCAAAAACAGAATAATTAAGTTCAAAGGAATTAAAGGGTCTAGAAAGAGAAATGCTTTCAGCACTTCCTGAAAGCAGTATGAGTGATGGATATACAGCATATTCAGTAGATGAACAAGTATCTTTAAGAGGCTTGGTTATTGACTATAGTAATTAAGATCAGTACAAAGAAAGATGGGGTTCAGATAATTGGAACCTACAACCAGTGCTGCGTAACATGCAATCTACTGGTATTTTTTTAAAAACTCATATTGTCACCCTGAAAGACACGCCACTGAGTACCTCCATACCTCAGCAGCACTACCAACCCATCACTGATGTGTCACTTGCTGCTGAACAGCCAATTGGCTCATCAGCTACTCTGCTGTGGTCCACATTTATTTTTAATTTATCAATGTGGCTCTTTCCCCTGAGTTGTGCAAGTTTATTTGGAACTTTAAATGTGCTCAGAAAACAACTGGTAAAAACCTAACTATTTCAATTTGGGCAAAATATGGGCCTCGCTCTGTGTACCAGTCATCAGTTTAATTTGTACGTTTTGTACCAATTGAGGCTTCCAATAACTTCAAGGCTTTGTTACAAAGAAGTAACAAGAATGTAACAAAAGCATGAAAAAGATCTGGTTTTGCTCAAAAACTGGTACAGTAGTGCAGTTAAAGTATATCAGGTTGCAAATATATTTCTTGCCAACTATTGTAATTACTACTTATTTTAATTATTGCAAACTCAACATTAAGTTTGATTTTCAGTATGATTTCAAAATTATTAATTATACCTTTCAAGGAGATTTCATTGGTCACCTTTATATGTACGTGATTTATATAATGAACTTGTAACTTTGACTGTAAATTGTTGGTCGCACAGCCATATGATTAGACTAGATTAGGCATTTTTATCCATATATTCAGTCCTTCCCAAATATTTAGGATGGGAAGATGTTATTTGATCGCATAAAAAGATGCAAACTGTTCCAAATAAAGCTGCTTTGCAATTGACTAATGGTGATGTTGTCAATGCAAGTGGTGTTCAAGTGGTTCTGAGATGTTTTGGAATTGCAGCTAAGGCCCCTATTATTCTATTATTTTGTACACCTCATGGTTAGATGAATTATCCTCTTACTCCTGTTTTCTCTATAGTCCTGTTAGGTGGATTGGACTGAGAAAATATGACTTACCCAGGTAACTTTCATACCTAAGGGAGACCTAATATTCATAATATTCCTGGTTTTTAGTCCAGCATTTAACCAATGCACCAAAGCTAGTACCAAAGCTAATGTATCAATTCTTATTTGTCTGAATTTTGTGATAATCACAATCAGCTGTTTTTGAATATATTGGTTGATCATCCAATAATTCTATCATGTAATTGATTTCTTACAGGTGAGTTCAAGGGAAGTTAACAAATTCCAGATGGTAAGTTTGTATCTATTCACATAGACTTCAGATTTTTAATCAAATAATTTCTAATTTTTACACAGAATGTAAGACTGAGTAATTGGAATCCTATAGAAATGTATAGCTGCTTTATCTCTGCAAGTATTTTGAGTCAAATATTAGCAATTTCTTGAAACTTGGTTTTTTAAAAAAACTTGTTTTTGATTGCAGGCATATTCAAATTTGATTAGAGCCAATATGGATGGTTTAAAGAAGAAAGACAAGAAAAGCAAAAACAAGAAAAGTAAAGCAACACAATGATATAAAAAACATTTCTCCAAAGAATGGACCCATGTTTTATCCCACATTTTTTCTTTATGTAACCATTTTTGACTTCATTTCCAGGTAGTAACTGAACAATAAGCTTCTTATAGAGAGAATGCTCTCAGGATTGTGATACACAAAAATAAAACTAATTCATAAATTTGCGCACCTGATTTGTTCCATACCTTTGACTTATTTCAGTAAGTATTACTGGAATATCTTTACTCAGAAAAATAATTTTGATGTAACAGTTTGTGTTTAGTATGTGCAAAAGTTTTGAGTAGAATGAAGGTTGAGAATAAATTTCAGTTCTGGTTTTGCTTTACTGTATTTCACTTGACCTTTAGTAAACTACTGTATATTTTTTCAGCAAACAAAGTCAAGGATTATTCTTGCCTAAATGTTCAATCCTGAGGCAGGATTGACAAAAATTGTGAAATAGCCAATCAGGAAGAGGAAGACTTCCTTCTCAGATACGCTTTTAAATCTTGTGTTACAACTGGAAATGGATTGTCAACGCTTTATAGATCTGAGTTTCTAAGGAGCATTTACTATGCTTGTGCTTAACATAGATTTTTTTATATAGTGAACTGGTGAGCACATCTGTTAGTTTTGTTAAGCATTTCAAAAAATAAGTTTTCTAGAATTTTAAAATACTACTTTATGGTAGCAGGCAAGTGACCAAGCTAATCTTAAGAAGCAAGTTTTACACTCTTGAAACAATTCTGGAATCAACAGATTAAAATAGTTATATGCAAGTTTCAATTGCTGCTGCAGGATTTAGAAGAGAAGCAAAGAACTAAAAATGGTAAAGTTTGCTTATCTACTAGGTAAAAGCATTGAAATAACTTTCAGTTACTAGTATCTTAATTTTTAAATATTTGCCCTTAATGTCAAAAACAGTTTGATTCAAGGGGACTTGTGTGGAAATTAGAGGATTATAATTAGAAACATGCATCTTATTATAGCTATGGAAGTGAATTTGGTCCACAGCTACAGATGATATTTTTTTATTATTAAAAAATGTTACAGTTTGACTGTATATTCTTGTATAGGTTTTTTCCAGTGAGACAAAATTTGGCAACTAAAATATTGGAAAAATGTGATATTCAGGGAATCCTTTGTGCAAATACATTAATGGAAACTTGGTCAGCAGAAGAGTGGTTTTAAAGAACCTAACTGGTTAAGAAAACCCATACTCATGGCTAGGTGCAGTTAACCCTTATGATCAATAAGTACGAATGATTGATGCTGCTATAGAGCTATCTTTATACTTAGTATAACGTAATTCTGTAGTTTTATGTTAAATGTCATATGAATAATGAACTAGCCTGTCTTTACACTGAATGGAAAAAAATCAACTTTTAAAAGACTTTAGGCTGAGAGGTATTTAAAAGTCTGTATCTGAGCTATCAGTCCTTCATGTATCAATCTAAATAGTAAGCAAAGACAATCGAAATGCAAGAAAAACTCTCAATACTGCCACCTCACACCTGCTCTCAGTGATCATCCAGTGCCAGTCTATCGTGAACCTTGGGGAAAGGGTGAGAGGGAGGTGAGGTGCCTGGGGGGAAAGTGAAAGTTAAGAAAGTGAAGGTGGAATTTCAAAGTCGCTCCGCTATGAGAAGAATGAAGCTGCAAGCCAGCCATCAGAGTGAACATTTCAAAAACATTAGAAATTGAATGGACGACGGAAGGGCCCAACAAGGGAAAGTGCCTAAGCAGCGATAAATTTTCAGTTCCAGATTTGGCACATGAATTTCAGTTCTGGCTTTGCTTTATTGTATTTCACTTGATCTTTAGTAAACTACCTTTCTCAACAAATAGAGCCAAGGATCATTCTTGACTAAAGGTTCAAATTGAAGCAGGAATGACAAAAATTATTAAATAGTCAATCAGGAAGAGGAAGATTTCTTTCTCAGATAGGTTTTTAAAAAGTAGGAGTTTCATCTTTGTTATTGGTAGAAGAAACAAACACCCCTGCCCAGTGGCGAGTTGGAGATCCAAGAAAAATACAACAATCTTAGAACTAATTGTTGTTTATGAAAAATGATATGTAGTGTTGCCTTTCCTATACTTTGGTTTACTTATTTTGTGATATGTGCATATAATAAGGAACAACAGCTGGGATTACCCCTTTAGAAGTTCTTGTTTTTTCCTTCTTTCAGTTCTTCTCCAATTTCCTTAATCTTGACATACTGTACATAATAAAATTTTAAATGTTAGTGATCTAGCACTGTCATTCCGAGAAAAAAAACACCTTAGCATCAGCTGTTTGAGTAAGCTCCCTCCCACTAAATGCTAGGGGAAAGATTGCCACTGTACCCATGTCTGAGTAATTTGGCCATGCCTGCATTCATGTGCAAGCATCCCTTTAACAAATTACAATATACCCCTTTTGGGGAAGCAGTGCTATGTAGAACGCAGAAAAAACGTAAGCCAAAAACTTAAAGACACAAGTAAAATTAAACAACTTAACTAAAATCAGTTGTTTCACGAACTCCAGATTTAACAAAAGCCCAATAGCCACGTCGCATCTATGAAAAATAGGAGGTCCTAGAGAAGGTGTTAGATTGGGTGTCAAAACTCAATTTCATCGAGGGCCACATCAGGGTTGTGGTTGACATTGAGGGGTTGGATGGGCATGGCCAACTGGGTGGGTATGGCTATCTTGATGCCACTCCCCAAACTGCTGGCACGTTCCCTCTTCCCTTTTTTCCATTTTTTTGGTCAAGTTTTATATTGCTTATACATATCAATGTGTGAACAGTGTAATAGCTGGGTATTATACATTTTAGTACAAATAAACATATTACATGTTTCCTCTTTCCATTGGGTAGACCAGGCTAATGCCACCTGGTTTTATCATTCTTCCTCACACTTGGTAACTGGGCCGAAGCTACTCTGGCCTGATCTTTCCTCTTTGCACTGGAAAACCAGGAGGGCCCCGCAGGCTGCATCCGACCACATTGTGGGCCACAATCAGCCCATGGGCCTTGAGTTTGACATCCTTGTCTTAGATGATTCCACTGAAAAACACAGATATCCAAGTGTCTGAGCCTCTTACTTATTAATTCCTTTCAGTTCACAATAGTGGGATGACTGGAGATTATTGCTTTTCTGTTTAGCCTTCCTTCCCAATTGCAAAAGATGTGAAAGGAGATTCATGGACTGAACAATGAAAATTGCAGTTACTTGACTTTTTCATAATCAAATGCCACAATCTGTCCATTTTACTTTAAGCGAAAACAAATACATCCTAAGGTACCAGAAGATTATTTTATTTTGAAAAAGATATGTACAATATATTTTGAAAACATTTACACCTTTAAAGATGCCAATCTATGGCACATGAGCTCAACATAATATTTAAAAAGGCAGCGATTGTTCAAGGAGTGGGGAATCAGCAGTAACGAAGTGCAAGTTTTCTTTATATTCACATAATTGGAAGCACACATTTTGTCCCATTCATTATCCTGACTTTAATCCTGACTTATAACTAAAACAGGATTTTGTAGTAGTCATCTTTGTAACTGTAGAGAACAAGGACAGGTACTCTGCAAGAAATAAACAAGAAGAAAGTTGAGAAAACTTAAGTCAATTTTGGTAAAAGATGCTATTGTATTTCAAATTAGTGTTAGGCTTCCTCATCAGGAGACCAAATAAATTTATCAAACAGCTATTGGACAAATTTATCTTTATTCTACAAGATCTTCTATCCCAACTGAAATCATAATGCCGTATGATTCAGGACTTCACATTATAATGGTCCAAGATTGCAGTTGCTTTACTAAATCTCACAAAGGGAGAATTTAGTGGCCTTTTAACACTAGAGTCTAATGTCAGTCTTTTGATACTATAGAACTCTTGCAATGTTTATACCAGGGGTGTCAAACTGGAAGCCCGTGGGATGGATGTGACACACAAAGGCCATGCCCATCCCAGCTCTGCAAATGGGAAAAATGTCACAAAATGTCATGTGATTCAACATGAGAGTCTTATATTACTAGTGTCAGGATTCTGGCAGTTACTCCAATTAAATCATGAGCCTCAAGCCACACTCCCAAAACTAAAAAAGATTTATTTGAAGGTAACATTCTACATCTGGCATTTACCTGGGCGTAGCCAACTCTGATACGTAATTCACTGTCACCCTTTATCCTGCTTCCCCACCCCTCTGGGTATATCATCCAACAAAAATAGTCCATAGCCAAGAGTCATCAATTATGCACTCCAATTAGATTTTTGCATGGCAGAAGCTTCAGTCATCTAATCAGTGTTTGAAGAAAATATGAATGGAATGTACTTTCATTTCCACACTGCCGCCTGCTCTTTGAAACTCCCCCCCCCCCTCTTTCTGTTGTCAACTATAAAACGTATATACAAAACGTTTTATGAGTTGACAGCTAGTATGCCTAGGAATACTTACTTTTTTTCAATTTTGATGGTATAGATTTCATCACAAACTTGTTTAATATATCTTTGCTTCGGTAATCGAGACATCAATTGTTTCACAGTTGTATAGAAAGATTGGTCATCAAACTGAGAAGATGGAAAATACTGAAACCAATTAGTCTGAAACAGGGACTGTGAAAAAAGTAATGCTGAGAACATAAGGATGCTTTTATTATATATTTTGGGGGTATAAATAGAAATTATAATCTTTGATTTCTTGGAAAAACAACTTATAAAAATGGGGATATTAAATTTCTTCTATGCCGGAATGAGATTTTGCTTACTGTATATAATAAATGTTCAACTTTATTTAAGCTTTTAAAAAATTCATTAATTAAATCCACCAGTAAAGGCCAATTCCTAGGTTTACCTCTAATGATAAGAAGTGATTTATAGTTTCCTTTGGTAGATCAACCTGAAAAAAAACAAAACACCGAATCATTATGATGACATAAATTATGAGTTAGAGTTACATTTGTTTCATTTAGTCCATGTTAAATTGGATATTGCATAAGGCTAGATCTAGAAGGCATCCAAATTTTGGACTCCTTATCAGCACAAAAATTAATTAGATTAAATATCCTCAAGCTCCACTCATTTGCTGCAAGAAAGAATAAAAACATCAGAAGCTCTGATCTGTAGTCATACAGATTCATATTCATACCAGATTCTGATGACCAATAAATAAATTCCCAAATCCCAACCAGAACTGAGTTTGAAACTCTAAACTCTGACATTACAGGGGTTCTAAAAGAGGTTTTGGATTTCCTTCAGAATATTCTGGCCCAGGCTTAGTTAAGAAATTAATAGGTCAATTAAGTCCCTAATATGGAATCACTCCTTTCCCATACTCAGTGTTCCACATGCCCATTATTGCCTTTTGTTGTGGGAAAGTTACAAGAGGCAATCATTTAAAGGTTTTAGAAAGACTCAGGACAAAGAATTTCAATGGATTTCATATAAATGAAATGGAAATTTACCATCAATGAAACAAACTGATTCCTGGAAATTACATCTGTACCTCCGATACGGCTTTAAATAGAGAGTTGTATGCAATGACATTTCATTTTAATGTATGCTGATTAGTGTATATTCAAAATGACAATATTATTCTAAGTTCTAGTTACTTATCCAGTTTCTTATCCAGTTATTAGAAACAATTGGTTTGCTGTAAAAAAAGCAAAGTAACTTACTGCTAAAATTTCAACTTCACTCAGCTTCAACGGGAAATTAGTAAAGCAAGCTTGTAGTTTGGTTTGGACCTGGAAGTCACATTGGATAAAAATAATTAACAAACATAGTCACACAGAGAAGGTTTTATTTTTATATTAAGCAAATATACCTGTTAACTATTCTTAATGTAAAAGTGACATGCAGGGATTTATATATCTATAATACCTGAGTTTCATAACGTCGTTTGACACTTATTGACAACTTCTCTGGTGGAATAATGCACACATTTGGTATTACTAGTGTTCCGTGTGATTCAGACAAACCTGAAATGCAGATTTAGTTAAAAGTTTCATTTGTCATAGGTGCACACTAGGACTAAGACTATAAAAAGTTTTGTTTGAAAATCTGTCTGTATCCTCATTCAGATTTTCAATATTGGACCATTCACAAGTTATTGTTGTTATTATTGTTATTCCCTTCCTTTTAAACAACCCCATCCCACTCCACATATCTTGTATGATAAAAGGTCTCATTTGAATGCTAATCAAAATAATATAGTTATGTGCTCATTTATTTCCTTCATTCTATTTAACCGCCTTGGAGGAGGACTGCTTTCCCATTTTAATCTCCACCTCTGCTACATAAATAACAAGATTTCTGAAAATACAATGCACTAGTCATTACATACCTGAATTACTGGAAAATGATCCTTTTAGATTTTGTGTTGTGACATTATCAGAAATTTCTCTAAAACAGGATTCAAAAATCAAAGTTTATTATTCAGTACTGTTTTCAAAATAAAAGATTAGGATAGAAATTGATGTTTTATTAATAATTGAAAGCATTTGTACATTTATTTGTAAATTACCAAGAATTGCTAGGTAGTGGTAAACATATAATAGATTGCTTTTCAGCATATATTCATTCAGTATCTTTGTAACATTCAGAGTTGGATCCAGACTTAATCCTTTGTTGATGAGGTCATTTTTCAGCATTTTTCAGCCCTATTGTTTCAAAAGACCTCTCAAGCCTTGTACTTTATGGAAGTTTGGAACCAATTCAGTGCATATTACAATAAATAATTTGAATTCCATCCAATATTTATACAAGGAAGATATTTGTTTCCCAAGCTTACAGCCCCAACTTTTATAATATTTCAGTTTAAGATATATTACAATAAAGCCAAATCACTGTTTATAGTCTTTGAGGTGAATCACTGCAAAAGCACTTTGTTTATGGTATTTCATTTTCCTCCTGCAAATAATCTTTAATCTTCAAATTATAGTACTTGTTGCTACCTGCTATTTCTTTCATCATAGAATTTGGTCCTCAATTTCTGGGCCAGATGATCTACTACATCAGATTCCAAGATTCTTTTTTCTGTCTGCCTTTCCCTTTCAAAAGATTTTACCTGCAAAATAGCCCCACAAAGTGTTTTAGCCTTTATACTGTGAAATGTAAAGAATGAATTATCAGATTTAAATCAGAAATGGATGAGAGGCAAGTAAAGACCTCTAAAAAAACAGCAGCCTTAGGGAATGAAACTAGCACTGACTGGTAAGACAAGGCCTTTGCAAAACCTTTCTTCATAGATGATATCTGCTCCAGTTATATTCATACAAAACTTTCAAATAGGCATGAAAGCTGGCTGGGTGACTTTGGGCCAGTCACTCTTTCTCAGCCCAACTTGCCTCAAAGGATTCACGTTGTAGGGGAAATAGGAGGAGGAAGGAGAATTAGACACAATCTCCTTGGGTTATTTATATAAATAAAGGTGGCATAAAATTATAGTAAATAAATAAATATACTGACAGAATATATTTATTTATTTATTTGCTGGACAGAGATAAGAAAGGAATTATGGCATGATGCCACCATTACACTTACTTTAACGTGATTTCCTTCTTTATCATAAATGAGGGCCACATAGGTGATTCCAGAACATCTGCAATACTCCTGCAATTCTTCCTGGGACTACCACATTAAAAAAAAAAGGAATACAATTATTTTTAAATAGCTAAAAAGTTTTCTTTCCCCCAAAGACATTTGAGTAGTACTTGTCAACTGAACAAAAATAGATTCAAATCTCTTTCTATTTAATAGCTTTCTTAAGGCTAATCATTATCTTATCAACTGACCTATCTTTTTTCTAAATTTATATACTATTATAATCTTCAAGGACCGCCAGTGCCTTGCATTGAAATATTAAAAATAAAAAGGAATTCAAAATATTAAATACATACAGTCATATAAATATTAGTATAATATATTAAAATAGTTAAACTGACCCATTATAAAACAGCGCAATGAACAATACAAATAAATTTTATATGATTGATATGGAATTAATTCCATGGAAAAGGAAAGAATAAAAATGATAATTTATCTAATAGTCCAACTAAGTCTTTTAACACTCATATAATAAACACCAATAAACTGTTTTGATTCAATGTGAAAGATATATGGAATCTGTTCTGAAACAAATAATGCTAGAAAATAAAGATCTTTACACTGAATTCAATAGATTCTATTAGCGCATCCAGGTTCATTATTAATTAATATTTATGGAAAGCTACTTTATACTATCAAAATACACTAAGCATTTCTTTTGTTCCAATGTACCACAGAGCAACAGGAGGTTCTAACTCCAAAACAGATGTTCTCCAGAGCCCCAATTTCCAACAGGAGGCAGGTTGATTACAGTCTTGTTTAATGCTCTTTTAAAGACCCTTTACTCTAGAGCAAATACTCGGAGCTGTGGTAAGCCTGTAGGATGTCAGACATTTAAAAAAATCCTTACAAAATTTCCAACACCTTGTAATAATACACCAATCTGTGATTGGTTGTTTTCAAAGGCACAGACAAGAAGTTCACAGGTGAATTTTCTTGTAGTTGAATTTTTCCTCCTTTAATGATAGCCCCAAATCTTTAACTTAGCTTTGCTTACTGTTCTATTCCTGATGTGTTTGGAAAAAGGAATGCATATAAGCTCAGAAACAACAATAATGAACATGTAATAAATGACAACTTACCTGAAACCAGTCATACATAATTTCAGCTGCAATTCCTGCAGCCCAGAGCTTCTGAACAACATTTATGGCTCTTTCCATTGACTTCTGGCCAACACTAACAACTAACAAATCACAAGAGCTCACTGTAAACTAGAAGAAAAAAGAAATAGAAACCAGAATGTTACTTAATTGAATATGGATTGTTCTGAAATCACTTAAACTAGAAAGACAGGCAATGTTATTCTAAGGTTAAGATATTCTTGGTCACTTAATATGATTCATATTACAATTATGATGTTTTTTGGGATGCACGAGACCCTCCTAAATAACATCTTGGCTCTTCTGAAGAGATATATTAAGCAATTTGAAGTTACCATATTCTGCCCTGTCCTCTTTTATTTGTAATTGCAATTAGGTACAATTACCTACAATTAGGTAATGGAAATAGTAACGTCAATTTGAAACTGTGTTATCTCATTTCATTATTTAGATTGCTTGAGAAGGATCTATATTTCCTACCCTTTATAGAGTCTACCTGAAATATGCAAAGTAGAAAGACAAACATACTGGTTCTTCCATATTCAAAACTGTGGAACTTATTCTGTCCACAGCAATGCTGACTCCAACAGCTGAAGGAACCAGACCAACTGCATCTGGGCCTCTAAACTCCGAAATCTGCAGAAACCAGAAAAAGAAATATGCTAGAAAATGATCAGTCTTTTCTTATGACCAATAAGACAAATTTGTACCACTTACCATATGATCATATCTACCTCCAGCAGCAAGAATGTCAGTAACTGTTCTTTGTCTTCTTTTAATGTATGCAATAAACTGAAATATAATCCCATTGTGCTGCTGTATTTTATAAACCAAGCCCAAATTTATGGATATCTGTAAGAGAAAATTCTTATCTCATCATTTTAATCACACCTCAGAGGTGGATAAACCTGAAGTTACATGTGAGCTGCATTTTCAACCTCCTGAAATTCCTAGAGTGAGCTAAGCTAAATTTTTTGGATACACCATTTATTTTTCTGTGAAGTTTCAGGCACCAATGTTGAGGTTGTAGCTACCATTTTGACTTTTTTGACTGGCCCAGCTGTAAACACCCCTATGAGGCAAACGAAGGACATCTCCTTTGCAATGATATATTTACTGACCCTTAAACGGAAACAAATAATGTAGCTAAATCTGCAACCTGCTTATTTTTTGTAAAATAACACTGCCTCTTTCAAGCTTCCAAACTTATACCATGCAAAATTTTACACCCAGGTCCCTCTTTCTCTATGATGTTTGAATATTCTTTATACAGCTGACTGACCTAACCCTATTAATGATACAATTCACTTTGCTTTACAAACCTGGAATTTTATGCCAAGTTTTTTTAACAGACCCACTGTTTCCTCCAGATCTTTCATGCCAAGTTTCACCAACGAGGCAACTGCTGTCTTTTGCTTCACCATAGTATTCAACAATGGGGTTAGATCTTGCAGCTCCCCCTTTTGCTCGATAAATCTGTAAAGCCGAACAAGCTGAAAAGAAACATAAATATGAACGGCTGCATGCTGGCGTTCTGAACTAAAGGTGCAAAAGCTAGCTTTATATCCAGCTTAAGTTCTGTATTATTTAACTTCTTTGACCTCACTTTAAAAAAAAAAACCTATAAAATATATATACATTCCTTGACTTATAACAGTTCATTTAGTGACCATCCAAAAATTACAATGGCACTGAAAAAACGGAACGTATGACCATTTTTTACACTTAGGACAGCTGCAGCATCACCATGATCATGTGATCAAAATTCAGACACTTGGCAATTGACTCATATTTGTGGTGGCTGCTGTGTCCCAGGATCATGTGATCACTTTTTGCAATCTTCTGACGAGCATTGGCTTTAGTAGCTAACTAGATAACCCATGATTTATTGGCCATTCTTTCAATGGGAAAGCCAGATTTACTTAACAAGCATGCCATTAATTTTACAACTCACTCAGCAACTGTGGCCAGAAAGGTCATAAAATGGGGCAAAATTCACTTAACAACTTACAAGTGGTTGCAAGTTGAGGACTACTGAGTAATTCAAAGCAAACCACTGGAAAGACTCTTCTATCCTCCTCATCCCTTTTTGTAAAATAACTGGAAGGAGAGGATGTGGTGAGATGAGGCAGTAAATTTATGAAATCTTGTACTAATCTAATGAACTACATGATTTATTTGTTCACACAAAACAGCTATGGATTCTTTCTGCACTCTGCCCAGAAGTGCTGTGCCTCATCTGATGATGGAGAAAAATAGAAAGAAAAAGTTAATTTTGTTTTCAGACAAATTGGACTACTATTTGACAACTTAACCTTTTGATACTGTATCTGGAAGATAAAAAAAATGAAAACAATGGATTTAATAATTAACTAGATAACCCATTTGTTAGGGAATTCTTTCAGAGGTACTGTATTTCTTTACTAGATTCCTCGATGCCTTCAACAAAGACAGAATTTATACTATACTATCTTCGCTGCAAATGTTGGGATACTTCAGAAATGTATCTGGGCCTTAAAAGTAGTCCAGGTTGAATTGTACAACACAATCGATCATCAGCAAAGAAAATGTATCATGTCATGAACTGTTTTATGGTAATTGTAATGTTTACAATTATAAAATGTTTCACAAAATTTACTGGATTTGAATTCCATGGGAGCAGTGGTGGAATTCAAAAATTTTTACGACTGGTTCTGTGAGTGTGGCTTATTTGGTGGATGTGGCTTGGTGGTCATGTGGGTGGGTGTTTCTCTCCCTTTCTTTCTTGTTTTCTTTCTTTCTTTTTCTTTCTTTCTTTCTTTCTTTCTTTCTTTCTTTCTTTCTTTCTTTCTTTTTCTTTCTTTCTTCTCTCTCTCTCTCTCACACAGACACACACACACCCATCAGCCTTCATTCCCTCTCACTCCAGGCACTTTATTCACAAGGGGAAGTGAATCCAACATTAGAGAAGTTCTGCAGGTAAACAGACTTGCTTTTGCAGTCCTGCAAACTTCCCCATGGCTGGATTTCCCCCCTCTCCCCCAGTGTTCTTTCCCTCTCACTCCAGACACTTTACTCACAAGGGGAAGCAATACTTCTAGTGTCCATGAAGAATCCAGCCTTGGAACAGTTTTGCAGGTTAATGGACCGCTGCTCTGCCCACAGTCATGTGTTTTCAAGTGGCTGCTTGAAAATGCATGGCTAGGGTGGGGGAATAGTCCTCCTTTAAACTGGGGCAGCGAGCATTGGGTAGGCGGTGCAAATGAGTGGAAACTGGGCGACCGGGTTGGGGGCGTGGCCAGCTAGATGTTGCTACCGGTTCGGCGACTCAAGACAAAATCTTGCTACCGGTTCGCCTGAGTAGGTGCGAACCGGCTGAATAGCACCTCTGCATGGGAGACATGGGTCTCAGATTTTGAACACATTCTGTAAATTAGCACATTTAAGGTACCTTGGTTTAAAAATTGTTACTGTATTATGAACCATTTTGCCCAGTTAAAAGTTTACAGGAATGAGAGTGTATAGACTAATCAAAGAAAGATTGCAGGGCTGATGAATGGAATATAAACAATAAAGTTAAATTTCAAATTTCTTACATTGTTTGATGAAAGAGAAAGATTGCAGAACTTGGCCTCTACTTCTCTTTTAGTTAGCTTTTCAGTCTGCAATAAAACAAATAATTGTAACAGATTAGTTGATATTTCTTTATCCCTGATTTTAAAAAAATATCCCGCAAATGTTAAAAGTGGTTTCCATTCTAACACCTACCTGTTCAGCAATTACAGGCTAATCATTAATGAAATTATAGGTAAATATGGTTAGTGCTACTAATTACCATAAATTTCATTTCATGTAAAATCTGCCAACTTTATCTTGACTTTGGGGGAATGTTTAAATAAATACTATGATGCCACTTTAAAAATGAATATATCACTATTTATAAGAGAACGAGTGCATGTTCTAGTGTTTACTGCAGTGAAAGAAACATAGTACAAACACAAGCAACCTATGTCTGGAGTCTGCTCAGCAGTGGACATGTTAGGATCTAGGAATCCCCAAGAACAGTACCCTCTGCAGGGCCAAACACAGTTCTGGATGCACCTCCCTAATTCTAGTTCTTCTTTTATTCTCCCTATATCCTCAACCATCTCTTATTATTCTTTCTGGCACCAAATCCACCTTATGACATGGTTTCACTAACGTGTCTTCCATCCCTTTCCTTTAACTGTTAAGGATTTTGAAAGCTACAGAACAAAGAAGTAATATGCAATATTTCCACTTCTCCTGTAGTGAAGACAAAGTTAAGGAGAGGTCCTCTACTCTCTTTTAAAATCTTACAGCATAAGCATCCAATGTATGGAGTTGAATCTCCAGCCATTGCTATGTTTAGCAGCACTACAACTTTTTAGTTGGCTCATGACAAGTAGAATGCTTGCACCATTGCCTAATTGCAACTGAAATATTTTACTTAGCATCCAACATGGTTGTTCTGATGCAACTTAAAATCTTTCTCTCAGAATGCACCATGAAACGACGGATGCATGATCCAGATTTTTCAAAGTTTGCCCTTCAAACTTTTGTCCCCCTGTTGTTTTGCTTTGTTTTTTATTCCCTTCCTACATGTCTTTGAGCTACAAAAATCTAAACAGTAACAGATGACAATAAAAGATAGACGTTTCTGTATCTCTTTGCTGTCATTTAATGGGTATTCAGATTTTTAAGTCCAGTTGTAAGGCAGGACTTGGAGGCAGCCAAAGTGCAGGCCGACTGGGCTGTTCTTCAAAGAGTCTATGTGGTGGTGAGGCTGAAGATATGGATGGGCAAGAAAGATTAGAGAAGGCAAAATAAATACTGCAGCTGCACCTTGAGGTAACTTTCCAAGCACTTTCCCTTTATTTACAGAGAAGCTAATGCTGCCATGACCAGCTACTTAAACTACTTTTGTATGTATGGGGAGGAAAATAAATATAAAACGTTGTCCATATAGGTGAGAGAAAGTGTATGTGTATTCAATTCAGTATGTATTGGTGTATGTGTATTCAATTCAGTATGTATTGGTGTATGTGTATTCAGTATGTATTGGTTTCATTACAGAGTACTCATTTTTTACTGCTGTAGAGGCTTTGAAGTGCAGTTCACTATAAAAAAGTAAACCTTTGCTCTCTTTTTTTGTCATAGCTTTTTGGGGTCGCTGTCCTTCTAAAGTAGGAGTGTCAAAACTCCTTGCGTCGAAGACATTATATACGGGAGTCTTTGTGGATAAACTGGGAGAAGATAAAAAGACAATGTTATTTGAAAATTCCAGTTTGGTTATCGACTTACCACAGCATCGTACAGGATTGTGTAAACTTGATTGAGCTTATCTTCAGGGATCCCACAATGCAAAAGGATTGCTTTCAACAAGGCAGTATGATTTAAGTAGATACTATAGTTTCTTTCCTAAAAAACACAAATTAATTTCAGTTACATTTCCATTACTTTTTCATAACTAAACTTAAATTTCAGTATCCAGCCTTTCTTCTCCTATCCCACTTCTTTGTGTCTATATCACAACTGAGACTACCTACACTAAGAGAACCTTACTTGACAATGAATTTAATTCCTAAATGAAGAATCTGAAGACCCATGAACCCACAGAGGCTCTTCTGGAATAGAAGCTTCCTTCTTAACAATATTCCACGATAACACAAATCTTCTGAATTGGATTTGATTAATGTATTAGATTTAATTCAATTTAACTGAATTTCATTAATGAATTAGATTTAATCCAATTGCACTGGATTTCATTTATGAAAAATATTCTGTTATGACTGGATACGTCATTAAATCAAGCATCTCCTATATCAATAGTTTAACTCACCAATAAATCACTGCTTTTTGGAATAATATTGTATAATATTGTATTATATTTATTTATTATACAATTATTAGCACTCACCCATCTTTTATACTAGTGGTTTTTTTTCTGGTTTTTTTCTTATTTCTTATTTTACTTTTGTTTAAACTTCCTTTTTATTTCTTCTTGTTTTTTTATACTTGTGAGCCACCTAGAGAAGCCTCATGGTGAGGTAGGCGGCAAATAAATTTTATAATAATAGTAATGATTAGTTTGCATCTACTTAGAATAAGAACAGAGAAGGAACTAGGTCATATGTCTATTAGTCTTCTTAGCAAGTAGGAGGAGTTAAATCCTGGATTCTCAGTGAAGAAAATAATATTGACCTTTTGGAAAGGACATGGCAGAAAAACACCTACTTGCAGCACTGGAAATTCCTGGATTATTTCACAGATTGTATAGATTGTTTCTGCAATAGGTAGAAAACTATTTCCAGTAGGTGTGATTATATCAAATGCACATTCTAAGAGTTCTCTTGGATGACAACGATCTAATTTCCGAGGCCTGAAAACTCGCTCAATGCAGTATCTGAAGAGATAAATGTTTGCAGATGAAACACAGGAAACCATCAGAAGTGCTAGTATATATTAATCAATCTATCCAGTTTTATCTACTCCCATTGGCCATGATTTCCAAAAGCATATTTCTCATTGTTTAGACCTCTTAAGTTACGCTCCTATAATTCCCCTATATTTGGGGACATGATTTAATTATCAAACTTGGCTGCAAATTTATGCAGCTTGGCTCTCAACAATTCTGGATGGTTTACAAGAAGGATATTACAAAAGCATCAATTTTAAAAAAGAAGATAAAAGGTAAGATTGGCAGAAAGGATGAGTATGAAGCAAAGGTTCTCACTCTCCCTCACAAAAAGCCTGAGCAAAAAGCTAGGTTTTCATGGCCCTTCTAAACAACAGCAAAGCAGGGGGTTTCCTGGAAGAACTCATTCCAAAAGGCATGTGCTGCTACAGAGAGTGTATTTCTGGGACCCCAATAGATGACATAGTTTAACTGCAGGATCCTGGAGTGCACCAACCATGTAAGATCAAATAAGTTAGATAAATACTATGGGAGACAGGTAGCCACGCAATTAATCAGTCCTATGCCATGTATGTTACAGGTAACGATCAGCATCTTGAATCATAGTCAGAAGCAAACAGACAACCAATTGAGGTGCCTCTCATTGCCAGCATCACCAGTTGAAGTTTCTGGGTGGTACGGCCTAAGTAAACCATACTGCAGTTGTCAAGCCATGAAGTAACCAGGCATGAGTAACTATCTGAAGGATCCACTATGACAATGAATGATGGGGATTGTACTCCAATATACCTAAGGTGCATTATGTTGGGAATGGTTGCTTCAAGGCCCTAAATAAGGATTTTTCTGAGATATATTACTGGAGATTCCTTTTAACTGCAGATGCCAGGAAGCTCCATTCAAAACATACGGTTTTTAATAAACTTTGGTCCCTCTTCTAAGCCAGCTTTATTTTACAGAAGTACAATGCATAAACACTCCATCTTTATCCAGTTTTGAAAACAATAAAAATATATACCTGGGAGATTTCCCTTACCTTTTCAAGTTTGTTATATTATTTCTTGCTACAAATCTTGCAAATGGAATCTGAAAGGAGGTATAAAAGCAGGTTATAAACTTGAAAAAAAAAATCAGTATAAAGCAAAGTAACATTGTTTACCCTAACTGGTTTAGGTAAAATAATAAATATGTCATCATAGTTTGTTAGTTAAAGTGTCTGCAACTTTAACTGTAGGAATGTAATTAAGGGAGTGGTTGTGAAAGCACCATAAAAAAAGCAAGGAACGTCAGCTTGCACTCTCTGACTTGATGATCCCTAATTACTGGATGAAGACTGCGATTTTTCCCGACTGAAAAGGAGAGACAAAGGACTGATTTGTAAGTGAACTGACATTGGATATTCTACACGGACATTGCTAACTGAATATCCTTGAATGGACTGACTAAAATGATACATGACTAATGGACTGTTATTTTGACTATGCTATAAACTCTAAATGGAATAAACTATATTTTGAAAGCACAAGCATATCTGTTATTTTTACTGTATGTTAACAAACATACAAGCTTATCTCACTCATTTATCTGTGTGCCCATCTGACTAACGCTGCACATTCTGTTTAGCTTGTCTCCTTAACCCTGGTTGGGGGAACAGAGGCTTAACACTGGTTATGGGCCCAGAGGCTGCAAAGTCAGTTTAACTAGGATAAAACAGATTTATGGAAAAAGTGAGAGTTTGTGTTGTTATACGTTACAGTAAACAGACAGCTGTGTTTTATTAATTACAGTTTTATATCCATATAAGAAAACATGGCACAAGTCAATCTACAAAGTTTGTCCCTTATATCCAAGCTGGATGGAACAAACTATGTATCATGGTCTATGAAATGTAGTCTACTTCTACGAAGAGAAGGTCTGTGGAACATAATTGAAAACCCACCAAACGTAGAGGAATGGGATCCAGAGATTGAGGAAGATAGACTAAAGATAGAAGAATTTAAGCATAAAAATGAACAAGCTATTTGCATAATAGGACTAACATTGTCTGACCAGCAACTTGTTCATATCCGTGGAGAACAAACGGTGTTGGGTGTTGGCAGAAGCTGAAAAGGATTTATGTACGAGATAACGTTGGTGCTCACATAAATCTAACACGGAAGCTTTTCAGGACGCATCTCCAAATGAATGGTGATATGCTGAGTCATTTGAATTCTATAAAAAGCATTTTTCAAGAACTGCACGAGAAAGAGCTTATTTTCTCTGAACTACACCAAGTCTACATAATTCTATCATCACTAAACGAAAGTTATGAAAACTACGTCACTTCCCTTGAAATTTTGCCTAAGGAAAGTTGATCTTTAACTGATATAACTGGCAGATTGATTGAAGAGGCAAGAAGAAGACTTGAAAGAGATCAGTTAAGGAGGGAGCAACCTCAAAAAGAAGATAATGAATCTCCTACAGCATACGCAATTAAAAAGTGTTTTAATTGTGGAGGAAGAGGACATTTGGCAAGATTTTGTAAAAAAGCAAAGCGCCAGAACGCTGGCCAGAATACTAAAAGTAACCAAAAGATAAATAAAAATTTAGAGTTAGCCATGTACACTAATGGAGCTGTAAAAAATAATTTATGGGTGGTTGACAGTGGAGCATCCCACTATATAACAAATGATAACAGAAATTTTATTAAAATGTCCCAGAGTACACAGCAGATATCGTTAGCCAATGGCTGGAAACTAAAAACTAAAGGTCAAGGTATAGCATATTGTTCTTTCATTAAAGAGAATGTAAAAATGTTATATGTACCACAACTTAAGTTTAATTTAATTTCAGTTAGAATTTTGGTAAAACTAGGATATGTAGTTACCTTTAAAGGAGATAACTGCATAATTGAGAAAGAAGATAAGAAAATTACTGCATCTTTAAGAGGTGAATTATATGTGTTAAATGATAATGGTTTAGAGGTGGCTAACACGGTTTATGATAAGAAACCTCATGATGAATGTATTCACTTGTTACACCAACGGCTAGGGCATTTAAATTTTAAAATGCTTAAGAAAACTGTTCAATTATCTAAGGGAATAAGTTTGAAACCTTGTAATAAGTATTTGCAATGTTCTATTTGCAATCAAAGCAAAACCAAGGTCATACCGGCTAATAGAGTTGATGGATTTACGACCAAAGAGCCTTTAGAAGTAGTATTTGCCGATTTAATAGGTCCGAAAAAACCAAGTGTAGGAGGAGCTCGATACATACTAAGTATAATGGACCACTATTCTAGATATGGGTTTTGCTATTTAATGAAGAGCAAAACTGAAACGTATCAAAATCTCTTTAATTGGATTAAATTTGCTGAAAGGAAAACTAAAAAGAAATTAGTAACTCTTATAACAGATAATGGTGCGGAATTTACAAATAATAAATTCCAGAATAGACTTAGAATGTTAGGTATTCAACATAAAAAGTCTGCACCATATAGGCCACAACATAATGCCTTTATAGAGAGACGAGGCCAAACACTGCAATCAATGGCACGTACTATGTTGTCTGATTCAGGATTACCTGACAATTTATGGGGAGAAGCAATAATGTGTGGTAATCATATATTAAATAATGTTGTTAATTCAACAATAGGTGAATTACCATTCACACTGTGGCATGGTACAAAACCTGATTTAAGTTACATGCACACATTTGGAGCACCAGCATGGGTGCATATCCCTTCACAACTCAGATACAAAGGACAACATAGAGCTAAAAGATTATTTTTTGTCGGATATAAATCTAATCACAGATCTTATAGATTCTGGGAACCAGGAACATCTAGAATTTACACCAGTGCTAGTGCTAAATTCCTAGAACATGTAGGATGGAATAGATTAGAGCAAGATTTTAAATAATGAAGTAATTACTGAACCCTACAAAAGGCAAAAAGATCAAAAAGATTAGTCATAAGAAGAGTCCAATAAAAGAAGAAGTCCACGAAGAACAAATAGGACCAGAACAAGAGGAAACAGTTGATCAGGAAGAGTTAGATAATCAAGAAGAGTTAATAAATGAAAGTCCACCTGTAAGTCCTGTAATACCTAGACATACTACACGTGTAACTTGACCACCTGATAGGTATCAAGCAAGTATAGTTTGCCAAGTAACTAAAGTTGCAACTAGTGTAGATAAACTTAGGATGTCTCCTGCTAAGGATCAGGCGAATTGGCAAAAGGCAATGGAAAAAGAACTAAATTCATTAAAGTTAATGAAAGTATATGAAGATGCCAAATTACCTCCAGGAGAAAAAACCATTGGGTGCAAATGGATATTTAAAGTAAAAACTGGAAATGATGGGACTGTTACCCATAAAGCTAGGTTGGTAGCTCAAGGATTTAATCAAACTGCATCTGATTACGATGAAGTTTTTGCACCAAGTCTTAAAACAACATCTTTGAGAGCAGCATTAGTGTGGGCAGCTAAGAAAAACTATGTCATTAACCATTTAGATGTAGAAAGTGCTTATTTGCATGCACCATTGCAGCACACTATATATTTGAAAAAGCCAGTTATTATAAAAGACAATAAAGTAAATAGTAATGATTGTTGGAAACTCAAAAAGAGTCTTTACGGGTTGAAACAATCTGGCTTTGAGTGGAATCAATATATTGTGAAAGAATTAAACAATATAGGTTTTAAATCTGGTTTAGCAGATCCATGTGTGTTTAAAAGAGAAAATAATGGAACGGTGTCATTATTGTTATTATTTACAGATGATATTGCTTTGATAACTAAGACTAATAATGAAGCTAATGAGATTATATCATTATTAACCAAAAAGATAAAATTAAAGCATTTAGGTGAAATTAAAAAGTATCTAGGATTGACAATTAACAAAACAAAAAATGGTTTCAAGATATCTCAAGAAGATAAAATTTGCCAATTAATTAAAACGTATAAAATGGAACTTTGTAAACCGGAAAAGACTCCAATGAGTCAGGAAGTTTGCCAAACTGATGATCAAAGTCCCAAATTTGATAAGTCCATATATCAATTTTTGATTGGTAGCTTATCATATATCAGCAATTGGTCAAGGCCTGATATAGCTTATAGTGTTAATCAGCTGGCATGTTTTAATTCAGATCCACATAAATGTCATTGGCAATCATTAAAGAGAATTTTAAGATCTTTTTTTTTTTAAACAAATTTTATTAATTTTACAGAAAACACAATAAACATACAAAACACAAAACATAAACATGACTAAAAGATCTTTTCTGAAGGCTGTCTGATCCCGGGTTGAAACTCTTCACACAGACACAAATTCCAACATCATATTCACTTTATATATCCTTCCATATCTTATGATCATTTTCTTTTTTTATATATATATAAACCAATTTTATCAATTTTATAAAAACAATGCACAAAGAATCAAGGCATAACAGCTTATAAATTCTTTTCTAAGAAAAAATAATAAAAGAAGAAAACCAATAGAACAACTATTCCAAATTATAGTCATCCAAATTATTTCTTGTTAATTAAAATTCTATTGCCTTTTATCAATATACAAAACCTAACAAAATCTTTATGTATCCTTCCATATCTTATTACCATTTTCAATAACATTCTTTGTCTGTTCTATTTCCAATTATCCATTCATCTTTTTTCTTTTGCTATACTTCTCCTATACACCAATTGGAGTAACGTCTTTAACTCATTACCCTAACTTAAAAGTACTTCATATAACAATTTTTCTTGGGATTCTGTTTAATAGGTTCTAAAATTACACAATGAATTTTATACTCTAAATACCCATATAAAAACACAATCTTATGTACCCTCCAGAATCCCTCTTTTATCCTAAATTAAATTCACCCATTGTCTCTGAATAAACTTTTTTTCTTTGGATCTTGCTTCCCACCATTGAGGCTTCTCCTCCCCCCCTTTCTCTCTTGCTTATTCTTCTCCTTGCCCTTTTTACCCCTTTGTCTCTCCTCCTCCCTTTTCTTACTCCCTTTCCTTTGCTTTCTAACCTTGCCTCCACCTTTCCGCTCATTTTTCTCTTTTTTGGTTGTTTTTTCAATTCTTAAAATCCCCTTTTTCTTATCCTTTTTCTCCTCCTCCCCGGAAAAAACCCATTGTTCATCAAAGATGGCTTCTTCTTCCTCTTCTTCTTTGTCCCAGTCCTTCTGCTGTGTAGTCAACTTTTCATAAGTACATAACGCCATTTCTAAAAATTGAAACAAAGTGCCCAAAGTATCTTCCTTTTTATATTTTTGATATTCAGTCTTTAGTTCATCCACAAGCGATGCCATCATGAAAAGAGAAACTTTTCCCAAAACAACCACAAGTATTTTTAATCAAAAATAATTCCAAAAAAATTCCAAAAATTAATACTTAATGTTAATGTTTAATCAAAGAGGTCCAATTACCATATACCTTTCTTTGGGATTCTAGACAATCTCCTCTTTTTTCAGTTTCTGCTCCAATTATTTTTCCTCTCCCTTCCCACTTGCAACATCAATTTTAAATGATCAGAAATCCATACCTCTAATAAGGGTTTTCCAATTTCTTAAGTTTTTCAATGTCCAGGAACCCTTTTGTCTCTTAGCTTCAACTTTCAGAATAATTCACCTTCAATGTCCCAACATATTTCATATCTGCTGTTTCCATGGGGTGGGAGAGTGAAGAAAAAAAAAAAGTTCCCTTTAACAGCTTCTCCGCCGCTTTCGATCTTCTTAGGGATACAATGTATCCTCCAGCAATTCAAACAGCTCAGTTCCAACAAATTTGAAAGATGTTAATTGACCCGGCTCAGACAGCACTTTCACTCTTCTTGCTTCCTCCAGCACATTCTTACCCAGTTGCTGGCTTCTTCGTGGCGGCCATTGCTGACCGCCGCTCCACCGCCTTGGGAAAAAGAGGGCTTTCAGGACGAGGAGGGGGTCTGCGACACCCCCAACCCCCTGTCCGGCTCCCCTCTCTCTTCGGCTGTCCCTACAGGGCAGCCATATCCCCCTGACCCATCTGGATTGGGGGTACCTCGGCGGCTAGCACAGCAGGAATCGCGAGCGGTCGCGAATTCCTGCTGCCCGAAGCCACGCGAAACCGGAAACCTCGAATTTTAAGATATCTTAGAACCAAAGGGTGATTTGAGTCTTAGTGCCTATGCAGATGCAAGTTTTGCAACTGACATAAACACTAGAAAATCAACATCTGGGATGGCTATATTATTTGGTAAGACACTAATAAGATGGAGGTCAATCAGACAACAGCATATTAGCTTGTCCACAATGGAAGCGGAATTTTCATGTCTGTCATTACTATGCACTGACTTAATTTTGTACAAACAGTTATTATTAGACATGGGTATAACTGTTAAAGATTCCATTATTGTGTACGAGGACAACCAGGCAGCCATAAAGTTAGCTACTAATATTGCTGTAAAAACTAGATCAAAGCATACTGATTTAAGATACTTAAATGTTAGAGAATCTGTAAAGAATGGGCTAATTAAATTGGAATACTGCATGACAGAAGAAAACATTGCAGACCAATTTACAAAAACTCAAGGAGTAATTAAGTTTAAAGAAAGTTGTAACAAATATGATTTAAAGATGTAAATAGTTATAGTATTATTATTATTACCTAAAAGGGGAGAACGTTAGGGATAACATTGTTTACCCTAACTGATTTAGGTAAAATAATAAATATGTCATCATAGTTTGTTAGTTAAAGTGTCTGCAACTTTAACTGTAGGAATGTAATTAAGGGAGTGGTTGTGAAAGCACCATAAAAGAAGCAAGGAACGTCAGCTTGCACTCTCTGACTTGATGATCCCTAATTACTGGATGAAGACTGCGTTTTTCCCCTACTGAAAAGGAGAGACAAAGGACTGATTTGTAAGTGAACTGACATTGGATATTCTAAACGGACTTTGCCAACTGAATATCCTTGAATGGACTGACTAAAATGATACATGACTAATGGACTGTTATTTTGACTATGCTATAAACTCTAAATGGAATAAACTATATTTTGATAGCACAAGCATATCTGTTATTTTTACTGTATGTTAACAAACATACAAGCTTATCTCACTCATTTATCTGTGTGCCTATCTGACTAACGCTGCACATTCTGTTTAGCTTGTCTCCTTAACCCTGGTTGGGGAACACAGGCTTAACATCATTTTCATAGTTAAACAGCAGCAATCTTTAAGTGAAAATATAGTTTATAATATAAAGATGTTTTACTATGAATGTAAACTTATCTTCCTATCAAACACGGAATTATACTGACACTTCTTTTCTTCCTTCCCAATGTCCTTGGGCAAGCTCTTTAAATCAGTTTCTTATCACAGTAGTTGATTTGGCGATACTGCCTGAGAACTACAGAAGCTGTACTCCTTAAGAAATCTGGAGGCTAGACTAGGCAAGGCTGGTCCAAGATCCTTGAAGATGATATTCCTACTCACTCTGAGATCATAAGGAAGCACCACCAGCATTCCACTGTGGTCCATCAAATATGAAGCTTCATTGTGCTCATACAGTTTTCTATTCCTGGGCATTAGCAGGGGAGTGTGCATCTTGACAGCTCCTGTGCAAAAATGATAATAATTATTAAAATTCCACAGAACAAATATAATTTTTTTAAAGAAATTGTTTCATAAACCTTAACTTTCTCATTCTCACTTAACATTCTCATTTTCAAATAAAGTATGTGTTTATGACTTATTTCAAGTAGAGACATCTGAACTTCTGTGCATATTTATTCATTCAATGTTTCAATAAATGTAATTATCTGATAGCTGAAAACTCTACCTAGTAGTCATATACTGTAAATATAATACTGAATATGTCTGACATTAATTCAAGAACAAGGTATGAAGGGTACAGAAGTACAGTATCTATTTGTGCTGTTAGAATAATAATGCTGCATACCTTTCTTATCAAAATATCTCAATCTAATTCAAGAATATTCAATATAAGCATACATACCATGTCTTTTAAATATTCGGCTAATTGTCTCACACACATGTTGTTGAATCTTGGTCGACCAAACTGAAAAGCTACCCTAAAATTAATAGTGATCAGAAGTAAGCAATGCATTTTCCTCTTTAGTTACAAAAATACAGTGTGCATCTGGACCATGAGCAGATGGTTTATATTCATTCAGCTTAATATACTTTACTAATTAGCAAATATGTTTTCAGTAAATATTTGCAGTTTCAAATTATCAAATGAGTTTTCTATTCCCAAAAAGGGAGAGTTAAGTAATGTGTATTTGTTTCTTTCACTTCATTATCCTTTGAGAATTTGTATGCTTGAAATCTGGTTCTCATGCCTGCAATTTACTCCCATATTCCACCTCAGCTCAAATTAATACAGATGACTTTGGAAGCAGTGCCTGACTAGGCACTTCAGTGCTTACATTTTATTTGCACACATTAAACTGAGTTTCTCCTGGTCTGCAGGAAATAGATCCTATTTTTATTAACTTTTTTTTTTAAACGTGTAATATGTTTTTGCAATGAATGTGTAACATGTCGTGATTTTTTTAAAAAGCTATTGCCTATAATAATGGGCAGTATGTTTAAATATACCTCAGAAATTCTGCCTTGAAAGGACTCAGATTAAAAAGAAAGTACCTACTGTATGTGAGTTGGACAGCATAGAAGTTTAATAAATTATTAGTAAGCAATAATAAATCAGATTAGCCACAATTTTGTTAATGTTCTGTAAGGCTTAAAGACTGGCTTGTCACTAGGCCTAAGATGGGGTTGAGCATTGGCTACCTTAATTGTTATGGATGAGTCTGTTTTTACTCTGGCTATTGTTGTATGTGTTTTTTTCTCCATTTTTAATATTTTTAACATGGTTAGAGTCATTAATTTAGGATGGGCAGCCCTATAAATTGATTAATAAAATAAAATTATCATTATTATGGCTTCAAAAGTAAATATCACTACCAATTAAAAGAGCTTATAAGACATAATGGAATAGCAACCAAAACAACCACTAATACCTTCTTCCCCTGCCAATTTTCATACTATGTGTATGAAAGTACTACACTGGAAGCACTAGAAGTAGTCAAAGCAATATTTCCCAATGTTTTTCACCTTTCTTCCCCCTTAGTTTTCTCCCCACTTTTCCCCTTCTGTTTGTGGTTTCTTGTTCCGTTATTATTAAGATTCCAATCATATCTAAGTTGCTGTTTCTTTTCAGTGCAGACTTAAGAACACACCTTGAGGATATCACTGTCATAGGTATAATCTATTGCGGGAGAAATGCGCTGGGAGAATATTTGGCCCATCATGGTCCGATATGCTTTTCCGTCCACATTTGCTAAAGTATGATGAAGGACTTCATGAAGTTCAGACTCTTCCAACTGAGGAGGTGGAAGATGTTCACTTTTTAAGAGCTCCATAGCAGTTGGTCGTTTTGAAGGATCATGGTTTAATAGCCAAGCAATCACCAGTTTCTAGAAAGCCAAAATATATATAGTGACATTTTAAATTTGTAAATCGAAGAGTTTTCTTCCTAACTTCTAACTTTAGATAAGTCTTCCTAGTTACACACAATCAATTATATCATATTTGCAGCTGATGTCAGAAAATACAAAAATATTGAACAACCCTTCAGCCATGCTAATAAAATCTGAAAACTGTATAATACTTAAGCCATTTTTGAAAAATATTACTTCAATATTACTTTCTAAACATTATTTTGCTTCAAGGAACTAGATATGTATTATTAAATCCTAATAGGGCAAACAGATATTGATTGTTTATTATTAACTGTCAATAAAGAAAAATATTTGTAGCTCAGGGTTGACATGAGAGGTCCTTGGTGCTCTCTGAGCTTGGTTGTTTTCTTGCAGATGTTTCATTACCCAAGCTAGGTAACATCATCAGTGACTATCACTGATAATGTTACTTACTTTGGATAATGAAACTGCTGTAACAGAAACAGATACCACCCAGAGTGGCTAAACCGTTAACACACAATGTAATAATTACTTTTTTAAAAAAAATTGAATACCTGTTTTACATTTTTCACTTCATCGAAGTCTTCTGGAAATTCAATAGATGGCTGAAAAATAAAACACATTAGATTCACCTTAAAAGTTGTATGTATCAAAATGAAAATAACTTTGCCATTTAGAATTATGGAAGGTAGCCTTTCCCAACCTAACGACTTTCAGGAGAGTTAGACGTCCTTTTTTTTAGTTCCCAGATAGCTGCTTCCATCCATGTCCATACATACATGCATACCCAGCTATGTTGTCCATATAGGCACAGCAATGAAGCAGCTAAGTATCCCTTGCAAAAGATGTGGCTGCTTAAATAGTCCAAAGAGAAATTCTTCATTTAAGCTAAAATGTTTTATCACACACTTCTTATTCATGCTTTGATCTGCCCTGATACAGGCAGTCCTTGAATTACAACCATAATTGAGACCAGAATTACCATCGCTAAGTGAGATAATTGTTAAGCAAGTCACACCTGCTTTTATTAACTTTTTTTTCCTATGATCATTAAGTGAAGCAACAAGGTTTTTAAATGCATCACATGGCTGTTAACAGAATTCGGCTTCCCCCATTGATTTTAGTTGTCAGAAACCAGTTGGGAAAATAGCAAATGATGAGCATGTGAAGCTGTAATCATAAATAAATGGCAACTGCCAATCACTCCAATTTTGATCATGTGAAACACACATACACACACACACTTGTTAGCAATTAAGTTAGTCTTATATGACCTAGAGGAATTGGCATGGATTTTTTTTTAAAAAACTGCCTTATTAAGTAAGTTGTTGCTGGACAAATTATAAATGAAATTGATACATACAAGCCTTAACTGACTGAGAACAAAGATTCTTTCCGATGCAGTAGTCATTGGATGATAGGACATCTCAAAGAATATTATACCCAAGCTGAAGAGGTCCACTTTCTAGAAAAAGGAAACTGGAAGTCAGTACACATTCAAGAAATAGAAATCTGAAATCTAAACAGTCCAGATATCTTACTTTAACCAGATTGTGTATCTAATAGTGGGCCCGTTTAAAAAAAAATATTGCAAAGAACTTCTGACTGCAAATTGAATTCTAGGACAGTTGACAAAATAACAATGACTGTACAATGCTGCCATTATACTTTCATATAATACGAATGTTTGAATTAAACAAAAGATAGTATCCAAATGCTCGGCAAGAGGATAGTGTGCCTAAAAATGCGAATTGTCAATATGTAAAATCAATCCTTTTTAAAAATTTCTACATGATAGCAAATGCCATTTTAAAGGCTTTCCCCTATCAATAATAAAAGGTTATTAAAACTGCTATCGTTTTTATATCCTCTTTTTCTGCCTATAAATCAGTGTTTCTCAAGCCTAACAACTTTAAGCGGTGTGGACTTTTCAATGCCAAGAATTCTGGGAGTTGAAGTCCACACTTCTTAGAGTTGCCAAGATTGAAACACAGTGCTATAAACCATGCAGGGAACTTCAGTAAAGCAAAACCAATTCACAAGAACTCCATGTTGTAATAGAAGTAAATGGCAATCTTTGGCTCTAAGCAAGAAACCTGGATCCAAAAAACCCTCTGTAGATTTCACACGATATCATTGTGGCAATTTCCCTGATAAGAATGTGGGACGGACATTTTTACCTGATTGTATGTAGATTTAGTACTTCCTTGGACTTCTGGACTCACATAAAGAGCAGTGCCAACCATTCCTGTTAAGTTTCCTATTAAAAACCAAAGATTTAATTATTGAACTTTATTAACTGCTTTACTGTCTTTTGAATGTTAAAAAGAAATTCACGTTTTACATTATTTTTTATAGCTTGAAAATGCAATCATTCTACAGTGAGTTTGCAAGTATGAATCCAAGTAGAAGTATTTGCCTAAAATATTTTACCAAATCAGACTTCTTGTATCTCCTTCGCTGTATAATCTGAGCTGTGAAGATGCATGTGTGATTATTATGTATTATTTTAAAATCCAAGTTTTCAGTATTTATTGAAACTCTTTATATTCCAGGTGTTCACTGTATTCTTACCAATATTATGTACATTATTTTTTTGAAGAGAATCCTGTTTCATTGCAAAATGGTTAGGGAAGTGTTGAAAAAAAGTCCTTAAGCAGAAGTAGACTAAAAGTTAACAAGAAAAGGCAAGAGAGGTTCAAACTGCTAATGTGTTCAATGGAGCTGCTGTTGTTCACAATAGAATGCTAGAAACACTAGTTAGAACAAAAAAATCATAAATATGAACATTTCTTAGTGTTCAAATATGAAAACTATTCATATAGGAAATGGTTGGGTATTATTGGGACTTGCCAGCAACTGACATAAAGTTTCTTAAAAATTAAGCTTGGTCAGCATTTGAAGAATAAATGCTATCCCTGATCCTGTAATTTGAAACATATTAATTCATTTCAATCTTGGAAATCTGCATTTCAAAACTATGTGTTTAAAAAAGCAGGAAAACATGCTGCTTTATACCTACTCAATGGATCATTTTTAACCACATTTTGCTTGGAAACTTCTTCTCCAGGTTTAGAGTCTACCTGAAAAAGAAAACACACAATATCTGGTTTTAGTTCACACTCTTAGATCTGAATAATGGCTGTGTTGTTTGAAAATGTATGCAAATGGCAATGCATTAAACTTCAGTCTCTGTTCAGCTATGAAACTGATTAGCTGGATCTTGAGCTAGTGAGGATACAACTGTGATGCTGACAAGTATGTAAACCATATGACGCACAGTGTAAGTAGAATTAACATCTCTTATGAAGATTTATTTATTAGCCATATAAACTAAAATTAAAACATTGCCTTGTTCTATAAATCATAATATATCACACATTACATATTACAGCATTGACCTTTTCTTATAAACACTTACTGTATTTGCTGGGTGATCTGTTGCCAAACCAAAGTCACCAATTTTCACATGATCTTCTGAATCTAAAAAAATGTTGACAGGTTTCAGATCTCGGTGAATCATGCCCTTTAATAAAATCAAACAGAGTTTGATATGAAACATTGTGTATATGAATCACACCTTAAACAGAATATAACATTGGACCCTCTAGTATGAGTCAGCTCAGCCTTTAAGAGTAGCAGGGCAAACTTCGTTTACATTTCTATATTGCATGATGATTATCACAAATGATCAAGATAGTAAGATGATGATGATTACACGGGCACAATTTTTGAAAACTGCCCAGAGTATTATAGCATATGTTATATTTTATTATTATTATTATTAATGCTACTTGTAAACCTCCCTGGTAGGATATATATTCTAAAAACAGGATATACTAATAAATATAGCACTAATACCACTAAAAGTTATTGTGAGTTATTGTGGTTAACTCATCCAGTTAAAAACTGGGAGACTGTGAGTTCTAGTTTGGTCTTAAATACAAAGCCAGCTGGGTGAACTTGGCAAGTCACTCTCTCTCAGCCTTAAGAAGCAATCACTGGCAAGCCTAGCCAAGAAAACTATAGTATCTAGTCTAGATAGTCACCAGGAGTCAAAAACTGACTTAAAGATACCGCCCTCTAAAACCGTCTAGTATTACTATCATAGTATTTTAACGATCCCATAATCCCTTGCAAGGAGGTGTCTGGGCAACTGAATGCAGCTAATGGAGTGATTTAATGGCCGGATGCCCTTCCTGTCACCAATGTGAAGTTTTGTTCAGCAGATATATTCTCAGTGTGCCCAGAAAAAAAAAATCTGCCTCTACCTAGAATTGAACTCATAGCCTCCTGATCATGAGGCGAGAGCTCTACCTCAAGGTCATCGCACCACTCGTCTACTATCACTACTACTGTTTATAATTTCATTATTAATAGTAGCATTAGACACAAAGAGATTTCAAAGATATACGTGCACAACTTCAATTCAATATTACTACAATAAAGGTAATATTGCAAACCAGCCAGAGGTAACTAAATAATAAAAATGTTAGAACATGGGGGAAAACTGGGAATGGATAAAGAAAAATTATATCATAACAGTATTAATAGCAAATCAATAATATCCCAAACTTGGGATATGAACAATAACCTATCTTGTCTGGACTGTTTGGAGAGGCTGTTACCAGGTGGCCTCCAAGGGCCAATTGTGCAGGCAGAATTGGCACTGAAGCTTAACCCTGCAAAATTGCACTGAAGCTGGGTTTAAATCCAAACACTGTTGTTCAAAAATAGCACTTGCTTGAAACAGTGCATATCTCCCAGAATCACTTATTTTCAGAGGGGATGGGGAAAGAGAGGAAAATCAACTAAAACTTGCCCCATTCTATTATATTGTCCATAGCTTCATTAGCTCAACCAGTAGCATCAACATAAGCATGCCCAGAATATTAAATTTAAAAAAAAAAACCCACAGAAAAGGTTTTTAAAATATCCCATACAATCTAATTTTACAAGGTTAAGAAAATACAAAATACAGCTACAAACAGCAAAATGTGCCAAATTTTGCTGGTACAACCAGGAAGGACACCAGATTTGCAAAATAGGATTTGGCAGGTTATTTATCTTTGACTAAGGAGATACATCAGTTGGTTAGTCAGGTGGTTAGTCAGGATTTTACTGGTAAAATTAAACGTATATTGTCAGATACACTGGGAAGCAAAAATGAAAATCAGACAGCAATGAAATAATTGATACCTCCCCTGCCTTTATCAAGGCCAGAATATCTTTTTGTTAAATAATTAACTAAAATCTAACAAAGTACAAGAGATGTGCATTTGCTTGGAATGACATCACTGACCTTTTCATGGATATAAGCTAAACCATCCAATATTTCCCGGAAAAGTCTCCAAAGACGATTGACATCTTGGTATAAACCTTGATCAATGGTATCTCGTAATGTGCTCTTTTCACAATATTCCATCTTTAGAGGCAAGGTTAAGGAGGGGAAAAAAGCTGAAAACATCTGGGAATGTCATCATATGTATAATTGTTCCTAGATATGCTACCACCCAGATTTTGGGTGATTAACCATTTAAATACTGGAGGCTTCCCCTTTAAAAGAAATTTATTTAAAGAAATGTATTCTGACTGGCTAGATTTAATCCTTTTATGAGGACAGACAACAGAAAGAGACAAAGAAGGAAAACTATAGGTTTGTTTGCCTGAATTTCATTTGCTTAGCTACCTGACTGAAAAAAAAAACCCAGTCCTTCAAAGAAATCAATGTCTTTTCACTTTGTTATGCTAAGGAAGAAGTTTATGTGATTCATAAGAACGCTTCTACATACTTATATTGTTTGATCAATTCTAAGGGTGTATAACACCCAGTCCTTGTAGTCATTATCCTTTTCAAAGGTACACAATATTTGATTAACCCAGGTACAGCAATTTTGAATGTTTCATGGGATGAAGCAAATCTAATATAAAGTGGGTTTTTTTAAAAGATCAGCCAAAGCTTTTAACACATGTTCTCTTTGTGGATTATTTCTCACATCAGATGCAATAGGGAGACATGTTCTTCTCCCACAGCAGATGGCAGTATCTGGCTGACCTTAAGAAACTGACAGGATTAATACATGGAGGGGAGACAATCAGAAAATCCCAAAGCTTTAAACTAGAGTTGCAAATCCCACAGCAGTAAAGTCCAAATTGAGTAATCAAAATCCCAGCCAAACATCTGAAGTCCATATTGAAAACAACATGCATGTATCTATGTAGTTATTAGGAGCTGAGCTTGAGCTGAGAGAGATTTCACTATTTTAAGCATGCTCTGAAATCATAAATTGTTTGCTTCTAAAACTTGTATGCCTGAAAAAATTCTCAGATTTCTTGGATGGCTTCTGATTCTGGATACTGACAAAACATTCCTTCTATCTCAGAAACAGACAATTTTATTTTATTCTGAATACATTTACTCTGGATGTACCAGATGATAATTTCCAACCTGAATATAAAGATGGTGCACACTCTGAAACAAAGATGTTTTGTTTTCTTCACTAGGATTATCTTTTTCCTTGTAGTCTTCATCCTAGATCACAAAAATACAGAAGTACAATATAAGCCTAATTCTTCACTCCATGTATTTAATCAGTCCATAAATCCATAACATTTCTTTCATGTAAAAACAACATTTTATTTGCTAAAATGCCAAATAAACTTGTTTTATTTGTATTATACCATCCATCATCACAAAGGATGCTGGGTACAAATACTCTTATCAATAAAGCAATTGCAATGTTATTGTGGCTTTTAACTGTAAGCAGAACCATATCACAATACATGATGTTGATTGACAGACTATCAATCCACAGATTTGAAAGAGGCAGCTTAAAGCTGTATTTTTAATAGAATATTTACCATAATCTGATTTCTACTATTGTCTTCTTCATGATCAAAAATGATGTCACTCTCAGAATCTGCTGCTGGCCTAAATCAAGAAACAAGAGCTTTTAAATATCCAAATCTTTGCAGAAGGTGCTTTTTACCTCACATGTTCCACAGAGGTATGTTTAATGGTAATCCATTAGGTTAAAAATTACTCTATTGCTGTGATATTTAATTATAATTTCCATTTATTAATTTAATTATGAGTTTTTGTTATTTTAATTACATTGTACACCAGAATAGATATGGCCTATTTAATTAAATGCAATGTATAATTATATAAAAATATCTCATCTCATCTGACAGGCAAAAATCCTAAAAGATTATCTTCCATTTCAGGGCACTGCTAGTCAAAATACATGTTTCAATGAATCTATTGGTGAACAACACGTGGCATAACTTCTGCATAATACAAACTTAACACAGCAGAGAGCCAGCATCATCTAGTGCTTAAAGCACCAGGCCAGAAACCAGGAGACTGTGAGTTCTAGTCCCACCTTAGCCAGGAAAGTTGACTAGGTGACTTTGTGCCAGTCACTCTCTCTCTCTCTCTCAGCCCACCTCACCTCACAGGATGATTGTTGTGGAGAAAAGAGTATTAGATATGTTAGCCACTTTGAGTTATTTATCAAAAATAAAGGTGAATAAACAATCAAATCAATTGACGGTAAACAAGCAAAAGGAGAGCACAGAAATTAATTGTTCCTACTTACAAGAAAGATTGCGAAAAGACTCCTTCCCCTTCATCATCATCATCATCATCACTGGATTCCTGATCAGCTCCACTGAACCTGGCACTGGTTGATCTTTCACAGGAGGTGCTCCATTCCACTGAACTGGTCAGGACAGGAGGAGGGGCATTTGCTTCTATGTCATCCACAAACGCCTGCTCACCTTTCCCATTCTCAATTAGTTTCTCAGCTACTTTCTTCTCTTCTGTGCTTTCCGATGCAGAATTATTAAGCAGAGGACCCTCATATTTCTCTATCCAGGCATTGAAATACCGCACAATGTTCTCATGGTTTAGCCGTGACAAAAGTGTTACTTCCCCTTTGATTCTTCGAAACTGCTTGCTTGTGGGATTTATACGAATTCGCTTCACGGCATAACAGCAGCCATCTAGTTTGTTCTGGACCTGTCCATTGAAAAAGGGTACAAGACAGATGCTTCAATGGAGATTATATAAAAACAATTCCTTCTGGGCATCTGCTCATTTCTTTTTGTCCGAAATAAATTCTATTTTTTTCTCTTTATTCTTTGCACAGCTGGATAAGGTCAGCATTTGTTACACAATCCCTGTTTTATTTAGCAATTCCAATAGCACTTAGACTTATATGCTGCTTCACAGTGCCTTACAGCCATGTTTAAGCGGTTTACAGAGTCAGCCTATTGCCCCCAACAATCTGGATCCTCATTTTCCTGACCTCGGAAGGATGGAAGATGAGTCAACCTTGAGCCTGGTGAGAACTGAACTACCAAACTGCAGGCAGCCGGCAGGCAGCAGAAGTAGCCTGCAGTACTAAATTTTAACCACTACGTCACCACACTTACACATGTAACTCAAAGTAATTCTATTGAGTAAAATTTGTTTTGTGCTGAACACTGCTTTACCTTGATGACTGCTCCAAAGGCTCCTTTTCCAAGCAACTGTAGTTCTTCAAATTCATTGTAATAACGGGAAAGTTGCCTCTGTGTTTCTGTGACATGAACATCACTGACAATCTGACTGCTAGAAATAACAGTTTCGGTATCATCTATTGCTGGTGAATCTGAAATTTTTTAAAAAAATATAATAGAAAAAATATAATGATTTGTATACAACCTGGTATTTTAAACTAACAAAAGCTGGTGTGACTCTTGGTGTGGGAGATTAAAGCCTCTACTGGATTGCAGTCTAACATGCTGATTATTACAAAGATGTATTGGCAGGTGACTCAAAGTCACCCAGCCAGCTTTCAAGCCTAAGGGAAGCTTAGAACTTACACCATGAGGATATTTATATCAAGAATACTCCCTATCTGAAAAATATAAGATAGGAACATTTTGTGATGGTTCAGGCATAAATAATGGTTTAGAATTATTTTATTGCCTATTGATTCCAACTAGTGTTAGAAAGTATGATATTGTACGTCTGAAATTCCCTCAAACAAAATCTTTAAATAAACATCTACCAAAAACCTCATTATTTTGACAGGCATTTTATATTTAAATATGCAACTCTTTTAACACAATCTAAAGATATATGCCATGCATTTTAAAAACAGAGTTATATGTTTACCTAAAAGGCTGGCACATTAGAAATACTGAAATAGTTACCATCTGGGCTTTTTTCCAATATGGGTGCTTTTACTAGTGGTGGATTTATAAAACTATGCTGTAGTAGTTGCTGAGGACTCCATCTTTCTTTATCTTCCAAGCAAACACACCTGAATGCAATCCAGACAAATAGAAGGTTAATATTACTATTTAGGTTGTAACTATATGAATCTTTGACATTTTTGCAATTAAAGCTGCAAAACTTAAGTATAAATAGTTCTCGACTAACAACTGTTCATTAGTGACCATTTAAAATCCGTTTAAAGTTACAACAGCACTGCTAAAAGTGGCCTATGACCATTTTTCACAGTTACAACTTTTGCAGCCTCCCCATGGTCTTGTAATCACAATTCAAATGATTGGCAACTGACATATTTATGATGTTTGCTATGTCCCAGAGTCATGGGATCATCTTTTACTACTTACTGGCAATGGGGAAGCAAGATTCACTTAACAACTGGGTTACTAACTAAAAAGCTGCAGTGATTCACTTAACAACTGTGGCAAGAAACATTGTAAAATAGGGCAAAACTCATTTAGCAGATGTCTCACTTAACTATAGAAATGTTGGGCTCAATTGTGTCATAAGTTGAAGACTACTCATATAGCCTTCTATAGCTTTGTGCTCTTCAAGGGTTGAAATCTTGGAAGACAGAGTCTCAGATCTTTCTGAAGGAAATTGTTAAGTAGGAAGTAAAATGTTTTCCTTAATTAATTTCTCTTAATACAGAAATATGCAATTTTATCACAAGAAAAATTAGGTAGCAACATCCTAAAAAAATAAAGTTAGATAATAATGCCAAATCACACAACTTTTTTCAGATATTGTTCGAATCACATTTTAGCATTTCAAAAATCCCATGTATAGTTTTGTCAGCAGATCAGAAACCACTGGATAAAATAATTCTCCTAGAACAGAAAGTAGAGGATGTGAGGAGATGGACAAAAATTACATATAATCCACAACATACGTTGATTGCTATGAATTTACAGGCTGGTCCTGGTATTTATTTATTAAACTTCTATATCGCGCATCTCAACTAGTAGCAATTTTATGTGATCTACAATCAATAAAAGCAACAATATGAAACATCAAAACATTAATCATATATACCTGATAAATACCATGCAGGAAAAAAGGATCACTATATGTTCTAATAGTTGGGATGTGATCTTAAGTCCAATATTATATGTATTAATCCATTTAATTATTGTTAATAAGTTTAAGATATCAAAACACAGCCTAAATTAAAAATACTCTTATGTCCACCAAAAAAAGTGTATTATCACAAAGGACTTAAAAGCTGCATTACATCCTCCAAATTAAACTGCAGCATATGTTTGCAATATTTTCTATCTAAAAAAAATAGGTGGATAGTATTCTGGTCTAATAAAGAACCTAAAATTTGATTAAAATCTCTAGTCATAATTATCTGATCTACAATCAAAGTAAAATTAGGCATGCAAAATATCTGTGAAGTATCTTCTTGAAATCCTTAGTACAGCTATAAAAGTTTAGGATTTACATTGTTCTATTTCGTAAGAATCTACTTCCCCTGGGCCTGAGGCCCTTTATGTCCCACAAAACTAACAGAAATATTATGTTGGGCTACAACTCAAAGTATAGAAGCACATATGCACAGCTTATATCTTTCCAAGGGAAAAAAAATAGGGGAAAACTATCCAACACAAACTTTTATAAAGAAATATAAACAAAGGAAAATTAGATAAGTAGCTGGCCAATAAAAAATAAAAAACAGAAAAAAAAATCAAGAGGAAAGAATTTAAGTGTAGAACCAAAACTAACAACCACCCACCCACCCCAAGTTAATTAACATAGCATTATAAAATCAATATAAGGTGTAAAAATACTTTTAATTATTTACCAACATTTGATTTTAGAATAATGCATGATTTTTATTGTCTTCAACTAATAGGGGAAAAACTTTTTTTTTTTAAAAAACACCATATTTCTGTGTGCATAAATTCCAGTTGCCCACCTAAATAATTATTTTGGTTTGTAAACCTTGAATCATGTTAAAATCACAAAGAGCCAGGGGTGGGCTTCAAAAATTTTAGCAATGGGTTCTGTGCCTGGTTGCTGGGTGGGCGTGGCCTAGTTGGCCTTCTGCACCACAGTGGGGGTGGGGCTTTTTTGCCCTCCCCTGGCTCTGAAGGCTTTCCTTGAGCCTCCAGGAGGGCGAAAATTGCCTCCTTGGGCTCCGGAGGCTCTCTGGAAGCCAGAAACGGGCCCATATCCAGCCTTCCCAAACTTCCGGGAGGTCCGTCTTTCGCCCTCCCCTCCGTGCATGCCCTGCACTTTCCTGCATCCAAAACGGGCCACGTGGGAACTCCTGGGAGGGGAGGGGCGGATGGGCGGAGCCAGCCAGGAGTGGGATTTGTGAGTTCTCCGAACTGCACAGAATCTTAACTATGGGCTCTCCAAAAACCCTGTAAACCCCCAGTAGCCCACCCCTGAAAAGAGCAATTATTAAATTATTTAAATTGTTAAGATTTCCACCTGTATCCTAAATTATAATTATGCATTATTATGTTCAATAATAGTTAAAACATTATGGATTATTTACATACTTTTTCAAAAAGTCTTGAAAATCATCAGGCAAATCACTTGGAATTGTGATTGGATATTCCCTGGTTAGCCATCCTTGGCTGAGAGCAAGTAACATTAAACCCAATCTCCATATGTCTCCTTTCTTCCCTGGTTTGTTGGGTAAGGCATCCTCACTAAAGCGGACTTTGGTTTGCTCAAAAACATCCTCCTTACAGATTTCCGCTAACCGTTTGGAAATACTGTAGTCAGTCATCTTGATGTTTCCTTCAGTATCTACCAGAATGCTGGATGCACTCAAAACTTTGTGGACCACTGAATTACTATGTAAATAGTCAAGAGCTGACAAAAGCTGAGTTGCATAATGGCGCAACTGATCAATGGGAAGTGGGATCTCTCTGTCCAAGTACACAGAAAGGTTAGATCCATTGATGTGTTCCACCAATATATGTACTACAATTGAGTCACTGTGCTCTTTAAAGGTCATAGAAAGGTAACGAACTATGTTAGGATGGTTTAATTTCACCAGAGAACTGAATTCTGTTTCTGCTCCCTGTATCTGTTGAAAGGAAACAAACATTTAAATTAGTATTGAATTATGGAAAGAATATGCTCACTCAAGATATTTTCTGGACAAAATACTGAACCCCAGTCAACTGAGGAAGCTAGATAAAAGACATTTGTAAGCTATTAATCATGTGTCCAACCTATTTGTTTCTGTTTTTGCACAGAACATTTCATTAAGAACTGAATCATGGAAGGAAAGGACTATAGGAATGATATTTAGGGCTGTGCAAGCTATCAAAATTATTCAGAGGAAGCAAGATGGCGTCTTTGAAAGAGTTGAATTAATAAGTTGATTGCTTGAAGCATGCTGACCTGGAGGCCAGAAGGCAAACAGACTATTCTTCAATGAATAGTGGACAGATAGCATGCACACACATTTGCATGAGTGTAAAACACAGCTTCTGAATGTTTTTTATAGCATTCAAAATCCTAATGATTAAAATAACATGCCTAAAGTTTTGTACTGGAAATTTATGTTAATCCTGCTCAATCCAATGTCTTTCATTTGTGCTCCGAATTCTCATGGAATCATGGCATCTATAGGACCACAGACTAGAGAAAAATTATCTTTCTTCATGCATTTGATAAATCCTTAATAATTTCTACAAAAACACGTATGTATGTATGTATGTATGTATGTATTTTATTTATTGATTGATTTGATTTGTCAATCAGTTACAAGATAATAGGTATAAGTATAAACCTAGTTATGAATACATGAAATGGATACATATAAGAAAAATAAAAAGAATCAATAGGACAGGGACCGTAGGCACGTTAGTGAGCTTATGCATGCCCCCCTACAGAGCTCCCAGGAAAGGGGTTTTAGTCTAAGGAATATGCAGTCTAAGGTTAAAGTTTTGTTCTGTTTTGTTCTGTTCTGTTCCAAAGTACCCAGGAAGAGTTTCACATTCATTACTGATATTCAGTTCTTTGTTATACAGCATATCTCAGGTGCCAGATGTTGTTATAATTATATAATTATAATTATAAGGAATGCATAATTTTCAAGTAGCAATAATCAAAGGAACCACAAGACTAAAGAAAACACACACAAAAGAATGATTACCTGTTTTTTACACCTTTCAACCTTTTCCTTTTCTTGAGTTGTGAGAAATTTCCCCATTTTCTTTTGCCACTGAAGTAGCCATTCATGCACTTGGACAAAGTTGCCAGAACAAATATCTAAAGCATTATAGATTGATTTACCAAGTTGTTCATCTTTGCCTTTAGATAAAGGTAGATAAAGATAAGATATGAAGTTATTAATGCAGATATTCTATAGATTCCAAGTTCATATTAAATCAGGTATTAGTTCCATTAGATATGTATTCTCTCCTTTTGTTGCCATTGTTTTAGATACATTGAGGTGATGTAGGGTTAAATTCAAAAATAATAAAAAACTGTCAATATTATTTGGTGGGCTTAAACTGCAGCATTTTGACCATCTCTCATATGGAAGGGGAAATAATCAAAAGATGTTAATATTCACAATTGCCCAATTAGACCACACATTCATGATAAGAGAGACAATCGTTCTCACAATTATTACCACCATAAAATCCATCGTATTATTATTCAACTTCAGAAGTGGCTTGCTGCTTCAGCAGAATGACCAACGCAGCCTTAGACACACCCTGGGGTTTTACTTGCATAAGTATCTGATATCACAGATATTCCATACCCAGCGAAGATTCCATTTGGTGGAAAAATCATAGCCTTTTTGGTCTAATTTGATGCAAACAATGGTAAAAGCACAATGTCAGAACTGGAAAAAAATGTAATATTTGGCTGGTTCACCTTTGTAACTTTTAACAATGCCTAAAGGTAAAAAATGAATAGATTGGATCCTTTGAATAGTCAAATACTGGATCACAAAAAGGAGGGGTTAGCTTTCCTCTTTCACAAAGTATATATAGGTACGTATGTTTTTACCTTGAAAGAAATGGACAAACCTACACAATATATATTTGCATTTCTAATACATTGATGTTCAACTTACCTATACATTTTCCTTTGTGTACTTTAAGCTGACCATTTGCACTGCTAGTAAAGTTCAAAATTTCACACATTCCTGGAGATTCTTCACTGCTGCAGCTAGAGTTCTGACGCTCTCTCCTATACAGCCAACATCGATATTTTCTTTGAGAAACATACACATAGACGCATACACATATATGCATATGTATGCCCCCCCCCCGGCCCTTCTGTATATATGTTATAGCCACTCAATTCACTGAGAAGATGGCCAAAATACTAGTTTGTGTGTATGGTACTAATAGCAAATTAATGAATTTCCACGTTTCTAATTTTATTTCAATTATATTATAAAACAAAAGCGAACTATTCATTTGCAACAATAGAAAGCAAGTCATCTCTTGTTCTTTAGAAAATGTATATTATTTTCAAAGGAAAAGGATAACCAAGGAAGAATTTTTATATATGTTCCTATTATACCATACAATTCATTTATTTATGTAGTATACCCTCAGCTTCATGGACTTCTTGTGAAAGAGGAGTCAATTATAACTGAATGCCTATGAACTCTGAATTTACATAATGAACTAAAACTTAACAATTTATATAGCTTTTGCATAAATTAGAAGTAGATTACATATTTGCTTAAAATATGCATGTTATTCAGGCTGATTTGCCTAATAATGGGCAAAGTCTATTGTTTTATGATACTGACTGATATTTTGTTTATTCCACCCAAAGTAGAGAGTATAGAGAGGACTGAAAAATCAAAGTTTACTATATTTATCTAACTTATCTACAGTAAGTGGAAAATTAAGCATATATAATGGTATAAGCAAATTTCTAAAATCTCTAAGTCTCCTGGCACTAGAATAATCAAAGACAGATGGAAAACAATTATTCATCCAGCCTTACAAATATTATTTTTCTAATTGTAATGCATGTGGTTTTCATTATTTTTGTTCTTTTGTTAATTTTCACACATTTGTATACCGTTCAAAATGACATGAACACCTCCAAAAACCAAGACATTTCATGAGTAAAAGCAATTAATTCTTTTAAAATATCTTAACCCGTTGTGATAAATACATACTTTGAACGTCCTGCGGAATTTGCACGATATTTATTATTCCCTACATGATCTGTGGCACCAGTTGTTATGTTGACAATCGTTTTGCTCCCTGCAACATCTTGAACAGTAGAAGGATCCTGGTTTGTCAGTGTAATGTTACCAAAGCGTTCCTGGAAAGATAGAGGTGAAAGTGAATCACAATAGTGCACTGAAATCTTTTAAGT
The DNA here is from genome assembly GCA_033807585.1 of Hydrophis major. Taxonomy (NCBI): domain Eukaryota; kingdom Metazoa; phylum Chordata; class Lepidosauria; order Squamata; family Elapidae; genus Hydrophis; species Hydrophis major. Next base: position 76,917,274 of record CM066328.1, on the reverse strand, counting down.
AGCTACTTTTAAAATCTTCTAAGTAACTGATTTGTACCCAGAATTGGGATCAGTAATTTGGTTGTAAATCATTATGGTCATAAATTGAGGCACTCACATGAGAGGAAGTAATTTTGGGGTCTTTTTTGCACTAGTTATTAAGTGAATGCCGTGGTCATTAAAAGAGCTGCGGTGGCACAGTGGTTAGAATGCAGTACTGCAGGCAATTTCTGCTGACTGCCAGCTGACTGCAATTTGGCAGATCGAATCCCACCAGGCTCAAAGTTGACTCAGCCTTCCATCCTTCTGAGTGGGTAAAATGAGGACCCAGATTGTTGGGGGCAATATGCTGACTTTGTAAACTGCTTAGAGAGGGCTGTAAAAGCACTGTGAAGCTGTGTATAAGTCTATGTGCTATTGCTATTAAGCTAGCCCTTTCATTTGAATAGGTATTTTTTGCCAGAAACAAACAAATTAAAATCAAATTGCAATCAGGTGACCACAAAATGACCTGACCAGTTGTAAAGCTGACCCACCAACATGTAGTCATGTAATTGGGGGAGCAGTAGAGTCATTTATGATGGTTGAGAGTGCTTCATAGACCATAAATCACCCATTCTGTGGCTGTTATAACTTTGAAAAGTCCTAAAACAATAAGTCAAGGACTATTGTAGATGGACTCCTGACTACAGCTCCCTTGGGGGGGAGAGGGCATTAAAGAATGGTAAGTACTTTCTTAACTGAATATTTTCCTTGCTATTCAAGAAGTCGGTGTTGACAACATAAGCTTGCAACCTGAGGGAACCTGAGACGTTTATTCTATGTTGCTTTTGCATGTAAAATCTCTCTTGTGTCCAAGTGCAAATGTAAGCATCAGGATAATCTAGCTCAACCATATTTGTAGCCGTTAGGAAAGGCGGGGGTTTGCATTGGTAAAACCCACCGTTCTATTATTTGGTACGTATAAACCACACCAACCTTCTCTTGCAATCCTCAATCTTTTTTATTCCTTTGCTGTCTTAAGAGAATGAACAGCAAATAAGTCTGTGACTCCCACAGAGAATTACATCAGCGTTTTTCAAACTTGGCAACTAAAATGTTTGAACTTCAGTATCCAGAATTCCACAGCCAACTTATTCCTAAATCCATCATGAGAGAAATTCTAATCTTAAACTTAATTTGGGAGATGTTTTCAATTTGGGAGAATGAACTGCTTCACAAAAAGCTTGGCAGGGTATGAAGCTTCACAAAGGAGAGGTCTGCTTCCAATCTTTCTAAAGAAACTGATGTATACACAATACGGAAATATTTTTTAATACCTGTTTTGCTATTTCCTTCCTTTTTCTTTCTTCTCTCTTTTCTTCTTCTCTTCTTTGAATTTCATCAAGAATTTCACGTTGCTGAAATACATTCATTGATATGCCATAGAACATAAACAATCAAGCAGAAAACAATACAGTAATCAAGGAATTACCAAGGAAGAAATCATAACCTCATGAATATTGGCAGGGCTTTGCTTTATTATATACACAGGAAGCAAACTCCACATTCACTATCATTAATGATGTTGGATAATAAAACATCTGCAAGCAAACAACCAAGCTCACAGAGCACCAAGGACTCCGTAGTTCAGCTCTGAGCTACAATGGTCTGAAGAGATTCTCAGTCATCTAGGTCATGGTTGTCCCAAAGGTGCTTTTTCCAGGAGGCAACTGGACTTTCTCATTTTTTCTTTTGAAGACATTTCGCTTCTCATACAAGAAGTTTCTTCAGTTCTGACAGGACAGTGGAAAAGAAAAAAAGAAAGAAAAAAAACAAAAGTCCAGCTGCCTCCTGAAAAAAGCACCTTTGGGACATCAGAACTTCATTATTATCTTCTATTGGACAGACAGACTGATCAATTTGTACAGTTCTTCGTCCTGTGAAAGAGTAGTATCAGCGGTGGTATTTAGCTGGTTCACATGAACCAGTAGCAAGGATTTGGTGTGGGTCACCGAACTGGTAGTAAGTTGTGGCTGACGATGTCCCCGGTCTGGTCACCCAGTCACTGCTTGCTCACTTGCCCCGTCCTCCCGATGCTCACCTACCCCTCCCGCTTGACACTCACTCGTTAAACTATTTCTTTTTTTTTACCTCCTGACAATCAGGTGTTCATACAATCAGCTATGTCCTTGCAGAGGCCCAGGAAGACAAAAAATGGAGGGAAGGGAGCAAAAATGCCCCCCAGGAGGCTTGCCTGAGGCCCAGAAGGCCCCAAAACAGAGTGGGGGGGGCGATGTGTGCTCCCCTCCAGGCTCTATTTTTTTCTTCCCAAGCCCCAGGGGAACCTTCTGGGAGCAAAAAGGCCCCCCCTAGAGGCTCCTCTGAGGTCAGGAAGGCCCCAAAATGGAGTATGGAGGGGTGTTGCGTGCCCTCCTATGCTCTGTTTTTTTTCTTCCTAAGTCCCAGGGGAGCCTTCCGGGAGCAAAAACGCCCCCCCAGGAGGCTTGCCTGAGGCCCAGAAGACCCCAAAAAACAGATGGTGGGGTGGCTGCAAAAAAGGGAAAAAAAGCCATGCCCATCCAGTCATATGGCCACACCCACCTAACCACGCCCACAAAACTGATAGAAATTTTTTTTGAATCCCACCGAGTAGTATAAAATATATTAGTAATAATATTCATGTAAATGAATAATTCAGATTGTAGGCATGGGCTTTTTTTCTTCTCAGATGAACAGAAATGAAATAAATATGATGGAGAGCATAGAAATACTATTATGTTCTCACCATCTGTTCTTCTTTTTTCTTCAGGTCTTGAATTCGTTGTTGTTCTTCCTTGGCTAGTCTTTCTTGTTCCTTTTGTTGATTCTTTAGCATTTCTTCATGGAAAGATTTTGAAGGGGGTTTATTGTAATCACTGAGAAATGACTGTATGTATTCTGCCAGCTCAAATATCATCACCTAGTAGGGAAAGACACAACTGTTTAAATGCTTGCACCGGATGCAGTTATATATACAGCAGCACATCCTTCAATGAAACACAGCTAATTTTGACTTTTTTCTTTTAAGCTAAATAACTAAAATAGCACAAGTTACAACTTGAGTTCAGAAGATCCAATAATGAGTATCATAAGTGTTTCTATTAAATGCATACCTTGTGGTAAGGCATAACACATTGCCTTTAAAAATATTACAGTTCTAAATCCTACTAGTTCAAGCAGAATCAAAATAATTTCTCAACAGTCCATTCAGAAATCCTTAATTCTAAAGAGTTCTTTATCCCTAAAGATAAAGCATCATCACCAACGTGATGTTTTAAGACAAGTCTAATTTCTGGTGATTTCCCAGGTATATTTATATATTTTGGGAAACATTATTTATGTGATGCACCACTGCTTCTTCTGGGATGTTTTATTTTTTCCAACTTTCCATGTATCCTAAAGCTTTTGTGGTGTGTGTGTGTGTGCGCGCCTATGCATGTGTCCCATTCAATTTACCTCATTGAGCTTACTAAAGGCAACTAGATATTACCATCTCTCTCTTAGCATTAATGCCAACTCTAATGAGACCCTGTTAATATTCTACAACAATTTTATAATAAGCACTCATATAGCTATCCCTACTAAATAATGAAAACTCACAAAGTAATACAAAAATATATTAAAAAGTAATGTATAAGTTAATTAATAATTATAAAACGCCTCCTTCCCTAGGTTGGCCCCTATACTAACTTCCCCAAGGCTGTTAAAGCAGAACTTTTATGTAGGGCTTTTTAAACTATACAGCTGCTTTTACTACAATGGGTTTCATATCTGTGTTGTCTATTTTTACTTTTATTTAATTTTATAGATCTTCATTTCATTGCTGTCTTGTTTTTATTAACATAGTATTGCAATGGTATGGTTCTTCATATTTTCATTGACTGATTACCACTGAGAGTTATTATTATTATTACAGCAGTACAGAAGTACAATAAATAAATCAGAAAGCAAAAATACACAGCACTGAAATGTGATGATCATATTCACAAAACACACATGTGCATGCATACACACATACATACATACACACACACACACATACTTTGCCATATTCATTTGAAATCTCAAATATTATATCAACAATGTCGCTGAACATCTAGAGTTAAACTGACACGCTTACCTCTCCGCAACGCTCTTTTGCTAATACCTCTAGTTTGGATTTTAACAAGTTTATATTTTCATTTGATAAACCTTTCACATTTTTAAGTTCTATTTCTGGAACACTAGAAGGAAGAAAAAAAAATCAGTAGAACAGGAGTTTTACAAGGAGTTACACAAGTTATACCACAGCACTACTATTTCCAATAAATGATGAAAACATGTATTGACATATTTAAAAGACTAATGGGCCACCTTTTATTGCAAGGTCCTTACCTAAAGACAATAGAACATACAGTAATTGTAATAAAAGATTGTAAAAGTGTACTTACACATTTCAAAAGAACATGCCATGCCAATTAATTTAAACAGCTATTAAGTAATATAAAACATTTAAAAATAATTTTATGTCAAAGAAATCTTGATTAAATAATCTCAAGAACCATTGTAAAGTCAGCCATTTCTTGAATCCTAAAAATATCAAGCAACGCTGAGAAAGCACAGTTGCTAAGGTTTATTAGTGTTTTTAAACTTGTCTGACAGGTTTTTTAAGCCAGAAGTCCCAGGCAGAGTCATATAAATGCAGATGTTCTTACAGGCAAATTGGCACCCAAATGTATAGAGTTTTGAAAGGCATTAGAGCAGAGGTCTCGAACCTTGGCAACTTTAAGACTTGTGGACTTCAACTTCCAGAGTCCCTCAGCTAGCTTTGAAATCCACAAGTCTTAAAGTTGCCAAGGTTCGAGACTCCTGCATTAGAGCATCTATCCATATAGTATAAAAACTTTCTCCTATTTGTCTATTTGTAACTTTCAGCTGGGTGAAATGGTGGCAGCAATTTTTGAATTAAGGTATCTCAAATAGACTAACTTAAAAAATGCATCCATAATCCAGGACCTTTTACTCCTATAACTGAAATTTCAAGGACCTTTACATCAATTGTAGTCACAAAGTTGTGCCTGCTACAGTGTTGCCAGTTAACTGCAGTCACATGACTGTGATTTTCAACTATACTTTCTAGAAACCTGTAGGTTGTGTGATATAACGATAAATGTATCGCTGTCCTCTTGCCCATTTCAATTGACTGCTTTGGAATCAGGCCAGAATATAAAATCTGTTAACAGCAGTAGGTAGTGAGGGAAGGATGATTTGGATGCCTGTGGTGAGTAAGGCTGGCTGAGGTGTACTGGTGGTTAATATCTGAAGCTTTTCCTCCCCAGAGTGAGACAGCCCCTGGGGACATACCAGGATGGATAGTGGCGGTACAGTTTTCCTCACATCTGTGACTCCCTTTGTTCCCCTTCCCCCCAAAAAAGTGTCAGGCAGTTCTGCAGGTTAGTCAAGGAGCAGATGGCTTCACTGGGGCCCTACTGAGGATTATGAGGTACGGGGAAACAGTGGCAGATTATATTATATAACTGGAAAGAAAGAAAACCCAACAGGTCTAGTTTTTAATTAAATTTGGAAATGTACCAGTAAAAGTGACACATGTTAATATTAGAAGCTTCAAGAATATAAATGAAATTGGGTTTCCGGTTTCGCGTGGCTTCGGGGCAGCAGGAATTCGCGACAGCTCGCGATTCCTGCTGTGCTAGCCGTCGAGGTACCCCCGATCCAGATGGGTCAGGGGGATATGGCTGCCCTGTAGGGACAGCTGAAGAGAGAGGGGAGTCGGATAGGGAGGTGGGGGTGTCGCAGACCCCCCCCTTCGCCGGAAAAACCCCTTTTTCCCAAGGCGGTGGAGCGGCGGTCAGCAATGGCCGCCACGAAGAAGCCAGCAACCGGGTAAGATTGCGCTGGAGGAGAAGAGTGAAAGTGATGTCTGAGCCGGGTCAAGTAACATCCTTTAAATTGCCTGGAACTGAGCTGTTTGAATTGCTGGAGGATACATTGTATCCCGAAGAAGAGCGAAAGCGGCGGAGAAGCTGTTAAAGGGAACTTTTTTTTTTCTTCACTCTCCCACCCCATGGAAACAGCAGAAATGTTTGGATATATTGGACATTGAAAGTGAATTGAGGAGAAAAAATTGGAGCAGAAGCTGAAAAAGGAGGAGATTGCCTAGAATCCCAAAGAAAGATATATGGTAATTGGACCTCTTTGATTAAACATTAACCCCAGAAAGAGAAAGAGAAGAAGGAAGAAAAGTATTAACTTTTGGAACTTTTTTTTGAATTGTTTTTGATTAAAAATACTTGTGGTTGTTTTGGGAAAAGTTTCTCTTTTCATAATGGCATCGCTTGTGGATGAACTAAAGGCTGAATATCAAAAATATGAAAAGGAAGATACTTTGGGCACTTTGTTTCAATTTTTAGAAATGGCGTTATGTACTTATGAAAAGTTGATTACGCAGCAGAAGGACTGGGACAAGGAAGAAGAGGAAGAAGAAGCCATCTTTGATGAACAATGGGTCCTTTCCGGAGAGGAGGAGAAAAAGGATAAGAAAAAGGGGATTTTAAGAATTATAAAAACAACCAAAGAAGAGAAAAATGAGCGAAAAGGTGGAGGCAAGGTTAGAAAGCAAAGGAAAAGGAGTAAGAAAAGGGAGGAGGAAAAACAAAGGGGTAAAAAGGGCAAGGAGAAGAATAAGCAAGAGAGAAAGGGGGGGAGGAGAAGCCTCAATGGGGGGAAGCAAGATCTAAAGAAAAAAAGTTTATTTAGAGACAATGGGTGAATTTAATTTAGGATAAAAGAGGGATTCTGGAGGGTATATAAGATTGTGTTTTTATATGTGTATTTAGAGTATAAAATTTATTATGTAATTTTAGAATCTTTTAAACAGAATCCCAAGAAAAATTGTTATACGAAGTACTTATGAGTTATAGACGTTATTCCAATTGGTGTATAGGAGAAGTATAGTAAAAGAAAAAAGATGAATGGATAGTTGGAAATAGAACAGACAAAGAATGTTATTGAAAATGGTAATAAGATATGAAAGGATATATAAAGGTTTTGTTATGGTTTTTTTTTTTTTTTGGATTTTGTATATTGATAAAAGGCAATAAAATTTTAATTAACAAGAAATAATTTGGATGAAAAGGAGAAGTAGGGATAAGATATGAAGTTAAATAGATAAAGTATTGATACTATAATTTGGAATTGTTATGTTCTATTGGTTTTTTATTATTATTATTATTATTATTTTTTCCTAGAAAAGAATTTATAAGCTGTTATGCCTTGATTTTTTGTGCATTGTTTTTATAAAATTGATAAAAATGGTTTATATATATATATAAAAAAATGAAAATGATAATAAGATATGGAAGGATATACAAAGTGAATATGATGTTTGAATTTGTGTCTGTGTGAAGAGTTTTAACCCGGGATCAGACAAACTTCAGAAAAGATCTTTTAGTTTTGTTTATGTTTTTGTGTTTTGGATGTTTGTGTATTGTGTTTTCTGTAAAAAATTAATAAAATTTGTTTTTTTTAAAAAAAAGAATATAAATGAAATTATACCATTCTGGATGTCACCAATTTATGAATAATTGAAGTGAAAACACCTTCTCTGATTTGGGTTGTAGATGACATATATCTTAACTTGAGAAAAGATACTCTGAGCTATTGATACACATTGCATGCATACAACAAAAAGAATTTCCAGGTAGAAAAACATCTGGTTTGTCTAAATGTTTTGGATTCAAGCCCATCGTGGTCCTGCCTACATAAACAATGAGCAAAGGCAAGGACAGTAGAAATTGTATTCCAAATTATCTGTGAAGACACAGAATATTTGCCCAGATCCAATCTTCTTCCTATCCCAATGCATGCTTCCTCAAATAAATATCCTTTCATTCATTCATATCCATTCTTATGTTATCTCCAGATTTTTCAGAAAATTTTGTTTTCTTTTTTTTTAATTTAAGAAAAAGTATAATTTTTTTTTTTTTTTATAATTTACTCACATATCAGGATATGTTTGGGGACACTTGACCCATAAGTCAACTTTGGCATAGACTTCGTAGTCACCAGTTAATCCTTGAGGTCTTAAGACTAGATTGATTTCAGGAGACTTACGTATCTGCAACATTAAAAAAAATTCTGAATGTTAGTTAAGAAACTGGGCTCAACAAAACCTCAAAGACTTTCTATCTAACCACAAGAATGGATTCAAAGTTTTTATTTTTCTGGTAAGCGCAATTTGTTCTCAAGAGAAATTACAAACTGAATATGTGAAAGGGCTTTGAATAAGGAAAGATTGTATCAAGTGTCATACATAAATGTCTTGGGGAAAACCATAGTCTTTGGGGAAGTAATAACCTTGCTAATTATGTTTAAATAAAACATAATTACTTATTGAAAGTAAGTTGATGGTTTTCTTTTAACATTCACAACACGTTCACAAAACAACAGCAACACTTGGGAAAAGAAAAAAATCTTCCCTGTCATACTTTTTATCCTAATTGCTCATTTTGATAAGCAGTCATATTAAGAAATATTTGATACTCATGTGTCTCAAACTAAATTCAAGAAGGAAAAGGAAGGAAATAAGGCACACTAGAAAAAAATCAACTTGTTAGGGATAACCTTATTCTCCCATTATATTTCATTATGCTTAGCCCTAGGTTATGTAAAATTTAAAATTAATTAATCTCAAGTGATTAATACCAGAGGAGAATGTAGGAGTGAATTTAATTATTTATTTGGTGAAGATCATTGGCTGGACATTGTCATACCATTATTGACAGCTGACTTGTAAAAAAAACCCCAAACCCTGCCAAATATTTTACAACACTGTTAAAGCAATACACATTAGGACACAGCCCACAATTTCTTATGCTATTTTTTTAAAAAATTCAGATAGTAGAACTTGGGTTGAATCATTTTTATACCTGTGATTGCCAGAATATATTTTCATCCCTTTTTCTTAAATAATTGATCCATGGAGATGACATATTTATTTCATTAATATCCATTTTTTCCAGGGAGGTTCACATAGCTTATATAGGGTAAAGTGTTGCCTAGTTTTATCCCCTTAAAACTCAAGTAGGCTGGGCTAAAGAGTTAGATGGGGCTTTGAGTTTAACCCACAAAACTAAGTTTTTTCTGATTTTCAGCCAAGAATATGAAAGGGTAAATTAAACAGTGCATTGGGTGTACACATTCAGCCTTTTAATTGTTAGTACTTGCTAGTACTTGTTAGTAATAGGACTTATTAATAACAGATGTGTATATGATGAAGATATATTTTTAGGAATCCACAGAAATACATAACTGACAAATTCTATACTGTAGTATAGGTTCTTCGCGTTTTCTCTGGTTGTGAATGAATCTTTACTGAATTCCCAGTGTTCCTATTTTATTTATTTTTACAAAAATTACATATTGCACTTTAATTAGATTATCTAAGTAAGGTTTCCAACAGTAACAAGAATATTACTATCACCAGACCAGGGCATTAAAACTGTAAAATTATACTGAAGACTTAAGTGAGGGACAGAAAACCACATCTTCCTGTTTGGCATTAGTTACCTTTTAGTAATTCTTACCTTACAAATAACAATCAAGTTGTCTCCTTTAAAATTAACTCAGTGTATATACATACACTGTGTATCTCAGTGTATATATACATACATATACAGACATAGCTTGAAATTAAATCATGCTACTGAAGCATACTGCATAATGTTATTAATTTTAAGAAAAAAACATCCTGTTGTAATTTACTTCCTTTCAATTGACATATAGCCAATGGCAAAGTGCTAGATGGGTTTGTAGCAAATGATGAATGCTATCTGGTTAAATAGATCTCTGTTACAGATACACAGGAATGAGGCACAACTGCCATGGGACTCAAATTCCATACTACTTCGTGGGATGGCTGTTTCAGTGGATTACGGTCATTTTCAAAATAAGCATCTTGGATGTGGACACGAAAGATATAGGTCATTAATATACTTTCAAATATTAAATGATTTCAAACAGACAAACTTAGGAAAGGACGGGTGAAAACAAAGATTGGGGCGAGTCAGGCAAACAAAACTAAAAGTTCAGTCTCAAAAAATAAACTTCTAGCCACCTTTAAATCCGTTTAATGCATATATCAATAAATCTACATCCACATAAGTTTCTGCTTGGATTCCCAATTTTGCAAATACCGGACTTCATCTGCACAACACCAACAAACAGGAAACCCGGCCAGCTTTGTCGTATTACCTTCCACGGCCGGCCAAGCCGCAGGTCTTGAAAGTCCCGCCCGTAGATGGACTCCAGCACCTGCAGCTCGTTTTCTTGACGAAGCTGGTAGCTCTCCGGTTGCTCCGCGGTCACCTCGGCCTTCTCGGCTCGCGGCTGCAAGACCCCGTTCGAATGGGCCATCTCAGCGCCAGCGGGCAGAAGGCGAGCGCTCAAGCCCTTGCCTAGTCGCCACGGTGGTGGGCGGGACCGCACCGCTCTTCCGCCTTGTTTGCAGGCCCCGCCGAAGGCCGGTGCTGCCCCCTGCGACGGCGGTGGAAATGCTGCTGCTTTGCGGATGAAGCGATGTCCGCGGCTTTCTACCCAAGACATCCCTCCCTTCCTAATGGTTCTTGATGGAGTGATAGAGATAGAGAGATAGATAGTGACAGACAGACAGATAATGTGTGTTTTTTTATATATAAAGGGCCACTGGGAGGGGAGGCACCTCTTGGGTAGAAATATATATATAATTTCTCAGTCACAAAGAAAAGGCAGGGCTGATGTCTGTATCTCTGGAACATTCACAGTCCATTCTTTCTTATTATCTCGCCTCCTATATATGACCATACTTCCCTCCCCAGCTCTGTAAAGTCTTTGGGGCTGATGAAGGACAACCTCACTTTCCTCAATCCTATGTAGTCTAGGTCGTATCTTTAACTTAATCCTCCCTACATAGGCTGCCTGGTCAGTGCTTTCCAGATGTTCTACTTCCTTTGGCACAGAAAATCAGAAATTCTAAACAGAATTACTTTGAAGATGCAAATAAACCAGGTAGATGGCTAGCATATAAATTGAGAAAGGAGAAGGAATCAAGAAAAATATTGAAGTTAATAGATGATCAAGGCCAAGTTTGTAATGGTAATAAGGAGAAAAAGGAAATTATTCGAGATTTTTAGGGGCAACTATATAAACAAGAGAATATTGATGAGGAAAAAGTCAAACAATATTTACAGAATGCTAATTTACCGAAGATACCTAAAGAGACTGAAGAAATGTTAGAAAGCAATATAACAATGATGGAATTAAATGAAGCAATTAAGAGACAAAACAATGGGAAAGCACCGGGTCCAGATGGGCTTCCGGCAGAATTCAGATGTTCTACTTCCTACATGAAGTTCAAGCTGTTTTCTAGTTTGAGTAGTTTCGTTGTGGAGAGAGGACACAGAGGCATGTGGATTTCATGAAGACAATTAGGGTCCCATCAGGCACTTTTCCTCCATTTGCTTTCCCAGGCGGCAGCTGCTGGCTTCAATTAGCAGCTCCCAGTTGTACTGGTAGATGCCTGCCTTCTGAGGTGTGTCTTGGCAAGCAGAAGACTGAGAACTCATTAAGCCAAAATGAAACCTATCCACAGTGGTTTTGTAACCCACCAATTATGGTCCTCTCACTGCATGAATCCAGACCATGTATATAGTCAAGCAAGCTGAGGATTGTGTGCTGTGTGTAGATGTAAGCATATAAACTATGCATCTTATTGTCTGAAAACTCCTTTTGTTTGCATACAGATGAGGTGTATCAATGGCTAAGCGTATCTGTTATCAAGTTAAGATGGTATGTCATCTACAATTCAAATTAGAGGAGGTGGTTTTTGGTTCAATTATTCATAGACTCTGTAGTTACAGAGATGCTTGAAGCTTCTAATACTTATGTGCATTATTTTTATTGCTGCTTGACTCGATTATTCTACTTTAACAGAACTTTAAAATGTTATCATCTTTAAATACAGCAACTGCACCTATTCCCATTAAAGTGATTCAGAAAATAAAAGACTTTGAAACAGTAATAACAATAACTTCTTCCTCGATAGCTGCAACAATTTGTCTCCTACTGCTTTTATGTTATTTATTTTACTACAGAAAGTTATGTTTTATATATGTTTTATAAAGCATTTTATTGTCTAGATGTTTTTAACATTTGAAAGCAATTTTAATTTCACAGTATTTGGCTAAACAAAGTATTAAAATATTCAAATTATGATATATGGAAAAAGTAACTAAATCTAGCGAACATAAATTGCAAATAAACCTCAAAACCCCATTTCTGCAGTTCTGAAAAGCATTATGGGATTTTGAAGTTTATTTGCAATTTCTCTATGTTTGCTAGATTTAGTTACTTTTTCCATATATTATAATTTGAATATTATAATACTTTGTTTAGCCAAATACTATGAAATTAAAATTGCTTTCGGATGTTAAAAACATCTAGACAATAAAAATGCTTTATAAAACATATATTACTATAATAAAATAGATAACATAAAAGCAGTAGGAGACAAATTGTTGCAGCTATTGAGGAAGATGGATAAACTGTTTTTGTTGTGAATGCATAGGCCTTAATAAAGATATCTTAAGCTTGGAGTCAAGTGCAGGGCTCTGGCCCTGCACTTCTGATTGGCTGTTAACGGCAGGATCGGATTGGCCCGTTCCATGGAATCCGATTGGCCATTAACGGAGCGTTCTTATTGGTTAAGGGAGCTAGTGCTCCTAGATTGTTATTGGTTAATAGTTATTGGGTTGCCTATATAAGGAGGGCTATAACTGCTATTGAGTTTGAGCAGTCACTATGTAAATAAAGAGTTGAAGTTCCAGAGGCTCGTCTCCATTCTTTCTTGCCCATGCTCCATACTCAACACTGGCGACGAGGATGGGATATGGAGACGTCTGAGCCGACTGCACTAAGAAGAAACACCGAGCACGTGGCTGACAGCGCTACACGACGGAACCATGTCCGGCAGCGTCATACCACCCGCTCCGTTCGATCCAGTGCAAGAGGACTGGGAGTCCTACATGGATCATTTCCAAATGTTTTTGGAAACTAACAATTTAAAGGATGCCACAGCCGGGAAGAAACGGGCGGTATTCCTAACGCATTGCGGTCAACCGTATTTAAGATGGCTAAAGCACTAGCCAAACTTACCGAAGTGAAGACGATGGACTGGGACGACCTCGAACCCCTACTAAGAGCTCATTACGCACCGACCGTGCCCACGCTCGTGAGACAGCACGAGTTCCATCAGAGAAACCAGCGAAAGGGAGAAAGCATCACCGACTTCATAGCAGGCCTCCGAAACCTGGGAGGCTTCTGCGGATTCGCCGATTTGGAAGAGGCACTGAGAGATCGAATAGTTCTGCGATTAGATGCACCAGGCGTGCAGAGCAAGCTGAAGGTGAAAGGCGACATCAGCCTTGCCGATGCCATCGCTGATGCTACTGCAGCAGAAGCAACCAGGAAGTCGGCTGCACAATTACGCCGCAACCGTGCTCCAGTACACCAACCGACAAGTGAAATTTTACCCAAGTCAGAAGGGCAGCTTTCAATGACACACCACGAGGACCTCTCTTCATCGTCAGAC